>OZ026825.1:9280193-10704203 GCA_964023185.1 Macaria liturata | reverse complement strand
AAAATTCTAGTTTCCTAAAGGCCTTGGGTACCTACTCAAGTTCTTTACTGAAAATATACAAACAAATTTAACCAACTGACACGCGTAACGAATCAAAAAGAAACCTTTAAAAAGTTGTGCCTGACCACGAACCAAAACAAACCCAAATCCAGCCTGTCTGACCTCTTATGACTCACACACTTAGCATTTTAATTATATTTACAAACAAAAGTCTTTACCGGAAGACCCCTGTGGATATACCTATTTATGTAGATTGTTAGAGGAAATGCGTATGTGCAGGAGTGAATTGAAAATGCAGTCGGGTTTCAATAACCTTTCATGTTATTCTTCGTGATTGTTTTTTATCAGTTTTATTAACATTAAACTTAGACCATGTCATTGAACCTTGGTGTAATATTGTGAGAAAAGCTTACCGCGGCGAGAAATACTGCAGCCCTGCAACACAAGGTCCCTGTGACACTTAGTGCAGAGCTCAGTTTACCTCACCAACGTACCTTTGTAAGTTACTAGTTTTACATCATGTTTTAGTTATTTTAGTGGTACGTATACACTCTGTAGTACATAAATAATTTTTATTATTTATTAACGCGGAGACAATGTTCTGAAATACATATATGTGCCTTTTGACGCTTTAGGTACAATGCCATGTGAAGTAATAATTGTTCAATCAATTTAAGTACCTTTGTAAGTATTTGATGCTAAAATGGAGCTTTATCGAAACGAAATTCAAACTTTCAGATTCAGATATTTATTCATAACAAACAGCAGTTACATGTCAATACTTAAAAAAAAAACAATAATCACATATTAGTCATAATCAAAGCTTAAAAAAACTTACTTACTATAAACTTTGATACTTAATTATTGTAAATGGTTCCCGTATTGACTTTTCGCGCGATTCATTACCGATTACAGATAATATTTTCTTAACTTTTAACAACTTAACACTTACTTACTGGTATCAAAAACCTTATTCTATTTAATAAAAACCTTCTCGTCCCAACATCCTGACGAATTAAAGCGACGTATCAGGAAACGGTTGTAAAATCTATGTTTAGTGGCTCACAATGCTGTGACATTTACGATCCGACTATTATGTGACACAACACCTCACTTTGGAGTCGTAAAACTGTTTAAACTCAATTTGATAAGTTGTAAAAGTTATTGTGATAGCGTTTAGCTTACTACAGTTTGATGGGCCGCTTTTGTCCGGCGGGTAGCGGCCGTTTAATAATTAAATTCTAGGATCATTAATTTCAGTTTAGATGGAGTTGTAATAATTTAAGTATGTTTTTGTTTGTGTCCGTTGGACGGTGCGTGCGTTTTGAATGGGTAGGAATACTATTAGGCTTGAAGAATGAGTCAGTAGAATGGTAGAGGCTATTCGAATTTAACTTTGAGATATTGTCCTCATATAGGTACATACTTACTTACATTATTTTATTTACTTATTTCATTAACTCTCAAACGATATTGTTAGTTAGAGAAAAGCCATGTCATTGTCTTCAGCATTGTGTATAACAAATGCCTATGAAAATGCGAATTTATCTCCAGTTTCATCCACAAATCAAATCTAACTAAGTACTTACGTTTTATAATAATAGAGTGTAACAGAACTTCTCTCAATAGACACTTGGTTATTATTCAGAGAATATACGAGCAATTTGCAGAAGTGGTCGTTTTATGGCACCTCTTCAAGGAAAGGTGGCTAGGGCGCGTCCATATTGTCAACGCTGTTTTCTATAACTACCTACCTGTACTCTCTATTGTTGTTATTATAAAAATTACAAACAATTACTATAGTTCTTCTTGAACAGTTTCATAGTTAATGCAATCGTAGGTATAAACAATTGTTTTTATCCGTTACTTATAAGCTTCGTTATGGCGATGCTGTAATTACTGTACGGATGCACTGAATTATGGAATTAAAATGAACTGTTTATTCGCTTTTAATGCACATGATTTCCTTTCAACGTACCCCTATGATATTTTGCTTCTTTGATTTGACAGCTGTGTCAAATCCGCGCCTCAAAATCTGTTTGCTAAATACATATTTCCGCGTCAACTAACTTCACACTGAATGGGGTTTATAGACAATGCTGTTTTTGTCCATTGTGTGAAACCGCCCTAACAATCATTTCTTATAATGCGGATTACAAACTTCGAAAGATGTGCCATTAAAAGTTTTCTGAAGCGGTTTGGAGTCGCCGCGGGCGTCTCCAGCAGCCCCCGGGGCGCGGGCGCTCCGCCACGCCGCGCCGGCCGCCGCCACCCCATCCTGGTTCCTTCCCATCTTCTCATGGCAACTTAGAAACGCTCCAGTATTGTCAATAGTCGAATAATTGAATTTCACAATTTCTATACGCCGCGCCATCACCTGCGTTTGCTCGCCGAAAAAAATCGGATCCCCTATTTTGTCTCGTTACTCAATGTCTTGCCTTTGTGAGTGCAGAATTCAAGACTGCATTGTCTGAGAATTTACTCGGCGTACCCTAGTTCCGTATTAAGAAATTAGGCCCTTATTTATAGCGGGCAAATATTTGATTTACGATCCACACACGGGTGTAAGTTACGTCGTTCTAGAAGTGCTGTGACAGCGGCGGCCAGGTGTGGTGGGATTTTTTCTCGGAGACCGTTTCCTTTTGCACAATGGATGCAAGATTTGCACAAAAACGTGTTATTCAAAAGGGGGCTCTGAAAAAAAACTAGTGCATGGTTTTATGGCGAGCGTAGTTCGTTGGACCATAGTCGCGTGCCGTTCCTTTGACTTTAATAGGTTTTTTTATTCCCCAGACGGCGCTCCGAGTCCGCGCTAATCGCGTAAGCTCGATATTGTTTTAGAATACGCCTCATTGGTTATTTAATCGATTTTGAATATTAACCGGCTGTTTTAAAATTCATATCAGGCGTTTTCTACGATTGTGTATCGTTTGATATATTAGCGGATGCGGTGTGGTTTTTTAAATTACGGTTGCATAATTAATTCAGTTGGTTATCCGGCTGGAGTTCAAAAGCACAGGAGTGCGGTAATCCAACGTACATGCATAAATTAAAGCGGAGTTAAGACTTGTATGTTACGCCTGGGTTGTTGCGGCTCAGTGTTGTAATATCGTGCAACTAAATGTAGGTGTGTTATGAATTATTTATGGTCTCGACATGTGTAACATGCGCCTAGTGTGCCTGGGTTCTGTGACTGATACTAGCCGGCTTGTGTCACTTGCCCATTTGCAGAACGAGTTCAATACTGTGCTTCCTGAGGGCAATAACGTTTTGAAATCGGTCAAACTTAATGTACTCAGAGCCCTAAAGCGCGTTTTTAGCTTTACAAAACATCTAAAATTAGACTAAAGTAAGTACGCACATAAAACTCTTAACTAAGTAATTAAAAAAACTGTGAATATAAATAATTTTAACGTATTCAACATCACATATCAATGTCTATCACGTCAAAGAATTACGTTTCACAGTACGCGGTTTCGCAAAAAAGACATTAAAAATCCGTGACGTCAATGCTCACAAAATCCCAGAGTTCAAACACACGTGGGAGCGTTTCCGACGTTCGAAATTCGAATCACAAAAGTGACAGCGTCAACCTGTCAATCAAGCTGCACCAATCACAATGCTTCCCGCGCTTTTCACAAAAAGAATGAATGAACGAAGATGTTATTATTGCTCGACGCGGGAGGTCGACATTCGCCAACGACTAAATTAAATGTCCATCAATAAATATCTGTTCACGTATGAAGTCGAATGCTTTTTTTGTTGTAATCAACTTGACTCTACACTTCTACGGCTTATAATTTTGTTGAAAGTTTGAATAAACGTCGGGTATGGTTGCGATTTTTTTGTTATACGATAAAAAGTTCGATTACGTTTACGAGCAATCGTTTTGATTCGTTTTTTTACTTCTACCGTGTAATAACATAGATATTACGCATATAGGTAGAAACTTTACCAAATCGTGAGTTTAGTTGTATGTATTTACACCAATTAACTATATGGACCTATTAAGTAATATATATATGTATTTTTTATTCTTTAACGTTTTCAAATACTGGTAAGTACTTACTTACTCCGAGTAGTTACGTTCTGATTTATAGTCTTGATAATTTTATTGTAGTTTCATTTTTAGCAACTCTACTCACTAATAAATTTTACCATAAATTTCAGTTAACTAAATAAAAATAAATAAATATTCCGGGACATTGCACACAGCGCCATCTAGCCCCACACTAAGCAAACGCTTGTGTCGTGGGTACTAGATAACGGATATAATACTTATATACTTTACTTTACTTTTTAACTGATGTGATCAATTATGTATCATTTCAATGTCAGAAATATGTATGAAAATGTATGTAATTCTGAGTAGGTTTTCATCGCTTCATCAATATGTAATATGCTAACAACAATGAAGTTTTTATTCCCCAGTCGGCTTGCTTTAATGCTATATTGGCTTAATCTGAGAGTTCTTAGCGTTAGTCTTGAAACACACTAGGATTTGTTACATGAATCAACAGAGTACTTACCTAAATAACAACGTAAGTTTTAAGAAAATAACTGTTCGAAAGTCTTAGCAATCAGCAGTAGAAATTAACGATATACCTATCTGCGGGTTAAACCGTACCACCGAAAAACGTTATAAAGTTACTAATTATTATTTTAATTAGGACAGCCAAGCTTATGACCACCAGTTACCCAAAACTACACTAGCACAAGCGATAGTGTGTAGCATACCGTACAGAAACAATCTGATAGATAAATTTAGGGAATACATAACTTATTGCTGGTAGATTCAGACGTTTCGATAACGACTGGAACGTCTCAACTTAAATAAGTACTGGATGGTAAATTTAAACCCTATTTTCATGCTATATTTCTTGCTTTAAGTAAATAATACTTCCGTTATTCGTTCAATCACTGAAATACCATACAGATGATATGGGCATTAAAGATTAGGACCATAGGATCGCGTGCGCCAGCGCATAGCGTTCGAAATATTCGCGTTGCGGGAACTATGCGGTTCTTTCATACATATTTCGCTACAAAGTAGTGACCGGTGTTAGGGAAGATGATAAAGTAACAGATTCATTTGTCGTAGATTTATATAAGTATATTAATAATCAGGGTCAGTACAAACCAAATTCAGTACTTACTTAAACAGCTAACTATACATAATAGTAATTTACTGAAACTACCAAAATTTCTCTAAGTTAACATGACTTGTACCCATCCTGTATTATGCGCCTAAAGTAAGAAATATGTTAGTATAAATGTATCCTGCCCCCTTAGACAAGAGGCGTATTTTAGTGAGCGTACTGACGCTCGCCTAAGGAATAGAAATACCAATGTATGGGAGTGACGTAGCATGTCAATCGTCGTGATGTCAATCCCATACATTGCTCTTTCTATTCCATAAGTGAGCGACAATACGCTCACTAAAATACGCCTCTTGTCTAAGGGGGCAGGTGATTTAAGACAGTGCATTTTTGTTCACTTAAGTAAATTGGCATATAGATAAGATAATTAAGTCATTATTTTCATAAAATAAAACTGATTAATAATTTAAAGGTAATAGATAGGTACTTAAGTATGTGAGCTCAGTGCCTAACTTACATGTTGTATTTTGTATCTGCGTTTTATCTTCTCAGAATGAATTGTTTATGAAGTTTACGGTCTGGCTTCATAACAAATAGGATTCCTAACATATAATTGTTGGCATAGACTAGACTTAATAGACGTAAACGTTCCGGTTTGTTTCATTTACTTAATTAAGTTAAAGTAAAAAAAAATACAGTTTAATTATTCCAGTAGTAAACTAAGTACATAAGTAAACCTATAATTGTTATAGTTTATCTGAAATATAAACAAACATAACTATTTGTATGAAAGTGGCGAAAGCTACGGACTTAACATACCTACCCTATGTTAAGGGAGTCCAAACCGGAACAAAGGTCATTGTTATTTTTTGACAAAGGGTCATTGAACTCAATATTACTACCTAAACTCTCGGTACGTTTGGATTTTAAGGGCAATGCCATCAATGGCATTGCCTATTGCATAGGGATATCGAGTACACTATACATTTACCTACTAACTTAAGTATTTACGATATCTTTTAAAATTTTGTAGTAAGTAAGGACAATTAACTACTTCAATTATAAGATATTGAATCAAGCGTTACTTTGCGGAAATCCATTGCGACTGCTCCTTAACCGACATCAAACAACAAACTTGATGGTTTTCAATTATATTTAAGTAGTGTTATTAACGAACGTAAACTAAATATGTTCAAACAAATTACAAACGACTGTTACGATCTGCGATATACGCCTTGCAAAAAAAACATTTTCTGTTCATACTTAACTTATTTCACGTTGTTGTAAGGCAACTTATACTACTTAATTAAGTTGTGATTTTTTCCTAAATCGGCAGTTTTTTTTTTAAACTAAGTAGGTACCTAATAAGTACGTGTTTGCACTTGGCCATAGTTTGCCTAATGGTAAGCAGAAGCTATGGCTTAAGATGGAGCGTTGAAGATTGGATTAACTATATAGTGTTAAGATATTGTTTTGATGATGTACCAAACAGAGCTTTTAAAATATCCGTTAGTACCTACCTAGCATCAGTTTGCATATTTGCGAATATCAACAGAACCGTAAGATGCATTGCAAAGGAATCCAGCATTCAATTGGAAACCAGTTTAGTCCAGTCTTGCCCTAGGTCTTAGTTATCCCTTTTACTTTGTTGCGCCCATCTGCCGTTAACTGGTGTTACTGGAATGTCGCCCACCTGTCGGCCTTACGACCCTTTTATAGCCCCTTCGACGGTTCACTTTTGCAGAAATAGTTATAAATCACATAAGATTGCATTAAGTACTAGTATAAGCTAAAATGTTAATATGAAAGTTTGTGAGGAAATATTTATACACTAGCTGTGCTCGCGACTTCGTCCGCGTGGAATAGTTATTTTGGGCATCATATTTAGGTATTTTTGCAAAAAACCTCCTTCATAAATTATAGCTGTTACCCACGACTTTCTGAACCGTATTCGCAGCGCACGCAACGGAAGCCCTCAAAGATAATTTTCCCCGTTTTTTCCACATTTTCCATTGTTTCTTCGCTCCTATTAGTTGCAGTGTGATGTTATATAGCCTAAAGCCTTCCTCGATAAATGGTCTATTTAACACAAAAATATTTTTTCAATTCGGACCAGTAGTTCCTGAGATTAGCGCGTTCAAACAAACAAAGAAACTCTTCAGCTTTATAATACATATTAGTATAGATAACTTACTTACCTACATGCTCTAGAAGTATCAATCAACACAATGAAATAAGTTAGTAAACTTTTTGGCAACTATTTGACCATTTTATACCAACATACAGATATGGTACTTAACATGTACTCGTACTTAATGTGGTGTACCTACTTAGTTATTGACTGACGATTTGTATCATGGATATCTTAACGTCGAATGATAGGAAACATTATACTAGGTTTGGCTGTTAATTATGGTACAGTCTTCAGTAAGTACCTTGAAAAAGCATAGGTAATATGTATTTTTCGGCTCCTACAAAATGCTGTGCCATTCTACCTACGGAAACGCTCTAAATTAATCCCACCGCGTAAGTCTACTGCCAGTTAGTAACCAGATTTAGCTCCGTGAATACCCGACCGGGCCGGGTTCAACCCGTTAACCGGAAAGCGTCGGGAGTCCCTAAATTAGTCGGGAAATGACTCACGCCTGACCCAGTAGGTGTGCAATGGTTGCAGGGAAGGATGATGTTGTACTGTAGCAGGCCTGATAAAGAGGTATTATTTAGTTTACCCCATGGAATTTTCATAGGGTAATAGGTAAGTATTTAAATTTTAAAATTTTAAGGTCTGCATAATATTAGACAGCATGTAGTCAAACGTAAGATTGTTCATATAAAATAAATAAATAAATATTCCGGGACATTGCACACAGCGCCATCTAGCCCCACACAAAGCAAACGCTTGTGTCGTGGGTACTAGATAACGGATATAATACTTATATACTTTTCTTTTGTAAATACATACTTATTATACATACAAACGACCAGACACAACACAAGTAATTATACATTTTTAAAGTTACATAAATACTTGTGTCAGGCGGGAATCGAACCCGCGGCCTCTAGACAACAACACACACACACAAACAAAACTTGCACACATTATACGGCGTTAAAATTTAGTTCTTTATTAGAAGCAAGTAGTTACTTAACTAATAAATATAACTTATATACTTAGTTATGTGTGTATCTAAGTCTTGCTTTATCAACATACTTACCAATTTCCTCTAATTCAGCGAGCTATTTAAAAAGCGTAGGTATAGAAGTATTTAATTAACATGATCACATATTGAAACTAATAGGCAATTGCTATATTATTATTATTTTATTGCTCAGCTAGCAGAGGCAATCGCATGCGATTACCAAAGTTAAGTAAAGGTCGACGCGGTCAGTTCTTGGATGGGTGACAGAAAAGTGGCATTCCATTTTGGGTGCTTCCGTGGGTCGGATGACACGTTAAATTGTAGGTCCCGGCTGTTAGTCTAGTATGGCAGTCGTTAAGCCATGTCAGAGCCCCTTAGGGCGGTTTGAAAACTCTCGATATCAGAGTTGGCTACTCTCATTCGATAAGAAGAATAAATGGTATATTAGACACAGATAGCATAATAAGTTGATGATACATCTGACCATCTCTCAAAATATTTTAAACCCTACCATCTACTTAAATCGCCAACGGTATCCGAGAGCAAGAAAAAAGGGTTGCAAAGCAGAACTATCCATTCAGACCATAAAAAGTTTACAACAAGCTTCCTGTCTAGACTCGACCTAACGATCTCCATTAATATGTAACATATGCATCTGTAATGCAAGTTTACATGAAACGTAAACACGGTAATGTAACTGGCATGTTGAGTACTAGTGGATGTTAGCGGCTTCGCTCGCGCTATGTCGGTATAAATACTATAAATTATCACTTTTCAGTATTACAAATGGTAGCTTTATAGCTATATAGATATCTTCCAGGTAACCGAAAGATGGCGAGGGAATGACTGTAAACATTTCATAATAACTAATTCTAGCTAGAATAACGGTTTTTTTATGTACTTAGACCGATTGCAACTGACTAGTTACTTAAATTATAAACATATAACTCATTACCTACTTACTATTACATAACAGATACTAGTGACGTCATATTTGACAGATAAAAGGCATACAAACAATAACTAAACTAAAACTTATTAAAGAGAAAAATAATTACGAACACGAGTATGTAAATTACATTTTATTTCAAACGGTTTCGTGTAAAACTATCGCATTTACTTTACAAAAAAAAAAACAAATAATATATTGCAATTAAATCAATTATATTTTATGAAGTGTCCGAGGTGTTGGCTTCACGCGAACTTAATGCTGTGAAACTAATATATTTAACTCGGTTTCACGAGATGTGGCGCAAGCCACTGTGACGGTATAAAACGTTCTTTGTTTTGCCTTTATTGCACAGTGATATAAGTCGTACAGGGTGACTTGTGTTGTCTAACGCTATATTTTTAATACCTAATACATTCAGATAGCATAGTTCACTTGTATATGCCTTTTTTTTTGTTTCGAGAAGAAATCTTCAGTAAGATACCCGACCACAATGGGGTGTAGTCGGGTTATGTGGGATTTTTACTTTAAAGTTTAAAGTATAAGCGTACTTATTTCAAGCAACCTGCCAGTCATCCTGTATAAGTAAAGATATGGAAACTCTCGACCGTGTCGCTGTCTGTTGACTTTAGGGCCGCCTTCATTACTAAGGTCATAATTAGTGTAAAGTTGTAAAGAAGTCCAACTCGCTTACAACTTATATGTAGTTGTAAAAGTTCTGTACTCGTTATGTTTTTATGTTTACGTCTTTATGTATATTATGTACAGGTGTCTGCATAAAAAGAGAAATCAGATAAGCCAAAAATGTTTTTTCATATAAGTATTTATGTACAAGTACTTAATGTAAAACAAAAAATACTGTCCAGACACTCATTGCACAATCATTTCTTAGTCCATATTTGGTACCTAGGCCGTCTGATAAACGCGTAGCTTTTTGAATTTCTTACCTTAACTAAAAAAACGTATGTCATTTAAGTATTTGAAGTTGTAATACCTTGTCTTGCCTACCTTTAGAATTAAAATCTTGTAAGTTTTTCTATTCACTCTTTATGTAGACAAGTTAAAAAAAATTGCAAAAGTCCTCCTTCAATTACAGAATTATTTCTCACCCATTCCGACAACTTCCGAGAAATCATTTCTTCGTAAATCAAATTAGATTTCGCATCGTTCTTGTATTTGAACGTTAACAAGTGTAACCGCAGTTTGGGCAGTGAACGTCCGTAAACGTCCGTAAACCTCCATAAATGTCCGTAAACTACCGTAAATGTTCGTAATTGCGTATATTCGCCATAGTGTGAGGTCCGAATTTGTGCCACATATACCGTGGTAGTGAGATGGTGAATTGAGATTAGGTGCGGACAGATGTGTACGAATAAAAGGGTTTAAATAGATCTAGAATAAAGTTAAGGACTTTGTTGATAACTATGGTTGTGTATCTTCATTAAATTAATTTAATAATATTTAATCTTATTTAAGAAGTTATATGTATTTCTTGTTTGTACTCGTTTGTTTATTATTTGCTACAGTAAATCATTTTCTTTCTTTCTTTCTAAATTCATACGTGAAAATGACTATATATACTTACTTGCCAAGTAGCCATTTCGACTGTAACACTCTTTAAAGTGGCTTTTTTTAATCGTTTAATGTTATCATCGAGTAGTAAAGTAAACTGCTAATAAGATATCTACCTAATTATATTGTCAATATATGTATATTTTCGAATAAAAACTTTCTTTCTTCTTTCGTCTTTAGGAATAAAGAGTCTGATCTAGAATAAGACTTATCAAGTCTTTACATCAAGTTTAGGTTTATAGTTAAGTTACTTTTATAACTACGATAACTACATCTCAACTTGAAACTCTGTTCTACGGGTGTGGTTAGCGAAGTCGCGGTTTTTTATCTGGATTAACGGACGTATTAAGTAATGTACTTGTGGTTACGTATTACACTACTAGTTAACTACTGATGTTTTGTAAACTGTGTTTTTTTTTGTCAAACTGTATTGTGTCCTGAGAATAATTTTAATAATTAAAACCTTTAGTGACCAGAAAGTGCATATTATGAGGTTACTTCTTACAAAGTTTGATATTGTTAATGTAAAACGCGGTCAACTCATAATTTCCACCACAACTTGGCAATTTCCAGCCAGTTTACACCAGCACAAACAGTTACATAATCTGTGCACATTAGTGTTGGGGTTAATGCGATTGTTTGGGTTACCGGACTCGAGTAACAATGTTAGCGCGATTATGATCGACTCGACCGGAATCAGAAATGATTCTGGCAACCCATTCATAATAACGCGTGTGCTAATGCACTTTGCGGTTTCTAGTGTCTGTGTTTACCTTAGTGTTTGATGACTAAGAGTCTGGATAGCTAACAATTGTGTTGTCTCGTGCTGTTGACCGATGATTGCCTCGTTTGGCCTAGCAGTGCACCGTGATGTGATAAATTGCAAAAAAAATATTATGGGGATGTCATTGTTTTGAATAACTCAAACTCAATTTATTTATAACAAAATATAGTTACATGTCAGTTTAATAATTAAATAATTGTCTTATTTATGTATATTTATAATAATAAATTACATTATTGACATACAAATTTTTTTGATATCCAACATATCACACGAAAATCTGAATATTTTTTTTTTAAATGTGAGTAATCTGCAGGTACTTTAAAAGAAACTAGAAAATGACCATGCGACCTTGGTTGATTTACTTTTTTCCTGAATGGGTTTGGTTACCTGACTGTGAAACGTAGGTATTACCTACACAATATTTTATTTGTCCAATAATCCAAAATGCATGTCATCTACAAATATCTACTTATCAGTTAATCGCCAAATTCCAATGCAACGAAAATCTAATACTCATCATCATTAATTAAATTCGTAAGTTATCAACAGAAATGCTCCAACCAAATCAGGTTGTGACGATATCGATATCGGTGTAATCGAGTTGTTTCATCACATTCGATAACTAGTTCCATTAGCGAGGCGCATCCCTACTTGAATGACAGCTTCGCGCCTAAATTTGAAATGAGAACGCGTGAGAAAGCGCCCGCGGCATTCTCGAGTTACCGCGAGACTGAGCGATTAAAAATTATTAATACGTAGTTACAATATACATATCTATACTTACTTACGTTGGTAATTATGTTGTTGTACATTCGACTGTAGTAGACACGCTGGCTCGTACAAATCTTACGTTGGTTTGATTTAAAAAATGATTGATGGGATAAATAAGCACTTACTAAGTTGGTTTGTTATTATTTCAGAATAAAGTAACTTGTTAATTGCAGATATAAATAAGTATCTAAAAATGATCTTAGCGTTGAACATAAAAATTACAATTTTATGATAAAAAAAAACAAATCAGTTGAAACATAGAACGAGCGGATTATGCTGTTGTTTTAGCACGTTGGCACTTGTATTCTACGATTCTCAATATGAAATACTTTTTTACCCAACCCGGAAGTAAAGCCGATCTGCCATTTCATACCTCTAGGCGGTTGTTAAGTACTACCTACTATCGGTCCAGGTTTTTTGACCGCATGTAATTCCCACCACCTCTAGTTCCAATCAGGCATAATCGCCGTTTTTGCTAGTTAAGTGTGCGGTTATCATGTTTGCTTTTTTTCCTAATCAATTAATCTATATTGAGTCATTGGTAATGTCAAGAACCTCGCGAGTGGACTGTTGGCAAGGTGTCGAGACGACCGAGTCGACGAACTTAGGGTTCACACCACTGGGTATAGAGAAACTATCATAGTATGCTTCCTCTTAGACGTTTTCAAAGAGTACTTTTATATTCATGGGGATTTGGCTCTGTGACGGTACTTCTTACCAATTTTATCAAATCGTTTTGATTGTACAAAGACAGCAAAATTTCGACTCTATTTCTAGTATCTGTGCTTTCTAACGTTCTCAGCACCAAAAAAATTATAGTTAAATGGAGGCTTATTTATTATGTGCTGTCTGAGATCATTTGCAAATTTCACTTCAGACACACGAATTAGGTCTAGATTCTTACGTATTTGACAGGTCCGCTAGGCTTTCTAGATGTTTTGGAAAACATCTGCCTACTTACTAGTATAAAAAGTTTACAGCCTTAGCAAAGGGCAAAGTTTGTAAACCTTTAATATTATTATAGCAAAGATAAACATACTTAATTTACCATTATTTAAAGCATCGTATAGCCATCAATGGCTTCTTGCCCTAACACGCTACGATCTGATGGTCTCTTAATTTAGATCTGTCTGAAAAAAAAGAGCCAACAGGATTAGAAACTCTTTGAACGAGTCACGGTGAGAGAGCTTGTCTCTACTCCTATTATGTTATCTGTGGTATCCAATTGGATTTTTAGACTAACAAGTAGGTTTCTACCTACAGCAACTAATTCGCAAATTATCGCTCTAGGTAGCAAATTGAAAATTATGAATGTATCGTGAAAGTGTGTGTGTGTGTGTTTTATTAATTATGTTTAGAAGGTGAAATTAAATCCTACCTTACTTATCTAAACTTATTTAAGTAATCTTTATCGTGGCTTGCTTTTTTTTAACTTTTTTAGGTATACGGAGTAGTGAAAGCACCAGTGATTAGTTATTTAATACTTATAGTTTATTTTATTTGTACTTAATTAAGTTCTTACGTAAATTGTTACTTAAACGTTATTTTGAATCTCTCTTTCTGTTTAGTAAACATGAAAAGTTTTCTCAAATCCCCAAAAAGCGTAAAATTACGTCACAATACCGGAAAAGCAAACACAAAAGAATCGCGCTTTAATTGTTCCCCATTACGGTTTATCCGAAGCGTTATTTAAAATTTTAAATTGTTGACACCGTTTCAGAGGTTAAACGGTAAAAAAGCGGCGCAAACTTTGAACAGATTTTCGCTAAAGATGATTACACGAAATGAGTTAAACGAAGTTTTGTTCCCACTTTTACATTGTGGATTCTCGTGCTCGAAACGGAGAATTGTTTCAATTTTATTTATAAAATACATATGTTTCAAACAATAAATTCTTCAGAATGTACGTATTTGATTGTTGTTGTAATGAGCAACTGTTACAATAAGTAGATATCTGTAACTAACTATAATATCTTTATTTCCTTTAGAACAATCTGTTACACCATAGTAAACTGGTTTGTACAATAAACCGAACGTCGTAAGTTTCTATAGTTAAGGAAAAGAAGTTCTTAGTAAACCCCCCAAATCGAATACGATTTCTCAAAATAATCACCAAATATTGCCCCCGACAGGATTAGTCGGCAATTTAAAATCTTGACAGGAGAATAGTTGGCACTAACATTATGCAATGCCACAATTTATAGCCCAAACTTGCCATCAAACAACCATAATCCTTATATTTATTACTTTTAATAAACTATTGCTAATATAATCCCTAGTGTGTATAAAGGGTGCATTTTTTATTCGCCATAGACAGAATAGAACACGGCACACGTGCTGTCTTGAAGAAATTACGGATACATTATGCTCAGATACCGTTTACATTGTGTAGGGTGACATATTATTATTGATAACTGTTGGGCATGGTTTATCTGTTATCGTTAGCTGACCTTAATGATAAATAATACATTGGCAACTTATTTTTTCTACTAAGAAGCCGGTGCATGCATCTCTAGCGATTTTGTGATCAAAGGTGAAGTTTGCTTGGTCTCATTTGAACGTTTTATTGACATATGTTTATACGTTTTGTACTTCAAACATCATGTATTTAAGTGCATCTTCTCCTATAAAGTAGACAAAATGTTCCTGGTCATAAGATAACACAAATCTATGAACTAAATCGTAACGACACAAAAATAAACATCTCTAAAGATAAAGAAACGAGAAACAAATCTGTATGCGAGCACTAGTTAGTCGTCGTGTTTACGACTCATGCGTTTATACTCTATTACCACCCATAAGCTTCATAACAGACTCGATTCCCGATCGATACCGATTTTACGATCACTATTCCGGTTCGTTTTCCTACTCCGACGTTTACGAGCACAAAAACCGATATAACAATAAAATTTTTAATCAAAATTCTTTACGACAAATGGCGGGTTGAATTAGCGTGTTATCCGAGGACGGAGCGCCGCTTGGTCACATTAAAAGTTTAAGGATACCGGCTGCGGCAGATGTTGCTTCGTCTCTGCTCCCTTTTCAATTGGCCATCTACTTTTTTGCCTCCGAAACTTTTTTTTAAAACTGATTGTGATCAACGCTATTGTAGGTACCTCACATTGTGTTGGCTGCCATTGTTGCCGGTGAAATTCTAAGATTCCCCGTTTCTAAGGCATATTGCGATTTTCGCAGAATTTGCGAGTGTAGTTGTGGGAATGCAATTTGGATTACGAGTTTGATTGCGAGTGCATTGTGAGGGGCTAATCCCGGCAACAAAGGAGGCGATTAAATCATCGATACTGCTATTTACTGCCTCTTTGATAGTTCAATTCTATTCCGTTTAAAGTGCATTTAATTATGGTGCAACGAGAGTGAAGTAAAGAAATTGTATTAGGCGCAATTTCTTAATACACGTGTTGCGCAAGTAATAAAATTAGTTTGACGATTGACATGTTTATTCGTTTTTCATTTGAATGTTAATTTAATATGATAGCGCTGATGATGATAAGTTTACAAACAAATAAAAAGTGGGTTTCAAAGATATACCAAGTACATTGTACTTACTTGTTTAATGCATGTTTCTTTGTAAAATACATAAGAGACCAGTAATAAACCCACCTAAGTTCCCAAGCTCACCGGCAGGCGGCGTTGCTTTGAGCGGCAGAACAAGCACTCCTCCACACTTCACTGATCGTCTCCTATCCGCCGCTGGAGACGAAACTTATCACAGCTGAGAAAAAAATAGGCTGTACCATCGCCTTGCTGTAAATTTAATTTTAAGGTCAGTAAGAAAAGTAGTTAAGTATTGGTTGTGTTGTCTTTTTTTATAAGAAATGGGTTTGTCTTAAGTTCTTAAAAAGTTCTAATTAAAGACTTGCTTATCACATTTTTAATTTCAACTATTTGTTGAGTACATCTCTTGGTAATTGATAGCCTTTTTTATGGAAGCCGATCCAATAAAAATAAACCAATCAGTATCGATTCAATACTTAAGTAGGTTAGTAAGTATTTTACGAATTAGTGTATGTATTAGATTTGTTTTCATTTTTGTAGAATGACTTGTTATATATATGTTACTCTGTCAACTACACAATTACGCCGGTTATGATAAATTTTGGTTCTATTTTGATAATTATTTTTAGAACGACATTTATTAAACGGTAGTCGGTTCTATAGGTGTCGGTAAGACTCCAGTATCATAACACGCGGCGTCAAAGCCCCGCCATGCATGCAGCAGCCACTTGCTACGAGTGCGCTTCTCGCGCGTTACTTGGCCACCACCGATTAAATATGACTGACAGATGGACAAGTTAGATAACTAAACATGTGATCTACAGAATACAGAATTATCTCTACCTATAGAATTACCCAAATAATAAATAAATATAAATGTATAAATATTTCAGGACATATCACACAGCGCCATCTAGCCCCATACTAAGCCTACGCTTGTATCATGGGTACTAGATAACTGATATAATACATAAGTACCTACCTATATACTTTATTTTTTAAGGTATAAGGTAATAAGGTTTAAGACGTGATCAACATATAACAATAACTAAACAGGTGGCTATCAATCAAAATCCATTCTAGACTTGGGCTTCTTTTATGGTGCTGAATTTGTTCAATCTACATCAAACGGATTGGGCCAGTATGAAAATTGTCGGCATTGAAACTATGTAATTGTTCAAAAAATAAGATCGGAAACCAAGCGCTGGCGCTGGCTGAATTTACTTAGTACACTTACAAGTAACTTATTCCAAGTTAAGTACCTATGTACCTAGTTGATTAAACATTTTCCCTAGCCTTTACTACTCAGGTATAAACAACACGAGTGTTGTTGAGTAGTGTGAAACGTTAGACTTCAGTCTCTGTTCTACCCTATGCAAAGCTCTCTACCTACCCCTTGCTTGTGTAAAAAAGCTCGCCGCCACTTGTATCACCTTTGAAATTAGCTTCCGAGGCAGTTTCGGAGCAACGTGCTTGACGAGCTCGAGTGGACGTTAGGCTTTTCGAAGGGCACATCATGGCTGGCAATTAGATACAAGTTTAGTTGAGCTTTAGAAAAAAGTGGTGGGTTTGAGTTCGCTGTATTTTTTTATTTGATTTCTATGCGAAATTCGTAATGTATTAATTGATACAATATCCTATGAATTCTTTGACCTCATGATTGCCGATTGACTGTGTTACGTAATAATAAGAGTACTCAGTATTGTAATTTGCTACAATAATACAAGCCTGTTTTGAGAAAAATGTCTTTTTAGAAAGATTCCAGTAAGAATGTATATAACAAAGGTAACCAAAACCAGGCGAATAAATGTGCAATGTTAGCGTCAACTATATTTTAAAAATAAAACGGTCCCTATCCGGCTATAGTATGCAAAATTGCCTGTCGTAACATTTTTCACCACAAAATTATTCGTGTCCGACCGACAATGATTCCATCCGGAGAATAAGTTGAAAATAAAAATGTGTAAATCGTCGTAAACGGTATGTTTTATGTATGTTCGACAATTTTATTTGATCGTCCAACACTGTCACGTACGTACGATAACATCCAGGCCTAACGCTTGTGACCCTTCAGTGCCCTTCATTGCCTCTATATACATGATACGGCCCTAATATTGCCAACGGAAATTTCCCCGCTTTTTGTCCTGAACCCTAGTTTAGGTAATTAGATAACGAGACAGCCTAAACGTGACGACACTAACTAATGCCCTAGAACTTAGAAATTGTGACTGATTGAATTATGGATTGGCAGAATAAGGACCGATTCCGGAGACTCGAATTTAGGTATATTGGATTACTTAATTTAAATAATTAACTGGAAAGACGCACAGATGTGCCTCAGTACAAATTTTAAGGCTTTAAATTCCCGCCTTCAACCATGATTTATTTATTTATTTATTTATTTATTTAATAATAATTAAAACGGTCAAAACCAATTACATTAATTATTTCATACTCAAATACCTTACAATCACAATATTTACAATCACTTAACAATGTCATATAATAATTAATATATATTTAATTTAAAAGTTGTCAAAAGGAAGATCTTCACTAAAAGCATAGCCCTGCCTACTGAGTATTATCAACTCCCAAAATATGCAATAAAGGCAGCTTCTGCCTATTCTATGATGTAATCACCTACGAAATTGAGTTATAAATCCTGCGAACGTCTTCATTTTAAATTTGCCAGCTGTCCATTTCCTAACAAAATTAGCGGGTACTTTTTAACCCTCTGCCAGGATTCAGATCACGTCCCGACAGTTAGGAGCATCTAGCTGCAGGACTGGCTTTAATCTGGCAGGAATGTCGGATGTCGGTAACGACGCCAGTTCTGAGTTATGGACCAATAAACGCGAAGGATTTGAATACAGCGCGACGCGACGGCGACAACCCCATCCTTACTAGATAAGCAGTAAAGCTGGATGGCTTTTCCTGGGGCTGGCGGCGCGAGGCGGAAGCCTTATGTCGCTAAGTCCGACACATCTTGTTACTGGATTCGGGTACTTCCACGAAATTGGGTGTAAAACGCGCGCTGTTGACTTTAAACTCCATCATCTGCGAAGTGGATTCGCTCCGCAACGAAACTTGAATTTAGCTCCGTCTCTTTATTAGAAAGATTACATAATTTATATAGTCTGTAGTTAGGCATTCAATGCTACTTATCTATCTTATCTACCCGAGTAATAGAACCGCGACCCTTGCGAGCTCGTAAAATATTGAGTGAGTGGATAATAGGTTTTGCTTGTAAGTGAACAGACAAAAACTGTCCCCGGCGGGACCTAATTGCTTATTTTTGTCATCTGTTAGTCTGGCTCGTGTATGCCCGACCTTCCCCAGTTTTTATTGCATTAAGTGCTATTAATACGGGGATGTATGTACGTGCGTTCCGTACGCAGTGACTACGCACCACCTCGCCCCGCCCTCAAGGACTCTCAGGACACTGTAAATCTTCTCTATTAGCGTGTAATAAACAATTTCGTCTAGACGTCGGATTAATATATCAAAGATTGGGTGTAGGGGATTCAAATTTAATAGCGTTGTTTGTCTGTATTTCTGTTTTATTCCCTGTTTACCATGTTCCCGGTATTAGTTTAATGTTGTGTGATGCGCAAAAATTTACCCATTTAGAGCTCGCCATTAAATATTTGCCTACCTTGTAGGGGCTTTATGGTTTTATTTACGAGTGT
Organism: Macaria liturata; assembly: GCA_964023185.1. Classification (NCBI taxonomy): domain Eukaryota; kingdom Metazoa; phylum Arthropoda; class Insecta; order Lepidoptera; family Geometridae; genus Macaria; species Macaria liturata. The sequence goes on along the minus strand of OZ026825.1, from coordinate 10,684,680 downwards.
AATAGATTGCGTTCGTTCCCGCATCATTAGGTCTGCTAATGTAGCATTCTTGCATAGAAAATGTAACGTCTTATTTGTCGGGCGCGGACTTCATTTGAGTGTCGTAAAACTGTGTCGTTTATGTTGCTTCTGAAATTTGTCGCTGGGATGTCCGATTGTTTCCCGAGGTATGAATGGATGGTAAATCTATTGAATTCGACCAAACCGGCGGTCGTGCTTCCCTAATGCCCATGACAAATATTGGCGGAGCGCATTCCGAGAATTGTAGCCATGAAATGGTATGCGAAGCCGGACTGACCGACCGACGGACGGACTGCGTTTGACTGCCTCTAAATAGAATTGGTCTGATCTGGACGTATCTGGATACAACTAACTAGTGTAAGATCAAGGCAAGGACAGAGCAAACCTTGATAAATGTATTTTTGTAAAAAGTAAACTTGACTTGTAAATGAAAAGCGTACCTAAATCCTTAACTAATAGATTTGATAAGAATTCAGACACTGCCTACGTTTCCTAGTTTCCGCGACCTGTAAACATTGTTTGTCAACTCAATTTTGATGACAATTTTGCGTATCTAGATTCTGAAAATAATTAAGTAACGTTATTAAATTTCTCAGCAAATAGACTTAAATAGACTTATTACTGTATATTTTTCCGGCTCGCCCCGTTCGACCCTAACCAGTCAGCACAGGCCATAGACATTACACTCTTGAGTGCCTAAATACTAAATACCAATACAAACAAACTTATCACCATTTATCATCTACACATTATCATGTCCTTATCGGTTGGCGGACCAACCCCAATTTATCGCGTTATAACTAGTTATTTGTAGTGGAAGTATCACGTGAAGTTATTTAAGTAACATAATATGTACTTGTTTTTTTTCGCCATGATAAGGCATTCAAATACTGATCACATCTACTTTCATAATTTATTTACTTATAGTTAAGGTAAAAGCACTAATGCCGGACACTGACCCAATAGTAGACTTTAAAAAAAAAAAAGGAAACTAATCAATATTATAACATATAGCAACTATTTTCAAAGCTACCTAGTTTCATCTATGATACATTGCTCATTAGCGTTTATACATTATCAGAAGGAAAAATTTTAATAAAAAATCAAAACAAAAAACTAGTGGAACAGATTGACATTTTACACATAATCCTTAGAGTTTTTATTAAAGGACTGTTTTTTTAACAAAATATATTTATGTCTTATATTCGTAATTATTGGTAGCTGCCAGCTTCTATATTGCAGTGATTGAAATTTTTCATATGTTAGTATCATTCTCTAGTTCATTTGACTGGTTTATGGTCAAAATTTCAGTAGTGTCAACTATTAGTACCGGAAGTGAATTAAGCCCCAAAAAATGACACAGGTGTCATCTATTGGGGTTTCATTTCATTACATCACCCTACTTTTTTTAAACCAAATTTAACCTTAATATTGTAAAACTAACGTTAATATTCGACTGCCACTTGTTTTACTCTATCCCAACTAACAGTAGACAGTATCAACTATTAGGCCATTTATGTGTCAACTATTGGTAGACTGTGTCAACTATTAGAGTATTTCATGTGTCAACTATTAGTGTAAGGCCACATTTTAAACATGAAGAGAATAATGTATTTAATAGGCAAAGAGAAATAAAGAGAAGGAAAGAAGTAAAAAAGAAAGACAATAGAAAAACACAAGGGAGATATTTATATATATAGACAGGGAAGAGATTAAGATTATTATTGAAAATAAACACTAAGATAAAATCCAAATTGTATTGAAAAAAAATTAAAAGATAATTGTAAGAAAATTTTGTTAAAGTTTTCAGTGCAGCCACTAGGATTAAATAATGATAGGATTACGTTTATATTGAATTTTCCATTATATGTTATTGTAACTACATGAAATAATTACATTTTATGATTCTGTACAGGTAAAAATAACTGATAAGTAACTTTGAACATATATTATGGAAAAAACTGTGTAACTTTTCTGAAGTAATTTATTTGTTGGATTTGATTACTTAGTTCATTATCTTACAGCACATGCTTTTATTAGTTTTAATTTTTCAGTATTTTTGTTGATTGGTTTTCATTAAATTTTGATTTTTGACATGTTTACTATTGGTCCCCAAGTAGTGTCAACTATAGGTAAATTTAATATTTTATGGTGTCTTCTATTGGTGTTTACGCCTATCCCAAGAAAAATACTACTTTTAGTAGACAATTCCTCTGTTTTTAAATATTTTATATGAAAAATGTAATAACAAAATGTTTCTGTATGTGTGAATAAAAGCGATTTCATCACTTTCTTGGAAATACTATTTTAGTTTTAAGAATGACTTTTGACTTTTGACTCATCCTTAAAGTGTCTACCATTAGTGCTTTTACCTTAAGTTTCATCTATACGCGGGTATGTACTTAAGTAACTTATTTCATAATAGCAATGATGTAAGTAAGTTTGATTTATAAGCAATAGCAATGATGCCTCTACCGCATGTGATGTCGCGGAGTGCCGGCTCCCGACCCTGCCTGTAGGTGCCCTGTTCATTGATTGACATTGAACTTTGTAAGGGCGAGCTAAAAGTCAAAGGCCCTCCAGGCGCCGCAAAAAACTTATCAAAGGAGCCCGATGATTTACGACACAAAATTATTGAAATTGTCAAACAAAGGCCGGAGATATAAAAGAACTAAGCTAAAGGTAACTTGATGAATTGGACGGAATTCTGAGAAGGGTAATTTCGGGGATTTTCGTATCCTTTTCGTTTTCATTCAGTTGAAATCTACCTTCGTAGACGAATGGCTGGAATGCGGCCGGTCTTCGGACAAAGATAGAACGCGGTTAAGAAAATGTCAACTAATAAAGTCTGGGATTGTAGTTAGTCGTCCGGTAGTGTCTACTTGTCTAGTTAGGATAATTGCCTCCGCGTGATTGTCCGATGTATAAGCCAAATGTCTCGGGTTTAGTTTCTATTTAAAAGTAGGACTATTACTGCAACTGGGTTTGGTTGTTGCATGTCAGCTTTTGAATTCATGATCTTATAATTTGCCACCGTAAAATATGCTTAGGTGAAATGAATGAATACAATAAATTACTTAGGTACTTAGTACTTAACAAAGATTATTAAAAAAATACCTACTAAGGTAAATAAAGTTACCAAGACAGGTGCCTAGGGTATTTATCAACCTTTTCTTTTACTGTGTTATTTTTTACTTGTCTTGATTAACTATTTGGATTTTATACGTCCCACAGGGGACGGTTCTTAATTAAAGTTATAAATTAATGAATACTGAATTAGGACTTTCTAGAGTCCGGCTAGAAGGTCACTATATAAGCAAATGTGGTACGAAAGCCACTTACTTTACCCACAAATGTCATTCATCTTTACACTACCTATATTTCTTCTTATCGGATAAGAGTGGCTAACTCTGGTTTTCATTATGATGAGAGTTTAACAAGCCGCCTTAGGACCGATATGGCTTAATGTTATTGTGATTCCATAACTAAATATTCGTCCATTTTACAACCGGCGCTACGTCCGTCCGTATCGGCTATTTACCCTGTTGTCAGGGTAAATGTTATTTGTCGGTCTGTCGGTCAACGGATGTTTGCATTATTGTGTATTGGCTTGATATTGCGGTGCCTACCTGCCTCTTTTACCTGCTTGCGATACACCCGACATGGGATCTCAATACGGTTTGCATCAGTCGTTTTCCAGGAATTGTGATGGTTTATGATTTATTGTTTACCTTGAATATGTGAGATGCGGACATTTAGAAGAAGTTAGAGAATTTGGTAATTTTGTTTAGGACGGTGAAGTTTATGCTGTTAGGTTGATACAATGCTATGTAACTAAGTAGTTTAGTATTTATATGCGTAGGTAAGTATGCGTAGCTCGTATTGTATGCTGGATAGAACTTGACTACAACATGTTAATCATCGTTGTCTTCGGTGAAGTAACTAGTTAGTTTCAGGCAGTTTTATGAAATACTTAATAAAAGTCTATAGAACAATGACATCTGATTTAATGGGTAACTGAATTTCTAAATCTATAGCTTCCGTGGAAGTATACGCCATATTATGCGCAAAAATTTTGTATATAGAATTTTGTCTAACACCAAAAATCCATTAAGTACTAAATAATAGATGATTTCATCTCAGATGCAGTGAGTTCCATATACTAAGAATACCATATGTATGACGAAAGTTCAAAATAAACCATCCAGTTACCAGTATGTCAGTGTTTTTGGGTCAACCGGAAGGCCTTCGTCGTGATCGGAACATTCTGTTTCATAGTTGTGAAAATCTATTAAAGTAAGGCCAATATAACAGTGCGCGCGGATGAAATTGCAACTACTACTTGAACACCAATCTTCTCCTTCCTTAGTCATATTCTACATTACTGCGGGTCGTGACTCCCCCGCAGAATCAATTCGTTGGGGGAGTTCTCTTGGGCAGACGCATCGAGGTGGGCACCCAGGTCCTTCCACGGGAAACATATGCTTTCAGTTTTTGTAGTCCTCAAACATGTTGGTTTCGAAACGATGTTTTCCTTCATCGTTAAAATAATTGAAGATACGTAGCGTAAATGCTGCCATCATGCCAGCAGTATTCTTGTCTGTCGGTTGCGTCCATTCCGTGAAATGTTTGAAACATGCAGAAACACGACAGCTAGTTTATGAATGAAACTGCGATGTTATTGAGCATGACATATTGTACCTACCTATACACTAGTATGTACATATACTCAGCGTAGAGTGTACAACATACTGCAGACCGGCTGCATGAATGGAAATACCTACTCGACAATCAAAACAAACAAATGCATTCGACTGTCATACGTAATAAAACGGGGCACTTCTGGCAAGCTGCAGTTAGTAGACAATGTAAACTACAGACACACAGTAAAGATTTATGGTGTTATTCGCGTAAATCCTGAGTAAAATGTATATTATCTATTATCATCTAAAGTTAAGCGTCCACCATTCGGCATCGTACGCAGCGGACGTATCGCATCAAACGGATTATAATATTCTTTGTATAGAAAGTCACACAAGTGCGTCCACCAATCCGCATCGTACGGATCGCTCGAATCTGCTCATTTGCAATGCCGACGCCGTTGCTTCGAGAGGCAACTTTTGCGATGCGTGCCGATGACGTCATTTTACTGGTAGTTTTGCGGCGGCAAATGCGATCGCTGCCGATCAGGTGGACGCATTGTGAAAAATTCATCCGTTTGATGCGATACATCCGCCACGTACGATGCCGAAAGGTGGACGCTTAGCTTAAAATGTAATAGAAATTTTACTAATCGGCTGCTTGGGCGTGAAGACTAGTATTGCACACAATATAACGGTGGTACTTACCTACTGTGATATTTTTGTCGGTTTTTATTTCTATGATAAAGTTTCTACTTAAATAATTTCATACGGTACTACAGGTTTGCGAGGCGCCTCACTAGTTTGGAGGCAAACACTACAAATTGCTAATAATCTGAGCCAATAACTCGAGTTGGAGTGCGATAAGGGACGATAGGCGTACTTGTATATGACTTGGGACTTGACAGACTTGTATTTGGAGTTGACATCTTTAGTAGTTATTTTGATTGTTGTTATTATTTTGACCAAGGCAAGCCCCGTTTGTATAACGAGTCTTAATCGCAATAAGGAGCCACTTAATATATTTTTTAGTTACCAGGTAAAATTGCTGCTAAATGCGTTTAAAAGCTATTTATAAAACAGGCCTAAAAGTTACATTAATTTCGGTCAAATTGTAAGCTAAGATAAACTTAGAAAAACTGCGGTCGAAGGTTTCTGTAGTGGTACTGTGATATTTTCTTATACTCTCGATACGAGGTTTCGCATTCATACTACATATATTCTAAAAACTGTTTATTTTGTTACTAGCTGTGCCCGCGACTTCGTCCGCGTGAAATAGTTATTATCATAAAAGCGGTTCTAGAATCTTAAAATATAGACATTTATGTATACTGTCCCAGACATTTTGTTAGATCATTTCAAGAGAAATAATTCTTTCATACATATTTTTTTGATATCTTGAACCGTTTTCGCAGCGCACGCAACGGAAACCCTCAAAGATGAATAATTTTCACCGTTTTTTTTTTCACATTTTCCATTGTTTCTTCGCTCCTATTAGTTGTAGCGTGATGTTATATAGCCTAAAGCCTTCCTCGATAAATGGTCTATTCAACACAAAAAGAATTTTTTAAATTCGCACCAGTAGTTCCTGAGATTAGCGCGTTCAAACAAACAAACTCTTCAGCTTTATAATATTAGTGTAGATAACTAGCACATTGTTTCCTCAAAGTCGGTGTTGTCTGATACTGATTTGTGTGTGTGGTTTGGTTTAAAGTTTTACTCAAATTTGATTTTTTAATAGTTAAAGTTTGTTTCAATTCCATAGAAAAACTAATACATAGGTATTAGATTTATTATACCTACGAATTCGCGTATCATCTCAAACTCGCCCGATGAGTCACTCACACAAACGCATAAAACAAACAATACCAGATACACACGCCATTAATTATTTATGGTTTACGATAGCTCGGTGCAGTGCAATAACTAAGTAACGTACACCGTCAAACTGAACACGCAATGCAATCCATCCACTGATTTGATAACTGCACTTACTGTTAGGGATGGACTGTAGCTAGATGTGGACTATCGATGCTTTTGATTGTGAAATTGAATAAGTATTCTTTTTTGTGACCACGTAAGCGTTAATAGGTGAACAAATCATTTAAAAATTAATAGTCGAAGTGCTTAACCTAATTGACTTACAAAATAGTTAAATAGATCTGAGTTTGTTTGATATTTTTCGACAATTTTCTTGCTCGTATAAGGATTTAGACAGTCATGGATGTAAAGTGACATTGCTTTTAATTCAACGTCACTTTTAAGTACCTAGATAAGTACAAACATCCAAATTATGCTGAATTACTTAACCGTTCTTTTAGATAAGAAAGTACTCACTTACTTACTCAATGTTTTATTTATCAAAGAAAAAAAATCATTACCAATCTCTTTGTCATCTACCATTTCCTAAGCGTGCTACACCTACTATTGTGGTGCTTAATATCAGGCAGGCTGTAGTCAAACGTAAGCCTATCTCGTGTTAAAAAAAACATATGTGTGCCCATCTCTACGCTCTTTCCTCGTAAACCCACCCCACTCGGCTGCTATTGACCGAATCGTTTGTTTTTACTATCGCATATTAAATTCGACATGAACTCGCCGATGTAATGGCGAAGTCAATTTGGGTCAGGTAAGAACTCTGTCACAGTGAGAAAGATTGTCGTAAGAGAGTAGTCAACTCTGGTGTCGAGAGTTTTCAATAAGGTACAGTGACTTCTGACACAGTTAAGTAGTCTGTTTGTTAGTTGCCCATTAAACATTATACTCAAGAACTCGAAGCTCAGTCGAATAAGATATTCTTGCGCAATTGCGCTAAAGTTATACAAAACAACAGACGAAGGTATTGATTTTTTGCCTGATTAAGTAATACTTATCTACGTGGTATAATATTTTTGGTGGGTGTTTGAGGAATTACGCGTATTCAAAACAATTCAGCAGTCGACTTGTCATAATATGAAACCTCTGGCGCACATTTGAAACTTATAATTTAAACGAACTTAAAATTGATATGGGAGTCTTAGTTACTAACTAAAAGTTAATATTTATCAGTCTCATCTCACTTAGATAAAGTTCGCCACTGTCCTCAGGGTTGATAATAATAGAGCCCAGAGTAATACCAAATACCCCCTCGTCGAAGCATATCGTAGACGTTTTCAAAGTGCATTAAAAATTTTACAACCTCATATTATTGTACCCGACAATTCGTCTAATGGAGAGTAAAGCTGGATTATTATTGATTGGGTTTAGTGCTCGGGATAGTTGATTGAGCTGAGTGGTATTTTATGTGATAGTTTGTGGAAACTGTCCAATTTTCTAATTGGTTTCTAAAGTTGAGTTGAGAAAAAAGGTTTATTTTTTTATGTGAGCGATAGATGTGTATAGAATTACTTAAGTAAAGGTTTGGCTTCAATATCTACGTTAAAAACAACACAATGATCGCGTTACTACTTGATTTAGTTTTTATCGGTTAAGTACTTTGGTTAAAAAATAGGGAACTATTGTCGAGAATCTGTAAACCGGCTTAAGAGCTTTGGTTTAAAGCTAAGCTTTTAGATCAAGAGCCTCAATTATCTAGTTAATATTTGAATCTTAATGTAATAATTTGCAGCTGTATCCATGTTTCGCAAGGTTAAATAACGCCCATTTAGTCTGTAAACTTATCAGGAAGCCTTAATGTCATCAGTGGTAATAGCATTACTACACATAAAGCAATATTGAGAGTGATTCACATTCCGTCAACCAATCATAGACAAGTTATTTGGATATGAACAACTGGTAGACTTCAAATAGTTAAATCACGAAAAAGTTTGATGTAGTTAGGTACTTGCAGTTGAAATAATCCGGCATCGACATTTTCTTAATCTCTCATTTCTTCTCATCGCCTTTATAAATATGCTACTTAAGTGCCTTCACAAAAATACCATTTAATTTTGATTATCACCCATGTCTACCTCATTTACCCAATCTGCGGGCGTTACCAATTATTTACCATTAACAATATTGCGTTAAAATATCTGCCAAAGGTCCAAGTATTTTATCAAACAATACCCAACACAGAAGAGAACAATATTCTAGATACAATAAACGATTAAGATTAACATTCAAAGCTCATTGTACAGTTCGAAGCCGCGGTGCGTGAAGCCGCCGCATTCTGCAATTGTGATTTTGATAATTTAAAAACATGTTAACAGTAAGATGGTCGTATTTTACACTAACGAGCAAGATTAGCGAAATGTAAACATGTTTATGTTTGAGCTTAGATATTTGATTTATTAAATATTTGCTAGTGTTTGAATAAATAATAAATTAGTGTTTGATATAAGTAAAAAATAAATCAAAAATTTAACCGATTTCAGCTTGGTAACTGTTTTTTGTATAGGTAACTATATATTGAGTTGTTTGATTCCATAGTTAGTTGTTTTTGAAATAATTTTGATTTTGAACAACGCAGATTGCATATACATATTTATCACATATATGTGTACCTAAGTATACTTAATTTTGCTGTTTTTAGGTATTTAAGTACTTATTGTTATATTTGTTTGTTCCAGGTAAGACATGGTTTTATTTATTTTAATAATAGTTATTTGCCTACATCGCTTGCGGTCCGGTAAGTCATCTATGTGATAACTAAATTTGGCTTATTATGATGGTAATTTTTTTTAAAGTAAAATTACTTTGTGGCGAATAGTTACCATGTAGGTTCTTAGTAAGTAATGATTAATTTAAACAAACACACAACAATTAGCCGCAGTCTGCATGGGCCCTTACTGTCGGTGTATGTAGGTTCTTAGTAAGTAATGATTAATTTAAACAAACACACAACAATTAGCCGCAGTCTGCATGGGCCCTTACTGTCGGTGTATGTAGGTTCTTAGTAAGTAATGATTAATTTAAACAAACACACAACAATTAGCCGCAGTCTGCATGGGCCCTTACTGTCGGTGTATGCTCTGATTGAACTAGCATATCAATGTTCGCATAATGAAGTTAACAAAGTTGTGTCGCGTTACGCCCGTCTGCCCACCAGACCGTGCTGACTGTCTGTATATTTAACTTACATATTGTTCTGCTAAACCTATCACGCCGGCAATCTTATCAACAGTAACTTTATCCACCAACTTGAATAAGATTTCTTCTATTGTTTCCTAATTTATGGTGCTTCCAACTTCGCATCCACTCAATTGAGGAATAGACAAAGTTGGCAGCAGTAAATCCGGGAGCGACCGAGCGTGCAAATTAAACTCACAAATATTTGAAACCGTGAAATGACTAATTTGAAATTATTGCCGTCGGCGATTCTCCCTGCCCTTATGAAGAATTCAAAAGGCGCAACGGAAACTCGGCCTGCAATAAACCATCTCAAATAGTTGGTAACTACCACGCGAAATAAATAGCGAGACGCCATGCGGCCCATGTTAAATGCGCCAAGAAATTTATTATGGCGAACCCGGGCGATAAACTTAAAAATAAATTGTGTGCTGCTATAGTTGCTCACCTTGTGAAGTGAAGTATCTGGGCCGGGTGGTTCGGGCGGAAAGCGATTTCTTCCCCGATTTATTGTTGGCGCGCCCGTTCGCGCGTCTATACTAAAGAGTTATTGGTAATCTTCAAAAGGCAGTGCATTGTTGTCTTCTCCGGGGGGTGCGCACTTCCAAACGTTATCTATTTCGAATGCTCGTAAATATCCGATGAATATCCCGTGTGATTGCGATCGTTGAAGTGCTTATCGTTTTTAAAACGATTCTTTTGTCAGCTGCGACCGCCGCCGGTATAACTGTTAACGTATTTTTATTATGCGCTCCGTTTGTTATTGCCGCTCGATCAACAAACTGACCTTTCATACGTGTTAATTAAATCATTTTATTTCTTATTTCATCGATCTTATCGAAATTCTAGTGTTTCTATTTGCGAGCTAGCAGCATGCGATCGACCGGTTCGCTTAATGTCATTGTAATTCGTTTGTATAATTATATATTATAGTTTGTATTTGCGCAGTATAACGCGCTCCGGATAATTGTGTCGTTACTAAACAATAGTACGACCGGAGCACATAATTTCTATGTTAAATTTGAGTTTGTTATTGTTTGGTTTTCATTTTTACGACAATATCGCCGGAAATGCGTGTTCGGCTGCAATAAAACTTAGCAGAAAAATGTATGCACTAGTTAGTGATTTTATAGCTTTCGAAGTGTATCCTGTTCGGCTAAATAGATGTTTGTATTTGGAGGGTGTTCAATTCACCCGCCGGCGGAGGGTGCGGCGTGTAAATATTGAATAGGATCGGCCAATACGCCGCTTGATCAATACGTTGTGATTAATAAATAACTAATAACCATCCAGAGCGGGAAACGTTCGTTTGTCGAGGAAAACTCGCTTTATGAGTTCAAGGGGCGGTTTTGTTGCCTTTATTTTTGTTTAGGTCACAATTTTATGTGGTGATAAAACACAGATACATACGGATATCAACAAATTAAATTACTTACGGGTAAGATTTTATTCACTTAAAACAAGAAAACTCACGGAAACCCACAAGATTAGATTATGTTAAAACTGTTAGAAGGAAATATTTTCCTAACATGCCTTATTTGTTCTTAACTGAAGCTAATAGAAGATCTGATATGTCGGAAGATATGGTATGTTGGATTGGAGTAACCTCAAATGTAACAGATGGGAGTCCTAATTTAGGCGTTTTTCAGCTACAAGAACTTTGTTCATCTTCATGTCGAATTGGTTCATTTATTTTTTGGAGAAACGTTCTGGATAACTGGAATGAGGCTTCAACTATTTGTTCTGTATTAATTAATATCGTGCTTAATTTTGTATATTACGGTGGAAGTATTAACGTATAACTATTGTTTAGATGCGTAAAAAACTCTGATACCCAAATTTCCAAACGTCAGTAAAAAAGTAATAAAACTAATAATTAAGTACAAACTTAATTAAGTATCGACTAATTTTAAAGTTCTTAATTGTCTTAGCCTGGTACATTCTAATCTCTGTAACTTTTACTCTAAAACTGTATCAATACCTATATTTGATACAATCGATACAAAATATAGGATATCCTAGAAAACAGTAAACTATTACCAACTCAATACCAGCTCCCAAGATTTATCACCCAAAGATATCGGCCATAAAACATCCCAACTAAGTATAATAAAACAAGAACAGTAATTCTCATTGTGCCTCGCAAATACCACAATACTCATGAAAGAAGCCTGAAAGACTGTATTTGTAATCTAAATAATAATATGTGGACTACAATAGACTCGTTCTAGGGTGATTTATAAGTATGGGTGAGATACATAGTACCACTGTTGCTAGGCGAATTCCCTCTAAGAAAATTATCATCCGCATTCTTGGTGATATCATTTTGTGAGACAGTATGGACGTTTGGGACGGATTTGGCAACAATGTAACATGGGTGTTGCTGATAGGTTTGCTATGCATGTGGATGGTTTTAGGTGGTAGGTGGTTGGAGTTAAGTTCATTATTTAACCACTATCTGTAATGTTCGTATCGTATCGTGTGTATAGATTTGATGTAAATAAATGTTCCGTACTGAAATATAGTCAGATGTCACTACTAACTATATAGGTATTGCAAAAAAATTGCTAGACCTCATACATTTGACTGGCCTGTTAGCTTAGTTGGTAGTGGCTCTGCCTTCTAATCTAGAGGTCGCGGGTTCGATTCCCGCATGACACAAGTATTTATGTACTTTAAAAATGTATAATTACTTGTGTTGAGTCTGGTCGTTTGTATGTATAATAAGTATGTATTTACAAAAGAAAAGTATATAAGTATTAAATCCGTTATCTAGTACCCACGACACAAGCGTTTGCTTAGTGTGGGGCTAGATGGCACTGTGTGCAATGTCCCGGAAAATTTATTATTTATTATTTTTATTTATTCCTGTAAGTAAAATAAATGCAATAAAATCAATCGGAATGTTGATTTTTTTATTTATTTGGTGAATGCATGAAATGTTAATTGCGAAAAATTCATAGACCATAATCGGTAATGTGCACATTCGATAATGAAAAATAGTTTTCTCGCTTAACTTTTGACTAAGATTAAAAAGAGATTGAAGGAAACTAGTCCTTACTGTAAATTATTTTCTATGGTCTATATGTTCTATATAAAGATCCAGTTAATAGTCTGCAATACGTCCCACGTGTTTAATATTAAGGCCACGATGTCTTCGGGAATTTTTATTAAGAGATTTTGTCATCAAAATTACACGATGTATCACACCAATACGCAATTTACAAATTGCCGACCTGACGGACTAACCTTGAATTTAAATAGATAAAAAAAAGTTTTACACATATTTTATAGCCTGTGACTTTTTCTGAAATAAATTTTGTAGTGTTGATTTTGTGCTATGAGCACAGAAATGAAAGTGCCTACTTATTACAATGTTCATTTGTCTGATATCCGCTGACCAATCACAGTTTAGCTAATAACCAATATCTGCGCTGATTGGCTGGCAAGTCGTAAAGAGAATCAAAACAAAGTGAACCAACTACCATTTTATCGTTTTTCTTACTACCTTGTATTTTATTTCTAATAATATTCCATCATCAAGAATTAGTCGTTACAAATATGAAACAAGAATGTGACCTTATCTTAAAACTTGCAATGCCACGTCAAATTTGATGATACAAGCAAACAGTCTGTGACCTGTAACCAATAATTCTGACTTCTGTCTCTTCACCCCAGATAAGGTTTTATGGCTCTTCTTAGAATTGTGACAATTTGGACCGCTCTAACTGGTCCATTATGTTATCAATGAATATGTATTTATACAATATCTATTGACATACATGTATATGAAACTTAGTAATAAACGTGTGGAAAATTTGTCTAACTTTATAACCACACGGCTACAATGTATTGTAATCGGCCGTAATCATTGTTTTGTAAGTTACAATTTAATGTGTTACTTTTTTATCTTATGACTGCGCCTTTTAAATACATATTTAATCGTTTCATTTCTCATTGCTGAGTGTGATTGCAAATATGAAGTTGATTTATTATGTATCCATTATGTCATCCAGCATCAAGCGATAGCTTAGTATAGTATAAGACTAGAGGGCGCTGTGAAACATTCCATCACTTTTATTTCTCTCACAAGCCAGCTTCCCCTTAACCCTTGTGCTCGTGTGCTACGTTATAATCTGTGGCGCAGTGTAATTGGGCCAGGATGTTAGGAATAACCGGCTGAGTCACGATGGTACCACCGACGAACGACTGAACGTGTAGTACGCCCACTGGGGCCGATGGCTTGCCATAGTTGTTGTGTTGTGAGTCTTCCGATGATTCTAAGCTATCAGCTGATTCTAAGTGTCACCGAACATACGGTAGGTAATAAATCATATTTTTATTTACCACACGGCATCGCACCGTACAGGGCAAGTCAATTTACAAATTATTTCATTTCTACAAAAATAAAAATACTTTATACTCAACTCATAGGTTACTGATTGACTGATACAGTGATCTATCAACGCACAGCCCAAACCACTGGACGGATTGGCCTGAAATTTGGAATGAAGGTAGAGGTTACGACGTGAGCATCCGCTAAGAGAAGATTTTTGGAAATGCCACTTTTAAAGGGGGGAGTTTTACTTCTTAATGCGAGTGAAGCCAAGAGCACCCACCAGTAAATTATGAAAATCAAAGGATAAACAATTATTATCAAAAATGAAGATTCTGTTAAAGCGGTTTATATGAATTCGTTGAGTTTGTAAAATGGATTAATCTCAAAAAATTTACGACTCGATCGTCGTTGACGTTCGATCGTTGAATGATCTGATTGATCGTGGTATAGCAATTCGCTGCTGATTCTAAGCGATACTTTGTGATACGATGCTTCCTGATGATACTCTGATGTGGATAGAACACGCTCTGTTCCTTCTTAGTCGGATGTCGTTGTTCAGCTGTTTCTCAGTGGTACCTTTGGTTTAGGTAAATAAATCAGCCAATAGTGGACCGAATACTTTAAATCGTTGTAAGAAAATAATTCGATTATCATTGGAAATGCCATAAAATGAACCTTATGATTATATTACAATAGTATGAAATATCTTCTCTGGAAAAACAAAAGCAAATAGGCACATAATCAAATGAAGAGTAACGACCTTGATCTAGTCATGCAATTGGCCAAACAAAAGATGTGATCAAAGAATATGATCCTGTTCTTAGTTAGGTTTATAGGTACTTGATATTTCCTAGGGAATCAATGGCGGAGCCGGAAAGCTTAATTTATTATTTGAATTGGCAGTCAAATTGGCGAACAATAGTAACTCGGAAATTGGTAATAAATGACTGAATGATTGAAACGGAAAATAAGTTGTTATTTGGTAGTTGTCACTAATACGTTAGTTTACGCAAACTCCAAAACATAGCAATTGCTGCTTTTTGAGGAAAACGGAACGATGCAATGTAAAAAATTAAAAAATCGCTTTTCTATTTTTTTTTTTCAATCTTGTATGAATTACAAAGCCCATTAATCGACGTTTACTATGTAATATTAAACATAAACCCAGACACTTTTGTGTCATTTCCCAATTCGCAAACCATTGTTCTATCTCTCGCCAATTTTTACCAAAATCTTCGTCTGACATCTCTATACTCGTAACCACATGTCATTCTGAATGATACTACTCACCACACGATATCGCGCGACCGTCACGAGAGTATCCAATCTAGTCTAATTCCATCGCAACTCCACTATAAACTACAATGGCAACTGTCACGTGATCTGACTGCCTAAATATAGTTAGTTATACGGATCCCGCGGGATTTTTCCGCTAGGTGACGATGCTATAGCTGTATATGAAACTAGTTGTGCACGCTGTGATACCTGCCTTTGAATTAGATTAAATACTAGTTCTTATATTACTATTACTTTTTATTTACGTATTATTTTGTTAATCCAGCATTCATATAAAGCCCTAGGAGGAGGAGAGAAAGCACTAGGAGGCTCTGGGGCGTGGGATGCGGGGGCATGTCTTACTCCCTTGCAGGGATAAGGGCCTCCTGAGGAGTCTATGCCCGGATGTCCCTGGACATCGCTTGCGCAGCAAGAGGGAAGTGTTTTCCCCTCCTGAGGCGGGTCCACTCGGACAGTGGACTGCGGTTGGGACGGGAATTGCGGAGGAGTATTGCTCGCTTGCCCGCGAAGCCCTTCCTTGCCGAGGTGAAGAGACATCGTGGTAGGTTTTAGTCGGTAGCGGAGTCTCATTAGCTCCAAGCCTGACGTACGCCGCTGCAAAACAGTCCCTGAGTGATTTTACTATGATCCATATCAGAGGTTTGAAAACTCCAGTCTGCCAGTTTCGCCGACAATGTGATTAAAACGGGAAAGTACAAATAATTGTAACATAAGTTTTATAATATAAAAACAAAATTGTAGAGGACGAATATTTTAGGCGTAGCTTATCTAACTTGTTAAAAATAAAACCCAATAACCACTTTGAGCGTGGTGTGACATACAAACACACATATGAACCGTCCGCTTACATAACACTCTCGATAAAACAGGCCACGCAATTTTTACACGCCACTTTTTCAGCTCTATAAAAATGAATGGGATTCACAAATTACTATTCTCAATGTCGCGGCGCGAATTCTGATTATTCGTGCCAATTTCTCGAGAGAATTCGGTGTTCAAGGTTTGCGGATAAGTGGGTGAATATATAGGTTACTGGGCCCGGAAGACAGGGGCCTGATAGCGTGGGCGAATGCCGCTGTTTTATTTGACACTGGCGCCGCCGCGCGGTGTTACTCGTTAATAACAGACCAACATTCGTCCAAAATGCTTGTCAGTTATATATTGTTGCTAGTTGTGCCAGGAGCATAAGGCGACATCTTCTTATCTGCATATGTGATCTATCTGCATATGCGACTGTGCAAAAATAACAAATATGTATGATTTGGACACAAGCAAAGTTTGCTATTTACTTTAATAAATAATGTGAGGAGTTATACAGGATTCTTATTTGTTACTTATATCTGATTGGTTGTTTAAAATTGACGCAGACACAAACATTCACACTCAAATACCTTCAATTTTATATGCCACTAGTGGGTGCTCGCGGCTTCGCTCGCATTAAGAAGTAAAACTTGCATCACCTATTTCAGCTCTTTAAAAGTGGTATTTCCAAAATTCTTTCTTAGCGGATGCCTACGTCATAACATCTACCTTAATTCCAAATTTCAGCCCGATCCGTCCAGTGGTTTGGGCTGTGCGTTGATAGATCACTATATCAGTCAGTCAGTCAATTAGTCACCTTTGAGTTTTATATATATTTTCCAAAAATCCTTTCTTAGCGGATGCCTACGTCATAACATCTACCTTAATTCCAAATTTCAGCCCGATTCGTCCAGTGGTTTGGGCTGTGCGTTGATAGATCACTATATCAGTCAGTCAGTCAATCAGTCACCTTTGAGTTTTATATATATAGAAGACTATAATTGTAAGACGGTTCCACGGCCCTGGCCAAATAGCGCATTTGTGTCGCTCAAGTTATCTGAGCTGATGTCATGACTTCTCGACCCGTATTAGGCGAGTGAATGACATGTTGATGCATATATAGGTGGCTATTTGATTGCTCCTCTGCCAGCGGTTGGTGGGAAATCGCTTTTGGCAATAAAGCTGCCACTTGCAAAACTTAACTATTTTTTTTTGGATTTATGCACTAAGTAAGTGTGGAACGTGGAATACAGCATTTTTCCTCTGCAAAGCTTCGGAACGCTTTACCGGAAGCTGTGTTTTCTGCGGAATACAATTTAGGGGTCTTCAATTCTAGAGTTGATTGATACCTTCTTTGCGTGTTACATCTCAAGCTGCAATGCTTAACATCAGGCGGGTAATAGTTAAACGCAAACCCATCCCTCGTAAAAAAAGTAAAGAGTAGGTATAAGTACTGTTTTCTCAATCATTTTAAATTGTATTTCTTATGAAATAGCGTTTATTGCGAGTACATGCATACTAAATTTATTCCATTATTAGTTTTATCTTATTCCATAAAAAACAAACCTCTCACCTTGCGTGACATTGCACCGAGTATTTGCCACTTACGTGATAAGATTGCTAAACATTCAGTGATAAATCTCAACAATGCCCGTCATGGCTTTTAATTTCACCCCGTTCATTTACTGTACACATAATATAACACAGAGACACCTAGCAAAGTAACAATCCTTTATACAAACAGCTCTGTCAACCATCTGTTAATTACTGGCCAATCAACATCCAGATCTATCACGTGTCCACGGCGGTCGACCAGTCAGTCAGCAGATATTTATTTTGATATTTGTTAATTAATTTACTTATAACACCGAGTTGACTACTAACTTAATCAAACTGTATCATATTTATTATTTTCATATATAAATAAGTAAGTATTTAACAAATTTACTTTTTAACGGAAATAAGTACTTACTTAACTTCGTTAAATATTTAAGCAAAAAAAGTGAGCGGATTAAGGAAATAGGGAGTCTTATTGAGTATAATGTCGTTCATTTACAGTTTGATTTAGCGCGTGAAACGTGCGTTAATTTTCACCTTTCACGTAAGGTAACTTACCTACCTCAATGTTTATCTTCACGCCGATACGGCGCCACTTGTGCGTTCTAAATCTGGAAGTACATATATGCACATATTATTATGTGTGTGGTTTGAAATGGGCACATTAGGTGATATACCTAGATCATATATATCATCATATATATATATAGATCATATATATGCTGAATAGGTTTGTATATAGGAGTATATTTAACTTTAAGTACTTATTTAAACATTAGCTAAATGGGTTTAAAAGTTGATAATGCGAGGCTTAAGCGGATTAATCAATAAAATAGTAGTGTCAGTTCTATGTTTGGTGGTTCCCGAAAACAGATTTCATACTTTGTACACACTTTACATGAGTTACTTATGTACCTATGTACTTAGTTACCTACATGAATTAAAAAAGTGTTTTAGTATCTTGAGTTTTTATAAGCGTCAAAGAAGTGGATTACTGTAAATACAATAGAAGTAAATTAGGTAAGTAATACTTTCTTTGATAAAATAAGTAAGTAGGTAATTCAGGAAGTTACGTTACCATGATTGAACCCACTTACGAATCAATATATTTTCGCATAACTACGCTTTCCCGGATCTAACCATATATTACGTTATACACTAACATTTTTCTATTTTATTAATCTATTACCTGAGTCGTATTAATTTTAAACTGATCTATTAGGTTTACAAACGGGATTTAAGTATTAAAGATAAAAGATAAAGAATCTTTATTGATAATGTAAAGTTGTAACTTAGGTAGGTATAAGTACTAATATCGTAGAATATGCTACACAAATTACAATATCTCGTCAAATTGAATTTATAACATTTAGTTTTAATAAAATTTTAGAAGTTACAATGTCAAGTTTTATTACTTAATAACATAATGAAAATTTTTGTTATTAAAAACATGTCAAACATAGGTAATAATAGGTATGTATTTGAATAATATATATGTAAGTAAAGATAATATAACTTTTTCAAATGAAAATGAATAGCTAAATAAAAAAGAAATAGTTATGTTAGTTACTAGTGGACGCCCGCGGCTCCGATCGCATTATTTTGAGATAAAAAGGTTTAAAATGAACATAACTTTTTTATTTACGAACCGATTGAAATGAAACAAACACCAAATGTTAAGTTGAAACATGTTAGTGAAACCCGTAGAGAAATCGGTTCAGCCGTTTTCGAGTCTATAACGAACAAACATACCGACAGACAAACAGAAATTTATTTTTGAAACATGATTTTGTGTTCTATTGCACTCAATAAAGACCCCTCAACTATTTTTTTCCATTATCTTCAATGTACAGACACCGACCGGTTACAGTTTTATTATATGAATAGATTATTTATATCGTTGACTTCTTAAATACATATGTATATCGTTTGCGATTGAAGTAGAACCTTGGTCCTCAAAAGAACTCCCCTAGTAAATAAATTCCGCGGGGGACTCTAAGTAATTAGGAATAACTACGGCGTGGGTAGTAGGAAATTATGCACTTATATTTAAATCTTACAAGGAGAACAGATACATTTCAATCGACTTTCCACATACGTCTATTAAATCTCGCAATAACAAGAACAATCTGCCAAGAGACTATCTTTCCTAGTATTTGTTAGCAGTACAGTAGGTATGCACTCCCGAAATAACTGATTGATTCATTGCTGTTTAGCACATTACTGTGCAATGTTTGACATTTCCTGCGGCCGTTCGTGTAGTTTTAGAGTGCGGTTGTTAACCGACTTGATAAAAAAGGAGGTTATTAATTCTATCAGTCTGTTTTTGATATAGTCAGTCAGAATTTATTTCAGTTAGTTCTAAGTATGAGAGTTGCCAACTCTGGCGTTGGGAGTGGACAGATATAAGACCTTTTGACTTTTTTTTACATGAGATAGGGTCACGCTTGACTATAACTTGCCTGATGTTAAGCAACGTTATAATCTACGATCTAGCGCGCTTGCCTTGAAGAAACCGGTTTAGTTAACGACCGCAGTATTTATTTGATTTGATAGAGTGTCTAGATCTATTTAATATTATAAACGTGAAGTATTTTATCTATCTTTTTTTAGGTATGTACTTAAGTAAGGACTTACTTATATTTAAACTTGAAATACAGTATAAATTTATCTATATTTTTTAATATAAGCGCATCGTTTTACGTCGTGAGAAATATAAGGTGCATGCTTAAGTCTGTTTAATTTTGTCAAATATGTAGCTACTTATATACAGCAGAGTGCGTTTTTTTGCAGCGATTACTCACTCTCACTCACATGCGCTTCCCTCGTGATGCCGCGAGTAGTAAAGATAGTACTCGCGTGATTATAAATTGTATTTACGTTGCAGTTCTGTGTGTCGTGTGCCGAATAAATGTGTCGGATAATTTTGGTTTCTCGGTACTCGTTTTGTGGGATTCGTTTCTCGTTTCTATACTTAGAAAAATATACGAGAAAGAAGTTAGGGAAATGTGCGGATTGCTGATACAATTTTATATAGGTACTGAAATTGTACGTAAATTAGAGTTATTATTATTTTTCAACTCGAAATTTAGACATACTAAGTAGATAAGTACTCACTCGTGACTAATAAAATCTTAATGAAAGATGCAATCAGGATATGTGTTGGCAACCGATTTTTCATAAGTTTTATGACGGTATAGGCATCTTACACCATACTACATATTATTTATTTACATAAATTAGTAAATATGTTTTATTTATAAATTAATTTACACATGGACTTAAGCTAATGTAATTATTAGTATAAACGAGTACCTACCTAGCTATTGTAAATTTCCCAATGAGGTTAATTAACCCTAGATCACTACACATGTTTTCGAGTTACACAGTCACTACATATTAGTCATTCTGACTAACAAAATAAAACTACAATAATTTACTAGAAATTACATTTATTAGTTAAAAAAGTAGGTAACAAGATAGAACATGTATTAAAATATCTTAAAAACTATAAAACACATTAAAATATTATTCCTGGCAATCTGAGCAGACAGCAGTGGTATGCTCGCCACAAATGGCCTTCCTGCAGGAGTAGCAATAGACTTTGGTCATCCTGTGCTTCTGGTATGGGTAAACTGCGCAAATTTTTCGCTTGTTTAGCTGTCCTTGAGAAGTACTAGCCACGACATTTTCAATCTGTAAGATATCTTTGATACTGGCTTTGATATTCTTCCTCAAAGTAACAGTCTCGTAGCGTTCCCTCAGCCACGGCTCCATCAGATCGTCGGCCAACTTTTACACGAATGCTCTTCGTTTTAGGGGTTTTTGTCTTTGCCGTACCATGTTAGATACATAAATGACATATGCATTGATAATGCATAAGTTCAGCATATTATAAAATATGCATTGAGGCCATCTATTGGTTTTTCGATTGCAGCTCATACCAGAACAATTTTTCCATATATGTAGGCTCTACCTGGATGTATTACCGGGTTTTCATGTGAAGACACCGGTAGATGTGGCTGCAATCGCTCGGGAGAGTCGTCATCAGAGTCAAAAATCATATTTCTGTTTCGGTTACCTCTAACAATGTTCAGCTCCTCATCAGAAGAGACCAAAGATTCTTCGTCACTTGCGTCACTGTTTATGCAGACATCTTGCTCTAAGTTATCTCCTTCTTCAGAGTCCGAAAGATCTCCAGGTGGCCTCGCGAGTTCTGGGTGTTCATTCTCACTATCAGATTCATTCAACAGCTGCAGAATCTTATCTTGATCCCGTATCAAATCCATCTAAAACAGAATAAACGCCGTTACATAATGTTCAAATACATAATATTTTACTCAACACACTGATAAAATAAGTACATAACAGTTTGTCTTACATTATATTACAACAGCTATAAAATTCTTAGAAATAAAAAACACCTTATCTAAACAAGAGAACAATAAATAAATAAAATTATTCAAAACGTACCTTGACTCACTTTACACGCGTAATCACTAGACATTAGTCTGTGAGACTAACAATTCGCCAAAACTCTGGAAGTAAGATGCGTGCATACGCAATGCATGCACACAGGGTACTAAAACACCAAATAAGGAAGGTACTGAGCGCGGCAGGGGGGGATAGTTTCGGGAACATACCAAAACAGCGAATGCGCGGGAACCGTGTCGCCTGTGAGACTAATATGTAGTGATCTAGGGTTAAGTTGACTGAACTCTCAAGTAGGGGCTTACATGATTCTATAATTAGGTTGTATCGTGTTTATAGAATGTAATTTTAGACTTTCCTGGAAATGGTCATGCAATTTTCCTCGTGGGAAACCCACCAAGTTTCTAGAAGTGACAAGTCACATGCGTGTATTTACATAAATGTCGTATTTTATGGCTATTTGCAACTGTGTTTTACAAGCATAAACGGATTTGTTGAGTTTACCCGCCTATTTACTATGTACTTATGGGATTCTTGTAATATCTTTGCAGTTAGTCTTTCTATAGAAATTCAGCTAAAGAAGAGTTTCTTTATCATCGGAGTATCTTTTCTCTTTATTATATAGCTTAATAAAAAAATAACATAATTATACGTGCTAAATACGAAAAAATATAGCGTAGTAAAGTAACACCACTGATTTACGTTGCTTATAATATGATGCCGTTAAAATTAGCCCCAAGCAAAACAAGCAAGCAAAGGTCAAATCCCAGCCCATCGGCATCCGACTTGCAATGTTTAGTTTCGCAGTGACCTAACTAGAAATAACAAACGGGCAGTTACTATAAACAAGGCACGTGCGTGTAAACTCGCGTGTACCGGCCCGACCTTGTCTCTTTATGGTCCGTCTCATCGTACGCATGTTTCATATTTCTTCAGGTGATACGTCTAGCAAGCGCTAATCCGGATAAAAGTAGCCTTTTTGATAATCCAGGGTGTGGTACATGCATACCATCATCATCCACAGCCCTTGGGATCCCACTGCTATAGACCTCCCGAAGAATGTGCCATTTGCGTCGATCATGTGCAGATCTCATCGAAGACCAGACCTTTGACCCAACCGGGAACCGAGACGCGCGTGCTGACTCGTCCTCCTGATGATGGAACCCTCAGTGTTCCGAAACATGTCGAGCTAATTTTCGACATGATTATTGAGGTAAGTGCTAGCCGGTTATTACAACTAAATATAGAAAGTTGGGTTTCGGATTAATTATCCCAGAAGTCCATCTAAGTAATTGGCAAATTACGTATTCTTGAGGTTTACTGACGCTTTGTTGTTCAATACATTTCGATGATTAGAAGGCAAATCTCTCTAATTCAGATGACCGACAGCAAAAAGTAGCTGGCTTTCTTGGTAATGTTATAATTTTGAGCATCTATTTAACGAAAATCACTTGGTTATCACTTTGGCGCGTGGACTGACCTTGTCTCTTTATGGCCCATCTGATCGGGAGTACGCACGCTGTTTCATATTACTTCTGGTGATCTACGTGTGTAGGTATTGTACGTATTAGTGGAGATCGCGTAACGGCTTCGGCAGACGAAGCGTGGGAGATGTTTAGGAATAGAAATGTAACAATCTAAGAAGTCCATTAAATTAGCAAAGTTAATTTTTGATCAGCAATACGAAGGGGTGACGCGTTTGCAGAAAGTGACTGGTTTGCTTGTTGGTGTTAAGTACTATATTAAGCAAAGATCTTTTGCCGTTTTTCGGTAGAACTATAATTTATGTGGTAGCCCTAGAACCAGAGTATTATCCGCTGTCTCTTTTAAGAGCTAGTTTTATTATAAAGATAAAGATACATGTATTTTCAGTTCTAGCATACTTGACCTCAGACAGTCGCATGTGCGGTCAAAAAGCATCTATCCACCTCCATGACATTGCCAAATTAATAAACTCCGCAGACTTCCTTATACAGTTCGTATCGCAAGTTAGTTCATCCGCTCGAAGGGTGGTCAAGGTCGTCCTATTTACCACACCACACTCGTGACGTCATCGCAGATATCTAATTACGACCCGATACGAACTAATTGACAATTGTCAGATTTACGTGTGCGGGTTGTTAATTTCTGGTGATTAAGTAACAAAGGTGTGTCCGTGCGTTGTTGATTAGGTATGTGTTGTACGTATGTACATTATGTATGGGAGACGTATGTCATAATGTAATAACTTGGTATATAATTTCACACGTGATTCGGATGATACGTTAAATAGTAAATTGTGCATAATATTATTTCTATACTAAGTAGTTCTTTGTATAAGATTTCCTTGTTCCTTGTTAAAACCAGGCCCATGCTTAAAAAACTCGTTAAAAACGTATATCAAACCAAAACGTGATATTGGGTAGGTAGTTACATTCCTAGGCAGGTCAAGTTATTAACCGGTACTTTATTTCGACTGTCATCGACAATTCAAGTCCAGTTACAGCGCCTAAAATAACGAGACCAGTCACGCAGTACAAATCACACAGTCACGAGATTTCACCAATTTTTTTCAGCTTCAATGGCGTCCACGTCAAAGAACAAACTTGTTCATTGAGTCTGTTTGTTCGTCACATTTTCTACGTGCGTGCACAATAGTTTGCAAATATTTGAGCGACTGATTCGGAGCAAATCGAGATTTCCCCCTACTATGTGTTCATTGGCTGAGCTAAAATGGTTGTCGCCTAAATATATTTTTTAAATTGTTTGGTGTGTTACATGCAATTAATTTACGAATACACTATCATTATTTATTTTAAATCATAACCAATACTGTGGCTGCTTATCTTAGGAAGTCTGTTTATTAGTCTACTTATATGTCTTGGCAATTGGTTAAAACCCATTTCAGACCAAATGCAGTTCTTTCGTCAATGGGTTCCACCAACAACCAAAAATTATAAGTAAGATGAAACTTCTAAAATTTCCAATTTCCCAAATCCGTCCATTTTAGTACCCAGTGCTGACACGTATACGTACGTAGGCGGTAAGCGCCCTAGACGTTGCGTCATGGCGCCCAACTACGCATCCTGTAGGGCTGCTAGTTAGCCAATGCTAGCCATGTACGAGTACATATTCATATGGGGTTTAACAAGTCACTACGCTTGATAACCGGCAGTTAACTTTCCATTTTAATCTAGTCTAGCAGAATATAAATAACCTATCATCGTCATAATGGCATCCAGAATTGATTTCTTCCTCCTTCTCAAGCTCGATCGTAGCAATTCCCGAATTCAGCAATGAAAATTGAAATTGAGAATTCATGAAGGAGACTAGCATATAGTGCATGACTTTTGTTTACATAACTAAGCACAAGTCATATATACTACAGCCACATTCATTCAATTCAAGCAGCTGGTTTTCAAGCACGTAGTCTTACAAATGAATGTACATATCCCCTAAATTATTTTAGTAACCAACGGAATAGTCAGTCAGTTCCCATACAACATTAGCGTGATTAATACTGTCTGCGGCGACAAACGCACTTGCGTGAGCCCGGCGTTGCGTCAGCTATTGCCCACCGACGTAGGGCTGTCCTGCCAACTGTCGCTCAGGCATTTAACGCAATTATCACCACATTACTGTGTCGATGCCGAGGAATGTGCTAGCCCTGTTACACCTGATACATGTCGCTTTGTGATGAAAACTCCGACAGTCATTTGACAAAATATGCTGTACCTAACTTTCTACGCAAAGTTCAAATTCTCTGGCGCTGTCAGTTTTTGAGTGACAGTTCTAAGAACCTATGAAGTGGTTTAAATACTGTTCTACTTTGACAAATCATATCCGCAAATAGTCTAGTGGCCCATCACGTGATACATCTGCATGATGATTGATCCGTTCTAATCCTCGTGTGATAGATCTCGATACTACTTATTTGGGTCGCTCAAAACATTTGAGCGATAGAACGTGTATTAAACCTTGTTTCCTGTCGCCTGCGTTATAGATCAGATAAATTAGTATTTAGTTGTCCCTAGTAGTCGCTAATCGTCTGTCAATGGAGGAGCCCTTCCAGACGTTGCGCATATAGGTATGTCCGTGTTGGGAGACGCCCAACATATTAATAGGGCTCGAGCCAAATGTGCGTGTGGTCCAATTTTGGCGCCAAACGCTGTACCTACTCTGTTGTAAAACTGGCTGGTTTTGTTGGTATTGAAATTTGACTCGGTAAATTATTATTTGTGCTTGGTACTTCGATCACGTGAATTTCAACTAGTTATATGTTTTATTGACTGAAAAATCTTAAACTTGTATTGCTATTTATATTGTTACGCGACAGTCGTGTCATATAGCAGTCTGAAAATAACTTGTTTTTCAAACGATTGGCACTCAAAATTTACACTAAGTAATATTTACAAAAATCAAATGCTTGTAATTAGAGTGGAACATTGTATGTGACTTTAAAAGCAAATTCAAAACTAGAAAAATATAATAACTACTCTTACTCTTATTTCAAGTTTTAACCTTCTATACCAATAGGTCATATTTTATCGCGGTCCATCACATGACGCGCAGCATCCATTCATCACGTTATCTCTATGAATGAGGCAGCCCTACAGAATGTCGGTCACTGTGCCACCGGCGCCCGCGCA
The DNA here is from genome assembly GCA_964023185.1 of Macaria liturata. Classification (NCBI taxonomy): domain Eukaryota; kingdom Metazoa; phylum Arthropoda; class Insecta; order Lepidoptera; family Geometridae; genus Macaria; species Macaria liturata. The sequence continues at coordinate 10,657,918 of OZ026825.1, read as the reverse complement.
TACCTACCTACATACATACATACATAGGTATACGAATAGTCACGCGGCGCGGGCGCAGATCCCGGCGCCGTTACTAAGCGCACAGATATGTTCCTCTAGGAATATCAGGCTGAGAATTGTATTTGCATTCTGATATTTCATGTTCGAATTGAGAATGAAAAACTTTTTAGTTTAGCTAGTTTTAGAGTTTGCTTTTAAGGTTTGAAGTTTCGTTTTCGTGAAACATTTTGAATGGTCAAATCTGTATCGCAAAATGTCATAGGAATATTTTGGTAACTGATTTCATATTTGCGTTCGAATTCATGGAAATGTCCACCTAATACATAATGATTGTTTTTTACAATTTGAACATTTTGAAAATGATCCTAATAAAATTAATGGTCTATTTTTCTGGAAACGTGTCTTCGCTCAAAACATTTCTCTGTCACTATATCATTCTACCGCGCTCTATAGTTTTTTATCTTATAATACCACATAATACTTAATTAATTGAACTTAATCCGAGCTTATTCCAGTAACTATTGCCCCAGATTTATCTAGCTAATATCACTGTCTTTGTGTAACTAAACTACTGGTATTTCCTAATTATTTGCCGGGGTTACATTTAGTAAACACTACTAAATCTGATATTGTTTTGGAACTGGCTTTATTGTGATTTCTAAAGTCTATTTAGCTTCCCCACGTTGAGTTTTTTTAAACCTTTTTTATGGAGAACCTACAGTCAGGCATTTGACCATCAGTCGTCACATGAAGTCTGAAGCGACCTCCGCACATGTGTGGAGCATTATTGTACTTCCCTTCCTTTCGAATGAGTACTACTTGTACTTTAGTGATTGTTTTGAAATTATGTATAATATTCTATGATCTTTAAGTAAGTAAATGTGATCACATTTTACAATAAATTTTTTGGACGTTAACTATTTTTGTGGCATAGTGGCTAATAAAAATGTGTACCTATAACTTAGTTTCTTCTTTAATGTTGTTACAAAACATCTTAAGAGTAAAATAATTATTACTTTCCAAATGAAATTGACATTAAACTAGTAAGATAGAAACCTAATTGGATTAGATGTACGCTATATTGTAGCTTTCCAATTACTCTCAATTTCACTCGAACAATTCCTGTCCGCGTTTCCGCGAACAACCTTGCCAGATAGAAATTGCGCAGCTTCTGAAAAATAATAAAAACAGTTTTTTCAATATGAAATTCCCATATTATTGTTTTACGTTAATGTTTGTAATTTTTTTGTGCTATTTACATGATTTTTTGAACATTTGTTTGTGTGACAGTTGTTTTGTTTATAGTTTTTATATCCTATTTGCTTAGTTTTGGCAAATTTTCTTGCACATTAGCAGTAGGTAGGTATGGGTAATTTTCTGGCGCCGCCTGTTGGTAATAGTCTGGGTATGTGACAGGTCGTTTTGTGGACATTTGTCATATCGTAGGTGTTTCCTGATATGCACTGCTTGCCTGCTTGTGATTCAGCGAACGGACCGAATGGTGCATCTGTAGTTTTGGCAATTCTGATAATTGGTATTAGAAGGTGCGACGTGGGATATGTGCAAATTGTTTGTCGTTAGTTAATTATATCTTGTAGTACAATTTTAAAAGCAAGTCCCTAAGTTTGCGTTAGATTAGCTAACTTGGCGTCAGAATTTTCAAACGTTAGTGTCTTATCTATTGTTAATCATTATTACTCTCTAGATTACATAATTTCCTGTATTTTGTATCGCAGCCGTAAGTAAAATCAAGTAAATTAAGTCTTAAGAACCGTTTCATAGCAAATTCAAGTTATATTTTCGACACGTACAAAATAATACATTACACACGAGTACCCAACGTTCTTCGTTTTATAGCTAGTTTATTATCGGCGACAAAATGAAGAAAAAAAAATGTCATCCGCTACGCAACAGCGGAAAAAATTGCGCTCCGATTTTTTTTTTGCGATTTTTTCATCGATTCTCCTGCCACGTGAACGATAACGTTCTATTTCAATCCTCACATGTAACGAACAACTATTATTACATGCTGTACATGCTCTGTTACTATGTAGTCAACTTTGTTCATAGACTATACTACCTACAGGCTCCTAAAGTCAACGAAGAAAACTGCTTCTCGTCGAAGCATTTGTACTTTTGTTTTCTAGATCATATGCCAGTTAGAACTTTTAAGATATCGACAGAATTATCTTGCTGGACACCGAGTATCTCACTACTTATTTTTCTTCGATACAAAGACTTCGGTCAGCCGTTCGTACAGCACAGACCAAGTGATATCCACCAAACCTACTCGGAGCTCGTGTCCTGACATATCAAAGGACGTTCTATTATTTTTATATTTTATCATATACCTATATTGTTTGTTCCAATTGTTTACTTTTTGATCATAAGTATACGATTTAGCGTAGCTGTTAATCACTCTTATTGTAATGATATAAATAAATACTACATGACAGGAAATTATGACATGATTAATCAAATCACACGAGTTTGTCATATGCGCGTCGGATTTTTCACCACAATGAAGCGTCCATTACATAAGTTGTTGTTGCCTTTATTAACTTCCTCAGTGCTTGGTACAAGGACTCCTTTTCTTACGCAACTCGCTGATAAGTATATCAAATAGAGTAGCCACGTTATCACTGTCGTTATGCGTATGGCGGTAGTGACTCTGATGATTCCTATGCGGAATTCAGTTGAATGATTTTCCTTGAATATAATGAGCCTATGTTCGTTGTAGCCAAATAGAGGCATTTTTCCCTATGCTTGTATGTATCTTGTGGCTTTGCTCGCCGTATGTCGAGACAATAGCAGTCTATGTAACTTTGAGAACCTACTATTACCATATATAAGTACCATATGATAGGAGAGATAGTACATAGTTCTTCCTTCCCTCTAGACTAAGCTAAGATTCTTTACTTAGTTACCAGTGCAAATCTTGTTTTAAACCAACTAAGGTTACATTTAAATGTAATTAATCACTTTAATACAGTTCATTTCCATGTACTATTTTCTTGTGACAATTGCATTTATTAAGAAATACATATCTACTTACCTAAATGTTATAAAGTTACGCCTTTCGTTGCGTCAGGGGATAAAATAGCGGAAGTTAGCCAGACTACCATACATTTGTCAACCGTCTGCTGACTTTAAAATCCAACCTGTTTATATTTCTCACAAAATAAATCGTTCTCTATAGTTACTGCTCTACCCCAACATATTCCGAGCGACTGCATTAAATCTGAATTAATTCAGGAAATTTCGCCTGTAATCGTGTGAAATAGTCATTTCTATTTCGATTTGACAGTATTTTATGGTGCCAGCCTGAAAGATACATTGCATTGCATTTCGAAACATTGTATTTTCAGTCGAATGACGTTCGTGAATTGTTAAAAAAATGCGGTAATGTAAGAAATATGTTAGTGCGGAAATAAAATAAAAAAGCTGAGAATACCTATTGAAACTGACCTGACTCACGTTTTTTGTGATCGTAAAAATAAATGAGCTTGTGCCTAGATTATAAAATGTCGGAACCTAGTACCTGACGATGCATAAATAGGATTAGAAATAATCTATACTAATATTATAAAGCTGAAGAGTTTGTTTGTTTGTTTGAACGCGCTAATCTCTGGAACTACTGGTGCGAATTGAAAAATTCTTTTTTTTTTGTGTTCAATAGACCATTTATTGAGGAAGGCTTTATATAGCCATATTACAATATAGCCATATTACATCACGCTGCAACTAATAGGAGCGAAGAAACAATGAAAAATGTGGAAAAAACGGGGAAAATTATTCATATTTGAGGGCTTAAGTTACGTGCACTGCGAAAACGGTTAAAGTCGTGGGTAAGAGCTATAATTTATAAAGCTGACTCCACGCGGACGAAGTCGCAGGCACAGCTAGTATGTACTAAAAGTAAAAAAGTCATTTATTCGTATGTACTAACGTACTGATTTATAATATGTAGATCTGAAAGTAGATATACCTATATATACATATATCGCAATTATAATAATAGGCACTTTCGACACTACTTTACTAGTTTTTAGTAACTTATTAGATTTCACTTCTTAATATCAGGTGCTGTCTCAATGGACGGCTATTATTTATCTGAATACAAAGTTATTCCATCAATCCCGCACGTGTACCTATAGGTTTTACTTTGTTTAATTTAACTTCAAGTTTTAAAGCCACATCCTGGTTTCTAGGTTCCAGTTTAGGTATCCTAAGTGAGTCGGTATCAAGCTTGCGTGTCACGGCGTCGTCCTAAAATTCACAAATTCCCAATAAAGCAGGCGCAGGAAACGTCGAATTTCCCACATAATATTATTCAAGGCGTGATCACATTGGAAGGCAGCCAGGACAATTGTTTCTCACGATAGGAATATAAAGCATACTCGTTTGCGACAAAATATGTATTTTTATCGGGCTATTGATAAAATATGTGGCGGTGACAGAGATATTTCTGTAGGATTTTTCGGGTGCAGCGTGCAAATGTTCACGTGAGGCATTCTACATGATACTCAAAGCTCAATAGCCAAATCGGAAGTTTACTTCTTTAACTCTCGCATAAAATTATTAACTATTAAGATTTTTCGGCTGGTAGGCTACTAAAAGTTTCATTGTTGTCTGTTATACTTTTTAAACAGCACCATCGTACATTTTCTTAAAAAAAAAAACATGTTTTCCAGCCACATAGTGCCCAAATAATTAATTTGCCAACGATGTATAGCTTACTTTGCAAAATATCTTCACAACTTACGAAAATGAACCCAACCATCTCAACCGCCACTAATGTAATTGTGTAGTCATAATTGAATAAAGTGTAGTATCCCCTCTCGGCCCCAAACAATTAATGTAGTGCGTCCGGTCTAGACTTGGGCTTAGATCTAGACTGTTAAGTGGACTTGATGCTCGTTGGCGGCCTCTAGCGACCTCTGGAATCTACGTTGCTTTATTATATTGCTTGGGATATGGGATTGCAGATGTGTGTTGATCTGGATTTTTAGGAAGATTTGTAGCTTAGGTTATTTTAGTTTGAATCCGATATGAGACAACGGATATTGAATTTACTTATTGCGAATATTGCTAGCTTTTCATAAAATACGAATTACGTGAGTTTTATTATGTAGCACCTACAGGCTTGTTTACTTTTACTTTTTTTTTTTTACATTATAAGGCTTACGTTTGACTATAGCCTTACTTTAATCATTACTTCCTTTAAGGTTACAATTTTGATAATTGATAAACGATTAACGCGTTTGTCTTGACAAAACTATCTCGAACATCACAGGAAATAATATGAGTCGTATTGACAACATACCCAGCAAAAATTTGCAAAGTAAGGTCAATGTGGGTAAATGTAAACGGATATGAAAAAAATATTCCCGCTTCTTTCAATTTTAACAATAACTTGTAAATAAATTGTAGTAAAAGTTTTTTTTTTGGTCTATACAGTTAATAGATAACTAAGTCAGAGATGCAGATTAAATATAAACAAGTAAGTGCTTTATTTCATGTTTTATTACAAGTTTACATTTGCCCCAGAACATTTTTTAAAAATATGCCATTTTGAGGAAATTGTAAACACAATATTCTGACCAACTTGCTACATATTGATGAAATACCTACTTAGTGTTTTAACAACATTTACATTTATACATATGTGTAATTTATATCAATTTCGCTCCCATCGTATACGGGCAAAACATTAAACCAGAGGCTATAGTATTCGTAAAGGGAGCAATCTGCTGGAGATTTATAAGAAGATGGTATCTGACACTGGTAACGACGGTCAGGGAGTAACGATCATAATCTAAAACTTAACCGGATTGGATATAGTTTTAGGAACTGTAAATAATTTTGACAGCTAGATAGCTTTACTAATTTTGTGTTAAGTACCTGCGGTTGTAAACATTTAAGTTAAATACATATATACTTCAAAAAAATTTAAAATGTTTTACCTATTGAATGAATTTATATTGACAAAAATTCAATCTTATGTTAAAAAGTGACCTATGTATATGTGTAATATTTTGATTATGATTAATGCCATCAATGGATCCACCAAGATAAAAGATAAAATGATCTCTACATGCGGCCACTACAAACATATAACCGAAAATGAAAGTGCAACGACCCCCCAAAGCACACAAGTAAATTGCCCCCGGCAGCAAATTTAATCAAAATTTCAATCACAAGCTTGCAACAAAATCACGGGGTAAAAAACAAACAGATCCAAATCCCCGATGACCGGTACAAATCTGGCAAAAAGAGAAAAAAGGGCCGAGCTCATTATCTAATAAGCACGGGATATGGTGGCCTGAGGGTCTGTCGTCGTCTGTATGGTGTAACTACATTTAGGGTGTTTTGTATCATGTAACGTAGTACGGGAGGATAATACTTGTCAAATTGCAACTAAGAAGTAAACTAACTATCGACGCATAAAGGAATACTTGCTGTCCATATATAGATCACTAAATCTTATGTGCGGTTTATTTCTGCGCCGACTTACGTTGACTGACTGATGAGCGTCAGGCTATGTGTTACTCAAATATGTATAAAATAATTATTCATACGAAAATGACTATGGCTGGTAAGAACCCGGCAACCCGCCGTGCCGAAATTTATACATGAAGTATTGTTTTACGTTGTCTCCATCTTGGTAAATCGCCTATATTTTCCATTCCCGCCCTGTATGCTCGGGTCCTGGGGGAGCTGGCTACGTCACGCGCTCCCCCGCGGGTGAGTGATGCAGTGGGCGCGCAACACCGTGCGGTCCCGATATTACATCTTCAAATTGGTCGTGTTATCTCCAGCCTTAGGTTTGCTGTAGCCATGATCTGTGAAAAAATATGGAGGATAGAGTAAATCTACCTTTTGGAGTGTTTTTTTTACCTGATCTTTTTAACGCTTAGACTACAGCGGTGCTTAACGCCAGGTGGGCTGTAGGCAAACGTAAGCCTAGTCAGCGTAAAACAAAAACAATGGATTGCATGTGCATCTACAAAAACCTAGTTTCATGAGACATCTAGACAATAAGGCACTAACTTAGCCTGTTTGACTAGCTCAGATATGTAATTAAAACAATGCGCTTTGATAATAATAAAACATACTTACCTACTAGAACAAAATAAAAGTATAACGTAGTACATACATCAAGTACACAATATCTTACAAATCTACAGACAGACAAATCATTAGATTCACTTAGCTAGGAAACAACAAAAAAAAATACAACATACTTCCTAACTTGACTTTATTGGAAAATGAGCGAAAATAATGACAACCGGCAGCCTTCCTAACTTTTACCTAACAGCTAGTCACCCGAACTCTCCCTGTTCGTAGGCGTCAACTAATAGCTTTATTGACCCTCGGACTTACGACTAACACCGCCCATAACACGTCATTTAGAGATATAACGTCACATTGTTTCAAGATAGAGGAAGTTATTTTATTTATGTAAGTACGATGTTTTGTGCTTATCAAAGGTTTTCTAACTATTTAAACTTGTGATAAAGCGAAGATTAATATATTTTTTTTTCATTTAAGTAAGTAAATAAAATTATTATAAATATCCCGGGACATGTCACACAGCGCCATCTAGCCCCACACTAAGCAAACGCTTGTGTCGTGGGTATTAGTTTAAAAGAAATTCTTTAATTTGGTCATAACGACTCGCGTACGAATAAAAAAATAATACTTAGCTAACATTTCAATTTAAACAGAAATTGCATTTGTAAAATATTGTTATTGTCAAATGTAGAATGCAGTATTTCTATCTATATCACTATTTCTAAACCTGAAAAATTTAAGTAAGTACATAAAATTCATTTAAGATTTAAATACTATTGATTCTGGATTTGACTTCTCTCATAAGAATAAATAAACGAGTACATAAGCGATATGTATTTTCCTGAAACTCGAACCAACAACATTACCGCTTATACAAAGTTCTCAGAAACAATGGCGTCGCCATTATGTACAAACATAATACCTAGTAATAGTAAAACCTAGTACTCATAGTAAGATCTAGTACTATAACACTAGTCCATAAATACGAGTAGTATTTTTTAGCGAAACAACTGCCGGTCGCTTGCATCACTGTGATTTACTAGAGTTTCTACGTGCGCTATACGATATTTAGACTGAAGATTGAGTCACGAGGTTTGGGAATCTTAAATAGTCATAGTAATTATCTGTGTGTATACTTAATTATTTACTAACACGTGATGCATGATAATGGCGTATGTCTTTAGGAGCTAATTTTAAAATTCTAGGGGTAAAAGTTAAAAAATAATACTTTGCGGTGCTGCTATATCACGAAATTATGTTTCTAACAATTTCTTGCCCTTTCGAAATACCTGTCTATTTATATAGTGTAAAGATATAATTCTATGCACAATTGTACTCATGTTTGTAAATGAATCAGTCGTATAGTAACTATAAGATATACTTGAATAAATTTTTTTACTGTAAAAACATATAAAATTGTGTAACTTCCTGTAACCCGATTCAACAATTAGCTCATCTGCCTACACTGAAAAGTTTGGCAAGCTTCTTATTAGGATACGCGGAAATCCCTCCTCCCATTCTAATTCTACCCACGTTTCTAGCTGCAATACTTAGCATAAATAATTAGCATTTTAATTCAAAAAAACAAATATTTAATGAATAAATCTGTCGCTGTAAGCTCTTTACTTCAAATCTACGGCCGGTCGGGCCTTGACATGCAATCGTTTGCAAAACACACAAACACATGCAGATCGGCTGACCTCTAATGTTTTTGCAATAAGGACTATATTTCTTCGTCCCAGGGATAAATAGGAAGTAGAAGCATCAGTAATAACACAAGTTTTGTAGACCAAGTACAAATCATTGATGAAATGTGGTGCGGTGTTGAATTTACAACTGTTTCTTGGTTTGTTTACTCGGCTGTATTGTACCGCGGTGGTCGTAGTTCAGGGCTGGCTCCACACCGGTTTGGAGAAACTTTGATTATGGTGAAATATGTTTGATTTATGTAGGTGTCTACGAAAGTGTGCTCGCGATTTTGCTCATTATGACAAAATCTGTTGATTACTGTTTTCTGAAAACTTCTTAGTAAGTACCAAACTGGTAACTTAGAGTTTCAAATACGGAAAGAATGAATCAACTTCCGCAATTATCATCAAGAGTCATACATGATAGGCAATCATTAGACTTCAGTTCATCCTTATCAAGTTTTCGTCTAGACAAGTGCACTACATAGACAACTACAAGTCTCAACATAAGTGCAGTTATGGTCAATCGTACGTCTATCCTTTAGAAAAAAAAATACAGCAACCCTGTATCCGAACCATCTGCACATATTCCCTGAATCCGTCTCGAATCAAAGAGATCCGGCGTATGTTGATATACTACGCATCCTAATTACAATTCTGGCAAGCTTTTCCGCTGCCTCATCCGCACATTTTTAAATCCAATTTCTACTATTAATATTGATAAGGTGGCAAACATTACTCGTATCAATCGATGTTTTGTAACATTAGTGCTACAAATTGTTTGAAAGTAAGTACTTACGTAACTTCCGGAAATATCCTATGCTTTAATGAATGATATACCTACTTATCAACAATTAGAAGCGTTTTCTGAATAGGTTAATAAATAAATAAATATTTCAGGTCATATCACACAGCGCCATTTGGCCCTATACTACGTACGGTTGTATCATGGGGACTAGATAACGGATATTTTTTTTTTAATGTAAATAAGTACTTATGATGCATAGAAACGACCAGACTTAACACAAGTTATTACATATTTTGATATGTATTCATAATTACTTGTGTCATGCGGGAATCGAAACCCGCGCCCCTGCAAATGTATGAATTGTGCTGATATTACCAATATTTTATTTGTGTTAAAACATATCTTTGATGTTGGGCATTTGTATCAGAGATTTGTAATGCAATAATGTCTTTCATTAGCTATTCATTTTAGAGGGTTTACCACTGGATTTTTACCATCATGGTAACTATTATTAATATTAGTATTCGTTCTATAAGTACATCTAAAGATTTCACAATTTATTCTAATACATCAGGGCAAAGTCAAAGATATCTGGAACTTCCAAATTAACCCTCCGAGGGTTGTTTTGTAAAGTAGAACCTAAGTTTTTGTTTTAATTAAGTTATTTATGTGGTATAGTACGACGGTCTTCTATATTTAGTTTCTAATCTTTAGTTATCGCAGGCTTCTTAGGACGTTCGTCGAGATTTTCTGAAAAATTATTATTACTTATTTGTTTATTGATGTATATGTTACGGCTAATACCCGAAGTGCGGCTACACCTAGTTTTAGCCGGTTAGAACTAGGTGTAGCCACTTAGTCTTGGTTAAACCCCGAATCGAGACATGTTTTGAAAGAAGTTGGCTCCTCCTCGTTTCGCTCGTCGTCGCATGTACGTGGTAGAAAGCAACCTAACGAACCTAATCTACCTTCTGTCACAGACAAGTGACTTCGAGTCCAACACTTGCACTACAACATGACTTGAGACCTAGTTTTACCAGAAAACAATCGGCTAGTACTAGGTTTAACCAAGACTAAGTGGCTACACCTAGTTCTAACCGGCTAAAACTAGGTGTAGCCGCACTTCGGGTATTAGCCGTAACATATATAAAAACGGGAACAAAATAGTTTTTATCATTTCTATGCTCAAAGTAACCTCCCAGGTGAAACTGTAACACAGGTGGGCAGCGCCCTTGTTTCTAATTCTAATGATTTGCTGATGAAAACGTTGCTTTTATCGCGTAGTCTCGATGTAATTCTGTTTGATTTTTACTAATGATTACGGACGCGTAGGCCACTGTGTGGGACGTTTGTAAACTCGAGCAAATTAATTAGATTTTTTAGTTGTAGGACTTTTACGTGGTAGTAGGAGATATTATCTTGAGATTTTTTTCTTCTTTTGATGACGGTTGTTCTTATTTTGAGTACATTTTCTTTTGAGAGATTGATGGATTTGTTATTAACTAAATATCAGAATTTTGTGTTAACCTAAGGCTATGACATTTTTAGCTTAGTCCTAGGATTCTGATTTGTAAACTCTGTTATGAAATGTTTGGGTTTACGTTGTCTTTAATATATTATGCTCCGGTAATCAGACAACTATTTATAGATTACATCGAACACGTACATACATACACATATATATATGTATACATATACTTATATATTTTAAATTGTTTAAGTTTTAGTTTTTTTCATTTTTTTTTTCTTTATTGTACACCCCGTCTATTATTCTCTATGATTTCCTCTCCATCATATTGTTGCCTGGAAGAGATCGCTTTTAGCAGTAAGGCCGCCAATTATAGCATAAGATATAAATTTTCTCTTGTTTGTGTTGTGTTTTATTTTATTTGTGTGTCCAATAAAGCATTAATCAATCAATCAATCGAAAAAATACACGCAATCTTTACAGTATTTCTGCAGTCTCTTTATACTTTAGAATTCTCGACGATCAGAAAATCACATTTACGTGACCGTTCGCGAAGTCGTGATCGCCCTGTAGAATACATACATATGTCTATAATACATTCGTAAAGTTCTAACCTGCAAAACTAACGCTAAATAAACAAACTCAAACACTACTGTTAACGCCACGTGTGATGGCGAACCAGGAAAATTGTTACTTCCTCGTGTCTAATTTATTGGCTTAGAGTATACACGAGCTGGCTACAATGTTGCAGAGTATCTTTATACGGTAGAGTTTAGGTTACAGGTTTACTTTAATTCACAAATGGGTAGAAATTTGTTTGTTTCTTTTGCGGAGTGATAGATTATAATGTTTTTAGTGTGCCGAGAGTGACATCTATAATGTAAACAGTCAACAGTCAATCAGTGATTTCTTGGTGAAAATCCCGTATCAGACTGGTGGTCTTTTTGCTTAAGGTACAGCGAAAAAACGCGGACAGATACTATTTATAAAAAAATGATAGTGATATGCCATATGATGTTACCTAAGTCCCCTGTATACCAAAGAGTTTTTTTTTCTTTCTTTCCTATATTCAATGTTTGCTTTTAACTTTGAACAAATCTCATCAATTCTCGTGCAGATATCTAGTAACAGTAACTTAACTATGTACTTACGAATATTTATTGTTCTGAATTGATCGAAACATATTTATCGTTATTTTGTCGTTAAACTATTAACCGGCTTAATGGTTATGCGTAATGTAATGTTTATTTGTACCAAGTAATGTACTGTAACCGCGGTGGCGCCAAATCTTAATATTTCACACAATGTTTGTGTTTGCAGGGCGGCTTTGTTGTGTGAGAAATGGTATTGTAGGCCGCTAGTAAAAGTGAAATACGATGGTAAATATCAGTGGTAGTTTGCTAATTTAAATATTTACCTGGATTCTGAATCATGATTTAGTAGAGACTAAGTAAATTATTAATTTGCAAAAGCAGTACAAATGCCATTTATATCTAAGTGCTTTTGCAGGTCAGATTCGGGTAATAATACAGTCAGTACATTTTATGTCTTAGCTGTTCTTGATAGTAGGTATAGTAATATTTATACCACATCCAATGTTAAAGGAGTATTTTGAAAACTTATGACACCAGAGTATGTTAATATCGTAGTAATTTACTTAGGTACTTCGACTGGATCGGAAGTAGAAACATCTACTTCCGATCCATAGTGTAAAGCTTAAACTGAAAACCACCGGCATTCTACAAACAACAAATGCCAATGTAAAACCATCATTGATCACTACCCGCACAAGACAACATATATTGTTCTACTTTTTGCTAGCACAGCTTGTAACACACTTGGCCATTCTTCAAGCGCCCCTCAGAACTATACTTGACAAATGATGTACGATATTGGGTACCTCCCCATACATTGTCACGAAGCTGTAACCCAAATAGCTGTTCTAATAGATCTTTTAACCGATAACTTTTTGTTATCACATAAATAATACGAAATCGTTACAATATTTGTCACACAGGGCGCCGTATATTTCTGTAATGTCTGGGCTATTTGGCGGTACATCGTTAATATACATTAGGTGCAATATGTACAAATGTTCGCAGATTTGTTAGTATTTTTTACATTTGTGCAATGTGGTTTGTAATATGTCAAGTATGGATCAGGGATGTGGTTGATAAATGAAGTTTTGCTTTTGTGTTGCAGTACAAAATTCAGTTTTCCTGTAGTTAGGTTTCAATGCCTTAAACTGCTGTAATGCTTGCAATCGTCAGCCTTTGTTGCGTTACCAAATAGTTAAAGACTTGATATGAATACAATTATTTATGTGATAATAGGTAAATAGCTAATCAGATAAATACTGAATTTAATAAGCCTTCGCTTATAAGGTTGTTACAAAAGTTAAAATCAGTGAACAAAAAGTTCATCATATTCTCTAATTCCCAGAAACACATTACAACCCGCTCCCTAAGCTCTGCTTTGCATCGCCACAACAACGCAGAACAGTATATTTTATTCTAATCCATTGTTTATTATGTGTACCATAAACCACACATAATAATTCACCATTATTTCGTTGTTATCGCTCCATTTTATCATATCACCCCCATACATCCCCTGCATAATAATATGCTGGCGAATTGTAAACTGCCCACATATGCTATGCGGCGTCATATTGGCAATTTTTTTTAACACCTACAGTTTTTCATGGGCAGTATGCAAGCTTTTGTTTTGGAAACTGACCTACATTAACTATGTATGGTACACACCGTGTGAGAAGAACATATTTTTTTATGCTATGCGTAACTATACTACGTACTAGCTACGCTATACGTAACTATATTTATTTAATAGATATGTCCTAAAAGACCAGCAAGCTTTTAGCAAGACCTAAAACAGAGATTCCTGGTATGTGACAGTTTTTTTCCAAATCTTTTTAGTAAGGTTTAATGTTAAAATTTGAGTGAGTGGCTTGTGAGGCCAGTGCTAGTACGACATTGTTGCAGAGTTATGTTAATTACATATTCTCATAAGACTATGAAGTAAGGTTTTAACAGACATTTAACACAACAAACACTTCTTTAGTCTCATAAAATTCTTGCATTCTCCACAACTGTTTCGCACAGTACCTACGCCTGACTCACAACCAATTACGTTTGCGGGTAAAATGATTTTAATGACGTAGAAATTGAGTACGGCGATAAGCCGGCCATTTTAGATCCTATCGCTTGCTTGTACACGAAACGCGAATTTTGACAGCCCAAACTCTGAGCCCATAAATGGTCCCGCGGGTAAATTGGATGAATTTTTGTATAGTGCAGAGTATTTTTGGCTCGCTTATTTGCAGATATGACGGATCAGGTTTTTAAGGTTTTTGGAAAGTGGTTGCGGTTGCGGTATTTTATTTGGTTGGAAATTATTCATGGTATACTGTTGCATTTAGTTTTTTCTGCATTGTTTCCTTCTTAATCTATTTCGGTTACGATTATAAAGCTATATTAGAACGCTGTGATCTGTAACAATATTAGTTTATTAGTTAAGTTTTATATAGATTTTTACATACGAGTATATGTATAAGTATAATTCATAATTCATTTATTCCTTTGCGTACATGGGCAAGTATATACATAGATCTTAAATTTATAAATTTACTAAGTGCACCGCATTCCGCCTTCAAGACATGCAAAGATTTGTTTCAGAGGATTATCTAATTGATGAAAACTTACTTATACTTCTGGAAAATCTAAGAAATTAACTAATTGCAATCGTAATAAAAGTTTCATGAATCTATCTAAGTAGATATTTATCGTACTACACTTTTAAAACGAGTTGATCCCTAAATCATAAAGTATCGTTAATATTACTTTCCAAATATTGTACAAAGTCATCGCGTCCTCCATGTCTAGTGTCGTAAATAACCTAAATGACAATTCGTCACGCTATCCCTTCCCATGATTTAATACCGACCGGCCAGAAAAAATATATGAATTGTACAATTCACACAAAAGTATTAATTAACCGTATTTTGAACCATGCGGGCTTCAAACACTCATACAAAACGACCGTACAAAATACAACATTAAAATTAAGCGGTTAACATGTCTGTATGTTAAAATTTATATATGTTTCGATTATCATTAAGTACTTATTTGAAAATAAGTTCTTGAAGTAATTATTTAACAAGATGTCTAAAAGAAAAGAAACTTTATTCAATAATAATAAACAATATACATATATACACTAAAATAAAAAAAAAGAGTATGTGAGATGTCTTAGGAAGAATGAAAAATAAAAAAT
The DNA here is from genome assembly GCA_964023185.1 of Macaria liturata. Taxonomy (NCBI): domain Eukaryota; kingdom Metazoa; phylum Arthropoda; class Insecta; order Lepidoptera; family Geometridae; genus Macaria; species Macaria liturata. The sequence goes on along the minus strand of OZ026825.1, from coordinate 10,642,644 downwards.
AAAATGTATATAATAAAATACGTTTATTATGGTATTCGTATTAACAAGTATTGCTAAAACTTTTGAATTGAATATTTTGTACAAAAAACTTAATGTAAAACAGCGAGTAAAAGCTTTTTTTGTTATAATATATGTTGCGGGTGAAACCGCAGGGTAATATTAGTGAACTGTAATCCATACTTACACCCTCGGCTTAAAGTTAACTATTACTAGAATATTCCTCATGAAGTGACTGGTCAATTATTATTAAGTCATTATATTGTAAAATAGGGATGGGAAAAATAATGGACACAGTTAATAAGTTCGAATATTTTTGAGTAGGTAGTTAAATCGTTTAACTTTAATAATAATAATAATAATCATTTATTTACACTTAAATAACTAGTTACAGATCTTAATGCTATGTACTTGTAAATGTAGATACCTGCTTAAAGTAGAATACAATATTTAACAAGATAATAATTACTACATAGACATTAAGCACTGGGTGCACTACATTGCACACTAAGTCGAAACTTGTGTCGTGCAATGTAGGCTCTTTCCGTTGATTCATAGATGTAGGTACATATATGGAATAAAAACTACAAGTGATAATAGAAACAACAAGTATTACCTATGTACTTGAGTGTAGTGCTTAATAAAAAAAATAGAAAAATAAATAAATCTAATTATCAGAAATTAGTATAGCTGCACAAATTCATCAAAAACATATGTAACTACCTACATACATAGTTTCGCTTAGATATACACAATGTGTATATCTAAGCGAAACTTTTATGATTGGTTTAATACTTATCCTAAACAAAAAGGCTTGTGTTTTTGTTTTGTTAAAATATATGTATGTATGCACATATGTGTTATGTGTTATAAGGTAAACTAGAATTTTGCGTACCGTCCGACTAACGAAAGCCAGATTTTAATGTATTTGTTTGCACGTGTCACCTATCCTTGAACTTGACTTGACACAGTAGTAGCTTAATTTTATCTAAATATTGCCATCCAATCGCGCAATCCGTTGATCCACATGTTCAAAACAAAATCAAAACATTTACATTTACAGAACATAGGATACCCATAGGGTGTGCATGTGCAAATATGTACATTAAATTGTCAACAAATTTAAATATTTACTAAGTATATATTGATAACATCTTCTCTATATGTCCGTATCTTCCGCTCTTGCAACCCAATACGTCCATAACTCAACCAGTGACGTCAGTAATGCTACCCGCATACTGGACACGCGCCTCTATAGAAATCGGGCCCTAATTTTTTTAAACATTTAAAGCTCTATTTGCCTGCGTGTGGGCACGCTTCGACCACCAATGCTTATTGAATTACCTCTCAGACAAATTTAAACCTAATTTAGTAGGAATAAGGTTCTCTTTTGATTGTTTTACCACTCCACGTATCGTTGTTGCAATGCACGAGCGAGATAAATAAATGATGTGTAGGGATTATCGTTGCAATTTAGAATGCGTGTGACGAAACCGTTTTGCTGCAGTCAGTTCGGTTATGAATGGAATGGAGTTTTTATTTTCTAGCTCAAAATGCTCGTCATTATAGTGCTTTAAAGAGGAGCTGGAGTAGTATTAGTATTAAGTTTTTTTTTGTATTGTGACAAACGCAAACGAAGCGTCAATTAGACTGTGCTAATACTTATTATAATTCCGTGTACTAAAAATACTGCCTATGTAATAGTAATAGGTCATTTTAGCTCCTTGTGTCACGACCTACAACTTTTTTGCTCATTAGAGTAAAACGTTATTCCCCAGGAGACAAACAGCTTTTGTAATATTTCAAATTTCCATTTCAACTCGTCCGATTGTCATTTATCAGTAACTGGAATTTACAACCCCCATGAGGATGGCTTGTCACCGGCGTGCCAAAACGGTTCACTTGCCTGTGTAAACAAGCACGGATTAAAAAAAAATTCAATCCGGAAACGAACGGCGCTAGAGTCAACACGGTCCTTCTGCGAAACTACAATTAACGACAAAAACTTCACCAAATTAGCCGTAAAGTTTCCGAAAAGATTTGAGGGAGAAACCCAACTCTATTTGGGCTGAGTTTTGAATAAAAAGTGACATTTGATATCGCCGCCTTTGACCCGGGACGAGATTAATCTCTGAATGAGTAGTTCGCCAACTTCAACGAGAGTTTCAGACGCGTCATTTGGGTTTTTCTTAAAAATGCTATCTTAATCGCTACCGCGATGAAACCTCTGGAATTTTTATGATAGCCTTTTACTTAGTTGAAATTACTTTAAATATTAACAAAGGATCTTTATTTTTCCGTGTGGTTTTGGGGATAATTTTAGGTTAATTTTGACGCAGTATTGTTAAATTATAGATCATAATGCAGTCAATCATAATCAATGTAATTAATATGTGACATTCTTACTTTTATATATAAATAAATTATGTACGCAATAAATATGGCATTAAAATCTAAACATAAATTTGTGAATAGTGCTTTGTAAACCATTTGCAACTGCCCATAATTAACTGAACAATTCCACAACTTATCATGCCAGATATTTTGACCTTAGCAACAGAAATACCTTCGCACTCAATCAATGCTTACATTTGTAAGAATTCACTCGGACTCAAAGCAGAGAAACACGACCTAATCTATACTAATATTATAAAGCTAAAGAGTTTGTTTGTTTGTTTGTTTGTTTGAACGCGCTAATCTCAGGAACTACTGGTGCGAATTGAAAAAATATTTTTGTGTTGGATAGACCATTTATCGAGGAAGGCTTTAGGCTATATAACATCACGCTGCAACTAATATGAGCGAAGAAACAATGGAAAATGTGAAAATAACGGGGAAAATTATTCATCTTTGAGGGCTTCCGTTGCGTGTGCTGCGAAAACGGTTCAAGATATCAAAACACTATGTATGAAAGAATTATTTCTTCTAAAATGATCTAACAAAATGTCTGCTACAGTATATGTCTATCTTTTAAGATTAACTCACTAGAACCGTTTTTATGGTAATAACTATGCCATGCGGACGAAGTCGCTGGCACAGCTAGTGTATTATGTAAATACATCGATTAGAAGAGATATCAATGTCATGGACGGTGGAGTTGACCTCTCATGGTTATCGGTTGCGATAACTTGGTAACTTGAAAAGGGTTTAAATGATTTGGGGAGCATTTTTTAAGCATTAGGTTATTTTGGTTGGTCGACAAAATAGAAAAACTTTATTATAAGTAGTATTTTTTAATTGTGTAGTTGTTTGCAATTAGGTATTGTAGATCAAAAGGAATAATTTTATTAATAGGTACATGGTTATCGAATTGAATTCAATCTATCCGTAATTGACTAATTGATCAGAAATTTGAGCACGGTGCAGTGATGCAGGCTATGATAACAGCAAATCGAAATTGTTCTTTTGTAGGTTAAATACAATTTACGTAGATGCGCAATCCGTTTAAAAGCGGACCAAAAGAGTTGGTACTCTAATTGATAAACCCAAGGCGACGACTGATATCGCCAGCGCTATGGTAGGGTTACTAACTTCTATGACTATACGAGTATTTTAGTATATTAGGTACATACATACCTACTACAAATTAGTTATTCTAAGTTTCTATCTAAGTTCTGGTAGTGTGGTTTACCGAAACGGAACCCGATATTATTTTCTATGATAACAGTACTTACTTGTAATATTAAGTTTAAATATTTGCGAAAAGGTAAACTTTGTTGGTAAAATTTCTGTTCGTTTTTGCCTAAATAAGTACCTACTTATGTATTACACATACAAGTTATATATTGAAATGTTTATTTAATAACTATTAAATAATTATTAAACTTGTATATTCAACACAAAAAAAAGTTAACCTACAATAATCCTATGTAAGTATGGCTGTATTTTCAAGTCTAAAAACACACGCACTCGCAAAGAACACAAAAGCGTAATGCTTACGAATTCTAACTAAATTCCCCAAATGTGTCTCAAACGCCCGGACACAGACCTTTGAATTTAATAAATGAACCAAAAAAACATCAAAGTATCCAAATGAACATCGCACTGAGCTCCAGAAATGAGCCATTACAAGCCGAAACCTTTTTACAACATAACATATAAGTACGAGTATTCAGCGTGTAAACATAATTTTATTTTGTACAAGAATAAGTATGTAAAGTTTTGACACAAGCGTTTGCTTAGTATGGGGCTAGGAGACGCTGAAATGCCCTGAAATATTTAGTATATTTTGAAGATTGACACCGATTTTGGGCACGCACATATAAACTAAGTTTATTATGTAAAATAAATTTATTAGATATCTAAGGACATGACTGTGTCATTGTTATACTTGAACTGATCAGGGCACCTACAACTGTAATGTACTAGCTTACCATTCCTCTTTCATTATAAACTCAGATAGAATCAGTTTAATTAGCAAGATTACCCATTTCATCCTAAATTGTAATGTTTCCATTAGATTAATTGAAGCAAATGAAATGTCTCCATTCCAAAAACTTGAAAACGAAACTCCTAAAGTACTATGTCTGGATTTCAGAGGCAGCTTAGAAATATTTCAAGTGCCCTAATATTAATGGAATAAATAATTTCTTTTGACAAGTTAGGCGAGCCTTGATGTAATAGGCTAATCTCAATTTTGGAGGATTTCTTGACATTTAATAGTATCCTTTACAAAGAAGTTTAGAGACTGGATTTCAGACGTTGCCGTTTTGTTCGCCGAAATTGGGTATTTTGTCTTGATTCAATTTACACGTTTCATTTTATTGGATGAATAGAAAGTGAGTTTTGAGTTTGAGATTTGATTTACAATTACTTAACTAAGTAACTAAGTAGGGAAACAAGTGTATTGCAAAAAAATGAGATTAACACCACCCGTAACTCCCAATGAAACAGATTATAGGATCATCTCAGTAGCACCTATCAGTGTGCAGCGTAGTATATGCGACATGTGTATATGTATGTATGTACAATGTACATACATATACACATGTCGCATATACTACGCTGCACATACATACAAGCCTAACTGGTTTTTTTTCGACTTGTTCTTTTGTTTCGTAAACTCAAAAAAATTTACGGAGCTTTTTTAAACTGCAATAACTTTCACTAAAAATCACGGGTTTTTCCTAGCTGTTTCACTCGAATATCTCAACAAAATAAAGAACCGATACGAATCAATAACGCTATATTGTGATGCATAAAATACAAATATTTCATCGTAATTACGTGTAATTAAAGGAAAGTATCTTCAATCTCCGGGGATTTCTTCGACGCTATCGTGATTACGAATTTCTGGTAATGTTAAAACGTGTGTACAGCACTTGACGCAGACAATATATCACAGAAACTGCGTATCTTCTTTCAATTCTACGAGCCAACGCAGATCAATCAGGATCTTTAACGCATAATAATAGGCCTAAGTTTAACCTCAACTTGCCTGATATTAAATATGGTATCACTGTAATCTAAGATTAAATACAGACTGCCATATTAGGGCAGTCTGTATTTAATTTCAAGTGTTTATGACGGCCGGCCAACCTGTATCATGTGAGCGTGATATTTCTAACTTCCGCAACGTTGCTAAACATCAGGTAAATTGTATTCATGCGAAAGCCTGTAATAAAAAAAATTACCTATATTTGATAAAATGTTCGTCGGCATATTTCTGCAATAATGAAACGTCTAATACTTTTGATATCTTTGGCACTTGGTATGTTTGGTACAATCATACAATGTTGACGGTTTCTGCGAACAGTTCTTATTTTCTCGGATATTGCCAGTTTTTTTTTTGTATGGACCTAAATTACTTTTATTTGTGTACGTGTATAGTGTAGTAAGTGTATGAAATTGCTTTTTTGATGACAAGTGTATATGTACATAAGTATTAATTTTATACATTGTGCAGATACGTAATTGGAACCATGCTAAGTAACTATGAGTACTTATAACCAATCACACAATTTCTAACATACCTTAATAATGTTATTACGTGTATTATGATGTATCTACGTGCGTGACGTCACCCGCCGGTCCCAACGGAAGACCAGCGCTGGATGCTTGCATCCAGCATATGCTGAGTTGGGGCCGGATTGTGACATGAAACTTCTTATTTGTACTCTTGTTTTTTATTGTGTGTCTATTTAATGTTTCATGTGACAATAAATTTATTTTATTCTTATTCTCTTATTCTTATTCTAAATCTTCACAACAATCGTCGAACTGGTCAATTTACCGTCATATTTTGTAAAACGGAATTAAGTAATAAAAATCAATTTTGAGTTATTTTGTCAAGTGCTAAACTCGCACTATGGTTGTTTAAATTGAAAAAAAAATGGAAAATGAGCGATGATAATCACAACCGGCAGGATTCGAGACGGTGGTGGTCAGAATTACGCAGGTTCGAATCCTGCCGAAAACGAGAGGCTCAGTACTTATCTCTTTGTTCGAAACCTCAAGGTAATAACTCAACTTTTGATTGTTTAATATTATTTTTAAATTATTTACTTATATGACTAAAATTATTATATCAATATTATTAATTTTGACATTTATATACACAATTTGACATGTAATTTTTTTTTTAAATTTAATCTTCATGTTTCTTCATAAATTATTATGTTCTTTGTTATTATGTAATAATTGCATATGAATATGTACCAATGTGACGTGTAAATTGGCTTTACCAATAAATTGATTATGATTATGATTATGATTATAACTAAGACCAATTACTATTTCTATCTATGGTTATGGTTTTCACTTAAACCTCACTTACATTATACTTAGTTGTCACTGCCGTGAGTACGTCGAACCCGCAGCGTGGACAGAGATACTAACAATGAATCTGTGGCCCTCGGTCCCCGATCAATGGGACTGTAATAGCCTGTTAAAGAGCGAGATTTATCCCAACCGAATTCTAAATACTGTTATACGGATGGATGCAGTAGCTAAGTTTTACTTGATTCTAATATTTTTATCGCAAAATCGCTATGTTTGGCTACGACCTGCCAGATGTCAAGCAATATGGTAGTCTAAGGTGAAGTACGCAAGCCTAGCAAAAAACTTATCCCATTGGATTTGAAGGCCCCTGGCATCGAGGAAAAGTTTCGCTCTTCACATTATTGTCTCCATTCAGCTGAATAAAATATGTAAATGTACTCTCTCTTGGGTCGTATTTCCTCATGACTGAGAGTCGTGACTCCCCCGCAGAATTAATTCGTTAAGGGAGTTTTCTTGGGCAAATACATCGTAGTGGGAGTCCAGGTCTTTTCACGGAAGGCACATGTCTTCGGATATTGTTGTCCTTAAACATGTCGGTTTCCTCACGATGTTTTCCTCCAACGCTAAGCGAGTGTAAATCCACACATAACTTAAAAATACAAGAAATTGGTGTAGGGCTGGATTCGAACCAGGGTGCGTCTGAATGTAAAGCAGACACTGGAGCCACTGAGCCACACTCGCTTTTGCCGACGCATTATAGAGTGCATGAATTTTTTAGTTAATACAGCGACATAAGCTTGACTACTGTCTCTATATCTATTGGCATCCCAAATCGTCTAAAATGTTCGTCTGGTAGATCGCGATAAACAAGCTGATTTACATGGAACCGCTGTTTGTATAACGTGCCTCGACGCTGTCTGTACTTATCCTATTATATACTTATGTAGATAGGAATAGAAACCACAGGACATTATTTTAATAACTGGGTATTTATATAGGTATATATATATATAGGTAGTGTGAAGTAATCACTAGTGTAGTAATTAGTGTTTTTACATGCGTAATGGGTGTCTGATAGTGACAATTCATTCATTTAAAGGGCAACAAAATGCGTGAAAACGTGTCACCTTTTAAAAGATACGATGCGATTAATCTCCCCAAGAGAACTTTGTTATGCGGAGGAGAGGGTTGGGAATCATGGCTCGCAGTAATGAGAAAGATGAGGAGAAGGAATAATCCTTCTCCTCCTGGTGAAAGGGTTGCTTAAGTACTGACGAAATAAAGATACCTTCGCTCATTTCTTGCATGGATGCATAAATAACAGCAATGACTGTTTAGCCCTCTATTTATTATCCCTATTATTTATTTCTCAACCATTAAAAAAAAAACATAAACAAGATTATTTCAGCTTCAGTACTAAGCAATTAACCTAGGTCTCGTTCGGCTGATTCACCTCTGATTTAGTCTGGCAGATAATTTAATTCCAGTCCAATTTGTGTGAAAATACTGTTCATCCAGTTTGTTTAGTACACTCACCTTCACGGTGAACTTGTCGGTTTGTTCGTAGCTCGCGTGACCTTAGCTCTGTGGGGACTTGTGTACTTGCGTGTACTTGTGTGTAACTGTGTACCTGCGTGTACGTGTGTACTCGCCTGTCCCTAGTTTACTAGATTTTTAGACGAGATTAGAATGGCACGTCAGCGGCACTTAGAGGTGACACTTTAGTGTGAATTTTAATCAGGGGTTTTTAGTGTTTACATTCTAAATGGGGCCAAATTTGTTGTAACTGCTAATATAGTAACGATGCCTCGCAATGTTACCCGCATTGTGGGGTATATATTAGGTTGTCTATCTCCCTACTAAATGATTACGATGAAGGAACAAACACACACGCATTCAGTTACAAACTGTCACCTTTATAATATTAGTGTGAACTATAAGTAACGTAGTGAGACTGAAAGTGACATTTAGCAAGTAAGTTACGATTACTTATTCCCTATCTAGATTACCTGTTTGATTTTATTTAAATAGTTACATGATTTTTTGTAGCTTTTCATACCCATACCCGATAGGAAAGCGACCATAAATTGAAAAAAATGTATATTTTTTTTACTTTTTAATTTCTAGTCATAACATTGTACCACACCGGTATGTTTCATGGTCACACTTCCACCCCAACATTTAGTAGGTCCGCACGAAGCTCGCAGCTCGCGGCGGGCCCCGGGCGGCCCAAGGGCGTCCTGACAGACAATGTCACATCTATTCGCCTTTGCCAGAGGTAAACAACCCGCCGGAGTACGCCACTACTGCGGAATACCTACATATTATGTAGTACTGATAGTACTACTGATTTAGGAATACCTAGTGTACTTGTATAGCTAGTACCTACTACTGCTTTACGAATACATAGTACCTACGCGAGTAGTTTCTGTGGAATACCTAGCTATAGTAACTAGTTGTACTTCTGATTTAGGAATACCTAGTATATATGTAGATTATGTAGCCAGTACCAACTTCGGCCTTTAGAACACTTAGTAGTTACTTTCTTTATGAATACTTATGTACAGTACAGCTACTAAGTAGCGCCTCTGTAGCTCAGATAGTGAAGGTATTCGCTCGCGATTACCAAAGTTAAACAACTGTTGCAGATGTCCTCCGATTGGACCTCTTCTGAAGCCGTCTTTCTCAGTACTAAAGATCGTAGCTACCCGTCCTGGGTTTTCACCACAGTGCGTAAGCCGTTCAACCATTAAAGAAGCCTTTCAGGTGATAGGAACACCTTAATTCGCATGTTCGAATGAATTAATACAGCACATTAAATTCTGGATTTATATGTCGTGGGGCGCCAATAATATACCTAAATGTTTAACTAATTGTGTATAGCGTCTGCGTGAAATGGTTTGTTAATGGTAATATCAGTTTGGTTGATATGTGATTAAGATAATTGTCTCGGTGGGTTGTGAAATGGTGCTCTGAATTGATCGATTTAACTTTAAATACACGATTAAAGGAGTTCGCCCAAATTCTTAGTAACTCGGCTTAGACGTTTCGGATTTATAATCAACACCACCATATAGACTATACACATATTACATGTCCTGTATGACACAATTTCCAGGCTTGTCTAGACTTAACAAACATTGTTACTTTTTGTTGACTTATCTTTCGTATTCTTAGTACATGCATAGCAAACGTATATAATTAGAAGGGGGGAAATCGATCCCGATTTCCCAATTCTAATAATATAGACACATTGTAGAATTTATACAAGTGTGAAACTTACAAAGGGAAACTGCCATAAACAGCATTAGCATGGTAAGATGTGCGCATCAATAACCGGAAGCCTGCGACCTCGAACTAGACATTGTTAGTTAATCTGACGCCTCCGTGACGCACTTGTTAATTCCACTGCTTAATGTCGCAGGATCGGAAAGGAGGCCCCGACGGAATGGGAATTGGGGCTCCGACTAGGAAATTGTTCGTTGTGTTAACGCCTCTATGATGCACTTGTTAATTCCACTGCCTAATGCCGCAGGATCAGAAAGGAGGCCCCGATGGATTAGGAATTGGGGCCCCGACTAGGAAATGTTTCGTTGTGTTAACGCCCCTATGACGCACTTGTTAATTACGCTGCTTGATGTCACAGGATCGAAAAATGTAGCCCTGATGTATTGGCAATTAAGACTCCAACGTATTGGAAAGCTTGAAATAACCATGATCTTGATATTGTTAACCGGAAAATGGGGCCCCGGTAGAGTGGGAATTAGGGCCCGACACTTGTGATAGGCTCCAAAATACCTCAACTTTCACATAGTTTTTTAGTGTGTCGCCTTCATGACGCACCTGCTTTATAACTTGAACTACAAATACTATTTTATAGTTTTATTTATAAAGTTATTTCTTTGTGTTTCAGGTAAGTGTACCACCAAATCTATGGCTCAGAAGAGCATATAAAGCTTATGTAAGTAATAACACCAGATCAGTTCGATCTGTCTATTGTCCATCCATGGAATTCTTGTCTGATTTTCGACAATAATTTTAATCTAGGCTATTCTTTAGGGGTAGACTACGACTAATATCATTTGAAGAACTCAGCCATACAAGAAGTCGCATATCGTCTTCAAAAAACCCTTCTGGGGCCCTTAGAAGCTCGTTTCCCTGCCGCCGGCCCCGGTGTCAGTCACTTTGAGCCGGCGTCGTTCCCAGGCTCGCATATCATTGACCTTACGAATTCAACGCAAATGGAATCACAAATTGCCGACACACAATCTGTCTCAGTCAGGATTTACGCATTGCCTCGGTAGGTGTCAAATTTAAAGTGCTTTTTTGTAGCATATGAGAAAATAAAGTATGAACTGACTTTTCTTCTTATTGAAAATAAAAACGGGAAATTCTTAAGATATTTTTTAAGCGTTTTAACGCGTATATTTTTTCCTAACAACACATTTTTATCAAAATATTCACTAATAAATATTTAAGTACTTACTGTTGCTACAACTAAGCCTGAAGGGCGGTTTATAAACTCTCGGCATTATTGTTCGGCAATCTCATACGATAAGCGCCCGCTAGGTTGTATATCCAAGTACTAGTTTGTTTAGGTGTCTCAATTCTATCTACACTATCAGACTGATTGTACGCCTGTCTGTCTGAGGTTTCGAGTTTAGCCAATTAGATATTGTTCCGCTGAAGTTTCTCGCCGATTGTGTAACCGGTAATTCGAGGCGACAGGCGACAGCCACAACTACAATACTAGTTGAGTTAGTAACTGTGGTTGGAAGATAACTATGTTAATCTTTCATGATTTTCCACTTGTGTGTACATATATACTTGAAATTTAAGGACATGGGAAAACTTTGAACGTGTATTTATCATCAGCATTTTATCATCACTTTTTCCTTCTTTTCTCTTTCAGAATTTTACATGGAGAGGCGCTGACAGCTTTCCTGTTTTTAAGCATAAATCTATAGACCAAAATTCAAATTCGAAGAACTTTCTTTTCACTTTCCATCTCATAATCTAATTCAGAATATCATCAATAATATCAATATCGACAAACAGTTTTTATCAAGTAAAACTGGTTCGATATGTTTGTAAACCAACATTTTGCCACAAAAAATATTTAGATTTTCACGTATGAAAATGGACGATGAATTCATCTGCGTCATTGAATCCTTTTAGGCAAATCTGTTGAACAAAATGGTAATACATTCATATTTCTAAACACGAGTGTTGCCAACATTGAATCAAAAGTTGTACCTACTCGCTGTTATTTGACATTGCGACAATATACTCTTGAATAACTTGATTTTCTGTTGGCTATTTTCATCAAGAAAATGTTTGTACGTTTACAGTAGTTTATAGAAGGTTTACGAAGATTTAGCTAATCTTATTAGCATATTCATTATTCTTATCTATCTTTATATTATATTTATATTATTATATAAAGATTTGTAATCTTTGCATTTCTTGGTAGATATTAAAAAGTTTTGTTTTTTTTACAATTTGACACGTACAAAATGATTGCTTAATTAATAATGGCTGTGTTTTGTGCAGCGCCTAGCGCAAACATTCGGAGCGCTAATAAAATTTTGAGTTTAGTACATTGTAAGATAAGAAGTAAGAAGAAGTACATGAAATAATTGTCACGCTCCACCACTAAACACACATTACTAAACACTTTCCATTCATATCTCCAGATATATTACGTCAATTGGAATTTTCTAGTGCATTTTGTATTTGAATACGATTATCATATCCGAACGACAAATCACGGCACATTTAAATTGTAATCAGTTTTATTACTTGGCCTAAAATTCCTACAAGAAACCTATACTTCTATGCCATGCTTGTAGTTGTCTGTATCGACATGTAAATACACAATTTATGGATTCTCTACAACGTGGCATTGAATTTATATTTCACTTTAAAAATGTATCCAATGTTTTAAGGAAATACTTAGGCAATATGTGCAAAAAGCAACTTTGATTGCCCATGTGCCTTTCTGATAGCAGAATTTAATGTAACCCGTTTATGTATTAATCCATAGTTAAGAAGTAGAACATAGACGCCTCCGGGACTCGTACATATTAGATTGTAGGTCCAAGCGTTTTGACAAAGCAACGTTTTAGGTGATTGGTTGAAGATGAAACAAATACAGCTATATAATGGCTATACAAGAACCCACCCACCACACTACTAGGTGTTTGACAGCAGATTGCTTTGATTGAAAACCACGTTGTACGGTGTGTAGGTAATGCTCCGTGACGTTGACGCTCGGTGCGACTTACAACGCCCACGTCTCTTGTCCTGTCCCAAACATGTAGTAGTAAGTCAATATCTTACTTCTACAAGTTTGGGAAGCTCTCCACCTGTCGCTGGTCGCGCCTTCCACGCACCTCGCTTGCTTAGTAGATGGAAAGGATATCATTATCATCATGGGCCTTCAATTGGTATCTTGACATGATTTATCGTAATTTTTTTAATTGCCCAATTTTTGTAACTGCCCTCTTGGCTAAATAATCAAACCTAAGTGAAAGTTTACACATGCGGCCACAATATTAGCCTGCTGAATTACGTATGTGTAAATTTTCCTATTTTTAAATGTAATACTTCGGATGTACATAGATAAATTAAACTTCAGGAAACAAAGCTTTTTTTAATACCCAAAATGTTTATGTAAATTACAAAAGTTTCGAAAAAGTTTTAAACGCTGTGATCGTCTCTTTCCAAATACCCCTGTAAAATATTAGACACATCTCCAATCACTAAGTTATTTAAATTACGAGAAGAATAAAGACGTGCTTTAGATAGCTTGACCGTCATAAACTTGACCTCCCATTACGGGGGCTTATCTAGCGCTCCGCTGCGGGCGTAGGGCTACAAACTACTGAATTATTAAAATCAAATTATGCAAATTTATGTAACTCGCTTGCACTGTTTATGTGTGTTGATCAATAATATAATATAACGAGGTAATACGGCTACTGTTGTGCAGAATTAGTAATAGTGATGTTGCTAATGGTATTCACTGACTACCAGTATATGGTTAGTACTGGATTCACACAAATATTGCATTACTCGATTGTAAAAATGAGGAATCTAATTATTATTAGATAGTAAGTAAGTATGTTGTCCTTTGCCCTTTGTTTAGAATAGTAGTTTAACAAACAATACCTTTAACAACAGAGATCAAAGACCAGATATTTTTACTGTAACTAATCTTGTAATCTAAAAACTTCTACGCAAGATGTACAGCCGAATCTCACAATAGTTGCCAACAGGTTGATGCCCTTCTGTTACACAAGTTTGCAAACCATACACACGACTAAATATAAATTACATATACACAACTATGCTATAACATTACGAGTACATTACAAACGTTCGCAGAACAAAAGCGAACGTCTCAACTGAAAGCCGTGACAAGACAATTATTCTCGCTCAATTTTCATCACATTTTTTTCTAGGAACGTGTATGTATTTTATTATTGCTCTCTGGATTGGTTTGAAGTGTACACCCGTTATAAACTTGATTTACTCTATACAAGACTTTGAAGTTCCCCTTTGAAACCCTAAAGTACGATTTAGTTCTACTATTGTGAATTTCAAAACTATAGTGCGATACGGCGAATATAATAAATAAATAATAAATATTTCATGACATATCACACAGCGCCATCTAGCCTCATACTAAGCTTACGCTTGTATCATGGGTACTAGATAACGGATATAATACAAATATACTTTTCTTTTGTAAATACATACTTATTATACATAGAAACGACCAGACCCAACACAAATAATTACAAATTTAAATATTTATAATTACTTGTGTTATGCGGGAATCGAACCCGCAGCCCTGGATTAGAAGGCAGAGCCACTACCAACTAAGCTAACAGAGCAGTCAATGGATTAATTTATGTACCTTAGAAGCCTTTTTTTTCAATTTGTATCAATCTCTAGTGTGGTGTACTTATATCTGTGAGTACGGCCAGTGGGACCACGGGAGTCATATCCCAAACAAACGTTTACTAACTATTTAGATATTTAACTTGTTAAAATTGCAAACTAATAATAGTTGTGTCTAAAATTTAATAAATTAATTAATTTTATGTGTCGGCCGAGTCATGCCAATTTCATGTAACATTATATTAACATTTTTCGCCTCAATTTTCATCACCTTTTTTCTTCGATTCGCTTTTGGCGGCAATTTTCCCATGCTAATTGTAGACACGCCAATGTTTGCCAAAACTGTTTTTGTCTAGTTTTCTTGGAAATTGAGTTCACCGCACTCAACTCACCTCAGCGCCCTCTGTGCTGAAAAATAGATATTACAAGTTCTGAAATTATGCGATGGGTGAAATTAGGTTCTTTTAGTTTGACACGCGAACTTATTTGTGTTTTTCGTATGTAGTTAAACGAAAGTAAACTTACTTTATTGGCAAGAGCAAGTCTGTACGTAAATACATTACAATTACATTTATAGTTTTTAATTCATAAGTAATTGTATGTTTGTTAATAGTTGTATCCAAACGTCCAGATTGATAAGATGGAAAAACCATAAGCATTTCAGACAACCTTAAGTAAATATACAAATCTGACACGAGAAATCTTGATTACTTATATTTTATTTTTCTTATTTACATCATTGTTTAACCTCCAACCCCCTGAAATACAAGTTGTCAGTTAGTAGGTACAACAAAGTAGCAACCAAGTAAAGAGTTACATTATTCATGTACAGTACTCCCTCACGCTATCGGGTTCTCGACAATATTCGCTTTGGACGTGATTAGGGTCTGCATGCAATGTTATTACACCCCAGCCCAAACTTTACCACGAATTTTCTTTTTATGTGTCTGAGATTTTAATTATTTCGAGTTCAAAGAACAACCGTTGCGACAGTGGAACTTTACGGATTTAATTTTATGCTGAATATTAAACTTGATAAAGACAAATTAACGTGTGTTCTGTTTGAATTAATGTTGTGGTAAAGTGATGCCAGTTTATTTTACTGTATATATCAAATGCAACAAGAATCATAAATCTCACGCAATGCATTGCTTGACTTCAAATTTAAAAACGTGTTATCACTGAAGTACCACAGACGAACACCACACACATAACTGCCCTTATTTCCGCGTTGGTAGTAAGTAAAGTCTTTACCCGGTTTTACCCGGGTTAATAGAATCAAACCGGGTATTTACCCGGTTGCTTGTGGCAGCGCATCGTGGTCGCCAGTGTGGTGCATTGCAGTCCCCTTGCGGTAACCGGGCGGATTTTTGCGAACTCGCTTATAGTTAGTTAGATATTTACTTTATGATAGAGTTATGGAAGAAATTGCTACGAGTTTACGAGGTTTTATACTCCTATTAGTAGGATGCAGTTACAAGTAGTTAGTTACAGGGAAATAAGTACATAAGTATGCAATGTATTTGAAATGTATACCTTACAAACGCACACAATTACTTTTAGGAAGCTGACCAAAAAAAAACATTCGTAAACATAACAGTTATTTTGCTAGAAAGAGCTAGCTTGAGCCGCAAATTTTATAAGTTGATGACAGAATTCAGTTAAGTTATTGTGGTTAAATCACATTTGTATTAGACAGAAATAGTACTATGTGCGTGCAGTAGCTAAAAACTAACGAAATTTAAATATTTATAACAGTTTCAAAAATAACCGGATAAATGAATAACAATCTTCAAACTTGCTAATTTCGGAAGTGACTTTTAAAATAACAAAGTTATAACAACGATTAGTATTTGTCTGGTTCGTATCCGCTATTCTACAAATCGTTGCTAGATAAGTACTAGAATGCTTAATGAGATACCACGATGAATACCGAATGAGGTATCACAAGTTATAATATGATACTTAAGGAGGCATTCATTGCAATATCGACTATTTAATATTAAAAGCTATCGCGCCAAATGTTGTGTGTAAGTTGAATTTTTACTTAATCATAAATTATAAAGTGTCAGTCATTTTGTAAATCTCTTGGACTTACAATAAGATAGATAGATTGATTTATTCATTGTGAATTACAATATAAAATAGAGAACTGAGTAAATACCAATTTTGTGTACTAAGTAACTTAAAATGGCTGCAAGTAACACAAACAGACAATAAGACCAAAATAACCTCCGTATTAGTTTTTAGTAATAGACTCAAAATTACCCTATGCACTTTTTGTTATAAACTAATAAGGTATATTTAGTTATTAAAAATAGTTAGTGCTATTAAAAATAGACGCTTTTCTTACGCAAACCACTTCAATTTTTGTACTGATATAACAACGATGCGGCAGAAAATATAAGTACAATCATGTCAGATATTGTAGTGACCGATTAGTTGATGTCTAGTGTAGATCCGGAAGGCACCTGATTTAGGTAGACTACCACACCTTTATACCTAATCATATGTACCTATGTACATATATGTATAAGTGCCTACATATACCTAACCTAACTCTAGTTTGACGTAACATGAGTGATGGTTTGGGCGCGGTCGGTCAATGCACTGCGATGCCGTGATTAGACCGCTTTTTGCACTATCCACGTAACCGATTTGTAATACCTAACTATAGATTGTAGGTAGGGTATAGACAGCGGTGTAAAACGATAATGGATTGGTCTTAACGTACTATTTTAGCAGTTCATAGATCAGTCAGTGCAGTGATCGTAGCTAGGTTATAAATAAACTGAGTTACGGTTTCCGTCAATCTAACTGTCGATTTTTAAGCTTGTAACGTAGTACGTTACTTGTCACCTAGGTCTTTGTTTAATCTAGATTACCTTGATTTCTGGCGAAGAAAGTTGAGTGCAATTCACAACTCCTTCTTTTCACATCGCAGTTGCGTAACATAGAGTCTGTCAACTATATTGTTGGTAGGACACATTTGTCAATACACTGGTGTTTATTCACTACACGGCACATAATTCGTATTTTTCGAATATTTTCAAATAAATAAACAAAACTCGTTTGCAAACAGATAATTCCCGATATTTGCTTGAATGAAGCCGGTGACGTTGACTTTGACAGATCGATCCATTTGAAGTACGGTCTGGCAAAAAAAGATAGTCAACTCATTCACACCATATCTCAGCATCATCGCCAGCTCATTACGCGTTACTAGGGAATTGCGGAACGTAATTTACTATTAAAAAGTCGGAATTTGTGACGTCTTGGATGGGTGAACATTGCGTCGGTCGGAACGTAGACAAAAATCACAAATTGAAATCGCAAGTCACAATCAGCCTTTTTGGATTGCATCTTTCATTGTCGCCATTACATATCTCGTCAGACCCGGCGGATATTCCTCTTTACGAAGGAAGAAGAAATTAAACGTGAGTTCTCATAATTTAAAGCTTTTGCTAAAGAAATCAATTTGTGCTTGACGATCAAGACTTAAACCGCTGTTTTCCTACTATTTTCCACAGCGGGTCTAATCAGGACAGGACATGACAGGTATATACATATACCTGTAACAGCCAATCCAAGCACACTCGACGCGATGGTCGTGTTTACACCTTTGCACTACACAACACATACACACACACACACACTAACTACACTAACACATACACTCACACACTCCTTCTCCTAAATACTTCTTTATTTTTAATTATATCTTAATTATCTTATTATCATATATATTATATTGAATTGTATACATATATGTAAACAATATTAATACTCCTACAAATGTCCCGGTATATTTATCTCTTTTATCTTTCTATCTTGTATCTGTAAATACTGATGGACGAGCAAATTTCCCCCGACACAGGGTGACCTAGTGGGGGAAATATAGTACTTATAATTTGTGAGCTAATGTTTATTACTAAGTAATATATAAGCAATATAGTTGTAACCAATAGTGTACCTATATTATAAGATTACTGGAACATTGTTTATTAATAAAAAAAACTTGATATTCGCTGATAACAGGGATAAAAATATCTGTGAAGGGTTGAAACTTGGAGTAACTGTGCTTGACAAATTATATACAACGTGTTTTGTTGTTTTTTTTTTTTTTTTTTCAAAATTCAGAACACGTTGTATATAATTTGTCAAGCACAGTTACTCCAAGTTTCAACCCTTCACAGATATTTTAATCCCTGTTATCAGCGAATATAATTTTTTTTTATTTAGGTGTCCGAGCCTTCGCTTGACCCACTTATTGAGATAACATCTTGGATTTTACGTGTGGCAACACTATTTTGCTCTATGGCACCCCTTCCATGCGTCGAGTCATGTCGGCTCGACTCGGTATCGATCGGCTCCCCCCTCCCGCACAACGCTCGCGCAGCGCCGGGCGGACTCGCTTCCTCAGTACGTCTTGGATTTTTGACGTGTTAACACTACTGTGACTCCTACGAAAATGTAAGTGAACATTAATTGTTTTAATAACCTTTAATTTTTTTAATAAAGCAGGAAAGCCCTGTTAAAGTGCATTCATAGAAAAGCGGTTCATATAGACCTCTCGCAGGTATTTTGGGATATATGCAGAATAAAGGCCACCGCAGAGATATTTCATTACATTGCAGTTACCTTTTGATCTACCTGCGTTTTGGGCTCGCAATATACGCGATACATTCTGAAAACTCTAATCAGATTGCAAAGTAGGCATAGTAAAGTATAAGTACTCGTGTACCTATACAATTTTAAGCTTGAAATGAAATGAAATGAAATTTATTGTCAGGCAACTAGGTTTAACAGGTGGTCATAAAAACTTATAGCATAATCTAGGGACTAGACGTGTTTTAAGGCAGGATAGTACTCGAGCCGCTGCCCGTATGGGCTTACAGACATTGTTATAATTAAAAATACAAACACCTTATTTAAATATAGCTATGATACATTGAAAAAGAGAATCCTTGTCACATAAATGTCAAGAGAATAAATGTTAATCAAATTATCATTATATGTCATCATTATCTTCTAGATACAATTTAACTGAGTAGTATGCCTTTTTTAATAGATAATCATTTACCGTCTTTTTAAATTTTGGTAACAGATCGATACATCTGATTGTTTTAGGCAATCGATTAAATAATGTAGTAGCCGATTAAATAATGCTGTATTCGATTGTTTTACATATAACTCCCTTTCATGTCTGCTTCTTTCAGGCTTCATTCTGAACAGTTGTGGATTACATTTCACAAACACTATGACTTCGCTTATATAGAGGCAGGGCAAAGTTAAAATTTTAAGTTTAATAAAATATTTTTTAAATTAATTTATTATTTTTTATTTAGCTTATTAGCTAATTTTGTCGTAGGCAACAACTTTGCCGTTGGTCTTAGTACTATAAAGCTATTGGTCTTAGTACTACCTGCCAACTTAGACAGATAGAGGCGAAAACTCTCCGCACGCTACCTCGTCCATCATCATCAGCCTAATGAGACCCACTGCAGGGCATAGGCCGCATAGGCCCGTTTTGCGCTGTTCTTACCCAGATGTTTATATATGTTAATGCTACCACCTTTCCTTGGTGGAAAGAGACGCAACAGTCTCAGTTTTAATCAAGAACTTGTTAAGTTGTGGCTCTGTTGGTAAAAATATTCAAATATGTAATATATGGGCCTGGAACACAGATAAATAACGATCATGACCCAGACGGACACAAAAATAGTCATCTACATTAACTTTGGTAGCCTACAAATACATCAGCAAATGCGCTCATAAGCGCGCTACATTCCAAGTCGATAGGTATAGCTTTTCCTTAGCCTAATTGCTTCTAAAATGGCCACTAAAAGAAGACAAATATTGAGAATGACGTCTCTGACACTGGAGACTCTTTCAATAGACCACTTTGCGAGTGCAATTTGCATTCTTGTGCATTCTGTTTAGTGCTTAAATAAAATATAGTTTAGATATTTTCTTTCACCAAAACTAGTTCCTTGCATCCTACATCATCTAGAGATGATTAGAGAACTCTACCTATTTGTTGTAAAGGAAAAAGAGGAAAAGACCATCTGCAATGCATTATAGTTAGACAACAATATATCTATCTAAATATCAATATTTTTATAGCTATCTTCGCTTGTCTGAAAGATTCGGGCTGTAACGGTCTGACGAATTTTGATCAGAAGAAAACAGGCCTCTTATCTTCTGGAAACCTCGTGATAAAGTCGACCTTACGGACTGACAAGCTCACGTGAAAGAGATGGATAGACTCATTATGTTACGGTTACTAGTACAAACTAGCGGAATATACCCGCTACTTACATGTGGACAAAAGATTAGCCTTGTGTAATACAGCAGCTAATCAATTCCTTATTAAGACTTTTAAGAATTCCGTCTTTGTAAGTAAACTCAACGAACACCCATTGATTTGCCCTTCAAGCCGGCGTACTTGCCGAACAAGTTCAATCCACGAAATAAATCTGTAAAGAAAACAAATTTATACTTAAACTGCAGTATTATCCAAAAAGCTGTAGATTTCGCAGTAGTCCTTTTGACTTTGAGCATAGCGTGAGAATAATAATTTAATGTAAATAAAGACGATGACTCGACGCATGGTAGGGGCGCCATAGAGCAAAATAGTGTTGCCACACGTAAAATCCAAGATGTTATCTCAATAAGTGGGTCAAGCTCCGGCTGGAACCTAAATATACGTTTTTTACCCTTCGGGGGAAAAACGTTGCTATTAATAAACAATGTTCCGTAAGTTGCAAAAGTGTGCAAATTTAATACATGCTAGAAAACCAAAGAAAGATCATAATTCCAAATTTGCAGCGAGTAACTAATTTTTTCACTCTTGTTATTAACCATAATCATTGTTTTTTAATAATAAACAATGTTCCGTATGATGCCAAAGTGTGCAAATTTGATACATGTTAGAAAACGGTAACAAAAACTTAATTCCAAATTTGCACAAAGTAACTAATTTTTTTGGCAATGTTATTGATAAAAAACACTTTTCACCCCTTTTCAACCCTTTCCGTACACCCTACAAGGGTGCAAACTCACACGGTCACTTATTTTACCCTTCTGAATAAATTCACAAAGTTTGGCCGAGTAACTAATTTGTTGGGGGTTTTGGGCTTTATTGACTGGACTAAATGTCAACCTACCGCATGAAACCTGGACTCCGAGATTTTGTTGTAATAGATTCTTAATTATTTTGGCCTAACCTAATGATATTTGACTTTTATAAAGCGTAGCTAATTTAGTAATAAACCTTAGAATAAAACTCAACTAAAATTAAATGAGACTGAAATCAAATGTAACCTTAGATTAAGAACATAACTTTTGTGTGGCCAATTGCCAAGTGTTTGCTAATCGTATTTAATAACTTACTGCGTTCAAAATATAATCTATTTTTATACTGAATTTAAAATTGTATTTTATTTATTTTTACCACACAACTCAATACCAGTACTACAATACGGTCCTTGAAATAAAGGTTCCTTGTTGCTCCGGCTTAGTATATCCCGGTAAGTCTTATTAAAATTTTGTAACGAAATATTTTATTCGCTTTAACCCTTACATGCTAACTTAGTACCGTCCGTCACTTTTATATACCGGTACTTAGTACCGCTTTTGCCTAATTCCGGTACTGAGCTCTAGTCGTTCCAACATACATTTTATTTCAATTTAAATTCATTTTTATTGCAATTTAAATTCATTTTATTTTATTTTGCACACTTCAAATTTTATATCGTTACAAGCTCTAAATTATATCCATGACTATCGATACGCCCTGAAAGATTTGCAATGTTGAATTAAATGCACAGTTCGACACATACGATATAGAAAAACGAATAGGCCAAGTATTTTGTAAAGAATAAATTCTAAGTTATAATAAATTGGTAACTGTCTCACCTTAACAAATAGAAGCTAATTCTCCCCTACTTTATGATATTAGTACACGGATGAAATTAGTTTTATTTATATAAACACATCATTAGTGACGCTAGATTTTTCATGCGTAATTGAAATATTGTTATGGTATTCCTATAGCAATTAGCCTTAAATAATGCCTAATTAAAACAATTAAAATATCAGTCGGGACGGAAAACGTTCCGGAATTGGACGGAAACAGGTAGAAGCAAACAAATAGTTTGTATGGTAATTTAACAACCAAATCCTGATATTAGACTTTATTAAACTAATATTTGGGTTTATTTTGAAGTCGCTTGTAGTAGAATTTGTAAAGTTATTCATACATTATTCTATACATAGTTTGTTAATAAGTTGGGCTTACGTTTCGACATATGTACGTGACCAGTATACGTTGACATATCACATGAAATACTGATGTTGGATCTAGAAAGGTTCCCAGGGGTCTGTTGTGTCTGGTGTCTTGATATGGGAACTGTATTCATGTTGATTGTAGTGAGGCATAGTGTAGTGGAGTCAAGAAGTACCTTGGTTTTAGTTACCTATTTATTACCTACTTATTGACTGGATTGAATAAAGTTGAATCATTTGTAGATTTAGTCATAAGTGAAATGTGTTCCGCCCGAATACTCGTGCTAATAATAAAAAGTTTCTTGATTAATATACAATCGTTGCTCTTGTATCATTAATTCTATTATAGACTTTTGCAATCAGAGTGTTACTTAGCACAAAAGTAGCTAGCTTTATGTAGTCTGGTACAGCAAAGGTTTTGTTACCATGAAGCCTGTTTAACTACAAAATCTGTGTGAACGACTAGACAAGGTATCGGTCGGTTACCGATTCGTAATTTTTCCATGACATGTTTGTAAACATACTAGAACATATTTTTTTGCATCCCACCTGACAACAGTTTGCCAATATTTTAGGTTTAAGGTTACGTTGTCATTAGTGATAGTAAAAAATAAATAAATGTCGGTGCACGCACACTCATATTAAATGATGCCTAAATTGAGTGTGGCTACTCTAAAAATGTAGCTGTCTAATAAATATATCAATAAAACTTATTGTGTGTAGAAAATGAGTAAAATAAACTACTTGCTAACTTATTTTGATTCACTTAGACCGAAATAACCCCATATTCCGGTCTGTCTAGACTTTTCAATTAAAATTATTTTATTTTATTACTATGTCCACCATTTTGTCATTGATAATAACTTTTATATCAACCTACTTACTGTGTTTCGAAATGCCTCGTTGACGCCATAACTTGATGGTATAGTATGTTTTGTAGACATTACCTAATCAAGTAATCAAACAGGAGATAGGCAGTCAACAAACATTAGATTATGTTAGTGTGTTTGTTTGTAAGTGCAGTGTGATTGCAATGTGGAAATGTGGACCATAGTAGACTTTTCTATAGGTAGGTACCGTCTTGCCTAAATTGGGCTAAACATTGATTTATAAATTTGTATTTTTTTCATTCACATGCTTTTTTTAGTACTTAATTAATTTATAAGCTACAAACTTGTTCATATTTTTTTTTGTTTTAGTAATACTTAAGTAAAATTTTTATTTGGGTTGTTGTCTTACTTTCTTTGGGAAGACAAGTGGTGGGATTCGTACTATGTCGGCATATTGAATGCCTGACATATTGTGTTTGATTTTGACTTTGTCTTATCGCTAAGAAGATTAAATGTTCATGTAGCTTAAGATCAGAGAGATAGATTGAGATCGATGGGAATGAGAGTCTTTGTCTTTTTTTTTATTGTTATAAGTTCACTAAACTAAAAATGTACTAATACTAACTTAAAATAATATTATAGCTAAACTTACGGACGTACATTTCCTTCTAAAAGTGAACCTAACATACCATACCATTATAAATTCCATACCTAGAAAGAAACACGGTATAAATAAGTCACTATCCAAAATATGTTCGGTAATCGATGTGTAAGTAATATTCCGTTCCTTGTCTCCAGATTGTGCGGTCAGCGACCGATAGCTGCACACTGTCGATAAAACACATGTGAGTATTCTAAACTTTCTTTATCTTCTTTGTTGCTAGGCGCCTTGTGTACAGGGCTATTGTGAAAGATATTTAAAAATGAATTTTGACTTCAGATATTGCAGATTGATTTTGAATTTAAATTTAATTCAATTTCAAATTATCTTTATTTGCATAAACTTAAGCTAAATGGACAATGCCAGTGTAAATTGACAATCCTAGCAATATAATGCAATGATATTAATATATTCTTCAAGTGACACTCTTCAAGAATTACATATATGTATCTAGGTAGGCATTTTTAAAATTATGTTTACAGGTGGTGGTTTATTTTCCTAAATAAGCGAGTCGTAGCCAATGGTGTGTTACGATATCAGAGAAGAGGCTTATACCCAGCAGTAGAATGAAACCAGCTGTGCATAATGATGTTGACGACACAATGTTTCAATAATTTTGAACGACGGATAGACAAAGAAATTATTTATATTTGGCAACACCAAAAATCGTAATTCCACAAAACTACAATTTAATTGGTCGTAGTTACCTTAAAGTAGCTCTGTAAGGTTTAAAGTTTATGTTACGAGTTAGGTATACCTACCTACTTGATAGTGGCGAAAGTGCTCACGTTGTGACCGATTAGTTAAAATTTAATGATCACATACAATATGATATCAGGTAATGAACTTCGCTGAACCAAAAAGATGACGATATTAGATGTTGTCTATAGATTACGCCTTTCGTTTTCTGTTTTTTTTAAATAAATGCCAAGCTTGTAGTAAAGCTCGTTACCTGTTAAAAAGCTAACAAGACAGAATTCTTACGAGTAAGCACGTAAAAAATATAACTTTTTAAGAACGGCCTTTAAAACTATAAAAAGTTTAATATAAAGATAGATAGATAGATAGATTGATACTTTATTGGACACAAAAAGCATAATACAAAACGGAAAAAATTACTTAAAACTAATGCCACAAATGGCGGCCTTATCGCTAAAAGCGATCTCTTCCAGGCAACCGTAGGATGGAGAGGAAAATATAAAAAAATATAAATATAAGTAAACTCATATTTTAGTTTTAGCTTAGTTTTTTTCTTTAAACAAACTTAAACATCCTGGCTTTGATAAATAATATTATTTTTTATTTATTTCAAGCTTATTTCTAACCAGCATATGGGCTGCGAAATCAATCGCACACAATGGCGTGTCGTATTAATTGTAACAGTTTTTCTGGCAATAACTCATCCAGACAATATAGCCGCCGTTACAGGGCGGTGATAAATCACAACTCTCAATATATCGGTGCACTTTCTAACTGCAGGGTTTAGTGTGAAATGTAAATATAGTGAAAGTGTGAATGACAAAAATGTGTTAAATTTGTTTGATTCTTCTTCACGTTCTATTTAAGTACTTAATTTAATTAGTATTTTTTTTAAAGTTAATTAGTATTTCTTATTTCCATTTCTATTGAGCGCATTACAATTTGTTAATCCACAGAATTCCGCGAATGTCACCGTTTTTATTAACTAGGACGTAAGGTTTTCAGTGCGTATGTATGGTTGTTTATTACGTTTTTACGCTAGAACAGCTAAACCGATTTTATGTAAAATTTCTTATGAGGATAGATTATATCCTGAGTTAACCGATATATCACAGATAACATCGAGGGTCGCCTGCGCCTCTTTCTGCTATATTCCTTGCATCATTGCTCGCTTCCTCGTTTCCAGCCAGTCTGCGTTTCTCCGTTACTGTTATCAGACCAAGAAACGCTCGTTTGTTTACCAACAGCTCTCCCCAAGCGATCAATATTCATAAACTAGCCATATTGGCTCTGGTCTGGTCCAAACTTCCGAGAAGCCACGCACCATCAGTCACCAGTATTTACATGTTTCCATTGGCTGCCCGTTTGATTTACAATTGATTTAACTGTTTCGACAATTGATTTAACTGTTTCGCGCACCTGTCGGTAAAAAGTGAATAGGTAACGGGCGTGGTTCTTACTTTGTTAATATACGACTACTGGTTGAGGAACGGTTTGACTGTCATGGATGGATCAGTTTGTCAGAAGAATACGTCTTTAACAATAGTAAGCTTGCAAAAACTACACACGCAATGATTTTGTCAATTTCCTTTTTCCAGACTAAACTATATTTTTATAGATTTTATTTCGTCGTCAGAGGTTACATCTACTACAGAAATGTTTGGCAATGATACCACTAAACTTTGGCGTTCAGTTTTTTTTCTCTAACACATCCTAATAATTGTATTCGTCCTCTTCTATAGTTGAATATGTGACAAACACAAACCTCAAGCCCATAATTTTATATTTAGATACTTATCAAGCTGTTCAATTTCATTCAAACACTCCACACCACCGCGGTATAGCGGCGTCACCCTCTAATATATTTGCCTCCAGGTCCCTCAAAACCAATGTCTTTTGCCTTCAAAACTCAAGTAGACTGAGGAGTGATAGATATACGCTCGGAGAAAATCAGAACTAAAAGATTTTGACCAGGAAGAAAATTTGGAATGTCAAAGTGCTGCGACGAGTCGTATGCAAAGTTTATTGCTTGTACTTTAGGTAGGTACTCCCAATGCCATCTCAGTCACGTATGTTTATTGCATATTCGATTCTCAATTTATCTCGAGTGCAGTATAATTTTTCCCTCCATGTGTGAATGGAAACGCGATCCCATATGTAGGGGTGAATAAATTCCATACATCTTGGCCAACGTACTTTTAACGGTTTCCATGGGCATTATTGCTTGTCTATTGTTATGAAAATTTTTCGCTCCATTGTCAGTTTTGGCAAGATATAAATAATCATGGCGGAGGGAAGCGGGTGTGGTCCGATATTTCCGGAATCTTGATGATTATTTTTGGGATAGATACGTATATTCGAAAATGGCAGGAATATTCTGAGACGTTTTCGTATGGTATTTATTCCATTCTCTTTGAGGAATGTGCTACCTTAGCGAAATTATCGTTTTAGACGAAATAGTGGTGAAATTCATGACTGTCCTGTAAGAATACGATGTCCTAAACATCATGAGTTATCTTAGTGCCTATTTTAATCCCTAAGGGGAAATCTTCGGTATAGGGATTAGGACTTATCTACTCATAATACCTTGTGTTCTGTGCTAAAATACACATGTTATCCTAACCACCTAGGTGTTGCAAAGAATTACGAGACATGTAACCGTAGTCGAAACTTCTACCTAGCAACAACCAAAATAATATAATTTCAATATACCTTGAAATTATATTATTTTGGTAAAACGTACTTTAGTGCACAACTTTGACCTTTGCGTATTCAAACAGCCATAAAGACATGTGAAATGTGGTCTGTCTACACGTGTTTACAGCGTTATTTGAAATTACATGTTAAAAAGAGCAATCAGGACATATCACACACATAGTGCCATCTAGCCCCATAAAGTTATATCAATAGTTGATCATTATGACTTGTGTGAAAAGAAAACTATAAAAGAGATGATGATCAAATGTCACATCTTCTATTTTTTATAATTCCTGTGTTTCTTTGTCAAATTACCTACTGTTAGAATTTAGGGAAAAAGACATTACACTGAATCAAATTATCATTCGTGAATAAACGTAATGAAGTATACATACATAATGTGAATGTAAGAAGTACGAGACCATTTTTGGATTTATTTGTCTAACTCTGTAATCCCAGGTAGGTACGTAATCTTGGTTTTTGTATCGGGTGGTTGGCCGATAAAGAGCAGGTCTCGCATATTTATCATTATGCAAATGGCACAATCACAAATGCGCTGTCTACCCTATTTATACGTCTGTATAGACAGGTATGTGTACTCTGTAGACGTTATCTATGCAGGTACCAGTATATGTGATAATTTCTTGATATATCTATCGAATCAAGCATTTGGAATGGCAACTCAAAACTATTTCAAGATTGATATTGTAATTTTAGATTTTTCAGAGGTTAAACTCAACAATGAACGAAGTATTGTTGTTTTCTTTTACCTATCCCAAAAGTTTGCAGAATTGTAGTTATTCGCTCATAATTTGTACCAATGAAAAGCACTGGCATTCCGTTCGGTCATTTCCAAGGTTTAGAAAAGGACCTGGCTGTGTATCATAGCTTTTCCATCAACCTTTTCACAAAAATAAGAAAAAACTATTGTTCTTCTCAGTTCTCATGTCTCAATACCAAGTTAAAGTTCTGTCATCACTCTCATAATTGTTATCTTGAGTAAACTTTTCTAGAGATGTCAGCGTACCCCAGCCACCTCTCTCTATTCGCCCCTAAGAGAGCAATACGCGTCCACCATTATACCGCGGTACAGGGCACCGTGCGTCTTAGAACAACACTATTTACTTATTTACTTGCTGTGTTGTAAAAAGATCGTAAACATTGTTGCGTGTCCATTGTAGCCGGAATAGCCTGCTCCGTGTTTTTATAGTCCGCGCTAATGTACTGGCGGGTGGGACGATGCTTCTATGAACCGATTTCTTTAAAAATGGAGGTTTAAATCGACCTGTGTATGTAATAATGTTAGTTATATGTTTAATTGACCATTATTTTCAATCAATGACCTGTCATTTTACCAGAAATCTTTTTTGTGACATTAGTAATATCTACTGATGATGATTAATCCCAGAGATACTTACTAATTTAATAAACAATTGAATGCAAAAACTTGTCAGTCGCAGACGGAGCGATCTTTGCCCTTCCAGTGCAATTATATCTGTCTAACGACTGTCTGAATCATTCTGAATAATGTGAACGAGTTCTAGAAAAATTCAGTTCCCCACGGTTTTTAACAGACTTGAGATTCTAGTTATTGTTGGAATTACATTAAATTTGGTTATTATCAAAGTAAGTAAGGCATGTAAGCATGCGTGCAGTATTTTATAGTCTAGCAGAAGAAAATAAAATAAACAAATATTACGAAACATACAACAAAGCTTCATTTACCCCCATACTAAGCATAACGTGTATGTCCTGGGTACTAGATATCGAAAGTAGAAGCTATACATTCTGGTTTCAAAGTGCTTCCATTGCTGCCACACCGATAGAGGCAAAAACCTACTAACTAACATTAGAACTTCTTTACTTTGACTAGAATAATCAAAGTAGCTTTTCCTCCCACCAGTACGGATGCCCCGGAGTACGTACGGGTCGTATACAACTTATTGTATTTACTGTCCGCTCCGCAGGTTTATTGGCGGCCCATACGCAAATGTATCATATTTACACCTTGATTTATTTTAACGTACGTCTAGCATATTCATCCCATTTTATGTGACTTGAACAGTTTCGTAATTTCGTTTCTATAGATATTTCGCAGTAGGGTTGTACGGCGAACGTGATTAGTACTTAATGTTAGTGGTAAAGTTAACATTATAATCTGTTGCATTTCCGTAAAGGTAAGCACCAGCGTGGGCCGCAGGGTCGAATGAGATGGTGCCGTTTCAGGAGATCTGGTAGTCAAATGACAAACAAAATATCAAACAGGCCAGTGGCTAAAAATGCAAATATTTTTGTATAATTTATTCTCGTTGTTCGACATTGGACCATTGTGCGTTTGAAGTGTTACTTACAAACACACACATTTGAGTTATGTATGTGAATTTAGAAGATAACTACAATCGGACTTCAATCAAATATTCCTCAGTTACAATGTAGTAACAAGAACTTGTATTCACTCGATTGAATCACTCCGGTACTGAATCAATAAACTCCCGCAAATAATGTGGCGAAAAGCTCGACCCTAATCACCTCCGTTACCATATTAACTGTTACATTATTCGATACAAATGTACGACGACTTCATAACAGCCAGACATCCCGCAAAAAACTAAACTCGATGCTGAAATCCTTCTCTGAACGAAACATATGATTAACCAACGGTTGTGAATTTTAGAAATTAAATAAATAAAAAAATCGGTAATTTTCGGTAGGTACCTACTTATTTAACTGTAATAAATAAATAATAATCAAAAAGACACAAATTAGCGTTCTTAAAAGTGAGAGACCGATATTTTAAGCAATTGTAGTACATCATAAATAGTCAATGTAATTAAGCATGTGCCTATGATTGAGCCGGTTGGTACCCGTGATACGCATGCATGACATATAGGTAGAGAATATACATAGGAGTGTCTAGAGTTATATTACGTATGTATGAAGTGTAGATGTCGGTCGGTGGCGCGCATTGTTTACATGTTCCGGTGCGATGCCTCGACCCCGCGCTGACCCACACCGCACAGGAGTTCGGTGGGAAACATTCACTCTGCATACATTATCTTTTGTACGAGGATTTTACTTCTTTTTATCGAATGCGAGTGGCCAACTCTGCTCTTATTTACTTACTTACTCGTTTTTAAGTTGCACATACTAATACGGATTCGTTTAATTTTCTCAAACTTAATGAAACTCTGCAGAAATATGTAGTGTTTTCCCGCTGCGACTGCTCCTTAACCGGCTATAGAGATAAACAACGGCTATCAATACTTAAATGGGTCACCATAAACTTGCCAAATAAAAATACCAGTACTTACCTATGAGGTTTTCTTGTGACAGATGAATGTTAGCAATATCTTGTGCAATTTAAAAACTCTTAGACACCAGATATCGCCACTCATATAAAAGTTTACTTTACACTGAAAATTCTTTTGGCGCTAAGCCAGTGTAATAATTTGCAAGTGCATAATAATTATGAAATCTGTTTATTGTTTCTTGTCTGGAGGGGTGAAACGCTGAATTATGAATATTATGTGCAATGTGTCAATCAAGTGTGCAATATATACATATATATGTATATATGTATTGCCTGTCACAGGCTGAAAGCTTTTTTTCACTACTAACATAAACTTGCACACAACAATTAGTACTTACTTAGTACTTACTTAGTACTTACTTAGTACTTACTTAGTACTTAATTAGTACTTACTTAGTACTTACTTAGTACTTACTTAGTACTTACTTAGTACTTACTTAGTACTTACTTAGTACTTACTTAGTACTTACTTATTACTTACTTAGTACTTACTTAGTACTTACTTAGTACTTACTTATTACTTACTTAGTACTTACTTAGTACCTAATTAGTAAGTATCTACATATTAGGAATTGAAAAAAACTTATTAGATACTTTTCCTTACTGTTTCGTTCTTAAACAGCGGCACAGTTTCAAAGCATTGTAGACAAATAATAGTCAAGTTTCTTGGCTACCAGTAGTAACCCGATCCCATCACAAAGGCCTTCCAAATTGTCATAATTGAAAGTTAACGTGCGTTAACTGACACAATTACTCCACTTGTTTATAATTAAATGCGTTATTCCCCTCCAGGTTGCGCTGGACCTCGTATTACACTAAATTACAGGTTACCTCCTCACTCATCATCAACAAGTTCAAAAAGTTATCCAGGTGAGTCCTGTACCATTATTTAAACAACCCAATATGAACTTTGTCTAATTTGTCTTAAAGTTGAATGTACATTTTAATCGCGAGCCAATATTTAATGACTGAAAGTTGAAGTAAAAAATGCAGTTCTTTCCGGCCAGGCTAATTGACATCTTGTTCCATTGACATACAAATGATAATTGCTTACTAGTAATATTGAACTTGTCTTGTTTCTTAGCACGTGCCCAATATTTGTGTTGATCACTGCATTATAAGTACAAATTACAGTTACCCTGTTATTATTCCGTAATAATGAGTTACGAAAGAAGTTGTTCATTATTATTTTTAACGTAGAACTGCCGGGTGGGCGAGCATTGTTTCCTTTCTTTTTTATTTTCTTATCGTAGGAAAAAGTCGGCTTAAAATAATTGATTTTGAAAAACTGGAACTGGTAGAAGCTACAACGTCATGCGCTTGATTAAATTGTATTTGGATAAGCAAGTACACATTTTGGTTTTCTTACAATATTTTTTTTTGTTTTAAGTACCTACTTCCTATTGCTATAAACGTGATATAGAAGATACAGTCTATTGTGATCTTCGGGACTAGGTTGAACTGGTTTTAGGTAAGCGTGCATCGTAAACTGCAATATAAGTTAACATTGGGTGGGTTTGCTCAGGCGTAGACTTAGTTCCTCAAATCGCCACCGCCAAATATATATATGTAGATAGTTACCTATTTGAAATCCAGAAGGATGAGCGCGTTCCCCACGACACAGGGGAACCTAGTGTGGGGAACATAGATCACATCATTTGTAATCGATCCTAACACAGTAATATAAATATTTTACTAACAAACAAATGTTGTAACTTAGTTATAAGGTTTTTGATGACCAATAAATAAATTTTATTATTATTATTTATTATTATAACTTATACTTGCCGGACTGTACTTACAAAAAGTTCTAACCCAACGAACTCAAAAAAGGGGACCGACATCATAAACCTTCGTCGTGCACAACTTTACATGTTCACATGTATCTAAGACAAAGAATAATTAGGTTATGTCCGGAAGTGTATAAAACATTGTTTCTCTACACCCTTTACCAATAAAACAATAAAGTCATCAATATGTCCACTAGATAAATGACCCCTTAAACTCAACTAAATTAAACTAAACCAAAGTTGCCTGATAGTTAAACTGAAACACCTGCAGGATCACAATCAATCATTTAGAGCCCAAGAAAGTATTTCCGATTTAATATGGGTATAAGTTATAAGTTGTAACACGCGAAGTAAAGACAGGTGATAGAAGTGGCACCTGCTTTGAGGTGCTGTTTAATCGTCAGATAGATTGTGAGGGCGTATTATTAACTACCGATGAGAAAGTAGGGGTGTTATATGTTTGATTTGTCTGTATCTATAAGTATTAAAGTCCAACGAGAAGCCAAACTTAGGTTATTAATAAGTTTCTATCTGATATGATATGTTTTTTGTACCAATACATTAATTTATCAAAATGACATATTTAAACATATCGTACCATGAAAAATCTTAGCTGAGACAGCCTTCGACAATGTTTCTTGTTTTTTCTACGCATTATCACAGGCGCTATGATAATTGCGCGAAATAAAATAGTACCACAAACCTAAACTGACCGGTGGTTTGAAATCTATCGACACTGCTTTTCACTATTCCCCAAAAAAGGGAATTACCACAAACTTCCCTATGTCCTTAATAATACTCCGTCTTAATGACCGATGTTTACCTCTGTCCCACTCTTATTTATTCCATGTCCGGTCTGTTTTCGGGTCCTTTCGGGACTTTCTCCACAGATTCCCGGTATTCCGTTTGTTTGGTTGTTTTGAGTGTTTGTTATAGAAGGGCCGCGTCTTTGGTCTTTTGAATGTAATGTGGTAAACACTCGTATTTGTAAATATTGTAATTCGTATTGGATGTCACCTGGATTTTGGTTCTATTTCTTGGAAAGGATGGGAGAAATGTGTTTCATTGGTTGTTTTTATGATATGTGGGTATATTGTAAATAAGTATATGTGTGATTAAAATGAGATGGTCTTTTCGACATTACTATCTAATGATTACATAAAAGCTGTTTCCATTTGGCAAATGGTAATCTGTAAAAAGACTTCTATGAATACTATTATTTTTTAACTACGATTCATTCATATGATCTAGTCTTGACAACAATGATGTAATCTTCAAACTCCATGTCACTATTTCGTGACCCCACTTTTTCATAACCAATTCGCGGATATCATAGAAGCTTTCAACAGGAAAATACCTATTGTAGTATCCTGGCTTACCTCTTAAAGCCGCTGTTGGCCCCAGGTATCGACTCGTGAGGGTGTTGATTTTACTTTGATCCCATTTCGGAAATAACTTTGGCCCCTCGCAACCCCTTGGTTACGGTGATATCTGGAGCATATGATAACAGTGAGTAATACTAGGTACTCGGTCATAGATAGTTATAAACAGTGGATACGGACTCTGGTTGTAGTTGTTTGTCAAAGAAATATTTAGTGATGTTAAGACAAGCTATATCTCTAAAAGATATATATTTCATAATTCTGGCTCCATTTTTAATATGCCTTTTAGTTAAACCTAGAAATGTCATGAAGATATTGTGTATTGAGCGTTAAAACATTGCAATTATTGAGATACCAGAAAATCTCGTTGCTATTTAAACACTAGTTAAACATTTATCCGATTACATTACTCAAAATCACAATAGAATTGTTCTAGCAAAAAATCAAAACAACACACATCATTGAGTTGCTGCCCGTGTCATAACATCCCAGACATTACCCCGGAACTGAGAGTCCATTAGCCGATCTATTAGAGTTGGTAAAAAACCAGGGCCAATATTAAAAAGCCATCTCATACGAATTAACAAATGTTTAGGAAGATGTAGGGATTAGACATAGACAATGTGAGCCGGAGACATCTATTTGTATCTACAAACAGTTGTATAAATCGTATGTCATGCGAGGATCAATCAGAATCCAGTCCATAACGGACTGTATGGACGGAGCGTGTGATATCTGTTATAAAAGGATTACTTAGATTAATTTGATACTACCGGTATGCCTGTAGTTTCATCTGCGTTGTATTGTCCATCTGATCTGAATAATCGGAAAAAGGAGTAAAGAAATAATGTAGCTATTGCAAATAGGTACGCTTTAACATTATGTTACATGACTGGAATAGAGTTAAAGAGGGCAATGTTCAAAAATTTATGTACTACTAAAAATTAAGAAAGAAGAAGGGTTATTTTGTTTTTACTATACTAGTGGATGCTCGCGGCTTTGCTCGCATTAAGAAGTAAAACATGCATCCCCTATAAGGGGTGAACCCCTTTAAAAGTGGCATTTCCAAAAATTCTTTCTTAGCGGATGCCTACGTCATAACATCTACCTGCATGTCAAATTTCATCCCGATCCATCTAGTGGTTTGAGCTGTGCGTTGATAGATCACTATGTCAGACAGTCAGTCAGATACAGATACAGATATTTATTCATAACAAACAGCAGTTACATGTCAATACTTAAAATAAATAAATCAAATATCATGTCATTATCAAAGCTTTAAAGAAATATCAATGTACTACATATTTCATACATTAATCAAAATTAATCCACAAGAGGTAGGTACTCATTGTGTGAATAAAATGTCTTCTCTGTTAACCATTTTTTAACCCTTATTTTAAAAGCTTGTTTTGAAGGAGCATTTTTAATTTCAAGTCAGTCAGTCACCTTTGAGTTTTATATATACATATATGTATTTAGATTGGCATATGTGTGTTCAATTTTATGCTCATATGGGGCGTCTATGGGTTTCTTTGTGATGTCATAAGGACTCATTAGGGTGTGGGCGGGGTTGGAGTTATTTACGACGTCGATAGCCATCTCCGGGATTTCACCTGACTGTCACCTGTCTTCGGGCTTAGAAAGGGAAGGTGGTGGTAGGAAACTGGTGGCTTTGTCGCGTGATTGTTTGTCTGCTGTGTTGGCTTGATTACGATGAAGAAGTTGATGTTATGGGTTCGTCTTATAATTTCTAATAATTAGCTAAATAGTTATAGTAAAGAAACAGAATCGAGTGGTTTAGTGTTGTTAATAACAAACATTATATGAAATAGTATTGGTTTGGTATATTTTGCAAAAAGACAATGGCTTTATATCAGTGTGGCTGTTCAAAAATTATATAACAAAATTGACAAATAAATAACTAAAAATAAACCTTTAAGTGAACGACAAACAAATAACACTTGGAACACCCATCAATCATTCAATTGACCCAAAGAAACAAAACTCAATCGAACAAAACGATCAAAACAAAATGACGGTCACAAAAAAAGAAAGGAATAAGGAAACTTTGAGCAGGTGATAGCAATTACACAGACACTCGGTAGAGTTACAAAATATCTTTGACCAACTGCTAGCAGCACTTATCGACCCTGATGAAAATTACGGACAAGGAATTCTTAGTTCTAACTTTATCCGTTCGTAAAGTTATCTTGCTGTCTCTAATGTCCAGTTTCCGAAAGGCAGCTGCCTTCATTAGAAGCGAGTGTCATAAACGACACTTTGGTTATTGTCTGTCTCACAATAGACAACAGATTCCTAAATATTATTACAAGTATATATAGATAGAAAAGACCGTGCTTGTGCCGTGGAGGAATCTGCACAGTATCGGAACATGCTACGTGCTTCAGTACTTTTTCATTTGTAAGTACGACTAGCGGTGCCCCGCGGTTTTGTTCAGCTTAGTAATTTGTAAGTTTGTTTTATAGTACATATTTGTTTGGGTCAAATTCACCAATATCTAATAATATTTGTGCTTAGAAAAGTGTGTGTTAATCCAAGTTCGAGTGTCATTCAAAAGATCTGACGGTACTAATCATGTTTATTGCTTTAGAGTTTCTTTTGTATGTAGATTTTTGCGGTTACTCTCTAGCAGTAATTTTACCACCTGTCTCAAGTGGGCGAGTTTATATCGTTGCATGTCATCGACCTGTTGGCAACCTCTTGACCCTTTTCTAAGAGTGCTTTGGTTTTTGGCATCGGTCGTATTGGCGGTTGCAGTTTTAAAGCTTGTTTTATTTTAACTTTTATTGGAAAATGAGTGAAAATAATCACGACCGGCAGGATTCGAACCCGCTTATTTCTGCTACCGTCAGAACGTTTTAGCCGCTAGGGTACGGTCTACTAACTGCCAGGCGCGAAAGTCCACACTCATTTCCAAACACATCAGACAAAGCGGCTGATGGCGCCACTCGTGCCATTTTATCATACATACGTTCCTTATTTGTGTGTTTTTGTGGATATAAGTATAATTGTTACTTGAGCTACAGTTACAGTTTTTAAATAAATTATGCTTATATTACTGATTATTTATTTAATAATAATCAAAACGGCCAACAAACAAACATTAATTAGGTAATAGCTATATATGTACGGCAATGCCTGTATAACAAAACTTTATCATCTAACTCGTTTGCCAAAGAAAATCAATCAATCTTATCTCTAAATCAACAAATTAGTTACCTACTTTCAGAAAAGAGTATGCCACGAGTATTTTCGCCGTTCCTGGACCGCTATTTACAATTTTATAAAGATGCGTCTAAAACTACTAACAAAACTTTGATACGTGGTGAATAAAATGAATCAAATAGACTTTTCATAAATAAAAATAAAATAAAATAAGTAAAATAGTCTTTATTTGACTGCCACAAAATTAATGTTAGTTATAAGTTTCACACTTCACTTTGAGTTTCAATTTTTGTCAGCAGAAGTTGCCTGCTTGGCAAAGGCCCCCTCTATTGTTTTCCACTCTTCTCTCTTTCTCGCCTTCCTCATCCAATCAGGACCGCAGACTTCGTGGAACACATCCCTCCACCTCTTCATTTTCATACGTTGTCATTATTTCCGTCCAACCTCTGCGCCTGTGTTCCAGCGACATAGCAACCACCCCTGCCCGTGGTCGCACAAAAGGTGCGCGCACAATACCGACCGCCTTTTGTTGCTCGCGGCCGGGACAGGGAGCCGCGGACTCTTCCTTCAACTTTTTGTTGTTTCTGATAGATATACAAACTAGTCGCTACACGTGGTTTTACTCGTGTCCGGGAAAAGTGCTCGAAATTCATAGTAGCTTCATGTGTACTCTCCGATAGTAAAAAGTCTGATGTTATACGAGTATGTTTGTCTGCTTGCAAGTAATACAGGTATTAAGCACCATGGCATACTTACTGTATGTCTTAATTACAGTTGTATGCCATGGTGTGAAGGTAAGGTTAGGTTAGGTTGAAAAGGACTAAAAAACATTAGCTTCATCCTATCCCGAAATGAACCAGCATTGTGAAGAACATACTTACTGGAGCCCTGTTCCCAGAAAACTATAACCCAGGGATCTTCAAATCTAGAGTAAATAGGTTTCTTCTAGGCAAGCGTGCTACATCTTCGACTATAGTGGTGCTTAACATCAGGCAGGCTATAGCCAAACGTAAGCCTATTTCGTGTTAAAAAAAAACACAAAAAAAACATAGGCACAATCTCACATTTACTAAACTAGTTATATAGCTAAGTGTATGATATTTTTAAGGTTTAGGGCAGGGAATTGAGGAAATGATAGCGATAGCGTCCTGTCGGCATACCTATATGTACTCACTCGTACATATATACATACCTATATAAGGGTCGTGATGATATTGCACTTTGCACAGATACTGCCCCCTTGTGTTGTGCTCGGAATATTATCGACTGCGGATTTTGGTCGGCCCCTGTTTATTTTCCGTTTACACCCATTGTGTACCTATTTGGAACATTGTATTTATTATACAGGAAGATTCTGCCAAGTACTAAATGTTCTTCAAATTTTCTATTTGTAGTTTATGTTTCAACAGTCTAAAGAAAAACACAAAGGTGTCCTAAAATCCAGGTAACTGTTCATATTGCCTGGGTCACAAATCACAACACAAAGTGTCAAACATTCTTAATATCGTTCCACACCCAAAGTTTTTTCTGTCTCTGATTGAAGTACCAAAGTAATTGTTCTTGTATTATTACCTTTTGTCATTTCACAAGTACCTTAGTTTTTGTTCTGAAAATAGTAATGATGGCTGATTTATGAA
Source organism: Macaria liturata (assembly GCA_964023185.1). NCBI lineage: Eukaryota > Metazoa > Arthropoda > Insecta > Lepidoptera > Geometridae > Macaria > Macaria liturata. The sequence goes on along the minus strand of OZ026825.1, from coordinate 10,603,538 downwards.
TGAACGGAATTCGTTGCGGCAAAAAAAGTAGAAAGTAAGATTGATTCGTTTTTCTTGGAACCCGCTATCCCAAATACAGCAATTTGTGACGTTGAACCTTTAAAGGGTTAGTTTTGTACAATTCCAATAATAAACCTAACCTAATAAGCCATTTTCTAAAGTATTTGTCAATAAACAAGTCATCTACTTACTGGATCAAAAGTTTTTGAACAAAAGTTGTAGAATTTGTTGTGATAAGTTAGTGAAGTGACGTTTTTGTTTCTCGTTTGTCACTCGTATTTAGTCTTACGCATGTTCCAAATATAAATTCTTAAAATTAATTTCATATTGACAAACCGATTGCGCTCGTAAATATATTACAATATTGTTATGAAACACGATCCGTCCTTAAATAAGTATGTAATGCTGAATGTTACGATCACTAAACACCAGAATGACTTGAAAATAATCGCGCAAGCCAAATGTAAAGATATAAATTGACGCCAATGTCTCGCCCAATTAGAATTCCGTATAATTAACGACTGATTAAAAAAAGGACGCCACCAAACAAGACCAAATTCCCGCATACAAAATTCGCGCCAACTTTTTTTTTTCTCTTAACCCAAAGACGGTAGAATCATAGATAATTTAATCTAGACATCTACCTGGATATATTCGTGTAAACAATTCGTTTCGACAGACGCAATGGCATCTGTGGACCAAGCAGCAGTACAGTCATATCACGCGTTTAAGACGACAGACCAATTTGGTATGTTTGAAAGTAATATACTTATTAAGTACGTGGATTTATTTGGCATATGTATCTTCTTTATTATCATCACCACCTTAATAAGACTCACTGTAGGGCATAAGGTTCCTCCCTCTTACGCCAATAATCCTTGTCTTTTCTAATCTTGTGTTGCGCTGTTCTTGTCTAGATTTTTCCTTCAAACACTAATATTTTCAAGCCATCGGCAAATGTGTGTCGGTCTTTATTTAAAAAAAGTGGCGTCTATTGGTCGTGCTGTTATTGGGTAGAATAAATAATGGTGGCAAGGCGGAGGTGCGTTTTTTCGGCGCCAAAGCGCTGTTTCTCGGAACAGGCATGAATGAAAAAAGCCATAAACCGAAGTGCGGACTCCGACAAACGGTTTCTCATGCCGATGCATCGAAATTGTAGGCTCAGCAATTTAACGAACGAGGAAAAAACCAACGCTTTTTGTGCACACCGCCTTATCTGTGGCGTCGATGTGATGTTCGGATTTTGAATAATTTGTTTGGCGCGCAGTTTTGGCAGTTACTTACTATGGCATTTGTAATGATAGGGACTACTTACTCTTTCATGGTGTATGGAACCCTGGTTGACTGCGGAGTTTGATCTTCTATTTGATAAATGATTAGTTTGATGGATGCAAGAACAACAATTCTTGAATAACTAGTGTTGTCAGGATGTAATCTTGAACCTTTGAAATTTAAAGATTATTGTCACTCTCTATATTATAACAGAATTAAAGTACTATGTAGATAATTTAATTCTAAAACTAAAAAGAGTATAAAAACTGTATATATAATGATTTTTGTTGTATTGTCATTTTGTTATAAACAGTATTTCTATTGTTATTGAAATCGCCAGTATTTTCACAGTTGATTCAATCTAATCTGGGTTAGAGTCTAACTTTTCTATTTATTTGAGACTGAAACCGTTAAAGTACTTTGCCTTGCAAATTTGTGTCACTAACCGATTTGATACTAGTCTGTTACGCTGAATTAAAATGTTTCTAAGACTGTTATCCTTAAATGTCTCTAGAAAAGGATTTAAATTTGTTGCCAAACAAGTACGTTTTAGACGTACTCAATCAACTTTGAGTGAAATGTAATAAGTTATAATAGACTAAATATGCAGTACAAAGTCCAGTTTACCTCAAATATTACTAAAACATCATTAAAAAAATCACGAGATAATGTAATTTCTTGAAGAAAAAGTAATCATTATACTTGATAATTTGATTTGCATAATCATGCTTTACATAATGAATAGTTGAATCATTATGACAAATCGTACCTTTAATCGTATAATCTTGTACATTCCTCTTATATATACCTTTGTACATTGAGTTACGGTTAAGTAAAAATATATTAAAGAATTACATATTGAACAGAATTTCCATAACTTATATTCACAAGTGATAAGCATCAATTAAGCGCAAATCTCCGCATCCAAATCAGTTCTCGGCGCGATAAATCATTCCCGAAATTCCGAGTGGACAGCGACCTGATGGAAGGTACCAGAGGTCTGATGGTGAAGTAATTGGCGGTGGAGGCAAAGGCGAGAGCTGTCAGGAACGTACAGGGCTTGGGAGAAAGGTGGGGTCTTATCCTCAGCCTCCAGCTATAACAATTCCTGGTAAGAACCAGGAATTGTTATAGCTGGAGGCTGAGGATAGTATTCTACTAATATTATAAAGGTGAAAGTTTGTGTGTGTGTGTGTGTTTCTTACTTTTTCACGCTCAAAGAAAGTGATAGATTTGGATGAAATATGTTACGGTACGGAGATTGATTATTTATTATTAATATTAACTAACGTAAGTATAGGCTACTTTATATCTCGCAATAAAGGGGGTAAAAACGCGAACCCCGCTTGTCAAAAATAATCCTCCCAAAGTATTTTTCGTCTGGTATAAAGTGTTTTTAAAATCCATATGTATGTAGTGCATCTTAAATATGTATAGTTATAGCGTCGGGCAGACTGTGGTCAGACATAAACCTATCATGCAGTTGTTTTTTAAAATACATGTTATTGCCTCGTGCCAAGTAACCATGTATAGTGTCTACATCATTTGTACCCGTCTGTAAGAAGTTTATTCGTCGGGTAATTACGTTAATGTCATTATTACAGCAGAGTTCGCTGGACCGTCTGACAGGTAGTGGTGTTCGGGAGAAATGCCAAATAATGTACGATGATTTTCTGTACCATATTGATGGCATAATGATCAATACATACATTTGTTAGACTTTAAATCTAGATGGCGCTGTGTGATATATCTTGAGTATGTTTGTATCTATTTAAATCTATCCCGTTATGGATTCCTTTGCTATTTCTTTTGCTTAGACTATTTTTGAGAAGAGAATACAAACGGATTTTATATAGGAACTGCTCGTAACTGGTTTGCTTAGATAAGATTTAATACGAGATCGGACAAGATGTTTTCAACTCCAATCTACACGCAAACATGTTTGCAGTTTCTGATATCTTTATCACACAATCCTTGTTGCACTTCAGCTTTCTCCACTTACGGCAAATCAAAACATCAAAGCCCCATCACCGTGACATGGCCGCACCAACCAGGGCCATCATTATGCTCCAAGCCGGTTTTATTTCTTGCCAAATTCAGAACGCGACCAGCGATTATGTGCGAATTGAGTTTTGGAACTCGGGAGTTGTACGCCTTTTTTGGGTGTATCCGAAATTGCTGGCAGAATAAGTGCACTGTTTTTTAAATTATACCACCAATACATGCATGGTTTCTTGTTCAAAATAGTATTTGCATATGCAGTTTTGAACAAAAGGTGTTTGTTACTTCTTCAGTGCAAAGTCATCTAGTAAATGAACGTACTACACATTACGTAGTACGATAACGTCTGTTTCGTTCCATTCTACGTTATTTCTATTTATAAGCGGTATCGCTTATTCAATCAAAGATAACATTAGATACCGATCTGACAATGTCCTATTACCTAACGGCTCGAGTATTATTTTACACCCTTCGTGTCCAACCGAGGAAATTTGAGCTAATGTCTCTCCAGCTAGACCAACTACCCTTAAACCTTCTTTCTTTACCATCAATCCTACAAAAGTAAACCTTATTTCTTAGGTAGTAGAGTTCATAACTCTTCGGCAGGTAACTAATCCCACCACCCAAAAAATGGTCCGTACTTTCGCTGCCGTTTCCAGGCATCGTTCAAACAATGAGACGATTAGCACCCCTTAGGCTGCTCACATCTCGCCCTCTTTTAACGATAAAATTACTTCTTGGAACTTAGTTACGTGTTTTGATAGCCGGGAACGTTGTTACCGCCTTCAATCTGACTTTTAAGCGCTCAACGTTTTATACTCTGGCTTTTTTATTGGGGTTTGGAGGGATTTTAAAGTTCGCACCAAGTTTACCGCTGAGACGGCGCTGGCTTTATGATGATATACTTAGAGAGTGTAAAGCTGGGATCAAGGCTCTGGAATGTGCGGACTTTTACGGTATTGTAAATTTGACGTCGTTCTCGGGTTTCTTATTCACTTACGAAGACGTTTGCGATAAACAAATGTAAATTCTTTAAGCGTACTTAACCGAAAATAGGAGCAAAATGCAATGACAACTTTGACACTTAAATACATTTTAATATCGTCATCCGAACAAAACTAGACAGTAATTGTTCCTTGAACGAAGTCACAGCGCAATGACTCTTTAAATGACAAAGACTTCCACCAACTTTGACTCAATTCACTATGCTATAATTTATGTATGCTTTGATGTACCCTCCCAGTTCATCGCACTCCATTAATTCATCGCGGATGCATTATCTGTTGTCTCAGCACACCAGTGTAATGGGAAAGTTTCCGTAAGACGATATTATTGGTAAAAGGGCCAAGTTTGAGCTCAACAACAACTTCTATCATCACGGGAGGAGGGGAATTAGGGAATTGCAGATAGGAATGTTGGAAAATTTCCGTGGTAGGGTTAGAATTTTTTACGTTGTTTTATCTACAATTTGCAAAATAACATGCAATAATTCTTTCAGAAATGGAAAATATAGTTTTCTTCATCGATACAGTGCAGTGTTTATGTAAATATCACAATTCGAAGGCAGTCAGTACAGGCTCTAAGAAATGTTGAGAAAAGAGGTTAGCTACAGGAATAATAAATTACTTAATGGCGTAAGTAAATATTTGCAACATGATAGGGTTTTCAATTCATAGATTTTTCACGAACCATAAGTAAATATTTAAATGAAGACTTGAAAAGAATAAATTAGCAATTTTACGTTTTGCACTTTAGTCTCTGCAGTATTCTTGCAAAGTCAAGCGTTTATGTGCAGAATACGCGAGAAAGGCCCGCCTTCTACGGAATATTAATTAACTTGTCAACTGTTGAGATCGACGCGTAACCATGACTCGGGGCTTCTACGGACAATCTTCTAAACTTATTACTCTAGGTAGAACCAGCGACGGATGCTGGGCTTGAAAAATATTAGTTTACTATACTTATGTTTTAATAAGACGCAATGGACAACAAGCAATGGAGTATTTGTCAAGAATGATGCATCTTGCATCTTCCCAATAGAAGAAGCTTTCCAGATATAGTTGACTAATAATTCAATTTCCTATCACAATTACTTACGTTCCTTAAATTTTGAACTAACATTAAGTAAGACACAAGTGACATAACATACAACGTAAATATTGTACAAAAAACGACAGACTCGTTCACCGCTCGAACCGAAGGCCTCATCGACAGTTTGCTTGTTTGACTATGAACATATTCAAACCGAGTCTTGATGAATGAACCAAAACGAACATAGTTATTTAAATGATAAGATGTAATTTTTTTGTTAAGGATTGGTCTACTCTCATACTACATTGCCATCATCTGAAAGTTCTAAGACTCATATGACCTTACCTCATCCACAGCTACGACTAATAAGAGGCATTACCACATTACTTTCTACCACTCGCGTCACGCTCGCAGCGGCGGTTCATTGTCAATGCAGAGGCCGGCCGTTGACCGTCTGCATTCTTGTTTAGGTGTCAAGGTCTGTGCTTGCGTTTACAAACAACATCAGTTGCGCCTGCCCGCGTCTTGGGTGACATAATGGTTTTACGTAGTTATTATAGTGTATTGTTTACCTAAGTCTCGCCTGATGTTAAGCAAAGCTGGGTAGGATGTTACCTTACCTAGCTTACGCTTACCTAGGAGACATGATATCAACTGGTGACATGATAGTGTATAGAGTTATCAAACTACCCCATTGACGTAGGATGTGATTCGTTGACCGTCTGCATTCTTGTTTAGGTGTCAATGTCTGTGCTTGCGTTTACAAACAACATCAGTTGCGCCTACCCGCGTCTTCGGTGACATAATGTTTTGACGTAGTTCAGGAAGGATTGCGTTTGACTTTCTGTTTGAGCTGCATTCTTCATTACATAGGATTCCCTCATCGAATTAAATCAACGAGGAATTTCAGATACAAGTTATTCGCGTTTGAGTACAGTTCGCCTGATTTTGCAGCCTAAGGTGTTTGATGTTTGTTACTCGCTAACCTAGTAGACATAATATCAATTGAAGACATAATATTGCTATACTTGAGTAGGTATACATGCAACTATAGAGTAGGTAGCTAGTGTTTCTGTGGCAATATACTGTTAAAGTATGTAAGTGAGCTGAAACTGTCAGCACCATTACCTCAGCCCTTTAAACATTTTCATGATTAGTTAAAATATTCTAAAAAAAATATAAACGCGGCACCAACAGCTGTACTACACAAGCCCGATGCTTCCCATCACACGGCGACGCCCTCGCCTGCCACTCACTGCGCAGGAGTCGATGACCACCTCGCGACACAGAAATAAACACCATCACAACAAACACTCACATATACTACACATTTGGCAGACGCACAATTTATTACATATTTATTTTACTAACTCTACGCTTTGACAGACAGACGAATCAAAACAGTCTTATTAATTTGTACATTCTCCGATTCTCAGACGTTCTGAGGGGGTACAATGTTGTTCTAAGAATAGGAAACAATACCTATCCCATGGTGGCATAAGACGTTACAGAAACTTTTGTACCCTGTAACTTTTAGATTAAAACGAAGGACGTTGACCGACACCTTCTTTTAGATACTGGAAAAAACTGGCTGTTGGCACAGAAAAGGAAAATAAAATTTGGGAAACCTTTGCCTAGCAGTAACACGAACCAGATAAAAAAATTGAACGATAGCACGGAATTTACTTCTTTGCTCATTCATAAAATTAACTAGTAAGTATAAATTTTTATGTAAACACCAAGATGCTACATTGCTCAAAAGTAAAGTAACCAATATTAATTCCGCAATGCTAGATAACAATGTAACCTCGCAGACGTCCTTATATATCTGGTAAGGTCGAAAAAGTTTTTAATTGACAAAGCTGCACCGCAAGGATATTAAATTGCCGCTGATTATTGGGTGGTCTGACAAATCGTGATAAGGGTCACAGAGGACGCAGATTAACAAAACATTAGATGTGATTAAGAATTTTGATAAAAAAAGACCACGACGTAGGAATGTTTTAATGGAAGACCTGTATGCCAAAACAAACATACGTCCGAGTGCATACAAATGGATGATTTGCTTAATTATGATTGATTATGTTGCAAAGGTATTTGAGCGGCAAATATACATTGCACATGTACACATATATGTCATGCATTTATGCAATTGGTAAGATTTATTTGTTAATCAAAGATACACATATACATATGTCATGATTTGGTATAATGTTTTTGTATTTCTTCAAGAAACAGTAGTAAAAATAGACACAGCAGAACTTGAATCGTGTCAATATAAAATAACCAAAGAACATAAATCGCATGACAACGTCGAACGACGATAAAACGTATCAATCAGAAACTATAAAAGTAACAACAATCCACCCCCAGCACTTCAAAGGGAGTTCGCCTAATGACACTAAAATATATATAAAAATAGTAAAACCAAACAGCATATTTATGGAAATTTGATCGTAAACGGCAAAGTAGCGCTATCCCTGGCTATGGCGAGAACATAGGTATTATAATCCAGATACACTCAACTACGGTTTAAAATCTGTAAACAATCAATCATTAAGTAATATTAGTTTTGAAACTATCCCACAGAAAATGCCTTTGCATGGTTTTACGACTGTTGCACTGTAACGGACAGCTGGGACCTGCGGTGAGTATTAAGCCATACGATGATAGAAACATGACATCTCTAGCATATCTCTGTAACCACGAACGAATAGGTACCAAAATGTCGGCTAAGGACATAAATAGTTGTCTATTAGATGTTGAGTTCGAAGTATGATTTACCGCCTGCCATCGCCCATCGTTTCGGGTTACACTCCCGTGACGTAACTTTCCCCGCCATATAAGTCAAGTGGAGAGAGGACATTGTAGGTGTCTATTACTGACTCAGGGTGCTGATCTGCCGGGATGCCCTGTGCATGCGACGCGACCAACTTTAATGTCCACAGAAATCTATTTAATCTAAGATACTAGCTTCTTATTAACAAGCATCTTCGACTTTACCGACGCTATTTCCGTCTGGCGAATTGGAATAAAACGCAAGCCCATATACCTACATGATGTTAAAAAACATAGGTACGTTGTTTTTTAAATGAATAGTCTACATTTACGACATAAACGTATACACAATGTACAATGTTATATATACATACAAGTTAACATTAAAAGAAACTGCCTTCTAACTGATGATCATGTCGCTCGCTCCCGCCTGATGCAACTCGGTCTTTATCTAAAGTGTAGGGTGTCGCCTAGCCAGAAATATCTGTGCGTTTAGCTGTCTGCTCTGACACTGTTGCGTAATGCAGAATACGCACCGCGACGCATAGCGATCCTCTGCGTGGACTTGCATAGTGATGCGCGTTGAATAGATACTAGAGATATGTTGCATTTGTATTCCTCCTTCTTGGGAATCCGTCGATGGAATGTCGGTCACTTTCACGACTTGTAGCTGCTGTTGGTAGGGCAATGTTGGGTTTACGAGTCTTAAGTTATTCCGTAGTCAAATGATTACCATGAAATGAGAATGGCTAATTTGAAATTGAGTTCGTTTACAATAGAATGTAGACTTGTCTAGCTTTGAAACTATATGTTTCACAAATACAAGACGATTAGACACTGTGAGAAACAGATACACTTTTGATCGTATTCAAATGTAAGATATTTTGGATCCGTTTGCGTTTTTGGTCTTAACGTGCCGCAGTTACAGACCTCAACAGTGAACCTTTAATATTGCTTCAGTATTTAAAATGTATACAAACCCACGTATAATACTATGCAACACTATCCAATCACATTCGGTGTAAGAGGCAGCATGAGAGTCGCTTAGCCGCGCCCGTTCCTTATTTACTTTTTGTCCGGGCCATATCTAAATCGGGCTGGATCGTTGCCGGTCTAATTCCGGACCACTGTTTGGACTTCCTATTGTGCAACATTCGGAGACAATTGATATGTTTGCCTCACAGGGCTCGGACACTTTACAAGCGAATGGAGAAAGCCACGCGTTTGATGTAGAGACTGGTGTTGTACTCGCTGATTTGTGTTTCCTCCGCGTGTAATTGCTTTAAAATTGGATCAATCTAATAGAATTCGCTTTCTGATCCGAAAAGTTCAAAGATTTGGACTGATTTGATTGTTAAATTCTCAGCTGTTTCCGTGTGTTTGATTGTTTATGGTGGAGATAAATTCGTGTATTGAGCATAGTATTGTTGTCTCTTACATTGGTACCTAGTTATTTTTTTAATTAAAATAACATTTTAAGTGACTGCTGAAGATTTAAAATTTCTATGATAGCCCTCTATAAGTCATTACATACTTTAATAAATGCGCAGTTTAAATTATTTGGTCGTCTTGTTTGTAATCTTAGAATCGTATGTTTTTGCAGATTCTCGTCAGATTGTTCGTTATTGCATCATGCAAATTGACAAGGCGGATTTGGAAAAAAAACTGTGACTAAATACACTTGAGACAAGAATGTGCTTAAAAAAATAAATAACGGTTAGTAACATACAATCATGATATCACACAAATCTGATTTTATCAACGCTATTAGAGTTACACGAGATAAAATCTGTCGGTTTGATTGAAATACGGAAAATAGCGACACTCCTAAGAAAATATGCAATTCAGGAATTCGATAGTAAGATTAGTCAGTAATCGATAAAATAATGCTTACAATGAAATTTTGTGCACGTAATCGATTGATAAGTTGTGATAGGTCGTTTTTGATTAGATGTTAAATGATAATTGTTTGTAATTAATTGTTCTTATCGAAGATTCCAATCAAGAACAAGGATACACTCATTATCATGACACTAACTAAGCCGATAGTTTATTTAAATGTACATATATTATATGTTTGTTTATTAAAAAGCGAAAACTATCCATCTTACTTGTTACAATAGCTCGCGTTCATTGCTTTTAAATCTCAGTATTCAGTATATTTATTCAGCAACCACAGTCACAATTAAAACTAGAAAAAACCTTAGGAAGAGTTAAATGTCCAAGTCCTCAATAAATCCCCCCCCTCCCTTGAAAGCAACAGCCAGCGCACGCGCCGCTGCCTCCTTTTCTAATTAATACCGACCGACCCTTCGTAAGTACTTGGTACTTGATCATCATTACCGCTCAGACGCTTTTTTACCGAGCTTTACGAAGCTCATACGTAGTGCAAGTTTTTGTTGTTTTTGAATTGTGTGAAGAGCACTAGAATTTGCAAGCGTAATCGAAACGCAACTGATTATATTGTATTAAGGACTTAAGTCTTTAAAGGATGACATAAAATATTTAATTTCTTAATTAAAATTTCTACTTATTACTATTGTTTTTTTTAAACTATGATTCGATCTTGGATAGCTAGATTATGTTTTTGTTACAAAGGTCTATAGTACATTTTGAACTAAAACCTAGTGAAAGCCAATGTGTTTGCTATTTTCTATAGCATACACCTCAAATTTGTTTGATATGGCTGTATACGGACAAATGTCAATGCCTGAAAATGTTTAATGTTATATCATATAAGCGTGCTGATAATAAGTTAACTGATTTAGTTAGCTATAAAAAAATAATGCTTTAAGCTTCTGAATTTTTACATTATTTATCATTCCGCTATTTCGATTTATGTTTGCGTTAGTTTAATTGACCTTGAATAGATGAGGCTACAATATCTCGTCTATGTTCATTATATCAGTCTTCACCTCACGCCATTTGCTTTACAGTAGTTTTATTATAGCACTGATATATGTACAGGCATTTACTTTGTGTTATTATAATATGTATTAACTGCTTTTATAACTTCCGCTTTTAAAGTAAAGTTTATGGGTTTTATCTTTATGTTCAGTTTTATTGTCTTGTTAAAGTGTTGGAAACGGTTGCCTGATTCCATTTCTTTTTTCTAGATCTAGGGCGCTTGTCGCAATAAGTACTTTTTCTATTAATTGTTCCGGTTTTAAAACTTAATTTAGAGTCAGATTTAGTGTTTAGCTGGCTTTTATTGCAATTTGAATGAGACTTCAAACGACATTTTTATGCTCGATGAAAGTAAAAAATGGTCTGAATTCTATTTGAATGTCTATAAATCAGGGTGTATGTTAAATCTTGACGAGGTTAAGCCATAAAAATGACAATGACGTCTGTAATGAACAGAGTTCGGGAGGGTTGTAAACGATGCCATATTTCTTCTTGAGTTTATGATCTAGCCGAGAATTATATATGTATATAATATGTGCATTGCAGAGGAAAAATTACCATTAAGGTCAATGTACTGAATCACATACTACCTGCAGCATCTAATACTAGCAAGCTATAACTTTAGTTGTACTGTTTTTGTTGAGGGATTAAGTTCGAGCATTGTGAATTATGATTGAATGCTGTATCTAACATTATTATAAAGGAAAACTGTAACCTAACTGTTCAAATACTCATAACTGTTAATCATTGTAGGCTTTTAAGCTATGTTAGAAGCTCCTAGAGCAGTTTGAAACACCAGACAAACTTCTCTAATCCCAAACAATCTTATTCGTCGTTATGTGATTATCACAATATGCATACGTGTAAACATAATAATGTTAGCATTATGTAAATATTTGTCTATTACTTATTATTATTATTTATTTTAGTCTCCTTTAATTATTCTTAATCACATTTGATTAAATAAATATTGTGAAAAGTATTTATACTGGCAACGTTAACTGTAATTTTGTAAGGTGGCAACACCGAAAAAAAGACAGAGATTGGGAAGGGACGAAATTGATAAGGCGGAAAAAGATTGTAAAAATTAAGAAAAGTATTGAGTTATGAGTATTTTATAATAAAAGTGTAATGTGATTGATTTGTTGTTAATTATTCAACAATTCAGAAGTGGTGGATTGAGAATCCGCAAAAGAAAAGTGCCGACATTGATACCTACTAAGAAAACATTTATTGTGAAGCGTTGGTAGACTTGGTAGTCGCCACCATTTATAAAGAGTGAAGATCGTATAATAAAGAGGTGATCGTATAAAACCATCGAGGTGTTGAACCAAGGTATTTATCTCATTTGTTTATTTATAGATAAGTACTAGCACAGTACAAAAGCAAACTAAATTGTTATTAGTGTACTGCATGTAGGTACTTGAATACCTATCAGTAAGCAACATTTATTTTAACTATTTCCATGCTAAATTCACCAATGTAAGTATGAAAACCATTGCAATAACATATATGAAAAACATAACAAAGTTCAAATACAAATACAGTAAAATGCAAGGTGCTTTACAAGATACCTACTTAGCTCAACTATTTATTTTTACCTACTGCTAAGACAAATTCCAGTAAATATGTTATTTGGATTACAATAATACCCTGTTTATTGATTCCAAACCACATTGTTACACATCACCAACCTAAATATACATAAATACTCCTATTGGAAATAAAAGCAGACATTATAAACTATGGTGCATTTTGTTTAAATATAAAATATATTTACTTACATAAGTATATATATATCAAAACAGAATAAATAGGTACTTAAGCTTATGATGATAAAGCAAGCCAAGAAATAAACCATTCATTTATTATTATATTACATTTTCAGTACACTGCCTATTTACTATTCTAAACCATGTTCCATTCAGGAAGAGGTGCAGAAAAGCTTGATATTTGTATTATTTGTATATTAATTTATTCTTCAGCAGTATAACATGTACCCTGTACATAGGGTGTAGCTATGATCTAGGTATGCCTATTTCAGGCCATGACAAAGCTTTATAATTATTTAATGTTACAGTAATGATATCAGTTGAATTTCATATAGGTACCTACTTATAAAATTATTTTTACTTACTTTATTTATAGCGTAGAAAATGATGATATTACAATAATTAACTATTCATCATTTATGGTATAAAAGAAAATGATGTAATGTATTATTGAGGCAAAATAAAACACAATAACAAAATGTGTTGAAATATAACCTATCACAGTATAATGTGACCATTACTCTCTCTCATTATCTTGTGCTATCCCTCTATGCATATCCTACCTAAGGGTTACAGGCTACTTTAGTATAGCGTAGCAGGTTGCGTGGTCGTGTCTATCAGGCCGAATTATATTTACCAACGTTCTAGATACATAAGATTCGCAATATATATTTTTCACTAAATTATTTTATGAAGAAGGCGGCCATGCAATTACTAACTACCGTTCGAATTTCGGATTAGATTTAATTAATCGTGACGAGTCCTTAGTCATTTTAACCTATTGTAATAGAAGTCGACCTGTATAAATCGGAATTGTTGTGAGAATAAGCCCTAAGATTAAAATTAATCATAATTAAATTAAATTGAATCGAATGTGTGTAACCCGTAACATTAAAATTTAACTTTGAGTGGCCATCTGCCTACTATTTCTGTGTATATAACTTGTTTGCTTTAAAATATAACCTTTTTATGTTGAATATGAAATTGTTGTTTATTTATTTACACCATACAACTCAATACCAGTACCACAATACGGCACGGTCCTTGAAATAAAGGTTCCTTGTTGCTCCGGCTTAGTATATCCCGGTAAGTCTTATTAAAATTTTGTAACGAAATATTTTATTCACCTTAACCCTTACATGCTAACTTAGTACCGTCCGTCACTTTTATATACCGGTACTTAGTACCGGTTTTGCCTAATTCCGGTACTAAGCTCTAGTCGTTCCAACATGCATTTTATTTCAATTTAAATTCATTTTTATTGCAATTTAAATTCATTTTATTTTATTTTACACACTTCAAATTCTATATCGTTACAAGTATAGCATTTTATTTGATTACATTAAAGTGTAGCATTTGATATAAATAATATTGAGTACACTATTTTTTTTTATTCATACATTAGTCTCAATGTTATATTTAGTTAATAATATTTTTGTTCTTCCCCATCATCATCCTATTTATATTACTAACACACAAAATTTGTAGATATCAAGCAGAGTGTGACTACATAATAAATATATTATACAATTTCATGACTTATCTTAAAATAATAATAATACTGGAATCACTATGTCGGACGCTTCTGTTGGAACATGTACTCCGGAGCCAACTGAAGAGATGCTTAGGAAAAGGAAACATTCACCATCTCCTATACGAAGTGAAGATTATGGACGGTCGAGGCGAAGGCATATATCGCATGATCGGAAAAGAACGCGTAAATACCGACGTAATCGCTCACGAACTCATCTAGTACCAAAAAAACAAATGAAGCGTATGAGTAGAAGCCGTTCTCGATCGGAGAAAATACGTCATCGTGACAGAAGACATAAGTCCAAAATAAGTACTAGTTCATCAAGATCAACATCTTCGAGTAGCGTAACTAGCTCGTCTAGCACCAGTTCGACAAGCACGCGCATCTCGAGATCCAGAACAAGGCAAGCTGGTTCAAAGCGCCGGCACCGAGAAGCTCATCGGAGCAATCGCAACCAGACAGACCACAGTGTCATGGAACGTTTCATCGAAGCTATTAGCTCACATGGACAGAACACATTTGTAGGTGCTCAAGACGTTATACCTAGTTTTGACCCTAGTCAAAGGAATCAGTCAACCAAAGCGTGGCTTAAAAAGGTAAATGAAACAGCATCAATATATAAATGGAATGATAAACAAACCATCTTTCATGCGTTGCCAAAATTATCTGGATTAGCTCGTCAGTGGTATGAAGGCCTATCCTCAGTTAAATATACCTGGAAACAATGGCAAAGAAAGATGCTGGCAAGTTTTCCTGATGATCGCAATTATGCTGACAAGTTATCTGAAATGCTATTACGGCGAAGCCGCAGGGAGGAGACTTTAGAAGAGTATTTTTATGAAAAAGCAAAATTAGTAAGCCATTGCAATATTAGAGGTAAAGAAGCTGTGGATTGTATTATACACGGTATATTCGACAACAATATTAAACTAAATGCACAAGGGGCTAGCTTCAAATCTCCTAGCAAATTGTTAAAATATTTACGCAGTATATCAACTAAGATACCGAACAGAGACGGTAGGAAAACTGCACCAATTGTAAAATCTAATGTACCAATATCAAAAAATATGAATTATCCTAAGAACAAACAGCCCAATGCTGCACCTCTTGTTTGTTATAACTGCTCTGAGCCAGGCCACACTGCGCCTAAATGCCGCAAGGAAACGCAAAAATGTAGCAAGTGCTCCCGCTTGGGACATCTCCCCGAATATTGCAAAAGGAACACAAACGACACTATCAAAACAATATCAAGTACAGGCAACATCGGTGACACAACGAATAGAATTCAACGCATTATAGCTGAAGATGAAATAGTAAGTAACATTTACAACAAGACGATTAGGGTAAATGATACAACACATTCGGCATTTGTGGATTTTGGTAGTCAGTGTACTATAATAAAGAAAAGCGTTGTTGACGCATTAGGACTGTCGATAGATCATAAAGAGATTCCGCTGTTGAAGGGTTTTGCGTCTGGTACTCTGACACCGCTTGGAAAAGTAACCATAGACCTGAAAATAGACTTTGTCGAGACCACCATTGAAGCTTATGTAGTACCTGATGAGTACCTTAGTACAGATTTACTAATCGGTCAGGATGTCACCGAACTACCCAAGGTATCGGTATATAAAACAAAATCTAGCCTAGTGCTATACTCAGATGATTCAACGCTGGATAAAGTTAAAGTATATGTAGCTGAGGATGTGACTGTCTACAACATACAAATTGTTAAAATAGTGTTGTGTGATGAAAGCTATACAGGACATATATATATACCAGGAAATGCATCACTTAAGGATGGTGAAGGAATTGCTACATTGCCAGGATCTTATCGCGTTGAGAGCGGTATGGGTCACATACCTGTATTGAGCTTTGAACAGGATGGTGTTACTCTGAAAAGAAGAGATTATTAACACGAGCACGACTATTACCCGCAATTACTGAAGCCAAACCTTTGAATCCTCCTATTGAGTTTCAGGTAAATACGATAACTTTGCATGACTCTAAAGCAATTCATATACATAACGAACCAATAACTATTGAGATGCTGAATATAGGGAGCGATTTGACACATGATCAGACTCAACAGTTACTAGAACTAGTTAATGAATTTAGGGACAGTTTCGCACTAAACCTTAACGAGTTGGGTACTACGCACATAACGGAAATGCATATTCAACTACTCGATACTACGCCAGTCTCATATAAACCATATAGACTGCCTTATAGTGAAAGAGTAATTGTACGCGATTTAATTAAAGAACTTTTAGATACTAAAATAATTCAAGAATCCAATTCGTCGTACGCAAGTCCGATAGTATTAGTCAAGAAGAAAAATGGCGAGCACCGCCTATGCATTGACTATCGGGCTCTGAACAAAAAGACGGTTAAGGATTCATACCCAATGCCGATTATCGACGACCAACTGGACCGCCTGAGCGGAAAGTCATATTTCACAAGCTTAGACCTAAAATCCGGGTATTATCAAATACCGATGGCAGAGGGATCTAAAAACCTAACAGCATTCGTTACTCCCGACGGGCATTACGAGTATACTCGTATGCCTTTCGGCTTGGTTAATGCTCCGGCTGTATTTCAGCATATGATTAATAAGGCCCTTGGTAAAAATAGGTACAATCTAGCACTCCCATATATGGATGATTTGCTATCGCCAGCAGCCTCTATTGACGAAGGGCTTCAGAATCTTCGGCAGATTATGGTTTCATTACGGGATGCAGGGCTAACCCTGAATATTTCAAAATGCCATTTCTTTGAAAGAAAGCTTGATTACCTAGGCTACGAGTTGTCAGAGGAAGGAATACGTCCTGGATCTAAAAAGACAGAAGCGGTAGCATCGTTTCCGACCCCTAAAACTGTACACCACGTCAGACAATTTGTGGGACTAGCAAGTTTCTTTCGTAGATTCATACCAGGGTTTGCAAGCATCGCGAAGTCACTCACAAGACTTACGAAATCTAATACACAGTGGGTTTGGGGCCAAGAAGAAGATACAGCCTTTCGAACAATAAAATCAAAACTAATAAAAAGACCAATATTGGCTTTATATAACCCAATGTATCTCACGGAGGTCCATTGCGATGCAAGTAAGCTAGGAGTTGGTGGTATACTACTACAAAAGCCCGATGAAAAAACACCGCTAAGACCAGTAGCATATTACAGTAAACAAACGACGAAAGAAGAAGAACATCTACATTCGTACGAACTCGAAACACTTGCTGTCGTACAGTCATTGAAGAAGTTTCGTACATATCTCATAGGTATAACTTTCAAAGTGTACACCGACTGTAACGCACTAAGAACTACATTAACCAAAAGAGATTTAATTCCAAGGATTGCTCGGTGGTGGCTGTTGCTACAAGAATATAATTTCAACATTGAATACAGGCCGGGAGAGAGTATGCGACATGTGGATGCTCTAAGCCGCAATCCTGTCCCAGATTCTGACCACAATGAATCGGATGATATGCGTGCCTTCGAGATTATGAACGTCACGACCGTCGACTGGCTACAATCAGTACAAATGTCAGATCCCAAACTTAAACTAGTAAAAACAATGCTGCAAACGGAAAGTAAAGAAATCAAGGATATCATAAATAACTACAAAATAAAAGAAGATAAATTATATAGGAAGGTTGGCAATAGCTTGAAATGGGTTGTACCTACTAGTGCTCGATGGCGTGTGTGTCAGCTAAATCATGACGAGGCAGGACACTTTGCTGCAGATAAAACGTTGGACAAGATAAAACAAGATTATTGGTTCCCAAAGATGAATCGGTTCGTACGAAAGTATGTTGCAGCATGCTTGAATTGCGCATATAATAAGTCTTCAACCTCTAAAAAGAGTGGTTTCCTTCACCCTATCCCTAAAGGGAATATCCCGTTCCAAACATTACACATAGATCATCTAGGACCGTTTGTAAGAAGTAAAACAGGGAACTCTTATATATTAGGCATAATTGATGGGTTCAGTAAATTTATATTTATAAAAGCGGTGAAGAACCTGAAAAGCAAGACGACTGTAAAAATCTTGTCAGACATTTTCGGCATCATAGGTTCTCCGAAAGTCATCGTCTCTGATAGAGGAACCAGTTTCACTTCTGCAACCTTTGCGGCTTACGCAAAGTTGATCGGTGCCAAACACGTTTTAAATGCAGTAGCTACACCCCGCGCCAATGGACAGATAGAGCGTTATAATAGAACGATACTAGAATCGATTGCTGCGACGAATCATGGCTGCGATGAACGATGTTGGGACGAACATCCGAACAAAGTACAGTGGAGTCTAAACAACACACGAAACAGAGCCACTGGCATGTCCCCGTCGGAAATAGTTTTCGGCCGCAGAACTGTAAACCCTAGTGAGGGTCCTGTCTTAAACTCAATTCGGGATGATGTTGATGGCCTTGAGCCGCGAGTTTCGGGAGACGTGAATTCAACAGAGTCACTCTCTCAGGCTGCTAGCCCAAATGAAGCTGAAATAGATCCGCGCTACACAGAGGCCCTAGATTCTTTACAAGAATCAGCTCGTAAATTAGCCGAGAGGAATATAGAGAAGAATCAAGCAGCAATGAAACGTAATTATGATAGTACCAGGTCACCAACTAAATTCTTCGAGCTGGGTGACCTCGTAATGATACCTAACCATATAGCGCCGGCGAATGGTAAAAGCAAAAAGCTGCTACCAAAATTTAGAGGACCATTTAGGATAAGCGCCGTTCTGAAAAATGATAGGTACGAAGTCTCAAGCATTGATGGTCATGCAAAACGGAAGTACAAAAGTGTATACCCAGCGGATGCTCTAAAAAGATGGATTACAGTTAGTGCATCCGATAAAGAAGATGACAATAATAATAGCGATGAAAGTAGTGAACTCTCTGATTTTTGACCTATCTAGTCCCTCTAACATTCCAAATCCTAATTAATATTACTATGTATGTTTATATTCTAGTGTATTATCCTTTTGTATATATGTATCAAGAAGAAAAGCCCCTCCTCGATAGAAAATGTTTCAGGTCAGCAGCAACGCCAAGTTATCCTAAAACAATGGCCGTAAGTTACGTCTGAAACATTGTGGGAATAAATAATATGTGAGTATGGCTTCTTTATCTATAAGTGAGACATGCCACATACTGTGGTGATCACTGTATTTTATCATGTGAGACATGCCACATACTGTGGTGATCACTGTATTTCATCATGTGAGACATGCCACATACTGTGGTGATCACTGTATTTCATCATGTGAGACATGCCACATACTGTGGTGATCACTGTATTTCATCATGTGAGACATGCCACATACTGTGGTGATCACTGTATTTCATCATGTGAGACATGCCACATACTGTGGTGATCACTGTATTTCATCATGTGAGACATGCCACATACTGTGGTGATCACTGTATTTCATCATGTGAGACATGCCACATACTGTGGTGATCACTGTATTTAATCACGTGAGACATGCCACACACTGTGGTGATCACAGTATTTTATCATATGATATAGGCCACATACTGTAGAGGTCACTGTAATAATAATATGTAATAATTTTCGTTTATTTACTGTTCAAAACATAAATGGTAGGCTGTATTTCACTATGGGAAATAAGCCAGTGAGACAGCGAGATATATTATACTCTATACAATCATGATTACTGTAACTATGCATACATATAATATATTAATAATAATTTTCTAAAAGACAATCACCCACTTTGCAGGAGCATAATAACATGAAAATAGGGCTTTATGGTAGCTATTTTTCTAAGTAATTTGCATGAATCAGAGTATGACATGCGATTATTTTGATTTTAAGGGCTCTGTCACAATTATGTAGTTCCTGTCTGTTTATAATTTTGTCACTCTATATATTATTATTTTTTTCTGCAGGCATCCCGACTCAACCAGACTCAGCTCTCCAGCTAGAAAGATAGGGTGGCTATAACAATTAATTTTAAGTATCATACGAACTAATTAATAAGATGTCATTCAATTAATAAGATCACTCTCTGTATAATTATTGTAATTCCTATCCCTTTTTATCATCTTGCTTTGTTACTGTATAAATAATATTCTTTACAAACGTTAGTTAATCAAGTGTTGTCTTGGGCTTTATGCAATGGTTGATTCATTATCGCTAGATGTTGTATAGAGACACACAAACTATCGAATGGCCGGATCGGAATAGGGGCATTCCTTCTAAAAGGATGGCCGACTGTTAGCATTATGTAAATATTTGTCTATTACTTATTATTATTATTTATTTTAGTCTCCTTTAATTATTCTTAATCACATTTGATTAAATAAATATTGTGAAAAGTATTTATACTGGCAACGTTAACTGTAATTTTGTAAGGTGGCAACACCGAAAAAAAGACAGAGATTGGGAAGGGACGAAATTGATAAGGCGGAAAAAGATTGTAAAAATTAAGAAAAGTATTGAGTTATGAGTATTTTATAATAAAAGTGTAATGTGATTGATTTGTTGTTAATTATTCAACAATAACTATATGTAATAGTGATATTCTGTCATACAATATGATGACATCGTGATGGTATCCTGTCTTAGAGTCAAAAACCTATCGCCACGTGTAAATTTATCTCACCATTGTTGACGTTCGGCGATCGATTACACAGATATCAAACGACGCCGCCGCAGGGCTGCCGCGAGCTAGGCTTGTAGTTACTAGGGGAATTAAAGAAGTTCCTCATTCGTTCGGAAAATAACGAGATATAATTTTGCTTTCCTTAAAGGAAAGTGGAGTCCAGTCCTTAAGGTAAAATAGGATTTTTTGCTTGTTAATATAGTGCGAAACATATTGAAAGATTCGTAATTAGCGACAGTCTTCTTGCTTATTGATTTACTAGCACTTTTTGACACTTAACATCATCTGAAGCGACACTTGCTCAAGCGATACTGTGGTTAATGGTTATGAGTGGATCACGTTTACGATCTACTTTAGGTAGATCTACATAATTCTTCTTCTTATCGAATGAGAGCTGCTATCTATTGTGTCGAGAGTTTATCAAGCCACCCTGAGGACCTTGATATGGCTTAACAACTGCCATACTATGACAAACATCTGAGACCTACAATTCAAGGTATCATCCGATACAAGGAAACGCGCAATATGGCATGCCACTTAATAATATATAACGATCTACATATTACAGTATTTACAATATTTACATGATAAGTTAGTGCCGTTATATAAGCACAAGTATAACTTAGCAAGAGTGAGTACAAATACTCAAACGTCTCTCGAACAAGTTACATAAGTTGCCACTTCAAGAGTTGTGCTCAGAACGCTTGTCTGGGCGGGGGCGTCAAACCGTTTTCATAATAGATTATCGGGAATAGATTGCATATTTAAGGGTTATTTCTGTACCCAGAAAGCTATTTATATGTTAGGTGGTGAAAGTAAAAATAAATTCTATAAACTCCTAAATTTATTCCTTAAATATTTAATTACAACTAGATGCTTTTCATGGTAAAAAAATCGAGTAAGACATACTAGTAGTTTTATTTTATGTTTTAACACTAATATTGGCGCGATTATTCAATTTAATATTATTAATTTATGTTATACTAAGAGAATGTATTTTTAGAATCAAGCTTTGTAAGTTCGCAATGAATATAGTAAGTAGTAAATACTAACAACCAATAAAACATGAGAAAAAAAAAATAATAGTACAAAGGTAATCTGTGGTTAAGGGATAGTTTGTCAAATATTGTTTCCATTCAAGTTCTGTTATGGAATTAAGTTTTGTGTGGTTGACCTTTGTGTGTGTGTTTAACTTCTCGTCTCTTATTTACCACAAATACAAATAATATGAAACTATTCTGTTCATTTCTAAGCGTCAATGAAACTGTAATGTACATAATTAAATAACTACACTTGATAGATAGATAGATAGATTCATACTTTATTGGACACTCACATAAAAAAACATAATACAAAACGGAAAAAAAAATAAAACTAACACAAATGGCGGTCTTATCGCTAAAAGCGATCTCTTCCAGGCAACCGTAGGATGGAGAGGAAATATAAAAAAAAGACTAGTCGGGGTGTACAATAACGAGCACATGAAATTTGACTATAAAAACTTAAACAATAAACATAAACATTTAAAATAATAATAAAGTACTCAAACCCATACTTACATAATATATATTAGGTATTATACTTACTACGTAATATATAAAAATATACTATGTGCTAATACTACAGAAATAACTACTATAAACTTACATATAAATAAGTACAATATACTAAGTATTAAGTGATTCATTTTATTTATCTAAAACCTCGAAAAGTTCTTTCCTGACGAGGGCTTCTTGTCACTAGAAATGCATGGGCAAAAAAGTATCAACCAATCAATAAGAACTCATTTGTGATGTCATTTATTTTTCACTATTTTCACTATGATGTCATTTTAGGTTTCTGTGATTGGCATTTTCTTTCTCAGCCAGGTTTTTTCACTGAGAATGATTCGCTACTTACCTCATTATACATATTATATTATATTATATTATATTTTGATACTTACCTCGTTTTGTACCTACTGTAGCTACTTGTTGTTGTTATTCTATTGCCTTATCTATAAGATGACAGAGATGTGCATTAGACTAAGTAATCCTCTCAGTATAAAAGCAATTGATTCCTCGAATCACTCGGTGACATTTCAGAAGCAGGTTCTCCCACTGTTTTAGTCACCAGTAAGAGGTAGTGATAAATCATGTCTTTGTCAGGCTTATTGGTAGGGCTGTCCAGTTAATTAATGCCATTGTTATTCATCATCTTCTGTTATCGCCTATTTTGAACTAACTACTTCTAAAATAACTACTCTCCTCAAGAAAGATTGAAATTGAAAAGGTCATTCAATTATACGGATCACTTACTCCTTGATACGTTACGTTTTGTTTTTTTTTTCATTTGACAGATTTGAAGCCAAATTGCCAATAGCGAAATTGTGGTCTTGGAACCTGTGCGAGGGTTCTTTCAGGCAGCCTGTTGGTCAAATGGCGAACTAGAAAGAGTTAAAATAAACGTTGAAATACATGCAACAGAGTAAGTAATTTGTACGTGAAAATATCTAACAGATTTCACAGCCACAGTGCGTGGCAGCCCTATCCTAGATAACGGGGGAAGTGCAGAACCGGCGGGCGGTCCGTCTCGTCTCGGCGCGGGCCGTCGAAGAACGCGCTTACATCCGGCTGCAGGCTCGGCCACAGACGAGGAAAATAACTATTAATCGTTCAAGACGCGGGAGTAGATCTACTTCGAATGTGTGACTGTGGTGTTAAAAGTTTATCAAGCAGCTCTAAAAGCCTCAGACGTGAGTGGAGCATAGACAAATAGACTTCACTAATACTCACAGTTGGTGCCATGTTCATATAGTGATATATACAATTAAGATAAAGATTCATTTATTTGCAAGATGTATTTGTGTGGTGTATCATGTGGTACATGATGGTAGGTGGTAGGTCTTATAAAAGTTATGTGGCTTTTCTCTTTTCATTTGTCTAGTTAACATGCATTAAGTACTAGAAATATACAACTGTTAACTAGATGATTAAGTTACCATTGAATTCAGTCCACCATATTCTTAAGCTTTTGCCTCGCATGTCACGCGACTGCCACATGTTAAGGTTAAACACGTCTCCTTTCTTAGCCAAGTTGTTTTGAAGCTCAACCACGTACTAACCTGCGCCAGTCGAAATAATTATCATACACATGTATGTATGTACACACTTACATTTGTACATGTCAGTGCCCATACATAGTGCTATCGGCCAGACTGTACGTGAATACGAATAGGTTACTGGAAGTCAAATATTAGTCAACTTCCGAAGTCGCTACTTTATCAAGCACTTTGCTATTATGTAAGGGAAGTCAGCTTCCGTCCGGATACCTACACATAAGGGCTATAATAAGTCTAATGTCCTAACCGGAGAGGTTATATTCCTATACAGAACACGTCGACCATTGTATCTGGACCTGTCTCTTTTGGAACCGTCAATGGAAATGATATGCAAATGATACAGAGTATTCAACAGTCTGTATGGACTTTTGTACTCTTCGCAGGTCTTTGTAAGTTTGCTGCTCAGGTACTTCTTGATAAGTAAAGTGCGTGCTTGAAACGTGGGCAGGTTGTTTTGACAGCGCTCAAGGACAAATCGTCGGTCATGCCTGAAGGTCACGCTTTTGACCGTGACCTCAGTGTACCGAGAATTGGGCATGTTCGAAATGCCCTTGGATTTAGGAATTGTAAGCAGTAAGATATTTGAATTGGAGGGCTGGAGCGCTTTGTGTATGTTGATATGAAAGGCAACCACAAAACATGAGCTTTACTGTAAGTCTGTGGTTTTTAGCTACTAAGTAATAGCAGTTTTAATGGTAAATATAACAAGATTTTTTTTGGCTCTGGTGCGCTATTTCTGGATTTGAATCCTTCAGGATGGTAAAGATAATTATGGATACATATTTCCATCCATCTTAATGAATTAAAAATTGTGAAAGACCTAAGAGTACTTCTCTGGATCTGTCTTGTAATTTGAGCCATCTTCACCAACGCTCTCAAATAAGTCTTACGACTAAAAACGCTCTTAAAGCCACTCCAATTCGTACCTGATGTCACTCCCGGAGATATAAGCTTCTCGTAAATTTCTCAGTGCCTACTGTTTTTTTGAGTATCTCACTGTAAATTAGAATAAGGACGTTTTTTACGTGCCCGAGGTACTACGGTCACTCCTACGCGAACCGCACGACCGATGCTCTTCGTTGGCACTCTGGGTGCTCGTCTGTGGTTAGACTACATCATCCAATACTCCAGTAGACATTTAAAAGGATGGAAGTTTTCCTACTCGTTACTGGTTTTGTAGAAAACTTTAAGTAGTAAGAATCTTTTTATGTGAATAAAATTCCCAGCGCATTATTACAACTGCTTGCTGAAATTCATCGTAAATAATTTTATCTACACTAATGTTGTAACATTCTACTTATGTTTCCAATACTTGACTTATAATGACTACTGTTATAGCGCAGACAACAAAACACTCAATTTAAGCAATTTCACATGATGGTATAATATCCACATCGATATCGTAATAGCTCATTATAACATCGATAAAACGCGACCAACCTGATTGGCGCGCAGCTGCGCTTTCATTGGTTAGATTTTAATGGCGGCAAAATCACTGTGATAATACACGTACGCGTGAATTTAATTTAATAAATTAAAAGTTAAAATGTTACAACATTAGTGAAGATAAAGTAGTGTATGCAACTGCTTATAACTCGGGTGGGTATTAAAACACTCGTTACTATTATGAAACTCGCTGCGCTCGTTTTTTAATACCCTTCATTATATGACAGTTGCATAAACTACTATTATATCATCTCTAGATAGCCCGTTTACGTACGTTTTTTGAGTGTATACAGTTAATTGTATGCATTTTTGTAAGATGTCCGAAATCTCATCTTTTTTTTGTGCTAATGCTGCAGTTGCATATCTCGCGTAGACTTGCCGCCACATATTAGTTTTAACTATCATATACAAGCAATCCAAGCCTAAAATTACGATGTTCACAGCATGTCATTACAAGTACAAAGGTGGGTTTTAATTCCACGTTACATCGCTGGGGAAATAGCAATTTTGTCGATCTACATTTATACTCTACAATGTTGCCGGCGCCTGATGGTTATCTCGCTCATGATGATAGCATTACTGTTTTATTAACGCTGGATGCGATCTTATCGAGCTGGTGGTGGCTCGGAACTGCCAGGGTATTGTTTACTTTACCTTGTTCAGGTGCTTTGTAATGAAATGGAATTGATTGTGGGATGGAGAAAGCATACAAATGGTAGACCACCAACGTTGAGCGCTAATGATTTTAAGCATCGCGACTTGCACTGCTATTTGTTGCACGAAGCGCTCGGAGCTCAGCTAAATGGTGTATTCATATGCGATTGAGTTGTTCAATAGTCTGGAGTAGTCATTGCGGTCAGTGCTTGGATGGGTGCCTCAAAAATGGCATTTATGTACGTCTAGGTTTTATTGGTAGTATATTACTCCACAAGCGGTTTTTGAGGCCCCCAAGGTGGTTTCAAAACTGTCGATACTGGAGCTTATTATATTACTAGCTGTGCCTGCGACTTCGTTCGCGTGGAATAGTTATTTTGGGCATTAAGTCTTTCATACATATTTATTTGAAATCTTGAACAGTTTTCGCAGTGCACGAAGCGGAAGCCCTCAAAGATGAATAATTTCCTCGTTTTTTCCACATTTCCCATTGTTTCTTCGCTCCTATTAGTTGCAGCGTGATGTTATATATCCTAAAGCCTTCCTCGATAACTGGTGTATCCAACACAAAAAGAATTTTTCAATTCGCACCAGTAGTTCCTGAGATTAGCGCGTTCAAACAGACAAACAAACAAACTCTTCAGCTTTATAATATAATAGTATAGATAACCTACACAATATACACACCAAATAGAGTAATATGTTTAGTTTGATATCATGGTTTTTGTGAACAGGCAAACAGCTTTTGAAGATAACTTATATGCATATCGAGCATTTTTTTCAGAAATTAACGTGCTTGTTTTATCTTTACTCGCTGAAACGCCTAAAAAATCTCCCAAAACCGCGCGATGACGTGTTCCGTCCAAAGTTCAGCTTACATTACGCGTTACGTATACATAGCTAATTCGTATCCCCTTTTATTCGTCGCTATAAACGCCTCATCAATCTATTTCCACGGCGACCTTGGCAGTTCTTCCACTGGAGTAGAAATACCTACACGAGTATATGGAGAATCGATATGTTACGTATGGTGTATTAATACTTTATGATTACCATACAAGACCTTTCCTTGGTTGCCTGGGTCCGTTGACTCTAAGACAAAGTGTGGTTTACAAAGTTAATGATGAACTATAAGTTTCTTTTCCGGCACACTTTTTCTTCTATTTATTCACAAAGGTCAGATAGTAAATTTTACGTGCGTTACTTTTCATGATCATAGGATATTGCGAATCTTCTCTGTATCTTTTGCTACAAGTCTCACGTAGTGAAGAAGTCAGCTATATTTGTTTGTAATTTCTGAAGGCTGATCCAATTATCTTATTATACTATAACGCCAATTTATTTAACTGTAAAAAATATTTTTATCGATTCCTAGTAGAACTCTTATCAACTATCCATTCTCAGTGTCCTTAATTAATATTCCGTACGTATGCAGCATTCCTTAACTCAATTCTCGGAATTCTTGCTCATTATTTCAGTATGCATTCGCCTTTATTCCGTATCGATCGTCAAGTTCAAGGGTGGTCGCTTCTGAAGGCCTCAGCCCTCCACTCCCTACTGCTTTCATGAGGGATTTAGACGAGTATCGAAGATTTATTTCAGGTTTTACACATCATTCTGTAAAGCCGCCAGTGGTTTGTAACGGCGTGTATTGTATGAGGACATTATGCGTGATATGTGATTCTTGTTTGGGATCTGTCGCATCAAAATCTACGTGAGGGTGTTTTATTGGATAGGAAATTTATATTATACTAGCTGTGCGCGCGACTTCGTCCGCGTGGAATAGTTATTTTGGGCATCGTATTTATTTTTGCAAACTACCTACCTCTTCAGCTTTATAAATTATAGCTGTTACCCACGACTTGAACCGTTTTTGAAGCCCTCAAAGATGAATAATTTTCCCCGTTTTTTCCACATTTTCCATTGTTTCTACGCTCCTATTAGTTGTAGCGTGATGTTATATAGCCTAAAGCCTTCCTCGATAAATGGTCTATTAAACAAAAAAAGAATTTTTCAATTCGCACCAGTAGTTCCTGAGATTAGCGCGTTCAAGCAAACAAACAAACAAACTCTTCAGCTTTATAATATTAGTATAGATATGTATATATAAGATGTAAAAAGTATTGACATCAGTTCAGTCATTATACGCATTGACTTCCAGTATTACAAACCAGTACGTCTTCATAAAGTAAACTTGACGTTTAGTACTTACTTTATGTTCCAGTTGCCTCGTTTGAGATCTAGTTCTAATATTCCAATACAGGCGTGTTACACCTTCGAGCACAGTGCGGTTGTCGTTGCTTGCTAGCATCAAGTGAAAAATGCCCTTAAGTTTTGAATGTATCCATTCATCAGTTAAAAGGGATTATGTTCTGTATTAATATTTGCTATAAATACACGCAACTACGCAACAAAATTCCGGAAACAAGACTCACAGTCTGCGAATCTGTCAAGCCTCAGAATCCCCAGACACCGGCTTGAATGACTGAAACATATTACGATACCAAAATAATTGCTCAAAATATAAGATATATTTTCTCCCGACCCTGAACGGGTTTGGGAGTCGGGTTCAGTGCCAGAAATAACATTGGATCAGCCAAGAGTTCAGCGACTTGAAGCACGTGGAGTTTGGTCATCACTTCCTTCTAGCAGTTGACAGCTCGGAGATTGTATCTGGCCACGGTGGCCGTGGACGGAATTTGTAAGGTGCGGTAGCCAGAGGAAACTTACATACAAACTATTGTATGCTATACTGAACTTCTACTCAAAAGGTTAGAGTGATCGAGTGATAAGTATCTAATACCTCAAATCGTAGGCATCCAAAGGAGGTTGTATTATGTTATTGTTTTGTAGTCATCGTGATTTATTTATTTGTATGAAAACACATTTTTCAATACTACAGTTTCTACACTAAGCTGTTAGTTTGCTAAAGGCGCGCTTTTCATTTGAGAACCGTACGTACAATTTAAGAAACATAATTCTCTCTTAGGCTTCGAGTCTTACTGTACAACAGATTGTATGAAAGTACGTTCAGGGCACTGCATGTTAAGTCTATTACTACCTATTACTTAATATTGCTAAGGCGATTCAACGATTACGCATATTTAAATTTGTTATCAAGATAGGTCGAGCTGATAGGACAATTTGTGACTTGGATTTGAATGTGTATGTGGAAAGGATGTCGATGAGGCTCTTAGTATTTATTAAAATCAGATGCGTTAGTAAAATGTTATCAAAGTGAATATATCGTACTACATATAAACTTGAATCAGCGAGTGATTAGTTGATTAGTGGTTTAACTGTTACCGCTTTTTCAAAATTATCACTGAGATAAATTAGATAGACCGAACATTAGATAGACCGAACATTAGATAGACCGAACATTAGATAGACCGAACATTAGATAGACCGAACATTAGATAGACCGAACATTAGATAGACCGAACATTAGATAGACCGAACATTAGATAGACCGAACATTAGATAGACCGAACATTAGATAGACCGAACATTAGATAGACCGAACATTAGATAGACCGAACATTAGATAGACCGAACATTAGATAGACCGAACATTAGATAGACCGAACATTAGATAGACCGAACATTAGATAGACCGAACATTAGATAGACCGAACATTAGATAGACCGAACATTAGATAGACCGAACATTAGATAGACCGAACATTAGATAGACCGAACATTAGATAGACCGAACATTAGATAGACCGAACATTAGATAGACCGAACATTAGATAGACCGAACATTAGATAGACCGAACATTAGATAGACCGAACATTAGATAGACCGAACATTAGATAGACCGAACATTAGATAGACCGAACACAGAAAGAAAACATACATAACTAACAAATTGTTAAATAAATGTACTCGTGAATGTTTGTCAATTACATTTCTTCAATTTCAAATTAAACAAATGTACCTAATACACAAATATTGTAAGTAATGTTGCAATCCGACTATTGAAATAAAATCACATTTTTTTCGTCAAAATGTCAAATGGTAAACTCCCATACCTACATATACAATATACATAGGTATTGTAGGTAAACTTTCTAAGCACCATCAATCTAGCAAACATTGCCCATTATTCGAAGGCTATTGATTCCCGTGAAGCCTCCATTTCACCAGACACGATGTATTGCCAACTCTCCAATGTGGGTTCAAGGCTGGACACGACACAGAAAAACGCGATTATTCTCTCAGCTGATGTAAAATTGTACTAATATTATAAGGAAGTTTGTTAGTATTTGTTTTTTTGCTTGGTCAGTTGAATCTATTTCGATGTGATTAGGTATGGAGATTGTTTAGATCCTTGAATAGAACATATTATAAATATATTTCCAGAGGTGTGATGGCTTGTTGGCTGTTATTTGATTTCGGTGTTCTAATATTATATGTCAGGGCCGACTTTAAAGATAATTTCTAAGAAAATCAGCAATACTTTTCAGCGCGAACTATCACGGGTAACACTACGAGACGTTACTAGTATGTAAATGTATAAATATTTAGGGTTTCGTTTGATGAACACCCAGCTAGCTCCATGGCTATAAAAATGACTGCCAAATTTCTGAACTAGCTATCTTTGGATCGACTCCATGCTTCCCAGAAAACGTGTAATTGTAGTGTTTGTAGTCATCGGCGGTGTAATTAATTTCATTGCTCAAGTTTGACGTAAGTACTTTGTGCTATATATAGATTTAATTGTATATCTGAATTCAAAGGCATTGTAATGGAGATGTCGGTCAGATATGATGACCGGCTATTCGTTTGTTACAAGTGATATTCAAGTCATGATTTTAGTTATTGGTCTTAAACATTTTTTTTATATTCCGCATTAGGATTAGTGACCATTTGTGCTGGTCAGTTTTATTAGAAATTCAGTTCCAGTCCTAGAAGGGCTTAGTGAAATCGGTATTTTATTGATACAATAATTCCATGGGCATTATGATACTATGATTGATGATTGGCCATATCCCTATAGGTTGAGAAAGGAGAGGCGAACAGAGTTAATACCTAATGACATACGAAAATTACTTCTTTTCTCACATAATTAATATCACACATACAAGAAAGTTTTTATTCAAACTTCAAAGCGTTAGTGAAGAGCTTTCTTCCGAGCTTGACATCACACGAGGTTGTGGTCAAGCGTAAGTCCACCTATCAACCTGCACGTTTCAGCGTTTCCTCCAGTTTCTAGAACATGAATGCTAATAGTGTCGTCATGTCCGTCAGCCGGCAGTGTAGGCACGTGCTCAAGTTCAAGGAGACCGCCTCGGTCGTTACACTTCGCTTTTTGCATCGTTTGCGTAACTCGCAAAGATTAACTATGGCTTCGTACAGACACGTCAGTTTACTTTCTTACAAGTTAGTGCCGCGGTGATAATAGGAATGTGTGCCTATTTTATTTTAGCTGGATCCTGTTTGCGCTTAAAAGTTTTTTTTTGTGAATGTTAGGTTTGGAGTGCTCAAATTTGTCGGATCAGTATTTACATTTGTAATGATTTATGCTTCAAAAACTTTAGTTTATGATCCCCATATTGTAAGAACACGTATGTACCTATATGCAGTCAGCCTTCTTGTTGAGACGTTTCTACTCGTTACTAAGGATTGCAACTCCCCCGCCGATTTAGTTAGAGGAGTTCTCTTGGGTTGGTACATCGTGGTGGGCATCAAAGTCCTACGATACGATTGATTCTTCTTGCGATTATTTTGGCACTATAATTAGTAAATAATAATATTTTAATGTTTTTCAATGCTGTATAGGTTTACATTTTACTAGTTACATCCTTCCTGTTAGTAAGCATCACTATAATATATGGCCAAGGCCTTATCTTATAACAATCTTAGTAATTTAAAGATCCACATAACACCTATTGCACCACCTTATAAAACCACGAAATTGAAACGGAAGTACCTGATATTCGTTTAATAAAACATGTCACGTCTATTTTTACTCGTTTATTGCTCTTGATGTCGACTAGATTGATGTCTCCAACGTGTTCCTTCTGACACGGTGTCGCTGAAAACGTATGGGGATCCGTTTATTGGGTAGCTGTTACAATTATATCTAAATAAATAGTTAGTATTACTGTTATTTTTTTTAAGTGTAGATAAATGTTTTGTTCAAATTTTCGAATAAAGTACACCCTAAAATATAGATAAATCTTTTATATTGTTGTTGTGATTAGGAAAAAAAACTATTATTATTAATTAAACCTCTTTTGATTAACCAATGAATTTTCGAGTCAGCTACTATTGAGCTACTAGTATTTTTAACTGTAAAAACTTGGCCGTAATTCGCTGGCTTTATTTTATTTTATTAATATACGAAATTATGATAATTCTGCTTACCAATTAATCCACTCAAATCGTAATGGTTACGCTACTACCACTACCGTTCCTGGCACAGACGCAATTACCGAGTGTAAAGTGACAACAAATTGGATACAATGTCCCTTTGATGCGTAAGTGCTAATTAGTTAGTTATTTTTTTTTTATCTTTTTTTAATAGGTACTATCTTGTGTCGGTGATATCCGAATCAATTTGATGGAGGTAAGGTTTAGCTGTGTTAATTTAAAGCATAGATACGTTACGCAGCGATGCATGCGCGGTTTGTAAGATTAAAGGTAGCTTGAGTTCTAAGCTACTTTTAATCTTGCAAGCATATTGGTGACAAATATATTTATACGTTATAAGATTTTGATGCTAGGTAAATATCATTTTGGTTGAGGATATAAACATAATACTTATTCAATTTCTTCATAAGATACATAAATTACTAATTAATTTGTAATAATATCCAATTATTTTTCATTAGAAGATTCAATATCTGTATGTCGGTGAAATACGAGTAGTTAGGTACTTGGTAAAAAGTCGTTGGACCTAATATCAGATTTATAAAATAATATGGATCCTCGCGTGGGCTACGCGATGACAAACCTCTTTTTTGTGCGTCGCTATAATATTTTTTGTATCACCATTGAAGAGCGACGGGCGCGGGTGGCCGCGGCCGCCGCGCGACGATAGTTGTGTAAAATAAATAAGCAATTTGTTTGTCCGTCTGTTTGTTCACACCTCGCGGCCGCGGCGCCCCCTGCGGGACGTGCCTCTGTTTATTAATTTTTTACACCGTCCCCGGAGCTCCTGTGTCAAATCGACTTTTAACCCTTTCACGTTCCCCTAAATTGTACTGTCACCGCATCTCGAGCACACATCGCATTGTGAACCTTATCACAACAGTAGAAGGTCCAATATGAAAATGGCAATAACGAAGCGTAACAAATCGCTGACAATGGTACACCAGGATACGGACGGAGGCAGCTCCAAACTCGAGTTAGAAAATGAATTTCAATGGTTAGACGTGCTCTAATTTGAAAAGTAACGCGCTCGCATCGCTTCCCTCACACCTTTTTTCTGCGGATTCTCATCATTTGGAAACAGTTCGCCCTTTGATTAGGATCTAAGAGATGCTTCCGTGGAACAGGTTTTTTCTAACACGAAATAGGCTTACGTTTGACTATAGCTTGCCTGATGTTAAGCACCACTATAGTCTAAGATGTAGCATGCTTGCCTAGAAGAAACCTATACTTACCTTACTTACTTACCTACCTTTACCTAGGTTTTTGTGGCTGGGGGGTTGTTTTCCGAGTAATGCGTGTAATCTGCGGATGGAATAGCTAATGGCGGCGGTTCCGGTCTGCTCTTGAATACGAATGGTCGATTAGCAGCGACAATATCAGTGGTCACGTGTTTATGGACGTAGCACGTAAAACTAGTGGAGTAGTAAGTAGTGGATGGCACGGGACGGTAATCCAGAGTTATGGCGCTGCCCCGCTGCAAGGACAGGGGTTAATCGTTGGCTATCTCTATATCTATTCCTGTGAAGCAGAGATTAGTGAGATTCGTTTAGTAGGTACTGGAGCATAAAAATCAAAACGGTTAACAAGATAAGATAAACAAGATAAACCATTTCTTGGTAATACATGGGTACATATAACAAGTCAAATTATATGTATAATAGTTATTGTATTGTATACAAAGTATGATAATTATTATTTATGTTACATAAATATTGCCATTAATGTTCAAATATGATTTTTTTTGGGTCAAGAAAAACTCATCAATTGTATAATATGTTTTATCTACACTAATGTTGTAACATTCTACTTATGTTTCCAATACTTGACTTATAATTACTACTGTTATAGCGCAGACAACAAAACACTCAATTTAAGCAATTTCACATGATGGTATAATATCCACATCGATATCGTAATAGCTCATTATAACATCGATAAAACGCGACCAACCTGATTGCAGGACCAAAATCAGGTTGGTCGCGTTTTAATCAATAAAACGCGCGCGCAGCTGCGCTCTCATTGGTTAGATTTTAATGGCGGCAAAATCACTGTGACAATACACGTACGCGTGAATTTAATTTAACAAAATTAAGTTACAACATTAGTGTAGAGCAGTGTATGCAACTGCATATAACACGTTACTATTATGAAACTCGCTGCGCTCGGTACATAAACTCACACTCGTGTTTTAATACCCTTCATTATATGACAGTTGCATAAACTACTAGTGTTTCAGCTTCATTTTAAAAACGTTATCACTTACGGCATTTCTAATATTTAACAGTTAACAGCTTTAGTATTATTATGTACTTAAGATTAAAATTACATCCCAAAATTAAGTTCGTTCTCACGAAAGTGCCTAGAATCCGTTACAATTAGTAATTTTTCAGCTTTGAAAACTGAGAGTCTAATTTTAATTAATTTACTCGTACTTGCGAGTTTTTCATTCAGAATTTATTGCTTAGGAATGTCGGTGCGTAGAGTAGGTATTGCCAAACTTAGTCATCATCGTTAACGTAGTATAAAGTAATCGGTACGTGTTACAATGTCTAAAATAAATAAATAAAATGTGAATATGTAGAAACTAATCACAGTAAATTCCGATGAATCGGTTGATATTTAAGGCGATTCGATTTACATACAATGTTACACAATATTAGCTAACCAGTCTTGATCATAAAACCTAATAGGGAAAATCACCTGTCAAATTGTAGTAAATTTACATTTAAATGTAGTAGAATTTGATTACTAGAAACTAGTATTTACTGTTATTTAAAACGTATATTCATAAAGGAATAAAACCATTGATGAGACGTTTGAAAGTAGGGAAAAATTCTGCTTTTAACCATATGCGAAAAAACATACTTTTTGTATATCTACGTCAGGTCTACTTAGAGATTTAGACATAAAATAAAACAATAGTATTAGTATTTTTCAAGTTTTTTGAGGAAAACGTGTCATCATATCGCAAATCTTGCACAAATCAGCTCCATTTTAGGACCATGGCATCATCTCGAAGCTTGTTTCCACGCTGCAAATGTTAAATCATGCATGGTAAGACGCAATAAACAATGAGTATGGATTTATAAGTCGGCGTCGTATTTGGCTTTGAAGACTGAAGTACATTTTTGGTCAGCTAAAACAACAATACTTAGTAACTTGCGCAAATGCGAGTAGAGATAACGTCACTGGAACCGGTAAATGTGGCTTTTTATATACTTTTCACGACTTCGTTAGTTTAAATCATAATGTTTTAAGTAAATTTGCAACAAATTCTATTCAATTGCCGACTGAATCAGATTTTTTCTTTTACTCTTGATATCGAATCTATCGATGTTGTCGGGTTGCAAAGCCTGCACTGCATGCAAGCTTGAAACCTTGTAGCAATATACTTACCTAATGTGGTGGATATTGCTGCTCAATTCTTAAATCAGCTGACCAATATACGCTTCCACGAAGTTGCGCCGTGCATTCCCACGATGGCACCGCGTCGTCCTAACTCCACCATAAATCGCGGTCGACCTTCACAGGACCACAGTCCCATACGATGCGACCGGTTCAGCACGGGCGACAAATGCTAACAATGTCGCAGTCAAGTTACTGGGTTACATCAAAGATAAAAGATAAAGAATATTTATTGATACTGTCAAGTTGTAACATACAAAGTACCAATATCATAGAATATGCTACACAAATAACAATATCTCGTCAAATTGAGTTTATTACAATTAGCTTTCATAAAATTTTAGATGGTATAGTGCGGGCGTGATGGTGGGAAGGGTGGGGACATGAAAATGTAAGGCATTGAGATTTTCCACTGTTTCTTCTGATATTTGTTCGCCTTTTCTTAGCCGAGGTACGGTATAATGCAAAAAATAATTTACACCGAGATGTAGAAAGCAACAGTTATCAAGTTTTGTTTACAATTTTAAAGAAGCTATAGGTACTTATGATATATTTAATTTTTAAAAAACCTCTGTTTAAAGTAAGCACCAATAAATAATATATACTATGTATTACATTTGTATGTACGTAAGTAGTTCAATACTATTGTTGGAGAGTATTACACTCATCTATTACGTACATTGTTTTATAAATACCATTTGATAGCCGTGAAACTACGAATACTAGCACCACATTCTATCTAGCCCAGTACTCGCATAAAACAATGTGCCACTTGTAGGCGTATGAAACATGAATCATTTGACCAGGCAAGGTCGCTTTACTACTTCTATTCAAATTTTATGGGGCGCCCGAACACTGATAAAAATAGCCAATGGTCTACCGGACGCCTTATTAGGCGTTTTCCTGTTTTATCTCGTGTGATTGACAGCTGCTTTGAGTTTTGATCAGTGTGGGATGGTTTCTTTGTGATGCTCAATGGGATTTGATAGGAATAGCAATGCCATGTATAGAATACACCCAAGACGGATTTCTATGTACGACTGTGGCAGCACTTATTAGCTATTTGGATAAATCTGGTCAGAACTTGTTAGTTTAGTCTTTATCAACGCGCACTTCTTGTCCGGACTTTAGAAGATATGTTTCGCAAAGTCATTGATACGAGTCATGGTCATAATGTGGCGCCAACGGCCTACCGACTGATTCTGAGATTAGTCTTCTTGGTTTGGACATAGTACAGATTTTGATGACCAGTGGAACCGCCTAACTTATTGCTGTTTACCTTTTACAAAAAACCTGAGCAACAATCACTAGCAAGTGTTAATGATATTTGCTTAGGTTTTTTTTTTATTAAGTAAGTATGTAGATAGTTAATCCAGATTTTTCTATTTCTTACCCAGTTTTTTCCCGTCTGAAGCCGATCGGAAATTCCTCGCTATTATCAAGTTACAACGAATTAATCACCGAACACGTGGAATTGTCGTGATAATCGAATGCATATCACTTGCCCGGACCAGTGAGTCAGAATTCTTTCGAATCTGGTGCCTGGCACCGGACCAGTACAGTGATTCCCAAACTTTACCTCTTCGCTTATCGGAACTTTTTTTTGTGTTTAGAATTGGAATTATTCTTCGTTGTGATTGTCATACTAATAACATAACATGAATACATTTAGTAGTGATGCTAATAGTTTATTGGACTCACCTATCTTACAGCTTTAAAATGATTTGTTACAAGCAATCTTTTGGATGAACGGGACGATTTATTATACGCCATACATCATGTGTGTCATTTAACAAATGAGAAGAACACAATACTTTACACTTTGTCTGAGTTCCACCTCCCTCTGGTACAAACTAGCAAGCGCCATAGTTTGACTAGGCCAGTCTCGTCTACATCCTTTCTAGGAATCTTGGACCGCCATCCGTCGCTCCGCGCCGCTCTGTGTCGGATTGACTCAGGGTTCATAGTTCACAGACCCACTACGATAATAGACCGTACTATGAACGACTACCGTCACTACATCAACCACGAATTTGACCTCTATTTCCTCCTCATAAGGTTCACGGTCGAAATGCAACTGTTGAGCGGAAACCAATCATGATTACAGTACAACCCCCAGTTAAACGGACTGATCGTGTTTCATTTCATCCCAATAGCCCAGTTTCGATACTCGATAGCATGTTATGGCTATGCGGTAGGTTTCTGAAAATCTTATGGGATGTGAAGTGCATAAATGTATTGGAACCTAAGAGAACAATTTAGCAAGAATCGATAAAAGCCTGCTGATTAGTTTCATTGTTAGTTTACATGTATTACTAACAGGTTATTATTATTAATAGGTTTAAATTTATGCATGTTATGTGAGCCACAGGAAGTAGATTAAGCTTCAACTTAGGCTAAAAGAAACTCGTATCGGAGTCAAATGAAATTAGTATTCGTTGACATCTCGGAAGACTTCGATCAACAATACCAACTCGGAAGATCTCGTCGAAGAAGTAATGTGAACGTTAATATTATATTCAGTTTGACATATCCTTTCCTGCGTACTGATAGCGTTATTCAAGCCGTTTGTAGTGGCCGGTCAAAGGATGCCGCCGCTGCCTGCGGAAGCGCAGGTCACAGGTTCAAGTCCCGAAATATGGGCGAATGACCGCATGAAGAAGTGGTTAAAATTAAATTATAGGGCGTCGACGCGTCACGTTATAATGTCATGACGTATGGTCTGTTGTTACGTAGTTACACTGTCGAATTATGTAGGTGGTTTACCGCGACTTGTATGTATGTGTACTTGTGTCAATTACGTTGAATGAGGTGATGGTTTACTCAATAATGTAACGACTATCTGGAGATTGAGAGGCACTACAAGTAAAAGATTAGGCTTAACTTAATGTTATAAGTTACATAGTTAATGCAGATGCTGCTTGTCTATTAATAGTAATATTTTATTTCATTACGTGAACTATACTCAGATATTTACTTATGTATTACCTATATGTTTGAGAAGACTGATTATTCGTAAACCTTGAGATATTACATAGCGTTGCTCAACTGGCAGAGGCAATCGCATGCGACTGTCAATGTTAAGCAAATGTCTGTCCTTGGATGGGTGACCAAAAAGTGGCATTCCATTCCGGGCGCTTCCGTGAGTCGGATGACACGTTAAATTGTAGGTCACGGCTGTTTGTCACAGTACGGCATATTAAGCCATGTCAGAGGCCCTTAGGGCGGCTTGATGAACTCTCGACACAAGAGTTAGTCACTCTCATTCGGTAAGAATAAGAAGAAGATATTACATGTCGATGATAGAAGTGTGAATTATGATGACTCTATGCGTTGAATTAAAAGAAAAGTGTTTGTTTCCGTATCCATTCTTTATTTTAATAACAACCGCGATGAATTCGTAAGCATTTGTAGTCGTATTGTTGTTATTTGGTTGTCCTTCGATACAATGTGTTTATTATGCGGTTTATGGGATATATTTTTGGCGTTATGA
The DNA here is from genome assembly GCA_964023185.1 of Macaria liturata. NCBI lineage: Eukaryota > Metazoa > Arthropoda > Insecta > Lepidoptera > Geometridae > Macaria > Macaria liturata. Next base: position 10,564,132 of record OZ026825.1, on the reverse strand, counting down.
TGTCATTGCTTTGACAAATTTTTAGCTTTAAATGCCATAGCATTGTCGTTTACCATAAGATTGTGTACTCCGCTATCCTTTATTTTTAAAGCATATTTGCCTTATTTCTAAAACAATAATCTTTCTATACTATCAGCACTCCTACTTGTCGATCTTTGTTTTTTTTCTACAAGTAATGGGTTTGCTTTTGACCGTAATTCACCTGATAGTAGGCGTCGTCAAGCAATGTGTTATGATTATGGACCTGACCATCACAATCTTCATGCTGCGAAGGTCAAACCGCAAACCCCAGCTGGCACAAGTAATTTCCCATTTTACGAGTACCTACATACACCCATGACGGTAAATTAACCTTTTTACGTTAAAAAAAGTAAACGACTACCAAATTGAAATGCCCACACTCCGCCCTGCTCCGCCTAATTACATTTTTACTACTGCAGGATATTTTTATTATTTTATCGAGTTGTCCTGGTTGATTGTTTTTCCGCGAAGTGATATAAATAAACCGAGTAAGTAAGGCTCCGAGCTGTTACTGTGTGACTCATCGGAGAGCCATCCATAGATACAACCTGTGAAGCTTGTGAGTCAAGTTGTGTACTTGCGAATAGATACAGGAGATATATATTTGTTGATTTAGCTACAGGATGCTGCTAACGATGTGTTATGTAACAAATACTTAAAGTAGCTAAGTAAGGGTCTCTTACATGACAATGTACTTAATAATCTTGTTTAGTTCTAAAATATATTGAAAAGGTCTCCTAAGCTTTGCTCTGTGGCTGATATGAAGGTAAGCTATTTTAATATACCTACAGTCCTATACTTTACCTTACGATTTTCACTATACAGATGTTGTGATGTACACATATTATTTGTTTAGTCTTATTTTGATCGGGTACTAAATGTACATAATATACACGTAACTTGGCTTATTTATTGTAGGATCCCATAGCGCACTCAAAAATATCAGGAGCTTGACTCACACATTACGATCACAAAATATACCTCAACTATAAATTAATACCACCGAAACTAATTAACATTAAACATTAAGATCCTGCGTAATAACAGTAGAGTCAGCAATTAACTGTGAATAAGTTATACTATAGAAACGTAACTGAGTCAAATAATGCCAACCGCGCCGCCACGGTTGAGTTTGTAAGCGAGGCGAGGAGCGAGGAGTTAACCCTTTAGCGACAAACTGCGATTGTACCTTCGGTAGCATTCGGCTATTTAAGCAATCACGAGCAATCTTTGTGTGCGAGTGGTAAGAGATGAGAAATGTAAGCATTTTCAATGCGCCATTTGTAATAAGTTACAATTCTAAAACATCTATTATTAGTAGGCAATTAAGATGAACGTCCGATAATTACTGGCCATTGAAACGTTTGTGGTTCATAAATAGACTTAACGATCTAACTACGCCGTGTTTTACCATATTCCCCGGATAAATCGCCCAAATATAAATGAATATGTTGAGTTACGACTCGTGGTAATGAACTACTAAGATATAAGAGCGAAGAGGAGAATTTTTTAAAGTTTAAAACGGCCTTAATGAAGGTAGTTTTGCTCTTGTGAGCCTACCAAATAAATAATAATAGGACATGCACTAGGGCCCCGAATTTATAAACCAACTTCAAGGTCTATCAAAATCGGGCTCTTGATATATACTCGTACTTACCGTCTTAATGTACATACAAACTGATTAACCATCAATACGTCGCTTTTTTAACGAATAGAAATACAATTGTAAACATGTCATAGATTTTGTTTATCATCCCGCGATATGCGATATGGACGCTATGTTTTGTGTTACAAGATAACTGATACCTGAATGAGGGTAGCGCAAGATCGAAGCCAGTGGCATATTAAAGAGAGAGGCCTATACCCAGCAGTGGGATGAAACCGGCCGTAGATGTTGATAATGATACTGTTACTAGCACATACTTCAAGCATCCCGGGAAACGCAAGGTATTCTAGTGTATGTGCCAGAATAGAGATTAGCGAATGCCAGAAAGTCGGGGAGCATTGATCGCGGCGAGTTTTTGCCGATCTTTTTGCTCGGACCGGTTTATACACCGACACATAAAAGGATCGGTATATACCATGCAATCATTTTTATTGTGTACTAGAGCACGCCCGCGGCTTGGCATGCCTGAACGATGCATGAACGCTGTTCTGAGCTACTTGGATTCTGCGGATTCTGGATATAATGGTAACTGTATACTCTTGGGAGCTCTACAAGGGAAAACAGATAAAGAGGCATTCCTCTATCGTTATTCTTCCTCGAATGTTATTCCTCGTTAATTGACCGTCATTGGGCATATTCGATTTCATCAAGACGGACGCATGGATAGTCACGAAGCCTCCTAGTTCAGTACTCATTTTCTTATTGTTTTATAGGTAAGTAAGTAAGTGTTTAAATACCTCTTGCCTAATCTAAACTTACAGTTTGGAAATCACACGTTGACAAATAAAAACCTTACAAAAACAAGTCATTAATCTAAATATTACAAGCTATATACTCTCCCACCGAGCCACACTCGCTTGATAATGATTAATGATAAATATCCCGACATTTCAACAAAGTGACAAGTGGCTCTGTAAATAGTAGGAATGCGCATTCATGCTGCGAAAGAAGTCTATAAAACTTTAATTGATGTTAGTGTCGATGAGTTGCCAGTAACGAGCCAACTTTAATTATTGCTTCTCTCCGTTTTTGTTCACCAGCGCCATCCAGTGGCGATTAATCTGTGAAAGCAGTTTGATAGTTTGCTGTAAAAGAATTGATGATAGATCTTATCAAGATAAATAGAATTATGATAAGTCTCAGATGACAAAGCGTCACCAACTCCCTCTATATTGAATCTGGAAACAGTAGATTACAATGTCACTATTATAAACACTCTTAAAAGAATACTTCTATACTTTGGCCTACCAAAGTATATCTAAAAGTATAAGAGTAGAATTTTGAGTCCTTTCGAACATATATGTAAGTACAATAAATAAATAAATATTTCGGGACATTGCACACAGCGCCATCTAGCCCCACACTAAGCAAACGAATATCAATTGTTTTTTATTCACCTTTTAACTAATGCATGCTTGTTTTTTTCCTTCCAAATATAAACAAAACAAACAAAGTAAATACAAATATTATTATCTGTATTAAGTATAGCCGAAAAAAGCAAAAGCTCATACAATTACATTAGGGGATCTCATTTAGATCGTCAGCTGACAACAAGTTGCTTCCAAAACACCGAATTCATCATAATAAGGCTTGTTATAATGTTACGGTGGCGTAACACGGTAGCCATTGGGTGTGATTACTCAATCGTTCAACGCTTGACCGCTTGATGGCGGGATAATATAATATTATCTAGTTAGTTGCTCCGTGGTGTTAGTTGACTTCACACCAAATTGGTTTAGTTTTTTGAGCGCAAAAGTTGAATAATTAAAACGGCTAATCTTCATTTAGGGATATATGGCGCTTAATCTAATAGCTGATCCTTTGTCGTGGCAACTAATATTTAATTTATATTTTCGATAATGAGCAAAATGCAAACGGCTTAATGTCAACTCAGACAAAACATTCTCGGACAGTTGGATTAGGTTGACAAAATCGTTTTTTTACACCCATTCTAAAAACTATAATTATTATGTTGGTGTTATAAACTGAAATTATATACATAGATGTATTGGTGTGATGACATAATCAGCATATGTAAGTAACTAATTAATAATACAGAGCACGTGTTGAAAAGTTTTGTGAAATCACTCGTCGTGTTTTGACGAGGACTTCCTGACTTGATGTCAACAAGAGCTGGTCTCGGCAGGAGGTCTTGGTTTCTAAATCTAGCAGTGTAGGAATCTCCGGTGTTTTCAGATTTGTAGTAATATTATGTTTTTGTTGTTGAATGAATGAATGAATGTATTTATTGTCCGAAAACTAGGTATAGTACAGATCTTAAATAATATTTTACATTTAGCACGCTGTTACGTTTGTAATTTTATTTATTTAATTAGAAGGGTTAAACACAAATAACACTCATAATTAACAAAACATTTTCGATAAATCACACGTTATTCCCAATACCCAGGGTTCCCGATCTATCTGTTGTTTATTTTATTTTAAATTAAAATCGAAATTATGTTACGAGTATGTCTGTCGAGAGAGCTCTGTAGACATTACGTATTTTTTTATAAATGAATTTAGACTTTGGACCCTGTCGACTGCAGTGCTTCCTAAAATACATAGTTTCGTGGAAAGAAAGTAAAGAGATTTACGAGAATATTTGGACAAGAGCAAGACTTTACAAAACAGTATTTATAGCTACATATGTATATCGTAAACATTCCTTACCATCAAAAGAAACATTACTGTGTCGTGTATGGAATTTTTATACCTGTTAATGGAGCAGCTACATCCCACGGAGGCCCCTGCACTCTCAATCTGACTTCAGGTCATTGTCGTGATGGAGGTGTAAGAAGTCGATCTACAAAAACCTTGCTAGTAGTACGACGTACTCTCTGGAACCATTCAAGCGGATTAGTACTGATATAGTTTTTGTGTTCTGTTACAGATTCCATCTCACCGCCAGCCGTCGATCTGATGTAAGTACACGTTTTCAATTAACTATTCCACATTTTCCTGTTTGACGCCTTCGTTACGCTTCCGAGAAATTCCTCCGCTTTTTTGGACAAAAATTTATTTATTGTTGAGATGATCGCGGCGACGGAGCAGGTCTATTTGTGTACTCAATGAAATAACGGGCTTTTGACTCATTGAGCTTTTTGCCGCTTTTGAATTTGGGAAAAACATACTTTGTAAATTCTATTGTGTTTACTATATCTTTGGTATTCTTTTATGTGCTCGTTCTAAACTTCACTTGTGTATACAAAGGCGTCTGCCTACGAGCAGCTTTTGTTACCGTCGTTGTGTGTGTTCCTTCAATATAACTTGTTAGTTTTTGCGCCAGTTGGTTTTCAGTAATGCTATTCTCAATAACTACATATATTATCAAACTCTGGCATCTCAGACTTGGTGTTTATTTTATGTATTGTTAAATTATAAAGAGAACAACTCAGACGTTCCAATACAAGTTACATAAAGTTACGCAAGTCTAAAAGGTGAATTTACGAAACTTTCTGAAGTTTCTGAGAATCTATCAAATATTGTTACGCGAATCGTCAAATAAAATATCTGTATCTGTAACTGTTTGTGAAAGGCAGACATATCTTCGCCAATACTATATTGCCTCATTATCATTAACGACGTTCTCGTTTTATTGGTTTGCTTTCGTTCCGTTTACGATGCTGATCTTATTTCGATTTATGTTTAGATATGCGACACTTACTTTTATAGAGATCAATGTGACTTGTATCATTCACTTCCGTTTTTTGCTACTATCCTTTTATGGACAGTCTTCTTTTGTTCTGTTATTATTTTATATTTTGCAGTTTGAAGGTTTTTAGAGAATGATGATCTTGGGTTTCTTTATCGAAGTGATATTATTTTGATTCCTACTTTCACATAAGTAATATTAACAAAGTTGATGCCAATGGTTTACAAAATCGATGTCCCAGTATCGATTTGTCGACTTGTTTGGGTATCGATAACCCGCGCTTCCTCGAAGGACGACCCTAGATAACAACGATACTAATGTAAACACTGATATATTTGGACCAACTATTATGAAATTGTGAGAACAAGGACCTCATGATTAATTTTTTTTCTTAAATTTATATGTGTTTTTGTTGCCTTTTGAACGTATGTAGCTCCAAAGCTTGGAACATCGTCGCAAGGTTGCTAGCCTGTCGGTCTTCTATCGGTTGCATTTCGGTGAGTGTGCAACGGAGCTTCACAATATAATTCCTCCGTCTCCATTCCACCGTCGAACAAGCAGGAAGTCAGCGGGGCGTCACCGGTTTATGGTGGAAGTTCCAAAGACTCGCACGAAGCGCTTTGATTCTACCTTCATAGTAAGGACAGCGAGACTATGGAACTCTCTACCTGGAGCCCTGTTCCTAGAAAATTATAACCCAGGGGTCTTCAAATCTAGAGTAAATAGGTTTCTTCTACGCAAGCGTGCTACATCTTAGACTATAGTGGTGCTTAACATCAGGCAGGCTATAGTCAAACGTAAGCCTATTTTACGTAAAAAAAAAACAAGTACATATATTAATATGTGTGACATACATTATTATTATTATTTCACACTCAACAACAAAAACACAAAACGATTTTTGACTAGAGTTTTTCTCTCGTAACCCTCCATGTATCCCAAAAACCGTTAGTTCGTTTTTTGTGTTGGTTTTCGTCATTAAAGCTGGCATAGCAACATCCCAAATAAATTAAAAAATCATCACAAAACATCAGCTTTTTGTGATAGTCTAAAATGTCGGGTAGGTAATGATGTCTGGGGTTGTCTGTCTTTTTATGAATAGAGTTTTTGATAACGATTCTTGCTCTAGTTGACGTTTTGATTAATTCATTGAGAAATACAGCTACTGAACTGTGTGTGAGTGAGGTTGGTGCTATGAATGGGATTGTGATAATTAATTATGTGATGGGATTGTGTTTACTGTAGGTATACTATCTTATTTTCCGTTTTTGTTTTCCTTCATCATACCAAAATATGGTATGTCATAGGCCCTTAGGGCGGCTTGATAAACTCTCGACACCAGAGTTGGCCACTATCATTCGATAAGAAGAAGATATGTGGTATTTGTATTACATGTTGAAGTCATACTTGAACCTTTGCAAACATTTGGGTTCGCGATTTGCTATTTAAAATGTATAAAATTAACTAACTAATGCGTCAATAGTATCAAAGATTCAAAGATATTTATTGACCTTATAACATTGCGCTACAATAGGTATCTATTACCGTAACTGCAGTTTATAAATAAACCACTAATAGTAACATGTGCACTGATTAGACCCAGTCATCCCGGGAAAACCGAGTGACAATCCCTTTGAATGAGTCACTCCAAAGCAGTCCAAAGTCCATAATATCGATATGATATCACCAGACTTTTGGTAACACAGAGTCTGTAGCCAGATGTATATTATATTATGTATGTGACTTACATGGATTAAAGAACTAAAACAGTTGGAGTTAGTCATAAGTGACTCATTGATAAGTCACTATCTGTGTTGAATTGTTGCTGTGAAGGAATATCGTAATGTCGCCAAGAATTATACTAAATAAGAGGAAGTTTTTCAACTAAAATCATGAATTTTTTGTCATTTCAGCACAAAAATAGAAACAAACTAAAACATGTTTTATATGTATGTATCTATTACTACTGAGTCTCATGGGTATAAACTAGACAATCTCAAAATTCCAAATGTGTCACCCAAGCACCCTTTAAACCAGCTAAACGATCACTAATTCAACATCCATATCAACGATCTCGAAACACTATACGCGCGTAAATCTCCCATAATAACTTAGTCATATTTAAGTATAGAGTTTCCATAACGTCCCATGTTCCACAGAACAAGGTGGTTAAATGCTCTTACGCCATTCACCATGTCCGACATGAAGCATCACAGCGGGGAGCTCTTTATGGACCTCACACAACTTCACAATCATAAACGCTTTAAACACCAACTTTATACGACAATCCCTTTACAAAGAACACCCAATTACATTCAATTTGATTTAGGTATTATGGCTTTCACGGCGTAAATGTAAGGGCCTCGTAGCTCCTCGGTAAATATGGGAGTAATCTTCCCAATTGAATCTCATTTTTATGGTCTCCTTTGTACGCTGGCCGTGACTATGGCTCGTGTGCTCGTTCGGTGAGTTGTCACAATGTAAACAAACGTTTAGAGATTATTGTGGTCTCAAGTTACTTGTGCTTACTGTTGTCTGTTGTTGTGTCTTGAACGGACTTGCTTGTTTGTTAAAGTACGGAGTAAAAATCATGCATAGATGTCATAGTTGTTTTATTACAAAAAGTATTGATAAGTCGGTGCAGTGCTTATCATTTTTTCATTAGTAATTCTTAATTGATTTCAGTAGTATCTATTGTTTCAGGCTGACTTTTACATTCCGATTTGAAAAAAGAGCAATAATGTTAGGTTCAAACTCCTTCAACGTTTAATGATCATCGAAGTTTTAAATAAAAACATTCGGCTGAGGAGATCAAATTACCTGCAAGGCATTAAAAGTATTAAAACCATATCGTCATTAAATGCGCTCATAATCCATATATAGCGGCGATCGTTAAAACTGCAACCATTTTTAGAGTAGTAAAACTGAATTGAAACACATCCTGTGGCCACCGCCGCTGCATAGCCTTCGGGATAATAAAGCTAGTGTTAAGGTGCAATACCACTTATATATTTTTTAAATAAGATCATTTGATAGGAAACTCTCGTGTTGTCACTACATCAGCTTACTTGTAAATATGTTAGAAACAGAGTGGCTAGAGTGTCTACTCTATTCTTCATTCGTATCAAACTTGCGTTCTCAAAGAGTTAAACTGGCACAAAAGATATAAGAGGTGAATTGTCTGGCGTCTACCTTGTTTTTCTGCTGGTTGTTGTTGATGACGATAACAATAGAGCTAAATTTTTAACACATGATATTCAAACATTTGACCACGCATGATATTTGGTCGAGTGAGGCTCTGGCCGTAGGTGGAGCCTAGTTATAACGGATTGTTTGGTGCTTTGAGACACATTTTCTATCGACCCACTGATCCGGACTAATGATAATGACATTTGACATGACTTTACCACTTATTATACCTTATTTTAGATATTTGTACCTATCCTAGAAGTAACCACTCCACCTTAACTGAGTACGGAGCGCCGCGGTCCCATTACCTCCATTACACCAGATAATTCTGCGGTCTGACATTTTACTCGTAAACTTCATTTTTGCCAATTATAAGAATGCTTTATGAAGTGAGACTTGCGCTTTGCGACTGTGACTTGTGCAATTTCATGAAAACAATGGTGGTTGTAATTTTACTCTAGAGACAGTACACGCTAACAGTATTAATTGGAGACGTTTGATATTGATATACTGGTTACGTGTAATGGTTTCTTAGTAACACAGATTCCAGCGAAAGTGCCGTGGTATTAATGGTTAGGTGGTAAAACAATAATTTCATTCACTGCTAAAGCAAAGCTAAAAATATACGCAGTTCTCGCTACTATATTACTAAAAAAATACCCTAAAACCTAAATGTTTATGTTTTCCTCACCAAATTCAATTTGTAGCATATCATCGTCATTCTCATTAAAACCTTAGGCATTGCAAGCTGTTTATATGTACATTTGCAATTTATTATTGACTGCAAAAAAGAGTAAAAGGCTTTATCTTTGGAACGGAAAGGTCACCCGATAACTGAGTCGCGTTGGCGGTCATATTGATGGGGTTTATCTGTAGATTCTGTGGTCTAATGGCAATGCGCTGTCAACTTATCTGAGATTATATAAAACAATGCACAACCTGACGAAAACATCTAGGTTTCATTTGCAGGTATTCTTTCGAATATTCAAAGCAAGAAGGAACTGGTTCATATTAAAAAAAAACACAATTTATAAAATCATTTATTCACAGAATAGTATTGGTATTACGGAGTTGTTCACAGATAAGACATAGACCGCTACATTCTCATCCATATAGCATTCCTATAGAAGGTTCAGCCCACAATTTAGGCAAATTATTGTAAAAATTTAGGTCATGCGTGAATTTTGTGATAGTAACAAGAATTAACAAATCCTTGAGATCCCAAAGCACACATTCACATTTGGGAAGTTTTTACTCGAAAACGAAACCCTGTTAATCTCGGAGTCCTACAGTCCTAGTACTTACCTGACATATTCTTACTAACTACCACTACAAGTAGTATAGTAAGTAACATAGTACATAGATAGGCGGGTCTCGGCCAAGGCCGCAGCGCCATCTGCCGGACCGGCCCGACCGGACGCACGCCAACACCTTGTCAGATAAGTACTTTACCTAATTAACTGTGCTTACGTAGGGATAGTCGGTTAGTGTAAGTTTGTGCTAGCTTTGAAATGTAGACTAATTTTACTAGTACTTAACTTAAGCTTTGATAGATAAATGTTTCTCTGGCTAACTGACTTCCAATATGAAGTTATCTTTAATTTCGACCTGTATTGTTGGTATTGGATAAAGGAAATAATGATGAATTTAATCTTATAAGCGCGTATGCAACAAAATTTCATACCTATCTATATCTAATCTATCCTCTATCTTATGTAGGTGAATGTCCGTAGCTAAATTTGTCCAATCTTGTTCTGGTGAAACCACCGTCAATTTAAATCCTTTGACATATAATCTTTCAGTTACATAAAGGTAACATTTTATTATAGCCCATAACGGCACAGATAAATCCACGCTTCACAAATAATTATTAATTATAAATCAATTTATTTTCTCAAACTAACCAAGTAACTAACTGAATATCAACCCAACTACTTTCATTTCCATCGCGCGCGCGCGCGTAATCAATCCATTCCAGCATGTATCGGCACATTTCCCCGTTCTGGATAAGCATCCGGAAATGGAGTGGTTCTAACTCGGCCGTCGTCATACAACACTCGCGATCGCTCCGTGCTCCGTGCGAACCGGGTCATAAGGCTGTGTGCTGTATGCTATACTGATATGGACTCCTGGTACTCGATAGACTAACTTTATATTTGGTTCTAGTACCAAATGGTATTCATTAAAAAATTAGATAATAAATGTTTTGGTGATATTTCCTCTTGGTTTCCTGACAGCCTTGTTTTAAAATCTATTCTTTTTAAGTACAAACATCAAACATATCAAATCATATTCCAGCGGGTGTCATTTCAGCTGTGAACTGATGATCAAATGCAGTTATGACCAGTTCATATTATCAGCGCCCTAAAAAGTTACGAATATGGCGATTTAATTGTGATTATTATGGTTTTTCACTATGAAACTTAATTTTAGCTCATAAACTTGTTTAAGTTGCTACTATAAAATAAAATAAATAAATACAACAGTTGACTAACAGAACTAGAGTAGTCATGACTTGGTAAAAGCTCCGCCTGATTGATACAGTTTTTGTATGAGTCAACTGACCAACGTATTGATTGGCAGATTGACGCGAGAAGCTTTTAAAATGAAACGGAATGATTCATACTATTCCTAGTATTTTGAATTTGAATTTTGGCATTACAAGTTCCTATACAGAGTTCATGGTAACTAAAATACTACGGAAACAAAATCATCTGAAATCTTTGAGAATCGCAGCCAGGGGCCGGAATTGCTGAGCATTTCTATCCAGTATTCTTCAAATCCAGTGTAAATGTGGAGGAAACCTCAACGCAACCGAGCTGCATCTAAAACTAGAGTTTTGGCTGACAAATGCAAGACTAGGTATTTAGCGCTATATCAAGGGTTGGTTTTTCGACATTCGTCTGCTAAACATCATAATAATCTACAGCTTCGTTTTCGTACCACTGCTTGGTACAGGCCTCTCTCTTATTGTACCATTAGCTTTGATCTATAAGCTGATGATATTTGTATCAAATGTCCCTGTACCAGTCCCCAGATGAGTCACGAGAATGTTTTTCGATCTTGCAAGTCGAAAGTAACCGCCGACTACTGCGTGTCCCCTACTTGAGCAATTACCGGTTCGAGCCACAAATGAATGTGGGTTTGCCTTTCTGATTAAAGAATGCTGTCTCTCAATGAACCTACATATAGACCTACGCTTTTTATGTTTTTTATTTTATTGTGTAGGATCGTCTCGGCTTATTTGTAGACTAGTAGTTTTATTCTACAAATTCACAATAAGCCATAAATTATAGGAAATTTGGCGGACTAAAAGAATGAAAGCTCCTATTGTATACTTTCAACTTGAATGCAAAACTAAAATGTAATCATAGTTCAAGTAACATCTGCGGTAACCAGTCCGAACTTGTCCGAACCTGTGCAAAAAATACAGGTGTGAGTAATCAAAACCAATTGTGCAAATTTTACTACAAAACATGTAGTTCGGAAACTCATCAATGGCAGTTTCTGGAACGTCGTCCCATCCAACCGGAGAGATAATTCATAAACCATCATCCTGTATTGTGAATGGAGAGAATGGCTGCATAATGCGGCGCACGGAGACAACATCTCGCGTGCTCACAGTCGGATGGGCGCATTGATCTAGTTCGCCATTGTACCGGTAGAAAGGCGCGATTTTCTCCGGTACCTGTGCTATCACAAGCGCATTTACATTGACGCCATAAATCAGAGTACCTTCGGCCCCGCCGCAGGTGTCCGCGTCATCGTCGAGACTGCTTTGTCCCGCTGCGATTGTTCCATCCATTCACCTGCGATTTGTCCGTCCCTTATTAGCTGCTCGATCGGGAGCGTCTGGCCTCGTCCTGCAGACGCCGCGTCGTGTCTCCCAGAGTCACAGTGACACCTATCGCCCGCGGATAAGGTCCAATATCACAGCCGCCGCCCCACCGGATGGGAAGCCGAGATGCTGTTATTTGGCGGCACAATACCGCGCAATAATAATCGCAGGCGCGTAATTGCGAGCACATCCGTCGCAAGATGTAACGCACATACTCGTATACGTCCGTGTGAAAGTTCGAAAGGGCCCGTCGTCGCCGGCCCGGCTCGCCTCGTAAACCAGTTCCGCGTATTTTAGATACATCGGCTTTCCTCGGATACTTGAGATAACTCGGGAATTATATTGCTTTTAAATTGACCGGGCTGTCGGACTAAAAAAGGGATTAGATGTCGTTTCACACCTAATACGGATTGTTGTCTACGGTGTTAACAATAGGGTTCTGCGGCGGCGTGCGGTCGCGTTAGACACATTAACGCTTTTGTTGGGTCGGTTTTTTGGGCAGCGGAAGTAGTATTGTGGGATCTGTCCCGCGGTGACCGCTTCGTGATTTGTGTGCGTGTTTTGACAATCCAAGTTAGATAAACGCACTCTTCCACTTGATTTACGGCCGCTTCCGTTCGTTTCCGCACTCTAATGTAATGAGAGGATCAAAGGACGGCTTGTGCAAGCTCAGGTAGACTTCCACAAAAAACTTCAATTGTATCACTGGATCCGATAAAATCTCGTTTCCGATCGGGTCCCGCCTTTGGCAGATAAAAGTTTTGACGCACTGTTTAATTTTGTAAATTATCAATTTAAAAAAGAGATATGTGATGTGATGTGGGCGTGGGAGAGTCTCGCACCGGATATCCTCGAGTGTTTTGTATCAATTCGATACTTTAAATCTTTATGACAATAATACCCTTTTCAATTTGTATAACAACCCCTTTTTTATTTGGGGTTTTTTACCTTTTATAATATCTAACAAGGTAATCCTACATGTTCTGATCCGATACATAATATTTGCTTTCGGATTTTTTATTAGGGTACATATGTACTTTTGTAATTTAATCTTTTGCAACGTTACATAATGCTATCTGTTTCGATATCTCTAACATCACGTGGTTTTACTTATCACTCTAGTCTGTAGCAATTTTTTGTAAAACTTGATAATATTGCTCGATAGATTAGATGTTGGATTACCAGATATATTTGATTACTGCCTGGATTAGTAAGGGGCTCAGTGTATTTATAACTTAGTTTTATATATTTTTTGTTAAGATTTTCCATTACAATACTACAATACTAACCAACTAAACATTGTGCAGTTGTATTGCATTTGGTAATTTTTATCAATGACTAAAGAAGCAAAAATCATAGTCAAACTTGTTTCTTTCAAATCCGAAATCGAACATCAATTAGCTATTTTTTTTATTATTGCTTGCAAAGATAGAATACCTAATAACAAATTAACAAGCAATTATAATAAATCCTCGAACAATTTATTCAGATATTTAAATGCCATCTCCCACAATCGATCTCTCGACGCGCTAACTATCGCAATGAACACATAAAAAACGAATAAGCGTTCATAAAACCATAAAAAAAACTATTAAGTAACTACATCTATCACTATATCTAGCCGAGTGACGGACCAACACAGAGATGGATAAAGGACCTTTCCTATTTCCGTGCTTTTATATCCTCTGAGACAAATGGAGAAATGTCAACTATGACTTTGACATGTGTGTTTTATCTGGCATCGTAGCTACCAAACTTGTAGACAGTTTTTTTTTATTGTTTGAAAGGTGACACGCTAACAGTCCTCTTAGCAGTGTCCAATCAAAACAACTTTAGCTATTAAAAGTTGTTTAGTAGGTTTTTCGTATCTTGACTGTTTACAAAATATCGTGTAGATCCTTAGATGCTTAGATTTGATGCTGAATCATGAAACGTCATCGGAAATTTGATATTCGCTTTTTATTTGATTACTCCTTGCCAATTTATAGAGTATTAATAAAAGTAATTATACTTGATATGCCCCCCTCCTAAATAAGTCTACGTCCGAAGATGAAAGATTCAATCACGGCTGCTCGCTTCCGAGAATACTCTCTGGAGGGTTTTTTTCGCTAAAGTTCAATAGTTTTGGGGATCTCTGGGACGTGACTTGGAACTTTGCTAATAGACTGCTTATTTTTATGGCGTGCAACGTGCTGGTTTGTGGATTTAGAAAATAACTTTACCAATAGTCGGAAAAATCATCTGTCGACGCCCCATTTTTGTATCTGACAATACGGTATTTGACATAGTTATCAAATAAATAAGTTTTCTATTGAATATTATAGAATTATATATATTAAAGGTCCTTATTAAGAATATTTGACTTAAATTACGAATAAAAATTATTAAATATTTTATTTTCCTAAATAAAAATAAGATCTTTTTAATCTGTACAGCATTGAAACGAAACGTCTCAACGACCAATCAGAGCTCGTGACGTCACATGTAATAAACAAAATGTCTTGTCATTCACAAATAGTGATGTGGTTAGGTCGAATGAACGACAATTTGAATTTAAGTGAATGAACATATGATCCTGCGAACTACAATCCAAGGGTTTTCAAATCTAGAGTTAATAAAATAGGTATCTTCTAGGTAAACGTGTTACACCCTAGGCTGCAGCAATGCTTAACATCAGGCAGGCTGTAGTCAAACGTAAACTAATCCCACGTAAAAAATAATAATATATATTTACAAGGATGAACAAACTTTCAATAAAATGTTTGCTCGCGGTTCAAAAAAGGGGTGGATTTATTAAGCTTGTACTGAATATTAATATATATTATGATACGAGTTTGCAAGAACAACATTATGGATATTTCATTAAAAAGTAAATAGATTTAATAAATAATAATCTAAATGTGCAAAATAAATATCGAAAGTCACAGAATGGCTTCCACGCGAGGAGAAAAGACAAAGAGGCAGACCAAAAAGATGGGACATGGGGCGATGTTTTTACTTACAAATATGGACAGGAGTGGAGGCGGATGGCGAAGGATAGAAAGCTATGGTCGCAACTGGGGGAGGCTTACGGCTTGGCATACGCTTGACATAAGCATACAAATACATTAACATTTTTATTTTTATTTTTATTTGACATTAATATAAGATCAATTATGGACATTGTAATTAAATTTTTATCGAAAGTGGATGAATAAATGGCTATTTTATTTTATTTATAATCAAAATGTGCTGAAATCTAAATGTGTGTAAAAGTTTTTTATAAAATGTATTACCATACTTAACAGTATTTTGATAATATGCTGCAAATGAACGCATTCATTCTCCTAGTCTTATTTTACGTTCATTCTTTAAATGCCATTCCCATCACTAAAATGATAGACAACGTTAAACTCTATCATAGAGTGTTTGTCAAACTTTTTGCTGTTTTGATAGCGTCTTCGTATTTTAGTGAAATACAGCGTAACTATGTTGAATCAAAGTGTTCTACGCGTGTAAATAGTAGCATACATGTACCGTTTGTGTACAAGAACTATTAAAAATACTGAAGATTTCATCGAAAATTTTGTGATTTTGTGAGAACCGGTGGTTTGTTTACTATTTTTGGCAAGTATAGATGAATAGACTATAGTGCTATTACTTACATATTCTGTAAGACTTTTAAACCATTTTTACATAAATCATGAACAAAGAACGTAACGAATTAACCAATACCTATCTACGCGTAGCCCTATCGTATTGTTTTGTTTGTTTTTTACATCGTGACGTCACGCCTCTGACTTATCACGTGACTTAGCGTTTTAGCGGGAAATACGAAATGTATTTGTTAAAACTGCCTTTTGGTTATTAAAATGGCTCAAAATTTAAGAAAAACAGTCGTTAAGCGTTTCTTTTAGTGACTTAGAACATTTTGGAGTAGTTTACGAAAATTAGTCAAGTACCGTATTGCGTTCTTTTATTAGGGTTTTCAACGAAAAATGCCATGTAAGTGAAAATCAATCATACACGACAGCTTATTATGTTTTCAAAAAGAAGGTCAAGTAGTTACTAACTTAATTCAAACCTTCTAAAAATCCTACGGAACTTCTTCACAACTTGGCCTTGCGCTTGACCATTTTTTCTAGCACCACAATGAGTCGGCAGTCGTGAGATGCGTTTTTTCCCTGCCCGTTATTGACCTGCACCAAAGCTCGCGGACTATCGAGTATACTGTGATGATAGCGTACTCAGACTATGATACTGTCTGTACTGAGCGGTTGGGGTTAGTGCTTTCTTGTAAAAACATATTTTAAGCTGTCCATTGTTTGAATATACTAGTTGTCATGGTAAGACCGAATTTTTGTCACAGAATACATAAGCCTAAGGTGATTAGGCCGACAATATGCAACACTTTAATCTAAGTATATTTCTCTGTTTTGTAATTTCTATGTTTTATGGTGTACTTTAAAGTTATATTCTATTCTACATAATACGTTAAGTGTAGTGTTATGCAGATAGAGTATTTTCTTATCAACCAGCAATCAGCGTAGTTCATTTGACATACTCGTATGTGTGTAGATATTATCTTGGCATTTAGATAAATAAGTTTATGTATGGTTTTTCTTCTTAATTGCTTAAAAACTTAAATTAAATTGAATCAAATAATGAATAAAAGATTCTAAAAAATGGCAACTCAAAAAATACTGAATGGCAATAGCATACATGCACTTACACAAGTCTATTCCAGTTAATCCTTAAATGTGTAACTCTAATTCATCAGCGATTCATAAAAACATTAATGTTTCAATGTGTTTCACCGAAGACCACATCTCGCAGTGATCGAGGCTTCTGTCGTTCATCACATGTGGTTAGGGAGGCATAGCACTTTACTGATTTAATCTGATTCAGATTTGGATTTTATAGAAAAAATATACGTTATGCCTGGTATATATCGATCACAGCTGCTTAGGCGAATGTGACAACTGTCAATTATACCGGCACGCGGCATGCCTTAAATGATTAAAAAAAAAACAAGTAGTTCCCATTTTCCAACATCACGTTGGATAAATACTTTACATTGTCTATTGATTAATGAAACACTGTTTATTTTTTATAAGTAAGTGAATCATAAAGAGAATCTGTGATTCCACAAGACCGTACTAACAACTCTAAGCGTGGGAAGTTTCTAAATTATGGAGCTTTTTAGTGTGGAGAGAGATAAAATACGTCTTTTTTGGTAAAAGTAATTTTCATTTGACGTCTGACTGATGGCAGCGTAAAGAATATGGTTTTCGTTACTTTAAGATATTATACAAGATTGCTACTTAGTGATTGTTAGTGTGGAGCAAACATTTATGAATCTGACGAGATATTTTTTGTAACTATCTTGTTTGAAATTGCTTGACGAAAGATTATTTTTCGGCAGTTTTTTTTTTATCAAGGTATGTAACTTCTGACATCTACCTATTTATATGAGCCTCTTGCAGCCTAATATCCTTCCACTTTTGTTTCCAATCCGATACTTACTCTTATTTAAAAAAAAAACGGTCCTTTTTTGCTGGATAAGTATTCAGAATGAAGCAAGCAAGCAAGAGTGCATTTTTTCATTTCCTTACGCAAGCGCGCTAAATAGTAGATTATAATTATTAACATCAGGCGAGTTGTAGTCAAGCGTGAGCCTATGTAGTTAAAAAAAAACAAAATAAAATAAAAATTTAAAACGTCAACTCCAGTATCTTTAATCATTATTTTGCGGTAACCTTGTATGATGTCTGTGATTGATCTATGTATATATATCTATAGTTTGAAGACTGATGAGCGCTAATTTCATACAGGCTATTAGCAGCTTTATAAAGTTAAGTAAGTGCCTGAGTTTATGTAAGGAGTGTACTGACACTATTTTACTACGGTCTGAAGTAAGTAATTACTTTTAATTTTCGTGCATTACCTTTGTTTTATAACCAACTTGAAATAAATAAGATATCGGCAGTCCCTTTTGCTTAAAACTGATATGTCATATGCCTTAGTTTCATCTAAATCACTGAGGCCGTTTGATACGAGACATGTTGTAAGTTTCATTGTAAGACAAAAAAAACCTTTCTTTAATATAGTCTGTATTGTTGGTAACTTTTATTTAATGCTGTCATCCGATAGTTAAATTGTTTACATATCAATAAATAAGAAAACTTTTATCACTCTCGAATAAGATGACTACTTGAACACTTACGTCGCATAAACTTCAAAATTCGCAATAAAAAAACCTGTCGTTTAGCCAGATGCAATAAATTGCACGCCTCGAATGGACAACTTTCATTTTAATACAGTTTTTGGATAATTTCACTAAAAACGCAGTAAAATATATCAATGTGAATGATACTGCGGTCGGTACACTTTTTGGTTTACATTTTATGACTTCTTTTGGATGAAAGAGTAGTTAAAACTTTTATATCCTGCCGTTACATGTGGAATGATGTTTTTGAGGCTCGCCAAAGATTCTCAAAAAGATAAAATATGAAATATTTCACTTCCGAAATAAAGTTGCTGATAAGTAAACTCGGTGCAGCATCATAATTATTATAGCGCTGTTTAAGAAAATAGTACTTTCGAATAAAGCTCCTTCAAATTAATTCTCTCGTTGATTTTAAGGCTGTAGGTACATAACCAAAAGTGTGATTGTTGGTCTATTTGTTCCGCTTTCCCGCCGCAACGCAGCGACGGATCATCATGATTTTACGAACGGTGATCCTGAGAGACTACCTTTTATCCCGATACAACGCAATCTAAGAGCGGCCTTTAAAAAACCTTATATTTATGAAATTACTTATTGCTTGTACAGTATAAGGTTAAGTTAATCCAAATAATATATCATACTGACTGATATAGTGATATATCAACACACAGCCCAAACCACTGGACGGATTGGGCTGAAATTTGGAATGAAAGTAGATGTTATAAATTAGGCATCCGCTAAGAAAGGATTTTTGGAAATGTCACTTTTAAAGGGGTGAAATAGGGGATGCAAGTTTTACTTCTAATGCGAGCGAAGCCGCGATCAACACGATCACGATAAAGAAGCAATTATAGTAAGCGTATAAAGCACACATCAAAACAAACAAACACACACACATCCCATACAGATGTAGATAGCAGCCAGTGGACAGTGTTATTGGCAGCATTAGCCTGGCCAAGACCGCGTGACCACGTAATGATGCCAAGTAGCTGTGCACTGGAGCTTAGCTACTCGCCTACAATGTTGCTGGCTGCCTTGTCTACACTGAGATTTGAGACATGGTCAGGATGAAAGTTGTTTATCTTAGCAGTTTATGATCAATAATCTTTTCCACAACTGAGCCATCCGCATTTAAAAGAAGCAGCATGGGATCGCAGAAAATTTTGGCAATTGACCTCCATACTTCTATATGTGAAGATGGCATCCGATGATGATGACAACAGACCGCATGTGCACCGTTGTTGTCTATATTATGTACCACGTTTGTCTTAATGAAACCTATTAGTGATACGTATCTCGTACACAGCTTCCCTTTCGTTTTTAGGTAATAAAATAATAATATGCAAGATATGAAACCAAGAAACATATACATATTTACCCTTTAAGAAACTGTTATTAAACCTTACATATAAAGAAAACAAACGAAACAAATAGTAATCTAAACAGAAATTCCCATACAACAGTAGTACCTAATGTTTACAAAATGCCGGAAGCGTTCCCTCACACTATCACAGCTACTGATATGTACTTATCCAAAACACGTGCGTGATAATAGACATATCGCCTTATCAGTGTGCGAGCCGGCAGGGTGCTCAAGGATTTTACAAATCGCGTGACTTTTGCTACTGCGTCATTTGTGTAGGAAATTTATAATTGCTTGGATAATGGTAGCTAAATTTTTAGGTGTCATTCATTTATCAGAATTGTAATTAGGAACTTCATTTCTTTACTATTTCATACATGTATGTATTATAAATTTGTACTGAAAAGCTCATCCTGAGTTGAGTTGAGAAAGTAACCCTGATTCAATATCTTATTCAGGAAATTTATTATTTTTTTTGTCTTTATAAACAAATATTTCATAATGATGTGTAATGACACCTATATCAAAATTAGGAATCAAAGTTGCATCAATTTTCGCAATATTTTCATTTACGCAAAAAAACTCTTTATTTAACATGACATAACAATAGTTACACAAACGTACGACTTTTACCTCCCTATGTATCAAAACTCTGATACAGTTACCGACAAAACGATGTACCCATTACCAAAACTTTATACATTTACATTTCATCTCTCCGAGTTACAGCCAACACTCGTTACAAAAGCTATACATTCCACGCATCCCGTCTACATGATGTCTCCTACAAGTTCCACTCGCTCGCTCCACTCTGAAAAACAAGAACATAAACAATCGATTAAAGTGCGCCCATCATCGGAACTCCTTGTTGTTCAAGCTGTGTACACTTATTTTAGGAATTTGTTCTGGATCAAAACCAGTTTTGAAAGTATACTTAGCTTATTTGTGAACACATTCTGTTTTGTGTACCATTATAAATAAATAAATAAATAAACTCCACTGTCTCCGCTGCACCACCATTAACTGCACAGCGCGAACTTAATCGCATCTCTATAAATAGAACGTCTGACTTCGCAGACATCTCACTGCATACATTCAACTACCGAACATCTTAAACTCTGCACACAGAACAAACAAAACCCGACCTTATCTCTCGAACAGTTGAGCTCATCGTTGCATAACAGTAAACTACGTCTGCAGTGCATCGTGCATGATTTGCAGCTTCGAAGTGTAGCACATAGATAATAAGATTGCATTTGCCTTGCGCCGCGAGTCATAGGCACGAGATAGGTCGGGAAAATGAAGCGCCGTTTATAGTACTCGTTATAGTACTATCGTAGTATAGTAGCGTGTGTCTGTGTGCACTGCAGTGTTTGTGTGCATGTGTGCGTGAGTGCAGTGCAGTGCCGTACAAAGCCCGCAGAATACGTAGCAGTACGGTATAGATGTGAATGGAGGTTGTACTTATTTATGTTTTTCCCGTCTGAGGTCGGAGTGCGGTTTTATCGATTCCTTTTTGAAGCATTCCTTTTTAGCTTCATGTCGGATTATTGGCGGGAAATAGTGGCGATTCCACTTTTAAAACTTGCTCCCGGATTGGACATGACGCTTTTATTTCTATTCCTTTTTTCGCGCAGTCATTTTGTCATTTGTTTTATTTTGCTATTTAGTTTGAGTGTTTACGTAACATAGACGAATAATGTGTTTATAGAAGTTAGCCAACAATAACGGTTACCGATAGGTTTAATTTTCTAGTCTCCATTTTGTCATGCCACAAACGACGCTACTATTTAACAGTTTTAACTTTATGATATGTTTAATTTCAGTACAGAATGAGCACGTCGATGACGTAATCTCCAGTAACTATGCCAATAAAACTGGAATGAAATGAGGAATTTTAATGTAGATTCTAATCCCTCCGGCCTTGGTAGTTTATCAGTGTATTTATATCTTCTTATTTCGTTATTTCAGGTACATTTATCAGCGCCTCGTATCTACGTACTATCAGAGCGGTAATTCACTACTTTCAGCAGTGGTAAGTAATTTATATGCAGTAGGTATACTATTTATTAATATTGTAAACGTAAATGTTTGTAAGTTTGTTACTTATTTGCATTAATATGGTTGAACCTATTTGTATGACATTTTTTAAGGGGATGGATTAATTATAAATATCATGGTTTAGACGCGAGTTACTTTGTATCCCGGATTAATTATGTTTGTTATTTCTTCACACCAGAGGTATCCACCTCCTCCAGGAGAGTCCTTTCATACTAATTTAATTTTCACTTCATGTAGACTAAAATCTTCAAGTTTTTTTTCTATGGTAATAAAATAGAATCACGGATTAATATGGATACTTTTTATGCGGACACATTCCGAGTGAAGCCGCAGTAATCTACTATCAGCATTTTATAATGAGTGATTATGTAACAATCGTACGATGGCATGGAATCGTTTGTAAGCCTATCGCGAGTTTATTAATTGAGATAGTATTGGCTCAAGGCTCTAAAACTTATGATAGATTAAAAGAAGTTCTTTGAAATGTGACAGAATTAATAAAAATTGTACCTAGATCATGTATATTGTATGTAATGGGTGATGATAATTTTAAGTAGGTTTCTAAGAGCGTGCCTTACTTTCATGTCGAACATTTCAATGCATCTCTGGCATGAATAAATTTTGTAACATTAACCGAAAGAAGAAGATTATCATTTCTTCTGAACTTTTGTTAATTAATGCATTGTGAATTTATAAAAAACGCAATGATATATGTCATAATTGCGGGGATAAGAATGTCTATTCCTTCTTTTTTTGCAACTGCCTTAGTACCTCTGACCTAGCCCAAGGCTGGCAAACAATGAAAAAAAAACTTATAAAAACCTACTTGTCAAATATGTATACACATATTTTACAGTGAACCTGTGTTGCAGTGCTAATTACGGTATTTATGCAACCATGATTAAAAAACCTCTATTAATTCTTACATTTTTTCTAGAACAGAATATTATGTTATATAATTTGTGAAATAGAAAAGTAAGTCATCATTATCGCCTATTTGATAAAGAGTCATAGAATCGACTAGACCGGTGCTTATCTAACGTTGGTCTATCGGAATATATTATTACTTATATATTGATAGCAGGGGCCATGCGGTAGCCTGTGATATACAGAACTACGTTAAAATACAAAATAATTAAAATGAAATTAATAATATTACACGTACTGCTTTATTTATATAATGTTTCTTCACTTTTACGTTAAGAACATAAAACCTTATATGGTTGAGCTTCGATTTAGAAGTTTTTTTGACCCTCTAATTTAAAAATATTTACTTTAATGTCTATTTCGTATTTATATAAAAAATCTTTCGTATCCCAATAATATTTTAAACGTGAAAGTTTGTAGGTACGTGATTGTATGCGTATGGTTGTCACTTCTACTCAAACAGCTAACCTAATTTGGATGAAAGTTGCTATGGAGATAGATTAGATTTTTTTATCCATATTTGTATTAACACAAAACCCAAGCCCAATGAATGCCCAAGAGAACTCCCCTAACGAATTAGTTCTAGTCACGACCCTCAGTCATAAGGAAATACGACTCAAAGAGAGAGAGAGAGAGTATTAACACAAGCTAAATATCAGTAGGCATTACATAGGTACGTGATTTATTTCGAAGGTTTTTGTACATAAATAACCCAGTATACAGCAGCTATACAAAGTAGCAAGATACAGTAGGGCCTCAATATAAATTTTATTAGCCTCTGATCCACTTTCAATAGATTATATTGTATTATGTTGGCATTACGTGTGGGTTATCGTGTTTCCACAATCCACAGATAATAATCGACCTCAATTATTCGAAAAATAATCCTATAATTACCTTAATCGAAATTATTTAGCTACTTATTATATTATTTGTCGTGAAATTGGTGATTGGGGTTTTCCCAGCTTTTACGTCATATCATCGGAAAGAAAACAAATTATATGTGACATTCAATACCGCGAGCAAACTGCGACCATGATGGTAAGCAGCTCGAAATTCAATAACATTTTTAAATTAGACTAATGAGAGCTAACCTTCTAAAAATTGTGAACATGGCTAAGTGAAACAACAGTATAACAAAATGGGATCAAATAACGTATTCTACAAATTCAACTACGATACGATAGTCTTCCAATAACGTATCTTTCGATTACTGATTCGTGTCAAATTATATGCTATATTACGTCAGTTTGTGCACAAAATCCTTCAAACACACATACTTACACACACGCACACACATACACACACGATCGATTATGATATAACACGAGAGTGGAAAAGTGAAATAAAAGCGGTAGTGAGAAAACTCCTCGCGCCGGCACACGGGCCGGTTTCCTGTGTAAACTTTTGCAATATGTACGCGCGTTCAACTGATGAAACCGGAGATAAAATAACATAGACTCCTGTCTACACATAGGAAAATAACTATCAAAATTAATAATAAATTGTTTATTGAAGAAAATTGTGTTATACATTGCGTTCACTACATTCCACGCTAGGATATTCCTGTGTTGTGGGAGGCCAGCCTTCCATAGAGGTGCACTTAAAGATACGAATTAATATTTACTTTACAAACTATTTCATTAATTAGGTAAAGTAGCCGTAGTCACATTGGAAATGGAATTTTTGGTTAATGAAAATATGTTTAGCTATTTAGCCTGTAGACGAACAGACAGAAACCAACACATTACACACGGTTACACATACATACGGTTGAAAAACTTAACTTCAAGTGGAAAAGGATAAGGAAAGATTGCAATGTTCTATAATAAGGCGTCTATATCTTTTATCGTTGGTTGAATCGTTTCACCTCGTATACAATATTGTTGGACGCGGGAGAGGCATAACTAATATTGTAACTCGTACTTGAGTAACTGTTTCAACAGTACTTTGAATGCAAACGTTCTGTGCTATCGATTGTTTCAAATTGGTATTTTATAACGTGATGCGTTGAAGTTATCCTCATTAGTAAGGTCATATTGATCATCACTGTTAAGATTCTTTCCCAGCTGTGTTGTTTCGCCCTAAACCTTTTTTTCTTCATCTTACATCCTGTTAAAAAACTTCAGCCACCGGGGCCTAGGCATTTTTATCACGGAACGCTTGATTGAGATAACTATTGTAAATAGTTTCGTGCCAATATTATAAAGATAATGTAAGTAGGATTATTACTGTCTTTAAATTCAAACGTTTCCACTGATTTTAGTATAATTTTGATAAATTCTGAGTAGTTAACTACTTATAGTATTAATACTCTCTAGACCCTGCGAGTATATGACGATCGATACAAAAGGCGGCAAAATTCGGAGCGCCTCTTAGCACATATTTGTTTTAGTACAATTTCCACTTGTAATGAGAGAATGACTTGCGTCACAATCGAACACAAGTTTTTAACACAATTGTGTGGGTATTGTAGTCTGTTTGCACAAGTGTTGGTGTTGCCATGCCTGTTTCGGAAGGAATCGAACCAAGATCCTCGTGATAGAAAGAGCGTTACTTAAATTACACCTCAGTATTTCCTACAAAGTGTAGAATCTATCTAATCTATCGAATCTCTTAATATATTCGAATAATATATATTCGAAGATCTTATCGAATTGAGATTATAATTAATCTCAATTCGATAAGATCTTTGATAAATCTTAAATAAATTAGCATTATATAAAAAGTGTCATTGATAAAAAAAAAAACAATTCAGACGTCTTAATGTGAAACCAGCGTCTAAACTTCTCTCTCTCTCTCTCTTCAAACCAAATTTCAGCCAAATCGGTTCAGCTGGTTATGCGTGAAGAAGTAGATAAATAAACTCTTTATTAAAGTCTCAAAGTACCAAACACACTAACACACAAAGTTTCACATTTACATATTATCCCACCAACATTACATAAAATAAATCAAATGTCCACGTGTTACAACACGCGAGTCTCCAAGTAGGTACATAAGTACCTAGTTCATTTATTAATGAGATTTGCTCAGGTGCTTGGTTGCCAAGCATTGGCCAGCCGTTGGACAAAGCTGGGCTATATGTATGTTTGTAGGTCACTATTGGTTCGTTAGTGCTATTGTCTGAGGGTGGGTACAGGTGGTTTGGTCTGATAGAATTGTTGCTGTTGCTGAGAGAACAATCCTTGCTGGTATTGTAAATGGTTTTACTATAACAGTTGGCCTGATGGTAAGCAATAACTGCAGATACAATTTAATAGTAGTTATGCTGTCAATAGATAGTTGCTCGAATTCTCGTAACAAACTTCGCCACTCTCATCTAACTTACTTAATATTATTATTAAATAAATTAATTAATTAAACCTAATAGAAATGAAATGAACTTGTATCGCTCTGTTTAAATACATGCATTGCATACGTAATTGTTTATTTCAAATTTCATCAAATCGATCCAGCTTAGAAATGAGTTAAATTAATTCTAGACACAGACGAAATTTCTGGTATTGAATTCCTCGCAAAATTCCAATTTAAATAAATTCTAATTCGGAGACGACGGAAAATTAACTCCACATTCTGAAATACTCGACAATCATTCCAATATAATATGCATTGTTTGCACTCGCTTTACAAAATATGTTTTGGCGCCAGATATATAATAACGTAACGGGGTTATAAAGAGCAATTAGTGCAGATAAAATCGCAATCAAAAAGTCTCATTGTCGGCATAACAACAACAATGTTCGCCGCAAACTGATGTTATACTTTAATTTATACTATTGTCGTAAAAGTAATGGAATGAAAGCACAAGGGGTCCTTCAGGACCGGAGGGAGGAAGTTAAGAATTACTCCACCGAATTAATGTTCTATAATACACGATTAACTCGCTCCACCTACGGCTTGTCTACGGATTTTTGGTTCATTAATTAACGACCCTTCATTCATATAATAACTCCAAAGAAACTTATAATATTCAATAGAAGCGCTCTCTACTGCTAATTTATACTAATTATCCTTATCCGAATGTAAAATCGTTCCGTTACGCTGTAAAGGATCTGATAACACAGTTTCTCATGAAACTAGACACAATTTCAT
The DNA here is from genome assembly GCA_964023185.1 of Macaria liturata. NCBI lineage: Eukaryota > Metazoa > Arthropoda > Insecta > Lepidoptera > Geometridae > Macaria > Macaria liturata. Next base: position 10,537,109 of record OZ026825.1, on the reverse strand, counting down.
GAATTTAATAGAAATAACGAGTTGATAACATCGGGAATTCTTGTAATGCTTTTATTGGCCGCGATTTGAATAAAACTATAAGAAGCTTCTTTTTATTAATTAATGGATCCAATGTTTTTCATCAATTATTTCAAACAAAAACAGAGTATAGTCACCGTAATGAAAGGGAAAAGGATAAACGCTTTCGTTTACGTTTCGCCCACCTCCAGAGAGACCAGTATAAGAACAAGTCTGTTGCAAATGAAGCTCTAACTACGTTGGTTGTTTTAGCAAAGTCAGCGAGAACCACAAAACTAGCAATGAGACACGGTGACGGAGCTCAAGTTAATTTGGTGGAGGGATTAAGAAACGGGGTAAATAGTCGCAGATTAGAGCACAGGGCGTAGGCCGGATCGAGGGCATGACGAAACTGATTGATAACGATGCGGTGACGTACCGCGATAACGATAATAACCGACTGTCGCTAGGCGCCGCCAAACGCCGGGCTTCTTTGTTTAGCCGCCGAAGGGCGATGGAATTAGGACGCCCAGCTCTGTCGATTCAAATAGATTAAGAAAATGATGAAAGCTCATTGTCCGATTCGAAAACATCGCATGTAATCATGCTCTGAAATAGAAAATGTGGAACACAAAAGAAGTCATCAAACTATATTATTTTTGTCGATCATCCTAAGTGACAGTAAATAAAATCTATAAAAAATATTAGTATGTAACAACTTCTGTTCGTAAATCAACACATCAAATATACAAAAAAAGGTCCTCAAATTCCCAACGGGAGCGATAATTTTTATGAAGCTTTTAAATTACAATAATGCACTCAAATCTATGGGCATTCAGTCCATCATTGATCCGTAAACGCCGCAACCGCTGACTCACTCGCCGCGTATTAATCTTCCCACCCCTTTTTGGATTTATTACCACATTCGTCACGTAATAGAACCAGTTTTAGAATATCGCTGCGCTCGGCTGTGTTGCGAAATGTATTATTAACAAATTCATGAATGGTACTTAAACTTGCATTGCTTTTAATAGCGTACGGAGCTGCGTCATCGTTGCAAGATGCAAGCCCCGATACTTGTTTTTACATGACTCAACATTTCTTCCTTTTGTAATTGAGCTCTTTACTTGTCAGGGGATCAGTTTTTCTAACGTTTACGCAGATGTTACATCTCCTCGCGTGTACATTGTGTCAGCTGAATATTTTATCGATCAATATTTTCTTTGAATGCTCGGCAACTTGTCATATTTCACTTCATATTTCTGACATTTATTATATTCATGCTTTTATAGTTCTAATATTTTGTTTCCATTGTTGCAGATCGAAAACGTCTCGTCCGATGCAGAACTGTGATGCCCATCCCAAGCTCTCCATTCAACATTGTCCACTGAATCGAATTAGACTCTCTGAGTTACAATTTCTTCATGGTTATTATCGTCTATCCTATCAAGATCTGTGTTGTAACGAAACAAGCATTCAACGCTAAATATCAGTCCTTTTATTTTCATATCAACTTTAGTTACGTGATAGCGATTAACTGCAGTTTCGTTTGTACGTAGGATGAATTGATTTGTAACGCTGAGCAGTCCAATTACATATGTAACTAGTGGTTCACCGTCAGCTATGGTACTACCGAGAAGGAAATCGCAAGACTGATCTAGCTTATAAGTATCATGACTTACAATAACTTTACGTGTCCGTCGTTTTCCGTTTTCCTTCCCGGTGCATACTCGTTCGCGCGTTTGATTAGATTTTAATTCATTAGTTATTATTTACCTTTAATTGTGTGTATGTCGTGTTTGTGTTTTTACTGAATAATATGACTAACAAATACTAAACATTCTTACGCATGACTAATAGTTTTCATTTTATCGATATCAACTCGCGAGTGCATGACATATAAATTTATTATTTTAGTTCGTGTTTTCTAATGTTTTAAATAAATGTTACTTATATCATGTTTTAGACATTCAATCCAATTGACATGTTTATAGATTTTATATTTAATGATTATTATATTGTATTTAATGATTATGTAAATGTTTACTTCAACAATTTGTCAATATTTAATGTGTGGAAGATCAAATTGTCGCTACGCCCTGCTGTATAAAACTTGATTTTAGGTTTATAAAATGTCAACTTAATTTCGAGTTTTGGTTGATGCATGGCAATTACCCGGGAGTTGCATTCCTAGTTTTTTAAAGAGGAAAATTTTGATTATGCAATTCTGTTCAATAGATTCTTTAAATTAATTGTATTATTGTTTTATTTTATTGCGAGATAAATAAAAAATTAGGCATGTAATAATAACTTTTTATTTCAATCCCTGTAGTTTGACCTCATATAGTTCTCAAATAAGCGAGTGTGGCGTAGCGGTTCCAGTGTGTGCTTTTCATTCAGACGCACCCGGGTTCGAATCCGGCCCTACACCAATGACTTGTATTTTTAAGTTATGTGTGGATTTGCACTCGCTTAACGGTGAAGGAAAACATTGTGAGGAAACCGACATGTTTGAGGACCACAATATCCGAGGACATGTGTCTTCCGTGGAAGGACCTGGGCGCCCACCACGATGTATCTGCCCAAGAAAACTCCCCTAGCGGATTAATTCTGCGGGGGAGTCACGACCCTCAGTCATGAGGAATACGACTCAAGAGAGAGGTCTCAAATACTTTAATTGCCAAAAAGTTTTAATTTCATTAAGTTTTTTAATTAGTCCTATTTATAGATATACTAATCAGACAACATATCTAAAGCTTTTTGATATGTCAATAAATATTCAGATACTGATGAAGATGAGTTAATAACATTTACATTTCATTAAACTTGTCGTAATCCGTAACAGTACCTAGTAATAATAATTAGCAAGTAATACGTAATAAAAAGGACAGCGCAACTTGTAAGTTTTTTTTTATTAGTAAGCTAAGCTTTTTCTGAGGCCCTTAGGGCTTGACAAACTTTCGACAGAGTATCGTTTTCGTTTGAAACTTAGTTTCTTCATTCGATATAAAGAAGATATTATTATAATATTGTCTTAAGATGGTTCCGGTCAATTAGTATAAACACATCGCCAAATATTCTCACAACAGCAGTCGTCTTATTGAAACGCCCGAAGGTCGGTTATAAAGTCATTTTTCAATTAGTCCATTGATCCAATGTCACCAGGACACGGCGACCTCTGCTCCCGCGCACGCGATTATCATCTTTATTGCTACATCATTAACAGTTAATCTGCTACTTAATGATAATGAGACGTAGATGTAGACTGTGCAAATTTGATCAGATGGACGGTTATGTTCCTGTGGGTATTCATGCGTTGTGTTAATGAAAGGTCGGAAGATTTATACCTAGTCATTTTAGATATACATATGGGTCGCTGAAAATCATGTTGGTCGTATGGAGAAAGATTACAAAAAATCATATCATCATCAATCAGTGAGATAAATCGCCAAAAAATATCGCGTTTCATAGATTATCCATGTGTATCACCATCTGATAAATATAGCCTCACTGATGCTATTTTCATAGATGTAAATCTATGAAAATAGCATCAGTGAGGTACACATGTATGTATGTATTTACATTAATAAATGCATTTGTCTGGCGCTTTTATTAATGAAAGCAGGCAAGAAATTTCGAGATTTTGCTAGATCCAGTCAAGGTGTGCAGTTGCAATGAAAGCGTAAGTATAATTATTACATTTATATTTTTACAAAAACATACCTACCTAAGTATAAATACTACAATAACAAAAGTGAGCCTGGGTCATGATGATTCAATCATATAATCATTCACATCTAACCATTGTTAATTAAATTTGAAAATATCATTCAAATGTTGCATACATATAATTGTGTATAGGTATTTTAATTAAGAAAAGCAACTCTGACTCAAGCAATGTAATTATGTAGTTGTAAACATTTATTAAAACAAATAATCATTATTCTAACTGCTAAAATGATTTTGTCTGACCAATGATATGTCTGATCATAGATAGCATCTCTTTGAAGTGAAAGTTGTGTATCAATTATTTTTTATTTGCTTTACGGCAATTTTTTGTCTTTTTTAAAATCGTTACGAGATGTTTTCTTTTTGTTTTTCTTTTTTACTTAAGAGAAAGTCTGTTTTGTAATATTATATCTGGCAGCCTAACGAGGCGACCGGAAAATACCTTTTGGTAGGTACTCTAATGAATTAACGAATAATTATGAAGTCTTCGTACAAACTGTTATCTGATTGGCGTAGCTTTATCATTTTGAAATCGAATACATAGTCATAATAACCAAAATGAACTGGGAAATTATCTTATTAAAATATTTTCAAAAAAAAAAATTTCATTTTGAAAATAATAAATACATAGTGGTACAGGGCGATTTTTTTTCTCTCCAAATAGGTAATAATACCTAAAGAAAATACCACGGGCAGATCAAAAGATTTCGAACAGGTTACAAGATTTGGTCAGAGTTATCAGATTCATTGCACAGTGAGCTTATTACATATTATACCTGTCATTTATTTAAGATACAGTGTGACCACGTTATTAAGAGCATTCCAATCTCAGTCCATGGAGACATTTTATAATGCAGCTCTATGTACACTTGTTATAGAGTAAATATTCTGTATGCCTAGCTATGTTTCATGATATAGACTTTAATATAGAACTTCAACTCGACATCATCATTATATCTGTTTGTGCTAGTTAAAGAAAACTACAAATACTTTTTATTTAGATATTGAAGTTTTTTTCACTTTATTGTTACTATTAGATACGTATGAAGGTGGTCAAGCTATACCTGCGTACGCGCCGGAAGCTCGGTCGATCGCGTCGATAAATAAAAGTTGTCGCACAAGTGACTTTCAAGCACGCACTTACGAAATTTGCTGCTTAATTAGGTTGTCAGACGAAGAATGTTAAGGTTCTGTGCACTATCAGAACAAGATATAATGAGATCCCTCTTGGCTCTTAAAAGGAAGCGCTCTGGAGATGTTTAAACATAAACATATTTATTGCAAAAACTTTACATGGTACATAGAAATTAAGGCTCTGCCTTCTGCTTTAGTTAACAACTGTGTTGCAGAAGGCAAGGTTTCAGATTGTATTCTGTTATTAGTGGATCACCGAGGCTTCCCTTGCTTTAACTCGAAGTAAAAGTAGGGTATTTAAAAAATCAAATTTCATGGAAGGCGTTTTTGTGCCCGTTTGCTTTCAATTAATTATTTATATAACTTCTTCTTTTTCTTAATGTGTTTCATTATATTGTAACCTGCTAAGTTAATAAAATATGAAAAGATATAGTGTGGTATCCTGTGTGTATAATATAAATAAATAGATATTCCGAGATATTGCACACAGCGCCATCTAGCTTCTCACTTAGCTAACGCTTGTGTCGTGGGTACTAGATAACGGATAAAATAATAAAATGAATTCTTTACTTTCTTCCCTTAACTTATAGCTTACTCTGGACTGCAAGCACCAACAGCACCGCAATGTGGATTATAATACGACATATGTTTCCCTCTTCTTTTCAATAAAGCAAGTACGAGTTCAATGTAATTGCTTCTTGAATAGATGTAAGTATATTACATATCTTCGACAATCGATTGCAGAAGCTATAAAAACTATTATTTCTGTGTCAAAGGTTCGAAAAGGCAAGACGAGGCGAGAAATCTTGGATCTTGTTTATCTTTATATAGGGGGATTATAAATAAAGATTTTTTTATTATCTAATATATCATAAATATATATAGATATAGGCTTTAAAATCCACCTATGGTTTAAAGTCAAAATGAGAGAACAGTAGATAGTAGTTCATTTATTATTTAATGTCAATTCTTAAGAGTTTACTCCTCCAGCTGTTCCTACTGAATAACACCCTATATAAAACACCTTGTGGCCTAATTCCACCCATATAACACTTGAATTTATAGGTCAGTCTTTCCCTGACTAGTTTTTTAAATGAATTGGCTTGTAAAATTTTAAGACTGCAGTCTTGGTGATGGAGCGGCAAAATTGGGATAAATATTTCGTAACACGGGAATATTGAAAAACTGTTAACGGTAATATTGTTGCTTCGGAGAATGCACTTTTGAAGGTAAGCGATACATTTTCTTGTACCACTTTACTGTCATCAATATTGCCTTTATACATATACAGGCTGACAGTATTTTTCATAAGAGTCGTAGATCAAAAGTTATTAGCTTTGTGTACTAGTAAGGCATATATTACCAGCAATTCAATCTTGATCTTTAAGCTGTTAATTAGTAAGGTTTTAGAATACTATTTTTATATAATACAGGATTATGAAAATCAACATTACAGAAATTATGTTACACACACAAACTTAAAGATCGTTAGAATAATATCACGATTGTTCTTTCAAATGTTTATCTTAATCCCAAACACTTGTAATTAATATAATTAACAAGATATCACTGCGTCATGGTTATTAAAGTTAGTGTTATTTCATGTTTTGCACACAAATGTGATTTGCGTAGTTTTTGCGCGTCTGACCGCGACCTTCCTCTAGGTAGTCTGTAGAGACCTAGACTCAAGGATATCTGATATTATTTGGCATTTTGTCTGACAAGGATTTTACTATATGTACCTATCTAGCTACATCCTTTACATTATATATTTTCCACTCTATATCTACGTATCTTCATAAGATAAGATAAGATATTTCTTTAATGCACACCAAAAAAATTACATGATGAAAGAAATTTAAAAACTATTTTAATGCACACTGGGCGGCCTTATCGCGTTAGGCGATTTCTTCCAGGCATCCTTTGGATGGACAGGATTTAGAATTATAAATAGGCGGTGTACAAGAATACGTAAAATTAATAAATAAGTGAAAGAACACAATACAAACTCAGATAATACACTAATAAATAATAATAAACAATACAACACATAATACTATATGGATGATAAATAATGATGATACACTACTTATACTTCATCGCGATTATTCTACTGCAGTATTTAAACAGCGAAAGTTTATGTTTGTGTACGTAGGTATTTATTTATCTTTATAGTTGAACCAAACCGGATTAAACTTGTTTGCAATTTTAGAGTAATTAATACTAAAAAATACATAGATTTCTATCCCGTACCTATAGATGTAAGTTAAAAAACATTTGCCAACTCCTACTCATGTACTAGTAACAACGTTACCGACATTGAGAGAACAAAACATAGTGATTATAGCAAAGTAGATGTTTATAATTATGCACATATGTATATATATATATTCTTTTCACTCTCGATGTTATTTGAAATGGGACACACACACCGTCCTTTAGGGTTAATATGGTACTAATTTGCTCTTGCATGTTACCTATAATGATACTTAATGTATGTTACAAATTATTGGGCTATCAGAGAAGTCTAAATAACCTCACACGAGATGAAGACAACTTCGCACCCTCTACCAGTGGTCAAGGTAATCAGGTCATTGCCCTCAATCACTGCCGTTTTCGACCAACAAGCCAAATTCCCACTTTCCCCCAAAGAGGCTACAATGACAAATAAAACGTTATGGAAAAGGTATTATTTTCGGACTGGCGAGAGAAATAGTAAACAAAAGACAGTAACATTAATAGCAACTAGTCGCAACCAATGGCTTCGTTCGAGTTGATTCGGGATAAAAAGCATTGTATTGTACTTTCGGAACCTTAACTAGCTCCATATTCAAACTTACCCTGACCCGACTGTTCTTTTTGTGTGAGAATGGAACAAATTCATTAACTCTGAAGTAAAAGCAATTTTTAATGAATTCACTAACAGATCATGCCCGATAAATCAATTCATCGGAGAATCACGACCCCCAGTAACGGGGAATATGACTTAAAGAGGAGAAACTCAGAAGTACGGTTTCTATTTCGTAATGTCGTATAGTACATTGTAACCCCTTAGTTCTCAAATATCGCGTGTATATAATGACAGCCTCTTTTCCCAGAGATAAGCGATCGCCAATTCGCTGGAGCAGTTTTAAGGTGACTTGCTCATTAGGGGATAATGTGGCGCGGTTCAAAGAAAGAAGTTAAGTTAATGTTGAGATAAAAGAATTTGACTAAAATCGGGTTCGAGCATCACCAGATATAGCATACACTAGATCAAAAGCTATAGCCATCTAGAATATGACGGTATGTCAAAAAGAAACTTTCAAAAATCAACAAAAGCGGCACTCATTAATTTTAACAGATATTTAAATTAACTATAGATTGATATGTATTAATAAATGATATAATTAGAGTGGTGTTTTATGTACCAAACATTAAAGACCTTCCATAAAATCCAAAAATAAATCCAAATTTGACGTCGAAAAATACTTTTTCTTAAAACCTTTTTACCTACTGCTGGGCAAGCAATAATGATTATATATTTTGCCACAAATACTAAAAAACAAACACTTGAGTGCAAAGAATTCCCGAAAACATTTTAATATCGACAAAATCATTAGACTTCATTTTCGATACTTTTTTTTCCATGGAGTTTTGCGATAACCGTGCGAGCGAAGCGTCCTAATGTGCTGGGGTGTTTATATAAGCTCGCGACTACAAATTAGCGTCAAGCCGAAATCACGGCATATAAGGTGTTCGGTTACTCCGGCACAGAATTAACTGTGACACTGATTGTTCTGCCTAATTTTGGCGCGGGAAAATTGTAGTGTTTTTTGTAATTATTGTTTTACAAAATATGTACAATAATTTTTTTTTTTAATAAATAAATTCGTGATTATTACTATTAATATTTGATACATTTTTGTACTCGTATTATTAATTGATATGAAAATACAACAACAAAATATCTATAGACGCCAATGTACCATTAAACTACTATAAATTACGTATAGTATCTAACTTACTATATAAAGTTAATAAGTCAATTATTTGAAGGTCAAATCAAAAGTTTATCTCACAAATAGCTACAATATTAAAAAAAAAAACAATTAATGTTAGAGAACATTACAAAAACTTTTCTGAATTTTCTTTGACATCGCAATGTTGATTAAAATAGTTTCTTTTGGTGGCATTCAAAGGATTTAAGAATTCCTTTCCTTATAAAGGACAGGTGAAGAAATGGGAATTTCGTGGTAATTAGTATAATGATTTATTAATTTGGTCAAGTTTAAAGTGAAACAATGTCTACATTAAAATAATTATTGTATTGTGTGTTTTGTTTTACATTTCATTGTTATTGTACCTATGCTGCTAATAAGATTCGTATAATTTTTCTTTTAGAAAATATGCTTTTTCTACGGTTCGTTATAATTCCATTTTAAAAAGTCGTTTTTTCTGTTTAAAAACCTTTAACCTCATAACACTAATCTATTTTATATTCAAAAGCACACTTTTCGCTTCTATCTCAGTACATTTTGACTCCAACTCTTTGGCATTCACAAACTTCAAGGTCGTCTGCTAAGTCTAGCCCACAACATTCTGAGGAACACCTAAGTCCTAAGTTCTTATTCAGAGAAGGGCCCAATCGGAGCTTGAGGAAAATTTGCTAAAATTCCTAATGACCTCATTTCATATCTCGCAGATATCTTGTTTCTGTAATTTTGTTAGCAATATTGAACCTTGGAAATTGTTATTAGATATTTAATGAGATATCTGTTTTGATCAAACTTCAATATTAATAATGCCAGAGAGTGTAGAAGAATTTTGAGAGCTGGGTCGCCAGCTTAGTGTTTATAATACCCTAAATAAGGATTCAGGATCAGTAATTTAATGATTAGTGGACATCCGAAGTGCTATGATGTGGTTTGAGCTGGGCTTAAAATAACAGTTTGCCAAATTTCAATACGAATAAATCGGTATATTCGTATGAGCATCACCGATATACAAGCGAAGCTATACAATCTTTCGCGGTTGGTAAAACCTAGGCTAATTCTTATACTATATGCATTAAAACTAAACGAATACTACTCAAGTCAATGCCCGAAAAAATATACTTATTTACTTAGTGCCCCATTTTTGTAGTAGTTAGAAGTAGTATGTTTACTTTTTCTTCCCTTGTTATTATTGTAAAAATATACTTACACTAGCTGGTTCCCGCGACTTCGTCCGCGTGGAATAGTTATTACCATAAAAACGGGTTTATTGAGTTAACCTTAAAAGATAGACATATACTGTTGCAGACATTTTGTTAGAACATTTCAAGAGAAATAATTCTTTGATGCATATTTTTTGATATCTTGAACCGTTTTCGCAGCGCACGCAACGGAAGCTCTCAAAGATGAATAATTTTCCCCGTTTTTTCCACATTTTCCATTATTTCTTCGCTCCTATTAGTTGCAGCGTGATGTTATATAGCCTAAAGCCTTCCTCAATAAATGGTCTATTAAACACAAAAATATTTTGTCAATTCGCACCAGTAGTTCCTGAGATTAGCGCGTTCAAACAAACAAACAAACAAACTCTTCAGCTTTATAATATTAGTATAGATAATATACTAATGATTATATCGGTTATTCATTTCTTCCGTTCAAATAATGTTCTGTATCTGTAATAAGCAATTACCCCACATACTGAACTAAAATATCAGCAAAACAATATTAGAAGCTGACCGCGCTGTTTACACACATAATAGTAAAAAGTTATTGTAGCATCTTTGAATATGATGTTCAAACGATTTTCTACCTTGATGTAATGTGTTTAAGTTGATTTTAGCTTGGCACCGTTCTTGCTGACCACAGATACAGTATACATACGAGACAGAGGACGAGGTTCTCAATTTGTGGTCACATTTTATTTTAAAGCGTTACTAGGTAGATAGCAAGTTCTATTGCGTTTCGTGAATACATAGTATAACTTTAGTTAAGATATGTGTGAGAGCCTCATATGATTAAATTATAAAAATGATATAAATAAAGTTGGTAGATAGTTGTAGACGTATATTAGCTTTAAAATTTTAGCTCTTAGTCATACCTGTAGACCCAGATATGGCTGAGCAAGGCGCGCGGAAAACCTATTTGCCTTATCTCATATACATAAATATTCTTTTGTAATTTTATTGTCTTTCTTCGATACAGATATTCTAATAGTTTAGGTACTGTAAACATTAGTACGTGTCCTATACGGTAAACATATGGTAATCAATCTGAGGAAGGAATGCGCGGTGCACCGGGGTCAATGACCTTACCAGCTTGTGTGACACTTTTACAACTAACTAGCTATGCTCTGCGGGCTTACTTAGTCTATAACACACAAAAAATACCATAAATGTGTATCCTACAATTATTAGTAACCATTATTGTAGTTATGAATAAATAATAATAAATAATCCCGGAATATTTATTTATTTTATTTATTTTATGAGAAGTTGAGAGCTAGAATCGTTTAATCTCAGGATGACAATAACAATGCAGTGTCATCTATAATAATGCTGTTGTGAACACACTAAAATGAATGAATGTTGGAAGACACTGAAATAATCGCCAGTTTCTTTTTAATTTGATTTAGCTTTTTACAGATTCTGTGTTTGTTGTGTGCTCCCCGAATTCTGTTCCATACATAGAATATGTTCACTCATAGGTATATCATGTACATAACATAGTGCCATCCGAATAGTATTGTATTCATAGTTAAAACTACGCTCCATTCATGTTTGGAATGCCTCTGTAATTGGTCAGATCGATGAGACGTTGAAACAATGCAGTGATAGTACATCACATCACGTTCATTACTTCTTGGCCTTTACGAAAATTGATATGCGTTAAAGATGATTAAGTTGTTTTCATAATAAGTCAATACTTACTCCCTAGTGAAATAATTCTGCAGGGGAGTTCTGAACCTCGGTGATGAGGATATACAACCCATGAAGAAGGGTGTAAGTTTATGCTTGACTTCATCTCACATGATGTGAGTGAGTACGTACTCGTGCTTATCTTATACTTGTTCCTTTTAAACTTGAAGTAAATGATTAAACATTTATTAATTATTTGCTATGGAATTTTATCTACACTAATGTTGTAACATTCTACTTATGTTTCCAATACTTGACTTATAATTACTACTGTTATAGCGCAGACAACAAAACACTCAATTCAAGCAATTTCACATGATGGTATAATATCCACATCGATATCGTAATAGCTCATTATAACATCGATAAAACGCGACCAACCTGATTGCAGGGCCAAAATCAGGTTGGTCGCGTTTTAATCAATAAAACGCGACCAACCTGATTGGCGCGCAGCTGCGCTCTCATTGGTTAGATTTTAATGGCGGCAAAATCACTGTGACAATACACGTACGCGTGAATTTAATTAATAAATTAAAAGTTAAAATGTTACAACATTAGTGAAGATAAAGTAGTGTATGCAACTGCATATAACACGGGTATTAAAACACTCGTTACTATTATGAAAACACTCGTGTTTTAATACCCTTCATTATATGACAGTTGCATAAATTACTATTTCGTAACGATTTCATAGGAATAACAGGTATTATATTACAATCAATTGCAATTTTAGTTTTCAGTTCTTGCGAAAATATGACGATATATGACATGAGTACATCATTGCTTCGTAAACTATTTACTGCATATGCACTTTGTACTTTATTGCACAATTCACAAACCTTGTTATTTTGACCGTAAAATGGCATAATGATAGAGGCGTTGCCAAGTTCCATTTATTGTTAAACCAAAGTGAAAACTTTATTTTGGAAATGTGTGAAAGAATGTTCCAAACCAGAGCCTATTACATAAAAAAAAACATGTATTTTTACTAGATAAAATACAAATTACTAGATAAAATACAAATGCATAAAAATAAATGACTAATGTTAAAGTATTTAACTCAATTTGCCAACTCTTAAAGGTAGTAAAATAATGAGGAAAATGGTGGAACGTAAAGTCAGATCCCAAAAATTGGATTTGATCACAAACCGGTTTAAAATAAACCTGAATATTACATGACATGATGACACACATGATTAGCAGATGTTTTAGTAAATTAGGCAAATATGAGCCAGGGTTCCGGAGAAACTATTACCAAGTTACAAGTAAAACTAAAATGATATATCATATCATTTAGTTTTAGTTTTTGTATCATGATTTTAGTTTTACAGACATGGATTTTAGAATAGACTGAACTATTGTCGATAAAAAGAAACACCGAATTGCCAGCTTTTTTATGGATTTCATAGGTCTTCTTATAGCGGTGTTTGTTAAATTATTCTACCGGAAGTGTTAAATTACCTGTATTTTTTAAAAATAAAATAAAATATGTAAAAACTCTGAGTAACATCATTTTATATGAAACGGAACCCAGATGTAAACCTAAAATTTCGCGAACACCAAAACTGGTACTCTCAGAAACCTGTTTCATTTACAAACTAGGCAGTTTAAAGAACCATTGTTTAGGATGAATATGAAACCTGAAAAAGGCCATAAAGGACCAGACTGAAAGTGGCCTTTTTTGGACCAAATGTGCTTTACCATGAATGGCAATGACCTAGTACTAGAGACCTAAAAAGTAAATAAAAAAGATCATGTTATACATACCCACAAGTACTAACTACATTGTTTTTCTTTTAAATAAGTTTTTAAAGGTATAGAATTATGTTTTGGATACTATGATAGTCATATTTTTTTATTATGTTTATATTTTCTGTTAATTAACTTTAGTTCGCCTTCGAGGGATTTCCCCATTTAATATTTTACCGTGAAACAGCATCGACTGTATTGTATTGTACCTATGTAATATTCGCGGAATTATATAGGTAGTGCAATTCCAATTCTTATACCAATGTAGCATATCTACTAACATTGCAAAAGCAAAAGTTGGTTTGACAACCTTTAGCGAATTGGCTTGCGCTAGACTACAACTCGCCCGATGGTAAGCTATATTGTGGCACGCCTACAAAAAGGCATCTTGAAGACGGCTAAAATATAGGTCCATTCAAGTATGTTGCCAACACCGCAAATCGTCACTAGTTAATATTTTTTATCAACAAATTTTATGCAAATGATTAAGGAAATGTCGAGTACGTACCTAATTATCGTGAACTTTCGTTTGGTTTCCCAACACTGCCCACATGTACGAACTGTGGGTGATCACAATAACGGTTTACTATGAACTATTGGGTAATGCATTCTGGAATAGATGTTGTTTTTGTTTCCTTGTTAAGATTGTGTAAGCTAAACATAATAATAATATTTTACGTTAAATTAACGTAATTAGCTTGTTCTGATATGCATTGAAAAATAATTAAATATTATCTCTATTTTTCTGCTATAAAATCTATCTAAGTAGTAACATCTTTCTAGTTTTCTAGCACCCAAAATACATTTCCAGCACCTATATTGATATACATACATGTATAACATGGTTTAGTTACAAAATTATATTTAAAAAATAATCTATACTAATACATATTATAAAACTGAAGAGTTTGTTTGTTTGTTTCAACGCGCTAATCTCAGGAACTACTGGTCCGAATTGAAAAATTATTTTTGTGTTGAATAGACCATTTATCGGGGAAAGCTTTAGGCTATATTACATCACAATGGAACTAATAGGAGCGAAGAAACAATGGAAAATGTGGAAAAAACGGGGAAAATTATTCATCAATGAGAGCTTCCATTGCGTGCACTGCGAAAACGGTTCAAGTCGTGGGTAACAGCTATAATTTATAAAGTTGTTGGTTGTTTGCAAAAATAAATATGATGCCCAAAATAATTCATCCACGCGAACGAAGTCGCGAGCACAGCGAGTCGAAGATATAGCGCGTGTGCTATGTCTCTGTGACATTTCTTAGTAACCCCCCCGGTAGGTGCAAATACTAGATAGATGTGTAGATGTGTAACAATGTGAGAGTCGCCTACGTACATACTCTGCTGCTTGGAATACATCACTTTCCATGCCAACCGGTCGGTTTGAGGTTGAGGCATACTGAGATGTCTCTTAAGATATTTTATTCTATTGGAGTATTACACTGTATATGTAAGTATATTAAAACTTGATAATGTTTTCTACATCGCTAAATATTAAAAAGTAAACATTAAATATGAAACGACTATTGTCATCTATCCATCTTTAAACACTTGGACCGTTCTGAAAATTGATAATAATTAGATACGAGTACCTTTCAATACATTAATATTGTGGTCGATCCTCTAAGCCATGTTACCCGTTTCATGGTGTTACATCTATCTGATATGTCAGAATACCGTTAGTAACATCTAGTAGTACCTATAGCAATAGTAAAATGCCATCTCAAATTTTCAAGATGGCGGCCACGTCAAATATACTTTCTTCTGCACCCACTATGCCTCGTGATTGAGCGTAGGAGCGGCCGCGCAGTGAAATGTGAACGTACCTACAACTGCGCTGAAACGGTTAATGTACTTCTGATCACAGTGGGCGAGGCTCTTTACATTTCCGCTGATTGACGTCTGTACACACTGTTACCTAATCTATGATCAGTCTGTATTGACTTCTTGCTAATCTATGGGTTTTAACATATGCTTGTGTGATACTAGTGGATTCACGCGGTGCTACGTAGTTTGATTTGGAATGATTAGTTTGGAGTTAAGCGCCCGTAACTCAGCTAG
Organism: Macaria liturata; assembly: GCA_964023185.1. Classification (NCBI taxonomy): domain Eukaryota; kingdom Metazoa; phylum Arthropoda; class Insecta; order Lepidoptera; family Geometridae; genus Macaria; species Macaria liturata. The sequence continues at coordinate 10,521,541 of OZ026825.1, read as the reverse complement.
CGGAGGAAATCTGTGGATAAGTGTCCAAAACGTGGCATTCCATTATGGGCGCTTCCATGGGTCGGGTGGCACTTTAAATTGTAGGTGCCGGCTACGTCCATGCAATCAGCACTATGCTGATTTGGGGCTGTGTTGTAGTATTGCGTTTATTCAAGTACAGTGTGTGAACTGTAAAAACCTTTTCTCTCATTTTATTTGAATTTTATCTTTCAAAATCGGTTCAGTAGTATAAGCGTGGATTGGGAACAAGCTAACTTACAAAATCTAGTATATTTTATAGTATACATATGTGTGTTGTATAATATATAAATTTCTAGATATAGGCTCGTGTAAGCATAGTCATGTATAATATTAACTCTTAAATACAAAATTTTCATACAAACTTGACATGAATCTGTTAATTTTTTTCGTGCTTATCTGTTCGTATAGTATTAGTGACTATTGAGTAAACTCTATTTACGTTATTTTGCAGGTCATTGATCTTATTGGCAGGGATTTGTGGAATATTGGAGCTTAGCAACGCGTTCTGTTTATTGTGGAAATAGACTTTGATTTTGTTACACCTACATACGTCTTACGTTACAGTTTCAGAGGTAGTAGGTAGACGGTTTTTCTTTTTGTATGTTTTTTCTTACTTTTATTATCATTTTCGTGTTCTTTTCTGTCGGCGATTTTTTATTTGGCTGCAGAGATGCGCAGTTTGTTATATGATTTAAAGTTTTCTGTGTGACGATAGCTCACAAATGGTTTCATTTATTAAAGGGTTGTAAGCGTTTGGGTAAAGTTAGGCAATTATATAATGTTTCGTATATTTTTAATTGGATCGCTTGTTCGCAAAATAATGATATGAGTTATCAGGAGTTTCATGTAAGCTTCAATGTTCACCTTCCAAAAGTTGTAGCACAAAACGTTTATTACTAATCTGTGTACTTACTTTTCACTTTACTATATCTACAGTCTACACCATAGCTTTGTAAACCTCCCCTAACATCAGAAGACATCCCATTAAAGATATTTCTGTTATCGCATCGCCAGTAATTAGACGAGCTATCAGATGTATGTTCGCGACGTCTCAGCTTCCCCTTATTGCTATCTGGACATCTTGTTTTTAAAATAAATATGTCTAAAAAAGATTCTGGCCGATAAGACTTTTTTGAAGTTTTGGTAAAATTTCTGAATTTTGGAAAGAGTATGGAAAAATAATCTTTTTTTTTAATAACTTTCTTACTGTTATACGATATGATACACATAAAAAAAATCGATGAAAAAACGTCTTTTTTAAAGCAAACCTCTGATATTTTGTAACAAAATATCAGAGCCTACAGCCTGTTTATTTAAGAAAAAAACCAGTAGTAAATAAAGTAACATCGTATGAGATTCGAGTGGCCAATTTGGGTGCCGACAGTTTTTATACAGCCCTAAGGGCCTCTGACATGCCTTGAAGTCGGCTGTGCTATGAGAAAAGATAGTAGTATATCATACTAAAACTTTGAATAATTTTAAGGCTGTATGTAAATCAATATAACAACTACTTAGAATAGAAATATTATTCTATTTTTTCAGTGACTTAATATCCATCAAATTATTAATAAAATGTTATCTGTTAGGTACATACACTACTTACTTATACATACGTCACAAGTACATACAATATTTAAATACATGTGACTAAATTCTCTAAATATGTACAGGTCGATGGCACAATATATTCCACTCGATACATCATCAAACAAGAAATGAGAGGCAAAAACTAAATGTTACTTGCTTTATTATAGTAGGAGTTCTACTTCTTTGAACGAATATTGTCAAATTACTTTATAACACAAACAAACTAGCCTTTATTCCATTGTAATAGGGCTCAAAGAAGCCTGGCAAAAGGTTAAAAAAATGGGATCGGTCAAATTTTCTTTGGCGCGTGTTTAGCATAATTTTAGCCAGTTTTTTCTGAGTTTAATTTCAAATGAGTGTTTGTATAGTTAATTATTTAAGATGGTAAACTTGAATTATTATGATTTTGTGAGGATGTTTTCACTAAAATCATAGTAAATTGTATCTCTATTTTTTAAATTGTCTAGCTTTACTTTAATACTAAGTTTCATCTGAAATTTTCACAAATATGGCTTAGTAGAATCGATATTGGATTTATACGCATTATTGTAAACGCACATTTCATTACATTTTCCGGCCATAATTCTCAGCTGCATCATCACCGATCTTCCTGAAAAAAACCTTAAAAAACCTAACTCTTTCACATACTGAAAACACGTGTTTGTTACACGTGTCCTATCAAGGTCATAAATAACTTCTAGACCAGTACAGGTCTCACCTGGCCACAACCTGGTGCCTAACTGTACTTAGATCATATCTTCCATCACCTAGGCACTGCGGGAGAAAAAAAATATGGCCACTTTCCTGTCGCTAACTAGAACCGACGTGGCTTAATGAGTAATTAGGCTTATTGTGTTTTGATTACTTGTGTAGATTTCAGATTATAATTTTGTGTTGAGATTTTCCTCAATGGTTTTGGGGTGTCCTCTATATATTATGATTTATTGCATTTTGTATGTAGGATAGTGAAGTTAATCATTGATGATTTTATGTAAAAGGTAAAGCTAAAAACTTTAAAGTATTTAAAATTAATATAAGTGTAAAATATCCAAATCCAGGTATCTTTATTGTTTTAAAGTAGTTTCTTACTTTTTTAATGAAATAGACCTTAAATACTTTCCTACATATATATGAGCTGTACAATAAAACAGTATATCAAGACAAAACTTACTCCTCTTGGCGGTAAGTTTTGTCTTAAACATACACACCTTTCTCCCGCGCAGATTTACTTCTGCTCCAGTAGGTATTCATATAAGAATGTACGTCCAATACAAATACTTATAATATTGTATAGTTACATACGAATAGCGATCATATAGAACGATAACTTCGTACAATTGAAGCATCGAATATGCTTCCATTTTTCCATATTACCTCTCACACAGCGCTCGCACACAAATATATTTTCTCGTGATTGGTCCTCGACGGCGGAAGTAGACGAATGTCACCGATGATGGCGGCTGGTCTGGTTGGCTCTGCTATTATTTAACGTTAGATTTTACGATTCACACACACACACATTCATTCAACTCAGAAGCGCCCGTAGCTCAGCTGGCGGCGGCAATCGCTTGCGATTACCAATGTTAAGCAATTGTCGACGCGGTCAGTCTTTGGATGGGTGACCAAAAAGTGGAATTCCATTCTGGGCGCTTCCATGAGTCAGATAACACGTTAAATTGTAGGTCCCGGCTGTTTATCATATTACGGCAGTCGTTAAACCATGTCAGAGGCACATAGGGTGGCTAATTGATTGACTCTCGATACCAGAGTTGGCCACTCTCATTTGATAAAAAGATGAAGACTCGGCATTTTTAGCACAGTTACGTTTCTACGAGTATAGTATACATTATTCGTAGAAGGCTACATAAAAAACGCGATCACCAATCTGTATCAGAGATCACGGGCGCGGCAGAATCCGGGCCGCGTTTCATCGAAATTGGCACCCACGGAATGAAAGTACGACCGGACATACAGCCCGCAGTTTGGCACCAGTGGATTTGCATGGAGTTTGCATTTAATCGTTATTTATAACTTTATTTCAACTATTGTTATTGTGTCATTTTTTGTAGCAGGATTAGTGTCACTTCGTATTGTTTTTATAAAACACAAATACTCTCGTAGATGCCTGTCTAAATTACTATGCTTCTATGAAGTTCTAATTTGAATTAAGTATTATTTTTTGACCTGGCCAGTAGCCACTGTTACTGTCACTAACCATAATTTAATGCCCAAGAAACCTTCTCAATAAATTTATCCCGGGGACTTACGAAGTTACGATCCTAGTAATGAGGTATACCAATTATAAATAACATCTTAATACATACTGATAAAGTTATTAATAATGTACATGACTTTATATCTGTTAAAAAAAATACTCTACTTTTATAGTGCACTATTTGTGCCATGTTTGAAAATAGACGCTCGCTACACGACACTGCATGTCGGAAATCAGAATGCAGAAAGTTTTCAGGAAATAACATTTTTGAAATAACTTGAATTTTTCAACGTTTTTAGCAGTGCTGATATTTTGGTAACCATACTTTAAAAGTGATACAATTATTTAGAGAATCATTGATTCATAAGCCAAGTTACAACGAAATTTAATCAGCAAGACGTATGCCAGAAACTAAATCAGACAAATAAAATAGCGTCGCTCTAAAAAACTGTAAACTACATTTTAATTCATAAATATGATGTCGAAACCCGTTTTAGAAATACCTACGGCTGACACCAACTATGTGCCAATCAGGCTATTTCCATCACGTTTGAAAAAGGTAACCTGATATAAGTCGAGGCGGTGCGGAAACGACGTATCATATATTATGAAAATCGCACATTCAGTTAGCGTACGAATGTACCCCAGTAGGTAGGTACTGTTGTACAAAGCAGGGGTAATATTACTCAGAGACGCATAACTGTGGTCGGGTCGAGAAACATGCAGAATTGTAATATAATTTATTGCGCCTGACATATATTATCAATAAAATATCTTTTTTTTTTATGAACGAATCAACACCCTATCTATCTAAAACGTGTCTATGGCTACTAATAGAAGCTAAGACCAAGCGAAGTAATCAGCAATAAAGTTCGAAGCCTACAGAGGAAGAACAACATAAAGGTTCATCACTTCATTCGTCATGTACCAGATGAGAAATAAAATAAAAACAAACTGGGAATTGCGTCGGGAACTCCAGCAAGAAGACCAACGCTCTCCAATATTAACTGACCTATCACGTATTTTGTGGCATATTCGAAGTTTACCACAATTATCCGTTTATCAGCTCCAACGTCGTCGCTACAAAGCCGCCCGCGCAGTCTACGATCTACATACAAACACAGTATGCTCATATAGTCGCATTGTCCAAATATTCGGCCCGGTTATTGACCCCCCGACCATGGGACCGAAAACTGGTCTCCGAAAAAAACCGCCAGCCTTTCGCGAATGTCTCGGTAACAAGTGCTTTTAAGGCTCAGATAATTGCCTCGTACAAAGTACCGGGAGGCTTTGGAGAAAATATGCGAACTGGTTCTGACCCAATTTTAATTGGATGATTTTTGGTCGTGGTGAGTATATAGAACAGTGCATGAATTTTAATGATTGCTGGAGAATTGTTTGCTGGTATCATTTTTTGGTTGTAGAATGTTTGAGTAAGCGGAATTTTAATGCAAACCGTCGAGGGAAGACACCAAAAAATTTTTTTTTAAATAAAATTAACATATTTCAGTTCATTAAACATGACAAGAGAGGTGACATATTTACCAACTTTATTATAGAAAACAATCACCTTATGCACTCCAATTACAAGCAGAAATAAATTAATTTGCCTTTAACAGTTTTGCTGATCTAAACCACGTGATAGTTGAGGAATTCGATTTCCCAATCGCTCACGTGCCAACTACGATAAGTTTCAATTTTCGTCTACGGCGCGTAAAAATATATCATTAATATCATAAAGGAGAAAGTTTGTATGCGTGTGTGTCTGTAACTTATTTATGCTCAAACGGTTGAAATGATTTAAATGAAACTCTGTACGGAGGCAGATTACACCTTGAATGCACACGTAGACTATTTTTTAACAATAAAATTTAATTCAAACACAAAATTACAATGTTATAGGTATATCGTATAGAAATGTCAAATATCTCAAATATGTCAAAAGAATTATTTTTTACTGTTAAAATTTCACTTTCGCCCTGAAATTAATTAATGCATGTAAAACCGCAGGACGCTGCTAGTACTTTTCATAAAATAGCAGGACTAAAGCAATATTACAAAATCCGGATGTGTTTTCGCCGCGACGTATATTTTTAGTTATGTTTGTATACAGTTTATATTATATATACAAGTTGAATGGAGAGAACCGCTGAATGACATGATTTATTTTAGTTTGGGACGGAGTAGGTGTGTGCTGCGGGTTTGCTTGTGAGATATATTGAATGAAAGAAGTGAGTTCGTATGAAAATGACCATTTTCGTACTTTTTATTATTATTAAACGTGTATAAAGAAGAAATATCAGCGCTGGTTGCTAGTAGCGTAAAAATATATTAATTAACATTCTTGAACTGGATTCAATCTGCGCACAACGAGACTTGACTTGACGAGTGGCGTACAAGAAGAGATGCCTATGTTCAGCAATGGAGAATAAATAGGCTGATGATGACGATGATGATGATGATTCTTGAACTAATCTCCTATACTATTCCTGAAGGCTGTTATAGATAAAGACTACGCGAATACTAAGAAGGTTAGTTACTAATGTGGCCGTAATAGGTGACTTAGAACGCTTCATAAACATAGTTTAATGTACTTGTAAATTTGACATATGGTCAGACAGACGGACGTTAGAAGAGTATTTCCTGTGTTTTGTCACCTTTCATCATTCATTCACAGGTACTTATTTTAGTATAAGTATGCGAAAATGTATATTTTTAAACGTATTTATAGAGAATAAGGAAAGTGACTTCCTTTTCCTTATATTTGTAAAGAAGTTAAATAGTATCACGCTTAGTACACAAATTGCTTAATATAAAGCAACGTTTGTGATAAACAAGTGATTCTAAAGTCAGCAATATGTTAGTTAACAAATCTCTCTAATACAGTCGAATTTAGAACCTCCGCTTTTGAAGTCAGTTGTCAAATAATATCATAACCATGCACTCCAGAATTGCCTACAAAAAAAGTACAAATACTTCGATGTTTAGATTTAGCCAGGATATGTTCCTACATGTACCACCATAAAAAATCTAGAATAGATAGATAACCACTCAATAAAACTCATCATACCAGGATAATAATCGCACAAAAATAGTATCCTAATTGGTTACACGAATAAATTAATTGGTTACACGAACAATTAATCCAATAATGATCAAGTGCAACTATAATGATAGACGATACGTTTCCATAAATTGTCTGAAGTCTCCATTACCAGTAGTCAAGCAAGTCCCAAGTCCAGTGCATCAGGAGCTAGTGGAACTGACGCTACCCACCACGGCCGCGGCCGGGTGAAAGAACTCGCTGATCTCCTCTCATCAGGACATGGCTATTTGGGACCAGGAACCTAGTGTACGGAAGAATGCACGTACATTTTTTTTTACAAGGAATGGGTTTGCACTTACCGTAATTCGCCTATACATAATGTTAATGATACTAGCTTAGACCCGTGGCGGTACCCGTGTTAAACCGGAATTCATATAAGTAATAAATAAGGACAGCAAGTCTATGAAACACTCTTCCTGGAGCCCTGTTTCCAGAAAATTATAACCCAGGAGTCATCAAATCCAGAGTAAATATGTTTCTTCTAGGCAAGCATGCTACATCTTATACTAAAGTGGTGCTTAACATCAGGCCGGCTGTAGTCAAACGTGAGCCTATTGCGTGTTAAATAAAACGTGTTTTTTTTTTTTTTAATAAAACGTATATACCTACGAGTATATTTTTACCAAATCGGTGCAAACGTTAAGTTTTGCCCCAAAAAATTAGAGTGCTGTTAGTAAAGGACCTCTATATATTCTTATGACCGGTTACAAAGTATACAGCCAGACATATATGTTTTGGAAATGTGTATTTCTTTGAATCGATGGTACCCTAAAATAAATTAACTTGAGTGTATCCAATTGAAGCGTCAGTTAGTCGTGACCACCCAGTGCCCGAATCAAGACATAAATATCCTTCAACTACGTATTAATGGGTTAAATACAAAACTATATTTTTTTGCTAGAATTAAAAAAAGGTTGTTACAGTTAAAAATTATAACAATGATGAAAATAAATGACAATCTAAAATATCAATGTGACGTATTGTCATTGTAACGATTTAACATGGTGGATTGGATAAATCCCTTTTCACTGCAACCGAATACATAATATTATTAGGTAATCTTTATTTTTTTTATAAATTTTAGATTGTGTGGAAAAATATGAGCACATACTTGTAGCACCCCTCTTTTCCACAAAACATCAAAGTATATATCATTCTGGACTCACAAGCCGTTTAAATCATCTCAGCTAATAGTAATTAATGCATGGCAATCAGCAAAAAGTGAAGCGAACGGTATTCAAATTCACACCAATCACGACTTTGGAATGCGTTCGAAAACCAATACATCTCATAGTTAAGAAAAACACAAAAAATTATAAAAAAATATGGTTGTATGAATGAAAACGGAGCAAAATCGTAAACTTCAATGGTTTTAGTTCTTCTGCGGTACGTGTCAGTTATTGACTATTGATTGATAATGAAATACTTGAAATTCACACATATTATTTATACAAACTGTCAAAAAACGTTACAGTATCAAAGCTTTCTTCGATGCTTCCAACATCTTATACCGTATATTTTCTTTGACACAAGAAAATTTTCCTTCCATTTTTTTGAATTCACGCAAAAATATATGTACCCATAAATGCATGGAATAAGGGATACTTATTAAAATAATCAGTTGTGTTGGAAGATGAATGTAGCCCATCCTATTCCAAACGGGACCCTAAACCGAAAGACAGAACCAACTCATTCCGATAATTGCAACCATTTCTTTCAATTCACTGGTGAATGAAAGAGACAGAAAGCTTTCGGCTTTTGCTTAATATATCTGGTTCGCAAGCAAAGGTATGCAATATCGAGAATAAAAAATAAAGTGCCCGATTGAGATGATGGTATCTCGGCCGCCCAATTATTTGGACCAAGCCGGTTGCTATGGTAACTGACTTGTTTGGACACGCCATTTTGGGGGCTAAGTTAAGAGATAACATACTTTACTGTGACTAAGGTTTTTTAACCCAGAATAGGCTTACGTTTGTCTACAGGCTGCCTGATGTTAAGCACCACTGTAGTCTAAGATGTGCGCTTGCCTATAAGATACCTATTTACTCTGAATTTGAAGACCTCTGAGTGATAATTTTCTGGAAACAGGGCTCCAAGTAGTTAATATCTGATAATTATAAATGATTCCTTTTGTTAATGTTACTTAGAACGCTAAAAACTAACTGATATTAACTTAACTTAAAGGATTAGTTCAAAGCGAATGTCACACATCTACACGATTAGAAATATGTACTTTTTTTGTCGTTTTAACTCATAAAACACCGCTGCGTTAGTACACAAACACTAAAACAAAGAGTTATATCATGATGTATTCTCGTGTTAATCCTTGTCTACGATAAATATAGCTTCGAATATTCATGTACATTTCTAGACAGACTATATTTCAGCCACGCTAGATTAGACGTTGTGCATTTTAATCTTCTTCTGAGTATCGTAATAGCAATATACCTATACCTGTTAAAGCAGACATACAGACTAGAAGTTTTCTATAAAAGAAGTGGTATTGGAAGATTGTCTTTTTGTTTGTATGTTTGTTGATGTTTTAAAAAGATGACGTGACCAATAAATACTTATTCAGATTATGAATGCTTACATGTAATCAGGCAGGTAGTCAAAGGTAAATATATAAACCTACTATATTCCCGAAATAATCTTATGTTTTGATATCAAACATAACTTGCGTCATTTTTAAATATCGGTAACGTTTTGAATTTTAAAATAAATGTTTTTAAGAAACGATGTACTTATGTCAAATAGACTAGATAATAAATACCTTAAACCATCAGAATTTAGAATTTATTTATTTCTTACCTTAAAGATAACTTAATGAACAGAGTTTATATTTTATTTAAATTGACCTTAATGTAGAGTTACCAGTGGCTACTGCACTAGGTACCCCTGTATCGCAGCAGCCACAGGTGCTTTTAAATGGTATGATTTAATGATCATTACCTTAAATTCTAAATTTCACAAGATTTTAAATAACACCACAAAAGTAATTTAAAATTACAAATCCAGAGGGCGATACTAGTTCTAGGACAAAGAATAAAGATCGCTTTAAAAATGAAAACTTTTTTTCCCAATTGATGCACCGCGGTGAAAGCGGTTGGGTGTAAAAAGGTAAGCTCAGAACTAAGTACAGACAAACAAAAAAGTACAAAAAATATAGGTATTCATTTCGGACGCAGTCTGTGAAACTCGCCGACTTGTACGGTTAGCGAAAAAATATACTCGCTATTGTTTTTTATATTCCTAGTTGGCAGATATTACTTCGCTACTATTATACTTCAGGATTACTCAAAATAGGATAAAAGCTTGAAGTAAGTATGTAAAGTAGTTACTAATGTAATTTTTTTTACATTAAGTAACAAATCTATGATTTTGTGCCTAATTCCACGTACCTTGTGCTACTAATATAACAGCTTCTGTTTAACTGATTTCTATTTTATTGCTAAATCGTGGTTTGTAAATTGTGAAAGGAATTTCTCAAATACACATGCTATTTCTTTTCAACCATTTTAAATAATAACAGAATATGTCATTCCTTCTTAAAGTTATTTATGTGAGTAAGTTTTGTTCTAATCTTATAATGTACTAGTGGTTGCCGCCAGTACCTCGTGTGTGCGCTGGCCAGCCAAGCTTGGCGCGTCAAAGTCCTCATAAAGGAAGTAAATATTGCCATACTGCTTGTATTATGTAATGATTTATTAATTACCACTACTTACTACTTACGGATGGTTACTGAGCTTTTTACGTATTGTTTGTGAGGCTAAATTTAATTCGTTTTTTTTTGGGATGAACTCGATTCTTAACCCAAAATTATTTAATTTTGGGTTACGATAAGTCTACTTGGTTTTTTTATTGTTTGGTCTCGACTCTCATTCTGAATAAGTAAAATTTGTGTCAGTGTAAAATTGCAAAAGACAAAATAATCGTGTGCATTTTTATGCCTGTTTAGTATTACAGTATTTATATATTCAGCAAACAAACCTATAGCCTTACCTTTGTATTACATACAAATCCCGTCTTGAAATAATATATTTAAAGTACAATGGTAAAAAGATTTTGGGCGCTTCCGTGGGTCGGATGGCACGTTAAATTGTAGGTCCCGGTTGCTTGTCTAGCACGACAGTCGTTAATATACTCTGGGCGGCTTGATAAACTCTCGACACCAGAATTGGCCACTTTCATTCGATAAGAAGTAAAGTACACATAAGTGGTAAGCTCAAAATGTTTCATAGCCTGCGACCGATCTTCATTTATATAGAACAATACAAGTTTTTATACAACTTTATGGGTAACCTAACCACGTCAATTATTGCTAAAAGTGGCAAAGTGCGTGTATCACATCTACATGATAATTGTAGTTTTAGACAATACGCATGTGACAAGTACCTATATAAATTAGGTACGCACGAATTTGTCAAAACGTGACACTTTCTATTTGCCACCACAAAAATAAAGTATTCCAAATTAGCATACTTGCAATAGCGTTAAATTAAATTGCTAATTTTAGATTTTTGAGAATATTGTCTACATATCAAATATCTTCAATTTCAACTTTTTATAATTAAAACTGATTTGGTTCAATTCAATATGGTTTCTATTAGTTGAATCTCGCCAGAAAATGTGTTAATAAGATTAGATTTAAAGTGAGTTTCAGGTCAAAGTAAAATATCATGCAAATAGATTAAGACTGCAATAATATAAAGAATAAAAAATAATAAAATACATTTATTGAGACACGAAACAACACGAGATACAGAACACAAGAAAATATAAAAATAGATATAAGTATACAGCTCTATACAGCTTTTGAAATAAAAAAATCAATCTACGATTAACTTTATTTGCTCAGCCAATTTTAAGCACTTATCAAGCTATTTTATAAATTAGATTTTAAAGCTGCTTCTGCTTCTTTAATAAATCACTATGATCCAAACATGTTATATTTCTCTCGTTCTAGACCTTATATGAGCGTTAATAAGGTCGTATTTTAACTGGCGTATATTTTAAAGAAAGGTTTCAATTCTTCGTCAATACAGGTACCTAGAATTATCTAGATCTTAGACTTTATAGCCAACAGATATCTCATAATGGCAATGTGATTCGTTACTAAACCTAGTGATAGATCAGATACAAACATCACGGGATAAATCTTGAAGCTGATTGCATTTCACTCTTGCACTCCTCAGCCCGGTTGACTGAAAGGTTGGTTTTATACAGGATTACATGTAATCTAAAGCATAACCTTTTAAGGGCGAATGCCCAAGATTCATAGAACAAAAACTTGTTGCTTTATGCGTTTGACGTACTATTATAGTACGTCAAACGTACGTCAAACCTTTTAAGAGTGGCTTTTAAGGGTTAGTAACCCAGTAGATATAGAAAATAGGTTGATAGTATGAAGTTTCATAGTTATTTAGTCTATGATCTAGATATATTAAGTCCGTTAGTGTTTCTGCGAACTGATTTAGTTTAGGAAACCGGTTGCAACCGGAAGTAATTTGGATTTTTAAAATAGCATGGTTAAGTAACGGAATTTGCCGAACTTAAAATGAAAGATTGATTCGTTTGAATTCATTGTAACTTTAGTGTACTAAACTAGATTGTATATTTCCCAAATCTGTTGGCTGCTAGAGAAATAAATAAAATGAGACAAGCCTCTTTTTTTCTGTGGGGTGAAGGCATTTTACAAAAAAGCCTTATATTATTCCATTAATTGACCGCTGATATTAAACAATTTAATTATTATTAAGCGCTAAGAAAAACTAGTAGAATTCTATAGTAACTTTTTAGTTTTGTTTGTCATAAGTATTATGTTATTAAACTATCGTGAGACGATTTATTAATAAATAACTATAACGGTTTAGTTCGGTTGTTATAAGTAGGTATGTTTCCGTTAGCTTAAGTCCAATCAAGCTTCAGGTTGTCAATTCTTAAAACATTTCTTTCAATTACTGCACAATTACTTTGCTCATGAGAACTGCTCCAATCGCGCTCGCTCCCGAGCTGAAAGAGCGAAAAAAGCTAAAAGAGCGAAAGAAGCGAGCGAGCGCTCATTAAGCTAATGTGGAAGAAACGAAGAAAGAATTCCTGGAAAAGCTCAGTCATGGACACAGTCAAAATAGTTAAAGATTTTCTTTATTAATTTATTAGTTTAAATCATATAACGTTGGACAGAAACATTCAAAGTTTTACTGATAATATAACACTTTCAAAGCGGAAAAATAAGCACTAGACAGTTCCAATACATTACATTTTCTTATAAATACATTCATACGTCAGCATCGACAGAAAATTAGAACAAGCAAAAAAGTTATGTAAAATCACTCATTAATTAATAACGTAACCTAGTAATTATTTTCTAGGTGTCATTCATCTATTTCTACTTACCTAGAACTTAATAGTTTAATTCCTACAAACATTATGTTAACATTTATTTTTATTAAAATAATTGCTTATTCGTTTTATCATGAAATTAATTTATTGCATAGCTGTAAACTTGATTTTTCTACAGGTTGACAGTTTTGTAAAACTTAGTTATTTGCTGAAATGCGACCTGATATTGAAGTGCTGATTTTCAGTTTGCTTGGTATTTGTATTATGAAACATCCTCCATTCTTAGAATTATCGTTGTTATTTGACTCTAACTGAAGTAGGCTTGTTAATTTTACATCTGCAATATTGTACGTAATTATGATTTGTGACTATGAACAAATTATTTATACATGTTTCTAATGGTATAAAGACGAAATAAATAAAAATGCTAATATTTGTTAAACGAAAGCACAATCTATAGATAATACGAAAAAAAAATCAAATAGGTACCTACACATGTCTTTTTTTCATAATCTTTTATTTTTTTATCCAAATTTTGAGACTTTTCTACTGAAAAGGTGTTTGTGGCAAGCTGTATAAAATAGCCCAAAATTTTAAACTTGTCGATTTGGAATCAACTTGTTACATTCACCATTGTGGTTTGACTTACGAGGTTTGGATTGGGCTCAAAAACCGGTAAAATGTTTTAATTTTACTTGATTCATCATGGGACTGGTGACTCTGGTTTTCAAGACGCCCCATGAGCCACGCCTTGATTACTATTACACTTCTATATGCTGTGAGGAACATATGATCCACGGAGGCATCTAGTTACCTGCATCCAAAAGATGCAGCATGGGATCCAAGAAGTTTTGCTAACTGACCTCTGACTTTAAATATGAAGATGGGACCCGATGATGATGATGATGATCTAGTTGTCAACGAATTTAATAAATTAAGCTCAGATCGTATATCACTATCGGCTTTAGCGATGAGGCAGCCGACTGTTAAGTTTGTCAATGTTAATTTTTAAAGAGTTTGTCAATATACCCACAGTTTTGCTGACGACCGTAACGCCAATCTATTGGGATCAAAAATTGACGGACAATGATTTAAAAAATTACCCGATTAGCAATATAAATACCCGGTATTACAGGCAAATTCTTGCAGTGCAGGCAACTTACAGGTAACTACCCTGATGTATGGCGGGATATGTTTGATGTATTCTCATTCAGGTTTAGGGATGGTGGGTTAGCTTGATGGAGCCACGGATAGGCAGTGATGGATTTTGGCTGCGTTTAGAGGTTTAGACTAGAATGATGGGGTTGAGTAAGTAAATTCATATCAGCGTAATGAACTCTGTTGCATAGAATTTCAACCACGCTTAATGCCTCTGTTTTGTTTAGTGACTATTTTTTTTTTACAATTATAGTGAGGTTTTGTGCCATTTCATTAACATGCGTATATGCCATTTACTGTAATTAACAGTGAGATAAGGTAATCGCTCTTTGTAAAAACCGGAATCAAATCAGATAGATCGGGATCCGATCCTATAAATTTGAAATACGGCTGAGGTGAACAACAACAATAATAAAAAGTGAGGTGACGACATACACTTACAAAATGGAACGTTTTGCCAAGAGTGCTCAAATAAAATAAAATACAACAATCTAAGATCAAGATATAAATGAAAATAAAATAAAAAAGCCTTTATCAAGATATAAACCACAATAAATTAAGCGGCTGTATACACTATGCACCTATCAGCGAGTATATTTCTGAGGACAGAGGTATTACCGCTTGATGAATGATGACGGGGGTTGATTTATACCTTACAGTGTTACACAGATTTGGAGACCCACTGGGACCTTGGGAGCAGGGGAAAGGTCGCGTTGATATTTACTATGGAATTCAATTCGAATTGAATTTGGCGATATTTGGACAAGTCAAATTAGGATTTGTCTACTTATTGTGTACTTTAGGATGAAGTATCCAAAGTCTGATTGTGTTAATGACATTTTTACACACGATACCATGTTTTTCTATGAATAAAAGTTTAAAATACCTAAATGATATACTTTTTAAATAAAGTAAAAAAATATGTACAGGACCCGAGAAAAAGGGTTCACGCTTACCGGCACCTTAACGATTGCCATCACTGGACAGGGCGGTGATCCAATTAATAATAATAATAATGCAGCAGCAAGCAAAAACAAGGCAACAACGTGCGATTTTGGGCCCGAAATGAGGCAAAACAGTCGCCCGGAGCAACGCAGGGTCAACGCTCCTTGAGAACTGGTCCAAATTACTTGCCCAAAAAAGCCCTTGGAACTGCCAGCTAAAGGGCCGGGATTTTTCTGCGCTCCTTTACATTTTAGCGTTATATAAATGCCATTTTGAATTCTGCAGAGATGGCGCGCCAATTTCGAGGGTGCTATATAAATTTTCCGAGAGCTTATCTGATGGGATGGCTGGACAAAATTGTTAAACGTTCGTCAAACAATCAACAGACGAGGCTTGGTGCTGGGTTCGGGGAAACGAAGGCGACAGACTTGGATAAGAGACCCTTTATAGTCCGGTAACCTCGTTTGGAAGCCAGTTTCATTCCTGTACAAACACACTACATGTACCTTCGACACCACAGAGTCGTTTGTGAGGATGTCACTATGAGGTGTGACGTGTTACACCCTAGGCTGCAGCAATGCTTAACATCAGGCAGGCTGTAGTCAAACGTAAACCTATACCACGTAAAAAAAAAAAAAAAAAAAAATGTCGCTTCACTTGGCCTGGTGGTCAAAAACCTGCTTAATGGAAATAAATACGTACCTGTAAAATGTTCAAAAACATTCTCCGTTTTCACTAGATTATTATTTCTATTAAATAAAATGCAGTATGCTGACGGGTTGGTAAGTACAAGTTAGTACAAAAGTTTAATAACATCTGTGGCCATGACAAAATGCCAGTTATTTGGTTTGTGCTTCTCTCACTACTTGGTACCACCCAGCTCAGGCGCGTAATTATAGCATTTCAATCAACCAGATTTCTGGTCGCAAAGTAAGTTATAATATATTATTAACTATTATGCAAGTGGCGAATTCTGGTGTTTCAACGTTTTCAAACAGTTCTAGACAGACATTGCTTCATAAATACAATACCTATTACCAAGGAGGAACTGTAGTTATTTATACACGGCGGCAATACAAGCTTTTGCCCGCAATTTTACCCGCGTTAGTGCGAAGCATTGCGGGGTAAGTAGTAGTGTGATTGAACACTAACCCTCTTTTAAATAAAGTAAATAGGAGTTAGATAACTTTGACTATTGTCAACGAATCGAATACCGCAGTTCACAGTTACGAGAACAACAGTCAGTCAGCAGTCTTTTCAGAACAGTAGCTGATTAACTTTAGTGATTACCAACGACTACCTTAGTTCCCTGAGATAATAGAACAGCATGTTATGCGTCAGCAGTAGTAGTGATCCCGCAGGATGCCACAAACCGCAGTGCTCGTGGGAGATCCGGTCTAGCTCTGTTCTGTTATCTGTTATCAGGCCATGGGTTTACCCAGTAATAGCACTGAATGTAATAGGGACTTTTGTAGTGTATGAGCTTACAAGCCCGTTGATAGTAAGCAATTACATTGTCTATATCTAATTATTTCTTTCTTGGTTTTTTTATTCCTGTAGACCGGCACTTAGCTAGGTTGGCAGAATGACTGCCTCTAGATCCAAGGAACGCAGGCTCGTTTCCCGCGCAACTCAAGTAATTACCCATTTTCAACTTTTTGAGTGTGAATATGTTGAGTTGAGTTTGGTTGTTTCTTTGCGTAAAATACTACAGAGTAATCTTAGCCTTTTCGTACGTTTGACAACCGGGCCTTTGTCTATTGTCATCCGCATATCTAATGTGCAGCATAGTTGAACTGATATGGAATTGGTTCTTAAAAGTAGCTGCCAGAACATGCCGTTAGGTACTTGTTAGTTTATTTGAATGGTACTCAAAATAATAAAAGATAACTTCAAATATTATCAAAATTAATATGATCATACAGAATTTTACTGTCTTTTAAATTACAACTTTGTGTAACAAATTGACTCCATCGCTTATTTGAATTGGACTACCTTTCATTATAATTTCATAACAAGCGCGTCTCGGGTCTGTTCTCACGAATCTCGAAGGTAATGTTTACAGTTAATATCTTATTCTGGCGAAGTCCGTAGGTGCTGATCATGGGTTCAGATTGCGTCCTGAAAAAGCACCTTAATTTGGTCTGGGCTGCTCTGGATTTGTAAACTACAGATGGCAAACTTACCTATAGAACTACTACTTTTGTGTAGAATGTAATTTGTTAAAAATATTTACGTGAAAAATCACCACCTAGTATTTATAAATTTCCAAACGTCTTTTCTGTTTTTATTTTTTTATTTTTGAAGTCTGTAAAATTCCTCTCTTCTTCTCCTTTTACAAGATCCCATAATCAAAATTACAATATTTCAATTAAAGCGGTTTTCTTATGCGATCATTTTCTAGACAGATAATTAAGAACTGAATATAGAATTAGAAACTGTGCGTAGATCTATAAAAAAGCTGAATTTTCGCTAAAACGATGTTATCTATCTGTCCTTCCCTAATTTGGTCCAGTTTTGGGAGCTTGGATAAAAACAGGTCCTGTCGGGGCTCGGAGGCGGCCGCCGCGCGCCGCCTGCGGACCTCCATTTGATCTGGACCGCATCGCTGGCTTTTTGCAGACAACTGGATGGTATTTGCCGTGGAGGGTCCCGCCCGATGTAGGGGGATGGAAATGGCACTACCATGGGGAGAAGAAACTATGGTGTAAAATGAGGGAAAGTTGCCTGTACCATACCAATATCAGGTACATGTCCTGACCACAAGGATACAAAGAAGAAATAATTCACGTATCTATAATAATGAATGATTTGAATAAAATACGAGACATAGATGGACGTATAATTTCGACGTCAGAAATCAGGGTGCGCGGTATTGTGCTCTCTACTACGATCTGCTTGTCTAAATTGGATATAAATCTTTTAAAATAACAAAACTTTATTTGCAATAATAAAATATAAAAACAAGGGAAGAAAAACTAAACATACTACTTCTAACTACAATATAAAAATGGGGCACTTAGAAAATCTTTAGAAAAGCCTAAAGATAATCTAAGTGCTCCAGCCCACTACCAGAGGGCAGCGAGACCGCATTACCACGCTGGATAGTAATGCTGATACGTAAAAAAAAAATACTTCGTTCTATTTTTTATTGGAAGGAGAAAGATTCGATGCTTGGCGTCTTTACCTAAAAAGAGATTAAATTTTGACTTTGTAATGGTTGCCACATCTAGCTCATATATTCACTCCCGAATCCCGCGGAGCTGCATAATACACTTCGCAATTTTGTTGGTTCAGTAATTGCATAGCGTTTTCGGCTCACATATTTATGTTAAGTTTTCTTAAAATAATGAGTAGGTGATCGTAATTGGGTGGAATGAACCAAACCGAATAATTTAACCGATTTTAATCGCAAATTACGTGCCGTTGCTCGCGGGTTTAATTTTAATAGTGGTTGTAATGAGATGAGTGTTCGACAAATATTTCTTAGAAAAAAGTGTCCTGGCAACACACAGTTTTGCTCTGATTGCGAGCAAAAATAACCGCGGTCGGCCGGAATTGAACCTGCCTTTTCACGAATTCGGAAAGGAAACATATAATTGTAAAACGTTTGTTCCCAATTGTTCCCAAGTGCAAAAACATTTTATGAAGAAAATTATACAATTATATGCGAAATATATTTAGAACCCAAGAAACCTTATTGCATTCACTTTGTCGGTGCATACATCCGCGGCCTGTAATCAGCGCGCGCGTTTGTTTCAAATATTTAATGGACAGTTAAGAAAGCAAATAAATCTTCGTAATCGACTTTAAAAGTATTTCATTTGGGCGGCCTTGTCGGCCCTTATCGCACTTTAAACCTCTTTTATATCATTTTGCTGCTGCAAGCTAAACTCACTTATAAACCTTTTTTGCCATTTTGCACCTCTGCCAGTTATTTAATTTGGTTTGTGGCGTTTATTGATGTTGTTATTTGCATGATATATTTGTGATCACGATTTATTAAAACTCCGCTCTTATTGCAACAGATTTAACAAATACTGGTTTTTTTTTTTGTCATGAAGTTATTAAAAAGGGGATTCCAACAAATATTATCCGATAAGTATGTATACAATGACACACTCATACATAAATAACTGTTGTTTTAAACAACTCGGGCACGAACCCTTTTTCCCAGGTTTTAAGTAATTTAACTGTTTTGCGTGTTAATAATACGCATGTCCGGTGGAGAAGTTAAAACAAAATATTTTCGCGGAAATCGTGTGTCGATTTGAGGCCGGATACCGACGCTTTTAATATTTAGTTTTAATTTCAAGATTGGCACGTTTTCTGCTTGCACCATCAAGCAGAAAACCTTAAAGATTAAAACTTGAAGCTGAAATTACTTAAATTGTACCCAAAGGGAAAATGCATTTTGTTATTTTAATATATTTTTTAAATAAAGTAATGTAAAATAATAATCAATACTTGCTCCATGATGCTCACAATATGAAAGTTTCCACTATTTTGTAATTAATTTATTTTCATAAAAATATTGCCTATCTTTTCCTTATAAAGAGCAAGTGACACCTCACATTCTCATAGGTCATATCTTTTTTTCACAAACTCACTCTTACATATTTCCAGCCTTAATTAACTCAAAGCTTTAACGTACAATTAAAGTTAATTTAATTAATAAAAAGCTTATTTTTCGGCTCTCGTCTCCGCATGATACATTTGTGGCGGCATTTTCAAGACATGGGGCAATTATCTTCAATTGTTGATAATAAAATTTTATGCGACACGGATACCTTTTGGCGCGATTAAACCTTTATTTGTCCAAATATTTATAAAAATTCTGAGACAGTGAGAAAAAGAAGAATTCCTTTCTTTATACCTACACAATACATGTGTTTTTCCTATAATTGCTGGGCAACGAGAATTGGCACTCTTTCCTTTCCATAATTCCTTAGAGTACTTTACATCAGCAAGTAAGAAAGGTGAATATAAGATCTATTAGAAAAGAAGAATAGAAGTCCGTGGAAGGACCTGGGCGCCCACCACGATGTATCTGCCCAAGAAAACTCACTAACGAATTAATTCTGCAGGGCAGTCACGACCCTCAGTCGTGTGGAATTCGACTCAAGAGAGAAGAATAGAAGCACGTTACCGAGTACCTACCAATTGAATTAAACTAAAAGCCCTGCGGGCAGTCTCAATGTCACGTTGTGGTTTTTCTTATGTACAAAAAAACAATTGTCATGTACGCACTTTATCAATTACTCCGTGAGTTGCTTAACTGCGTACAAATCGTATTTTGATGACATATCTCTAACGCGCACTTATCTCAATAAACCATGTAATTAAATTTTTTGTCCATCGTTTTTTTATAACAAAAGCTGTCATTGGAAAGCATAATCGGATCCTACGCCAGTTTTTGTGGACCGACTTGATAACATGCGTCATTTATTTTTTTATTTTATTACCGATACATTTCTAAACTAGTTAGTTTGACGGATTGATGGCGAGCTATGCCTTGGGCGAAACTAAAGTCATTTGGAAACTTTTATCTTACCACTTCTATAGTCTTTAGAATAGAGATACGATTCGTTAGCACCGACTGCATAGTACAAGTTGGTAGGTACAACTTGTCCAGCGCAAAAAGAGCTCTAAATTAAAAAGCAATTAGTGGGATGATAGTTCAAATTAGCTCGGTTGTAGATGTAAGTGATAACACGCCCATCGCAAGTCCGATGTCGAGTTTAATCAGATCGGGTTTGTTTTGTGAAGCATTCCATACTTTCCAGTGTGGACTCAATGTAAGACATGTTTTGAGGATAACCAGAAGTAAATCACTTGAATAACGGTATCTCTGTGTGAGTCGTATTTCCTCATGACTGAGGGTCGTGACTCCCCCACAGAATTAATTCGTTAGGGGAGTTCTCTTGAACCTAACAGTAAACCTATACATCTACCAATAGGAGCCTCAACAGGCGTCAGTAAGGTATTTTCATGATGAATGTTCTAATCAGTCGTGTCGGGTACAATTATCATACTTTTTCATCACACACGCTTGAAATATCGACGTCTCATTCATGCCTGTGATTGGTACAAATTGGGGCTCAATCTCTCATATACTTGGCCTTTTTTTGTTAATTTTTTTCACAGTGAATTGGTTTTTTGGGCTAGTTGTTGTCAAGGTAGGCTTTTGGTACAAGGTGATTTTTATACTAAGCAGAGAGACGTAGACGGATAATGATATCTAAGGATTTTATCGAAGTAATGGAGTAATCGATAACTTAATAAGTAATGAGAACTTTGTGTTATGCTTAAAACCGGATTTTCAAGAAAAGAAGTCGTTCTTCAATGGTAGAGATAACAGAAACTCGGCACAGCCAAATGCAAACTTTTGATAGTTTGCATTATGAAACCAGCATGTATAAATATCTTGAATTGTTCATTTCAGATAATTAATTAAAAATAACATAATATTTGCCATTGACCATCATCCAAACATGATGGTTAAGCACAAACCCGTTTTAGATTTAAAATATAAACCTCTGAAAGTCATACTGTCTTACCTAACATAAACATTTTTAGCTCCAGCCACACCCAATCAGGCTACCGAGTCATATGCGCATGAGTTCATCATTTACAACAGTAATGACGGAGAGAGACCACTGACCTGCTTACATTCTAGCATGTACTAGATGACTAGACTAATTTACTAAAATTCACGCAGAGTAGAAAGAATGTCAATCGTAATAGCTCTAGCCCTCGTTAGCAGTTAGGTAGACGTGGGCAGCAGAGACAGCAATTAAAACGTAGTGGCCAACATTGGTGTCAGAGTTTTTAAATCACCCTAGAGGCCTCTGGCTTTGCCTAGCGACAGCCCTAATCGCAAATTAATTATGATAACAATATTAATTGTAATAACACACGCCTTCTTCACAATATTTATAGTAGTGGAGGGCTGATAGTCGTTAAACTATGAGTTGTCATGCAAAACTGGTCCAATAGAGCACATATCCTCGCATGATATGCTCGTTATACAGAACTAGTCGATAATACCACGAATGGCTCTGTAATTAAATTGTTAGGAGAATATGAATCACCTACTTCCCTGGCATCAGAGTAAGGAAAAAAAAAAGTAGAAATAATCTCTTTACTAGTTCAATTAAGAAATAAGACAATGAAAAATTACTCAAACGCATTTTAACACTATGTTGTAAGAACAAAATAATACTCAATATTTCAAAATAAAATAAAACAAAATTTTGTAATAACTTTGATATTGTTTACAAGTTAAAATTAATTCGTACGTGTTTTGGGCCTCTTTTAGCAATAAATAAATTTGACCACATTAGACATTTGAAGAAGACGAAGAAGCGGAAATTGTTTCTACCATCAACATTCACGAAAAAATATTAATACCGCCTGCTTTCTTCCACAAACCTTTGTACCTCCTCATTTCTACTACCCCTGTATGTAGACTTACGAGAAAGGTCAACGCGCACTAGACCGCGTCCCGTCTGGCACGGAACAAAGCTACGCCAAGCGAAACACTCGCTAACTTATTTATACTTACTTTTAGTTAGCTTAGTTATGTTAAGCAACGTTGCCGAAGAATTTTTGTAACTGACGGAAAAAATGGAGCGCATGATATTGTTTTTTGAAATATGATGATTATGGTTTTATTCTTGTAACAGGCCTTAGGCGTAACTTACACAAAATTCTTAAAAAAAGAAAATATACCGTATTTTGTTTTACAAACACATTTTTAAATGAAACAGCTGTTATGTTTTCGCGAATTTTTAATTGCAATCTTTTTTTATCATATATAAAAATGATTGCAAATATAAACAAAATAAAATAAACTTGTCATGTTTTCTATGAAAATATGGTATCATTCTAAAAAAACCAATTGTGGCTCAGCGGTTCCAGTGTCTGCTTTTCATCCAGACGCACCCGGGTTCGAATCCGGCCCTACACCAATGACTTGAATTTTAAGGTTATGTGTGGATTTGCACTCTCTTAACGGTGAAGGAAAACATCGTGTGGAAACCGACATGTTTGAGGAAACCACAATATCTGAGGACATGTGTCTTTCGTGGAAGGACCTGGGCGCCCACCACGATGTACACATCTGCCCAAGAGAACTCCCCTAACGAATTAATTCTGCGGGGGAGTCACGACCCTCAGTCATGTGGAAATGCGACTCAAAAGAGAGAGAGAAAGAGAGAATATTTTCTAGGGGATTACAAAAGTATCGTTCCCATAGTTCGACAATAGGATATCCAATATAGAAACAGAAATCCTATGTGACATGAATACCTAAACTTTACGCAATAAAGAAAGATTTACCTTGTTCCTACTGTCCTCGAAAGTTGGCATCAATTGAAGAAACTTGGCTAAAACAGAACATTGCATTCACCTAAATGCAATGACCAAAATGCACGTTGAATTTAAAGCAACGAGGAAAACACAGCGTTACAGCATGGTATATTATATTACTCTATAGTTTACTATGCACCTACGTTACTAACATTTAATTTAGGAAACATAATGATATTGAACTTATACAAGTACATAGACATACGTGGTAAAAAAACTGTATTTTGATCCTATTGTCCTTATTTTTTTACGAGTGTTTTTTAGATGCTCACACAATAGTCTAGGAAATTCTCACCAAAAAAAAATCGCTTATTTTTATTTAGTACGTATGCCCCTTCTTTTTTATACGTGATAAAGGTTTGCGTTTGAACACAGTCTGACTAAAGTTAAACGTTGTAGCAGCCTAGAGAATATTAACTAAAAATATTTTAAAATCCTTGTATTATAATTCGCAATGAACACACATGCTGGCGGCGTTACCTCGCTGTGTGGCCAACCTAGTACTGAGTATTTTTCTCCTAGTTACAACAATTACCGATGATTTGATTGACCGCTGAGTGAGTCATTGCAATATTCCAGTGGTCTGGAAAGCTAACGAGGCTTGTTGTTCTGGACAATGGCCAATTTGCGATCACCACTCGAGCGGGACCCTTTTCCCTTTCGAAACTATCAGTTGTGAGAAATTTGGGCCGTTTATTGGACATTAAACTTTGATTATCACTAGGTAAAAAAGTTCGGATTTGCTTCTTACATTTGCGTTCATAATCTGAGTTAAAGCAACTAGTTTCGCCGTTGACGGAATCGTCTGAGCGGACATTATGATCATCAGTTGTTGCCTGTGGCTTTTTTTTTTATCTCCCTCCTCCACAATTATTAATCCCCCTACGTTGTAGGGGACCTTTTTTAGGTTTCTTACATGTACCTAATAATTAATTTAGTAAATATATTAAAACGTTTTTTTTTTTTTTTTTTTTTTTTTCCCCTTTCCACCCAATTTTATTTTTTATTTTCAAAGCTATGATGATTCTTAGTTTGGATACAATTTTATAATAATAATAATAATATGCCTGTGGCTTCGATCTAGCCATAAGGTATAAAAATAACTCCCTCAAGAGTCTGCTTTTGAAATCATAAAAATGATGATTCGTTGGTCTTTTGAAAAGAAAAAGAAACACATATACAAGTGTATAATATCTCATACCGCGAAAAACAATCTACTCCTTCTACTTATACTGAACTAGTGGTGCTCGCGGCTTCGCTCGCATTAAGAAGTTAAACTTGCATCCCCTATTTCACCCCTTTAAAAGTGGCATTTCCAAAAATCCTTTCTTAGCGGATGCCTACGTCATAACATCTACCTTCATTCCAAATTTCAGCCCAATCCGTCCAGTGGTTTGGGCTGTGCGTTGATAGATCACTATATCAGTCAGTCAGTCAATCAGTCAGTCAGTCACCTTTGAGTTTTATATATATAGTTATATAATATACATGTTACATGAACACATAACACGTAACATGAATACTAGTCATCTAGTTGCATTCGGCTGTATGTCAATCAAAATGACGATGCGTCTATTCACATAAAAAAGAAAATAACTTTTTCTTAATGCTTGTCGCATTTTAGAAGCGACGCGAAGGGAAAGTGTAATCAGATCGATGTAACTGTACTGGTAAGGGTGTCTGCATAAAGAATGATAAAAGCGTAATTTCCAATGTTAATAAAACAATTGTAACTTTTTAGTAATTTTGATGATTTATTTGGCTAAATAGGTACCACACCATATGAATACTAACCTGCTATACCTATATAGGTTTTAGCGAAACTTAGCATTGTAAGAAAGTATTTGGTAAGGAGATCGATTAGATTGTTACATACGGTATTTATGATCCCAGATTTAGACGATGGTGATGTCAAAACACACAAGCTATAAATATATTCTCGTGTCGTTTCCCATAAGCGTCATTTCAAAGCCTCCGTTTTCTTTGAGAACTTCCAAACTGCATTTCCTTCGACTGCTGTCACCATAAAGAAGTAAATTTAACGTCCCGTGCAATACATTCATAGAGGACATTCAAATGACTTGACCCGGGAGTCGAACCCGCGACCCGCTAAATGCGCTATGTATGTAAATGGGTATTTCACGTAAGATACACGTGGTGTGTTACCGACTGATGCCGTAGTAGGGGAAAAAAACAGTATATATTATGTTTTTTTTTAAAGTTAGGTATTTTTGAGTCTGGGCACTGAAACGAAATTTTTTTTATACTTGTCATTTGCGAAAATTTTGTGATTTAGACAGGTTAAAATCCTGCCGGCCGTGATGCGCGAATGAGCGAAAAGTTCGCTCATTTTTTTTTTTTTTTTTTTTTTTTATTTGTAAAAAGTTTACATAACTGAAAATATACTTATACTACTTAAAAAAAAACTTATATGAATAAACTAATGAATGTAAATTTTCTTCTAGATGTAAACCTAACATACATAAAAAAAAACTAACTATCTAATACCATATATATATATATATATCTATACATTACATGTTTACAAAAATTCTGAACGTATATCATATCTTTTTAAAATCAAAACAAACACGTCATGCACTTAGCAAAAAAACTGAAATATTTCTTGTTGTTTTTAAATTAAATATATGAATATTATGTAGCCGTTTTTTATACATAAGCCGTCACAACCAGCCTAGTATTTAAATCTAGTTATGATGAACAGGGAAATCAAGCACTATTAATACTACATTGTTTATATGTAAGTAATTCATTTATACATTTTCTATCATCTGGTTTATTTTACTAATAGTAAAGTGGTGTTCGCTATCTCCATTTCAAATCCGTGCTTAATTCGCATTCAAAAAGTTTTTAGCACATTTTTAATGGTATGTTTCTCGAAGTAATTACCTACATTTAATTTACGCAAGATAGGATTTAATAAATGCTCTTTAGATACAAAACGTATTTTGACATATCTAATAGAACATCAAAACTATGAGACTTGATCGTCAAAGGACTGAAACAAAATATTTTAGTCAGAACTTAATGATCTTGCTTGATAAAAAGTTGAATATATCCATTTATTTCGGTACTTCCTCGCTATAGACCGTACCTGCTGAGATACATCACCACTTGATGTTGAATGCTACATTGACTTGCTCCATCCAGTCAGTCATCGTAATAATAATAATATAATAATATTGGCTTGATAATATAAGTATTATAAGTATATGTATAAGTATATAATCTATCTATGAGAAAGTGTAGAAATTATAAACCAATTATTTTGTAATCTAACTACTTATGTAGGTATATGTTTATACACGCAAATCTTTAAATTTAAAACATTCGTTACAGTATCAGACAGGGTACTTTAGTTAGGTCTTCAAACTAGACCACCAAATCAACTGAAGCGACATAATATTAAGATAAAAGAAGTTATTAAGATTTTTACTACCTTTCTTTAAGCTTTGTCAAAATTATACAAAACTTTGTAAAAGCCATCACTCTATTTTAGCCTAAACAAAAATAAATAGGAAACTAACTCATCAACATTTAAAACGGTTGAACTGACTCGCCCACTCGGGGTCGATGACCGGAAAATGAAAAAAAACTTTTGGCATCCGTTTGACGGTAGGTATGTGACGTGACATCCCTTTAATGTATTTTTTTTTTGTGTGTTAGAAAACGTACACTGTGACCAAATGGTTAAATTAGTTGCCAAATGTATGTGCCAATTGAACTCATCCATGACTAAAACGTAATAGAATACCACATAATACACAGACCCTCTCTTGAGTCGTATATCCTCATTACTGAGGGTCGTGAGAGTTAAACACCCCGCAGATTATTTTTTAGGAAATTCTCTTGTTCAGTTATGTCTTTCCACAGAAGACACCCTCGGATATTGAATACACAGATACCTATTGTTTTTTATGTCAAAATACGAGTAAGTGACCTGTGAACTAATATTTTACAACGTATTGTAATTTTTTATTTTATCATCTTCAGCCCCTATCGACGCTCTGCTGGGTATAAGCCTCCTTCCCTAGGTGTCATTGGTATCGTTCTTGTGCTTTTCTTGTCCAGAGAGGCCCTCGATGGATCGGATGTCACTGATCCGGATTAAATTTATATTTTTTTATTGAAATAGTATAATTTTGTTAAATAATATTATTAATACTAGTATAATAGCAACCCTAGCTACAAAGTGGTGAATGGCAACACCGAAGCTCGCAGCAAATGAGTGGCCATTCATTAACACAAACTGTGAAGTTTTATTTTTCAGTTTTATTTGTTAACTCTCTGAGAAAAGGAATAACATCCTGCGTGAGGACCGTTCGCAAATTCATTAAAGATATTTTTTTATGAAAGATTTCATTTAATAAACTAAAACAGGAAACTGTTAGATATATATGCTCACAAGAGAGTAAACCGGTTTCTTCTAGGCAAGCGCGCAAGATCGTAGATTATAACGTTGCTTAACATCAGGCAAGTTGTAGTCAAGCGTGAGCCTATTTCATTTATAAAAAAAAAACAATGCAGAAAAATTAAACATAATTATAGAATGGCCTACATATTTTTTTTTGTATATTAGCGACTAATCCAAAGTCTAATCTATCTTCATAATAAACCTCCTCCAATTAGATTCAGCCGTTTGAGCGTGTAGGCGTAATAATCTCAAATTTATTTGGTCTCGTCATCATTAAAATTTGGAATAACGTGCATGAGACTATCATATTTTCTAGAGATTTCAGCTTTACCTACTAAAATTAACTAAAAAAAATAGAAACACGTCATAAATTTCACCGTCACAATGCCTTTGATTGGATACTTATCTTTTAATGTGATAAATTAACAAAAATAGAGCAACTAGCTAAATTTGTTATCGGTCGGTTTTGGCGATAAAATTTTAGTTTGTCATAATTAATCTTTGACCTCAATTTGGGTCACATTAAACAACTACATTTTATTATTATTCCTTCGATTAGTGCCCTAGCTGTATGGGAACACAAATAATAATTCTTAAGTTGTAATTACATAGTATGAAATCCAGTAAAATAATATTTTATGGGAAATTAAAGGTAATAGAACAAACAATCTATAAATTACAGCTATTAATCGGCGACTTTATCGCTAAAAGCGCTCCGTGGTTCAGTTAAGCTTAACCTATAAAGTTTTGTTACCTATAGTTTTTGTCAAGGAGCGATCAAAATAAGTTATTCTTTTAAAAGTCACAAACACACAACTTTATGTTTTTTTTTTAATGTTACCGCATAGTAATATTGTAATACTTATACAGAATTGAAATTATTGTATTTAATATGTAACTTACGTTGCTTTTTCAAATGTATATCCCCTAAATGATCTGTGCGAGATTTGATCTTGAACTATAGTTCAATGGTCAGATTGATCAGCCTTTAGATCTTAGATATAAACGCGAACTTTTTCTGCGAACCCTCCACTCATATTTTGTGTGGGAAACGTAGCAGGCGTCATCGCTAATTTAGTGCAAACATGCAGATGCGGTGCATTGTCTTATTTGCGTTTAGCATGCCACGCCACGCCACGCCATGCAACGCAGGCGCGTGAGTGCGTTATGCAATGCATCCTGTGACTGCAGTTTTAAAGGAATAGTAAGATCATCTATTGAATAGGCAACAATTATTTTGTCATTTTGTTTTTCTTTCCAACTATGGCGCTATACCTAGATGAAATTTCGCAACTTTTTGTTATTCTAATACTAAAAATCACATTCCATTATTTGCTGTGTGTGTTGTGGGTGAAGGGCTAAACATCAATGTACTTACAAACTTACTTTCGATTTTATTACACTGTATGATACATAGTGCACTAGGACCACCAAATATCCTTTTCAAACTTTTAAGTGCCTTTTCTAATTCATTCTAATCGTATCTTTGCCAATAATTTAAAGCTAACTAAGTTAGCTATGTGTTTAGTTACCTCTGCAATAAAGATATTTTAAAATTGAAATGAATTGTATTAATTTGACAGTTGACATTTTTTTTTATTAATTGACATTTTTCTATTATGTGTTAGTATTTGTCTTGCCTATTTATTATTTAATTATTTTTTTCATTGCTTCCACTATGTTCAATCATTTTCTCTATGCAAGTTGTGTATGTTTTGAGTATGGACTAAAAGTTCTAAATAAATGACATTTATGTATTTTATTTTATTTGTACTTTAAAGCATGTCTGCCTAGATGACATCCCTTGTTTACAATAAGGTTTATTGCCCTACCATGTCAAAGACCTGCCAACGACCGACCTTTACAAGCGCCCTTCGATCTCTAATACATTCTAATGTTTATTTTTTGGCACTGATCAGGGTCATTAGCTATTGAAGAGTTGAAGAAAGTATTTTGACCGGATGCTGGCTCATATTTTCTGTTCCGTGACGAATTATTTAAATTGAGAGGCATTGCCTATTTTTAGCCTGATGTGATAGAATTATGTATCACATACATATTTTATTTGTTATCTATACTAATATTATAAAGCTGAAGAGTTTGTTTCTTTGTTTGTATGAACGCGCTAATCTCAGAAATTACTGGTGCGAATTGAAAAATTCTTTTTGTGTTGAATAGACCATTTATCGAGGAAGGCTTTAGGCTATATATCATCACGCTGCAACTAATAGGAGCGATGAAACAATGGAAAATGTGGGAAAAAACGGGGAAAATTATTCATCTTTGAGGGCTTCCGTTGCGTGCGCTGCGAATACGGTTCAAAATTCAAAGAATTAATGCCCAAAATAACTATTCCACGCGGACGAAGTCGCAGGCACAGCTAGTTATTGAATAACATTTAAGCACGCATAAAAAAGTTGTCATCTATGATTGTTCACGAATTTATTGGAAATTGAAAGTGATATCATAATGATTCTTTTGGCTTAGATTAGGTGTGTTAAATGTGATTTTTTTAATTCAAATTAAAATCGATTCAGTAATGTAGTAATGGGTAATGATGGTACAAATTTATGAAAAAGAATATTCGAGCTTGAACAAAAGCATCTGCATTTATTAAAATAACTAGTTGTATTCTTCCTTAGCTTTTACCTAATATTTGAGATCTATCTAGCTGAGTAAACAAAATGCTAATACAAAAACATCGGTATAATTAGTTCGAGACTCCTAAACGCAATGCTTATCAATGGGTATATTTCCGTAAACTCGCTTATATTTCGAGTATAATTGAATTAGCCCCGAGAAGGCCGTCCTTGACTGGCTGACCTACTCGGTGAAAGTAAGCTCTCATTAAAACTCATAGACAAACAACCGTACTAAGAGACTCCGCGATAGACATCTACGTTGAATGGATTGGATCCCGTCTGAGGCAAAAAGTACAAGAGTGCGATTATTCTCACTCTAAACTTACTTCTAAAACTCCAACCAGACTTTGATGGGTCAAGCCAAAGGTTATATGCTCTTAGACATATAGGTAGATAAAACGTATATTTTTTTTAAAATGTAAAAGAAGACATTATAAGTAAGTTTTATGGAATTTGGAAACCATGCTAGTTTTACCATACAAAATAATGTCAGTTGGCTGTCGACATATCAGTATCCCCTTCTTGACAGTGGTAACGCATCAGTCAAGTTTTCGACTTAGCTGCCTGAAATTTGTATCTACATAAATTGGATACAAATATCATACGGGATGGGCTAAGAACTAATTTAACAAGTTTATGTTAAAAATACCAACACCAGTAAGTATTTTTAGCAATAATGACATGTCTATTGAACATGAGGTCTGTGAACAAGTAGCTAGAATCATTACTGGCTTATTGTTTAGTACATTCAATAGATAGTGAATCAGGCTGCACTGTGAAGGGAAATACCTAGTGATTCGTGAGATTCTGTGATAATTTCGAAGAGTTGACGTAATCTCTATGAAATGTATGTAGCTTAATATCTGTTGTGTACAAGCTTATGAACTTCTTCTTCTTATCGCATGAGAATGGCCAACTCTGGTGATGAGAGTTTATCAAGCTGCCCTAAGGGCCTCTGACATGGCCATACGACTACCGAACTTATGTACTAAAATAATGGAAAAAAGACACCGTACACTACTACAGTGCACTAATTCCTGTACTATGAATTTGTTATTTTTTAACGAATAAAGAAGATTTATTTTAGAATATACTACTTACTGCCGCATCACTCCTTTGCTTATGGCCTGGCATCATGGAAAAAACAAACCGTAAATAAAAATAATCGTAAACTAAACATGTTCATATAGGTCATCCTTCTTTGGTATCATGTGACAATTCCATGATGTTTTATGACAAAGTAAGCTCAAGTTTCAAGTTATCAATGAGCCCAATAAATATTTTACGAGGTCAATTCAATACATTGGCTCGGAATATAGCAGAACCATAACTTATGGAATTTGCTTTGAAAATTGTTTTCGTTCGTAATTACTTAGCGAAAATATGAAACGAATAGCAACTGCCGCCGTCATCTTCAGCCTTTGAATGGTAACCTAATGGTACAAAAAAAATGTAGCGTGTCGAATAAATTCCTATTCCTAATTATATATAAAAAAGGAAAATCTCTTATGAAACTAGCCACTGCTAGTAGTGCGCCACTGCGCGGTGTGACGCGTGTCAATCCCACATAAAAAGTAGAAAAGTAAGTTTTACAAAAATCTAAACTACCTCCATACGAAATATCATTCAAATCACTTCAGCCGTTAAAGTGTGAAGAAGGAACTTTTCGTCAATTAGTTGTTTGAGTGTCATACTATATTAAATTTATTTCTTTACGTATCTCTATGAAATAACATATTTTTAAACATATGCTTCTGCCGTTTCTATATTCCTTACACCTTGATACGATATCTAATACCATAACGTCGTCCTCAAATGCTTTGCTCAGGCGCTCGTTCTGAAAACCTATAACCTATTACTAGCGGCCTCAAAAACGCGATTAGATAAAATATTATGACCCCAGGGGCAGCGAACACGACCTACAACAACTTTTTGAACATTTGGTTAGCAACAAATAGAGATAGTAAATGATTTTTGTAATTGGTATAATTTAAAACTTGACTGGCATAATAGACTAAACAGCTAGTGCATAGTATAACACAGTCAAATTTGTGTCCATTTATGCTTAATTTTGCACACTTTTGAGAGATGTAAGAAGCACTTTTCTGCTTCTAATAAATATTTCCTTTATCATGTTTGTGTGTAAACAAAGAATTACCAAATTTATATACACTCTCACGTACATTTATATGTGGGGACGGCGTAGCATGTTCGTCAACCATAATAATAATTATATCTTCTAGGCGTGGTTATTTGGGCATGGAGAAATAAAACGTAGTACTTCAACTGATTGAGGGTATATTACAATTTGTTGGAGGTTAAACTTTGAAATACAACTGTTGGTAGATTGTCTGATAACTAATTACACTAATTCGGTCGACACTCCAACCAACACGTAACGCCACAACGCGATGCGAACCGATTGCCGTCCCAAGTAAGACTGGCGGTCCCTCGCACGGCACTAGCGCTGGTTGTTGCGTCAGAGCAGGACCCGAAGTTAGTCTCAAGTCAACGTCAGCCGTTATTGACAGTGACACAAACATTATAACACATTTCGAACATTGTGACAGCTGACAGTGACATTGAAACCAACTCGGCTACTCTCCGAATCAAACATTAAGAACAACTTAAACACTCTTCGAATCAAACGCGCCGACATATATATTATAAAAGTATGTATTTCTTTGTATGGTTGCTTCCACACAACCAGCATTATGCTGAGTTGGGGCTGTGTTGTGGCAGATTTTTATGTTTGTTTATTATGTTTTTACTCCTGTGTGTTCTTCTGTTAAATCTGTCAAAATAAATGTTTTCTTTCTTTTTTCTTTCTTTCTATATGCTATGTAGATATGTAGGTATACATTGCGTAAATAGATGTTCCCAAGTTTCAAAGTAGGTTTAAAGTCGGTGTATGTCAACGTAACTAAATCCCGCCGCCTCCAGGGACGGCTCTTGTTAAAACTCATATCTTTTAAATTGTATACAGGGTTACTAGAAATGACAAAAGTCTAAAACATACATAGCAATTAAAATATGCTTTTTATTTTATTTCTATTCTGTATTCTGTGCCACTATGTCAAGACGTTAACAATCATTTAAAGAAACATGGTTGACGTACTATTTTTTTTATTATAGTATTGTTCTTTTTCTAGATAAGCGCGATACACTTACAGTAATGCAGAAAAGCATCAGGTAGTTTTTTTTTACTAAATCTTTTTTAAACTAAGTTACTTACAGAACAGCCTAGGTATTAAGCACCACCGTAGTCTAAATTTAATTATGATAACCTAAATTTTATACCACACTTTTTTTATTATGTTTACTATTGTAAACAGAAAATGTATGTACATCAAATTGACTTGTAAGTATGGAGTTAATAAAATGGTAAAAATAACTTTATTTACAATAATAAAATATAAAAACAAGGGAAGAAAAACTGTGAATAAATGATTTGTATTTGTATAAGCTGTAACACGATTGTCTAAAATAATCTTACTAACTCCAAATTTGAAGACCCTTATTGATATCCCATTTCCACAAACAGGCTTGCTCTGTAGTCCTGTACAAATAGTTTCACTTGAATAGTTTATCCCAAAACTTTGATCTCTCCCTCCGGTAGGGCGAGGGCAAACTTTTTAACCTGAGGACCAACTTACCTTCAACGTAACCCTTTCAACGTATCTTACAAACATATTTATGTTCTTCTGGAATCATGTTTGAGCATCCTGGTTTGAGAGCCAGTCGCATCCTAGGTAAGCTTCACTTTTGATATTAATTTATGCAAGTGTCGTTTGTCGTTGTCGTCAAAACGGGACACGTGATGAAAACAATGTCTTATCCATAATGTTTTTATACTCATAGGTGCCTTTATTTGAGGAAGTGTGTTTATAAAAATATTTTGCTTGTTACTACGCTTAATTTGTAATATAAAGCGTTTAATTAATTTGTCACTGGGCTGGTACACAATTTTTATTTACCATTTTAGCATGGAAACCAAGGCCGATAACAAATTCAAGTATTAATTATGGAAGATAATAATGCCCCTAATCAATTAAAATGCCTACAGTCAGTGTTTCTACTAAAATACGAGTACGTATATAAATACCTATGTGCGTGCTACCAGCTCAAGTTTCAGGTTTTCAAACATCCCTAAAGGCCTCTGACTCTGACATGACTTAACATCTGCTTTACTATGAAAGACAGGACTTACAATATAACGTATCATTCAACCTACTGAAGCGTTTATAAACATTCTTTCAAGGACTTGCCGCATTGAAAGTTGCTAAACATTCATTGGTAATCACGTGTAATCTCCGCTAGCTGAACTAATCTGATCACTAAACTTCTTCTAAATCTAGGTCATAGAACCTAGGACTATGGCCTTGATCTAGATGCCTGGAAACGTCCAATCTGTCCCTGTGTTACTATTTCGCACTATTTAGAACCTTATCAGATAATTTTCGCATCGCCTATTTCATACAGTGATAAGAAAATGTAGTAATTCTCTGTACATAGGTATATTTAATTGATAACGTTGAAAGATAGAATTTTACGGTCATTGTGTTCTATATTTTCATAATCTTCGTCGACTATATCGAATACTAATACGTTACGCTTTTTGGAATTGTAAGTACCTACCTATAGAAAAGTATAAAAGACATACCTACGAGTAGGTATTAAAGATCGAAGCGAATGGCATAATACGAGACCGGCCTATACCCAGCGGTGGGACGAAACCGGCTGTGGATGCTGATGATGATGATGATTGAAAAGTAGGTGGTAAATGTATGTTTTCGTAGTTTTAGTTGGTTAGAGGCCCTTACCCTGGTTTATTATATTACTCTATGCACTTACCTAATTGTTATTTACTTATAAACGTTACTAATGTGTGTACTGTAGGCATGCATTATTTTAGAGTAATAGAATTACTAACTTCATTATTGTGTTAGCAAGCAAAGTTTATATTACAAAAAAAATCTACGGCAAAAACCTCAGAAATTATAATAATTTCTTCTTCTTCTTATCTAATGAGAGTGGCCAAATCTGGTGTCGAGTTTTCATACCGCCCTAAGGGCCTCTGACATGGCTAAAAATCATAATAGGTATATATAGGTATATACATACATGTATATCTGTAATCAGCTGTTACATTCAGCCA
This sequence comes from Macaria liturata, assembly GCA_964023185.1. Taxonomy (NCBI): domain Eukaryota; kingdom Metazoa; phylum Arthropoda; class Insecta; order Lepidoptera; family Geometridae; genus Macaria; species Macaria liturata. Next base: position 10,485,556 of record OZ026825.1, on the reverse strand, counting down.
AATTAAATTGTGTAGCTACTGATAAGTTAAAGATATTTTATTTGCCAAAAACACTGGTACAAGCACAATAATAATAACGTATTAATATATATTGTGTATTACAATAGAGAAAGGATAAGATATATATTAAATACTTAATTAACCTTAATGTGAGTTTCTTGTGAACCCCGAACTAGGCCTGGGCCTGTATCTCGATGGTCGAAGACTGATATATATGAACAATAATTATTAGGTATAAATACTTCATTAACTACGCAGATACAGATAGTGAAGGTAATACATTTATTAAATTTGGCCTTTTTGCTCCAGACTGATAAAAGATTTCGCTAAATAAATACATGAAATCGGTACCTTTGTTTGTATACTCGTATTTCATGTTAACAAGTTAAAAAAGAAAACAAAGACAAACAAATTACAGAGTATTTTATAATGCGTGCTTAAATTTGTTATTCCTTTGCTAAAATAATAATAATAATAATAATGTATATTTGTAAAGTATCTCTTCTAATCCATGTTGTATGTTTTGGTGAAATAGTCTGTAAGTACAGCATGAAACTACAATAAATAAATAAATAAAGATTGGAGTTGTCTCTAGCCTACATTTCTCTCCATTAATACTTTCTCTGTCTTACATCACAATACAAAATTATATTTATTTACAGTACTATTGTTCACTGTAAATTACATTTTATTACAGTAAAGATTGAATACGAACTCAAGCTACAGTCTTCCCTTATCACGCCTATCTTATCGGAGGCGATTAACCTACTTTGTTTAGGTATATGTAACATTTTGTTTATAAAATGTTTGTGTGTATATGAATCACTCAAAAATGTGGGTCGAGCTTTCCTATGGGTAAACTTTGTTCTATCTACAATATCAACATGGTAGTTTTCCACGAATTAAAGATTTATTGTTGATGTTTCGAGCAAAATGTGGGATTGCTTTAGACTCTATTGGTATTCTTCTTCTTATCTTTCTTTCTTTCTTTTTCTTCTTATCGAAAGAGAGTGGCCAAGGGCCTCTGACATGGCCATGTGACCGGCTGTTTGTCTACAAACAGCTGGTACCTACAATTTAACATGTCATCCGACCCACGAGAGCGTCTAAAATGGAATGGTAATAGCTCCCGGATGCCCGGAAAAAAATTAGAGTTCTCGAAAGCGTACCATATAGTTCTAGTATCATAGTTTTGGTTAATTATGTTATGTGTCATTTTACAAACACCCAATTCAAAGAAAATTAGATACGGACTTATAATATAAAAAAACAATTAAATAACGAATCAAGCACATTAACATAAGTAAGTGTCAATACAATTTAAAAAAAAAACAGAATATAAAGCAAAACAATATGTCAGACGTAGAGAATACATCGAAATAATATTCATATGCCTTACCTAGTTAAACCCAGTAATACCCAGCGCACAATTTCCTCCAAATTTTCGTGATATCAGTACGAATTACTTTCAAACTAAGTAAGGAATTCCAAATCATAATTCCACTAATAAATGTATCAAGCGACTATCTGATAGGGTGTAATAATGACCTATATCTGTGGCGACTTGGCAACTGCAGGTTCCAATGATTGTTACGGATTAGCTGAAGGAATGTGTTATCTGGAAGCCTGCTGGCGCCCGCCACGGCGCCCGACTTTATAATATGTTATCACGATTTCCTAGATACGCAGCACGGATTACCTACAATTAGATACTGGCCAGTGCTTTGTGCAACGTATATCAGTTATAGATTGATAAATAAACATTTCAAGAGATATTATAAAAAAAATACTCAGCGCCATCTAGCTCCATGTTAAGCAAATGCTTGTGTCATGATATTATAATTATAGTTTATCAACGGTAGTCTATTGTTACAGTTGAGTTTTTTATGCGTATTCGGTTATTTCTAGTAAAGAAAATACGTCTAATAAAATACAAAATTTTAAAAATTAAACATATCTTTGAACTAAATCACCTTTACTCGTGTTTGTGTCAATTGGTCGGTTGGTTTCAATTGGTAGACTTTTTCTCCACTGATAACTTTTTGCCTCAAGAACAGCCCCCTACCTAAGAAAAAACGTAGGGTTTATATGTTTAAGCTAAATATGTAGTTGTATCGAATTTTGAAATATTTTATTGATTTTTAAGTTCTATTTACCTACATACACTAAAATGAACTAAAAATATATATCTAGAACTGCGTCATACGCGATATTCGTAATCCGATATCTAATTTATAGGTAATCTGTGCTCAGTACACAAGTTATCTTATCAAACCTGCAGTCCGCGAAACCTAGCTATTTGCAGCCCTTATCTTGATGAATTAAGGCTTACAATTGCGTGTGGATTTTTTAAAGTACAATCGTTTACAAAATGCTTTCATAACTTTACCCAATGAATGACATTACATGATTTGTGTACTTGATTGTACTGTTACATATTTTAGACTTTATTGCGATGTGATAGAGATCAAATTGTGATCTAAATTTTTGTGTTAACGATCTTATATTTTAACAGAAGGAAGTCGTTTTCAGTAATGTTTGTTTTAGCATTACACAGTACACAGTGGTCTTGAGAAAAAAAAATTATGTGTGGAAGTCTGTTCCTTGTTACATTTTATTTCGTTGGAATTTCGAATGTTGGAGAAATATTATCATTTTGTGATTTAACTTCCTGGTGTTTAATGTGTTCGATCTTGAAATGTCACGATATTATTTCAATATTTTTGAGATCACCAGGCAACTGAGGGAAACGTCGTTGGATATGTACGAAATACTAGAAATATCAAATACTAGCTGGTGCTCGCGACTTCGTCCGCGTGGAATAGTTATTACCATAAAAACGGTTCTAGTGGGTTAATCTTAAAAGATAGACATATGCTGTCACGGACATTTTGTTAGATCGTTTTAAGAGGAATAATTCTTTTATACATATTTTTGATATCTTGAACCGTTATCGCAGCGCACGCAACGGAAGCCCTCAAAGATGAATAATTTTCCCCGTTTTTTCCACACTTTCCATTGTTTCTTCGCTCCTATTAGTTGCAGCGTGATGTTATATAGCCTAAAGCCTTCCTCGATAAATGGTCTATTCAACACAAAAATAATTTTTCAAATAGCACCAGTAGTTCCTGAGATTAGCGCGTTCAAACAAACAAACAAACTCATCAGCTTTATAATATTAGTATAGATGTACATAAACAAAAAATAATCTTTGTTTAATATATACCTGCAAGTTGTAGGCACCTACTCCAATTTTATGACAATGTTAACTTATCAATATGAGTGCAAGCCTACATAACTTTAATCAATACAACTCCTGGAATATATCCTATAGAATTTTCTTGAATACGGTATTTCCATAAAAATATTTACGTAAATCGAAAGAAGGGTGCAGTGTTGTCGTTCACAGAATAGGTATTAGATACTGCATTTTGTTATCACGTGTTATCAGCGTGCATTTGATAACAGCATTTTGGATAAGCAACTGTTATGAGTAAAATGTTTTCCTCGATTTATGAGTTATTGCTTATTTCTATGTTTTGATTGTTAGTCATAGAGCAGTTTGCAGTCGATAAATCAATAAAGAGGCCTTTAGGGCGGTTTTAAAACTCTAAACTCTGCTACTATACCAACTTCAATATATGTAAGTGTATGCCATTGAGATATTACGCTAGTAATATAGTTCAATGGTGTATGCAAAAGTTTTTTTATAGACTGCACAATATAGTCTTTTAACTGGCTTTTATTTTAGAATTCATACATATGTAGTATCCTTTGTGAGTGAAACTCACTCTTCATCCCTTCGTCTTTCACGTACTCTCATCCTACAATATCCTAAATTCAACCACTCCAATCTGTTCTATCAATCCTCCTTCACAATTAAAGCTCTCTTACTTTGGAATGACCTGCCTTTAAATATCAGGCAGGCTAAAACTCTGTCGATTTTCCAGAGTATGGTGTACAGCCATTACATCTCTACGTTGTAAACTATCAATCGCGTTTATTGGTGTTAAATGTGTGTGTTCATAGTTTATTAATATTATTATTTGTAACATGTAAATTAGTTTGATTTTCTTTTATTTTCTGTGTTTCGTTATAGGTTTTATTTTTAAGTATTATTTATTTGTACGCCACCGACCAAACTGATCTCTTTCACCGCTTTCTTGCTAAGGTTGCCTGGAAGAGATCACTCAAGGTGATAAGGCCGCCCACTTGTACATTATTTTTAGTTTAAGTCCTTTTATTGTAATTAATTTATTTTGGTGTGCAATAAAGATATATTGTATTGTATTGTATTGTATGTATGTCTAGAGACATATTTATTTCCTTACTAAAATTTATCAAAATCTGATCCACCATCAAATAATAGAAATACAAAACATATCCATTTACATACAAATGTTTTGCCTTTATTTAAGTATGATGATAAAAATTTAAGTACTCTGTAGGTATAAGTAATTATGACCTGCATAAAATTATATTGCGAGATTTATGGCTTCATCAACAAGAAGGTATTATGAAGTTAATTTAATTATACACCTCTCAGGGTAACGATATCCTTAGGAAGGAGATCGGTCATCAGCGCAACCTTTTTACTCGTAAATCCGTCCTCAAATCTCTGTAATTATTTTTTGGTGTTGCCAAAATATTAAATAAAAAATATTTAAGTACTCGCGTATTTTGGGTGTTTAGGGATTTAGTTTAGATACGGACTTAGGTTGTACTTTATGTTTTTACGGTAATTAAAGCAAAAAAATTACAAATGTTCAAAAATCAACTCTTTCAAAAGTTCACCGACTTGCTAAAATATAATATACCTAAATGTTATTTTTGACACGAATATCTAAAATTCATTGAATGATTTTGATGTAGGAACTAAAGGTACCAAGCCAGATAAATGTTGGAAAATTAAGTATATCTATATTTTCTGAATAAATAAATTTATTTCACGTATCACTAGCAACACTGCTAAGTCGTCATAATGACCGGTTACTTTTAAAACGGTACTCAAATGCAAACAAAAATATTTACTTAACTTTATTATGGTAATCAGCCCTCATATGGAAGAATAAAACAAAACAGAGAAGGCATCATTGATAAACATTTTTTATGAGTTATTTTGATAGCAATTAATATACTCAGTAAGTTTGATACAAAATATATTAAATACATTAATCTTTAGCATTATAAAAAGTGAGACGAGACATCTAATTACTTTCTATTATCACTTTTTTATTTTTATAGTATTTTTATAGGTTTTCTCATAAAAGTGCGTTTCCCGGAGCGTTTTTGGCAACCGGCGAACGTTGAACTGACGACGGACGACGACGTCGCTGTTCTCACTCAGTATGTGATATTTTTAATTCATGAATAAATGTTAGTACTTTGGTCAGCCATTTAATGGATTGATCAGCAAATTACAAAGTTTTGGCACAGTGTGATATAGGCTCATAAGCAAAATGCTTGTCTATAAATTAAAGTAAGATAAAGTAAATAAATATAGTGGGAAGATAAAACATTGCCGTAGAAAATTGATAATCGGTAAATAATGAACTGCAATGTTGAAAATATTTTTATCAAGACTAGAATGAGTGATATAATGACTGTAGGTACACTTTAGTTAGTTCAAAGTTTAGTCTATATAGTTATGTGGGTTTTTTGGTATTCATAAATTTCAAATTTCGCTACCTTAGATAAAAAAATAAAAATAAAAAAATTGGTATATATAATTTTTTTTATCTCATTTATGATTGCATTTAGACCCTAAAATATTGCTGACATATTAATTGCTAGCTAATATAAAACGCAGGCTGAATGCGTTCGCGTTGCAAGGCGTCGGCGATCGTGAAATAAAAAAAGCAAAAAAATGGCCGTTTCCGGACTAAACAAATTTCTGCAAACCGGAACGTGTTTTGAATGTCAAATATTGTGTTTGAAACACGGCAGTAGGTTTTTTATGGTAAATAATACTCTTGCTTTCATATTATTCTAACACATTCACACTTGGCCAGCAAAAAAATGATATTTTAGAGAAATTCCTGTTTATCTTAGCCAAAATGTTTTGAACGTATATTTACTAACTTTAATTGGTCACGTAAAATGTTAGAAAAAAATCTAATTATTATTCTAATTTGGCATAAAAGACATAGAAATGTATTTGTAAAAGGTACAGGAAAACAAAACTGTCAAATGTGTTTTACAAAAATGGATGCTTTATTGTGTGAAGCTATAGACTGAAAACTTAAGCCCATTTATACATACTTCTTAAACGCATTTACGACAAACTAACCCTCTAAATAACCTACTAAAAATGCTTAAATGTGTTTAAAAATCGTTGTGCAGACGAGCCTAAGTAATTTTACAGCCTTTTTTAAAGTTTCAATGCGTAAGTTGATAACAATGCAAGCTATCAGATATTCACGAGAGATGTGCGGATTTCCTCCGATTCATTCATACTTACTGCGCGTTTAGAAACAGTCATGGCAATGTCATTTCGCAGACAAAACTGTATGTCACTCTGTCAAAATCAAATAAAAATAGCGAACTAATACTTATTTTATTGGACTATGAAACGTTTTTTTTTTCCAATAATTATGTTGTGATCTAGTTTGGTGCCAATTTTATTATTATGAATCGTTAATGAGGTGTTTTTTTTTCTTTCTGGATAAATAAAAATATATATTGAATCTACAGTGTTACATATTGTGTAAAAAAATAGAAAAAATAACAAATTAAAATGTATTCCAATTGCACAGTGACCGATTTTGTCTAAAATAAACGTCTTGACGGCATTTTTATCACAACTTTAAATGATAGGCAGACTAAACATTGTCTAAGTAATTGCGAGAGGGTTCTACACTAAAAGGCATTAATAAAATAGTCTGGACGAACATCTGTGCAGTGCATTGACATTATATTTGCATATTACTGGCGTTTTTTGGACTTCGTAGGTATTCTACATAGATCTAATACGTGTGTGATGTGGAATATGAATCAGATGTAGGTATGTACCTACGTATAAAATATACATCTACACAGCTACACCCCATAAATATTGAATATTACGTCTATTCACATACATACAGTAAAATTACATTACATCCTACTTAGTATGGATAAAATAATGTAAATTAGATTAAAAAATAAAGACTTTATTTACAATAATAAAATATAAAAACAAGGGAAGAAAAACTAAACATACTACTTCTAACTACAATTAGATTAAATTTACAAAATAAAGTCTTTATCTGTTTCGTGAACTTATGTGATTCTCTAGTGGTTGAATCATCACTTTACCGTAAAATTGTAACAAATAAAAGGAATTGAGCCCGCGCTAGGTATCTCAGATATCCTGTGTTGTTGTCTACAGTTTTCCGAAACCTGATGATTAGAGAAGCCTGTGCTACTTTTTAATCTATTCATTTTTTTATTAAAGATGGGTATGCCATTTTGTCGATCAAACAGACAAACCAACAGAATAATTTTACAAATGTTTTTATAATGTGCATAAGTATGCATGCGTAACCTAAGCTTATCTTGTGCTAATCTTTTCACAAACGAGATAATTAATGAAATTATGTTAATTATCCTGAAACAGTGAATCACTGAAGTATGTTTTTTCACTGTAATATATATTCAGTTTATATATTTTTATTTATAAACAGACATACCTATTAAGTTTTAGATAGTCCATTTTGCATTACACCAAAATATATAATCTTACACGATAGCTTAGTTTAATAATAAATTGCTAACGTATTATTTCTTATATCATTTGTTTCTTAAGATCCTCATTTATAAACTCTAATTTATTGGTCGCGATGTCTATATTTTTATTATAAAACTAATGCAATGAAATATAAAATTATAAAGCTTTTTTCTTCTCGAAATATTTACGTCGTTTTTTACTATATCTTAGTTTTCTATCTGTAAGTACTACATTAATCACCTAACATTTCAGACAAACCAATTTATTACTAGGATTTGAATGAGTAAATTTTATTTTATGTTAGTTTTAAGTATTTTGTAAGCAAAATAATGATTTAGTAAGTTAAATAAGTACATATGAATACAGTATAATATATGTTATCTCTAATAATTCGCGTTCGTTAATTTTAAAACTATTGATTTTGTTCAGGCACGAACTTAAAAATTGTACATGACTAAGCTATTGAAAGTTTACCTTTAATACCTACTCATATTATTGCAGGACAAAGAGTACATATATACAGACAAGCATTATGTATTATGTATGTTTAACAAACACAACAGGTATCTCGTCCATCTAAATAATATTGCAGATTTAAATGCATCATCACTTTAAGCACAAAACCCTAAAAAGATCTGAATCAAGAAACACATTCCGCAAAATGTTTTTTGCCTCAAAAATAATAATTTTACAATGCCAAGGATCGCTTGTTAATTTAATAAAGAAGTGTGAAATCTTCCTGGGAACTTTACACAAACCTTGAATTTGCTCACGAAGTTATTTAAAAAAAAGCGATTTTTGGAAAGTCCAACGCAAATTCGCACGAACATTGTAATTACTTACGCGTGATTTAAGAAACCAGAAACCTGTGTATTATAACGTTTCTGTACGGGAAGGTAGTATTCTAAATAACTATTATGTACATACATACAGGAAGTTACAATGTTCACACTTGTTATATAAATGAGGAAAATCTATAGCATACTTAATAGGTACCTAATCCACTAACTAACTAAGTATAGGTATACTGATACACATTTAATAGGTACATAACTAAACTTATTTATCGGCAAATTAACCGGAATATTTCCCGGTTAAATTGTAATATTGAAGATTAAAATTACCAAAAAAACTATTGTTAAACATTACGCTTAACTTTTAAACGCAACGCTTGATTACAGTTCTCCAAAAACAATTAATTAATTGAAAAATATATTTATTTAATACTCACTTTTCATCTGAATACATTAGGTTATAAATTATCAGATAAGTAACATGGATTTTGACTTACTTAAGTTCAAGGTAATTTTGTCCATTCCATAAATATCTCCAAAAATTTGTACTAAAACAGTCTTTTCATATTGTACAATACTTAATCATAATTAAAATAAGTATCCATATTATCATAACTATCTTATATTATGATACTTATATTATATTAAACAGCGAGTGTAGGTGTAGCTAAACGTTTCCTGTGTCTGCTTTTCATCCAGACGCACCCAGGCACAGAATACAGACCCTGGTTCGAATCCAGCACACTCGCTTAACGGTGAAGTAAAACATCATGAGTAAACCGACATGTTTCAGGACCACAATATCCGAGGACGTGTATCTTCCGTGGAAGGATCTGAACGCCCTCCGCGATTTATCTGATCTGCCCAAGAGAACTCCCCTAACGAATGAATTCTGCAGGGGAGTCACGACCCTCAGTCATGAGGAAATACGACTCAAAGAGAGATTATCTTACTTGACCACGTGGCTATAATTACAAACATTCTTATTATACTTTTGCGTCATATCGTAGTGTTTGACTTGTATGTTCTTCGTATCAGCATATTAAATGGCTTTTTATACGAAACCAGTGTTTGCACACTGTTGTGCAGAATTCTTTAGAAAATCTTCGCCAATTGTGTTCTTAGCGCCATTGTATTGTTACCCTGTAGATTCCAAGGTAACTGATATATGTTTAAAACTGTAAAGAGTAAGTTATGTTTGTTTGTCGATTTAGTTTCATTTTATATATCGTAATATTGATCCTTTACGGTAATGATTTATACGGAAAACATTTTTTTTCATGATTTAGATCTTCTTGCTATCCTATATCTTATATATCGAAGCGTAGAAATTATAGGTGTTACTGTTTTGTACCTACATTATTGTTTGCAGTAAGCGTTAGCGTTTTGGCAAAACACTGGGAGACTGCGCCAGTAGAACACTATTTGGTTTGCTAAATGAAGGTAGATGATAAGAGACAGTATTCAATTAAACCCAAATCCTTCTATTTTAGTCGTATTCCTCAAGTCTGAGGGTCGTGACTACCATCTTCTATAATTCTTTCTCTTAATGACGATCTACCATAAACCTAAACCCGTCTTCTTCTTTGTCGTTTGACGCTTATCAAAGCGGTCTTGGTGGTTGTGCGTCCACATTGATGGTGTTGATGGACACTGCTTTCCAAACGATCTCCCTCCATCTCGCTTCGCTTCCTGATGCAGTCAGATACATGATACGTCTACTGATACAAAAAAATAAAAAAAAAACATAGATAGTAGAGTCGAAAGCCTCAGCTAGTTTAACCGCGTCTTCGGTCCAGACAGTCGTACCGCGCGTCACGACCGACCTTCGCCATTTCACTTAAACACACACCCATTCAAAGGATTCTACGCGTTAACGTCGCTTTGTGAACACACGTGGTGTGGAGGAAATTGTGTGCTACGGTGGCTGTACACCCACTTTATTATCATTATCATTATCAGCCTGTTATCGCCCACTGCTGAGCATAGGCCTCTCTTCTTGTACGCCACTCGTCCCGGTCCTGCGCAGATTGAAACCAGGTGCTCCCTGCGGTTATTCTAATGTCGTCGACCCACCGCGTATGTGTTTTATGTAATTCAACATTTCACTGAATAAAAATCGCAATACCTATCACAAATAAAAAATACAATTGCTCAAGAAATCTGTAATACTAAATTATCTATATATACCTACTAATAAATAATCATTAATAGCGAATATTGTTTGCGTAGAGAATTGCATATTCTTCTTTCTTAGTCGGATTCCTCATAGCTGAGAGTCGACACTCCACCGCACAATCAATTCGTTGGGGTTATCTTGCGCAGATTCATACATGAAGAAAGAGAAGTTTTTTTTTTTAATTTATGAAGAAGAGATTTAAAAAAATGCCATACGATAAATAAATAAATAAACACATCGTGGTGGGCGCCCAGGTTCTTCCACGGAAATCTCCATAATTCTATTAGATTTAAAGACTTAATATATGCATTGTATTATGTACTTCTACTGGTTATGTTTCTTTTGCTATCGTCGGTTGTTCGTATTGCAAAATATGTTTAATTTACTGTTCTAAAACATATGAATTTGAATAACTAATTATCACATAAATTAGGGTGTGGTGTAGGTTTTTATGAAAGAACGCTTATATTACTATTCACAACATATTTTCAATATTGTGATAAAGTGGTTATCATCACTGATTCATAGACACCGTAAAATCACTGAGTAATCGCTATTTTTGTAATTTGTAATCATAAAAATGCACTAAATAAATTTCACACGAATTATTTCTATCTTGATGTAAATTTATTCGATCATAGCAATAAAACGTTTGATTTGAATCTACAAACAAACTGACAGACGGAAATTGTTATAGTGTAATATTTTGAGGTTTTAGTATCGATGTTTTTTATTAGTTTACGAAAATAGTTGTCAGATCAAAGCTGTTTGGGACTAATTGAAAGTGATTTGCAGTTAAATTAAATTAGATTGCATTATATTGGGTATCTTTAGGTCAGTAGCCAGGGAATGTCCTGAGAATCGCATCAAAACCGATACATTGTAAGGTGTGGAGACCCCATTACGGGTTGTCACGGTCAAACACATCAACTTCTGAGATTCAGATTGAGGTTTTATTGATATCATTTTTTAGTAGTGATGAGCTTTATTCAAACTTGTATGTTTGGTTTACTTTTTTAAAAGATTTCATCTAATATTTTTAAATTAAATTGAAGCAATAATATTAATACTTAGATTTAGATTTTATAGCTAGTAGCAAATAGTATTAGTCAGTTTTTTTACTTGCTTGAAATTGGTCCATTCCTGTTTAGATAATCTTGTAATTATTCCTGTATTTCTTACTAATCAAAAAATATTTATATATACAGATCCTATATATTATGTATATAATAGTTTCCTATCATTTATGTTTAGATATTTCCTTTTCAAAGAGCATGATTCCCACGACACAGGGTAACCTAGTGTGGGGATCACAGTCAACATCATTTACCCATTTTTATATACCCTGTCTGATTCCAATTTTCTTTAAGTACAATAATGATGTATACTAGTCTAAGGATTTTTGTGTGAATAAAGTAAATTATTATTATTATTAAGCATTTAAACTGCGTTAAAATACTTAGCGACACAAATTATACTTTTTTATATAATGTTAAAAAAAAACTTAATCGATATGTCCTATCTGTCTTAGACTAAATGATTTCTTACAATTAGACAAATTAAGGTGAGTATGTACAAATATATTTGTGATAGTTATTCAATAGTCAATTCAAATTTACTACACTCGAAAAAATACTTGTAAAATAAGGACAACACTAGTGAATGAAACCCTTCCATTTAGCTAAGTGCCAATCAAGTTGGTCGCTAATTTAATAAAGACCCAACAAACACTGAATTAACTGCCACACTCGCTGACGACCGTTTTATTGCCAAAAAAAGCTAACCAAAGCAATTGAGAAAATATGGTGAGCTCAAAATTCGGTGTAACACACTATACATGGATTTTTATTTACGCGTAAGTACAGGGCTTCTACGAGTACTAACAATAGTAAAAAAAAATGGTATCTTGTCGAGTTGTTAGTTTGTTAATGTTTCTTCTTCACGCCGTATTGTGTGTATATCCAGATGCAATATAAGTGAAGGCGCGGACATCTCTGATATAAATAGTTCGTAATAGATTGAATGAAATAAATTATATAAAACTTCGCGTAACAAGATTCCAAGTAAAATATGACCGTAATTTCTCCGAAACTTTCCAAAAAATGGTAAGTAAGTCTCAATGATCTCCACTCTCTTGTTGTTGGAAGAGTCAAATCTATTTGCTAAACGTGTAGACGACCTGTTTTGTGACTTCGATTAAAAATAAATAACGTGCAGGTATAGACATAATAAAGATAAGTCCAAATATTGTCGGAATGGGCAGCTTGTGTGGTAGCTATAAGGTACAGCTTGTGTGGTAGCTATAAGGTACAGCTTGTGTGGTATCTATAAGGTACAGCTTGTGTGGTAGCTATAAGGTACAGCTTGTGTGGTAGCTATAAGGTACAGCTTGTGTGGTAGCTATAAGGTACAGCTTGTGTGGTAGCTATAAGGTACAGCTTGTGTGGTAGCTATAAGGTACAGCTTGTGTGGTAGCTATAAGGTACAGCTTGTGTGGTAGCTATAAGGTACAGCTTGTGTGGTAGCTATAAGGTACAGCTTGTGTGGTAGCTATAAGGTACAGCTTGTGTGGTAGCTATAAGGTACAGCTTGTGTGGTAGCTATAAGGTACAGCTTGTGTGGTAGCTATAAGGTACAGCTTGTGTGGTAGCTATAAGGTACAGCTTGTGTGGTAGCTATAAGGTACAGCTTGTGTGGTAGCTATAAGGTACAGCTTGTGTGGTAGCTATAAGGCTAAATTGTTCAATTATTTTTTGTTTTATTTGTAGGATTTGATTAAAATTGTGTCTATTTTCACTGAAAGTCATATTGTATGATCAAACCTACACTGCCAAAAAGAAATCTGATGTTGCGATATATATTTTCATCTTTATTAGTCTGTCACTATATACGCATTAGTTTGTGCTGATTGGTTTTTTAGAGCAAATGGTTTACAGAAAAGATAAAATAAAGGATATATAAGTTGCAAGGAATCTGTATATTACTTAGTCTATGCCTCAATGTGATCAAATCAAACGTTCATTACTCATTAGTCACTAGCAGTGTTTTTGTCAAATTCTACTAAACGATTGTTAAAACGATATGATAGGTTTATGAACGTGAGTAAAAACAATAGTTTTAGGCGATTCCCAGCGTATGACTGTGTCGCTCCCACGGCCCCTTGCGAAGGCTGGGCTTAGAGATATATCTCAATACGGATAAAAACGAAACAACAAAGTTATTATCATAACTCTCAGTGCGTGGTGGAAGTGCTGACATCAGTGGCTAGCAGTAATCTTGAGTAGGGTCTAGTGACACAGTGGTTGGGTCAATTACTGTCAGAACTGACAAACAGGTCACACTGCCCTTCGAGGTTTGAGGATGGGAATCTTCGGTTCAAGCAAAAACTGAAATATACTAGAACTAGGTATAAATAGAAAGCGCTCGCCCCCATTCGACAGCGAAATGACAGAACGAAGAAAATACCATGTAAAAGTTTTTACAATACGAGAGTACGACTAATTTAATTGCTATTTATGTGACAAGTAATTATCAAATACTAATTATTTTTATAGTATCTGTAAATATAAGTAAAATCTAAGAGCTACAGGCGCCGGTAAAGTCGCAGCGTTTTTTCAACTATGTCACAACGATTTCCATAAAACCGTTGTCCTTACAATTTTATTTATGACTATTTGTATATAAATCGGGTAATTTACCTACTTATTTATTATAAATAATTACTTATTTATAATACAATAGCTTGACATTGGCTGTGATTAATCGGCTATTCAATTAAATGGGATTATGTCTATGTGTAAAGCGCTATTAGTTAAAAAACGTGGAAAATAATCTTAATAAGGTAAGTCGTTTGTTTTATGCCATCTACTATTGTGAAATAAGTCAGATATTGTAAGTGTTGTATTGCAAGATAGCGAGCGCGCTGACTGACGCAATAAAGCTTACGCTATTTTATGACAAATCAAATCATAATATTTTTATTGCAAGAGTAACTTAAACTCATCTGAAACGTAGGCACACTAACACAACGATTCTTAAACACATCAAGCATCAAAATTACTTAGTGAAAGAATGGCCACCTGAGCCATGTTTTGTAATCCATCTAAAAAATCTGTTTATAAAAAAATATTAAACTGGTAGCAGTTTAATATTTTTTTATAAACAAATCTGATACGATTTCTGCCGAGTTCGGGAGATTTGGATGGCGTTAGAAAATTGTTAATGCTGGCGAACTTTAGCAATTTACAAGCAGTGACGTTGAGCGGAAGGAAGAAGGAAGTATCACTAAAAGAGTGCCATACAATTGAATTGGAACAATTAACTAGGATGACATAATTGGCACCGAGATAATTGGAATAAAAATGCGGTGACTAACACGGTGGTCTCATTCAAGAGCAAGGCTATATGACATACGAAATTTGGAATTCAAAGAAACTTGGCTTTATTGCGACATCTGATGAGATATGAAAGATGGAAGCATTTACAAAGAGACAAATGTACGGAGTTAAGCTTATATGGTATGGTTTATTCGTAGCTTCTGATCTTTATGGATCATAATGATGATATGACGCTTTTTCTGGTTATTCAGTCAATCAGTGACCAAATACTGCTTATCCTATTTGGAGTACAGTTAGATCCTTATCCTTTTAAACTTACAGGAAAATAATATCTCATTTATAATATTATAATGCGAAATATTGCCATGGCACACGCTGTCAAAATGTATTAAATCATTCATAGAACCAATCAAACTTAATAATTCCAAACTTCACTTTCATCAAATTTTTATCTAGTACCCACGACACAAGAATTTTCTCAGGATGGGGCTAGAAGGCGCTGTGTCCCGGAATATTTATTTATTGAGAATCAACGGTTAACCATTCTCTTGAAGCTATCCTGTATTTAAAAACCTATACTTACATAAACATATAATATATACATAAACGAAAAGTAGCCGTATCACCATAACTTTGAAGATATTTGATGATTGCCATTAAATGGAGGCCTTAGTAGAAGGTTGTCGTGACATACCAGCGGAGGTTATATCGTTTACCGCGAGTTTACTTTGTTTATTCTCTAGTTAGCAAGTGGTGGGTAGGCCTTTTCAGGGATTGTTGCTAAATGATCATTGTTGTTAGGCCAAGCAGTTTTTGGACTGAATAAGTGAATATCACTGGAACGACAAGAATCCAGATCCGTGCAGCGGATCTGTTTTGTCTGATGTTTGAATTTTTTAAGTACGAGTAAGTATAGGTCAATCCAACGTCAATCTTTCATATACATATATTATTTAGTCTGAAGATGTTATTTAAAGTCTTCAATGTAAGATGGGATTTAAAAAAAATTAAACAAAGCTTTGGGCAATTTGAACAATTTGTATTTTTATAGATTCCTGTGAAAATATTTCTCTTTAACTACTTTTCATCGCTTGTCTATTTGTTTGTATGTTTGAAATAAATCATATAATAGTCGCAACATCATTAATTGTATCTCTCTATTCAAACTTACTTAATTACTTCTTCTTCTTATCGAATGAGAGTGGCCAACTCTGGTGTCGGTGTCGAGAGTTAATCAAGCCGCCCTAATGGACTCTGACATTGATAAACGATTGACACGCAGCCGGGGTCTACAATTTAACGTGTCATCTGACCCACGGAGGCACCCTTAATTACTTAATACAACGTTTAAAAATCAAATTCGTTCCTTAAAATCCCCTCAAGGATAAATCCACTTGAAACCTCGAATGCGGTCCAATTTGCGTTGATTGTATAACAATCATGCAATTTTGGCTTTGCATATGACATGACCTATCCTAGGATATTGTCGTGGGATGGTTCAGGAAGGTGAAGCAATGTCAAGTAACAGGAAGATGGAGGTAAGTCATCTATGAACTATGACTAAATCTTGTTAGAAAGATTTCTTAGTACTTATAGCCGCATAATTTTTAATCCAAACACAGTCAATTTGTTAAAAGTTGTTTTTTCTTTTTTACCTTACTGATTATTTAAACTCCTACGCTATCCTATGGCAAAAAGTAGAAAATTGTATCTGATTGTGATACGTTTAGATACGATATTTGTACCGTTCTATCCCAAACTGAACCTAATCTAGACCTCGAGCGAGAGGTATAAGTTTTACAATATATTTTTAAACACAAGTCTAATTAAATTGTTTAGCCTTAGTTCAACCATGTAAAGAAAATTTTAAATAAATAATTTGATAGGACACATTCGTGTATTAAATTTCGCAACAGCAAATAACTACTTTTGCGAGCTCCAAGGTCTAAAACCAGATAAAAAGCGTTTCTTTTAACGTTTTATGTCGAGGCTACGCGATAATATATCTCCACGTGTACTTTATTTATTTATCTAGCTGATAGCCAGAGAGAAGACTCCATGGTTTATCATTTCTTATCGTTTTTAAGCATGCCAGGCAATTAATCAATTATATAATGTGGTTTCTTGTTGCTACGCGCGAAGTAATATTTTTATTCGTTGACGCACGGTTAGGTATAGGGGAAGAATTTGATAGAAATAAGAAATTTTACCAACTGCATGCAGCATGCCTTATTAAACTACAAAATTTCAATTTGAATTAAAATTTAGTTTTGGTTAAGTAGGATATACCTTTAACACTGTTTGGTCTCCCATCCAATGACTGACCGCATCTACCGTTGCTTAACATTGATAATCTTATACGATTGCTTTCGCTTCCATTTTGGGCGCTTCCTTGGGTGTTTCCGTTAAATTGTAGATGTTTGTTGTTAGTTATAATCCGGCTGTCCTCGAGGCAGGTCCTGGTAAATTAAAAACTCTGTCACCAGATTTGCTCATTCCCTTAGAAGTCACTTAGTTACCGTTAGCAATTTGATTATATCTTTAAGCTCTGCATGCGCTGATCTTAGTCATAAGCTACAAACTTGTTAATAGATTTAAGTTCAATAAAGATTTTTGGGTTTGATTTGATTTGATGATTGTCCTTCTAACCCATACATACAAACATAAGGCATCCTATTCCAAGTACCAGAGTCAAACATCCTCCGCCACTCGCCAGGCTGTTGACTTCAGATGAGCGGGCGGAAGCCGCGGGTGTGTGCAGAATATGTGCGCAGACGCAGCTACTCGACGGTGCTGTGACGTCACTTCCAAGGGGGTAGGGCTGACAAAAGCAGCATGAAATAGATGGCAATATAATAACATAAATAAATTGTTAGTTAATATTCCGGGACATTTCTCACAAAGCAATCTAGCCCCAAACTAAACAAACATTAAGTAAGTTCGTAAGAGAGTAGCCAACTCTGGTGTCTAGAATTTTCTAACAGCATTAAAGGCCTCTGACATGAATTAGTGACTATTATGAAAGTGTCTTTGCTGACTGTTAATTAAAGGTCAATCGGTAGTTGCTGAGTAAACCCGACCCACGATCCAAGATAAACCACAGTTATTGACACTGATTTAGGATACCTTCAGAGGTCTGAACAGTAGTCGCTCGAGCAGAACTTAGAAAATGGTTAAGGAACAATATAAATGGTTTTAGACCTTCCAAACTCGAAGTTAAAGTTTGAAATTCCTGGGTACATCCGTGGGTCGGGTGGCATATTCAATTTCTAGGTCCAGCAATCTCATCAATGAAGAATCCATTAATATTTGTGCTAAACTAACGTTATGATAATTTGTTACAGCTGGCTATATTTTAATTGAGTCACAAATAGCAGATACATTGCTAAAACATGTGTTGACCATATAGACCATATTATTTCCGATCATAAAAAGCTTCCTCGAAGCTCGAATGATTCAAACAAAAGCTTGGAATTATCACTGAATCATGTTGTTTCTTGTTATCAGTGTTTGCATGGGATTACATATATTAATTACTGATATGAATTAGCCAGAATTAAGATTGAGATTAGGTTTTTTAAACAGGCGTGAATGAATAAGCCACTTATTTTTACATAAGAAAAAATATCCAATTTTGTATTAACGTTTATGTCTTATTCATCGGGGAAATTGGGCATAAACTTAGAGTTACGACCGGTGACCCCCGCTCTGGATCGTTTCTGGTGCAACGGCCATCTATTGCCATCCAGCGCGGAGACGCAGCGAGCTTGATGGGCATTTGCACCGGGAACGATTAGGGGCGGGTTATTTAGTTAACTTGACATTAAGAAAATTCCTCATAATGCCGTAGATTTATATTATTTGTAAAGTTGTCTTACGCTACATTAGCGATAATAGTGACAAAAGATAGTTTAACTACTTTTACTTACATTTGACATTATGAAAATTGAAATAAATAAAGAGTCTAGAGACACAGAAATTAGCCATCAACCGTTATATGTATGTATTTCTCTCCCTTTCATTTTAGGTTTTATTATCCACTCCACACATAAATAAAACTAGGCATTATATAGTAGATCTATTAAAAGCAAGCATTGTAACCATAAACTGTTTGTGACAAATTATCAAATGAATGTTACTGATAACTATCCATTTGATTTAGGACCTAAATAACTCGTAAAAGTCACATAAAAATATTATTTATTATTTCAAACAAATGGTACACAAGTTTTCTTTATTTAGAGAATATGTCTATGTATTTACGCCACCTAATCAGTATATAATTATTTCTAAAGAACAATATCGTTTGGAACACTGTTTGAGTGTTTTTATAAATGTTTATAATATCATTTGTAGAATAGAACAACATTTGTAAAATTGCAATTGTACAAATGTTGTTCTATTCTACAAATGATATTATAAACCTATGAAGAATTTTAGAATTTTTAGAAAAATTGATTCGAAATTTCGAATCAATTCGAATCAATTTTAACCTCACAAAGTTGTCGTATCGAATTCCAAACGCCTATGTCATAGAGTAAACAATAATTACGAATACAGAAGAAACAGTAAGGTCAGTACTTAATCGAGACACTTGTCCAAAGAATGCCAGTGTACCATTTATCATTACGCCTTTTGTTGTAAACGACCGCGTAATAAGTAATGGGATTTTTCCTATATCTTTTACCATCATTATAATTATACTGTCTTTGTTTTATTTGGTCTTGCGGCGCCGGCCAGCTGTCAAATGTTTCTGTGAATGTCATCGGTGAATGAAAAAAACGTCCTGACGTAAAATATGAAGAATTTTATGTATTGCCCCGGTAATGGCTGTCACATTCGTTAAGGTTTGATGAAATTGTATAGACGTCTTTATCCACAGCGCCCGGATTTTAACTTAGGATTAATCTTGATAATGTCTATTGCCTGCTTTACAATCACGTACTGTTCTACAGATGTTTGTCCCTGTGAGAATCTTCCATATTAATTCCGATTAAACAGTAATAGAGTTTATTACCGCAATTATCTTACGTGAAATCAATAAATTGGGTAGAAATTTGCAGCTATATTTTAAACTGTTTGATTAGAGATAAGAAAGCATTATGTATACTTACTAATTCTCATTTCCTAGAAACTACGATTAGCATACCGCGCAAGAAAAATTGGATTAGCATAAAACAAAAACCATAAGCTCCAAGTAAAACTAGTTAAGCTTTAGTTCTTACAGCATGATTATTCATGTACATAGCATAGTGTATCTGTGGCATGATCTTAATGAAGCTCCTTCATTTGGTCACGGTGTATTAATACAATTAATGTTACCTTCTTGTTTCTGAGCGGTTTCTTGGCTCGTTTGCTTTTTAAAGGTGGCGCCGCCGAGTTAGGCACTGTTCACAGGAAATGGCGCTTCTATGACAATTATTGTGCTATTAAATTTTATGCTTTGATTTTTATAGAAGCTGTAAGTGAAGATTGAATGTTTGAAATCCCTCGACACCAGAGTTGGCCACTCTCATACGAACTTACTTTATTCTTCGATTGATCCACTTCTAACCTGTGTTACATTCTCTATTTTAAAAAGTAATTGCAACAGCCATTTCATGTGTACGTCGAAATAAAAATCCGTTGACCTACATGTGAGCTATCAAAGGAAATTTAGCGGTAAGTCCATAAAATGGTGCTAAATGATGATGATCTTTAAAAATAAATATCTCCAACTTACGTGCAGCGGCCAGGAATTCACCTTGAAGCCATAATCCTCAAACATCCTGCCATTCTACGTACAGAGTAGATAATAAAACAAAACAGTGAATTACCCAACACAATACGTCATAAAACCTTTGCCCATTTATTGTTTTACAAAGTTTTTGTTCTCAACACAGAAGGATAAAGTGCAATAAATATTGCTATCGAGCCTTTGTGATTTGCCGACGAATTGGGCTTAAAGAGATAACGGAGGTTTTATTTTTCACTCTGACTTAAAGCTTTGTGGTTCAGGTGTCAAATATAAATATTTAAGACAATGCATGGGATTTGCAAGAACCGCTTCTTTGGAATTTAGTTGTCAATGAAAGTTCCAAGGAATTTCAGTTAGCTTACCTAGTATAATAATTAAAATATTGCTTAATTTTTTATTTTAAATTAGTGTCATCATGTAGTGGTCCGCGTAACTATAACGTGATTCTTGCGCTTATTTACAAGTATTCGAATCGAAACTGAAACAGTCGTAATAATTAAGTTTTTAGCTTTTTTATTATTTGAATTAGAAATATATCCCTGTCCCTATGAAACAGCGCTTACCCGTGCAAGTTTGCGCCGGCGCATGCAATGACGTGGCGCATGCGATGCACTAACTTAGTGACGTCTGCCGCTGTAACGTATACACTATACATACACAGTACTGCTAGGATTGTATATTAATATAGACTACTGTATATAATTATATACTAGTAATGAACACGTTCTTAAGAGCGCCAGTATTGACAACCTTTGTTTAATGAATATGAAACATTGTAAAAACTAAAAGTAGGTAGCGAGTGTGGCTCAGCGGTACCAGTGTCTGCTTGTCATCCAGATGCACTCTGGTTCGAATCTGGCCCTACACCAATGACTCGTATTTTCAAGTTATATGTGGATTTGCACTCGCTTAACGGTGAACGAAAACATCGTGAAGAAACCGACATGTTTGAGGACCACAATATCCGTCGACATGTGTCTTCCGTGGAAGGTCCTGGATGCCCACCACGATGTATCTGCCCAAGAGAACTCCCCTAACGAATTCATTCTGCGTGGGAGTCACGACCCTCAGTCATGGGGAAATACGACTCACAGACCGACACGACCGACAGACCTTGACCACAGTGTCGCTTGTGCAATTGTCGCGGTAGGTAGTAATGAAAGATTCCAATCTTTTTAGTTATGTATTAAAATCCATAAGACTATGATAAATGCTGGCAACATTGCCGTTGTTGCTAACTGCATTTATTATGCTGAACTATACTTATGCGTGACAACTAAGCAATCAAAACTAATTTAGAGGCGAAATATTTTAGCTTTTTGTCGCACCATAATTTGTGTCAAATAAATAAAATTGAAATAGTTAATCAAGTTTATTTATTTGACAGATATAACGGTGTTTTTAATTGCTGGCGCCTGTTGGCTGACAGACGACCTGGTGATGGAAAATGATCAATACTGTTTTAGTAGTAGTGGTCATGTCAGAGGCTATTAGGGCAGTTTGAAAACTCTGTCACCAGAATTGGCTACTCTCATACGAATATACATGCATACCATAGTACCAGTGGTTAGGTACAAAAGAGAGAGAGATATGTTCTTGAGTTCAGAAAGATCGCTTTTAATAAGAGATCGGCACTCCCGTTCGAAGCAATGAAAAATAAGGTTACCTAATCTCAAAATCGGTAATATGGCTTATGTTAATTTCTTTATTCCGATCCTGACAGCGTCAGTTCAGATACTTAATTCTTACTAACGAATCTTACAGAGCTTCAAGATTTTTCTCAAAGTCAAATCGCAATCAGCTTCAACATATTGGATATGTTGAAGCTCTTTGCGATTTGACTTCAATTTGCATTCAATTTACTAAATAATTTCAAGACAGAAATCTCACGCTCCTCTACGTCTTGAAGAAAATTGTCTAAGCTGCATCGTTAATTACGAAACAATTAGCCGACAGCGGCCTCTTTTCATAAACTAGGAAACATTTAACGAGCGGTTGCAACATTCGGAACAGACAAAACAATGCAAACGGATATATATAGCGCGGAGATGAGAAAAAATCGGGAAGATTCCGACGTGGATAGCGTACATTACTGGGTCGAGTTTTCGACACAAAATATTATATAGTTAATATACTAATGATTTATTTAAAGTAACCTGTCCCGATCCTTTACTGGAAAATAGACCTATTGCTGAGTAATAATTGCCGTCAAAGTTTTCTTTTCCTTTCAACTAAAAAGCTAAAAATACTTTTCTTTAAACTAAAGACTAAAAAAACTGGCCCAGAACTGAATGGTACAGATGAATTTAACAAGTATCATAGTTGTGTTGCCATTATGTAGCGAAATGTGCCGTTTCAAAAATAATAAAATCATAGCTAACTGAGCGTAAACGGGCACGCCCGCTCAGTTGTAGAAAAATTATATTTTCAGTATATTTTAAAATATAGAATAAAAAGCTTCATAAAACCAGCAATGTACAAGCAACAGTAGACATCTCCAGCTCGTGGTGAGGGACGTCGGAGACAGAACGTTCCAGTTGGCACCGTGTCCGTCCACTCCCACCACAATCAAACTTTATACGAGCTACTGGCGCGAGCACGCGGGTTGGCTCGCTTACAAAAAAAAACAATAATGTTGTTTTAGAAGCTTTTAAGGTAGGTGATTTCCCAGTTTTTTTTATAAAAGCATAGGTATGTAACTGTATTGGATATTTTTTTTCAACATCACGCTCAAATACCTGAACCGATTAGGACGTCATTTACTAAGGAGGTAGATAAGACCTCGGATTAATGAGGCTAAATAGTGGTTTGCCACTAATTAATGATAATACCATATTTTACACGAGTTAAGAACACCTTGATTTAAAAAATCAGTTTTTGATACCGGTTAGTAGGAGTCGCAATGGAATAACACTAAATAGCATCTATTAGGATACCTTTTTACGAACAAACAAATCAACGCACACATAAAATACAACATACATAACATTCAACAAAATGTAAAAACTCGATTTACGAAAAAAAATGCGAATTATTTCGAGGAATCCTTAGTACTTACATAACATGCGGAAATAGTTGGAAACCTGACCTAGGCATTTTATTTCGGGACAATCTAGATCCAGGTAGCCTAGTCCGGAGAATCAGACTCTTTTGTAACTCAAAGTAATGTTTTTGGGATAACGTATTTTTATTGTAGGTAACATTTTCCATTTTCTCGTAAACTAAATTTACGTTGGCAACTATAGCTTCTTATCTCCTCCTGCTTTTTGCTTCTGTTATCTTTCAAAATGTCATCATGAGTTAATACATGATGACATTTTAAAAGATAGTAAGTATAGACCAAAATAAGTTACCTATTCTGATTAATTTCAAGAAAATAAATGACAAAACACTTCCAAATAAATTTTTAACAGTCTACAAAAATACTATCTAGTAAATGCATATTAGTAACAAAGTTTCTTCCTTATCATCCTTATCATATAGTCAATATTTTGATCACATTAAGACTACCTTTATTTATTCTGGTACTATCATAACTAAGACATCGCATTCAATTTCAAAAGCATTATTGTCTATTGATACCCATTTAGGAAGTTCTTAACAAAACATACACAACCTAGTTTTATAATTCTACCTTCTAGAAACATCTGTGCAAACAAAATAGTTTTGATAGAGACATAGGTATAAAAAAAATTAGGGAAGAGTTCAAAGAATATCGTATAGTTATGTTGTACAGATGTCAAATAGATAGATAGATGTAAAATATTAAATACTAGCTGTTTGTTTGAACGCGCTAATCTCAGGAACTAGGAGGTGCGAATTGAAAAAATATGTTTGTGTTGAATAGACCGTTTATCGAGGAAGGCTTTAGGCTATATAACATCACGCTGTAACTAATATGAGCGAAGAAACAATAGAAAATGTGAAAAAAACGGGGAAAATTATTTATCTTTGAGGGCTTCCGTTGCGTGTGCTGAGAAAACGGTTCAAGATATCAAAAATATATTTATGAAAGAATTATTTTCTTGAAATGATCTAACTAAATGTTCACAACAGTATATGTCTATCTATTAAGATTAACTCACTAGAACCGCTTTTATGATAATAACTATTCCACGCGGACGAAGTCGCTGGCACAGCTAGTATTTAATAATTATTTTTGACTCTGTATATTATTGACTTTATATATGTATCTGTTTTCAATAATTACATACTCTTTGCAGCCCTTATGTATTCAACTGTATGTATTTAGTGTACTCGCTATTTAAATATTTAAGCACAACTCAACTCTGAACCAACAAAAGCAGATAATAATGCAAGTTCTATGAAAATTGTTACGTCAGAGACCTAGATAAGTATAAATCTAGCTAAGTGTATTTTGCTGTATATCTATTAGAGGAAATACCAGAACTATCAAATCTGTAGTTTGTAATTTTATTTGTAAGAAAATCATATTTAAGAATATGATCAATACAATTTAAAAACAAAATAGCTCATTTGATTGATGGAACTATCAACGTAACTTGTAATCGTAAGGGTCATCAAGTGTAATAAGAATAAGTAATGTAAACATATTTGTATGTACAAAGGAACAAATAAACAATTTTTTTATTTAATTCTTTTAATAACCTTGCTTTCAAAATAGTTAAAAGAATATCGTATTAAATTAAAACAACCCTCAACATGTCTAAAGTATGCAAATAGTAGGTACGTTTTATCAAAATATGTAAGATTGCTTCAAATTGCCTAACACATAGTCAGTTAGGTACATGACCTGTACTTTGCCAGTGTGTATTTTTTAATGTTTGTTTTGATAAGAACCTCGTCACTGACTCGACGGTTTCGGGCAGGTGTCGACGAACTCAAATATTGCTCAACATTTTATGAAAATGCGAGCTTTGCGAGAATTTGTTGAAAATATGTGTATCGCTATTTTGTCTGTATTACACTAGCAGTGCCCTGTGGTACTGTCTGCGTAAATCCGGGATAAAAACTATAAAAAAGGGCCTATATAATCAAGGGTAAACCCTTTCAATATATATTATATAGTTTATTATAGTTTCATTCAAACACACACATTCAAATCGATTCAACTGTTTGAGGGAATCTAAAGAAGAAACACAATGACAAACTTTAGCCATATTATGTAAATTTAGACAGAGGATAGGTAGTAAGTGAATAGAAGTCTGCTAAAGAATTATAATAAAAATACGCCATTCAAAGACGCGCAATATGATAACACTCGTACCTTTTTTTTGTATATTAGAATTTATACTTATTAATTCTAGATATGAGTCAAACAGAATTACCTGAACCTTTTTGTAGAAGATAATTTTGTGAATGTATGTACATATATGTAGTATATTGTATAAAGAAAGAAGAAAGAAAGAAAATGATTTATTGTAGCAAATAATAAACAAACGAGTACAAACAAGAAATACATATACATATATAACTTCTTAAATAAGATACATATTTGCCACAATACAACCCCAACTCAGCATAATGCTGGCTGCATAGCAACCAGCGCTGCTCTTCCGTTGGGGTTGTATAATATTATCTATTATTGTAAAGGCAATTGGCAAAACCAATGACGATGAGATTTCGATAATTAATTTAATGAAGAACCTATTGAACCTTGCCAATATGCACTATTATGCGTTAAAAAAGTCATAAACTACCGATTGAAGGAAAATATTGCATATAACTGCATAAGGATTAGCCAAGAAAAAGGAAATATTTTTTAAGTGGAAAAAGTAAATTTAAATTTAATTAATTTAATTTATTTTAAGTTTAATGAATTTATATAATATATTTAGTCCTTGTACCACGTACATATGTATATCTTTACCTTTAAGTAATAATCATAATTAATCATTATTATCGATAAAATGTCCCAATACTAATCAAATGTACTAAATAACAATAACAATAAAAACCTGAATTAGGAACAGAGGAGATAACATTTTACAAGCCCACAAACCCAAGATTAAGTTTTGGGCTGATAAATCGCTTTATTCATTATTTATCACACTAATTGTAGGTAAAGGGCATAGTTTTATGAGTAGGTTTAATATTGTTTTTTTTTATTGCTTGCTATCAGGCAAACTATGGCCAAGTGCAAACCCGTCCTAGTATAAAAAGGTGATGTATGTCAGTTACTACAGTTACCACAAGCACTTAGCTAATTGCCATCAGAATGATTTAGAATCAAGTAGAAATACAATTTTTACTTATACTTTATAAATTTATAGTAATTAGCAAAGCAATGCAGTGGGTTTCATTATCATCATCATCAGCCTAAGCTGATGATGATGATGATTAAATTAAAGCCCAATTTCAGTTATTAATTAGTTGGTTACCCATTATACGATGCAGAGTTTAATAGTTTCAATCTTGTAGCATTTATTAGATGCTTAGGTACCTATGCTTACATTGTTAAAAAGCATTTTCATCCCACCATCTCGAAAAGAGTATTTTTGCTCTTCAATATCTGAGTGCAAAAGCCTTTTTTATTCTCTAGAGGATAAAGTAAATTGAATTTAGAACATCGTGTGTTACAAGTTTTTGAATTAAAAAAATCATTAAACCTATTTACTGCTACCTCTATGGTGCCGAATATATCATACAACTTTTTTTAAATTTGTTAAAAACTCAGACTCGGAACCTTCTTTGTGTTCTTTTTTTCAATTTGCTTTGTACGCGGTTCTTTACGCGGCATATTTTCACGTCATTGTTAAACCTTATATTAAAAACAAGAAACTTGAAAACCAGTGAAAAAACTAAAATGAGTGATTCTAGCGACGAGGAAGTTTGTTTGACGCCAACAGAATTGACTGAAACTGTTAATAATGCGCAAATGAGCTTTCTCCCTCAACAATCACGCGTTTTGCATTTAGTCTTTTCCTCGCTGAGGTGGAATGAAAAGTTACGTGTTGCACTCGAGTGCAAAGATTTTTCACCTCGTGCTCTTTTGATTCCCTCGCTAACGCTCAGGGTTCTAATTTTTATTTTAGAATCCTTCGCTTGCTCGGTCATCAAAATTGAGCACGCGGTTAAAAAGCAACTTTGCACTCTTGTAAATAACTACATATTAATAGAGTAGTAAAGTTGCTGTGACATTTTAAACTTAAGCAAAATACATAATTACTGTCGAATATATTAATTGGCTACGATATATAAACTGACAGACTAAAGTAAATAAAGACGTCGGACATGTTGATATTTTTAATCAATTTATTTTCTTGACTATTACGAACTTATTGGTAATTAAAAATCCCTATCGCAGTCTAAAGAAACTGTTATCAAGCCTAATCTAACCCAATTACTTATAAATTACAAGTTATACAGAGTTAATTGTGACTAAATCATGATTTCAATATGAAGTTATGTATTGTAGTATAATACAAAATAATTATAATTTCTTTTTTGATATCGATGAGTGAAAATTGTTTATTCCAAAGGATTATTTTTGCTACATTATCTTAGTTGAATGAATTTGTATTAAACAAAAAAAATGAAGATTCTTTGGTTTTTTTAATCAACGGAATAACAAATGGAAATTATTTACTTGTGATAAAATGATAAGGTACTTGTATTTGCGAGAAATATTGACGGAATCTGAGATTAATGATACAATATGATATAATCCTACCTCGATGAATATGACATACGAAATACATATAACCTTTTTTTTAAGAAATCGGCTAGAACTCTTTCTTACGCATAGTAGCCCTGTATAAAATATTACAAGGTAGTATGATTATCAGTTTATCAATTCGATCCCAAACTGGGCCGCTGGGTTTTATTTAGCGCTAAATAATAACTAATCGTAGCCAAGATAGCTGTCAAAGTTACTTGAAATCTAACCTAATATTATAAAGCTGAAGAGTTTGTTTGTTTGTTTTTTTTGAACGCGCTAATCTCAAAAACTACTGGTGCGAATTGAAAAATTATTTTTGTGTTGAATAGACCATTTATCGAAGGCTTTAGGCTATATAACATCACGCTGCAACTAATAGAAGCGAAGAAACAATGGAAAATGTGGAAAAAACGGGGAAAATTATTCATCTTTCAGGGCTTCCGTTGCGTGCGCTGCGAAAACGGTTCAAGATATCAAAACACTATGTATGAAAGAATTATTTCTCTTAAAATGATCTAACAAAATGTCCACGACAGTATATGTCTATCTTTTAAGATTAACTCACTAGAACCGTTTTTATGGTAATAACTATTCGACGCGGACGAAGTCGCAGGCACCAGCTAGTAACTGATAAGAGATAAGGGCTTCTGAACTACACATTGTAATAGACAGAACATTTTTTTTTATCTAATACATACTTTATGGAATTTTGGGTAGTCAAAGTTGATCATTGCTGCCGAAACGGAGCAACAGATTGCCTTGATTCTTGGTATGGTCATAGTATGAATTCTAAAATAACGTAGAACACAAATGCTCTTTCTCGCTGAAATGGAGCGACGGATCATTATTATTAGTATTATTACAACGAGTGAATGACATGGTCACTTTTAACTCAGAAACCAAGCTACAATATCAACTACGAGATAATATAAGACTGAAAAGATGTAGTAATAAAAATGACAGTTGTTATCACAATTCACCATAAGTAGCAGATAAGTTATCACAACTTATCACTTATCAATGGTAGCTCACTGTTCTGTTCTCGGACAGCCGCGCCCTCTTCCGTCGAAAGTAAACAACTAGTAGTGGAGGCAAACATGGGCTGATATCATAGTCGTAGAAGTGATTATCAAGGAGGTAGCTAAAGTAGCACCTAAAAAAGTTACATTGAGAAAAGCAATGTATATCAAAAATGAATTAATATTCCCCAGATTATCCACCACTTATGTTGACACATTATTTATATACATATTTCTAAGAAATCCGCGGTATACTCCAGGTACGGCCGTATATACGAATATACGAAACCTACTCTTTTTTGTGTCATCAGAACTTAGAAAGTACCCAAATGTTGGTAAATACCCTAGTAAGATAGTATAGTAGGTATGTATGGTACACGGTGGTAAGTAGGTAATAGGTAGGTAGGTATTTATTTATTATATTTATATTTACCTACAATTGCATCCGTAGCTGATGCTTTGGGTTGCCAAAGAGTTAATCAATTACGACTTCATTATCTCTTGTAGCTAAACTACGAGCTTGATAAAGCAAATTCATTATAAAAGTGGTGTACTCTAGCGTGGAGAATTTTCCATCCTCTTGATTATTGGAACTGCACTTCCCTCCACCCCGGCCCATTTATTTCTATCACCACAAAATAGATAGAACCCACTTTTCTTCTTCAAATTAGTATGCAGTTACCGTTGTCACCCCTCGAATGGTGACTGTGATATATTCTATGACTTTAGTAGAATGGATAGGTAAAGTCTGGACACTAAAAAAGAAGAATTTTCTTTGAAGATTTTTCATGTCTCAGTTGCTCCTGCAATGTTACTTTCGTTTTACTACAGCCTGTCTTACTCGTATGTTAAACACATTGCAGTTTTAAGATGTAGCTGTTTCGCCTATAAGAAACCTAATTATTCTGGATGTTTAGATGTAAATTGTATTTTGCAGGAAACAGGGTGGTCCCTGGTAGAAATATGTTTTTTTGTTCAGATTACATTTACAAAGATAAGATTTTTCTTCTACCATAGGTATGTAATTTCTGTAGACTTTTTGGTCAAGTGCCTTATACAACAAACTTCTGTACTTACATATGTATAAGCAAAGTAGATAAGTACCACAGTTTCACCAAATACTACGCACGGAAAAAAATAATCTAAAAAGTTTAAACCAAGATATGATCTTGAAGGATGAAAATATCAGAAGTGCTGCAGCCAATGTTTCCAAGACTTATGTTGCCTGTACTAACTATAACATAATCTGTGTCCCTCCTACCTCTCTGATAAGAGAGGCATTCTTTGTAAAATCGATTAGAGTCGGTGATAGCACGCCCTTTGCTACTCTAGTGCTGCGACGATTGTGAATGCTGGCTGTAACTTAATGTAATCAAACACTGACTTGATAAGTATAAAAGACTCCATATATATGTTAAAAATTGTATTTTTAGAACCCCCGGTTTCTAGTGCGGCTACGCGCTGTCAATACCTAAAAATTGATTTATTTTAACTGATCGTCATTCGAGAAACCGGGGGTTAGTGTTGTTACCGCTCCTCGTTAACTTCACACAACAAATAGGACAAGGAACAGTCGTACTGGAACAACACTAAACACAACGAACACAAAGTTATCATCATATTTTATATATGTAAATTGAAAAATCTACCAGACATAGATACATTTAATTGATTTTCTAAGGACCAAGCTCATTCGCAGTTTAGTTTGAGACCGAGTTTTTTAAACTATTGATATTGTACACGGTATGCGTGTAAACCTGAGATAAACTACCTAGGTACTTGTCAAGTAGTTTATCTAAGCTGTCAACTAATATTATAGGTGTAGTTAAGTTACAAAGAGGTAAAAAAGTTATCCTATGGTCAATGTGAATCCATTGACTTCTTAAAATATTATTGTAGACATATTCGCCATACTTCGTATGACGTCATCGATAACCCAATGCGGTATCCCGAACATGCCCGAACGGAAATCGACCAAGGTCATGGTTAGGGTTGTCCTCAAAAATCCTACATTTTCTTTTTTTGTATCGTCGGAATAGCAAACGGTTTTTGCCACATAAAATTAAATTTATAAAAAACTTTTACTATAACTAGTAACATAAAAGTTCTACTAGATCCTGCAAATTTATTATTTTGTCCGTGAATAAATATTAGGTATTAGGTATAAATGTGCTTCCAATATCAATCTAAAGTGTTCGACAAATAAAGAGGTATTAAATAACTAATAATGATGTTAAATTGTTCACAAATAACACAATTTTTACATAGTATTTTCCTTTTACCGAAGGTCGTTAATTCGTACCTACATTTAATATGAAATAATTAATATAATATATAATATTGTACAAAATTGTTAGCATTTAAGAAACAGAAGCAGGCTATTCCTAAAATAAAATAAGTAAAACTGTTACATACACAAGACGCAATTAATAACCTGACTAACCCGTAGTTTTGCTCACTATCAAAAACTCAGTTAAAAATGGATTATCCCATATATTTGAACATCGTGGGAGTTCAGAAATTGCAATACAGAGAACGACAGGTGTGATCCCATATAGATTAAAAATTGACAGCTATCGGTACAGTATTACATATCTTTACAATATGCAGTTTGAATGCGCTCAATTTGTGAAGTCGTGGGAATTCAAACAAGGTGCGTCTAGCTTGGAAAAAATGGGAAAGTGACAAAGGGTTACCGTTTTTGTGAACAAGGATATAATGGTGTAGGATTGGAAAGTAGGTTGCAGAGAAAAAGGTAAGATCTTTGTACTTCAAATGTTTTTTAAATAGTGTTTAGTAGAAAGGAATTTAGACTGGCTTTAATTTGGCTTCATGCAAATACATAGATATCTAATTTTCTACAGCAGATCGTCATTGCATTGCCTTAAGACGTGAGTGATACATTGTAATGCTTATCAACAGCTTAGTAACAGTTATAGAAATTCAAAAAGTTACAAAGACAAGTACAATAACTACAAAAAACAAATATAAATTCTCATAAAACTGTTAATCTCCAGGCCTTGACCGAAACCATCGAACCATTACAAAAATTTTGGAAGAGTAATAAAAAGGATTATCTACACTTTCTAACATAAATGAGCTTAACCTTCTTCCTTAACCCCGGTGACAAATAGTCAGTTACCACCCCAAGGTACAGTGATTTGTATAAATAATTTATTAGGGATAGCCACCCGTGCCTATTACTACGCTATTATTATTCCACAGAGTTTTTATTATGTAATAATGCTAATATTATGATGACTTTTTGGGAAAGAAGGGAAGTTGAGACGCTAATGTGCAATAACAGTTTGTATAATGTAACGGATTTGTTAGCGTTTCACGGAGACTTCGTGCGACACTGACACTTACCGTCACTATGTCTTGTCCCCGAGGGAGATTATATATTCTTGTTAACAGCAGTCGTTTCTTGAAAAAAGCTAATAATAAGTAGAAAATATTGCAAACGAGTAGGTATTATTTTTACCTATTTTTCTAACTGTCGCTACTCGCCTTTTTTGAGAGCTAGTTCTATTAAAGACATAACAGTACACAGTAGATATGCTCCTCCTTGAACCACAGTTTTCAACAATGCGGGTGCAACTGAACAGGTGAATAATTTTTAACAAAATATTGCTAATATTTCACAACGAAAAAAACGTTTACAGAAGAAGAAAAAATGCTAGTTCCTGATGCTTTGCTGCAATACCCAATTCAAACTCTATAAAAAAACGTAGCTGCTCTACTAAAGTTTCCGAAGTGTCACTTTTACCCAAGCCGTTATACATGTCAAAATAATAAAGTGACACGTTATAAAAACGTGACATTCGCCAACCCTTAACAAAACGCATTTGACCAAATCTTGTGGCACGGATTATGACAGGTCACCGTTACCCTATTTATTTATCAAAATTTTTAAATCCGTGAAATTTGTTAAGCGTCTAAACCTCTATTTCCTGGTGCATATAGTTTATTTTAATCTTTTATTTTCTACTAGAATGTAGCTTTTGTTCGTAACGTATTGAAATTGTAGATTAAGTGGGCATTGTTTGGCAACCCTAGCTAGTTACGCTCGGAAGTAGATTTCTATGCTTCCTGCTTATCTATTTTTTTCTTCTACGAAAGGGTTAAATGAATGGAATTTTAATTGAAGGGTGTTGTGAAAGGTAGGTTACGTACTTACTAATAACATTTGATGCATAATCTTGTTTTTAAAGCTTTTTTGTAGCAGACATATGATTGTCAAGATAACGATCGAGCATGAAGTATAATGCAATAAAAATGATAGATGCTTCAATTTTTTTTTCCACTCTGTCAATTGTCTTGGTTATTTTATGATAGTTTTCGTAATGATGCTTCTTGTTTCTAACAGAAAAATGGAATGATATGGTTATGAGTTCTGTTTCATACAATGATAAACTGTAATAAAGCCAATGTACTTATACTATTAAGTTTTTTTTATACATTAGGTATTTAAGTAGCTAGTAAAACTCCACTTAAAGGGACACTGCTTAGTATTTCGAAATAATACAAAGTCTTGGCGTTTGAACACACATCAAAATCTAAGACAAGTTTTACATAATACCTACTTGCGTAGGTACTTATTTGAAAGTAGGTACGTAAAAAAATAACAATCTAATATTCTTGAATAGGTACCAGCTCTGCAATATATAATTTCAAAATTCGAACGCGACGCATTTTTTTTAGCCATTTTCCGCGGAATGCAAACGTCAGGAATGCGGGGTCAGTGACCTCGGGCGCGGGAAAGCAGAAACCAAACGCAGTAGGGTTGCTGGTTGCTATGGGATGAACTATCTCTGGATAATAATATCTATTCAGTTTTTTTACTGTTGTTATTAGCACAAAAATGTACATCCTAGGCTATGCCTCTTTGTATGTTAATATACCTATTGTGATGTGTAGGTAGGTA
Source organism: Macaria liturata (assembly GCA_964023185.1). Taxonomy (NCBI): domain Eukaryota; kingdom Metazoa; phylum Arthropoda; class Insecta; order Lepidoptera; family Geometridae; genus Macaria; species Macaria liturata. The sequence goes on along the minus strand of OZ026825.1, from coordinate 10,451,213 downwards.
TGTAGTCTAGGCATTATAGGCAACAGAGCCGATGAACATTTCTCATAGGTATACGATATTCTAAAAATCATGATCAGTGATTTACTTAAAATTTAATCTGCTAAGCTGCTTACGATCTCAAATTATGGTCTTGAGATAAAAATAAGTAAATACCTAGGTAGGTGTTCGAAATCGGGAGCGCCATTTCGCCAAAACTGACAATGATACTGGACAGTGGACATACCTACCTAAATAGGATGATCATGTGAATTAATATTACCTATGCAAGTAATATAGGTAGGTAGGTACCTACCAACTAAAAATATTTTTGTATGCTAAGTACTAGGTATGTTGTTACACTACTTTACTTACCTACCTAGGTACTTAACTTACATATCGTTTTGCAAAAGTAAAACAGTATTTAAGTAGATACCTACCTACTAAATACCTTGACCGGCATTACGAAACTCCTAATCAGTCAATTAGTATCGTATCATACTTTCCTAAACAATAAAATTCTAAAATTAGTTGTAAGACGGTCAATAAATAAATGCGATGCAATTCATCAGAATCGCTCAGGTATTCTCGTTTCGCGCCACAAGCCGCCCGCAGTCTGTGGAATGTCGTTGGGCAAGCTTCGATGTATAGCGGCCGCGGAGCGACGAGCGACACGCGCTCCCCGCACCGAGGCTCGTGGCCGACTGATCAAAATTCGAAGTTCGTTCGAGTCGAAGACGGATGGATAATGGCCATAATGGGCGAGTCAGCGAGGAGTAGTAACACCAAGCCAACATCAGCACAAGTCATCAGCCAAGCCAAGTGTTTCACCATCACCGGCCTCACCGCATCACGCACACAATCACCCGCACCAACACATCCTTGCCCGAAAACGAAAATGTTCGCTCGCCGCTGATATCCTTGGCGGCGGCCCCCCACCCTGACTGAAATACACCTGATATTTTACAAAAATACTAGTAGCAGCCGTCTTAGAACATTTATCTCATGGTTAGTATGAGTTTGTTGCCGAAAAATAATGCTTTTCCGGAGTATTTTCATAGTTTTTGGTGAATGACATGAAATAAGCCGGGCAGGAGTCGGTGCGCGGGCGGGGGAGGGGTGGGGAGCGGGGCGCGGGGCTGCGCGCGGCGTCTGCTGGCGCGCCGGCCGGCCGCAGTCGGCAGTACGCGCGCTCCATTACGCCAGTCGTGTTCACGGCGCCAAACGAATCGCACGCGCGGCTCTCATTAGACCGGCCGGCCCCGAATAATGTTTCAGTGTTTGACAAACTCAATCGGAGGTCTTGGAAGAAGTATCGTATTAAGTAATTTACACTGTACAACCGTTTGCATATTCTCAGTGAGTGTTACGCAGTGTGTACGGAAAAAACTTTGTCGAAGATTTTGAAGAATTTTGTGTAAAATTGTGAAATACACCGGCCGCGGCCGGATTGCGTTTTGCACAAAACTTTTTGGTGAGTGTTTAGACAATTATTCTGCTTTATGAAATTGTGTCGAAGGAATAGCTGAGTGTTGATTTGTAGACAGTATGCTAGGCTAGCTTATTTAGCGGGCGGTGAAATGGCGGGGCGTTGCCGACGCGCCGTACCTAGCCTCCTGCCGGCAAATCTGTAGCTGTAGCTATGCTGAGTACCTAGGTACTTCGTTTTTCCGCGAATTTACCGCGTAACTTATCTCGTTTTACTTAGAAATGATACTTTAATTTTTTTTTTTGGCCAATAATGAATCTTTTTGTTTTAGACAGGTAGTTGAGTATTTAACTACGAACGTTAATTTGTATAATGGTTACCGATTCAATAAATAATAAATAATCTACTTTTAAGTACTAGTTTGCAAAATTTTCAATTAAGTGTTATTTTACAAAAAATTTTTAAACTTCCTTGGACAAAATTAGTGTTACGTTTAATCTACATCTGACAATATTTTTAAAAATTAAACTTTGAAAATAGTTAATAGTTATTTTTTTAGTAGGTAGGTACTATGGACGATATAATGAAGTAAATCAGGCAGGCTGTAGTCAAACGTAAAACTATCCCACGTAAAAAAAATATCGTAGTGAAACATAATTGTGTAGTCGGAAACAGATAAAATATGTACTTAGCAAATAAAAATGTGTAGGTACATATGATTTAAATAATTAAAATTTTTAATAATTGCCCAATAAGTGAAACCATAGTTTAAATTACTAGTCACTATCATTCTACAAATTGTACCTACCCATAGTGTTTCGAGTAACTAGGTATATCGCCTAGGTTAGTGAAACTGCTATTGTTGTATAAAATCTGTATTGCACAATATTATCTTACCTATATTTAATACTTACTGTAGCTAGTAGCATTTCACAATATGTAGAAAATGTCGATGATTTTTCGTACCTAGACAAATTACCTTAGGTATATCATGATTTTGTAACAAATTAAAATTTGCTGGAATTAGGTATTTACCTACTTATTTTATTAAAACTTTGCAAAAATTGTAACTTATCTTACAAGTACCTAAGTTGTAAGGTATTTCACCCATTATGCACATAAACGCAAAATAGCGGGAAAATGACTCGTTATATTGCTTTATTAGTAAACATGCGATTCGTGCCATTCTGCGCTTGTAAACAAAAACAGTTTACGGAAATTACATGTAGGTATGTACCTGAGCGATGCCCGAAAAAAAGGAATTAGTGATGTGCCGGTCGCATCCAGGTAAACAGAAATATCGATGAAAAAGCGCGGGATAGCTCAGGACAGAAACTCATTGTTGTAACCTACGCTAAAACTATTATTAGCAGTGTATGGATCCCAAGGACTCGTACTTTACATGCTATTAAAATACTTTGGTCTCCCATCCAGACTTCAGTCTGGTTGTGGACTCCGCAGTGAAAACACACTTCCCCTAGTAACCGAAGTGTTTACAAAACTTGTGCAATCAACTTTGTTTATAAATAGGTAAATAAGAAGAGGTCAATATTCTATTATTTTATTATTGTTTCGGCATATTTTTTTTTTTTAATATGTAATTACTTATTACCTATGTACTTATTTGTAAGAAGTTAATAATTTAGAACTTCAATTAATTCATGGAATGGAACTTTTTTATGCATCCAATTATGAACAATAATATATTTATATATTTACTTAATTATTTAGTATTACATACTTAAGTAATTATGGATATTTTTTTTAGATATGTCATTGACCATGGAACTTGTGACACCTGACTTACATGAATCTCTCCGTTGTTGCAGGCGGTGTGCGTTGAACCCTTCGCGCGCATCGTCCCTGTGATAAGAAAGGCCCTGCCTGTGATATCGACGAGTTCGTCTTAGCTTTAAATACTAGTTGTAAATCTAGAAATATAACAATGTCGCCGCCATTTGACTTCTCCCTTTGGGACAACCTTGACGAAGATTCGGTCAGGTTGACGCAAACCTCAGAGTTTTGGATACAAGTGCAATCCGAAGCCGATGGATTCGACTTAGTGCCACCGGACAATCTGTACGGCTCGGATGCCCTGCAAGATAATGAAGAAGACTGGAGTATAATGCCACCGGAGGAAGCACACAAGGACATCAAGATCCTTCACGACTGCATGTGGGCTGGCCACTGCACTGACAAAGATAATACATCCGTTATCAACAACACTTTTGTACCGACCGATTTGATGTCGGTGACACCTGGACAGAGTGTTCTCCGGCGAGATATGTCGCCTTCTAGACCGGATACACCGCCATCTTTGGACGGAGATGAGCCCCCACAGTTTCGCCATACAGTGGACGTTGCAAGCACCGCTCGCCGCATCCTGAGAGACACTGCTGTGGCCGTCGCTGCTGACCACTCTTACACACTGGCAAGACAACAGCCGAACAGCGACTGGCTCGGCGTGCAGACTCCTTCTGACTCTTGCGAATCAGGTATGTACTCAAAATAACTACAGTAATTTACCTTCAATTAAAATTGTGAAAAGGTTCAAAACTTGTTGAAAGATCTTTGTCGTATAACTTTGCCATGTAGTTTGTGTACTTCTACAGACTCTTAGCCATTAACTTACACCAACAATCGTACCATACGAACCATTTCGTAATTTTAGTTGAGTAAACTCTTGTTTCGTCTCCAAATTGACTTTATATATCTTGGAGTGGGCGGCAAGTTGGTTCGTAGGTAGGTGTTCAGGACGCAGGCGCCATGCGAAGAACGCGGGAAATTGCGAGTATCGACCGTCATCCCGCGTCCCCCGCTGCGTCTAGACGCACCCGCGATTCCGTTCTTCCGGAACCTTCGCCCATTACGACCTTGAACGCCTCAACCTTCCTTAATGTCAGATTACGCAACATTCGAACCCGACATCTCCCGGGATTGACATGTTTAATTAGAATGTTGATTAATTTGCTGAACTCTCAAAGGTCCTGTGTAACCCACTCCCCGGCTTTGCAAAGGTCGTAAGTGCGTCGACCGAGACGTCCTGACCTTGATGCATCCTCCTATTCTGAATTGGCGCTTCCCGCCAGCTGCCCTAGGGTGAACATCCTCGTATCCAACTTGACCGGCCTCCCAATGAGTGCATCATTCATGGCAAGATTGCTTTTAATTCGCCGTCTGATTGGATATGAAGCCTAAAGCTTGTTTGACCTTATTGTTTCCAATAGGATAAATCTATCAAGGATTGAATTCCAATAATGTATTTTCTCATATTTCGCGTTTTAATTTAAAACTACATATATCTTTACTGACCTTTTAGAACTTAAGCAGTTAGGTACAAAATATGCAACAATGTAAGCTGTTATGTTGTCAGCTAACCGCAATTTTGTTATCAATGATAATAGTGGGAAAGGTCGATAAACGCGCGCGCATAATACTTGACACAGTCACAAACATCGTTATTTGTATATCTCTAACTATTAATTAATTATTTATATTCTTGGCCAAAATTCTGTTCCGATGGAAGTAAACGGGAATTGTTGACGGTTGGCTCGCAGACTGCAATCCCGCCATGTCTGCTCCGTTACTTGTGTAAGAATGCAGCGGATTGAAATGGAATCTCATTGAAGTGAAGCTCGTTTGGCGCGCCGCGCCGCTGGACCGGTTTCAAACTCGGCCCTCTCTCGTCTGCTTCACCCGGATGACAATTTGATAGACACCATCTCAATATCTTGATAAACGGGACCTTTGATCTGATCGCAGCCAATATCAAATTTACAATAAAAACAAACTCAAACTTAATTACTTAGGTATATTTGAAGAGACGTCGGACGTCTTCCACATATCGATATTTTGGTAAGGGATGGTCCCAACACTGTAAAAACACTCACGCACTTGACGTGACTCCACCGCTAACGGAATGATAAGTGTCACTTTTTCGCGCCAATTTATTTTATTACAAATAGAAATATTATATCGATAAATTGCAGTTTTTACCCGGTCTCGCGGCATGCTTTCGAAATGGGCACTAGACACGTAATTATTTCTGCACTAATATTTTTTAGTTCGAACTAGTGGACGCCCGCGGCTTCGCTTGCATTATTTCAGGATAAACAGTATTTTTTTTCTAATATCTTCTATGTTCAGATTTTAGACCCTCTTCAATGAGCTATTGTATCGATATTAATTAACTGCTAGTGCCTTAGAGACACTTTAAAATAGTTAGATACGCACATAGTAACAAGGATTTATGCTATCTTTCATTGAGATAAAGTACATGCCTCTCGAATGACGACATCAACATGATTGATTACTTGGTACCGGTTGTAGTATTTCAGCTTTAATATCTAGTTAACTGGGGCAGTGGTTTACCTGCGAATTGTAGGTTCCATAAAGGGCAATTTGGAGCACACGGATCCGGTTTGTTCGGCCGGCCTAAACATTTTAGTATCAATCAGTGAGCCAAGGCTACTCGCCTGCTTCTACGAGACGGAGTTTCAAGTAGATATCTTATATGATTTTTTATAGTTTACAACGTAATTAATACGCCCAGTCTGGACTTGATATATTGCGAAGTTACATATTATATTCAAATAGATTAATAAAATGTTCTTCCTTCTCATTTCATATGTGCAACTTTATTCTCATTTACAATAAGTCAAGTTTTGTAACTAATTATTCTCGCATAGAAATAATGCAATTAAAATTATTTAGTTACTAGTTAGCCCTAGCCTCGTAGTTAACTACAAGCCTGGCCCACATTCGCTCGATCTTGATAATACCTACTTAGTGTTAATAAGTACTAACTTATGATTAATGTTGACCTGTATGGTTAAATATTTCGCAATACAGCAGTATAATTTCATTTAATGCTATCACACCTACATGTTAGTATCTAAGTAGGTATTACATAATGTACTTTCAATTTCTTCCACGTCTCAATGCTGATATCCTATCGCTTCTCATTTTTCGTATCCAAAACTATTTCACTAGGTTAGTATGTCAAAATTCGTAAATACGTTCTTTATCGTAATTTTGTGATAATGTACTTTTGCATCGGCATTCAATACCGGCGTGCTGAGGGAGGTAGGTATGTAGTGGAAAGGACCTTGAGCGTTATCGCTCACGGAATATGCACTTAGATATATGAACAATCAGTATTTATATGAATGTGTTGATATTCTTGATACTCATACTTAATACTTATGCAGTCGTAAGACGACAAAGTTGATGTATATTTTACTGTCGCCGTCTTGGCCTCCGTACGACCTTCGCATTATCAATGCCGATAACAATAGTAATACTAAAACGTGACAATGTGACACCCTAACATAAATTTGTATTGTCTTATCATGAAAAAAAAACCTAAAGCCGCGCTGAATGCTGATAAAGCAACATCGCAACAAGATAAACTTTTTAAATGACTGTGATCTCGGTTTCGTTAGTAGTGGAATATTTTCGGTCACGTGATGCTAATAATACATAATATGTACATGTTTGATTTGCATACGCGAAGCCGGTTTGTCGATCTGTCGTCGGATGGGCGTGGTGCCGGCTAGCAACATCTTCGGTGACGTAAAACTTCTCATTTGTATGTCGAATTGAAGCGGAAGGTCGTCTCAAGCTTGACATTACCCAAGAATCCATTAATCCGTGATTAGATTAAAATATTCATTCTCGAATGAAGTCAAAGTCAATCCATATTTACCGTTTTATTATTTAAACTGTTTTAAATATGGATTCCAGCAAGTTTGTCGATATCGACAAATCTGAAAATGTTGCGCAGCACTAGTTGAAATGGCTGGAATTTATAATAGTGCGGGGCGCCACCAGTCACTTGCACACGTACTCTATTCTCGACACGTGATCTTATTAAACATCCGAGCCATCAGCCGTTCTAGTCGCGCGTGTGACTCTTCATTCTTTATTCGTTAATAAACATTAAAAAAAATGTTGCGTCACTTTATCAAAGGCTCGCATGAGCGTCCGTGAACTTCCGTGCGAACACCGAGCGCGGCCCAAGGTCGCGCTATGAACGATCGATCTACTCGATAGATTTACCGCGTTTATTTCTGTAGGATTTTGATAACTTAGGGTTGTCATGTATGAGAATAAAAAAACGGGCATTAAAATCTCCTTGCATCAAATTTCTCAAGAAGATACGCTTGAAAATGCTAGTTGAAAATGTAATATAATATATAAGTTGTAGTCAAGAAAATAGAATACTTGTGGAAAGATAGTTCACATCCATGCAGGCGGTAACCCTGGTATACAAGTGGGCCAGAATCGAACAGATGACCGAGTTTTCGCGGTTGCGTAACGTCACAGAAATAACCTGTGAGCCTATCTGTGCTTAGCGCCTACAGTACTGAGCAAGCAGGCAACATGTGTCACTATTCATTGTACATTTCGTGTCTTACAGTTGCTAAGCCAAAACCATAGCCAACTTGAATTTACATTTATTTGAATATCGAATATTAATCACCTGATACAATTTCGAAACGCTTCGTTTTTAATACTTATCACATTAGAAAATTAAAAGCGCGTAGAAAACTTCAGTCGATGATTAGTGATGTAAAATAATATCGGCAGATGATCAAGGCCGCGATAAATCGGGATTATATTCGATGAAATTATTTTGGAAATAAAACGTGAGCTTTGATAAGATCCTGCGCACGTTAACGCGCATGCCATTACGTGATTGTATTGCAATACCTAATAAATAAATACATAGAAAAGAGTCAGCTCATACCTGTTCCACCATAAACCATAGTTTATAACTTGTTTAATAATGCACCCTGTATAAGATGGCGTGCGCCGTGCGCGTCACGATAATTTTTAATTATCGCGCTCAAATGCCAGTGAACTTGGCCTCGAAGTCGTGGCCAGCCAAGCGTGAGCTCAGCCCCCGCTTTACCAGGTCACACTTGACGACACCATTCTATTGTACCTACATGCCCTAGCCACCGCATTCCATATTTTTATAATTCCTCCTTGTTGTCGATAATTTAGCCATTAAAAATTTATCGACTTTCGATTAATAAAAAGCGGAGTCATTAAATCTCCGAAACCAATTCACAAGATTTTAAACGTCTAATCCGGTCGTAATCACGTTTTGAGTCGGTTCGCGTTAGGGTTGCCTGCCCTGCGCCTAATTAAACAAGTTTACCGCATTTCCAACTCCCTCTGTCGACACTTACCCGAGAAAAATGTTTAATTCACAAGATAAATCCTATCTTTGCGCCGAATTCGGTGGTTAATTTTGAATTAACTTCAGTTTCGACAAGGGAATGCGATTATTTTCCGGATACGATCTTTCGCCATCGAGAAATTCCATTCCCGGGTTATGAATTATTAAGAGACAGGAAAATGTCGCGCCTGATTCAATTTCGTGGCTGTAATGATCTTCAAACATTAAACCTAGTTTGATAGCAGTTCATGACTCACCGTGTTTCTCACGGCAAGTCGTGTCCATACCTAGAAATTCTGACTAATCTTACTCTGCAATGAAATAGACGTCTCAAACTAAGCCTGACTTGCGCATTTAGTTGCTGCTAGCTGTTCTATCCGTGTCCGATAAAGAACTGTATTCATTTTCCGACCGAGCATTCTAATTTCTAGTTTCATTAAAATAGCAGCAGATCAGAGAATCTAGTCTCTAGCGATGGAGATATATTAGATATGCACTAGACCGGAGGCCGACGGGCGGCGCGCGACAATACCGCTCGTATCGGCTTACGTGGACCTGAAACGAATACTCTCCAGTGACCGTTAATCGCGACGGCGCCACCGAGGAAATCGTCACGTGGAAATCGACTTGGACAATAGACACCACACAGGGTTGCCTGTGGCTTTGTTTCGTGTGCCCTTTCACCTGAACTTGTTTTTATTCAAATTCCGCCACTTTCTTTGCTTATTACCCATAACAATTTCAATCCTGGTCCCCGAGGTCTTAGCGCTCTTTGTAACTAATTTCACATATCGGAGCGTGTCTTCGCAATTAAATTTGATATAGCGATAGCAACACAGCCCACTCCTAGATTTAGACGTAAGCGAGGCGTGTTTGACGACAGGCGCCGATACTCGAATTAGATCGACGCGTAGCCACGATAAGCGACCGCGTAACCACGCGGAAATGTAGTAAAAAGATCGCGTTGGTGTATAAATTTATCGTCGTTCACCGATAAATGTGTCTGATGCGCAGTTTTTTTCTTAACCCTAGATCACTACACATGTTTTCGAGTTACACAGTCACTACATATTAGTCATTCTGACTAACAAAATAAAACTACAATAATTTACTAGATATGACATTTATTAGTTAAAAAAGTAGGTAACAAGATAGAACATGTATTAAAATTTCTTAAAAACTATAAAACACATTAAAATATTATTCCTGGCAGTCTGAGCAGACAGCAATGGTATGCTCGCCACAAATGGCCTTTCTGCAGGAGTAGCAATAGACTTTGGACATCCTGTGCTTCTGGTATGGGCAAACTGCGCAAACTTTTCGCTTGTTTAGCTGTCCTTGAGAAGTACTAGCCACGACAGTTTCAATCTGTTAGATATCTTTGATACTGGCTTTGATATTCTTCCTCAAAGTAACTGTCTCGTAGCGTTCCCTCAGCCACGGCTCCATCAGATCGTCGGCCAACTTATGCACGAATGCTCTTCGTTTTAGGGGTTTTAGTCTTTTCCGTACCATGTTAGATACATAAATGACATATGCATTGATAATGCATAAGTTCAGCATATTATGAAATATGCATTGAGGCCATCTATTGGTTTTTCGATTGCAGCTCATACCAGAACAAATTTCCATATATTTAGGCTCTACCTGGATGTATTACCGGATTTTCAAGTGAAGACACCGGTAGATGTGGCTGCAATCGCTCGGGAGAGTCGTCATCAGAGTCAAAAATCATATTTCTGTTTTGGTTACCTCTAACAATGTTCAGCTCCTCATCAGAAGAGACCAAAGATTCTTCGTCACTTGCGTCACTGTTTATGCAGACATCTTGCTCTAAGTTATCTCCTTCTTCAGAGTCCGAAAGATTTCCAGGTGGCCGCGCGAGTTCTGGGTGTTCATTCTCACTGTCAGATTCATTCAACAGCTGCAGAATCTTATCTTGATCCCGTATCAAATCCATCTAAAACAGAATAAACGCCGTTACATAATGTTCAAATACATAATATTTTACTCAACACACTGATAAAATACATAACACTTTGTCTTACATTATATTACAACAGCTATAAAATTCTTAGAAATAAAAAAAACACCTTATCTAAACAAGAGAACAATAAATAAACAAAATTATTCAAAACATACCTTGACTCACTTTACACGCGTAATCACTAGACATTAGTCTGTGAGACTAACAATTCGCCAAAACTCCGGAAGTAAGATGCGTGCATACGTAATGCATGCACACAGGGTACTAAAACACTAAATGAGGAAGGTACTGAGCGCGGCAGGGGGGGGTAGTTTCGGGAACATACCAAAACAGCGAATGCGCGGGAACCGTGTCGCCTGTGAGACTAATATGTAGTGATCTAGGGTTAAAAGTGCGCAGTTCAGGAAACATATTTTCGCTAACGTCCCTGACTCGCGCGCGTTTCGCAATCTCAACGAACAGCTGCCCACGTTACTTATTTCTATTTCTAGTGTAAGCCTACATCTGTAGCGAGCTAGCGAGGACTTGCAGGGCGAGTTTCGTCCTTAGTGCGATCGCCAATAGCTGGCTTCAACTTGCTGCCTTTAATGACAATGAACCGCTGACATAATAACATTATTTGTAACTGGATAGTAGTAGCGCGGTCAGTTCGATTCCGCGAAACGTACACTCGCCGTAAATACGAGTCGCCATTGCCTACATCCGCACTTGGTTGTTTGCAACGCGATCGCGAATCAGACCCTGTAGCACCTGTAGTATACCTACTTCGTCCATTCATTGAACCCCACAATGCACTCGCAATCGCATCGGCCCTATCGCCCTCTTATCGTCGCATTGCGAAACAGACCGGAATTTAGGCTGTATCCGCCACCCCGTACCGTTCGCTCATAAAAATGTAACTTAACAACCTTTTTAGAAACTCCAACCTGCTCATTTGGGAGCCCTAGTCCAATGGCTTTGGCTCTAGAAAAAGCAGGGAAATTATAACAGAGAGGCGCCCGTGTTGAGGCAGTCACGCTTGACGCCATACAACTCCGTACGCCTCTCACATTCCAGCCGCAACGCGGCAGACCTAGGCAGGATCTATAATAGTGCATAGGGGCCGGCGTGTCGCCTAGCGACAATACCGGTCGGGCCGGTCGGTATGTCAGTTCGGAACGTGTAATCCGGTCGGCCGCCGCTATCGTGCAACTCTCGCGTGACAGTTAATTCCGAATCAATGCTCTGGTAAATGGTTGCGGCGGAGGCCGGAAAGCGTGTCCGCCGCTTGATAATCCGGAGTCCATTGAGTGCGGACGCTGCGGCAGCAGGCCGCGCATGCGCCCTCGTTTTGGCGCGAATGGCGCGCCGTGACGTCAGGCGTCTGGATCGATGGCGGCAGACGCTGCGGTAGTACGCCGGGGTCGACGTCCTCCCCCCTCGCCGTACGCCGCCTACCGCCTGCCCCCTCCCGCGCACCTGACTACTGCAGTCGCATCTCCCCGAATAGGACTAGCATACCTAACCTATCCTATAAACATGCACTCGCGCGAAAATCGATGGCAAACTATTACGGCGCGAAGTCACTTAAAAATAAACCTAGAATTAACTCTACGGCCTTGTAGCATGGCACTAAACGCATTCTCGTTTGTTACAGAGGAGGAAATTGACGTTGTGGGTGACACGGTGCAGCAAACTCTCATGTCCCCTACACACGTGTGCACCGACATGCTCCCGCGGGTGCCGACTATGCACCACCAGCAGCACATAGAGCGGACGTTATCGGTAAAGTCAGTGTCTCCCCGGCCGGCCGCTCGCAAGCGCCTGGTGCCGCCGGCTGGTCTGACAGGCGTATCGCACGCGCGGCACGGCCGCCGAGCGCGAGGCCCGGGCCGCCGGGGCCGCCGCTCCAACACCGATACCGACTCCGAGGCAGAGTCGCCCGAGATTGAGCGTCGCTCCATACACAACGACATGGAGCGGTTGAGACGCATCGGCCTCAAAAACTTGTTCGACGAGCTAAAAATGCAGATCCCTGCGACCCGCGACAAAGAACGAGCGCCTAAAGTGGTGATATTGCGTGAGGCCGCCGCACTCTGCCGGAAGCTCAACCAGGAAGACATCGAACGTGAGAAGCTCAAAAAGAAACAAAATCAACTGATAACTAAGTTGAAAAAGCTCCGCGCCGCAGCTTCAATGCGCTACCGCTCGAACTGAGCCCCGCGCGCACCTTGAGTGGTGAAGATGTGTCCCAACATGGGACTTATGGTCTGCACTGCGTGACACTTATGGACTGGTAACTTCGTGCATGAAGCGCTTCCGGACGTTACACTGAACTTTCATCTGTTTGTTTTCACGATGCGATCGAGTCTCTGACGGTTCCGTACCCATACGTCGATTGCGAGATTTTCGATACTGAAGTCACTTCAAAGTCGAGTCCTGGAAAGTTGTTAGGAGTTAGTTGTCGATAAAAAGTCAGCTTTTACGGCTTACTCTGCTTCTGTGGCGACGTTAGAGTGATAGGTGTGAAGCGATTACTTGCTGCTTTGTTTTGCTCAAAGGGTTTGCAGTGCCAAAGTGAGCCATAAAACTGTTGTATATCCTAGGTCTTCAGTAAAACGTCTTAAATACAGACTGCTTCGTAAACTAGTAGACTGGATTTACCTCTTGAAATGTTTTTTGACTAATCATTTTAATATTCTTAGTTTGAAATAGCACCACAGTGTTTCGATCACGAGATCGGACTATGACATTTGATTAACGGTAAGATTTTTACTGGACCTTCCATTATTGATTAAGTATTGATGGAGCCTCAGAAAGCAGTCCACGCCGGCACGCGGCGCCAGCGTGCATTCCGTCAGCGCTGTACGTGTACATAGTAGAGTAGGGGAATTGCCCGCGACCGCGGCGCGGCGTTGCAACCGCGGCGCTGCCTCCGCGGTCGCGAGGGTGGCTGATGTTGGCTTGCGGGCAGAGTGGGAGTCGGATGGCCACTAATATGTTTTCGGCCCGAGTAATATAGCATTTTATATTTTAAACCTTTAGCTCACCGAGCGAGGTAGTGATATCAATATTGTTTTAACTTTGATATTAATATGTTTAAATTACATTAGGTTAAGTTGCTTACGGTTTTAATTAGTAGTGTTTTTTGTTATTTTGTAAATGTTAACACTGAATATTTTTACATATTAGTCACGCAATTAACTCGCAAGTCACTATTTTTACGATAAATTTGTCATTTTTCAATATAATCGGATGATAATAAACCAATCGATTCGTGTAAATGGTTGAAGTTTTAAAATTACGTTGTATTTGATCATGGCTAATAAATTTATATATTATCATGTGAATTCACAACTTGGATCGCGATCGTAGCTAATTTATCGACAACGAATTGTGCCCCTTTCCCTTGTGGAGAGACATTATAAAGCACACGATCGCAGCCCGAGTTTTGTATCTGCACTATCTCATTGTACGATCATCGCATATTATCTACTTATATTATAATTAGCACTTTATTGTAACTATTATTTTACAATGTTTAGTCATGTGAACCAGTATACCTAAACCAGTGAACCAGCGACAGTGAATCTATAATCTCAGTGACATACTTGTCTTACTACTTACATATTGTATAATTATTATAACCTGTGTATTTTGATAACAACATCAAAATCTATGAAATTCAATATGAAAAGGTCCAAACAGGACCGACGTAAAAAATAACCAAGACATAGTTCCTTATAGTACCTACTAATAGTAAAATTTGCATTTTCTTATTTTTATTGCAGTAAGTTAGTGATGTACTCGCGATAGTTATTGAATAAAGTAATCGAGGAAATATACCCTGACTAGCAAAATAAAGTTTTTGGATGTGAGTGTGTGGAATGAGTGAAAACTGTTTATTTTGCTAGCGAGGTCGGCAATAGAGGTTGATGTTTTATCAAGCACCTTGTTCAGCAGTTTATGAAGGCTTTAACTGTGTGCGGAATGTGCCTTGCTATAATATGTACATTTGAATTAGAGAAAATTAGGTTTATACTCGAATTAGTCGCAAGAAATATTTTTTGTGAGAAATATTATGTAGGGTTATAGCATCGTTCTTAATAGGACACGAAGAGTTTAGATATCGTGTTAAAGATTCGCAGTTTATCTTCCAGTAGAATACATTGTAAATAATAGGCGATAGAGCTTAGTTGTACGGACGACTTTAAGATTTTTTTATTTGTGTTTTTTAGTAATTGTTTAGTTTCTAAACTGGAGGGAGAGTTACGAATCCTCGAATGTTGTACCTGCATTTATTTTTTGTTAATCTTATCTTGACATCAATATCTTTAAAGATAATGATTTTAGTTATCCAAAAATTTAATTGGTTTCTTATCGCGGTGATATAAAACCAGTCTTAAAATAGTTTTTGTTTTTCACATAAGAAAGTCAGTAGGTAACACATAAGTTAAGGGAATGACAGCTTTATACATACATCGGTAGGCAAAACGACATATTGTATAGTGAAACTTTAAACTGCACATATAATCGAGACAAGGCACATTTCCAACACTGCCAAAATGTATAAAATAGGCGAAAAAAACGTTTTTACATAACACATGATTATTTGTACATTTTATAAATAAGGTTGGGATTGTAAGCGAAGTTTATAGTTTAATGTTTATTATATTTTCTTGGTAGTATCCGTTTTTAATGTAAGAGCTTTTCCACGTGGCCGCCGCCGGGAGGGCGCTTGCGTCGCACAGCGAGCGTGTGCGGCGCGCGGCGGCGCGGGCGCGCGGTGATAGGGCGGCTGCAGAGACTGCCAGGCGCAAAATAAATTCCGCCTACTATTATACTTGTGCCGTGCAATCTATGCAGCCGCGCTCTAATCTAAGGACATGTGTACTTACCACGTCTATTTTTTTGGATACTATTATATAAAAGAAGTTTTTGGTTTTTGTTCCTTAATTAATGTATGAAATGAAACATTAAGATAATCATTACATTATAAATAAATGTTGGGTGCGGATGGGTTCGGGAGACAGGGTTGATTGATTTTAGTTTTTATATTGAAATGGGGTGTAAATCAGTGTTGTTCTGTGATCATATACCTGCGTGGTAAAATGGGGTTGTTGTTTCCCGAATCTACTCTGGCCCGATATAAAAAATAAAGATTTTCTATTTTGCTTCATTTCCCCATTCCCTTTATCCCGTTCACTTAGTTTAAGCAGATTATTTTAGTAGGCAGGTAGAAATACTCAGAGAACAACGTCACTACATATACAATAGGTATTAGGTAGATGCATTTACATTTAGAATTAATTTACCTATTACAAATTAAATACAATTGATAATAAAAAGGAAAGGTAATACTTAGATGCATAAAGAAAAAAATCAGACAATTTGTAAAGTAAGTAAGTAGGTACATAATTATCTACTTTTCTCTGTAACCATTTATTGTTACTAAAATCTAGTCTAGTCACAGAAATAGAACAGTACACATAAGACCCAAAAAATCTTAAGGTCATATTATGAAAGTAAACAAATCTGATACTAGTGTCTGTTTTTAACACCTAACCACCTCATGTCTATGGCGGAGTCATAAAACTTTCGAGGCATCAATATTTTACGTATTATATTTATGATATTTATATCAGCAACAACACTCCATGCTACCGAGTGACAGGAGACGGTGAGGAATGGCGTCTCTGTGTCGGAGGCCAGGATCCACTTTGGGTCGCAACACCACATTTAGTAAATAATATTTTACGTAAGTATACTTCGACTAAAATTATTTAATGAACTACCTATGTATTCCTACGTAAGTTATTAGACAGTACCTACCTAAGACTATGCAGCTTCTAAGCACCGCATCTCTCGCGAGCAATAAATACATGAAGTGTAAGTAGATATAGCATATCTAGAAATAAAAAGTACCTACTTACCTAGGTATCTCAAAAGACGTCTTCCGAGTATGCAGAAGAAGTCTTACTACATATCTAGGCTTTGTTCCTCTTGGTAGGTACTTGACAAATTTCAAAGATTAAAGAGTTTGATCTAATTTATTTATTTATAACTAAACTTGTTTCCGTTGCTATCAGTACATTTGGAAAACGCTGTGGCTAATGATGATTCTAGATAGTGCATGCGTCGTGTAGAACGGAACGTTTTAACAAGATCTTGTCAGCTGTCAAATGGAACCAAAACAATAGTGAAGTTCGTGCGGTTCGCCAAAACTATGGCTTTTCGTTGTGTGATGTCTTCAAAAATTCCTATGGTTGTGATTTTAGGTGCTACGGGGACAGGAAAAACTAAATTAGGTGTAGAACTAGCTCAAAAATTTGGTACTGAAATCATAAGTGCCGATTCAATGCAGGTATGTGTGAAGCAAAGTAACCTATTTCTAACCTCAAAATATATCCTGGTTTTTCATATTGTTTCCGTGTTTTTGTGTAAAATTACTTTGCTATGTTGAGTAAAGACTAAATTTATGGGTTCACAGCATATTTAGGTTATCATGGTCAAAAAAATACCAAAACTACTAACTGGAAAGTATAATATTGTTATAACCTCTAACTTTGTTTACTGTTGGTGTTTTCTTTATCAATATGAAAAATTAAACTTCAGGTTGTTATACGGCAATTAGAAAATTCTTTGCTTATCTTTTGACAGTTTTAATAATTAGGTATATTAGGTTTTTTTTTACTATCGTAGCTTCTGTAATTTCTCTGATATTGTATATTTTTGGACCACTCTTGGTAAATCTTTTTTTTAAATCTGCACTGTCAGAAATTTCACCACAAGTTCAGTTGAAGTTGCACCTGTACAAGCATCTATGTATGAAGATTAATCTTTTTTGTAATTAAATGGAACTCCCTCTTAAAAAAATAGGTAGATTACTCAAAATAAATTACTTAAGTACTTAAAAATTTAAATAATTACATTTTATCTTATCTATTCCTAGTTGAGTTTATTCTAGTTTTAAAATTCATGTTCTAGTTTTGCAGTTTGTTAAAATGTGATTAAATATTTCTTTGTTAAGGAGCTTAGGTCCATGCGGACCTAAGTCAACACAACAATTCTTAAATGTGTTTAGTGACAAAATCAAGAATCACTATGATGTTGTAGTGGTGTATGTTGTACCTAATAAGTTTAAACACTAGTATTCTGCCAAATCACGTATCAAAATCTGTCCCCAATAAATAAGAATATAACTGGAAGACATTGCAAATAAAAGTGAATTCAAATAGTTCCCAACTAGCTATCACTTGGGAAATCCTTTTTCTTTCAAGTATAATGTTTTTAAACTGATAATGTACTATAGTAAGGCCTCAAAAAACAATTTCATATTCTTGGTTCTAATAGAGAAAAAGAGAGTGATATACAATAACATATCATAATTCAAACAAAATCTAAACATTCTATACCTAATTAATAATTACATGTTACACCATTTTTATAAGCCATGTGTTTTGAGAGTTTCTTACGCTATCACCGCTAACACCGAACGGTAAGTGTAAAGCAACTGATCAACATAATTATTTTTACTAGTACTATAAAGTACCTACAGAGAGTAACTATCTTTTCATATTGGAGCAATGAAATCCATCCACTAGTTAAACAATTTAAAAAAATAAGTAAGTTAATGGTACATACATAGGAAAAATATACCAATGAAAACTGTGTACTTGAATTGTAGCGCCAAGATTGAAAGCCTATGTTTGCAGTAAGTAAGTACATACATGACTGCTAAATTTTTGGCAGAGCTTACAAACCACCCTAAGAGCCTTTCATGGCTTGATGGCAGCCTCGCTTTGACAAACAGCCGGGACCTACAATTTACAATTTAAATGTAACATTTCTGCAGTGAGAGATAAAAGTGATCTGGTTGCATGCCTTGACAGACAGGCATAACAGTTATTATCATTGTCGTTTAATCAGGTTTACAGCGTCTTGAGCTTTATACTCGGTATTTTTAGTGTGTTAGTAGGGCCATTGCCAACACTGAGAGGCCCTTTACAACAAAATATTTATGAATAAATAACATAATTATAGAGAAAGTGGATGTATGGATATTATTATTAGATCACTCTTATCTCTCACTGCAGAAATAGTGATTAGGGTATCTTCAAGTCCTACTATACTTTATACTATGTCCTGTCTGGGGCAAGAAAATCGTTTATGTACTTAATAAATTTTGAAAGTATTTAGGTAAAACAGAACAAAAATAAAACAGTATCTGGTGTGTGACATAACTAAAACTAGCCTTATAAATATATATTCTAGGTTTTGCAGTTCAAAACTTCTTAACTGTCAAACTTGACAATAGCACAGAATAAATAATACAAACAATAGTGATGTATTTTCTCAAGCATTCGATTTGTCTCGTTTTTTTTTTACTTAAATTACAATCAGGCATTCAAGCAACAGTTTCCCTAAGATTAAATCTGACAGCACTAATGTCTGTGTATAATACATTAAGTTTATAAATAGGAAGTAGGTATGTAAATGGTAAATGGTCCTAATACCACAGAATACTTACTATAACTATGTTTTTTCTGTGCTAATAATCTATATTAGCTAGTAGGTTCTTTACAAATACTTGGTCCATAGATTAGAACACAGTTAGTACTCGCCTCGTAGCCTTCAGAGCGGTCACCGTCGCCATAGTTTAGGTATATTTTAGGCAACATAAATATGCCGTGTCGCGATCATTGTTTACTTTGTCAAATGCCTTATTTGAAAACCTTTTTATACGCGCCACAATGGACTGGACTCGTGATCACTCAGAGGCCTCTTGAAGTGTGAGTTTATTAGCACTGGACTTGCGTTAATGTCTTAATTAGATTAGAAAAAGTGCTCGTAGCTGCGGCGTGAAGTATTCGTACGCAATCACCATTATCAAGCAGTTATTGATCCGATTGGGCGTGTGTACGTTTATGGATGACCATAATACCACAGCTATTCATTAAGTGGCCTTGTAGCTAAGTCTAATTTAAGGGTTGTGGGTTCGATTCACGCATGGCACAAGTAGTATATATGAATTTTAAAATGTATAATTACTTGTGTTGATTCTGGTCGTTTGTATGTATAATAAGTATGTATTTACAAAAGAAAAGTATATAAGTATTAAATCCGTTATCTAGTACCCACGACACAAGCGTGAGCTTAGTTTAGTGTAGGGCTAGATGGCGATGTGTGCAATGTCCCGGAATATTTATTTATTTATTTATTCAAGTAAAACCACCTTTTTGTTGCGGTCGCTATCTTGCATATATAGGTACAATTAATAACGAATATAGGTTTTTGATTTATCATCATCTTTAACTAAAGGTATGGTATTATAGGAACTACAAATAAATGGAAAATTGTCAACAGGGTAATGGTAAATTTAAGCTACATTTGTAAGTACTTAAGATTAGACGACAATTACCATTCTAATGCCAATTTAAGTCTTATTTAGTATATATTTGGTAATATTTAAAGGACAGTTCGTGAGACAATGTTTGTACAAGCTATGGTCGAGTCTACATTTACAGGCCCATACGAAATTGTCACATTAGCGTAGGGGCGTTACTTTTGTGTCACAAATGACTTGTAAGGGCTCGCATTTACAAATAAGTTACAGCATTATTTAATACTAGTAGACGCCCGCGGCTTCACTCGCATTATTTCGGGATAAAAATTACCCTATGACACTTCCGGGACCTCATACTACCTACATACCAAAAATCATAATGACCCGTTCAGCCGTTTTTGCGTGATGAGCGTTTAATAAAAATAAACCTACAAACAGAGACACAGAAAATTTCTAGAAATTGTTGGAATGTGTTCTGCTATCAATTCGAAGTATCATAAACATTTTTTTTAAATATCTTCTATGTCAGACTTTCGACCCTCTCTTCTTTATTATACATTTAAGATAGACGTGATAAATAGCAGGGTTGGTAAGGGGCATGCATGTGTGGGTAAGGGTACTAATGGGTAGTTATGGAAATGGTCTTTTTGATTCGGTATTACAATACTTAGCATGTATCTTGTATGTATGTATCTATAGTTATTAATGGCAAAATTAAATATTTTTTTAAATATTTTCATGGCATATCACACAGCGCCATCTAGCCCCATACTAAGCTTACGCTTGTATCATGGGTACTAGATAACGGATATAATACATATATACTTTTCTTTTGTAAATACATACTTATTATACATAGAAACGACCAGACTCAACACAAATAATTACAAATTTAAATATTCATAATTACTTGTGTTATGCGGGAATCGAACCCGCAGCCCTGGATTAGAAGGCAGAGCCACTACCAACTAAGCTAACAGAGCAGTCAATTAGTATGATCTTATTTGATTACATACAAAAAATACTTATTTGATGATCTTGTGCCGCATAATTAGTAATTACATGCGTATTAAAGGGTTTTGCTAATCTGTTTCAATACAGCACATATTTATTTATTTTAAGTAATGACTTGAATCGTATGCATGATTGACAATGCGTATCGCTAATTCGATTTTCAGGCTATGTTAACATCCTCCAATAAATATACTTACTACGACTGCTCTGTCAATACTAAACTACATAATCCAACATTAGTTTGTATCTACAGAATCAATTGCACAATCAACTACCAAATTTTAATCACATTATAATAAAATGTTACGATTTGGAATCTGTCTATCGAAGCTGTCTATAGTTTAAATCTGTTTACATGGGAGATGAAGAAATACGATAGACAGAGCGTACCGCATGATCCACCATCTAACGTTCTACATATTTGGTTAGTACATCTTTTCCCACATGTACATAAATTAAAATTCTACTTGAAAATAGTGCAAACCCGTTATAATTAAAAACAAAATACTAACTTCTGTTATTATTTATTGAAAGCTCACTGTCGAATTGTCAAATCAGATTGTTCTGGTAAGGTTCCAACATTCCTAAACGAAGTTGTTAGATTCAGATTTCATATTTTAGTAAAATAAAATTTAATCAATTGAGGAAGTTGCTTCCCTTACTACTACTCACTAAACTGACATGATATATGTATATACCTATATGTACATACCTGTACTTATGATGTATATATCTTCATTTTAATTTGTACGGATAAAAGTCAACTTGAGTTTGTTGATTTCTTAGTCTATGCCTTATCAGTAAAATAATATCGTGTTCCTCTTTTATTTAATATTACTTGATCAATAATGTCTTTTTGCTGACAATGGTCTTGTTGTCATCACGAAAATAAAAGTAATCTTTTGAAATTGTTGGAACGTGATCTGCTAACAATTCGAAGTATCTCCAAACATATATTTTTTTAAATATCTTCAGGCTCTAGGCTTTCGACCCTTTCTAGCTTTATTATTTACTTACTAGTGGATGCTCGCGACTTCGCTAGCATTAAAAGTGGCATTTTCGAAAATCCTTTCTTAGCGGATACCTGCGTCATAACATCTACCTGCATGCCAAATTTCAGCCCGATTCGTCTAGTGATTTGGGCTGTGCGTTGATTTATTTAATTATTTAGATTTAGATTTTTATTTAGATCACTATATCAGTCAGTCAGTCACCTTTGAGTTTTATATGTTTAGATTAAGAAATTCGCTCAATTTCTATACTTTTTGGTACCAATAGTTAGTACCTCAGACATAGAATAAGTAGCAGTTACTTGCACACAGAATAAAGAAGTATGTTGTACGTACCTGAGGTGCGATCGAGATCAATGTCTCAGCCAAGGCCAGACTATTAACTCGTGTGTAATCTGTGATGTAAGTAGTAAAGCAAACTCTGTGACTGGTACCGGCTAGACTTTTACGCGATGAATTGGAATTTTGGGGAATTAGGTACCTGTCGATCAGTTGATTAATATCTCTCTTTGAGTCGTATTTCCTCATGACTGAGGGGAGTTCTCTTGGGCAGATACATCGTGGTGAGCGCCCAGGTCCTTCCACGGAAGAGACATGTCTTCGGATATTGTGGTCATATAAACGTTTGGTAAAAATAGGTGTTGATAACCAATAGTGGTTAAATTTTACTGTGCTGTGTCTATCCTGTATGACAAATCTATACATTGATTAGGTAAGGTTTTGAAGCAATTTGTTCTTAATTATAAAGATACTTTGTTTGAACTTTTTGATCAGAAATAAACGAAAATTATCACGACCGGCAGGATTCGAACCTGCTTCAAAAATAATACCTATAATCAATAAAATAACTCGAAATAAAGACTAGTGTGCACAACCTGATAGCTATATTATACATATCGAATGTTGTAAATAGATTTTGTGTATTTTCCAATCTCATTTGTAGCTGTATACACACATCTCTGTTACGCAATTTACTTATTCATTAAACAGTCAAAACCAGATACATTAATTAATCAAGTACATAGTAGGTAAATAGTAAGTAGGTAGTTATTATGTAATACCTATTCTGTTATTCTTTTTTTACATTAGATTGGCTTACGCTTGACTACAACTTGCCTGATGTTAAGCAACGTTGTATTCTATCGCGCGCCATAGTTCTATACATAAATATGTACATATTCTACATTTTTGTTACATTCATAGCTGTATACATACGAGTATATACAATAAATAAATAAATATTCCGGGACATTGCACACAGCGCCATCTAGCCCCACACTAAGCAAACGCTTGTGTCGTGGGTACTAGATAACGGATATAATACTTATATACTTTTCTTTTGTAAATACATACTTATTATACATACAAACGACCAGACTCAACACAAGTAATTATACATTTTTAAAGTACATAAATACTTGTCTCATGCGTGAATCGAACCCGCGACCTCTAGATTAGAAGGCAGAGCCACTACCAACTAAGCTATCAGGCCAGTCTTGTTTATGTATTTCTGTATGTTTATGTATTTCTCACCCGGTAGGTGCCTCGCCAGCTGACCGCTCGCTGTCCTTTCGCATCCTTCACCTAACATTCATACTAATTAGCTAATTTAGATTTAAGTAACTACTTAATATACTTGACTTGTAACTTAACATCAAGCGATTACCTAATATACGAGTACTTGTAACGTAATTGTAGTTTTAACTTTTGGATGGAGCAAAAAAAACCTTTGCAGCCGTTATTAAAAACTTTAAAAAGTAGTGCTCAAAGTTAGTAATGTTGGTGTCTTCTTCTTCTTCTTATCGAATGAGAGTGGCCAACTCTGGTGTCGAGAGTTCATCAAGCCGCCCCAAGCTGTCTAATAAGTCACCTTATTTTAGAATATTCTTGTTTGAATTAAGTATACCCATATAAAGTATATATATGTATTATATCCGTTATCTAGTACCCATGATACAAGTGTAAGCTTAGTATGAGGCTAGATGGCGCTGTGTGATATGTCCTGAAATATTTATTTATTTATTTATACCTATATGTTGTCTTGGTTTTTTCTAAAGTTTGAAGCAATTGCAGTCGAAATTGTTTTCATTTTGCCAAATTTAAACTGGAATAGTGGTGACTTCGTTTTGAGAATGAGTGTTGATATTTTAAATATCAACACAATTATATTTTTTGCAAACAATGTACTTACTTAATCTTATTAGATACAATTATAATCTGAACTAGATTTTTCCTATCTAGATCTTGAACCGCAGTTCACGGCAGTTTCCTGGGTATTTCCATACCGTAGACAATAAAACTCAGACACTCTTAACTATACTTATTAGAATTTTTTAAATCGTATAGTGTACAAGAGTAAAAAGGGCTAAGTCTGGGGATATCTTTTCTGACTCGTATGGTCCGAAAGTAAAATAAATAATTGTATAATATGGTAAAACCCATGCAACAAAAAAGTTACTCAAAGCTTCTTAGTGCTTCAATATGTTTGCTAGTGCTGAAGCAACAATTACAGAAAAACATGCTCGAAGAAAAATTCGTGGCCCGCACTATAAAGAGCATTTGGCCTTTACGTATATTTATTTGGCATATTTTGGCATTATGTATCGGGATTTAGTCGGTACAATGAGGTGTCTGTGTTTTGATGTCGTCCAATACCTTATGATTCCAGTAAGAATCATAGTTGTGTATGTACATTGTACATATGTCACCGAAAAATAACAAGATCCAAACGTTTATAAATTCCCTAGGAAATTTATAAACCTTCGTAAGATGTTAAACGAGAGATATATTGTATTATTTTACGTCCACGTTTTCGCTAATTTATGAATTTACGACATCTCGAGGTAGATTTATAAACTAACGGATATCCATCCGCAAGATTCTAAACGGTTCGACCAATCACAAAAGAGCTTTTAATTTTACTCTTCTTTAGAATACATACGACAAATAACATACTGCTCTCTGAGTGGCCGATGTCGACAGTGACAATGTTTATGTCCATAGACTTAGGAGGAAGGAGAAGAAACACGTGACTTATTCAACCAATCAGAGCGTACATGGCGGTTGGTTATTCCTTACTTATTATCTTACGTGTGAGTTCGGTAAGTTTATCAATCAGCGAAAATGTGGGCGTAAAATAATACAATAAAATTTATCTCGCGTTTAGAATCTTACGAAGGTTTTATAAAGTGCCTAGTAAAATTATAAACGTACGGATCTTGTTATTTTTCGGTGACATATACGAGTACATAGTTGCGTACGTTCCTGTGTATACGCATACGAATTCTAATTACGCGCCAAGGTGTTCTATTTCGGTACAAGTTCGTATAAACCCGATAGATTACTTATTATAATAAATCAACAGTAGGAACATCGTATTTTTGGACGAAAACTCGTAATAAATTATGTATGCCAATATTTATACTTGCTTTGATAATGGTTCAAGATGTTTGAACCAGTGTTTGTTTCAAGGATGTAACTATATGCTATAGGTTAATATTCTGCGTAGAAACTGTATGTTTAATCGGTCTTTGTCGCTTTGCACGAGTGGTTAGGACCACTGAGTTCCAAGCCGTAAGTCTAGTTGTCTAGGTTCGATTCCTGCGGAGAGACATTTTGTTGAGTAAGTACAGCTATGTATCGCGTCTGCGTGTGTTTATGATACCTAGTGATGAAATGGGCATAACGTGTGATTGGTGTAAAGAAGCACAGTTTGACACATTGTCGCTTTGGGTTACCTAGTGGTAAATTGCCTGTCTCATCCTCGGTACGTATTCCTCATTATTGTGTGTCATTAGCCCTCCCTAGATTCGAATCATTCGGGAAGTAAAGACGCCTAACTGCACATTGTAAAAAAAATAACATGCCAGTTTTTCGTAATGATATCGTATCTGTCAAACTCATTCTCCTATTTGATAGACTATAACTAAATAATGAAATGATTTGAAACAAAGGTCTAGTCTACAACTTTTTGTGTTGCAATCCTTGATCCGACAGCTTTCAAATTAAATAGATCCTTGTTTTAATATTGTTTATGTTTTGAGGACGGCGGTCCAAATTAAATTGAACGTCAAGGAAATAAGGACAAGAAGGTCTAATAAGAACCGTTTATCTAAACAGTAACCGTGTTACGATACTATTGTGAGAATATCGTGCTCGGCTAATTTTGGCTGGCCGATTTAAATGAGAGCTGATTAATTGGTCAGCAAAATGTATCTGACAAAAAAATTGGGGCTATAATAATGAAATGGGCATCTCGTTATTGACAAAGTTGATCTATAATATATTGCAATATTATAGATCAACTTTGTCAATAACGAGATGCCCATTTCATTATTATAGCCCCAATTTTTTTGTCAGATACATTTTGCTGACCAATTAATCATAATTCAATCAATTAATCACATGAATTTATGATAAGTAGAAAGAAATTAATTTACATTAAGTACCTAGATGTTAGAATGGCCAGAATTCTATAACGAAAAGTTTGTAACATATTAAATACGGAATGGTATTCAATAACTTCAAGTATCAAACAAATTTCTTTACGTATATATTGTGAACAAAAAAGTTCAAAACGATTGTAATTTTGTACTTGGATTTTAAATGTTCATGTAATTAAATGATCATTGTCAGACTCATAGTATACCTACTCAAATTGTTATACTCAAGATTGTTGCTATTTGTATAATTGCTGCCAAAATATTGACCAGCTGCCCATACACCAGAATCTATGTTTATTCGCTGCCCAATTAACAAAATACCCAATAAAAATACTCCCATATTAAATGACTACGTTGCCGTCGGCTTGTTTGATACCTAAACCTTGGCATTTCAGTTCTCAGTATAAAACCTAACTCTGAAGCAGGTAGGTAGATGTCTGGGTTTAAATTTAACCTTTTAATTATTTGGATTAATTATACTTTTGCGGTTGATTGGTTAATGTAGTTGCATTTTGTTAGTGTGGCCATAAAAACATTTTGCTCTGCAATACTACACCAAAAGATACTTCTTTTGTCTGTACTAGGATCGATATTACTAGCTACAAATCGCGGTTTTACCTGTATAGTGAAAACTGTTTACATACGATATAGTACGCGAATAGTCATATACTATTGGGACTATAACTACAGTCATAACGCATTATTTCAATCAGGTTAACCCATAAAAGAGACAGTTACTTACCTTACCACACAATTTTACCGATATTTCTTTGTTCTAGATCATAATGTAAAACAATTTCCCCTATTACCGTCCATTTTCTACCAAGACAATAAATAAATAATACAGCATATAGTATGTATAATATATGTACCAGTGAAACACTAGCCCACTGCATTTAGTGAATCACAATTCTCGAGTAAACAGGTCGGTCCTGGAGCTAACGACATATAACAGCAATGGATTTTTATAGACTGGCCTAAGCCGGGCCATTTTGTATGCAAACGGAACACGCTCAGTTTCAAACAAACATAGCTACAAGAAAAAAAGCATGTTTCATTTTTAACTGACTTCAAAAAAGGAGGTCATCAAGTCTTCTGAAAGTTTTTTTACGTGGGTCTGTTACGCGATTGCTCCATTATTTATTTATGTATAGGTTCACGTTTGGCTCCAGGCGGAACTGCTGCTAGCTAGGATGGAACAAGCTTCCCTCGTAGGTACCAATTCTCTCTAGATTTGAAGATTCCCTGGATTGTAGTTCACAGGTTGCGGTACATATCCGGTTCTTTTGGTACCCATCTTGTGATATTGTTTCTCTTTAGTCGGATTTCCTCATGACTGAGGGTCGCTGAATTAATTCGTTAGGGGAGGTCTCTTGGGTAGATACATCGTGGTAGGCGCCCAGGTCTTTCCACGGAAGACACATGTCCTCGGATATTGTGGTCCTCAAACATGTCGGTTTCCTCACGATGTTTTCCTTCACCGTTAAGCAAGTGCAAATCCACACTTAACTTGAAAATACAAGTCACATTGGTGTAGGGCTGGATTGAAACCAGGGTGCCTCTGGATGAAAAGCAGACACTGGAACCGCTGAGCCACACTCGCTTCGTGATATTGTTTATTGATAGTATTATATAGGGTTATTGGTTTAGCCTTCGAAAGATTTAGAAATAGTATGTAGTGTTGTCGCGCATTCCTCAGCCAGCCAGCCAGCTCAGCCTGTCCTCAGTACTATGTCTGCCAGGAGCAGTGCCCTGCGTAATAGAATGATGTCATGTGGGAATATGTACCGACTCCGAACATCATCACAATGGAATGGCGAATTACCACTTACACTTACTACGCGAACATCTGACACTTCTCAGAAGGTTTCTGTAATTGTACCAGATTTAGACAAATTTTAGAGCTGTTATTCCTGATAGGACTTTTTTATTTTCACCATCGAGCTAGAATTAATATATCAATATAAAGATTCTTCTTCTACTTATCGAATGAGAGTTGCCAACTCTGGTGTCAAGAGTTTATCAAGCCGCTCTAAGGGCCTCTGGCATGGCTTAACGACGGCCGAACAAACACCCGTGCCGTGACCTACAATTTTACTAATTACATAAATTAATAATTTTTGAATTTAATTAATTTAGCTTGATGATTTTCACCACGAAATAGGTTCGATGAAAACAAGTTATTATTATTACTAAGCCATGACAGAGCCCTTATGGGCTGTTTGTAAACACTTGACACTAAAATTGACCTTTTCTTTCCACCTTACAAACTTGAATATCTTTCAACTCTGTGTAACGGTGAACAGTGCTAATAAAATATTTTAGTGTATTTTCTATAAATCAACCATAGATGTTACAATTCCAAGATGCAACGTCACAGTTCCTCGACCTCTTTCCTCACAGAAAGTAAATAAACAATATTCTATATTCGCTGCGGATCTATTATTGCGACCACGCCAAGTTTGGCACGTTTGCGCGCGTGCCAAATTTGAATGACTATCTATATACATATACATAATATACTATTTGTTAAAAATGACTTTATAAAAGAAGGCTCTAGAATAAAATTTATTTAGTTTTTTTCACTACATAAGTACAAGCCTTACAGACTAAGTCCAATTCGCTTGCCTTAGTTAAATATTACATAACATTACTTATTTACATGGCTTGAGTTTAAATTGCGTCATACATCTTTTTAACTATGTTACAAATTTGCGATTCCTTAGAAATAAAAAGGTTGAGTTCCTGGTTCTGCCTTAAAATCTCATTCAACATTAACATTGTTACATACATTAATATATGTATTCTTATTTTATCTACTAAGTAAGCCATTTCGTCTATTATCTTCTTTTATCAAAGAGTTTTGTAAAGACACGGATTCAACAGTGATGTCAGTCCGTGATGTGACTTATACTAATATCTAGGAATGGTTCCATGAAAATAAAAAAAACATTAAATACATATTGGTTTATTCAAGTTTTGCGTGTAAGACTTCTTTTAAGAAAAAATTTCTTGAAGACGTAGATTAAACAGTACAATGATGGTACATTCAGTAAAGATCTCTGTTTTTAAATGAGTCTATGCTTCCGTATAAGTAGTAGTAGTAGTAATTGATATAGTCAGTCAATATCTTCAAAAGTCTTTGCTACAAGATATTGTAATCAGTCCCTTTGTTTTGTTGCAGCATTATTGCACAACGTAGGAAGTAAGAAATTATCGCAATGACTTTGCATATCGTCCTGTCCAAATAAATACTATGTAATTCTTCAATTTACGAGGTACGTTTGTCTTGAAGTTTTTTAGCTTAGAGAGAATGATAGAAAGAGATGAATAGAGAGAGCTTAAATGAGACGCATAAACTGAAAATGTTATTTACTTTAGGATTTGAGAAAATCTATTTGTCTTAGTGTACTTATAAGTTATAACACACCCATTAATTCAATTCATTTATTTAAATGCAGGCTAATCGGTACAGATATCACAGACATAGTCATTGTTAAAAATAAGGTATAATTTTTTTTTTTTACGTGGTATTGGTTTACGTTTGACTACAGCCTGCCTGATGTTAAGCATTGCTGCAGCCTAGGGTGTAACACGTTTACCTAGAAGATACCTATTAACTCTAGATTTGAAAACCCCGGGATTGTAGTTCGCAGGAAACACAGCTGTCTCTAAGCAGGTAAGCAGGTAGCTGTCTCATTTTTCCATTGTTTTTGTTGATTACTATTTTGAATGTTTTATTTTTTACAATTTCCGGCTTGTTTCATATTAATACGACACCTACTGGTTACTAACACGGTTTTTCTTCAGCCTGTATGCCGCCAACGCATTTTTTCAGCCGTTTGAAGTCGCCGACATTATAATTT
This sequence comes from Macaria liturata, assembly GCA_964023185.1. Taxonomy (NCBI): domain Eukaryota; kingdom Metazoa; phylum Arthropoda; class Insecta; order Lepidoptera; family Geometridae; genus Macaria; species Macaria liturata. The sequence goes on along the minus strand of OZ026825.1, from coordinate 10,420,975 downwards.
TAGCTTGAACTAAAACAGTCGCGCTACATTCGTTAGTTATCTAAGATTCCTTTTATCTACTCAGTAACGTGAGAGCGTTGATTTTTTAACGCATTTAATTTTGGAAAAAATGTGTGTCGAATTTCAAACCTGTCTAATGTTTAAATCATGACCAAAAATGCACCTATGTCGATATATTACTAACTAGTAAACTCTTGCGGCTTCGCTCACAATATTTGAGATAGAAAGTAGCCTATGGCACTTCTAAGATCTCATACTACCTACATACCAAAATTCATGATGATCCGTTCAGCGGTTTTTGCATTATGAGCGTTTAAAAAACAGACTAACGGATAAACAGACAAAGACGAAAAACTGCTAAACGTGTTCTGTTATGGATTTAAAGTAAACCATTACACTTTTTTTATTTTAATATCTTCTATGTTCAGATTTTTGACCCTAGTGAATTAAATAAATGAACGAGTTAAATATCTGTATGTCAAGTGAACAAAAAAATTGTCAGTCTAGCTCTAAGATAAGGAGCTTTTAAAGTAACATAAAAAACTCCATCCAAAACTTTTGCAAGTCCATCGACCCTGCATTTTCTCAGTTCTAAATATCTAGTCTAGTGCTTCTGGATGTCTAGTCTAGTGCTAATTACACAGACACGTGAGTTCTTCACCTTACACACAGGTTGTTAACATCTTGTCACATTTTCACTCTGTACTGTAACGGTATTCAATCTCTTTGTTGTTTTTGTTTTTAAATTAGATACTTTTTTTAATAGTCACCAGTATTAGCATAACATTATGGTCTTCGGTATTCGTTTGCCCAATTTAGGAATTTTCTCCGCCATATGATAACCGAACCAGTTTGCTTTTTACCAAACAACCGCTAAACAGTCATCTGTGAGTGAAATATTGTTTGCACCAGCACTGTAACAAGATTTTACTGGGCTTCTGTGAGGGCCATCCGGGAAACTACCTACATACCTTCATCATCATTATCATCAGCCAGTTATCGCCCACTGCTGATCATAGGCCTCTCTTCTAGTACGCCACTCGTCGCGATATAGGTATGCATGTCGTCTACATACCTTGCCCTTATTCAATAAATATCCAGCTTCAATTATCTCTTTTTTTCTACTAGTCCATGGAACATAAATAAAGGATTGTCATGTAAATAAAAAAAAAAAACATTAAAAAAATAACCGTGTCCTTTTTGATATATTTGTTCCTCTTCCACGCCTATAAGGATCGACAGATCATCGGAATTGTTGATAGAGCTAGTATAAACTAGTGAAGCCGCGAACTTTTAGTTGGACATTAACAATCCATAACCTCTTATCATAATATAATATAGTATTTGTATGTGATTTTTATATATGAGATAAGTAATATTGAAAAATGACCCAAATTATAGTTCACGCCTTCGATCAAATCACGCAATGAAAACCACTAGTTTCCGCTGTAACTCACTTGATAACATCTATTTGGCAGCCCATGAGAGAAATTACCAAAATGAATACGAGAAAATTACATATAATACTCTCAACAAGATCTTAGTGGTATAAACTTTAATAGAACACAATTGGATGTGATTCACATTGAGATCTTTGAGTAGGGAATGGAGGTGGAACTGCATAATACCGACATGATGCCAGATTATAACCAATACAAACAGAAAAACATATTAGATTTAAAGTTTCTTTCCTGTTTATCATTTGCGTTTCTAAAACATTCCTGGCCAAAACTAGCCTCAACCGTATGTAGGAGTATAGAAGAAGAAGATAGAAGTGTCTCCTAAACTGAGTTAATAAACGATATTTTTTCTACAATTCACATCGATACAATCCTTTTATTTCGTGGTTTAGTTGACACCATTATATTACGTACGGGAAAATATTAGCAAAGCACTTAAATAGAACTGTATATTATAACAAAGCATGACAAAGCATAAACAAACAAAGATAAGGTAAAGGGAAAGATGCTATATCTTTAAGCTACGAATAATATTGATACCTGCTATATTTTTAGTATTGTTCTGTCTGTATTGTTTTAACTCCACTATTGTACATTAGCTGTTGAAAGATGAGTCGCACCGCCTAGCGGAGATGACTGGACGAAAAATGCTCTGGTGCTAGCCAATGAGGAAAATATATGACGCTGTTTTAATTTGCTAGGCTTTTAATAAATTTTTACAATAAACTTATGGGAATGCCGTTAGCGTTATTAGTTTGTAGATGTTTGTAGAATTTCTATAGGTACGTTTGTAGGAATTGAAAGGTCATTTACTAGAAATCTAAATATATAAAACTCAAAGGTGACTGACTGACTGACATAGTGATTTGTTAACGCACTGCCCAATACCACTGGACTGATCGGGCTGAAATTTAGCATGCAGGTAGATGTTATGACGTAGGCATCTGCTAAGAAAGGATTCTTGGAAATGCCTCTTTTAAAGGAGTGAAATAGGGGATGCAAGTTTTACTTCTTAATGCGAGCGAAGCCGCGAGCACCCACTAGTTCATTATAAAGTCGACTTTTTCAAAGTAAACACCAATGACTAATTAAACGCTGTGTATCTATACATACATATAATAAACTACTACTACAATAGGATGTTAAAATGTGCCATTATTAACCGACTTAAAAAAAAGGAGGTAATCAAGTCTTATGAAAGTTTTTTTTGTGGGTATGTTACGCGATTACTCCGTTATTTATGAACCGATTTAAAAAAATCTTTTTTTATTCGACGGGGATAGCTTCCGAAATGGTCCCATATTTTTTTTTTCATTCAGTTTTGCACTTTCTGAGAAAAATTCAATAAACCAACAAATTGATAAAGTTCACGCAAACCAATTTTACCTGTATTTCCAAAACGACTAGTTGGATTTTGATACAGTTTTCTGTGATGTGTTGAGGTTTAATTGGTGCATCTTTTAAACGATGTACTACGGTGACAACTCACCAGGGACGCTGCTGTATACACTATATCTTCTGAATTATCAGCCCGATTTTGATGCGGTTTTCTCTAATAGGCTTAGATTTGATTAGTAAATGAATTTATTTATGTTATTCGTTGATTACTCACTAGAGAGCGCTTCATACATACATTTGTTAGCGCCTAAAACTAAAAGTGCTAGACTGATTCTGATGCTGATTTCAACATTGAGTTTGTTGGTGATCGGGTAGTATAAAACCTTAGAATATCTAAATATATAAAACTCAAAGGTGACTGACTGATTGACTGACTGATATAGTGATCTATCAACGCACAGCCCTAACCACTTGACGGATTAAGCTGAAATTTGGAATAAAGGTAGATGTAATAACGTAGGCATCCGCTAAGAAAGGATTTTTGGAAATGCCACTTTTAAAGGGGTGAAATAGGGGATGCAAGTTTTACTTCTTAATGAGAGCGAAGCCGCGAGCACCCACTAGTAAAAAATAAACATAAAAATTCGCGCTCGCTTCGCTCGCGGCTGGCTTTCTTCGCTCGCCCACTATTGCTAGATCTACAAAACGAATATTTATGCTACTTTCAACATTGACTTTACTGTTTATCGGGTTAGTATGGTTCACTACAATATCAAGTAAGTAAGTATACGAAATGATACTAAAAGGTTAAAAATAAAATTTTATTTAAAAAAATCAAAAACCGACTTCAAGTGTCACTAAATAGTTAATAAATAATAAAATTAAGTATTTTCTATTTTGCGACTTCAAATTCAGAATTTGGAGTAAAGAATCTAGCCAATTATTAAAACTTACAATCCTATAAGTATTCTCATTGAAATCCGTAGTATTTGGAGTCGGTGCCAGTCGTAACAATACCTATCAGGATAAGTTAGGAACAAATCCAAAGCGGACTGAAACTGCGACTTCGACAAGCGTCGATCTCGTTTGACCAGTGACTGGCAGCGACAACAAATATTACTGATTTCAATGAGAATACTTATAGGATTGTAAGTATAATTAAGTATATTAAGTATAATTTGATAGATTCTTTACTCCCAATTCTGAAATTTAAGTCGAAAAATAGAAAATACTTAAATTATTTATTAACTTTTAAGTGAGATTTGAAGTCGGTTTTTGATTCTATTGAAATACATTTTATTGTGGAGAGTAGGCTCTTCCTTAGGTTCACACATAGAATTAAATAGTTAAGTCCCAATAAAAACAATTTTTCGTATATTTATGACTGGTAGGTGCCAAGAAAAAATGAGTGTGAAGACTAGTGTTCAAATGCCAGACAGTTCAATGTATTAAAGTCTATTTTATTGTAAGTCGATTAAAAGTTAAATCTGAATGAAGCAAGCGTTGCTAAGCGGCCCCACCACACCCTATCATTTAGCACGAAATTGACAAGTAATCGGGTACCATTTACATAATTAATATACACACACGTTTGTGTGAATTCTTTTTGTAGTGACATAACCCGCTAAATGGACAGTCGTGACTGACATAATCAGCATACGCACTTCAAGGCTTCTTTTTTGTAAGACATTAGTCCTTTGTGGGTTTTCTTAATGTTACACAAGGGCATTATTAAGACTGTCGTATAAGTTCGCTGTACAAATGTTAAGCAACGCCGTCGCGGTCAGTCCTTAGATGGGTGGTCGTGCAAAATATCTTGCATTTATAAATTTATGTGAATGCTATTCTACCACTGAATATTCAATACCGAACACATCACAGAAATTAAAAGAAATGCGAGTGTTCCTTATGTTCTTTTTGAACTTATTTTGATAAAATTTGGCATGGGGATAGATTAGATTCTCTGATCTGAAGATATACTTCGGCTACTATTTATCCTGAATTAGCGCCTAGGCTGTAACATCGTAGGGTGCCCTTACTTATCTATTTAAAATACATAAGTTAAAAAAAGATAACATAGGTTTTACTATTTATTCAAACCATACTTTATAGAACCTAGTTTAGATAGCCTAGAATCTAGATAATGACGCTCAGGTCATTACCACCGACTAAAGTCATGGAACTTGGCTGATGAATAATGATTCTGTCAAAGTTGGATGGAAAATAGTAAATAATACAAATGTGACGAAATGGATTTTCTCAGTTTTTCAGCACAATGTGCTACAAATATGTAGACAAAAGTGTAAATTTTTATTAAACAGTTCCTTCAATAAAGGCGCCATTGCTGCGTGATAATAACAACAATAGCTGTAAAATGTTAGTTTCAAACTTTTCCGTGAGACTTATTTCGTGTAATGTTTTAAGTTAGTATTTGAGAATTTTCAACGGTCACTTACACTGTTTTTGTTTTGTTTCTCTACGGCTTTGTTGTATGTAAGCGCTATACTATAAGTTTAGCGTTCGAACGTGAAATTTTTCGTACGGATTTTTAATTTTCTTATCTATCTATAGGTACCTACTTTGTTTTATAGCAAGGTAAGACTAAAAAGATGTTGTTTGAAGAAATATGTAATGCGTTATGTACATAACGTATTACATATTTCAGTTACAGTTTGTACATAGCTTATTAATAGTTTATTTAAACACTTATGTTAAAGTTTTTTAAAGATTTGAGTTCTAAGTTTTATAATCTTAGACCCGCTTGCACAACACCTCTTAAACGTAATTAAGTAGCCATTTTAACTATTAGCCATTTGTTTACTTGGTAATTGTATAGCTAAATGCGTTTAACAATAAAAGTACAAATGGGCCTTCAGCTGATACAACAGTTTTCTAGTTTAATTATGTTTTACGTATAATCCTGGACCATTCAGATTAGTTATTTTCAGCCGGAGGAGGATAGAGAGGCCTTTGCAGAACAGTGGGACGGAACCGGTTTTTAATAATAAGAATAAGTTAACCTTCCAAGTAATGCCTAACCGCTAACGGAACACACACATTGTCAAGTGTATGTAAGCAGCCAAGTAGGTTAGCAGATCAGAAAACAATGGCCCTACTGAAATAGTAAGTAAGTATACGTTCAGTGGTTTCAATGCATTACGCAATGCACCTTGAGTTCTGGCCTTTAAAGTTAACCTGTGCCTACGAATAATTTTTGGCCTGGAATTGTAAGTCCTTACAAATTTACCTTGCCTGACTCCTTACTAATGTTGTGTCGAAATTGCTTCCACATTTCGTCTGTCTCTCGTAAATACCACTCTCAAACATTGTTATTATTATATTAACATTATTCACATTCTTAGAATGAAAGTTTAGTAAGTAAATAGGTTAAAGTTTGTGTGTTGTCTTTCTTTCTTTTTCTTTCAAACTAAGTTTGCTCGTGTTTGGTTACAATAACGGGTGACAGCCGAATGCTTGGTGGTGGCTAAAAGGTTACTCAACCGTAGAGGTGGTGGTTGACCATCTCTTATTTTTTTTTTGTCTCAGTTACGTTTCTATACTGTCATCTATTTGTAGACATATACGTTGATATGTAGTTATGTAGGCAAGTGTGTTTGTAGTTAAGAGGCTCTGAAGTAAATAAACCAATCTGGGCTCTCTGAGGTATTCGATTGCGATTAACAATGTTAAGCAAATGTAGATGCGGTCGGTGCTAGGATGGGTGGGCAAAAAGGGCTTTACATTTTAGTGCTTTCGTGGATGGAATGACACGTTACATTGTAGGTCTTGGCTGTTTGTACGGTAGTAGTTATATTTCGACACAAGACATTGATAACTCATGTGTTAAGAAGAAGAAATATTACGCGACTGCCAAATACGGTATTTTTCTTAACATATTTTTTCTTAATATTCTATGAAGCATCCATTTTCTCCCATCGACTTATGAAACCCGGTTTCCCCCTAACAATTATTCCCCAGTAAAACATATTAGACAACATATTATTAATATGATCATAGAGTGCTTTAACACCATCTGTTCTTTGGAAAAACTTGGCCGTTAGTTGGAAAATTACCGAGATATTTCTGGGAAAGTTTCCGCGTTTGCCCGCCAGGGAGCGTCTCCAGCGAGGGGCAATATTGTTCAAAAGGGTAGCTTGAGGATTTTTACTCACTTTCCGGTAAAACAACAAGCTGTTGCTTTAAAAATTACGGATATGTTGAACTTTTGATCTGATGATAGTTTGTGGAAAGCATAAAATAATATTATTTATTATAAATATAAAAATATATTAATGGCTTACAATGCTTACTAAATGTACGCTAACATGCATGATAAAACGAAAAGTGTATGTAATCAAATTTACACGATAAAACATTTTAATAGTAACAGAGTCCTCTCTTATTTTTATTCCATGCACATGCAATATTAGATACACACATCTCTCAATCATACGACGAATGAGAAATCTTAGTTTAGAAAAAAAATAGTTTTCTCTATCTCAGTGTTTCTGGAAGCTGTAATTTAAAAGGTTTTTAAGGGCAGTTATTAACTAATTTATTAACATTCTGTGTTTTATCTGGGTGCGTCTCGACCCTCAAATAGTTTGCTAAGAGGGGTCGCATAACGTAATAGATCAAAACAAATATGTTTGCCAGATTACTGCACTGATGAATTTATGTAAACAAGACCTAAACAATTATTACCAGAAAATGTTTTTGTGAGAATACGAATAAATGTCATTTATTGTAACATGTACCACAGAACAAAAATTAACAGGTACAAACTCGGTTTCCTTACCTGGTCTCTTCAGTGGGTCGGATGACACGTTAAATTGTAGGTCTCGGCTGTTTGTCTAGTAAGGCAGTTGTTAAGCCATACCAGAGTGGACCACTCTCATTCGATAAGAAGAAGTAGTTACCTTTTTACGTGATATAGGTTAGCGTTTGACTACAGCCCGCCTGATGTGAAGCATTGCTGCAGCCTAGGCTTTAACACGATTGCCTAGAACTTACCTATTAACTCTAGATTGGAAGACTCCTGGATTGTAGTTCGCAGGAAGCATTCCGCAAATCACATTAAAAAGAGAAAATCATCTGTTACTTCAACATATTCATATTCATTTATTTTCGTATACCTAGCGTATTTACACGTCAAATAAATAGTATTTTTAAATATAATTTATAATTATATTTAAAAATACTCCTATTTATTCACATTATTCATTATCATCGCATCCACAGCCCTCGAGATCCCACTGCTGGGTATAGGCCTCCTATACCTACATATATCCTACTCCTTTGCAAGTGCCATCTGCGTCGATCCTGTGCATATTAATATATTTTGCATCATTAGTTGCAATCTAACCTGTAATTTATTTTGGACTCTCTCTCTCTTGAGTCGTATTCCTCATGACTGAGGGTCGTGACTCCCCCGCAGAATTAATCCGCTAGGGGAGTTTTCTTGGGCAGATACATCGAGGTGGGCGCCCAGGTCCTTCCACGGAAGACACATGTCCTCGGATATTGTGGTCCTCAAACATGTCGGTTTCCTCACGATGTTTTCCTTCACCGTTAAGCGAGTGCAAATCCACACATAACTTGAAAATACAAGTCATTGGTGTAGGGCCGGATTCGAACCCGGGTGCGTCTGAATGAAAAGCACACACTGGAACCGCTACGCCACACTCGCTTCTTATACACTTATTTTGGACTATCACTAACCAAAACTTAACTTATTTTAATCGCCATTGTCATAACACATTGACCGGTAATTCTCTTTAATTATTACATTAATACAATACTTATTATTCAATGACACATTCACACGCCCAAATAATTATAAATAGAGCTCATTATCTTTACTCAAAATTCCCGCTACCCTATCTATATAGTCAACTAATCATGTCAAACATATATTACACACCATATAAGACCAGCATTATTATAATTAGTATATAAGAGAATATTCTATTGTCTCAGATGTTCCTTCTAAGAAAACCACGTGTATAAAACAAGCTATTTATATCTGGAATTACATTTTAATATGTAATTAAAATGTTACATTAATTGCTTTGCATACGCTTGTTTGTCTCAAACAAATAGTTCGGATTTTTTCCTCTTGATTGAGGAAAAATAATGAAGCTAAGTGTTTTAAAAAGTTATTTTTATCATTATAATGAGTTGAAGGATTTTCATTTTATAAATGGACTTAGTTAAGTTTGTTTCAATTGACTGTTTTGTATGAGAACGTTTACCAACACTTCAATCTAGCTCTTTTATAAATATAAGTACTCTTCTACCAATTCGCAAAAAAACACTTATTTCTAATCATTTATTCAATACCTTATCGATTTACAGACAGAATAGTCTTCATCTATCCTACGCTGCCCATTAAATTGCCAACCATTCTTTATTATGTTACAAAGAGCCAACAATGTTTAATACACATTATGTACATACGTGCGTAGGTACACGTACAAGTACATACATAATATTATATATTCTATGTATATATGTAGCTTAGTTGGTAGTGGTTCTGCCTTCTAATCTAGGGGTGCGGGTTCGGTCCCGCAAGACACAAGCAATTTTGAATATTTAAATTTGTAATTACTTGCGTTGAGTCTGGTCGTTTCTATGTATAATAAGTATGTATTTACAAAAGAAAAGTATGTAAGTATTATATCCGTTACCTAGTACCCACGACACAAGCGTTTGCTTAGTGTGGGGCTAGATGGCGCTGTGTGCAATGTCCCGGAATATTTATTTATTTATTTTATTTATTTTTATGTATTAGCGATTCCGATATTGCCAGGAAGTGAACCGGCCCTACTATAACTAAACTCGTGCGCAATACCAGCTAGTTTTTTCGAAGACCGGCCCCCGAACACTCGGCGACAACGTACAGGTCAAACGACAGTATGGGCTATTATGCTATATGATCAACTTGTGAAGTCAACTTTTCATAATTATTGGCATTAAACTTGTTATTTTAGTAAACAGTTTAGACATAGTTTTTTTATCAAAATGACATAAACATCTGCCTATTATTTATGAAACGTCTCGAATTCCTATTGTATTTTTGTGTGTGTGTGTTTTTTTATTTACTACGCGAAGATGTTGTTGTATCATTCATCTTAAGTCAGAGTGCTTGCTTACTTTGGTGTAGAGAGTTTTCTCTATACCAAATCACTAGAGTCACGTATAACATACAATAGCTACTTAATACCCTAAACCTTGAAATTTGCCTTAATATGTAATCGTAATCAATCTACGCATGTGTGCGTCTACGCCCAACTTCCTCGTCGCGTCCTTGGCTCTTACTGTTCAGCTCCATACAGTCGTCAAGCGGAATTTTTCGCTACGAGTATTTCTTTAGTGACATCATGAATCAGTGACCTGCCGAGGCCGCCGGTGTCTGTTCAGTCTATTACGCCGGCGTTAAATATTGTGTCTGATTTGATACCACTTTGTTCGCGTTTGCCAAATTTAGTCGGCTAGTGTTATAGACAGCTGTTGCTGAGCGTTGTTTACAGCAGGATGTGGATTCTGTGGGTCGGGTGGTATGTTATGTAGGTCTCGGCTTTTTGACTTAATTTTTTTTACACTCGACAATGTTAAGCAAAGGTCGACGCGGTCAGTCCTTGGATGGGTGACCGAAAAGTGGCATTCCATTTTGGGTTCTTCCGTGGGTCGGATGACACGTTAAATTGTAGGTCCCGGCTGTTGTCTAGTACAGCAGTCGTTAAGCCATGTCAGAGACCCTTAGAGCAGTTTGGAAAAATCTCGACACCAGAGTTGGCCACTCTCATTCGGTAAGATGAAGATGAACACTGGACACAGATAGTCACATGCCACCACTAGGTCACATGAAGCGACATCCGCACAGGCAACTCCGTGGTCTATGGTGGAGTATACTAGAATGGACTATACGACCGTTGCCTAACAACGGTTGATTAGTGAATGAGGACTAGTTTTACTTATTTAAAGCTTAAATAAAGTAGTTCTTATCAAATTAGCAAAATAATGCAACATATGATTAAGCTCCCCTAAGCTCTCCCATGCAAAAAATACTTAAGTCAGTTTATTTAAGATATGAATGAATAAACTTTCGTTTTTGATGTAGCGTCTGGTTTCTCAAGTTCGGAATATCTCTATGTTATTCCTTTGTTGTCTATACTAAGATGAATCGCACTACAATTACAATTTTCTGTCATAAAACTCATGAAGACTAACCTGTATAATTTGCTTTGAATATATTTTTTTACACCCCTTGTTTAAAGATAAGAAATACGCGGGGTGCTATGTGAAATCGTCATTTCATAAAAATCAAATAAAATAGAAAAAAAATATATAAGATAGAGCTAATTTTTTTTTCAGTTTATATAATTTTGATTCAGTGTTAAGACAATAAAAAACGCCAAAACACGATTACATATACTTTGCTCGATAGTTTTATTTTTTGAAAAATAATTGATTTGAAATAGTTTTTATCTTTTTTTTCCAAAAGTACCTAATACATAAATTTAAACCAATTTAATTATATCTAAAAGATAATGTTATTATAAAGAGGAGTAAATAGCCATAAATAGAATATTCTGAATTGCTGATTTTATATGAATTTATTTCGTCAAAAACGTTTGAAAAACTGCTCAAATTGTGCAAAATTGTTTGCGTGTGGACAAGACTCGTCGGCCGGAGCTATGCGCGCGATGCTCGCCCTTGCTTTCATGTTAATACGGCGTGGAATTGCATGCGAAAAAGCAACTGTAGACATTTTACCAAGCGCAAAGCGTTTTCGGGTGAAATATCGTAGCCTTTTAGCGCGCTTTTATCTGCTAATTATTATTTCATTAATTTTATTATTGTATAGTTTAACGTCTGCTTATTTAGCGTATCTAGGTGCTGTAGTTATTTTATTGTAAGTAATTTATTATTCGGCTGGTACCTTGGAATAAATTAGTTCTTTTATGGCTATTTCGTTTGATAATGGAGCCAATGATCTTTTGGAGCTAGATTTTTAAATGAAACCGGCTTTTTGCACCCAGTTTGTCTGGTTTTTTAATTCATAAGAGATTTGGAAACATTTCCACGGTATGCTGCCCGTTAAATTTTATTTTATTCGTTTCTTTTTTATTCGTATAGTTTTATTGTGAGATAAATTTTTGGTGAATTATTAAGTGTAAGTTTGGGTCAAACAAATAAGATTATAGAAGTAGGTGTACCGTATTTTTATTTCCGGTTCAGGATGCTTGGTAAACTTATAGACATTGGTAGTCAAACAGATTTCTACTTTATAAAAATCTCTTAGATTGCTGTCAGTCGTCATTTCATCAGAAATCGTTGAATAGTTTCCATGTACTGTGCTTGTGGATAATTTAAGTTCTAGCAAAATCAATATAAATTTATGATATTAGTGACTAGACTGATGATTCATTCGTTGTATATATGTTACGGCTAATACCCGAAGTGCGGCTACACTTAGTTTTAGCCGGTTAGAACTAGGTGTAGCCACTTAGTCTTGGTTAAACCTAGTACGAGCCGATTGTTTTCGGGTTAAACTAGGTCTCAAGTCCTGTTGTAGTGCAAGTGTTGGACTCGAAGTCACTTGTCTGTGACAGAAGGTAGATTAGGTTCGTTAGGTTGCTTTTTACCACGCACATGCGACGACGAGCGAAGCGAGGAGGAGCCAACTTCTTTCAAAACATCACTCGATTCGGGGTTTAACCAAGACTAAGTGGCTACACCTAGTTCTAACCGTCTAAAACTAGGTGTAGCCGCACTTCGGGTATTAGCCGTAACATATAGATTTAAGACATTCTAGAATGTTGAAAGATATGAGATACTCTCTGAAACGAGCAGAATAAACATAATCTATTGTGTTTTCAAGCGAAAAATTCAGTCTTTTTGTTGCTTTAATAATTGTATCCTAGCTTGCCGAATTTTCCTTGTCCTAACAAAGAATTCGTAGACATTATTTATAGTCTGAGTACATAGTTTTTGTGTCCGCAATAGGACAACGACTTTCTGAGGTCACTATTTGGGCAGGTATAGTCAATATGAACGTGTTCACATTTTTTACCTATTTCCTAGTCCGTAGAATGTTCAATTACTTAGTTTTTAGCTATTTTAATCTTGTTTTTGTCGAGCTCTCGACTTCATAAATCTGTTTGTGTTTTTTGTTGCGTCTTCTACGATTTGGTATTTGATCGCTTGCTAAAGAAGCATTTTATAGACAGCTTTTATGTGTTCATTTCTGAGAAACGAATTTTATTTCAGAACTGGTTGTGATTTTCTGATTGCTTCAGTTGCATGCACTTTTATGGTCCTACTAGCTTTCTACACGTGGCGTCGCCTGGGACAAAAACAACGATATTTCTTACCATACTTCAAACCCTATTTTTTTTCTTGGAAAGAGTTGGTAATATGTATTATTCTTATATAAATATCACTTGTACAAATATTACTGCAAAAATTAAGGATTTTAGAGTTTGGAATGAGTCTATAAGAGTTAGACAAAATTCAATTTTATATGTATATAGAAATACATTGGCGAATATAGAAATTCGTCTATGTATTCATTTACCATTTCGTCTCCCATAATACTTTGCGTTCATTTCTCAAAATGAATTATTCCGTGTAATATTTTGGAACTCCGTTTCCCCTCAAAATTGGAGCTCTCTTCTGGTGCTTATGAATATGTAAAAGGTCATGTTGAAGAGACAGGGCGCTAGATGTCGCGGCAAGCAGACAAAAATGCATCACTAATGGCCTTAAATATGAAATGTACGCTTCTTAACTAATTGTGTTTGTTATTCCGTGTTTACTTTCTTCTTTTTGTAATTGAAATGAAATGAAAATTATTTATTTTGTGACAAGAAATTACATACGAAACGTTAGAACATTCAGGAAAGTTAGACAAACACATTTTGCACATACACAATTTTTTTTTTAATTACATGCAGAATTTTATTCTGACCAATAAACATATAAGGATGAGGGTATCAATAAATTTTTACCTAGTTATTGTCAAATACTCGTACTATAAGTTCGTATATATGTAAATACGAAGGGTTTGTTTTGGGTAAACGTAATTAATTTTCGACTGCGCTCTCGTTTTCATCAGGAAAGATAGAGTCTATCATCCTCCACACTTTACTTCTATTCTTCATTACTGAGGGTCTAGACTCCCCTGCCCCTGCCTACACCTTTTGTTACAGTAGTTCTCTTGGTAATATTTTGTAAGTAAGTTAAAAACAGTACAAACAGACAGTCACAAGCCTACACCATTAGATAAAGGTCTGTCTGTTAGTCTCGCGTCGTTTGAAGCTTTCCCCTTAATGAGTGGTGTTAAGAGGCTGCAAAGTTCCTTATCTAGAGTAGACCCACTTGTTGTTTGTTATTCTGTTTAATTGCATGGCAAATTATTGACAATAATTACATCTTTTTACTGTTGTCTCGTCTGTCCTCTTATTTTTGGATTTTACTGCTGATTTATTACTGTTTGTTTGATAAACTGTTTTTCGTGATGGCAGGGCAATATAGCCCATGAATAAAGAGTTTTTGAGCCAATTAATTGTTCTTATCTCGCCCTATTGTGTATCACTATTAAATAGCTTAGCAATAAACACAAACATAATCAAATGATTCGAGATATTTTCAAAGCGCCATCTAGTCTCATACTAAGCAAACGCTTGTGCTCTGGGTAAAGTTTGTATTATATAATACAAAGACTGCTTCATATGACGAACAGGTGAGACTTACAATTACACGTGTTATATCAAGTCATCTGACTGACCTGCGTAAGTAATGTAGCTTACCAAAAACGAGTTGTTCTTCTAATCACTTTCATCTACAAACAACAAACAAGCTTAAACTATTTTACGTATGCCATAACAGCATCCAGCAACCAGATTCAAATGGCTATATACAAGAACAATTGCCTACAACGTGTAGTTTAATAGTTTAGGTATATTCCGAGAGTGAAATCTCCTTGACCTGACATTGTCTTTAATATACATCATATACATTTTATCTGCAGGAATGCATGAATCTGTCGCAGGCATCTGGTTGGATCTGCTATTCGATTGAATGACTAGCGCTTTCATATAATGAAATCAATAAAAGCAGAACACTGCGACATATCCATATCTCGAACACCAGAGAACCGATATTGATGAAATGTCGTCTGTTTTCTAAGTTAACATATACGAGGAATTGAGGCATTAAATATATGAATCATGCCGGTTTGACTAAATAAAGGTAAGTAAGTTACTTTATCACTTATATGAAATTTTACACAGGTTAAAGTCGAAATGATAACCCTCTTTTTTTGAGGTCGACTAAACGAGCACTAAGTTCCCACACAATAAAAATGCCATATAGAGGAACAATATCGCCCACAGCGTGTTTAGGTATACGCCGAAAGTGAAATCTCTTCGACCCGCCATTGTTGGGCCGTGACACGCCGACCTTGGCTCCGGGTTTGTAAACAAATGATGGTGTCATCTGGGTTTCGATTTCAGCTGTTACCATGCTTTACCTTCCTCTTCTATTATATTTGTGAGATTCAATGCCCGTAGAAGTGTAAATTTTGGTTTCCTAACCAGTCACACCTTCTGTCACACAGTTAACAGTTACCAATCGGGAAGGATTTGCAGTTATATTATAGTTTGCGATTAGCAAAGTCTTTTCCGGCACAGGCACGCTTTACCTTCCTACTTCTTTTATTTCTAGGATGCAGTGCTCGTGTATTTGCAGTCTAGTAGTAAAAATCTTTTAGGTACCATAGGCATCCACGTTCTGCGACAGAGTCGCTTACACATGGCCATGGGTGACCTGGTGTATAAATGTCTGTTTGTCAAGCGTAAGAAGTTCAGCAATTGCTGTCGTTGTCAATTCCTGGATGGATGACCAATGATCATAAAAAATAACGAAAATTACGTCTGGACGCAGATTTTCCTTCGGAGGTTCTGATGGCTACGATAGTAGATAGAAATGTTCTATAATAGACAGTTTAAACTCACATAATTATGAGTATTTTGACCCGAACGTCCTCATAAATTTCCTTTATGATCTATTAAATTGATAGACAGCGTTAATTACGTATTAACCCTACTAATACTCACTTTTACTTGTTTTACTTTCCTTAGTTTGCTGTTCTTGTTATACCAAATCCATGGATATGATTCTATCTAAATTTGTCTGATCCTTTTCTCTGATTTCGATGATTACTTTATTTAACCTTCCTCAGTCTCTGTTTCTATTTAAACCTATTCATTAATCAGGTTGTATTTAGCGTTGACGACATTTAAACCAACAGGTTTTCGCACCAAATCGCCAAATCTTGTGACCCAGCCAATATCAGACAAAAAATTGAAAGTGGAATTTTTCGTCCTACCATTAAACATAAAATGCGTAAAATATAAGCGAATGACATATGTGGTGATTAACACGTTTGATACTGCTATTAATATAGAACGACAGGTTTTTATATTTTGGTCGTTAAATGATGTGTGTAGAACTCTAGATGGTAGGTAGACATAAACTGGATTTGAAAGGAAACGTGACGGATTTTCATTTAGAGAAGAATTAATTTACCTTATACATTGAAATAAATAATAATAAATAAAATAAATATTCCGGGACACTGCACATTTATATCTCATTTGTGGATTTCCGCGACATAGAGCACTTTGCATTGGAGCAAAAAGTAGCCTATGCCCACTCTATAGATTTTGTAATATCACCACGCTAAAATTCACAATGATCCATCGGTCTGTTGCAGTGTGCAAACGGAACAAACAAACAAACCCACAAACATACTATCGTTTTGTATATAAGTATGATATATATTCTGAGAATAACTAATTGTATAACGATAAAATACTAATTATGCTGCAGCTAGCAGGTGTAGATCCAGTTGTTTGATACCTACTTCCGGTTTGCAAAATTCTTACTTTCAGCTATTTTAAATTACATTCCAATAGTATCATATTATTCTAATAGAAAATCACTTCAAGGAGTATAATAATTCATTTATTTAATTATCTATTAGCGGTCGCAATTTCCTTTGTCTATTAAGATTAAACTCATCCCAAGTAGTCAATTAATTCCCGTGCTAGTGTCAAAAATAGTACAAAATGTACTTGTACAACCAATAATAATAATATGTACTAGTAGACTTCCATGTACTTGCCAGTGTTTCGGTATTAAAAAAAACATGAAAATCCATCAATCCGTTTCGTTGTGAAACCTTTCTTTCCATAGTGCAATATGTATAACCAACCAACAACATTTCGCTTGTTATTTAATCATAAAAATATTAAATAATTCATACATTACTATAATATACTTCTACAAGTACTTATTTATGTGAAGTATGATATTCCCCTGTCTCTTGGTAACCAGACTATTACCTAATTGTAGTGGAAACCCTGAAACGCCCTAATCCCCCGAGAAGCGGATTGCTATGACTAGGAAGCCTATGTTAACAAACAGGCTGGCGAGTGCGACCTTAATTCATTTAGGTAATTAGCTAGTTTGTTTGGGTTTGTTGCTAACTTATAAAATACTTCTTGAAACGGGTATCCTCTCACGCGTCCCATTTCTTATTTTGATGGTTATATATTTTGTTGCTTCGAAAACAGCAGCGTTGTTATTATGTGCCACCAGGCATATAGGCGATACCCAGGGGTTTTATGGCAGTCAGTTGTCACATATCCCTTCTTTGAAAGTTTTTCTTGGACAGGTATCGCCATGATTCTATCATGTCAGACGCCTCAGAGGTGGTTTTGCTCATCTAGAAAAGATGAAAATAGGTAAAATAAGAAAAGTGTTACATAGTGTAAAACTAACTTAAATCATATATAAAGATAAAGAATCTTTATTGATAATGTAAACTTGTGACATAAGTATAAGTACTAATATCATAGAATATACCACACAAATTACAATATCTCGTCAAATTGAATTTATAACATTTAGTTTTAATAAATTTTTTGAAGTTACAATGTCTTGTTTTATTAATAACATAATGAAAATTTTGTTATTAAAAACATGTCAAACTTATTATAATCCGAAGCATACCATAAAAACATAAAAATGTCTATAGTTTCGTTTTATTACAGTTTTATATGGATTATCAAAGCTGACCTTTGCTCTTCTTAAAGACCGCTTCGGTTCTTGAGTGGTTAATCCGATAAGACGTTTAATCCAGTATAACTACTGGTAGTTAGCAACGAAGAATATGTGACAATTCTGTCGAAATGTAGTCAAACCTTACAGCTACGCCAAATCGTACGTAAAATAGTTGGTAAAAACATGATATTGGTGAACTCTTGTGTTGGCGTAGTTTTAAAATCGCTTCTTTCTTTTTTTGTGAAAATTCTTGTAATTAAATGTGGTAGATCACCTCCAATGACTTATTTTTGCGTCATGTCAATTGATTATCTTATTTTCTTAGAAGGAAAGACATAGTAGTCAAAAATGTCAGCTCTCGCACGGAGTTTGGTAGGAAAAGTATAAAGTCACTGGGGCCTTATGTTTATAACAAACTGAGTAAAATTATAAATATTTCAGAGGTAAAAAAAAGGGAATGTAATACTCTTGTTACCACATATCTGATGACTCTTAACTACAACGAAACAGAAGCCCTTATCGAGGTAATAAAATAGGCGATATATGTAATTGAATGACACTTGGCATAATTCTATCGCATTCTGAATAAATTTAATTGACGTTTTACACAAATAACAAGAAAAGTAAATCTCACACACTCTAACAACAATTACATTAACATTACACACAAACACACACACACACACACATCACATCAACATAGTCACTAAAATAGTAAATAAACATAGGAAAGTAGCAGTATAGTACATAAGCTTAATAATAATAGCACTAACTACATTATTTATTGTTATTTTAGCTTATATATATATATATTAAATATATAAATAAATATATAGGTATGTATAAACATAAATAAAATGTACGGTATAAAACCTTATTGTCATGGCAACCCAAAAATGTTTACCGTCGGATTTCATTAGCTTTTGTTTACATTCTGCATTCATCCAAATTTATGTGTTTTTTCAGTATTATACCTAAAATTAGAGTCCAAATTAGTAGTCATTGTAAAAAACATGTTGTACTTTTTAGTTTTAAGCAAAGTTTGTGTAAAAGTAAGTGATTTGTACTTATATAAATGTATGTTATAGTTTTCGGCTAAAGATTGCTTGTGTATATAAAAATGTTCAAAACGCACTTATAACACAGTCCTGAGGGAAGTAATCTGAGGTCCTGCTATACAGGCTGTGCAAGCAGACCTAGTGCAGGACCCAGAGGCCTACCGAGGTACGTAAAGTATGAATTTTAATATAATTAATGAACAACTAAATGTACCTAAGTATGAAAATATGAAATAAATAACTTTTTACTTATTTACTTTACTTTACTTTACTTTCTTCATTTTTTCCTCTATATATAACCTATGATGAGACTATGGAACTCTCTACCTAACCCAGGGGTCTTCAAATCTAGAGTAAATAGGTTTCTTCTAGGCAAGCGTGCTACATCTTAGACTATTAGTGGTGCTTAACACCAGGCAGGCTATAGTAAAACGTAAGCCTATTTGGTATAAAAAAAACCACAATGCTTTATTCATACAATATCTATAGCTTATTCAGTCATTTTAATGGCAAGAAAACGCCAAAAATGTTTCATAAAACTACGTCGTGGAAAAATCTCCAGCCAGTAGCCAGCAGCCTGGGCAGCTTGCCAACTGACAGACAGACCACCCACTATGATTTTAAGTAATCAGATGGGACAGGTCTTAAGTTTTATTAAGTGATGCTTTGGACGTAACTGTCAAGGAAACTGAAGGTACAAATTGTTGTTGAAACATCCCAGACCCACAGAATAAAGAAGTATCTTGGCCCTCAGTTAATTTATGTCAGTTTGCTTTCAACACCTGTTTTTAGAGACTTGGTCTATTTGAAGACACAATTTACGCTAGTGTTCGATAAAAGGCTGTCGGTACCAGTATAAAAAACTACAGAATGCATACATAGTAACTATGCCTATCTCTTATTTCATAATTACTTCCTCTCATCTCACACTTGACAACTATATCAATCACAGTATCACGTGCCTGGTGCCATCCACACTAGATAGCACAAGATTGGAGTGTCAACCACCTTTATCAGGCCAAATAGACCGCCTTCTTTATCTGACCAAATATGCCCCGCGATCAGGCAGTGTCTGATCGATGAGGCATCGCACCTAACAAAGTGTGAGCAATTAGAAACAGAAAAGATTTCTTCCAGATAGTATAGTATTAACAAAACTATAATAAAGCTCGTTATATTAGAGAATAACATAATTATTGTAAAAGCGAAAGTTTTCAGGTCAAATAGATAACTCCACCTGATCGAATCAGCTCTTGGACCAAGCAGCGTCTGATCGATGAGGCACCGCGCACTTTACAAGGTGGGAGCGATGCTTGAGAAAAAGAGCTATTAGAAACAGATAGAGGGATATATTTCATACAGACACTACAGTGTTAATAGAAAATACAGCTAGTTATTAGAGAATCATATGACTGTTGGAAAAGCGAAAGTTTTCAGGTCAAATAAATTACTTGATCTGATCAAACATGCTCTGCGATCAGGCAGCCTCTGATTGATGAGGCTGCACTTAGAGAGAGAAAATACGGAATGGAAAATACAAAGAATGTAACAACCGGAAAAGTGAGCAAATATTGTAAAAGCGAAAGTTTTCACATAAAATACTATGGCATATTCTCACCATGAAAGCCGACACGATCAGCTTGGTTTTTATCGATTTTTCCGTATACGGAGTTTTTAACGTAACATTAATTAGGTACTTGTGAAGTTTAGCTACCAGCCTACAGGAAACTGAGCATAAACTTTTGAAAATATATATTTTTTTTACTATTCATTCTCATCTCTGTTATTAAATATCGGTATCCTTACTACCCAATTCCAAAAAAACACCACAATTTGTATTACATTCCACCGCCTCAGTTTGCCCCAATGCCCGCTCCGTGCCACCTCTACCTCGGGCCTCAGTTAAATTTTCGGTCCGTGTTGCTAACACATATTCGCGTAATCTGACGTCAAGGTCTAGATAGAGCCAACGACCCAGCAAGGCCAAACCGACCGTTTGCGACGTAACTAAACTACCTACTACCTATATAACTATTACTACAAAGCCTGCTTTTTTTAATTGCGGAAATGGGAAGGCGCGAATCTTGGACGGTCCTTGAATTTGAAATTTCGGGATGACGTTATGGAAGAGGAAGCTTGCTAGTTGGTATTACTGCGACTGGTTTAGTAAGTACAAGTGTACTAGGCGAGTGGTGGCATGTTTGACTGGACTATTGTTACTACGAATGTAATTTTGAAATAAATATTATGTACTATCAAATAAAATAATTTCATGATAGTGGAGTATTTTTGGTTAATTAGATACAATAAAATAATAAGATAAAAATGTGTAGCTTATATGTCTATATCTTGGTATGTTACCAGGGTCTAGTGTATCTCCGTACAAAAGTTTATCCAAATCCGTGCAGCCGTTTGGGTGTGAAGGAGGAAAGAACAAATATACACACATTTGTGTGTATATTTGTGTCAGTATTTTATTGTGTATTGAACATTTGTTCAATACACAATAATATACTGCAAAATAAAATCTAAGGCTGATGGTCTGAATGATGTAAATTGCAGCAGACAATATGAATGTGTCAGCAAAGTTACTCATAAATTAGTTAATTTGTAATGATAAGAACGTTATCAGTGACAATCGGTCCGGTTTTCCCCGAAATATGTCGGGATAATCACAAGGTATTATCAGATTATAAGTAAATTAACAAATGCAATTAAAGGTATTTTATATTAATTAAGTCCACGCTACATATAAGGCTCCATTTTATAGCTGATATTCTGTGAAGAATATGGGTATAGTAAATAAAAACTGATAGATTGAAACTATTGAAAACTACCCCCATGAAATAGAGGACCTAAATAAATATTACATCTTCATTTTTGAAAAATATCGACTAGGTTTTTTTCTTCATACCAAACTTTTTCTAATGATATTATTTTCATCGTTTTTATAATTGGATTCCATCAATCAAATGCTTTTTAATTCCAACAAATACTACGACTAGGTGGTGAGCAAAATTCTTACTACATATTCTTAGTCGAATTAATCGAGAATCATGCTTTAATTTGATATTTGTAATCTTATCACAATAATGCTCTTTCTGAGCCGAGCCCCGCCTGTTCTGTACCTGTGTACCTGTTCGATATGGAACGATGAGAATGTTTAATTATTATCGAACTTCCTTCTTACTATACGGTGGAAATCATTGATTATTTATTTTCCGGGTCCGCCAGGCAGGCCCCATTACCGCGTGAACCCGGTTACTCTTACGGGACTAGGGTGAGTGTGCTTTTGAGAGATGTAGATATTATGTTTTAATTTTTTTGTTACCAATTTTTAGAAACTGCTTGCGATGGATGGATAAATGTACCTGTATCGGTTTTTACACAGAGCGACTACAATAAAACCTTCCTAAAAATATAACAAGTTTAGATTAGTCCATTAGATAGATCTTTTGGCTTATGTTACTACATATATTTAGCGAGTTAGGCTCCCGTTTGCTTTGAATTTGGGTTAATTTGATACAATTTTAAATTAGCTTAGCTAATGGCTAAATTTCCTTGTATCCATTAACCGCATATATTTGTTTCTTATAATATTATCCATTGTTTTATGACATAACCTTAAGCATAATAGCTCACATAATTATATACATATAGTGTAATAATTGTAACCTTCTGTCGGCCATTGGGTCAAATCCACGGACATCCGAACCTACAGTCCCCCTACATTTTAACCCGTACAATTCCACTTCCGCGGTAGAATCTCCCAAGTTCCGCCATTTTACGACGCCCGTCCAATTGTCAACCTTATGGCCCTCGAAATAAGGCCATAGATAACCAAACAAAAAGGCTCTCGTACAAATAACGATAATATTCTACAAACTCTGTTATTATTTTTCCTCGATATAAAAAGTAATGAGTTTTAACCTCAACCCTTTTGCTTAACTATGGGGCTTACCCCCGTGTAATAAAGTTAAAATTTTATTGTCGCTCGGATTAAATTAGAATTGGTTACCGGGTATGGTTAAGTGAAGGGTACAGAGGCTTTTTTCTAACATTTGGGGGTGCGTGGTGCATGCTTAATAAAGGTGAACGGTAAATGTTGCCAATTAACTGACTGCTGCTTGTCTAGTGCAGGATTGTTGGTAATTGAAACACCTGTGTGCGTTTTACAGACTACTAATAAAGGATAATGAATAGATGGGTTGTCACATGTGGAATTATTTTGGGGTTGTGCGCTCACTCTTAAATACCGAGTTACTTTTTTTGCATTATGAATCGGGGGAACTTAATTTTTATGCAAAGGAATTATTTTGAAAATACGTTTAGTAGCTTATGTTTCAGGTGCGGCATATTTTTTTGTTAATTTAGCAGGTTAGGACTTTGACTAACGTTAGACAGGATTTGTACATTTGATTTGTTATCTTTGGTAGCTTCGTAGTAGTAAACAAGTACGCATACAATAAAAATCATTCGTTTTACACATATCACATAAAAGCACATTGAATACTTATATCACGAAAAACTGACATTCCAACATTTTGTCAACCGAGCTTTTTGTTTGTATGAAAGCCATAACACCATGTATTGTGTATTGCATTTTTCCGCGTACACCATAAACTTTTATGTGAATGACGCGGTTTTACATAATTCAACCATATAATCTCTATACAGGGTTATGCGTGACTAACGTATAACTTTTTATAGCTAGCTTTTGTGAATCATCATCATCGTAATACTTTTGATTGTCAACTTTTGGGATTTGTTAAAAAATCTGGTGCCTTTTTTATACAATAATTTGGACAAAAAAAAATGTGTTAGTGATTTATTTTTCGCAAATTTTGCCATTTGTGGAATAATAAACAATGTGGTACTCACGACCCTCAGATATGAAGAATACGACGCAAACAGGAGAAAGAAAATAATAAAAAAAGGTTATAGAATAAAAGTTGAGAATGTTTATCAATCAAGGCGTTTGTTTTTTAAGATTTTGAATTGGTTATAAGCAACCCTTTATACATACATACACGGAAGACCGCCTGTTTGTCTTTATTTTTAAACACCTTTATATGACTGATCATTATTATGATAGGGCCAGAATAATCTACTTTCACATTATTTGAGATACTTGAATGATAATAAGAGTAGGTACATGAACTGATAATAAGAGTATAAGTTTAATTAAAGGGTAAATGCGAACAAAAAACAAAAAAATTATAACCCCTCCCCCCCCCCCCTTTTTGCTTCTAATCGATTAAAATGAAATTGGTTGCAAGTTCTACTAGAGTTTTTTCTTAATTGATTCTTATTGTGATGATTGTGAAGTTAACACACAAAAAAAACATACCTACAAAAGAACTGAAACCTCCTATTTTTTAAAGTGTGTATAAAATTTAAGTATTATCAGGTGTAGTGTTCAAATTTTACTTTTTAATATTGCTTTTTTTATACTGGAAACCTATGTTACTTCTAGGTTTGGTAATGGGCTGGTTGCCAGTTAGCAATTTAAAAGTTTCCTGAATTTCATATTGGCTTGCCAAGTCTTCTCGAGTTTTCTTTCGAAATTAAAATGTAGAGATGTTTGTTGAGATAATCCGTTCAGTTTGGATCCATTTTCAATTTGGATATTAATGCAGACTTTTACATTGTCTTCTAATAGAATTTGATGCAGTACTAACCATCGAAATACGAGTAAACCACATGCATAATGTTTGTGAAAGAAGGTTTTTTTTTGTAATCAAAGCTAATGGCTAACTCTGGTGTCGAGAGTTTATCAAGCCGCTCTAAGGGCCTCCAACATGGTTTAACGACTGCTGTTCTATGACAAATAGCCGGGACCTACAATTTAATGTGTCATCTGAGTATTCGACACACAAAAGCGCTCAAAATGGAATGCCACTATAAAAGATAATAAAGTTGATAGTTATATCGGTGTACGAAATATATGTAGCTTTACATATGAATATGTAGTGTGCTACATAATGTTGTTATACATACAGTTTATTTTCCTTCAAGAATTCGCATCAAACTGCGAATTGTAAACTGCAATCTTGCTGCAGTTGCATTCCGTGAACTGCAATGTTTATTGTGAATTGTGAACTAATTAGGAAAGAGTTGACATTTTACTTTATAATTTTGTTTTTGAATTGACATTTAATATTAATAAGTATTGGCTCATACGCGCTACGCAAAATAACTGGTATTTCTGTGTGATCGAAAGTATTTGTACGAGGAATTTGAGTAACGCATGGAACGAATATTTAATTACACTGAAAGTAGTAGTAGTAGTAAAATTAAGTTAGTGTGTTAAGTTAAATTAAATAATTTTAATTTATGATGATTCCTTCTTGAAATTTATTTATAATTTTGACGTAAGTGGCTCTACAGATCTAAACAATCAGAAAAAATAATCAATTTTTTTATCAGCCAAACTATCCCACTGCTGGGCAAAGGTAAAAATAATTACATAATAATATTTTAAGACATTTTTTTAATCGACTAGTGGATGCTCGCGGCTTCGCTCGCATTAAGAAGTAAAACTTGCATCCCCTATTTCACCCCTTTAAAAGCGGCTTTTCCGAAAATCCTTTCTTAGCGGATGCCCACGTCATAACATCTACCTGCATGCCAAATTTCAGCCCGATCCGTCCAGTGGTTTGGGCTGTGCGTTGATCACTACATCAGTCAGTCAGTCAGTCAATCAGTCGGTCAGTCACCTTTGAGTTTTATATATTTAGATTAGGTTCTAAATCCATAGACAAACTAGCACTTATGTATGTATCTGTAAACGATATCGACTCTACAAACCTAGTTATAAAATACGTTCCTAGTCAAGAGCATATTAATTTGTGAAGCCTCCTCCAGTTCTTTATGGAAACAATCAACGACATTAAATACAAAAGGTGACATATAAACGCAAAAAACGATACCAATATGTTATTTTTGTCTTATCTAAATTCAAATAATTGTTGACCTGAAAGATAATATAATAAATCTAGTTTTGTCCACAATAGTTAAAAGTCTAGAAGTCTAGATGTACAGACTAACTGTTTTGTTTAGCATCCAGCATTATTTGCGGAGTTATCCCTTCCATAAACTTGCCAAAAATCTTCCAATAGGCAACTTTTCGATCGACAAAAGAGTAGTTGGGGCATTATTTGAAAACTCCCTGTGCCTCGTCAACTCTAATGTTGTTGATATTTGGCTGGTTTCCTGTCGACTAAACGGTTTTCCTAGAACGGTTTTGCACTTTGCCGTAGTTTGACGTGTGAACAGGCTCACGTCTGCTACAAGCTTCATAGAAAATATATAGTTAGGAGCCTCGTGTTATTTCATCTATGTCCATTGAACCAAACTTCGAGATCGTATCACAAAAGCGGGACTTAAAAATTTACATCGCAAAGAGTAGTCTGAAAATCTATAACATTTTAGCCGTAAGTACCTTTTTATGACTAAAGTGGATATTCGAAGCGGACCTAAGTTCCAGGATCAAAGGATATTAGAGCTGGATAAAGCCTACTCGTGCCTTAGTTAAACCTAAAAGCGATTAATGTTATTATGTTTCAAAATAATTAGTGGCAATCGATAAGCAATTCTATTTAATGTCTGTCTCTATTTAATCTAATTCTAAAAATATCATGCTTTTTTTTACACGAAATGGGTATCACTTGACCTTAAATGTCCTGGTGATAAGCGATCATTACGGTCTAGGACGGAGCGTGCTTACCCAGTAAGAACCGGCGCAAAACGACTGGCTGACTGAGAAGTATGATTGTTATTTGAAAAATACAACAATCATGTATGTATATTTACTAGTGGACACCCGCGGCTTCGCTCGCATTATTTCAGGATAAAATATAGCCTATGACACTCCTTAGACCTACATTCCAAAAATGATGATGATTCGTTCAGCCGTTTTGCTTGATGAGCTTTTAAATAAACAGACAAACAGAGTCACAGATAAACAGACAAAATTTCTAGAAATCGTTGGAACTTGTTCTGCTATCAATTTGAAGTATCTCCAAATATTTTTTTTCAAATGTTCTTCTATGTTCAGACTTTTCAAACCAACTAAGGCTTTATTAAATGTATAAAAAGTGTCACTTGTGCAGGTATTGCATTAAATGACCTGATGCTTTAGTTGCTATTTACTGTACAGTAAAAAAAGTAAGATTTATACAGGTCTTTGTTTGTTTCCTGCGAATTTTTCTACACCTAATTTTTCAGCCAAAGCGTACTTTGATCACTTAGCAAAATTATTTGGCTGGAAAAGTAGCGCGCAATTTCGTCGTAAACAAAGTGTTAGTGCGCATTTTTAGGTATCACATGATTTACGCGAATGCAAAATCTATTTTCGGCGAGACTATACTATGTTGTGTTGTGATAAACAAAGTCAAATTCAACGCGCACTTGCCAAAGAAAATGGAAGAATTATTTTCAAAGTGACTTGGAATGGAATTTCCTATTTACATATGCAATTATTTGTATGTAAGTTTGTTGCGAATGACAACCAAATATTTTTTTTTACACGGAATAGACCAACGTTTGACTACAGCCTGCCTGATGTTAAGCACCACTGTAGTCGAAGATGTTGCACGTTTGCCTAGGAGAAACCTATTTACTATTTATTTACATTTGATCACCAGGCCATCCTTATTGAGCTACATTGTGTTCTAAGGCCGGTTATGTCCGCTTGAAAAGTGAACCCCGTAGCGTTCGCTACATCATCTCCCTCTTGAGTCGTATTTCCTCATGACTGAGAGTCCCCCGCAGAATTATGGCCCAGGTCCTTCCACGGAACACACCATGTCCTCGGATATTGCTACATCATACTTATGTACTCGCCAATAGTCCTCTGGATCAGCTTGAAATAACATATAAGAATTTACTTATGAATTAAAAATATTATAATAGACTATATGTATATTAATATCCAAGCTACATATAACTAAAGCTTGCTAAGACTAAGGTTTATATAATAATAATAAATGATTTTATTTGGGTAACATAACTTAGATGGTACTGTAGGAAGTAATTTAGTTAAATTAAGATTACAGTATCAGGTAAATATATGGTATTGTGAGTCATTGTTTAGGTACAGTTTTATGGAACTAGTGAATTTTTACCATGTTTGTTATTGAAGTTCCCTAGCTCCCGCAGTAGGATTCCCTGAGTTTGCGTATCATATCGTAAACTGCATTTTTATTAATCATAATATTTATGTAACTTTATGTCACATGCTATAAGTTTATGCATAACTAGTGTCTTGATAAACAATAATGTAAATATAAATTGAACGTTACGAGGATTCATACTTACACTAGTAATTGTACATAGTTTAATTATTGTCATTTGAATAAATATATTTTGAAATTGAATGGAATTGATATAATAAAAAAAAAGTGTTTTTTTTTCATATCAATAAAAAGTTGTGACTTTGGCTTTGCTTGGAAACTCTCAACACCAGAGGTTACCCACTACTACTTACAATGTTAGCGTTACTAAATCCAGCTAATTAACAGTTGTGTCGCGGTGTCAAGGCACGGGTCGCCTGCGCAAGCGCGCTCCAAGGGAACTACATTGTCGACACCTGTACTTTGTACGGGGCTTGACAGCTTCTGGGGCCATTGATATAATAAATATAATAAATCATACAGAGATCTAATAGAGTAAGTAAGTTTGTATCAGAGTGGCTAACTCTGGTGTCGAGAGTTTTCAAACCCTTAAGGGCCCTGACGTGGCTTAACGACTAGTATGGCAAACACCCGGGATCTACTATTCCGTGGGTAATACCACCCACGGAAGCGCCCATAAGGAACGCCAGTTTTCGGTCACCTATCCATAAGCTTACCGCGTTGACAGTTGCTTATCTGAAAGCGCTTCAGATCGGTTACAGTAATAAAAATATTGGTCTTTCTTTAGCCGTCTTTCTCATCATTGAGGATATATCTCCCCCGCTCAAACCCTTGACGCGATTTCGCTCTGGAAAAGTTAACCACCTACAAATAATTTACTCATATATCATAAATAATTAAATATGCAAAAGCAAAAACCGACTTCAACTCTACTGTCACGTTATTGAACAAATCTAAGCCTATAAAAAAAAAACTACAACATAAATTCATTTGCTAAACAAATCTAAGCCTTTCAGAGAAAACCGCATCAAAATCGGGCTGATAATTCAGAAGATATAGTGTATACAGCAGCGTCCCCTGGTGAGTTGTCATCATAATACATAGCTAAAAAGATGCACCCATTAAACGTCAACACATTACAGAAAACTGTATGAAAATCCGACTAGTAGTTTTGGAAATATGGGAAAATTGGTTTGCATAAACTTTATCAATTTGTTGGTTTATTAGTTTTTTCTCAAAAAAAGTACTGAACCGTATGAAAAACAATTTTTATAGGACCATCTCGGAAACTATCCTCATCGAATTAAAAAAGAATTTTTGAAATCGGTTGATAAACAACGGAGTAATCACGTAACATCCCCACAAAAAAAAACTTTCAGAAGACTTGATAACCTCCTTTTTTTGGAAGTCGGTTAAAAAGAGTACGTGAATCGTAACGTAATAATACAATTTCAACTTAACATGTAGGTCTACATTTCCATATTGGATAATATTCTGTAATAGGTGGCAATAGTCATGAAAACCAACCCATTTGTGTGGGTAAGGCGTAACCATGTCAGTTATGCGTACGCGCAGGATTTTTTGTTCGTATGCAGATAGGCATTATGCGTGTGGTCTTGCAAGTATTGCTGAGACAGCGTACAAGCATTGTATAAATATTGTTTGTACCATATTGCAATAGTGGTCTTTAGCATGGTTGCTAAATCCGTTTTGAACAAGATCACGCTTCGGTCTTCGGGAAATATCATTGGTTTTAATTTTTTTTTACACGAAATAGGCCTACGTTTGACTACAGCCTGCCTGAAGTTAAGCACCACTATAGTCTAAGATGTAGCACGCTTGCCTAGAAGAAACCTATTTACTCTAGATTTGAAGACCCCTGGGAATTGTGCCAAAATTATATTAAATAACTACCCACGGGTCTTCAAAAAAAGAGAAAATATGTATATTTTCTATACTAATATTATAAAGCTGAAGAGTTTGTTTGTTTGAACGCGCTAATCTCAGGAACTACTGGTGCGAATTGAAAAATTCTTTTTGTGTTGAGTAGACCATTTATCAAGGAAGGCTTTAGGCTATATAACATCACGCTGCAACTAATAGGAGCGAAGAAACAATGGAAAATGTGGAAAAAACGGGGGAAAATTATTCATCTTTGAGGGCGTCCGTTGCGTGCGCTGTGAAAACGGTTCAATATATCAAAAAAATATGTATGAAAGAATTATTCCTCTTGAAATAGTCTAACAAAATATCCGCAACAGTATATGTCTATCTTTTAAGATTAACTCACTAGAACCGTTTTTATGATATCCTATTCCACGCGGACGAAGTCGCTGGCACAGCTAGTAAAAAATAAAATAATATTAGTGTGTGGAAGTGAAAAATAGTGGTACAGAATAACCTGATTTTTGGAGAATCAAATCAATCAATATGACTTGCCGATGCTTATTCTGAGTTTTTGTGTTGTGTCTTGACTTGACAAGCACGATAAAAAAATATGTCTTTTAAGTTTTCGG
Organism: Macaria liturata; assembly: GCA_964023185.1. Classification (NCBI taxonomy): domain Eukaryota; kingdom Metazoa; phylum Arthropoda; class Insecta; order Lepidoptera; family Geometridae; genus Macaria; species Macaria liturata. Next base: position 10,390,331 of record OZ026825.1, on the reverse strand, counting down.
AGAGTAGCGGAATATTCACCAAAAATAATTTCAAATTTTACTAAATAAATCAAATAGTAATAAGTATGTCGTTACTATCAAAATACTTACCCAAATATAATATGTACTTGTAATTTACAAGACGATCCTGTAATTCGTGAAATACACCCTGCACTACATACTATAGTAAACTTGCGATCTTCAAAGCGAGAGTGAATCGGTTCTTACTGGGTAAGCACGTTCCATCCTAGATTGCTTACCATCAGGCGAATTACGGTCAAGTGCAAACCCAATTATTGTAAAAAAAAAACTTACCTAAGTACTAGATTTAGTTTTAACTCCTAACTAGCTTACTTTTACAACTTAATTACTTGAGCAAACTAATCAGAACTAATTAAAGTAAAATAATACTAAATCACGAGCAACTCTTTACCGGTAAGTACACATTACTTAAATAAATTAAATATGATAAGTATTCGTCGTAATTTTACTATGTTGTCTGTACATTATGTACCTGCGTAGTAAAACGTTCGGTAATAAAATTTAACGAAACCTAGGTACTTAATTTTACATAGACAAGTATAATATGTATATAATAGGTATTAGCATATGAGTCATGTCACGTAGTCTCTAAAAAGGGCAAATTGGTAATCATGTACATAGAATATACATAGAATATTTAATTTACTAATGAAGCTCGTCGAATAACCTTCACGCATTTGTTTTATGTATTTTATGTTGCTGGCATACATACATGTATACCTAGTTTAGTATACATTTACGTATACTATTTTAATAATATTATTTGATTCAGTATTTTAGCATAAACGTTGAATCAGCGATCCAAAGTTTAGTGGCAGGGCCTACCTACTACCATATTTTTTTACAAATAATAAACCGTTTGAAACAGCTATCAGTGTCTTTTACACTTTCAATTAATAGCCGGTTCAATAGGTATAGACACACTAAAACACACACACACACACACACACACTTACTAAACTTTGTACATGTTCGCAAAAGTGACTTATATGAATGATGAACTACTTAGTTCTCGAATTTTATCCTTTTATTTTTATTTTAACAATGACACATAATGTACATATAATTGTCGTTTTGGCCTTTTACGATCCGTTAAAAACGTAAATGTAACGTAAAGTTTCATTCAAACCCTGAGTCTGATCAAACTAAGAGTTGAATACGTAACGTGAGTTACTCTTACCCAAGTAGCAAATATGAATCAAAGTTGGAACAAGAGGCCGGTCCCTTATCAGTACAATACTACAAGTTACTACTAGACTTTGTTATCGGAAGAAATCAATTAGGTACATACCGTATACGTGGCGCAGCACGTGATAAAAACGCTTTACAATCACACTCCACACTTTTATAGCTATTTTAACCTTATCGGCATAGTTATAGGGATTATTATTGGTTGTGCATGCGAAGTAAAACTGTTTTAAAATGTCTCGCAATAGAAATAGAGGCGTTTTTCGTAAAACACAAAGAAAATTCCTAAAGTGAAAATGTATGGTATTTTAATAATGTGCAAACTAAGGGTAAATGTATAAAATACGGTAAAGACATGTACCTACTTTACATTGAATTTTGCTTTTGGAGTGAATTTTTCGGGTTGGATTTCAATGGTTTTGCAGAAATATCGATTAAAGTTCAGATTTTGTGATGGTCATGTGTTTTGTATGCTCATATTGCCGTTTCGTGCAATAGTTTCAAGTGCATTGAGGTCGAATATTTTTAAATACTTTGCAGTATAATTGATATCTGGTATACAACATACTTAATAATAATGGGTGCAGCTTTATCTCCCATGTTGGAGAGAACACCAAAGTGTACCCTAAATAATAATTTCGTTTATTGCTCCAAAAACATAATAAAACTATACATAAATGGACTATAAACACCGCACTAGGCGAACCTGTGTCGCGGTGTGATTGCCTTCTCGTTCCAGACATTACTAGTAACAATAAAGAAAATAATATATACTCGTACAGATAGCAAGCAGTACATAATAAACTTTGTTAAATTTCTAAGGTATCTTAACAATTTTTTAAATAATAATAATCGTTTATTTTGCACACTATTGGTTACAACTATATTGCTTATATATTACTTAGTAATAAACATTAGCTCACAAATTATAAGTACTATATTTCCCCCACTAGGTCACCCTGTGTCGGGGGAAATTTGCTCGTCCATCAGTATTTACAGATACAAGATACAAGATACAAGATTATTATATTATTATATTAATTAGGTAATTACTTGTGAGTTTTATTCGTCCATACGCTCTGGTTGTCCCTAGTTAATAACTACATAAGTTATTAAAGTTAGTAATCATATTGTATAATTCATGTATCATAAAAAAATAGTCGGTGTCAATTCTGGTTTTATCCTATTTACACATAGTGTAAAAAACCAACACAATCCAGGGTTTTTACTCGTGCCTTCTAGGCAAGCGCGTTACATTTTAGGCGGATTGCAACTATTGGATTGAAGTCAAACGCAAACTAAAAGAACAACCTGTAAAGAAGTTTGTATAGTTTTGTAAATTCCCTAAAATCTTTTCCTATGTGTGTTTGTATGTCTGTCAGTACTCAGTACGGAGCCCCAAAACACGGCTAATATAAATTCCTCCTACCACCTGTTACGATAATAAAACTACGCCGGAACTACGGATACGTCTGTCTGTACTGGATGGGTTATCTGCAGATGGATAACCACTGTCAGATAAATTTCGTCATTTTAGATATCGGTGTTTCAGTCTTGCTAAGTGACCTTAAATGCAATAAAAGTCAGATTTTATTTATTAAAATAGCATGTAAACAAAAAATGTGCTTTTTAATATTTGAAAAGGTGTTCTAAACCGGGTAATTTGAGATACTCACCTGTAAGATTTCCATTTTCTTTGTTCACCTAAGAAATGTATTATATTAAATTTAAACAATGTTTCAGCCGCGGTTTTATTATCAGTTTCATATGACATTAACATTAGGACGATATTCGAAAGTTTAAAGGAAACATCAGATGCCAGACAGGTAAGTAAATAAATATAAAATAAATAAATATTCCGGTACATTGCACACATCGCCATCTAGCCCCGTACTAAACAAATAAGTATAATATTATTGGCGTAAAAAAGGAGGAGGGTTTCAATAAGCTGATGATGATGATGATTAAGTTATCCTCTGTATATCCCTAGTCTCCGTCGAACCGTTCAATAGCGTTGGAATCCAGTGCCTCCTTGCATTCTTATTTATATCCCTTTATATTCAATTCTGAGGTCGCGTTATGCGGATTTCCGTTCGGGTGCGGAACCCTGATAGAACGCCTTTTGCCAACCCTTTGCATACGTACTCGACGCAGAACAAGTAGGTATAGATGAGGTTAGTTTATTTACCTTGTACAAAAAAAACATGTTGGTGCAGTATGTTTAGCTTGCTACTTGAAATTTTATTCCAAATGTGACCAAAAATAACATTTCTTTAATACTTGACACCAATTAATAACTCGTCAGTAATTTCTGTGTCATTTTGATGCAACTTTCAATGCTATACAGTATTTTTCTTTGCAAGAAAACACAATCTGGGATATTGGTTCATTGCTTATTGATTACGTTGCTTCGTAAATAACATTTGCATTAAACTCTATCGAAACTTTCACCAAAATAAAACATTTAAATCTTACCTTTCAGTTAATTATATCAATATCTTTTTCAATCAATCTTGCGTCATCGTCCCTCTAAACATATCAAGTCTATGCCATACATTTTCCATGCCGCAGTAGAATAACAGAACACTTGTATTTGGGACCCTTGTTGACTTCCGAATTGTAAACGGAGCCTCTCGTAGCCACATTGTGGACCAATTGTACGACTAATTTACTTGAAGTGCTCTAAGATTTTCGACTTAGATTCTTTATTGGTTCTCAATATTATTTATTGATTCTTAAACGAACTTTTTGAATGGGAAAAATTGAGTTAGTGCTCTAGGATTTTCCACTTGGTTTTATTAACATTATTTCTTGAATTCGACCACCATAGAGGAGTGAATGATCTCAAAGATTAAATGTAAGTACACCTATTATGTATTTTTATTTCAAAGGAAATGAAACGGAAAAATCAGAAACGTACTAAATTAATTAAGAGAAGTGACTGATCACAATCAGGGTTACATAATTATTGCACATTTATTAGGTCTTTTACTTTTTCTCAACCTTGCCTTTCGCAATTATAGTCACTTATAATAATTATCTAACATTGCAAGTTCAACGAAACATTGTGAGTTATAATATATAACACTAATTACTAACAATTCTACTCATCCATCATATTATAGTTTACCCCTTTCATGTTTTGTTTCTCCCTCCCACAATCACACTCCTCACATAAATTCTTCGGCCTCCTTCTAATATATCCAAGACCATAAATAATTCTAACATGTTCGAAAATTAATTTATATAACTAGTCTCGAGTTTAAGAAAACCCAAGCTCCGTAAAATTAAGAAAAACTGGACAAGTGAGAGTCGGACTCGCGCTCTAAGGGTTTCGTACCATATATGAAACGAACATTGATATAAGCTATTTGATTATAAATTGAATGTTATGGGACCCTCTCCTAAATTATATCTTGGTGTGTATTTCTTTGTATTGCACTATTTGTTCTTATAATGGAAACAGAAATACATAATCTGTGCAAATTGCAACTGTCTACTTATCACGGTTTATAGAATACAGCCTGCTGCATACAATTGAAGCGAAATTAGCATGCCCAAGTTTTAAGATTTGAATCAGGCGTTACTTTGCGAAAGTCCATTGCATTTTTTTCTAGACCGGGTTTGCACTTGGCCATATTTTGCCTGATAGTAAGCAAAGGCTAATATACGTCTAAGATGGAGCGTGCTTACCCGATAAGAACCGATTCACTCACGCTTTGAAGTTCGCTGGATTATAGTGCGTGGGAAACAGGGAGTCAGGCAGGGAGTAATATAATAACTGAAAAAATATTTTGTGTTATTCCGCTGTGATTGCACTTCGATGGCTTCAGTCTTATTCAACCAGGGTTCTCTTTTACCCTTTAGATAAGGAACTCTAAAAGCAAGGGCCCCGACCGGCCCCTAGAATCAAAACAAAACAACACACGGACCGAACGCAAAAATTCACATTGTGTACGTAGATTTTTTGCTAGCAGGTCGATAGCCGCATACATACTTTTAAGCAATAAGTAAGTACTAATAACTTAATAAAAAAGGATTTGTGTTAATTGGTCAGCAAGGCTCTTAAGTTTTTTGTAGCAAAGTAAATTTGGCTGGGTAAATGTTAACTATAGGATAGATAAAACATGAACATAACCCTATATACTACCTGGGCTTCAATAAAATAATTACAGACCTACGACAAAAATATTTTTTTTGCATTTGGTGTATATGTGAGGGTTTACTAGATAAGATATATTTAGATAGAATAGACTTATGGAAATTTACCTTTAATACTAACCTACTTCCTATCTATGTAATATATTATGTTGGTTCTGTGACCGAAAGGAGTCTTTTAACTGATTCAATCGCTGCAAGTCATATGAGTTTTAAATCTAGCATTAAGCTGGCTATCTGACACACTAAGCCTAATTTTAATATTTTGCTTCCAATTACTTATTAACAAAATATTTTGTATAGATACAAAACGCGTGGATCAGCTGATTTTCCCAGCTTACCAACCATGAATACGGCTGACCATTAACACCTACCCACATAAAAAAGCCTGGCCAAACGATTGCTGGCCTTCAACTCGATTGGATCGTTCACCTGCCTATCTCGCATGAATCTCAGATGATTGTGACTCGGACGCGTGACGATTGCCGAATTGAGCGAGCGATTCTCGGAATCGAGTACAGATGCAGGGTATAGGTAGAACGGAATGTTGATGGAACGAAAGTTAATGGGTGTGTTTATTTGTATCTGTTGTTAATATTTTACAGATTCGACATATATTTTTTTGTCGGAGATGTAAACAATGCAGCTGAAGCATTTTCTTACTCTCTATTGAGTTATATTTATATTAGAATCAAGAGCTGTAAAATACTCGGCTTTAACGTGGCTGTCTCATTTACGAGTAGCGTCATAAATATGCAGGAATTTATTTTAAAGTCATCGTTTTGCCCAAACTGTCACGAATTTCAAAATTTGATAGTATAAAGTCAAACAAACGAGATTAAAAGACATTCAAGACTTTTTAAGATAAAAAAATTACCACTTCCGATGGCGTAAGATTCGCTGCGCTCATACGTTTTAGTTCCTACAACATTGACGGCCATTCTATCAAGATGCGCTCAAGTTCCACGTCGTACGATCGAGAACTAAAAACTAGCGAATTAGTTTTGTTATCGATATAGAGCAGGCGGAATCATTTCTTGTTTGATGTTCCTGCACTCTATAAGAAGTACTGTTCATGATCTGTGTTTTGTACATGTGGGTACAGGCTGGTACAAATATATGCTTGCTCTTTTGGTGTTCATCTTAGATGTGGCCTTTAATAAGTAATTGCCGTTGCATGGCTGTTGATTAGGAATGAATATGAAATGCAGCTTCGATTGAGAGGCCGTTCCATTCAGTACAATATGTATAAATGTATCTTGAGTGTAGGAAATAGGTGTAAGTATTTGGTTCAATAATTTTAATGATTTGTTAACAGTATTTTTCTGTTAGCTTTACTTTATAGGATGTCCTATTTAATTGAGTATGGCGAAAGAAGTGAATGAGTGGCGAGATCTAGTGGTAAAAGTTTACCAAACCGTCTAAAGAGGCTCTACCATAGTTTGTAGACGATGTACAGCCGGTATTAGACAAATGACTTATCATCTCCGTCATTCTTCAGGCCTTGATATCCAAATGTGGCGTCTGGTAAAAAACCTGGTGGCATCGAACCCTGTCAAATATGATCAGATCACGATCGCGCATCATTACTAATTGGAAGCTAGGTGCTATGGACTGATTTGGACGACGCCATATTTGGCTTAAGGTGCGCTTCTGATGTAACCGACGCTAACTGGATTAATTAGTTTTTTTTATTAATTTGCCTGGTTTTAAGTGCAAATTATTGTCTAGCTAGATAGATATTATACCGACTTGGGGCTGGTAGTCTCTTAAGATGTCCAAATTTATATCTACGAGTAACTATGTTGCTAGAATATATGATTATCGATGAAGCAATCTTTTTAATTGGCTTAATTGACTGAGGGCAAATAATTGATTAGAGTTAATTTTAGTAACCGACTCCATAAAAGAAGGTTACCATGTCATCTGAAAGTTTATTTTTAGAAAATTCAATCGAATAGACGTCTTATTGGTAGGTGACTGTGTGATCTATATTGTAAACAAAAAGTCATACTAAACACTATATGGCGCTGGCATATTGTGTACGGGATAGTTAAAGGGGCGCAAAGTCCAAATCCCCATAGAGGCTGTAGTCAAACGTAAACCTATCCCAGGTAAAAATAAAAAAAGTTTTGTGCTGAACAAGGAAGGTTTTTATTCCTATATTTAGCCAATGACGTAATAGATTCTAAATTAAACCACACACGGATATTATCATTGTGTCAGTTAACTGAGCACGTGTCAAGTTGTACTTGTCAATAAATCGTCGATTGGCAGAATGTGAAATGTCAATATTTAGGTACCGGCCGAGTTGACAAGTCTTATGAAAAGGTGCGAAGTTTTATAACACTTGAATGTAATAGCAGATGACTGGGATTCGCTCGTTTAAAATTGCTATTATTAGTACTTGCGTCAGGCAGATTTACTTTGGAACCCAACAGCTTCAACTGCCATAGCAAAAGCAAAACGAAGAGTTCGTTTGCTAATCTGTGTAAAAATTAAACTATTCCTACTATTAATAGTTTATTTTCTAACATAATATTTTTTTTATAAAATAACTAGCTTTTGCCCGCGGCTTTAACGCATTACACATATAAACATATTTATTATATCGCTCTATCTATTAAAAAAAGTGCATCAAAATCCGTTGTGTAGTTTTAAAGATCCTAGCATGCATGGGACAGACGCGGGAAGCGACTTTGTTTCATACTATGTAGTGATTAAACAATGAGCTGTAATAGATTTCATCTTACAAAATCTTCCACATGTATTCGCCAGGTATTTCCACCTCCTATGTTGTGTCTCCATGCAGGTAGGTACCACCAACGGCCATTTCCCCCGAATGTGTGTAAATGTGTCCAAATGAGTGCAACTCCCCTGGCTGCCTGTTTGCGGAAGTGCTGTGTGTATAGTCTACAGGGTTACTTGATATCTATTGAAAAATCTTTGTTACAAATAATTAAAACAAAAAAGACTGCACTTAAATATGTACTTGTAAATTTAAAACTAAACAGAAAGAAAGAATATTTTAATAAGTGCTTATTCAAAAACCTTGAATATTGACTTTTGCCTGAATGAGAGCAATGCCTAACTTAAATATGTACTAGGTATGTCTATTAAAAACCACAACAATTTAAAATCAATGCAAACGTAACTTCTGGTCTTACATCACAAAAAAAGCTTTTCATTGAAAGATTTTAAATTATCAAGCATTATTTTGTTATATCCGAGGTTTGAACGTGTATGCATCGGAATCTCATAGCAAGTTACGCATTAAGCTACGTTACAAGTGGCCCTGTATACGTTGTGTGTATAATCTTCGCTATTCGCTGACAGGGCCACATGGCGGCTGACACTCTCACACCTCGAGCCAGTCACCTCTAATACAGGGGTAGGGTGGCCTCGCTTGCAGGGAAATGATGGAAAAAATGTTTATATTAAGTAAGACGAGTTGTGTTATGGCCTAAATGCACAAATAACTGACGGACTGCACTAAACATACAGCGTATTATGAATTGATCAAGAAATTTTAAGCATGTAGAGCGTTATTTAAAACGACTGGACGCCCGCGGCAACGCTCGCGTTATTTCTGGATAAAAGTAACACATGACACTTCCGGGACCTTATACTACCGACATACCAAAAATCATAAAGATCCGTTCAGCGTTTAGATAAACTGACAAACAGAGACGCAGATAAACAGATAAATAAAGAAACATACAAACTGTCAAAAATCTATAAAGTATGAAAACGTGATTTGTTATCAATTGTAAGTATCTCCAAACATATTTTTAAATATCTTCAATGTTCAACTCTACCCACTTCAGCTTTATTATATGTTGATCAAAGTCAATCGAAAATTAGTTTCTTATAGGAAAGCTGGCTACATCTTAGACTGTAGGTAGTAGTGTTATCAAGGTTGTTTCAGTTATATGTAAGCTCGTTATATGTTAATTACAAGTTTATTTCACCGTATTTTTTTGAGCGTGCCAAGAAAAAATAAAGTTCAATTCAGTTTACTAACCTTATCAGCATTTAAATATTAACTTCCTAAAACTTCATTAACATATCTATATTCATCTTATCTCAACTATCTTCATAAAACATCCCGCCTGTAATCCGTCATCCAAAATCAACCAAATATCCGCGAAAATCCTAAAATATACTCATAATAAGCCTATAGCAACAAGATATAACGCAAACAAAACATTGCTGAGCCCAAATAGGATTCCCTGCGCTATGAAAACCGGAAACGGTTTATAACATTAGCATAACACGAACCACGGGCGGCCGCCCAAATCAAAAGTTGTTTTCTGACTACCCTCCTTTCGAAAATATTGAAATGTCGCAGGGAAATGGGACGTGTTGTTTTATGCTGAGGTAGGTACATATTTAGTGCATTAAAAAGCTGGGTTTATAAAAATTATAAGTATATTTTTTTACATTTATTCGTAGGTGTCATCATTTAGAGGACGCCAACGACTACCACCAAATGTTTCACTCCATCTGTTAACGCGTAAAAAAGGAATGAACAACAACAAACTCACTTCTCTTTAATAATAATAATAATTCATTTATTCATCTATAGTGTTACAGCGTTATTATAATAGGTATGTGATTTAATAATAAAGTGTTTCACTATGAGATAAGTCTTACATTTATAACCTATTTACTTGATTTACATTTTGAGTGACGATTTGATAAGTTATTGTAATTCATTACATAGCTAATTAAGTAGGTATAATAATATAATGTTCCAGTACAAACAGCAAAGTTTTCCTTTTAATTTTGATGTTTAAATAATTACTCAATCTTTTGTAAGTATGGCTTAGCGGTTTCATTGTGTGCTTTTCATTCAGACGCACCCTGGTTCGAATCCGGCCCTACACCAATGACTTGTATTTTCAAGTTATGTGTGGATTTGCACTCGCTTAGCGGTGAAGGAAAACATTGTGAGGAAAACGACATGTTTGAGGACCACAATATCCGAGGACATGTGTCTTCCGTGGAAGGACCTGGGCGCCCACCACAATGTATTTGCCCAAGAAAACTCCCCAACGAATTAATTGTGCAGGGGAGTCACGACCCTCAGTCATGAGAAATACGACTCGAGAGACAATCTTTTGTAGCTGTTAAGTACAACAGTTTTCTCTGAAAATACAATCGAGTTCCACCTTGCTTGATCATGATATTTAGAGCGTCTTATATGGAACCCAAAAAACAAACATTGTTCCCAAACGAGTCCCATACTGCGCATCAACACAAATATGCCACAACACTTGTGCCGTAACGGACTCAATAAAATTTTATGTTACCTAATTAAATACAGGTTTGACGGCGAACAAAATTAAACGTCCGAGTTATTGATACTTGAAGTAATCACCGAATATAAAACTGATCAAAAATTTTTGAATGTGACAGATTTAATAAATCCGTTATTGATATATGGCTAGTACTTCTGCGAATAGTAGACCTCATGTCAACCTATATGATAGGTCAACCACGAAGAAATTGGCGAGACGATATCGTTGAGGCAGCAGGTTTTTTTTACAAGGAATGGGTTTGCACTTGACTGTAATTCCCCAGATTGCTTACCATCAGGGGAATTACGGTCAAGTGCAAACCCATACCTTGTAAAAAAAAACTATGAAATTGGCAACACATGAAGAAGGCCCAATAAAACTGTAAATAATAAAGATAGTGAAGATTTTTGATACTAATGTAAGAACCCAAAATGTTATTTGAGTTACTGGATATAAATGGCTTTATTTATTTTACACTTTATCTAGTGAAGCGATAGTACGTATGTAAGTACTAGTATATTCTGGGTTGAAGGGCGATGACAAAATTATCGGGATTCGTGGGTCGGATGACACGTTAAATTGTAGGTCCCGGCTGCTTTTGATAGTACAGTTGTAGTTAGTTTATTCAGTTTTATTTCTGCTTATGTGGTTACTTGATATTATCTTTAATATATATAAACAGACTATCCAAATAAAAAATATTTAATTCAGATTAGCTACGGTCACTTGATTCGCTCGGTCAAGATGCGATCCACTTTCGTTGTTTTTGGGTTAAATCTGTTCAATTGAAAATTTCGATTTCGTTCAAGTTTTTTGACATCAAGATCTTGATATAGATAGGTAAATGCAAGTGGTATTTTAATTCTGCATAATTTGGTAAGATTTCGTTACTGCTTCGGCGTAAAGGTTAAAAGTTCATTCTTTGGATTTTATAGGTTTAATGATGCAGATTTCTCTTTATGAATTCTTTAATACAGATTTGATATGTTGATAATTGTTTGATATTCATATTCGTCGTTAATTCCTGACATTTTATTTGTGTCATTTAAGTACAATACGTTTCTTCGAACACTTAGCGCTATTCCAAAGTTTCCAAGAAGAGTGCTGAATTAATTATGTTTCAAAATATATCTTTCAATAATATTCGTAGCTACATTCCACAGACTTATGTACACACAGATCTGCAGTCCAACCTGTAATAATATCCTTTTCTTATGTGTCACATGGTAATTTAAAAATGTAAACCAACTTGATTGCTCAAACTTCTCTCTTTACCTTCTTTTTTTGAAGAAGTCTTTTAAAATGTCGTACACGGAGATAATGAAACTCTTCTTTAAGTAAGTGGTATGCTATAGTGTCAGTGCCAAACATGGCGGTAGGTCCGTGACATTGATGCAGCCGCACGATAGGAATCAAAACAATCTGTGAATCGGACTAATTATGTCATTTAAGTAAATGTGCCGCGGCGGGATACTGCAGCTCTGAAACACAAGATCCACTGGATACTTAGCTCAGAGCTCAGTACACTTCTGACGTACTGTACTAGTGCATAAGATTGCATTTGTTTTTGTAATATGTAATGTACGTACACGTAAGTTTTTGGTCAAATAAACAAATTATTATTATTATTATATGGTATACTTCCTTCTTTTAAAAGATATATAATTTAAAAATCATATTAATAAAGATTTCGCGACACTGTAAGGGTCTGCCTGTCTTATTTGAGTTTTAACGCTGTTCCTTTTATATTTAAAACCAAGAGGCATATGCTCAGCAGCGGGTGATAACGAGTTGATGGTGATCAGTTTTAACCCCCCTACCCTAAACTGTTTTTAGCTACTATTACCAATAATACATAAAAAAAATTGGAACACTATAGTTTTAGGAATAAATAATAAGTTATCATCTGATTATAATCTTCTGAATCAGGTTTTAATTCAAATGTCAATTCAATCAATCCGAGCCAGATTTGGTGTTATGAATAAAGATAGACGTGTTATGATTTTCCGTGTAGCAACGTGTATATTAACAATTTTCCTAAGTTTTGCTTCGTGTATAGGCAAAGGTGAAGGTCGTGGAGCAAACGCCATTTTCCGATTTCTGGCTTAATGTAAGACTATTCTTGAGTTGCGTCATCTGGGCTAAGCTTGGTTAGGATTAACTTAATTCATTTATAATACAAAACTCAAAGGTTACTGATTGACTGATATAGTGATCTATCAACGCACAGCCCAAACCACTGGACGGATCGGGCTGAAATTTGGCATGCAGATAGATGTTATGACGCAGGCATCCGCTAAGAAAGGATTTGTGGAAATGCCACTTTTGAAGGGGTGAAACTGGGGATGCAAGTTTTACTTCTTAATGCGAGCGAAGCCGCGAGCACCGACTAGTTCATTATAAAGTGTAGGGTTCAACTGAGATTTATTTTTGACCTTTGGTCCGTACTTTTTTTTATTAATCAAATCAAGTAGTTAATTTGCAAACATGGATACAGATTGTGGCCTTTATTTATGGTTTAAATGAAGTATCGCTCTCCAAAAACCATCTTTCGTCACGTAATAATTTGGTAAGTTAAATGTTTCATTTAACTATATTTAATTACGTTTAGAATCATTCACATTCATTGCAAAATCTTATGTTACTAGGAAAATAACTACACATACAACAATAGCAAAATCTGGTTCGAGATAGGGACACCTGCCGTATCGAAAGATACGCAATATTGGATACCGAATCACAAATACTACTCTGTCCTCAAGAAAGTCACCAAAAACGTATTAAAGTCTAAGAAATACTATCTAATAATTGCCAAGTGTGGAAAATGGAGGAAATCTAATGATCTTGTCACCGTATCAAATTTCATTGCTTTTCTAGAAATTTCTATACAATAATCAACCAACATTGCAAATAAATGGCTAAATGTTTACCAAATTTTGGCTTCACAGGTCCAATACATACCGAAAAATAAACAACGAAAATACTCGCAAAAAATTACTACACCTTCCCTAAAATCGTATTATAGGAAAATATATCGTATTTTCATGACGATAAAGTACATTCTGCTTTAAAAATATTTTACTAACGTTACTGAGTAATACTGAGTCGTTACCATTGACTGATTAAGACAGATTAAATGTAGGGTGACTACGATAGCTTCATACATAGGATACATACATAGTTTTGTATTAATTCAGCACCGACAATGGGTGACAAATTTGATTCATTTTGGCTGTTTGAGAGTAAAGAAGGAAAAATCTTAGTTTTTTCTTGATGTCTACGGCTTCGCTCGCATTTAAGACCTCACAATCCCAACATATAAAATAATCGTAATGATCCGTCATGATCGTTATTGCGTGAAGCGCGTTTCCACTAAATCTTTCCCTTGAGTCATATTTCCTCATGACTGAGGATCGTGACTCCCAGCAGAATGAATTTGTTAGGGGAGTTCTCTTGGCCAGATACACGTGGCGGGCGCCCAGGCCCTTCCACGGCGCATTTAAATAAATAGATAAAAAAACTAAAAACTGCTGAAACGTTTTCTGTTTCCGAATTAATGTATACCCAAACAATGTATTATCAATATATATATCTTCTATGTACATATTTTTGACCCTCTTTTGATTTATTATGGGTATGGAGGTAAATAGATTTGCACTATAAATGTACCGGCATCGTACCCGTAAATGATGGTCCCCATACAGTCGGTCAACGACTGCGAGCCTTGGCATTGAATGTTCTTACATCACCGCCAATACTTACATTACACGTTTTGGTGCATTCTAATACGGAGAACTGGTATTTGTAGGTATTAGGGTGCGGTTATAACGTGGAAAATTTATTTGTTAAAAAGCCTAAAAAATTGCGGTGAAAATATTTTATTCATCACTACTCAAAATGAATAGAAATTAACTACTTGAATGCAAATTTTGACACGTAGAAGGGACTGATTATTATTAGAAAAAAGATAATTTAATGTAATAAATTGATCACTATTTCATTAATATAGAGCATAGAGTAATATTATATATAGAGTTTCACTATCCACAAATAATAATGAAAATATAAACTTGACAATCCACCTTAGTTAGTCCTACCCAGGTAATAGCTATCTTTTTGTTTGTCGTATCAAAAAAATCCTTTTCCCATACACGTCGATTATTCCGAATCTTCCGTATAACAAGTCAGTTGGCACGTTTTTGACCGATTATGTTATTACTCAGTTAATCGTTTAATTGGTATGTACTTTAAAATTTATACAACCGTGTGACTCCCCGAATCAGCGATATCAGACGATATAGACATCTCATCTTGGTGAGGAAATTACAAACCATACATGAAAGGAAGAAGAATTCAAATCAATGAAAAAGAAAACTATATTATAGGTCCCGTAAGGCATGATGGGACGCGCGTGCTGACTTGACCTCCTGATGATGGAACCCGCAGTATTCCGAAACATGTCGAGCTAATTTTCGACATAATTATTGACATAAGTGATAGCCAGTTATGACAACTAAATTAAAAAGAAAACTTTTATTATTATAAATAGGTATTATAAGAAACACACCACAGAATATTTTCCACAATACAACCGCAACTCAGCATAATGCTGGCTGCGTAAGAGCAACCAATGTTGTGGTTTATGCGAAATTATTTAATTAAGTAACATTTTTTATACTTTAGTCTTCAGAGGTTTGACTGAGATCTCCTGAAGATACACCGGTATAAGCGACTAGGGTTGAAGATACAACACGCCCGACCGAACCGTAATAGAACTGGCTGATACGAACACAATATTTTGTACTTGGTGACTTTCTAATTGCTGTACTCCTTAGTCGCTCAGTTATAAATAAATATCACACGAATAGCGTGTTAATTAGTAATTAGCCACTTAACATGGGTACGCTAGGTGCTGATTGGTACGTGCAAGAGACCCACAGAACGGTTCTATCTACGCAGAATATATGGATTAATAATGAGGTGTCTTTAAATAAGGTTGTTTGTGCTTTTTACAATGAAGTTGTAAAATTACTGCGAGTTTTTATTTAAAATCCTGAATGATGTTGGCGACTTTTTATGGATAGAAATTAATTTTATTGGGTTCTTACCTATTGGTAAAATATCTGTCTACAGGTGTGTCTATAAATGGCTTTTTTCTCACAACATGACTGTCATGTTGTGGTTGAAATTATTTATAACTACTATTTTAATAAATTTAATGAAGTCATTTTATGGCTCCTTTTAATTTTTGTGGTTTTCATTCTAAACATCTTACTTACGAATAAAATGTTATTATCGAATGTTAAATTAAAATAAGTTTTTATTTTGTAACCACTGGCACCTCGGCCTGATTTTATGTAAATATTCCATAAAATATAGGTTAAAAGTTTTAGGCTTAGCAAAAACCTGTTTGTATTTTATTGGGCTTTAAAAGAAATTTACATTCATATATAATATCTACATATTTTAAATATCGTTTATGTATTACACACTAGTCGTTACCCGCAGCTTGAATTGCGTTTTTTTGAAGTAAAATGTAACCCATATAAAATTTCTGGGTCTATGTAACATCCATGCTATAAATAGTAATGATCCATCGCTCCTGAGCAATATAGCATAAAAGACGAACATACAAACACGCTTGACATTTGAGACTCATTAAAAATATATGTGTATGATATTACCTTTATCACCAACTTTACTTAGTGTTTTAATCGTTTCTTAATTCTTCTTAAATCCATTAGAAATAATCACCCAATTTACATTGAAAGTACGTTTTCGGTAGATAACATTACGTATTTAGATACGCCCTTGAAACTATGGACGGAGTGGTAAAACTACCATCAAATTTACATAAATATTGTTATGGCCCTCCTTAACATGTCATTGCTTGCGAATATTTTAAATTCCACCTCTTTTAATATTTAAAACATGTACTTCTTTTGTTTAAGTGAGGTTTTAATTCGTTGGCTTTTTACACATGATAGTCAAATATTTGACCACCGCAGGTCGGGTTCAAGGTACAGAGTTATGTCGACCACAGTTCAAATTCAAATTCAAATTATTTTTATCATGCCAAAATAAACACAGTACTTAGATTAGGTAATGTACAGGAGTTTAAATCTTACATGTAGCAGTACAAGTTGGTATTCCATTGTTCCGCGCTAAGTCCCATAGATGGGCTTGTGTTGCGGGACAATGTTTCCTTCTGTGACCTTTTATTAGATAGTTAAAACTCATATTACAAACAAACATTTTTCACTTTACAAGTTTGTAAATAGACTAACATAACCTTCAAATTTGTAAATACATTTGTGTTGTCAGGCTTAATATGTAAAGTTTGTAAGAGATATTTACAGGGTATAATATCTGTGTGGTTTGTGCGGAGATCTTGTGGTGATGCTGTCAAGTTGATTTGCAAGTGATAAAAAACATGTCATCATCATCGGATGCCGTCTTCGTACAGAAGTTTAGAGGTCAATTGACAACATTTTCTGCTATCCCATGCTGATTCTTTTAGATGCGAATAGCTCAGTTTAGTCCACTTCTTAATGTTGTCTAGCCATTGCATATATCATTCAATTCAGAATATGTCTTAGATCTCGAAAATCGCTTTCCTTAGGATTCCATTCATCAATTAACCACAAGTGACCGGCATAATAAATATATTAAATCGAAAGTGTGTTTTTTGTACGATTGATCAGCTTTCTCGTGACATAAGAGCTACGAACCATCGTAAGTGTATGGTGATAGGTAATAGTATAGAGTTCTGAGAGTAACAACACGAGCGAAACCGGAAGCATCCACTAGTATTATATAAATACAAATCCTACCTGTCTATGTCTCACGTGATTGGTTTTTGTCTACCTAATTATTAAAAAAAACTTTGCCAAATATTCTGCGTGTGTACTTATGTCATAATAGCATTTGATGAAGGGGTCATTAAACTTGCCTTATACATATATTATGGGCTATTCTGGCATTCTAATGTCGAGACTAGATTAACTTGTTCTAACCTTAGTTCGGGCTTAACTGCGCAGTACCTAGTTAGGTATTTTAATGTCAAATAGTAAATATTTATGGTTATTTTATATTTTTTTGGTTATTTCTGGGCAGGTAACCTATTAAAGGCTACCTGCCCAGAAATAAATATACCTAGTCAGGTCATAAGTATTGCCACACAGTAAAAACTTTTCTTTTAGAATGCTGGCCACAAAAAAGTTTATTGAATTCGAATTTCGAATTGTTCATGAAAATATAAATGTATACGTTTTAGAATTTTACTCATTTTTAAATATGGAGTGGACGCTTAAAGAAGACCGTGTTGCAGTTATTGCATTGCATCGTTGAGGTTACGCGCCAATTCAAATTTTTGACATACTGAAAAATTTGAATATAACCAAAAGATTCGTTTATCGTACCATCAAACGATACAATGAAGACTCTAGTGTAGATGACAGGTCAAGAAGTGGTCGCCCTCGGTCTGTTAGGACTCCAGCAGTGATAAAAGCTGTGAAGGCGCGAATTCAAAGAAATCCCAAACGTAAGCAGAAACTGTTGGCCCTTCAGATGGGGTTAAGCAGAACCACGGTGAAAAGGGTGTTAAATGAAAACTTAGGGCTTCGGGCATATCGAAGAAAAACAGTACATCGTTTGAATGCTCGTCTAATGGACCTGAGACTGAAGAGATGCCGCGCTTTGTTGAAGCGGTACGCGGGAAAAAAATATCGGGAAATTCTTTTTTCGGATGAAAATATTTTTACCGTAGAAGAGAGCCACAACAAACAAAATGATAAGGTGTACGCACACAGTAGTGAAGAAGCGAGCAAACGTATTCCACGTGTCCAACGAGGTCATTTTCCATCCTCGCTCATGGTATGGTTGGGAGTTTCTTATTGGGGCTTAACAGAGGTACATTTTTGTGAGAAAGGTGTAAAAACGAATGCAGTTGTGTATCAAAATACAGTCCTGACGAACCTTGTGGAACCTGTTTCTCATATCATGTTCAATAACAAGCACTGGGTATTCCAACAAGATTCGGCGCCAGCTCATAGAGCGAAGAGCACACAAGACTGGCTGGCGGCGCGTGAAATCGACTTCATCCGGCACGAAGACTGGCCCTCCTCCAGTCCAGATTTGAATCCGTTAGATTACAAGATATGGCAACACTTGGAGGAAAAGGCGTGCTCAAAGCCTCATCCCAATTTGGAGTCACTCAAGACATCCTTGATTAAGGCAGCCGCCGATATTGACATGGACCTCGTTCGTGCAGCGATAGACGACTGGCCGCGCAGATTGAAGGCCTGTATTCAAAATCACGGAGGTCATTTTGAATAAACTTTATTGTCATAAGAATCTATGTTTTGTTAAGTTCATTTTGGTATATAAATGGTTACATAAAGAATAAAGTTGTTTCAATTATTTTATATTAAACATGTGACAGAATTTATGACCTGACTAGGTATTAACGGCTGAATAAGAATTATAATAGGTACTAATGTTCCGCCTTGCCCATTACTATATACATAATATATGAGTATATTACCTACTAGCTGTGCCAGCGACTTCGTTCGCGTGGAATAGTTATTACCATAAAAACGGTTCTAGTGAGTTAATCTTAAAAGGTAGACATATACTGTTGCTGACATTTTGTTAGATCATTTCAAGAGGAATAATTCTTTATACATATTTTTTTGATATCTTGAACCGTTTTCGCAGCGCACGCAACGGAAGCCCTCAAAGATGTATATTTTTCCCCGTTTTTTTCCACATTTTCCATTGTTTCTTCGCTCCTAGTTGTTGCAGCGAAATGTTATATAGCCTAAAGCCTTCCTCGATAAACGGTCTATTCAACACAAAAAGAATTTTTCAATTCGCACCAGTAGTTCCTGAGATTAGCTCGTTCAAACAAACAAACAAACTCTTCAGCTTTATAATATTAGTATAGATTTAGCAAGCTATAATAATTTTATAGTATTTTCTCCAGTTTTTTTTTATATCGAAAACTTATCCTTGGGTACTAAGTTCTTGATTTAAAATCTTTTTACAAGCGACTGATATAGCATTTAAGGTTAAACAAACAACGTCGATTGACATTTATTGTAATTTGATGACACAATAAATAATAATTATTATGTATTGTTTCAGGTAAATACATGCTTTACAAGTACCTAAGTAAACATTATCAGACCCGTGCTGCGGCGTTACTAAGGCAGTAATAAGGGCTGGTTTTACAAACCATACAGGTCGGTATATATCTTGTAAACACATTATAAAGGTTGTAAAGCAGTCGTTAAGTCAAATTAGATGCCTTTAGGGTGGTTTGAAAATATCCGATTTTAGTCTTGGCGTATCGGTATATCACCATTAAAAAAGTTTTACCAACTGTTTATTTAAACAATGTTTTCCCTTCTTCATTCGTTGGCCAAAAATGTAAAATTTAAAAGCCACACACACACTATTATTCAACTAAGTTTTCTATAAGCAGATGGCACATACAAAGGGAGGCCTATACCTAGTGGGATCCCAAAGGCTGTGGATGATGACGATGATGATGATGAACCCATTTCTGACTTCTCAATCTTAGGAATTTGTTCTGGATCAAAACCAGTTTTGAATGTACCTATACTTAGCTTATTTGGGAACACATTCTGTTTTGTGTACCATTATAAATAAATATAAGCATTCATCAATTTTCTAAACAAGGACAGTAAACAATCTATGCCGATTGTAAGATATATATCTTAAAACGATTCTTTGATTTTCTTTTTTTGTGAAACTGGCCTCACATAAACTCAGCACAAATATCTGCTGACTAGGTTGGTAGAAATCGCCATTTTAGGAAAACTGGAAGTACTGAAGGTGTATATAAAATACTTTGTATGGAGACAATCTTCATGTGGATGCCTGATAGATAACTTTGTAGTTGAAATGTAGTTTATGTTTGTCAGATTTATCCGACAAAAGAATACATTTTAGTTATTTGATAGTTTTATGGTAACTGAAACATTTAGTGATTAGTTAATTACTTTGCAAATTCCAAAAATATTAAAAAAAAAAACAGGACATATCACACAGCGCCATCTAGCCCCATACTAAGCTTACGCTTGTATTTATATATTACTTTAACTAAAACAGGTTTGCACTTGACCATAGTCTGTCTGATGGTTAGCAATAGCTTTCTAAAATCCAAGATGGATCGTGCTTACTCAATAAAAATAAGAAAAGTTAGGTTTATTTATAGAAGACTAGTTTATGAAGTTGTACCTAACATTTTTTTTGTATTTTATTGTCTAGTAGTATTAAAGGCGGAAGCAAATATCCTTCTAGGCAAGCATGCTATATCGTAGACCACAATAGAGTAATTGTGATATATTTGTCTTTCAATAGTTTGAAACATTGTCACCCTATTAAGAACAATGAAAAACAACACATGCTAAGCTATTTCTTACTTAGTTGCAAGTGTTGTAATAGTCAAGTAAACAACTTAATAAATTCTTATGAAAACGTTCGCCTGAGTTTGCTTATTCGACATGTTGTTAGGTGAGCAAATACTTCTACGAATGCAAAGAACCAATGTAATAGAAAATACGAGAATAATATACTTACTTATAATAAACTATTTTGTCAAATAATTATTTTTGTATTATAAATTAACTACGACCTATGCGTTTATACAATGTTCTGCAAAACATAGGCTTATGTTTTTAACTAAGGCATATTTTAGAAATGTTTAAGTAAATAAAATTAAACATACATTACAAACGTATAAGTTCACGTTTGACATTAGATTTGAGAAAGTGCAAAGTACACTTCTTTTAAAAGACGTTTTTATCGCAAAATGTGTGTCTATGATAATATAAAGTCACATTAATATTTATACATAACAATAGCTATATGTGCAGAAGAAATATTTATATAATTCATAATATTCAAATAAATTTACCTACAAGTATGTAGCTATGCCTATTTCTAGGAATTATATATCTTGCAGACTTTTGCTGCTGACAGTTAGTTTTTTCGCATTTGTTGTGATTACGTGACCCTACTTATTTATTACAAATAATTTCGGCACAAAATAGTATGTCGTCAAGGTCGACTGTTCATAGAACTCCTAGCATGACCACAAAACAAATGTGTTTAAAAACTTTAATAATATCGACTAGAGACGAAGCAGTGTCGTTTAGAATCCTAGTTTGTACATACCTATAATAAAGCTGAAGAGGGTCGAAAGTCTGAACATTCAAGATATTAAAAAAAAAAATTGGAGATACATACTTGGAATTGATAACAGAATAAATAATTTTGGCTGTTTTTCTGTTTATTTTAAAGCTCATGACGCAAAAACGGCTGAACGAAAAATCATGACTTTTAGTACGTAGGTAGTATAAGAACCCGGATGTGTCTTAGGCTACTTTTTATCCCAAAATAATGCGAGCGAAGCCGCGGGCGTCCACTTGTTTTAAATATAACTTTATAAATTTAAATCTGTCACCTTCATAACGTCATATAAATCACGAACAGTGAATTGAAAAGTTCTTTATAGAGCTATATAAAGAACTTCCATCACCGTATCGAAAACAGCGTAAATTCTATGACGTTTTGGTTCTCTCGTTTATGCAATGCCCTGTATCAGAGAGGATGAATTTAATATCCATTTTGGTCTAATAATTATTAGAAAATTATTTCATTTCCATACTTAATATAGAAGTCAAATAGCAATTTTAAAATATATACCCTGAAAGAGAGAGTTCAGACCTCAGACAGCTACTTTTTATTCTAACAGACTATTCATGCCTTATCTATAGTTCTTAAATTAGACTGCACATTAAATAGCAACCGGGTCACTGACCCCATCGATCGCAATCACGCGTAATAATTAATATTCAGTGCTACAGTTTAAATGCATGTTAACAGAACTTCGCAAAAAAGTAATATACATCATTCTGAGTGAATGCGGAATTAATTCGAACTAAAAAGTTCTTATCGGAATATGATATTGTACGTGATAAGTGCTGCCGCCAATAGTGTAAAGAGTTATCTTACGGAGTCTCCAATAAGTGTTGTTTAATCTGTGACACGGTCAATTTTAAAATAGTGGTACGGAAACTAAGTGTGGGAGGAATTTGGGGTTCAGTATACAGTTTATTTAGTATTGACAATTGGTGAAGTTTTATTTACTTATTTGCATGACTTAATTGGGGTTCAGTATACACTATATTTAGCTTTTTTAGGATGCTAAAAGGTTTTTTTTTAACACGACGAATCCGCCTTAAGCATTGTCTTTAAAAGCGGCACTGATAGAAGTATGGCTGAATTGGGATGGATACCATGGACGGACCAAATGGGCAAGTAAGGTACATAATAATATCAACGGTTTTCTTGCTTGCATTGCTTATCCGCCTAAAACTATACCAATCAGTAACCCACTTAGTTAATTGGAGCTGGGCGGGACACGTGGTTAGGAGAACTGATAACAGATGGAGTAAAGCAGTACAGAGTAGTAGCCTAGAACTGGCAGGCGAGGAGTGGACCGTCCGGTTGCGAGATGGGTCGACGACATCGTCAAAGTCGAGGGTCCAACCTGGCTGAGGTCTGCACAAGATCGATGCAGATGGCACATACAAAGGGAGGCCTATACCTAGCAGTGGGATCCCAAAGGCTGTGGATGATGATGATGAACCCGTTTCTGACTTCTCAATCACTTCTCAATTACCTTTTACAGTATTTAGGCGTATCAAGTTATCGAATCGTTATAATTTATCACCTTATTCAGCTATGTTCATACCTCATCCAGTACGAATCGCTTCATCCTTTGTAACCTTTGCATCGAATAGAATATCAAAGATAACGGTTAGATTTATATTGGAATTGTTCCTTAAACGATCTGCTTGTAGCCAGGTATGTACTTAGGGCTAACTAACTTAGATATTGATGAATGATAATAGTGAAAGGATATCCTGAGTTGTGTGATTTAAGTTTGCATAAGATAACAAGCTTTTAACCTTTTTCAAATTATAGAGGGAGCTGGGACCTCACGCCACAGGAGAATCTAGTGTAGGATACAGGGCGCACGAAAGGTTTTTTTATATATTCTTTATCTTGGACGTTGTCCAAGGCATTGTAATCTTGGCAATCTTATTTTAACCAACAATGATTTAACCCATGAGCCTCCCGAAAGGTTTGCAATATGTAGTCAAGCTTACTTATAACTAATGTTACGTTTCCTCTTGTCAGTATAAGTCATGTAAATACGCATACCTAGCAATGTTAAATGTATTCAGTTTTATTTTTAATATAACCTTTTTAATTTTTTTCCTGAACTTCTAAACTGGTATACTTACATAGTTAACCTTCACCGGAATCCTTTGCCCACATTACTGACTCCTAACTCCGTCCACTAGTTGTACCGTTTAACCCTACAGGGCCGCGGTACCCTAAAAGCAACAATGTATGAGTTGCGAACCGGACTACAGCTCGATGATACTGTAGGTCAGTGAGGGAACAGAGATTACTTTATCTGACTTATATCCGACTGACTAAAAAGTTTCCTATGTCTTACTTCACAGACTTGTGTATATCCGAAAAGTTTCTTAATCCCATACCACTAACTAATATTTAAAAGGCGAAATTTTGTCCAAATTCATTTTAGCTAAAAGATATAAGTAAGCCTACTGTTTCTGCCACAGTTTAATCTCTCAAGTTTTCTGAATAACACCGTAATAACATTGCCATCATCATCTGCTACCTTTTTCATCATTCTGTTAAATACACGTAACCATATAATAATATATAATATAATATATATATAATATATAATGTATTTATTGTCCGAAAACTAGGTATAGTACAGATCTTAAATAATATTTTACATTTAGCACGCTAGTTTTTACCTTGTTAACCAGAATTATTGATATTATTATTTCCGTTATTGTAAACCTATCTATACTAATATTATAAAGCTGAAGAGTTTGTTTGTTTGTTTGTTTGAACGCGCTAATCTCAGGAACTACGGGTCCGATTTGAAAAATTATTTTAGTGTTGAAGAGACCATTTATCGAGGAAGGCTTTATAACATCACACTGCAACTAATAGGAGCGAAGAAACAATGGAAAATGTGGAAAAAAACGGGGAAAATTATTCATCTTTGTGGGCTTCCGTTGCGTGCGCTGCGAAAACGGTTCAAGTCGTGGGTAACAGCTATAATTTATAAAGCTGAGAGGTTGTTTGCAAAAATAAATATGATGCCCAAAATAACTATTTCACGCGGACGAAGTCGCGAGCACAGCTAGTTCAGTATAAAAATTTTGACGAAGCCAATTTGGAATGTGATTCCATCTAATTGTTTTACTTAATTAAGGTTGTGAATGTGACATGACATGTTGGCAAAAATGATATTATTTTATTTCAGAAACAGATACTTAGATACCTCTATCTTCTCTTTGTATAAGTATGCCATATGCGTGGATGTACGCGAGAATACGCTGCATAAGCCAACTAAATGAAAAAGATTAAAACAAATACTACATGTATAATTATAACAGTATCATTTCTGCGACATTTATTTATTAAATTAGATAAAGACTTTTACAAAGGTTAATGACAAGATGACCGAATTAAATTATTTTCGAGATAAGTGTTGCAAACGCGCAATAATTGCAACTCTAGATAAAATAACTGACCTAGTCTTATTCTTTATGCGATGTACATGTACAAGGATGCTGTTATCTT
This sequence comes from Macaria liturata, assembly GCA_964023185.1. Lineage (NCBI taxonomy): Eukaryota > Metazoa > Arthropoda > Insecta > Lepidoptera > Geometridae > Macaria > Macaria liturata. The sequence continues at coordinate 10,364,931 of OZ026825.1, read as the reverse complement.
TATTGTGTATTTTACTTAAATTTGACACAAAGTGTTGCCATGTTGATATCACGTTGCATAAACATTGTAATTGAGAGATGTCTTATAATATAATCTATTATTTGAGCAAATCGGGCTCCGTCCTATCAGCATACAGAATCCAATGTAGACATTCGATCCCAATCAATATTTAGATATGCCATGTGATATTTCTACCGAGGTTTCTACCGAGAATTTATTCTTCATTGTCATTGTTATTCAAATTCTGTCTGCTCAAAGATAAGAAACGGTGTTTTCCTATCCTATCACACCCCCTTATAACACTGTGACAGTTATACCTTATAACACGGTTAGTAATGAAATAGAAAGAAATTTGGCCATTCCTAACCTGTCACACCCCTTTCTAACACTGTACCAATATTACAAGACGCTTCATACATAGATTCTGGTAGATGAATTTCGACCAATGATGTTTACTACTTCTAGATAAGCGAGCTACATCTTTATTACAGTCATACATAACATCAGATATGTTGTGATCGTAAGCGTATAATACGGTTTTTTTTTTCATTTGTAATGAGGCGTCTATATGTTATGATGTTGTCACATGACTAGTGGATGCACAGAGTTAATCTTTATGTTTGCATTTGTTTTGATAACCTGTAAAATAAATTGCGAATTTTTTTATTTGACGAGTTTGTGTTTCCTTATTTATTTTAAAACTGTACTTAACCTCGTTACTTTGTTGCTAAGCTATTCATACCTATTTTTAAAACAAGGAGAAAATAAATACCTACACTGAGAGTGTGTGCTTAATACTGCATATATAGTTACTAGCTGGTGCGCGCGACTTCGTCCGCGTGTAATAGTTATTACCATAAAAACGGTTTAGTGAGTTAACCTTAAAAGATAGACATATACTGTTTGGGACATTTTGTAAGATCTTTTCAAGAGGAATAATTCTTTCATACACATTTTTTTGATATCATGAACCGTTTTCGCAGCGCACGCAACGAAAGCCTTCAAAGATGAATAATTTTCCCCGTTTTTTTCACATTTTCTATTGTTTCTTCGCTCCTATTAGTTGAAGCGTGATGTTATATAGCCTAAAGCCTTCCTCGATAAATGGTCTATCCAACACAAAAATATTTTTTCAATTCGGAACAGTAGTTCCTGAGATTAGCGCGTTCAAACAAACAAACAAACAAACAAACAAACTCTTCAGCTTTATAATATTAGTATTGATTTATATACAAGTATCCTACTGAATCTTTTTAAATCAATTCATTCAACAAATTAGGAAACGAATTAACTTTTTGTGATTTGCTGTGCAGTGCAGCATTTTCATCTAAGCTTTTTTTGTAAACACCAGGCGGGCTGTAGTAAATTGCGAAACTGTACTATGTAAATTAAAACAAATTTTATACCAATATCGGTTCAGTAGTTTCAGTGTAAAGAAGTGAAAAACATACACATACAACATTTAACTTGTTATTATAATATTATTTATTTATATTTACACAATATTTATTTATTAACATCTGGCAGGTTGTAGTCAAACTCAAACCTATACCACAAAAAAAGGCTTTACAATAAAAAAAAAACCAATACCAATGGAATCTCTTAACCCCAAGCACTCTCTGTACCTCCCTACTCTGCATCGGACATGACACCCCACTGCTCATTGTTTCGTCTAGATATGCATCTCTGGTCCGACCGTTATGTCTCACTAGCCGCCACTTGCGGGTTTACTTGTGTTAAAACGCATTTTAAAGGCTTTTTTAGTTTTGGAAACTGCCTTCGAGTTTATCCCGCAAACCCAAAGACAAACAAGTTCAGCAGTTTTAGATCTCAATAAACAGAAACAGTTTTCTCAACAAACAAAAAAATGGTGTATAATTACGTTGTATCCATGCGCGGTGGGTGGCTTATTAACTTTTTATCAATTTAATAACAATTACTCAACGGTAAAAAAACTTTTATCATTAACTTTGCCAGTCCGTACCATAGGCCTCTCTTCTTGTAAGCGAAAGTAAACACAGAAGAAAATATATTAACTAAACGGTTTTCACTCACGTGTAAATCACACATACACGTGAGTGAAAACCGTTTAGTTAATATATTAATAAAATGTCTCACGAAAGTTTTAATATTAAAACAGAAGAAAATGTGATGTGTGGTCTTGCATACCAAAGTAAACATTGAAGAAAATATGAATTCTGCTTCTCCTTAATCTTAGACCGATATGTTGTAAAGAACAAAGCAAATTAAGTACTAAATATAGACACTTACAAACAAACATTCACTTTATTAATGTTATTCTGATCCTTTGCGAGCTAAATTCTCAGACGGGCTGTTTTAACTGAGAATTTACATCCATTTTCAATCTCAATTAAATACGTCCGTCGGTTTTTGTGAATGAACGCGTACTACTTTGTTATTTAACTCTCTTGTTGTGGATAACAATTAAGTTACAGCTTTTGATAAGTAGCTAAATTTTTCCCGGAATCTTGCTTCACAGGACCTTTTCGGTACCTAGTGCAAGTTTTCGGGGTTACCTCACGTACCTGATACTTGACTGCACCTAGCAAACTGTGTTCCCAATACGTGTAGACTCAGTACGTGTTAAACTAAGTATATTTTTTTGTCAATAAAAAAAAAAAATTGAATTTGAATTTGAAAAAAATGCTGTTAGACTTACTATCAAAAGTTTTAAAAATTAGATCGAAAAAAAAAATTGGAACGACTGCTATCACTCCGCAACCCGGAAAGAATGACCAATGTTAGGTTGGTAATTAAATTATAACGGCTATAATCACATAATCATAAATAACCATAATATCTGTTGTAAAATAATTACTTAAACTTTTACTAACAAAGCCCTGAAAGTAAGAATGTTATGGTCTTTTGTAGGTTAGGTACATACGTAAGTTATGAAAGTTCGTTACAATTTATTATTCATCAAGCGAAGTAATACATTACATACCTAACAGAAGTATATTTCCGGATTCCCCGCCGTCTATGCCATCCGGTTGAGTTCTGAGGATACAAGTCTACAAGCGTTCATTGTTCCAATAATTAGCCTAAATATGACATCATTCATTTTATTCGTTCGTGAGTGAACAGTCTCTTGTTCTTTGGCGACTTTTTGGAAAGGAAATGGACTATAAAAATATTATACTTTTAGTTGTTCATTCAAGAAATATTTTAATCAACAAGGTTTTTGGTATGCTTTAAAAATGACTGTAACATGTTTCGTGAATTTCAAAATATCTTAGAATAAAAAATGTTGTGCAAAAACCATTGAAGAAAAAATGTTGTTTTAGTTTAGTGCGAGTATGTATAAGGTGTTGTAAAAAGTCCAGGTCATCATCATCATCTTCAGCCCTTGTATACCCACTGCTGGGTAAAGGCCATCTACCCTAGGTGGCAAGGGTGTCGTTTTTGTGCGTTTCTAATCCAAAGAGCCCTTAATATATAGATAAATGTGTGTGAGTGAAAAAAAAAAGATAATCGCCCTATGTAACATGTATTGCCTAACTATGGCCAAGTGCAAACCCGTTCAAGTTAAAAAAATGAGCATAAAATTAGTTTTTAAATTTCTTTCATTATGTAATTTTTTTGGTGTGCATTAAAGACATATTTTATCTTATCTTATAAATGCAGGTAATCTCAAGTAAAAGCAGAATGGAATGAGAAAGCCAGTAAAATAGAAATGGAACCCGTTGTCGTGTCCAACAAACAGCCATAACGTTTGTTTGTTCTGCCAGTGTAGACATCAAACCTATGAGCTGTAAAACGGCTCATTTAATTGTCTCAGTGTTTTAAGGAACTTTGAATGGTTTCTTGGCTCTACTTAGTATGTTAGATCAACTGAGTATATGAACGAAATAATTAAGTACCTGAATAAATTAATGCAAGCAATTATTGCCTAAAATAACAGTACTCTGTATATGATTTTAATAAAAGTCCACTTTAAAGCTAGGCGAGCAATTCACGAATTCGACTAAATGTTTTTTTTTTTATGTGGCGTGTGTGTTTACTTTTAACTTCAGCCTCCGTAATGTTAAGAATTTCTGAATTAGAAGTAAATACTTACACGTTATCTCATTTCAGCTAAAAAAATGATTGGTTGAGATTTATTGTTGTTTTATCGTGATTTGTTAGTCCACTTTTTCTTTGGTGTTTTTAGACTTTGTCTGTTTCTTTTTCCACAAATTTTAGCGGTAAAAAGCACGTCTCCGCTGCAAAGAGTATTTAGTCTAAAAGTATTTTAAAACTCCTTGCTGATCAGTTTCGAATGTGTATCGTTAACGGGCGGTTAGTGTTTAACGGATAAACAAAATAAATGCTAGTTTATCTATGTAGGTGGGCGGGAAGCGGTCAGAACTTTCTCGGACTTCGGACAGCGACTGATAGACACGTATTCTAGATAATGTAGTAATAGAGTAGAAGAAAACAAAAACAAAAAACTTAATATTATAGTCAGAATCGCTTGAAAAAGTGATAAGTAGAGAATTGGAGTAAGATTAAAAAAAACAGTCAAATGGAAATCCTTAGCCTTTTTTAAGCTGGTTAATAAGATGTGGTTGTAATCTCAATTCTCTTGAGAGAATTTTAATAAGACTCATTTCCGTCATTATCATATAACATACAAGAAGAATGGATAACCTACATTAAAAAAATATTTAAAATATCTGAAATATAAGCCCTCAGGGCACTTTAAAAACTTGTGTCACCAGAGTTCACCACTATTAAACGAACTTATGGCGAAAAAACATTATATAGCTAGTTAAAAAATGCAAAAAAACTCCTTTAAAAAATATTTCACGTTCATTAATAAATGGTCCAGTCAGTATAAACCGGCGCCATTTATTATCTACATCGTATCGCGTGCATTTTTTTCATAACATTTGAAATCAGCGCCCGATAACGCCGGCTGATGAAACAGTCTATAAAAAAATGTTACGTCTTGACATTTTGGCCCAGTTTCATGTGAATGATAAGTCGATAGCTTGTGATGTAGGCAGGTGATTTGACGGTTGCTACTTATAATGTTGAGTGTTTGCTTAGAAAAAAATCGTTAAAGGAACAGTTTTTAAAAAAATAACCTTAACATTATCTTGCTACTAGTCTTTTTTTTAACTAAAACGGGTTTGCACTTGGCCATAATTTGCCCGATGGCAAGCAAAAGCTATGAAATAATAAGTAGGTATGTCTCAGTATCTATAGCGGTCAATTCAGACACTATTAAAAAGTAAAACGTTTGTGTTTTTTGTAATTGTATATTTGCATAGACAATTTCCTAAATAAATCTTACACTTGTAGACTTATGCGCAACATTTTTGCAATTTATCTCGTATCGAGACGATAAAGTTAATGGTCAGGTCATTCAGTTTCAAACTCTAACAGTTTTCGGTGCTTCTGTGGGTTGTCTAACAAATTTGTAGGTTCTGGCTGTTTCTCTTTATACAACTGCCAGCGTAATCACACTTAGACAGCTTTGAAAACTCTTGACACCTGAGGCTCACCATATTCACAAGATACTAATTCTAATCAGAACTTTGTATGTTTCCTTTCTAACCGAGCGAATGCTTCTTCGGTTCGCAGATAGTATGTATATACGTAAGAACATGTTGTACATCAATAGTAAGATCCCCTGGCAAGTAAATAATAAGTGTGCACGTGTTCCCCATAGATACCATGATATTAGCTTCCACACCATATTAAATAAAATATCACATAAACGTGGCTTGGAAATGAAGTTCATAGAGGCAGCAAATATTGCGATATTACTGTATATTATATTAAGGTAGTTGTAGTTACTTTTTATACGACTACTTGAGCCTTGCGGTTTGCCTCGTCTTGTTTAGTAAGACGATTTAATGTAACCTGAATCAAAATATTTTATTTATTTCATGATCATCATCATAATCATCGGCGCGTTATCGCCCACTGCTGAGCGTAGGCCTCTCTTCTCTCATTTTATTAGTTTACTTTGGAAATTTTACAGGTAACCTAGATAAAATATTTGGACTACTCTTTCAGCAATATGACTTTTATAAATTTGTAATAGTACGTTTTCACATTGTGATGCATTGCACATAAACATGTATGAAAAACTTAATTTCTTAAATTGCGTTGTATTTAGAATTCAGAAAAAGTGTTATCTTTATATTAAGATTGTATGCAAGTTATGGTCTTAATTCTCAAAACACCAGACTTTGTTAAACTTCAATCCAATTAAATTATTTAAAATGCGAGGACAAAAAAACTTAAAAATATGTATACTTAATGCTTATCTATGAATATTTTCCGCTATTAAAAATATGGGTCTCAAGTAATCAGTAGCCAAGTGAAACTATTTCAAATATTTACCCTACTATAAATAATAAGTGTGTCATGTTGTAAACACCAATAATGTCGTTGCAACACATTTGTAACATCCGGTGTTATTTTACGACGGTGCAGCGAGGAGTGCGCTGAATTATCAACGAGTGTAGAATGGACAACATCATAGCTTTTTATAAAAAAAACATACGAAGTCACTTACTCAGTTTACCACTGTACAGTCTTAAGAAAAGTAATAATAAAAAACAAGTAAGTTTAAAAAAAAATGTAACCGTAGTGATTGTGGTTCATCATGATTATTTGTGTGTAGACTTGAGTAGTATTGGCATTCGGACATTTGATTCGAACTTAAGTTTGGTTTGAAGATAATAGCACAATTTAACAATGGCGTGTTGAATATCTGTGACTTCAGTAACAAACTACGGTTACCAATATTAGAAGTTGAAAGGTAAATGTGTGGAAATTCTTATTTTTGAAATTAATTATAAACAAAAGTCCAATTAAATTAGAAACCTATATCAAAGAAAGTCATTCTTCTTCAGTTCTTAATCTGCGAGCAAAGTGCATTATTGACACTCGCTGATACGCGGCCAGTGAATCGATAGCGTATCGATTCAATGATAGCGCTTAGGATGACACCGGTTATGGGATAATATTGTGGTAAATACACTCTATGTGGTCTGAGGAAGGATCTAGGATTATGGTATTTTTGCGCTAAAAAAATCTCGTAGCGAGTGCTGTTCATAGTTAAAATAATTCGAATTTGAGGAAACAGATTGGCCACCAATTTACTGCTAATATAACGTAGTCTAGGCAATGTTATTAAATGTCAGGAATGGTTTAGTAACCATAGAGTATTTAGCGAGAGATAACCCTGATTTTCGTCCGACGCTTGGTGACAGTTTAACAATTCTCTCTCTCTTGAGTCGTATATCCTCATTACTGAGGGTCGTAACTCCCCCGCAGAATTAATTCATTACCTAGGGGAGTTCTTTTCGAGGGCATCGTGGTGGGCGCCCTGGTCCTTCCACGGAAGACACTTATATCAGGCTTCTTCACGATGTTTTTCTTCACCGTTAATCAAGTGCAAATCCACACATAGCTTAAAAACACAAGTCATTGGTGTAGGGCCAGATTCGAACCAGGGTGCGTCTGGATGAAAAACAGACGCGAGAACAGCAGAGAGTTTAACTAGAAGTCATAGTTAGTAAAGCCCTAGTGACTAATAGAACAAAGTCAAAACCAAGTTTTACATAGTTTTGCAAATGATGTCATAATGTAAGCTCTAATATATTCATTGCTTCGTTCTCCGAATCCTTGCAGTACTTAGACGTTAGTATAACTCTACTTATATGATTTTTTCCTCGTATATATGGGAGTGGGTGTAATCTTATCGCTGTTTTATAAATAACCGAGTTCATATGTTTTTCTAAGAATTAATAATATGACTTTTGGACTTTTTGAATTCGACTGGGTAATTGACCATTACTGGGTTTCTTGGGGCCATGGTTCTGATAAGACTTTGTTTTGTTATGGGAATGTTTATGTATTATTGTAAAAAACGTGTTAGCACATAAACAACTAATTAATTAATTAATAAGGCATTTTAGAAGTTATGCTATATGGGATCAGTCATTGGATGGGTTGTCTATCGTGGCGTGTATCGCAACAGCGCGTTTTTGATTAGATAACATGCCATTGCAGAGGACCTTAGGGTGGTTTTAAAACTCTCGCCGCTCGAATTCTAAACTCTCATATGAACTTACTATTATTAATTTAATAATGTGATTAGTATTACTACTAACTGACATGAAAATAATATTACTTTATTTTTAAGCAACTGTTAATATCTTTGCATTTCCAGAATTGATACTAAGCGTAACGTTAAATTATATACTATTTAGTATTCTGTCACCAAAACACTGTAGAATGCAATAAATGGCTCAGAATTGTAGCTCTTCCTATGATTTAACTTTAACCGCGTCAGGGTGCGATATGTACTGATAAGGAATCGCGCCAAAACTCTCACGTCACTGTTATCACTCTTATCAGGCGATGTACTCGTTAAAAGTAGGCTTTAGAACGATAAATCTTTGTTATCAGTGAAACCTGTTATCAGTGACGTGTGTGTGAGAGAAGTGCGCTTGTGTGGGTGGATTTCCTTATACAGGGTTATGCGTGTTTAATGAACAAAGTTTTTTTTAACCCTCTTCCTCTTTGAACTGCTTACCTCGCAGTACACATCTCGAGGCTTTCGCCATTCATAGTTCGGCGTTACGTCATCCATCATGATTTAGGCTTGCGCCGCTTCCATATTATCCACAATAGCATGTTTCTCTCGAATAATTGCTTCAAAGTAACAAAGTAAGTTTAACACCTAATATGCTTACGTTTGACTACAGCCTGCCTGATGTTAAGCACCACTGTTGACTAAGATGTAGCACGCTTGCCTAGAAACCCCTATTTACTCTGGATTTGAAGACCCCTGGGCTGTAATTAGCTAAATTAATAAATTAAGTTTTAGCTAGAGGAGGTTTTTACTTGTGTTTACCAATGCTATGCGACTGTTGTCGTAATCATTCCTTGGATGAGTAGCCTTAGAATTATATTTGGGCGTTTTCGTGTATCTGATTATATGTTAAATTTTAGATACTGGTATTGTACAAGTGTGTACCTATAAAAATGTATTACTTGTAATATTTTTATTTACCAATAGATAGAGATTGAGTTTGAGTTATTTATCTACTTACTTGAAATGTCTGTGAATTTCTAGTAACCCTGTATAACACGTAGGCTTATGAAAATTTTCACTTTTACGTCATATTGCGGTGGAATTTGACAATTGTTCTGTTATCTTTGTAACTATGACTAATTTATTAGTTCTAGTTCGTTTAAATACCTATTAGCAAAGCAGTCAACGTTTTTATTGACTAGGAAAATGTACACATGAAAAGCAATAACTACATACACAAAGAAAAATTTGTTCGCTAAGGATATATGCAATTTGATATTTATTTTACGTTTTGAAGAAGAAAATCGGCCAAAATTGGCTCTAGTCTTTCCTAAGCAAAATTAATTATTTCTTGGAAAATTCTACGAGTAAAGAGCGATGATAATATACATGATATAGATGTTGTTTTACTTTAGTTTAACTTACTAAACTATGGATCTGTTTTTAATCATGTTGTGCACGCACGTGTTTGATGCACAGAATGGATCATTACCTTTAAAATGTTATGCCGTTACTCATGTATTTTCAGTGTATTGTGTTGTGTGCCTAATAAAATAAATAAATAAATCGTTCTGGTGAAAACAATCGCGAAAATTGTGAACCATTTGTAAAATAGATAGTTTCCGAGAAAACAGTTACATGTAATATGTTAACACCGATTATTATAATTATTACAAACGTTAAAAGGATAAGTACTCCGAGATATGAGGAAAATGACAAGAATGCATATTTTGTAGCGGGTTTTTTTGTTTATCAGTGGCGCCACCCGCAGTAGTTAATTTTAGATACGTGAATAGACATATTTGCGATTATAGTCTGTACTGACGAATAATGGTTTTGGCAGTTTTAAAATATTAGTAAAATTTAGATTTAGACTTTAATATGAAAAGTTTTATGGCATTTGAGCGTGCATAAAGAACAATTAACATTAACTCTTCTTTGATTTTGTTTCATTACTGCAGATGTTAAGCGCCACTATTCTTAAATGCAGCACGCTTGCCTATTTACTCTATATTTAAACAAAGACGTTTAACAGGTTCGTCTGAGAGTGGCCTACTCTAATGTCGCATGTATTCTAGCCACCCTAAAGGGAATCTTACATGATTCAAACGATTGCTGTGCTATGACAAACAGCAGGCACCTACTACTTAACGTTTCGTCTTACCTACAGATTTTATTGGGAAAACATAGGTCTAAATAATAAACTGTATTAATATACCAGGATATAATTTGCATACATTCAAAGAATCCGTTTATTGATCAATGAACTGTGCATAAGGAAAATGCAATGACGTCACTCATTTAAACGATTATGTTAAATGATTTGATTACACGATCACTTTGCATGTATTTGTTGTATTGGGAAAACCGCAACACCTAGATATCCTAGGTACTGAGAATTAGTGACAGTATGGGGTTTTTAATTTTTTATTGTTTTTAATATTCAAAAAAAGTATTCTAGTTGGTTTCTATGTATGGTATGTTATTATTGAAATTGCATGAAAAAAATTGTGAGTTAAGTTGAAAAATGAAACTAGATTGAGCTTATTTTCTTTTAAGACTTTCAAGCACATATTGTGTGATTAAGATAAGGTATTTTCTAGTTAGGGAATCGTTTTAGTATTTAGTCATACGCATTTATGAAGGCGGCTTGTACATATTAGTTTAATCAAAAATTCCTACCGTTTAATAACTATTTTGGCGACCTCGAGTCTTTACTTTAATACAATTACAAAATAATTCTACCTATTTCCCGTTACTATCAATATCCTTTTGCGTCATTCATTATTTCAGTTTGCGGTTTCCGCCCTTACTGCGATATCTAAATAAATACAATTCTCAGTACATTTGCGGTGATTATGTTAATTTTAATAGGTCCTAAACCTATTTCAGTTTACGGTAAACGCCGTTTCGTGATAACTACGCGATTTTCGAATTGCATTTTTGCATAGCGAAATTTATGCGGGCGCATTCAAGAATTTGAACGAAATAGGCTGTGTAGTGTGTACATACCTATTTCTTCATAACGGTGCAGTTGAACAGGAAATGAAATATTCGTTCTTGGAATATTTGGTGTATTTTTTTTACCGCATAATAGGCTTACATTTGCCTGGCTGATGTTATGCATCGCTATAGTAAGATGTAGCACGATTGTTTAAAAGAATCTCCAATTTGAAGACCCCTGGATTATAATTAGGTACGCTTAGCTTGCCAATAATGACGAATCATTGATGGCGCTACACAAATTAAAGTAGTATCCAAGATGAGGCAGACGAGCAATTTTTGACTTGATATTACAAATTGTAGTTATAGTGAAGGTAAAGTTTAAATAGGTAATATACCTAGTTGCGAGTATTTCTTTGCTAACATTTGTATTGCCTAAAAAGGAATAACATTCGAAGGTTACTTATTGATCGCATTGTTTACGTTTTAACACAGACAATTAAAACTTATTTTATACCTGACTATAGCTCGATAAAAATCTCTTATGTGGTAAATAGCATTGTCATTTTCCTTTACCTTCTCATTAAGTTATTGTTTAATAGGTATATTCTATAATTAAACTTAAAAGTGTATGCGCGCAGCTGCGGTCCCAGAACGTACGTTCTGAAGATGGGTGTAATTACACACGAAACGCGTAAACAACATACGCGAATTTTTACGTGAGCAAAACACGTAATAGTCACATATTGTTCTGTTAATTAGATTCATATGAATTAACTAATTAACGACTTTTGAACGACTTACGAAAATTTGGGTATAATAAATCAGCTACTGGTTCTTACTGGGTATACACGTTCCATCCTAGACCGTAATGATTGCTTACCATCAGGCGAATTACGGTCAAGTGCAAACCCATTCCTTGTAAAAAAGACCTGGTCTGGTGTAGCATTTTTTTGGTACTCGTATTGTTACTTGCTTTATATGCAAGGTGCTTAGTGTTGAATGTACATACATATACAAATAGAAAAGCATTTTATTGGAATAAATTCTACTATAGTAAGTAACCAAAGTAAAACTTCCCAATAAAGTTTTTCTATTACCTACTTGTATTAATATTTAAAAATGCACCTATTCTTTCTGGTTGTCGGTTAATATACATAATACATTAAGTGAAATATTTTCAGGCTACTGCGGCTCGTTTGTCGATAAATTTGGCGCAGGACTGCCCTTCCCGGGTTCACTTCCGGCCGCGGACGTTACACCGCTGACCTTTGCGGCAACTTCCGGCGAATCTAATAACCTATCACTTTTTTGTTTATGGCTAACTTTACCTAGGTTTTTGTAATATAATAAGTATTTCAATAAATTGTAACTTACAATTCGAGAAATTACGTTACATAAAATCGTTAGCCAATATATTTTGATTATTTTTAATAACGTAAAGTTTATATAAAAAAAAAGGATTTTTGCTTGGAATATTATGCGAAAGACGATAAATGATAATAAATAAATAAATAAATATTTCGGGACATTGCACACAGCGCCATCTAGCCCCACACTAAGCAAACGCTTGTGTCGTGGGTACTAGATAACGGATATAATACTTATATACTTTTTTTGTAAATACATACTTATTATACATATAAACAACCAGACTCAACACAAGAAATTATACATTTTTTTAAATGCGTAAATACTTGTGTCAGGCGGGAATCGAACCCGCAACCCCTAGATTAGAAGGCAGAGCCACTACCAACTAAGCTAACAGGCCAGTCAATATGATGATATGATGAAGTATAAAACTTCAAATTAAATAAAAAAATATGTTACGTACGTACTACGTAAAATTTCTACTGTAGGTAAAATATTGTGATTAACTTTTTGTACAAACAAGTACAAATTATTTAATTCAGTTTAATAATATACATTGGTAGTTATACTATATTATTAGCTAACAATGATAGGTCAAAGTCATGCAAACCACTCGTAAACTTTTCCACCCTTAGTAACAGAACTAATTCGCAAATTCTATTTGTGGAGCTTGTGACTATCGACATAGAATAATAGTGGACAGTCTATGCGCAGTCGCGTTTCCATACACTATGTTCGAAATATTGGTGTCGGAAACACGCGTCGACATGCCCGTTCAATTAACAAGTATTATAATAAATAATAGTGGTCCGGCGGTTAGCTCCATTTTTTTAGATTCAAACAAACTTAGTTGTAGTTAGTATGTACATCATACATATATAATATGCTTCATTCATTGTATGCTTAATATGGCATATGTATCAGATCGTTTCCGTCGGTTGGAAAATTCGTTAAACAGTCCGTCATAGTAGCGGTTGTATTTTTTTTTTTTTTTTTTTTTTTTGTTGTTCCGTCTATACTTCCTCCGACAATGAATGTCAGAGACATTGTTAGACTAAACATATTGCTTACGCAGTTTGCTTTGTTTATTCATCTGATCGGTAAATAATTTCACCTTTTTTATTGTTCGTTTTAATAATGTAAATAATAAATAAATAGCATTACAGGTTCCTACATCCTACATACATACATACATTCCGATACTAAAACAATCACAAACAAAGAACCTCTTTCCAGCCAAATGGCGAACCATCATAAACGAAGGAGCACTCAGTGCACCCCCGGCTTATCGGGTTCACCACTTGCCCCAACAAGTGAGTGTTTAGGTATATATGTATATCATAATACATTTCGAGAAAAGTGTATCATATAAGGCCTATCCATTTTCCTTGGGTGTAGGTTGTCGATTCTTATAACGTATTTTTATAAAAAACAAACGACTGCAATACATGCTATTTTGCAGTCAAATGGTATAAATTACTTCGGATAGACTTGTCGACACGTTTTTAATGGATTTTTCTGATAATTAGCTTTATAATAGGTGGGGAAATGGCACCATTTAAATAGCTGAGCTATTTTCATTGGTTTTAGTATCTTTGTTTTTATATTTACGGTTACTTACTGGAGTTACTAGTAATTTACGAAACATCTATTTATTATCATGGATAGACCAAAACGTAGCATGTTATTTGGGCGTTTCCGTTGGTGAGATGAGTTGACTTCGACTGTTTGTCATATGGCATTTATTACGCTATTCAAAATTTCGTTTAAAAATGCAGACACTAGAGTCTGCCACTCACATACCTACCCGTATTAAGAAGAAGTTTAAGTAATATGTTAGTTAGTTAAGTTTAAAACTAATTAACAGTAGTTTTAATTGCCACTTCCTAAGTAGGTGCCATTTCTGCCATTACAGGTCTTTCCGTCCGCTACATTGAACATCCGTCGCTACTGGACCACACGCGGCGCCCTCGAGGGATGCTCGGTCTATTATTTTCATTTATAGACGAGTCATAATTCGTTTATAACTACTAGTAGGGAAAGTTTGATATATATCTATTTTCTAGTTGCTACCGAAGAAGGCAAGTGACTGACAAATTCTAGCGTTGAGAGTTTTCAAAGCGCCGGAGAAGCCTCTGATATTCTCATAGTTACGACTTAAGTTACAATTTGAGCTCACATAAATTCCAGACTCAAAAATCGTTTGTGTTTTTCATATTGTTGTTGATAATTACATCATCAAAACGTTCATGTAAATAAACATTAGAAGATCGAAACGCATTCTCAAGCGTTCCAAACTTGAATCAGACTGACTCAGACATTTTCCCGCGCAAACTCCACTCAAAACAAATGCCGGCCGGTACATTAGTACGAGTAATGTAACCTCTTTGTTTATCGTCCTTATTTGTGTAACAATAAAGACTAAAATCAATAGCCACGTTTGCCATTCAACGTTGTGATTGCAAACCGCAATGTTGTCGTATTTATTTATAGTGCAACGGTTCTGCGAAGGTGCCTTTAGATTTTCCTGCTGGTTGGAATGTGTGACGTCAGTTGGAAACGAGACTTGTGTTCCGAATTTCAACTTTTGTTTTTTAGATTGTGTTTGTTTGTGCTTTAGTTTTGTGCCTCTATAAAGGAGGACGATTGAATTAGGTAATTAAACAATGCATTTATACCTTTTTTTTAAATACATTTATTTTAATATTCTTGTTCTTCGTAAGTTTATGTATGTAAGAAGCGTGGTGTCGAGTGTTTTCCATAAGCCTTAAAAACTTTTAAAATGCTTTAACTATGTGGACAGTCAAGTTTTTTAAAACATTATATTAGGTATAAGAATTACGTAAAAAAACCACTGCATTGAAAATTAGTACATATATGTAAGTCTAGTACTAAAATAAACACACGCAAAAAGGCACTAAGAATGCGTCCACATTATCAGTCTCTAAACTCAGATATTTAGAGGACTACAATAAAAACATGAAGGTATTTAGAACGAAAAATCTATAAAATATCCAGTATGTACTTGTTTTTAGTAGATTCTGTGTGTGTGAGCTAGCTTATACTTAAAGGGAAATACCATACGATATCCTTGTTGTCAAAAACACCTTTTTAGTAGCTCAGCTACGGAGGCAATCGCATGCGTTTTTTTTTACATGTTATAGGCTTACGCTTGACTACAACTTGCCTGATGTTAAGCAACGTTATAATCTACGATCTAGCGATATTATATTTATCTCTTTATCATCTATCCAATGTTAAGCAAAGGTCGACGCAGTCAATACGCGGATGGGTGACCGAAAAGTGGCTTTCCATTTTAAGCGCTTCCGTGGGTCGGATGACACGTTAAATTGTTGGTCCCGGCTGTTTGTCTAGTACGGCAGTCGATAAGCCATGTCAGAGCCTTAGGGCGCCTTAGGGCGGCTTGATAAACTCTCGACACCAGAGTTAGCCACTCTCATTCGTTTTTATTAAAAGTACGTATGTTACTAATAAAAAAATATGAATCCTTACGTACGTACTACATTACTCGTAATGATAACAATACAAAATTTTGCATCTCGAAACGATTGTTATAAATTGAAAAGATTGTATCTATGTTTGTTCTTTCTTCAGGCTCTGATGGCTTAACGAATTTGGATGAAATCTATACTATATTATAAAGCTGAAGAGTTTATTTGTTTGTTTGTTTGAACGCGCTAATCTCATGAAATACTGGTGGTAATTGAAAAATTCTTTTTGTGTTGTATATACCATTTATCGAGGAAGGCTTTAGGCTATATAACATCACGCTGCAACAACTAGGAGCGAAAAAACAATGGAAAATGTGGAAAAAACGGGGAAAATTATTCATCTTTGAGGGCTCCCGTTTGCGTGCGCTGCGAAAACGGTTCAAGTCGTGGGTAACAAGAGGTTGTTTGCAAAATTAAATATGATGCCCAAAATAACTATTCCACGCGGACGAAGTCGTGGGCACAGCTAGTATGTTATATATGTAGTTAGGCTGAACTCTGTTCTAACACATAAGCATTCTTTTTTGTCCCGGATAGTTGCTAGGTATATATACTATCTCTTCTTGTCTAGTTTCTATCTATCTATAGTATATTGTATATATTGAAATAATTTATGTAGTTCATACCATGAATGGCACAACACAACAAAACAAATAAGAATCACACTCAAATACAAATAAACGCAGCAAAACGTACGAGCGTTTGAATTATGATCTATTTCTACAGCGATAATGTATGCTCTATTAACCGGCGTAAACTGTCCGATTCATGGCATTGTCAAAGTTAATGGTCGGAAATTCAAGCCACATGTGGGAAATTTACTTTTTACAATGGCTTGGACTAAGTTGACATAGTATTATAAAGGCTGGGGTGCGATGATCGGACTACCTTCACGTTGGGTAAGCCCAACTAATTTCATCTCTCCATATGGGGATTCGGGGTTAGTTGGGGAGGCCTGGTGCACCCCGTCCACAGGTTAGTAATTTCCACGGTCTGGTGGATCTTGCTAGCCTGTGTCCAAACGTTCGATCGAGTGGGGGCCCTCGCCTATACCTCTCCTTTGAGTAGGCTGGTGTAGCGCCCGGGGCGTGGAGCTCGCCGCACCTCGCGGAGCAAGCGGAGCTGGGTGCTATTTAAGAGTACCCGAGGTGGTCGCCGAGAGGCGAGAGGAGTTCGGTGTACCGGCCGAGTAGCGGCGACACGGGAACCGAACTCCGTGCCCAGAGGGCCTGCCTCCATTGCCCTATTATGTCAATGAGGGCCAGACTAAATTGTACTATTAGACAGAACTATTCTAAAAGTAAATTATATATATCATACTGTGAAAACGTGTCCTAAAACAGTATTATCTGATTGTTGGAAGGACTGGACTACAAAATATGTGTATATTCCTTACAGAGGCATTATTTACATACAGAATAAACTCTCAAACACACACCCATATCCCGATCATACTTACAGTCTGCTTCGTAACGACCCAATTAGTGAATTATGTTAAGCTATACACATATTTATTTTTTACATTTTACCTCAAATATTAACATCTAGTTGTACCTATGTCTTGTTAGTTAGTTCCCTTATCACTTGACATCCGTTTTCCGCCTTATTTCATGTGTTATGAACTAATAACATTAATTAGTAGGCAACTAGGACACAAATTGGTTCTTATCAACGTTTTTACCAAAGAGCAGAGTGAAGCAGGAAGGTTTGTGGTTTTTATATCTCACAGTTGATTTGTGTTTTGTGGGATTATTATAATATTCTTGTTTGACAATTGTCGCTGCTGGGTAGGCCCAGCAGAAAAAAACCAAAGAAAAAAAAGCCAAAGAGATTTGCTTTTGGTCATCATCATCATCGGATGCCATCTTCAAATAAAAATTTGGAGGTTAATTGGCAAAAAATTCTGCGAACCCAGTTTGTTTTGAGTCCACAAACTTCATGAATATCTCAAATGCCTTTGATTTGAAACCGCGTCTTTACCAACAGTACAGGTTTGCATGGTACTAAAATACTAAGACTACAACAAAGATCAAACTAAGATTGCCAACTCCATTCCTGTACAGGAATGGGCAACCCTACTAGTGTTCGCTTGTGCGTAAAAGTATAAGATAAGATAAGATATTTCTTTAATGCACACCAAAAAATTACATGATGATAGAAATTTAAAAACTATTTTAATGCACATTGGGCGGCCTTATCGCCTTAGCCGATTTCTTCCAGGCAACCTTTGGATGGACAGGATTAAGAATTATAAATGGCGGTGTACAAGAATACGTAAAATAAATAAATAAGTGAAAGAACACAATACAAACTCAGATAATACACTAATAAATAATAATAAACAATACAATACATAATACTATATGGATGAAAAGTAATGATGATACACTAGCTTTAGAAATATGCTTAAGGACTTAGGTGCCTAACAGGCAATGGCAACATGTTCCGCAACTGGATGGCTTGGATGGTGAAGGAATGATTTGATGAGTATAGTGTGTAAAAAAAATCTTAATATCCTGTTTATTGTAATATACATAAAATTCACACACTCTGCATATTTTATTCGAGTTATTTGTAAAATTGGGGATAGCTCAAGTAGTATTTGGTTAACATAAAACCGCGGGCTTATTAAGCATATCAAATAGAAGTATTTCTATGTTAACGAAATACGAATGTGCTTTTTCTCTTAATAAATTTAATCCATTTAGCCTATTTGTTTCTAATTAATTACCTTATAAGAACTTTTTGACAGTCAACTGGTTCATTAATTTGTAAGTAAACAATTTATATTTGTTTAATTAAGCATCATGTGGTGGATTTCCCGCTATACTTAGTGGTATTTTAACGGAAATGTGCCTTTTATGGACTAACTAGCTGTGCCTGCGACTTCGTCCGCGTGGAATAGTTATTTTAGGCAAGCTCTTCAGTTTTATAAATTATGGCTGTTATCCACGACTTGAACCGTTTTCGCAGCGCACGCAACGGAAGCCCTCAAAGATGAATAATTTTCCCCGTTTTTTCCAGATTTGCCATTGTTTCTTCACTCCTATTAGTTGCAGCTTGATGTTATATAACCTAAAACCTTCCTGGATAAATGGTCTATTCAACACAAAAAGAATTTTTCAATTCGCACCAGTAGTTCCTGAGATTAGCGCGTTCAAACAAACAAACAAATAAACAAACTCGTCAGCTTTATAATATTATATATAGTAATATATAGTATAGATATCAAATAATAATAATTGTTGTGTGTTCGTTATAGTAGCAAATAGAATTTTATTTATTTTGAGCCATGAAGTATTGTACAAACAAATTTGTTAAATTCTAGAAAGAAAAATTGAAAACTTATGTACTCATATACGTACATATAAATATATATTATTTTAATCTCACTTTAATCGACTTCAAAATGTATTGTGTAAATGTATAACAGAATCCGTGTCTCTTATTTAAATACACATTATTTTTAAATCCAGCTACGTTTTTGAATTTTAATATAAACCTCATAACTTTGCAAAGGGACTTCAAAAGTATGAAAAAACTCATTCTTAATCCATTTAGCCACACATTCATATACAGTGGAACCAAAAAGTGTATAAAAGGAACTAATTTCTTAGCTCATATTTTACACTTTTAATAATTACGCATGTTTTTTTAAATTTATTGTGTATTACTACACACTAACCAACCTTTTTATGACAAACTAGTGGGTGCTCGCGGCTTCGCTCGCATTAAGAAGTAAAACTTGCATCCCCTATGTCACCTCTTTAAAAGTGGCATTTCCAAAAATCCTTTCTTAGCGGGTGCCTACGGCATAACATCTACCTTCATTCCAAATTTCAGCTCAATATGTCCAGTGGTTTGGGCTGTGCGTTGATAGATCACTATATCAGTCAATCAGTCAGTCACCTTTGAGTTTTATATACATAGATAAATTGAACAAGTATTACAAGTAGCACCGCCATATTTTCTATTCTTTTCGGTCGCGATATAAGTACATACGACAGACGTTTAGTACGCGAGATCCAAAATGGCGTCTGTCTGGAGGTCAGCGGGACCTCAGTGTCGGCCCTTTTGTTCTGTTTTTGCCATATCCTGACCTACCTTTGTGATTTATGTACCTCGGTGACGTAGAGGGGCCACACAGAGGAATGGAATAGTTCGGTTTGTGTAGAAGAGAATTAAATTATCATATAAAGAATAGATTGTTCGAAATAATCATCATCCACAGCTGATTGGGTCCCACTGCTGGGTATAGGCCTCTTGTTTACTCTGCCATTTGTTAATATGTTTAACTAATAATTAAAAAATTAATTAGATTGTTGGAAATATGTATGATCTTTTATTTACTTGTCTATGATTTTCTAATACAGCATTTTTTAGTTTGTGAATTGATCGCGAGTATGCCTGTATCTCAAATACCACTGCACCGATTTAGATACTACGTGTACTATTTATTTTCTAAGTTGTAAAATACCTCAGCAAATTTTTGCATTAGATGCATTGAGGTTTGCGTTTACAAAAAAAACTATTTTGTACGTACTGTGTTCTGGTGCACTACAACATTTCGGTGCATGGATGAATAGATATAACAGAAGCCTAAAAACTCTCAAATATCAAAGATGGCCCCTCTCATTTGAGTTTAGTTAGACCACATTTTTACATTCCGTTCCTTGTTGTCACAAATCTCTGGAGCAGAGGGAGAGGAAAGATGTATGGTAGCTATTTCGCGCGGGTCCGTTCATTTAGCGCGAAATAACTCCGGATTTCGAGAGGATTTTTTCCTTGTTCCGGATAAGTTAGTGTACCAATCATATTTTATTGGATAGTAAATGGCAAAAATACTTTATTGAAAGGCTTTGATTTGTTGTTTCCTTAGTTTTTGGTACTGATATGAATATAAGAATATTCATAAAATACACTGAGCTAAACTTAAACCATATATTTATTTTTCATTATTTGATGTTATTTTTTACTTTTTCACATTATGCAAGACGGCCTGCCAGACAAACATTGTGGATTAACTTAACTGTTTACAATTCTTAGAGTAAATGCTTACTAAGGGGCTAGACCTTCTGCCTCTTTGGTTATTTTGGGACCTGGTTCTTTTTATTTTTAAAATTTTTAGCCACTTTATAAAAATATGACGAAGGTTTTATAAGGGTTGTTTCTGCTCGTTCGAATAATTTAACTTAATAAGTAATGTACACGTTAAGTCTTGACTAATTGTTAATAATAGTTTGGTCAGCAGAAGTTGCCTGCTTGGCAAAAGCGTAGTTCTGTTAGAACTCTTCTATCAGAACTACGTACGTATAAGCCTTAAAAACTGGAAAACTAAAAATCATAAATCATATCATATCATAAATCATAATGTTTATTAACCTTACGACATCGCACCGTACAGGGCAAGTTAAATTACATAATCACTTCTTAACAGTAATGTCTTAATTTAAATACTTATTGCTATACACTTATTATAATCAGTTAAAATGAAACCCAAATCTCGCGTCCCTTTAACTAACACATGTATTCAATAAATACTCGATCATTGGTCCGTGAAGCCATTTACAGCGTCCCTCATCACGTAGATCCGGCCCCAGCCGGCACAGGCGTGCTCACATAGTAACAGACTGCAAGCCTACGCAGCCGCCCACGCCGCCCGCCCTACTGGGCGGGGGACATGGACTTAGGAAATTTGAGTTAGACTACCTTTTAGGTAAAAAAAGCGAGTGTGGCCCAGCGATTCGAGTGTCTGCTTTTCATTCAGACGCAATCTGGTTCGAATCCAGCCCTACACCAATGACTTGTATTTTCAAGTTATGTGTGGATTTGCACTCGCTTAACGGTGAAGGAAAACATCGTGAAGAAACCGACATGTTTAAGGACCACAATATCCGAGGACATGTATGTGTCTTCCGTGGAAGGACCTGGGCGCCCACCACGATGTATCTACCCAAGAGAACTTCCCTAGCGAATTAATTCTGAGGGGGAGTCACGACCCTCAGTCATGAGGAAATACGACTCGAGAGAGAGAGAGAGAGAGAGAGAGAGAGAGAGAGAGGCTATTTAGCTAAATAAGAAACACGGGTTATTTGAATTTTGTTAAACTTAGTATTATTGTATCACTTAACCGCCTCACAACTTTAGGAGAAGATTATATCAATTGCTCCTTTGCCTTCATCTGTTGTTTATCAAACTATGGTCAAGTGCAAACCCGTTCTAGTTAAAAAAAACATAATCATCGGGTGCGATCTTCATATAGAAGTTTAGAGGTCAATTGGTGAAATTTTCTGCCAACCCATCCTGCTTCTTGAGATGCAGCTCAGTTTGTTTATGTTACCGTTTTACTCTGTCATGTAGGGATATAAATTACGTTTGTATTTCCTTTTTCCATAGGTAATACTCCGATAAATAAATATTGAGTTCTAAGGTATATACAAATAGGCCTATATAACTAAACCCATTAATTTATTATTACTGTCTACTTTATTAATAAAATTTTACAAAAATGTTTGCAATGTGGTTTTTTTTTATAAGAAATGAATTTGCACTTGACCGTTATTCGCCAGATGGTAAGCAATCATTACGGTCTAGGATGGAACGTGCTTACCCAGTAAGAACCGATTCACTCTTGCTTTGAAGATCGTTATCGTTGGTTTGTTTACATATATTATGTATCAATACAGAGTGGCTATAGAAATAAATTAGCCAAAATCTAGTAATTATTATAATACTCTACCAATCATTCTAGTAACTTTAATAACTCCATGTTAAAGTACGGTCTCCTTGTTCCACGCAACGTCCGATTGATTCTAGGCAAACAGTTAACAAGCTAAACGTGGCGAGAGAACTAACTATACACTGGATTTATTGTATAGGCTCTATTTATACTTAACTGCTTTCCGCCTGTGGCTTTATCTGCTTGGTGTTTTTGATATCGTACAGAAAATTCAAGGTCATATTTTACTCTGGTTACGTTTATTCGTTAAAAAGAAACACGCTGTGGTTTAAAGGGAATTTGATTGTAATATTAATAAAAAAGTAGTAATAAAATATCACCATGTAAGTTTTTAATAATAATATTTTTATTCCTCCCCCACCTAAGCTTTAATACTCATTATAGAATAACTAACCATAAAAATAATATTAGTAGGTATGATTAGGTAGTAGGTAAATTAAATTAAATTACAGAAAATTGTAATCGATGTTACTACCGTAAACCTATGTATCGTGACCAAACAGTTAAAGTTGTGTGAATGCGGTTAACTTTGTATGTGAACTTCTGTAATAATACCTAGGTAAGCATAGTTTTCTGTAAGTAGGCTAAGTTATTACAAATAAACATAATTGAATTGAAAAAATTGAAAAAAATATGAAAGAAGTGTCTGAGTATTATGAAAGTGGCCTATTCGGGTTTGAGAGTTTTTTTTAATATCAAAAGAGAAATGCTGGTGATTTGTTCTTAACTACTTTGTAACAAATCATTATCGTTCATGGAATACCAGATTGTAAGATGTAAGTTTTAAACTCCTATATTAATATACACAAATCTCAGTATTAATAATAAAATAATTTGTATTTTGTATTTGTATCATTGATATCGGTTAAATTGTAGTTAAACGAATAAAGTAACAAAATACTATTACGTGACCAAAAGAGATAGTAATGCACTTAACATGCACCAAGAGAAGAAAGAACAAGTCATTTCTTTCTTGACTGCATTGATTGCAATACCTACTCATTTACTTAAAGTAAGCTTACATTATCACCACTGTCGCTAAGTTGGTAATAAGTTATCTGTACTTAGATAACCCCCGAAAAATCTGTAGGTGGTCTCAATGACAGGATGGGTCACATTTGACATATTCTGACAATTTGACGTGGCCGATAACTGTCAAGTGACATTTTATAGATACGTGTTAATGAGTTCAGTGGTTGGTTCTATCGTCAATTGCTTAATTCCACTTTATATAAGAATTATTTTACCTCACACACACACACACACACAAAAATACACACGTCGTCCGGTGTTTTTAGTTTTAATCTATTTTTGTAAAGTTATTCAACTATTATGAACCAAAACCGTAGCTGCATATTTAAATCATACCATTTAAAAGCACCTGTGGCTGCTGCGATACAGGGGTACCTAGTGCAGTAGCCACTGGTACATTAAGGTCAATTGAAATAAAATTCAAAACTCTGTTAATTAAGTTATCTTTAAGGTAAGAAATAAATAAATTCTAAATTCTAAAATTTAAAAGAGTGGTGAACTACGATGTCGATTTTAGTGATTTTGGAGACGGTCTTATGATAGAGATAGACCGAGATGCATCTTATAACCCACAGAAATGTCACCATTTTAGTATTTTTTTAAAATAATATTTTTATTCCTCCACCACCTAAGCTTTAATACTCATTATAGAACAACTAACTATAAATATAATGTTAATATGCAAGGAGTGTCTAAGTATCATGTCTTTCAATTATATTCATCGAAAGTTTGGGTCGTATTAATTAAAAATATTGTCCATAACGTATCCCAACTGAAAATCATTTAACAAAGCACAGGGGAAATATTTCCCCCTAAATATCCTGCAACTGCACATACGCAGCAAGCCAGCCAGACCGCCACAAAAAGGCCAATATGGAGCTTCAAAAATAAACCAAACTGTACATGAAAGACCCAGTTTTATTTTACACCTGCAGTGACACAAATCCGACGTGAAAAACATTACTTTCCAGACAATTTCCATCCTCCATTCAAGCAAAATTATACCTAGTTTCTTGCTAATACGGTTCATTTTGGTGTGGGAAGTAAATCGCGGGAAACTGACTCGTTTTATCAAAATAAGCGAGGGCGCTATGTATTGTGTAGGAGGCACGTACTTACTATTTAGTAAGCTGTGGCTCATTCATAACTCTGTGACGTCATCGCTTCAGATGTGATATTGATGGAGTGAATGTAGACATAGTGTAGCTGTACATGTGGTGGGTGGGTGGTAGATGGGAGTTTGGGTGTCGTTTCTAGAAAATGTATGTTCTGTGGTACCTAACAATGAAATGTCGTGAACGCTTTTCTTGTGATTTTATAATTGGTTAGAGCCATTTCCATTCTAGTATAAGCATATGCCAATTCAATACTGGTCACGGTGGAAGGTATTGCTTAAATTTTAAATGCCCGATATGTTAATTTACTATCGGCAGTAGGAAGAAACAAATCCTACTACTGTTTACTTGACGGAGGAATATTATTTAATTTGCCTATATGACTTCTTTAACATTATTTTTTAAGTAGAAAAATATAAATATAAACTAGCAAAAATGTACACCCAAGCATAAACACTATCTTCGTCTAACAAACCATCGTTCTAAATCTAGCATCTACATATATCTAGACTAGTCCCAAACTTACACCGCCTAGGTCTCAAATCCGGTCATTCAGTGCCGACCCATCCCACTACTCTCGCAGTTGGCCGCATGTCCTAATATAGGTATATTGAAACATCTGGTTTAGAGTTTAGATTTGGTATTTGGTGGTGGCGCGTGGGGGCCGTGACGTCATCAAGTGGGAGTCGCATTCGTGAATGGATTGCGCTGGCTGGGGATTTGGCTTGGACACGTGGATATCGGTAAAAATTGAGAAAATTTCTGTGTATTGTATTAATTTTCGCCTTCCGTTTATAAAAATGCTGCTAAGTTAGATTGTGTGATAGTGACCGACTAGCAAGTGAAATGCCGCCTAATACTGTAAATCTCTATATCAATACATACTTACTTAGAATTTCCACTCGACGCAATTCACCCAAAACTGGATTGTTTACAATAATGTTTATTCGCTGCTTCTCGTGATAATATTTTGGGAATTTATAAGATGCAAAGATAATTTTCACTGACATAAATAAATTTTGTAAGGCGAGACAATAGAATTACTAACTGTTAAGTTCATAAGTTGAGTATTTCTATTAATGAATAAATGATTATCTTATCTTAATTTGTATGGAAATATTGAATTCTTATCAATTTCAGTATGCACTTGCTCCACCTATAACCACAGTGAAATTTGTGCGGGTGTCGGTTCAGACAACCTAGTTTTTGACCAGGCATGTTCAAAGGCCTTAACTATGTCAACGAGATCAAAAGCTATACTTATATCAATATTTTACTACCTACAAGTTTATCACTCTAAATCTATTTGAATTCGAAATTAAATAAATAGTTTAACTGGTTTTGGTGAAACTTGTAATACTGCAGACGACAGATATCGCTATCGAATTACAATGTTAAATATTTAATAAAATGAAACGTGCGAAATTTTGTTACCATGGTACCGTTTAAAGCTTAAGTCATGAGAGCGAGCGAGTGTATTTTATTTTCTTGAATTATATAATTTTCGGGTCTGTCCTTCATATTCTTATATGTATTCTAATATAAAAATAAATAAATATGCCGAGACATTGCACACAGTGCCATCAAGCCCCACAATAAGCAAACGCTTGTGTCGTATTGTAACGTATCTTTTTTTAGTGGATACATTTTTTTGTTTGTGTATACCTGTACTGTGATGCACAATGCAATATCGTTTTAAATTATAAAAAATATTATGGAGATAAATTGTAGAATTTGTAGCATAAGGGTTTCATAGCAGATTTATTTTCAAAGCCAGTCAGATGTACCAATTCAAATCAGGTATGTTTCACCTAAAACTACAATATTGGTTATCTGGGTTATCTTGAGGCGACTTGATGAGAAAATGTGTGATTCTCTAGTGAAAAAATAAAAGTTTTGTCCCAAATGTATTTTATTTTACAAGTCTAATTGCAAGAACAATTACATAAACTGACACTTTTAAAATATATCAGCTTATCATCAATTAAAATAATAAAACATATTTAATTTGAATATCCGCTATCGCTCGTACCTCGTCCAGCTCCAAATCCCCGCTCACACCGTAACCACAACCGAAATGCGTTAAAATTCACGCAGATAACAGAAATCAGCCAAGGCCGTGTTATCGCCCACTATTTATACCTAATAGTTGTATTAAATGGTTTCTAGCTATCGGCTCACTTCGATAGGATTCGTTCTGAATACATATTTGTTTTGGATTGGAGATTGTGAAGAAATAATCTTATGTAAAAACGAATAGGTACATGTGAAGAAACGAAATTTTATATGTTGATTGCTTTTTGGTTTGTTTGATGTCATTTCTACGAAGCGACGGATTGCCGGAGTTTTCCGTCTACTCGTAGCACTAATTTTGGGTCTCGAAAATGTGATTGGCTGTCTTTTCATCTAAGAATATCGCGAAAATAACAAATAAACAAATTGTGTACAGACATGTATCTTTTGAAGTGCTGATAGATAGGTTGACTGAAGTAATTATGAAGAAATTTAGTTAATATTAAGTAACGATTGTTAATGCACTAAATCCTTGGATTGGGTGAGTTTTCTCATTTGTGTTTGGATCGGATTCCTAGATGAAAACTATTTATTCTGAAATGGACAACCCCTGTATTGCTGACAGGAAAATGCGTTTCAGGAAATTCTTTTCTGAAAATTGGAGTGCTGGTAAGGATTAGATAGATAGATAAAACTCTTTATTGTAACACACATTGAAAAAAAAGACAAACAGAAACATAAAAGACTTCAAAAATAGTGCCACAACTGGCGGCCTTATCGCTCATAGCGATTTCTTCCAGGCAACCGTAGGATGGACAGGAGTCGAAAGAAAAATAAGGGATAGACTATTTAGGATGAAATAATGAACTAGTATGTTTAAATAAAAGACATTTTATACAAAATTACGTTACATTGGCACAGCCGCGTTTATTTATAGACATACCTACATATTTAAATATTTATTACTTACTGCACTGTCTGAATGTTAAAGGAATGTCAAGCGAAGTCTCGAGATATCAAGTATTGTAATATTAATTCACGTGAGTATATAAATAAGGTTGTTAAGTAATGTTAATTAATGTGGATGCTGACTTTTTAGAGCTGTTTTAAATATGATCGAATATCACTCGGTGTTTTTTTATTATTAAATAAATACCGTGCCGGTTTCTTATAAATTCAAAATAATTAATCTAAAAGAGTATAAAAGCAAAGATCATCATATGGTCTATAAAGCGTTTCATTAAGAAAAAAATATAGGTTAAGTTTACAATATTTGCAAAAAATTGTACACATTGTGCTTATACTCGTAAATTCATAATATGGTATTAGTTCAGACAATTTATGCAAAACTGAGTACTCCAAGGACATATTTCATAGGAACATCTTGGAACCCATGTACGCGCCTTCATATCTGTACTCTGTAGTAGAATTATTTTTCTTCTTCATATTAATATTTATTAATCTATGGAAATATTAACTAAGCTGATGATTTATGTAGGAAGTGTTTTGTAAACTAAATATTATCTTATTATAGGAAGTTTGTCTATATGACGCGGAAAAGTTTCGCCCGCTCGATCCGCTCAAATCAGTCCTACCACAATACGTCTGTTATGTCAAGGACCGACGAACAGATTACATTATGTATGTATATTAACGCGTAATATATGTTTATCTATATACCTAACCATAATATCCGAGACCTGTTTCTGCGCAGATATTGATATTTAAGTTTAGCTCAGATTTCGTAATTTTTGTTTGATTTTACATCATCTCGGTTATATTTATTACGTCTGTGATTTTTGTATTATTAGTCTTTACTGTTTGGTTTGTTAGTTTAAAGGTTAGGTCGGTTTCGAGTAATTAAGATCAATAATTTGACATTTAAATAGATCAATTTATCTTGATACGTAAATTTTGTGCTGCTGTTAACTTTGACTGATGTATAAAATTAGCCATGTTCTTAAATTTGTGCGAATTATATGTCCATAAAATTACCTTACAATATTAAAGATAGAATAAATAGAAGAATATAATATAACTTTATGGTACACCAAAAATAAAATACATACAACAGTCTAAAGAGAGATAACTTAACCTAGGTACAATGTAAGCGGTCTTATAGCATAGAGCGATCTTTTCCAGGCAATCAGCAAAGATCAAAATCATTAGCTCATGAGATCAATCATAAGCTTAACCGACATTAGTTGTAATGGTAATTTTTTAACTAAAGCATTTCATTATTACAAGCTACACTGTATTTAAATGTGTGTATTTAAAAAAATTTAAGTGTGTTTAGGATTATATTCAAGTGCAGGCCCTTGAATATAACTGTATCCTAAACGAGACTATCGGAACAAGATAACCAATCTTTAAGAACGAATAAAACTGAAGCTGAATTCAAATGCATCGTAGTACTGATATATTTTTTTTTTTGTTAAAAGGAATGAGTTTTCACTTGACCGTAATTTGCCTGATGGTAAGCAATCATTACGGTCTAGGATGGAGCGTGCTTACCAAGTAAGAACCGATTCACTCTCGCTTTGAAGATCGCAAGGTTATATTCCGCGGGGAACAGGGAGTCAGGCAGTGAGTTCCACAATTTAGCAGTTCGCACTATAAAAGTGGCAGCAAGAAAAAAAACTTAATAAATTTATACATTACTGCAACAAGGTTGCAAAAATCGTACCTACCTTTTCGAAATCATAGCATTGACCTGTGTCCTCATGAACTTTTTATCTACCATTTTTCACAGATAATTACATTTTTTCAATAATATATGCCAAGATATTGCGTCAATCTGTATCGATGTTTTAATTTACTTATCTTTTATTACATTCTTATGCGTAATGGAAAGGTGACTTTGAGCGTGGCCGGAAGGGCCGTCGTACAAGATGTCATTCAAGAATTACTTTATCTTTTGTTATAAGAATAAGATAACCTTTTACAGATAGTGTCATGAAGCTCGGTACATAGTTGAGATAATAATTGACTTTCATTTTTGTGAATGACGCACTTTCTTATAAATAGAATTATTATGTAATCGATATCTGTTGCAGGAGTAGGTAGAATGTGCATTTTGTTTAAGTAGGTGAAAAAGAAAGAAATATCATTTAAACACATATGTGCACAATAAATATTATATGACTTGCTTCTTATATCTATGTATTATATATTATACAGAGAGCTTTTAGGTTCATTCGATATTTCCAAAACACATATGTATGAAAAAATATCAAAATCATACACGGCTAACTTGAATTTACTTTACCTACACTTATCAAATGTATCTATAAATCTAAACGTATGTACCTATTTATAAGTACATAGGCATCGAAGGTTACCTAAGAAGTATCCTCCAATCTTTATTCCGACCTGATTCCCTAACCTTCTTTACCTGATGCATATTCAAACCTGCCAACTTAACTATGTCATATGCTTTTCAGGCTCTGCGCCCCTCTTACATACATTTCATACATTTTGCTCTACATTTGCATAATCGTGATGATATTTCGTAAATAATGGCGTTTTACACACTTATTTGTGGTATCGATAAATATTCATCGGCTGTTCTCGATTATTGAGATTATACAAGATAAAGACTAGGAATGACTTTCAGTTCCATTCGCAAAAACTTATTCAATTGATCGAATGGCACTTAATTGGTAGGTCCTGATGGTTAAAAACAAATATGAAAAAAATGACATACTTTAATTATAAAATATCTGTAAGTTTTCTTCTAACAAAACGTCAAATCTTTCTATCCGTATTTTCTTACAAATCAGTACTAAATAGAATCAAGAAACCATGTTAACGATCACGAGTAATATTAAATCCTGACCTAAATAAAAAGTCACGGTTTCACGTAAATTGACGTTATTACATATTCATGGTTTGTTTTATACAAATCGACGATATTACTCCCATGAGACGCCTTGTAGTCGCGCAAAAGTTCCGACTCATATATGCCAAATATATGTCACGCGATAGGTTAGAAAGAAAAAGGTCCTTCAATATATCTGCTAAATATTTGGTTCATAGCAATGGACGTGTTGTTAGTATATAAGGACTATAGTTCCACGCTAAAACCATCGGCATCTATAAAAACATGTATGAGCCGTTCGCACCGTAAGCGTCTGTCGACAACCATGTAATAAATTTCATACTCTTCCAGGTAACAACAACGACGGTCAGCGTGCGATTGCACGCTGCAATTCTAGAATACTAGACGCAATGAAGGCTGATTACGGACTCATTTGTACAAAGACTAAATGTTAATGTGCGATAACTTGATAATTATTAGTAGTCTCCAAGTAATATTGTTGTTGATATAGATCAATCAATTTATCAAGGACTTTGTGAGATTGATTTGGCGCGGCGTTTGAGAAAAATAATCAGTTAACAAGTCAATAATAATATTTTATAGGCCAAGCTTAATTAGGTTGTAGTAAATGTTGTTTTGTAAATCATTTGTAGGATTGTTTATGAGGACATTAAATTAAGAGTCGGGTATTATCGGTGACTTAGTTTTGGCATTTGCTTATGCGTGCTTTTGTGGCTTAGATTATAAGTCAATTAGGTTTGGTTTTAAGGTTAGTTCTGTTGACAGGTTAGGCAGTAGTTACTACTTAGGCTTTTAACATCTCCGACAAAAACAGTGGTGTTATAAGTTTGACATTTACGTGATTGCACCATGTTGGTCTACTTTTTCTTTGTTCTTATCTACGTTTTATCAAAATCTGCTCAGCTGTTTGAATATAGTCTAGTTACTTTGGTGGATGAAAATGATCTAAATAGCTCCCATAGACGTTAAATTGTACATATATTGATTTGTCGTATTCTGTGAATGATAAATTAGCATCATGCTATTGTAATAAAACAATATTTTAATATAGCTATCTAATTGTATTAAATTATAGTATTAATTCTTCATATTTATATATTTGTTTACCCGTCATAACAACTCACTAACCATATACATTAATATTCCAGATCTACAAAGGTCTGGACGTGGTGACCGCGAAGGCGACGCCCGCGGAGCGAGAACTGGCGCGGCATCACCTGCTGGATATCCTGGAGCCAAACCAGATGTTCACGGTGGTGGACTTCCGGAACAGGGCGCTCAAGATTGTATCCTTTTTGAACGACAAAAACAAATCCACTCGAGATCGGCGCAGTTGCCGTATGCAAAGATAGGTCTAAAAGCTTATACCCAAGCTATGGGATAAGAATGGCCCTGAATGATAGTTATGATAATATGAGGTTTACGTTTTTATATTTGTCATGTTATAACACATTGCATTTGCTTTGAATACGTAAATTTAGTGCAGTTTTGAGAAATTTTATCTGTGTTTTTAATGGAAATTAAATAAATTTAGTAAATAATCGCAATGACGCACGTAATTTAACAGCACAATACTTGTTCACTAAAAAAGATCATTATTAAACTCCGCACAATGGTACACAAAGGATAATCTGTAATTTTAATACAATTTGTCAAGTGGTGGACATTTTTCAGCCCCACCTGAACAAACTTAACATGACCTTAATCAGGACCATACATGCATAAATTTCTCATACAAATATCAATACATGCCGTGTACTAGTGAATGGAACAATAGTCTGTTAATTATGGCCGAAAAGATATATTGTAACTTGTTAAACACATACAATACCAGGTATTTTGTAATTATTTGGATAGATAGTGATGTGTAACCACTACATTTTAGTGTTGACCCTCAAACACGTGGCCACCAGGTAATAAAAGGCATAAAATCCTCTTTTGATGTTATATATGAACCAAATGTGCAACGATAATCATATTAGTCGCACAGGTCCACTTTAAAAGCAAATGATGATTTGCTGATATTATTATATTGATCCGTCCAGTGGTTTGGGCTGTGCGTTGATAGATCACTATATCAGCCAGTCAGTCAGTCACCTTTGAGTTTTATATTATGTTTAGATTCTCTTCCCTAGTCTGAATAAAAGCGGTGCTGGGTTCGGCGCCGATGTGTGCAAACACTCCGATATCTACACTCGCTGCTGAGTGGGTTTCCTTGTAGAAGCTAAGGTTTTCTGCCACTTAGATCGCTTGCATCGGCCCGTTTATACTGTTTTTACTCCCGAGGAAAGCAAGGAAGGTATAGGTTTGTATCCATATCTATATGATATCTCTGATTGTATCATTTTCTTCTCAAAGCACGGATTTTAGATTTGTACTAAGATATTCAATTGTGTTTAGTCCATATACAGACATCACTTATGTTTAAATGCCGATTCCCCGCAATTTCACCGGAATCATTGCCCTTCAGGCCGGATCACAGTTTTGCTTGCTAGTCTTTGTCTATCCCGTCTTTCAATGTAATGATGAATTTATAAATTATATTACTGCTTAGTGTAAATTAACCTAATAAAGTTTATATTTAAATGATAACTGGAAAAGGCTTGGTACTTCCCCGGTGGACTCCCTATAAAAACCACGCTACAAAACATAATATGTCCGAAGTCATTCCATAGAGTGACCAGTAGTTCCAGCGAGGGCCCCAGTTTTTGCCACAAGTTCGTTCACCACATAAGCCTCTTACCGCTGACGTGCGTCAATAAGATTTCAATCAGCATTACGGTCAAATACGGCCTTTTACAAAGGTTTTCTAAATCAACCGTTATTAATTGATTATCTTGTTAAAGTAGCTAATCATCGACTGTCTTACTTTAAAACTTGCCAATCTCTGCTTTGATAGAAATGAGCTTTAATTTATTGAAATAAGTGTCTCCTGATAAATTATTGCTTTGGGTGCAAATATTTTATTGGTAAGAAAACTGTCTCGATTGAGTTAAAATAGTTTCTTGAAGCAAAAAATTAACATAGATGACCGGGATTTCGGTGAGGTTTGATTGATTTGTAATTATTATGGGTATAATGTGCCGTAAGACATTAAGCTAATTATTTTGTATATAGTTTTATGAATATTTTATTTAATTTCTTCTTTAGCAGAATGAAGTTATTTTTATGTTTACGTAGGATAAGTTTGTATTTAACTACAGCCTGCCTGATGTTAAGCATTGCAACAGCCTAGGATTGTTTTCGAACAAACCTTTTCAAGTACTTTTTACAATTAAAGTACTTCGATTGATGTTATCTGATATTTTTAACTAATTTACTCAGCTATATAAACAGATTGATAACCTCATCGAACAAGGAAAGATTCCGATAGTTGTTGGCGGCACAAATTATTACATTGAATCTGTCGTATACAAAATACTAGTAGAAAATATGGATGACCATGAAGCATTACTCTGGGATAAAAGTAGAAGGAAAAGGGATTACGACGATTATGATAAAGAGCAAGATGCTAAGAAGGTAGCTCTTGAAATAGAAATGGAACTAGCCCCGCAAGATACAGATAAAGTAAATGTTACAGAAACTAGCGAGCCCAGCACTAGTATACAAAATGAATCGAGTGAAGTCAAAACTGTATTAGTAGGTGATGAGATGAAAATGAAAGAAGAATTAAAAGTGTTTGTAGATAATGAGAAGCAGTACTCTAACGAAGAGGTGCATGCAAAGTTGAAGATCATAGACCCAGTGATGGCTGCGAGATTGCACCCTAATAATAGAAGGAAAATTCTAAGGTAAGCGGAACAAGTACATACTAACAGCAAAAATGTCAATGTAAATCAATATTTAACATATTTAAGAATTCAATTGTCGTGAAGGTTCTAAATCTGTCGATTGTACTGTTTAAACAGGTTACATGACTAAGTGAATTTCGTAATGATGCTATTGACTAGCATTGACCTACGAATTAGGAATAAGTTTGTTGGTAAGTGACGAAATGACACACCTAGCAAAGTCAACTTATACGTTTCAGCTGATTTATGTATAAAACCTTGACAACTTCGACAATTTGCAATTTCAATACCTATAAATTCGACACGATCGGGGCCGTCCGTAAAATTTTCCATTAAAGTTGGTATTGTTCCGTCATTTAGCGTATTCACACGATTTTAACATATAAAAATAAATAAATTACTCGCAGTTACTTCATTGAAAAACAACGAAAGTGATGATAACAAATCGACGGACAGCTTTTTATGAATGAAAACGAGTTGCTGTTTGTTTTGTTGTCAATAACAATTACGTTATTAAAGTGTCGTGTCGAGTGTTCGATCTTCAGTTGTATTGCTTCGAGATACGAACCAGGCTGGCTTCAATACTCATTGGAGTCCAATTCTTATGTTTTATCTATTGAATGCCATGTCAAAGTTCGATAACTACGCGCGGTTCACGTGACCATTGTATTAGTTTGGTCATTTAAGCTACACATTAATGGCATTCAACCTTCCGTGGAGATCATAAAAGCTATTTTTATTTAGCAGGTTTTATCTGTGTGGTTTATTGTTTCTCCCGTATGCAGCGGTGTCTCGCTCACATTCCTGAAGTTGAATAGAGACGTCGATAGCTAGTCTAGCGTGGATAATCGGACTAATTGCATTATTAAAGTCTAATTTCGCTTCGAATACCAGTTCAGGTCGAATTACATATATTTCACGGTTTATTCCTTTGTTCGTTACACAATTGCTTGAAGCACCTATACCTACTATACTTGGTTCGGTTCATTGTCTTGTTGCTACGGCAACTAGGTATTTGAATTAACTCCTAAAACACTTGTATTGTTATAATTATCATATTTGCATACATACATTGTGTTTAATTGTCTTATTAAAGATTTTACTGAGCATGAAATATTTTCGTTTATACATACAACTATAAGCTAATAATAGCATACACCATTTTATAGACACACCTTACTCTCAAAAAACATACAATCATAACATTAACATCTACATAGGTATATAAAGTTACTCACTACAAAACTGTATAAAACTGTGTAATGTAAAACATGTCCTCGTATTTGTAGGAAGAACCATTAGTAGATATATATCTTGTGCGTTAAATTCTTATACTTCAGCGTCTGTTATCAGTTAGTTTTATTATACTACAGATTGTAGAAACCTACATTAAATTTGTCATGATATCGGCTAACCTTTAACTTGATTTCCTGTTGCTTAACAATTTACATTTTATCATCTTCTTCGTTGTTTTTTGTTTGAATTTGTTGGGTTTTGTCGTTTCAGTCATACTTATGATAATAAAGGCATCGTTTGTGAGTATTTTTTTAACCGGTTTATCGCAAAACTAGCTCAACAGATTTTTATGATGTTATCCCAGATCAAAAGGAGTAAAACGGCGTAGTACTAAAAATATTTAACAACAAGCTTATTCTATTAATAAGTAAATGTTGTTATACATATATATTCTGTTACGTCAATCATATTTATGATTTAAATCTTTGCTTTGACATCTGTGATTTCATTTAAATAAATAATTAATCGTATTCTGATAAACTTGATTGTTCCAAATTTTAAACACATACATAGTTACCTACTTTAAAATAAATTATGTACATTATTTGACCTATAAAATAGATAGATACGAACGGAAACAAGCCGAATTATTTAATTGGTTTGTAACAAACAATAATGTTTGTTTATGAAATTATAATAAATAAAACTAAATTACAAAATAATACTTTGAGTTTTGATGCTGTAATAAAAGAAGGCGTACTATATGTATAGTGCGTACTATAATTACAACTAATACTCTACTCTCTCTCTACTGTACTCGGATTATTAATTAATCCGAGGTTACATATTTGAGCCTTTTGGAGTCGAGACTTTGGGGCCGTGGGGTCCGGGAGCCCATACTATTTTCCAAAACCTCTCGGAGCGCTTGGTTGACGCGACGCATGACCAATATGCTGGCCTTTTTCTGGCTCAACGTATCAGCATTGCCATCCAGCGTGGTAATGCGGCCAGTATGCTGGGCACGCTGCCCTCTGGTAGTGGGCTGGAGCACTGAGATTATCTTTAGGCTTTTCTAAAGATTTTCTAAGTGCCCCTTTTTGTAGTAGTTAGAAGTAGTATGTTTAGTTTGTCTTCCCTCGTTTTTATATTTTATTATTGTAAATAAAGTTTATATCTAATAAATACTATAATTTGTACATTCCTAACATAATACCTAAACAGAACACAAGTAATAATGTACAGGGGTAGTTTTGACGTATTATGATTGTAGAGTAATATAAAATAATATTTAGCTTCATTTACAAACATTGTGGAACAAATCACATTACGCCATTAACTCGTCGCCAGGCAATTAGGTACTGTACTAGCTAGCTGAATATATGTATGTATATTTTGCCATAAGTACATAATTGCTATATTTTTGGGTTCCTGAAATGGAATTAATTTAAAAGAGCGGTATTTACGTATCTACAAAAAACTGCTTTAATCAAAAATCGTATAAAATTTTTGATGTCCTTTTGTTTTTACAATTATCCAATATCGTAACATAATAAGCATCAAAACATTATATATGCTGAAAACGGTTTTCGTGAGTTTCTCTATGTAGACATTTGTATTAGAATGAAGGTCATGAGATAAAATATAGCGTCCAGGGAAGCTAGAACTTTTCCCTATTGTAAGGTCTTTTATGTTGTTAAAAAGTTTTTTTATTGATAACTAGTGGGTGCTCGCGGCTCCGTTTGCATTAAAAAACTTGCACCCCTATCATTCACCCATTTAAAAGTAGCATTTCCAAAAATCGTTTCTAAGCGGATGTCTACGTCATATCAACTACCTGCATGCCAAGTTTCAGCCCAATCCGTCCAGTGGTTTGAGCTGTGTGTTGATAGATGTTACTCACCTTTGAGATATATATAATCAGGTAAACTTTTTACTACAGCTGGTACCACCGGATAATACGATGTAGCATGCTTGCTTACAATATAACCTTTTTTTACTGTTTAGTTTTGGAACCCCTAGACTATTATCTTAAAAACCTGTTAGGGAATCCAGAAATATGTCTGTCTCTACTATAAATGTCAAGATTCTGACACTCAAAAGCAAACTTAGACTAACGCTTGTCTACAACCCCTTAATATCATATTCTTCTTTGGATCCAAAGTTAAGTCACGTTGAAAAAAAAACAATTACACCAAAAACACACTTTTGCTTTTATATCAGTGAATGATTCAATACCTACAATAAAAATACCTAATCCAAGTGGTTAAATAGCGTATTAAACTAGCATAAATTATCGAGTACGCAATAGAATGGTAAATTTGCTACTTTAATAGACCAAAGGGCAATGTTCCGCCCAACTTACTGGGACCTGAAGGTGATATGTCTTGATAGTTTTCAATTTCAATTTTGATGTCAAATAAGAAATATATTTAGCATAGATATTCTAGTCATTAAATCTTTTATTGGTTCAATTAGGAATGAAGTCTAGGAAATTTGAATTTTGAATTTGCCGTGATTTCATTTGGTTAGGTCCCATTGATGAATGATACTTTATCTCCCACTATTATATAATATAATAGGTACCTGTCATACATATTCGTTAAAACATGTACACAAAATAGTTCACCTGAAAATGTTTCCTATTTTGAAAATCAGTTCCCAATCTTACCTACCAATACCACAATACCAACCAACCATATTTTACCAATTTCTGAAGTAACTCGTAGTTCCAAATCAACACTACATACTCGTACTACATATACGTACTACTTCACTCATTCTTATGCAATGTAGGTACATATTACTATATCACTGTAACTTACATACATATATACATTTACACGTAGATTACGTTCTTACACAACATAGCTCAGCTGAAAATAATTTTACCAAAATTACAATACCACTGATATAGACATATGTATATCTACATATGTACACGTATATTCGTCGTAGATTACGTTCCTATACAACGTAGCTCAACTGTAAAATTTGCGTAGCGTCGTGTCGAAGTAGGAAGTGGTTCGGTGTCGGGAGCTCAGCTAGCACTGGTCGCGGGCTTCCGCGGGCTTTGACCGCTGTCAAGGATGGGCCGCGAGCCGAGCGCCGTGCGCGCGGCGCGACCTTGGCGCTACTACCCGGCTAGGGTGGATAGCTGCTTGGCGGGAAATGGTGGACAAGATGGCGGATGGCAGGTGTTAGAAAAAAAAATAGTTAGTAATAATTTATAATTGCCATGGGTCGATGTTGAGGGTTTGGGAAGATTTTGAGTTCCTCTCTCGATTGGTTAATATGGTACCATCAACATGTTTAATAAAGGTACCACAATACTCGTATAATTTGATCTCGGTTTATTAATAGTGTAAATCCTATAAAAAAAACATAATATTCAAGTAGATCTACTTATGGACTCGTACCTATATTAGTACAATACCGAATTTCAACCTTATCATATGTATTGCTTCTGTTACCATATTAAGTAATTGATACTGTCATACAGAATAGCAAATTTCAAGTAATCGAGGACAGACTTTGGACCTAGTGTGGGATTTTCGTGTGTCAATGCTAATCATTTATGGCGTACAAAGTACGTCGTGTTTTTGGCAGTTTATTATCTTTGTATTTTGGGAATGAGTAGGAGTGGTGTATGGAGTTTAAAATAATGTGTGGTCAAGTACTGTGTTGAATTGTCAATCACAAATGGTTTGCCTCTGGCAGTTATTTAATTGATCGTGATTAATTTTGGATTATTAATGGGGTCATAAATATGTTACACCCACATACATAAATGATGTCTTTGTTAAATTTAGCAAGTTTTTTTTTTTTTTTACATGATATAGGCTTACGCTTGACTCCAACTTGCCTGATGGTAAGCAACGTTATAGTCTACGATGTAGCGCGCTTGCCTAGAAGAAACCGGTTTACTCTCGACTTGAAGACCGACAAATTATAGTTCAAGGGGAATAGAGATTCGGGCAAGGAGTTCCACAGTTGGGCTGTTCGCACGATGAAAGTCGACGCAAAGCGCTTGGTGCGAGTCTTTGGAACCTCAACTGTATAACGGTGCCTCCTTGCCGTACCCCTACTCGTACGATGGTGAAATGGTAAAATAATTATGGCTACTTTGAATTTGTAGTATTTTGTCTCGCATTACTTTTATATGGTATCGATTCAACTTGAGCGTGCTTAAGATATTTTGGTATATTATTTAGTTTTATGGCCGGGTCGGCTCATTACATCGGCATTATTGTAAAAAAGTCTGACTTCGTCAAACTCGGGAAATATACCAATATCTAGTCCGGAAAATGTCCTGAAATTTTCAATGCGTCATAGTCACAGTAGTTTGTATCACTAGCGCGGCCCCCTGATAACCCCGAATTTATTTATCATGTGATTTCTATACATTCGGCAAACCAGACGTATATTATATTACTAAATTTGCGTCTCCAGGGTTACAATTTCTGTGCCTGATAATATAACTTATTGACACTTCTATAACAGGGTCGATATAAACTGACAACCACATGACCAAATCGTTTTTTATTTAAATTTGATAACTCTAAATATCTTATTGCGTAGTTGCGTAATTTGTCGTCGACTAACACTAGTCTTCGCTTGATAATCTGACGCGTAACTTGATGCCAGCACCACTACCGCGTATTGACATACAATATCTCGATCAAAACATTTTAGTTACAATTTTATACGCGGGCTGAGATATTGGTTTAATTACAGACTTAAGTCTAAAAACGTTAATAACGGAACTTATATCTAATAATAAAATAAGGATGGTACGTAGATTTTCTTGATCCAGCATTTACTTATAACAAAGTATAACAATAACAATAAACGTTTATTTGACTTTATTAAAAAGAAACAGGTATAGCAGTAGTGAACATTTGAAATTGTACTATGAGTTAAATTATTTTAATGACAGGACCAATAGTTCTTTCTTATTCTTTGGTACTCATAGGAATTTACCATTGTCTAGGATAAGCTTCTTTTTCACTCAGTCACCCTATCCATGGTTTATCATAGGACCTCTACGTCAAAATATGCCTTTTTCTGGGCCACTGTCGGTTATTTATTCATTAATTTTGCAAACGTATGAATATCTCATACGGTCTGTTGCTAAGCGAACCTCACCCGGAAATTGTAGGAAAGTCTTTCTGAAAAGCTAGCACGGTTTTTGTTGATTTAGTACTCTGTAGGTCAGGTCTAAAATACATCGGAATCAGGCTTTCGTGATATATGTATTATGTAACGAAACGTAAAGTCTTTTAAGACTAAGGAAGTCTGTTGTCAGGATTTTTCGTTATGAAGGACGACTGATATTGCTGTTATTTGACTGCTGTGTTATGCTATGATCATATAATCAGGGAGTACAAGTAAATGAATATTCCAAGACATTTTACAAATACCACATTTACTCATCCAAATGATGTCCACGTCAGTCGACGCTTTAACGTTGGTAAGACGTTTCTTTTTTTTTAGTTTTGAGACAAAGCTTCTCCAACAAATTTTTCAGCGCTGTTTTCCCTATTTCCTTCGTATAGAGACCGAGCGTTAAAAAGGGGGTAAAAAACACGAGTTGCGCTTGCATAGCTAATAATTCACAATTCAAGGGCGCCATCTTGGATTTTTGAAAAATTGTCGCGTAAAATGTGGCAAATATCGTAACATCCGGCTTGCTATTAGATATGCCCGTGTTTCCGGTTGGAACAGGGTGTGCCATGTGTGTATGATTTTTTATTGTTATTTTTTTATGATGATGTGGGTAGTGTTTCTTTGTATAGATGATAACATTTTCATGATGATAAGCTTGAAGTACCCTAGGGTGTAACACACTTACCTAAAAGAATCCTAGTTACTTATTAAGACCCATGTTGCCAGACACACATCCAGTACAGTGTACTAAAGTTTTACCATCCTTGAGAGAAATTTAGAAGCAAAACGCTTTGTAGCTTCCCCAACTATACCAAGCTATAAGAAGAAGAAATGTATGTCCCACCCCCTGTTCCTAGGACGGGAATCATTTTAATTATCCTATCAAACCAATTTCTACGCGCAAAGGTCATTCATTATTAAATGTTACCCAATGACAGCGCATAGAAATTTACTTATGGCCAAAGCTCACGGGGTCAGTCTAGGTACATAATAAATATTGCCTAACACCATGAAACAGTGTTGAGACAAGCCTAGTGTCCTCGGGCTGTCGTCACGTGGAACTTGTTAACTGGGTCAGTTCGAAGGCCCTATTGCTAACATACTGGGCTATTTGGAATGTTGGTGAAGCTGGTTGTAATATGATATGATTTTGTGAAGTAAGTTGGTTAAGAAAGTTCTAAGACTTCTTCTTGCAGAATGAGAGTGGTCAACTCTGGGGTCGAGAGCTTATCACGCCGCCCTTATTGCAATTAACGTATGGACTTTCTGGATTAAGACTCTAAAATAATGATGGTACATCGCTCAGTGGTGGCGTGAAAAGGAAAACTCATTCCAATCAGTAGACATATGTATATTTACTATCGCTGAATTTTCTTGTCATGTAGTAACGTAGCCGTAGCTTTTTGTATGCTGCTGGTATCTGCAAACAGGCAAAATAATTTGATTGAGTATGTTTAATAAAATCAATAATAAGAATAAAAGAGAAATAAAATCACTTCATTGGCAAGTGTGATATTGTAATAAAATCATAACATGTTATTCACCAAAAGTGTCATAAGGTAAGAATAATAGTAATACCAAGAATTTAAAAATGTCGTAAACTCCTAGTAGCCCAGTACAGTTAGGTATAATAAAACAGGCCTAGGAATGGGAACGGGCGAAAACTCCGCCAACGGAATTACATTACGCGTGACGTCACTGTTGCTACGCGCGACTGGCGCCATAGAATACGCGCTAGTTTCACACGTAATACGCAGAATAGACGCCAGTTTGATACGCAATATGGTATGCATGGGCTATTATCATTTTTTATCAACAAAAAGTTACATCTTATTTGTTTTAACCGATTTTTGAATAAGGATTTTTTTTCAATTCGATTTGTATTTACACATATTTCTATACTAATATATAAAGCTGAAGAGGTTGTTTGTTTGTTTGTTTGTTTGTTTGAACGCGCTAATCACAGGAACTACTGGTTCGAATTGAAAAAATCTTTTAGTGTTGAGAAACTATTTATCGAGGACAGCTTTAGGCTATATTAATATTACATCACGCTGCAACTAATAGGAGCGAAGAAACAATGGAAAATGTGGAAAAAACGGGGAAAATTATTCATCTTTGAGGGCTTCCGTTGCGGGCGCTGCGAAAACGGTTCAAGATATCAAAAAAATATGTATGAAAGAATTATTCCTCTTGAAATGATCTAACAAAATATCCGCAACAGTATATGTCTATCTTTTAAGATTAACTCACTAGAACCGTTTTTATGGTAATAACTATTCCGCGGACGAAGTCGCGGGCACAGGCTAGTACTTGATATTGCTAATAAATCTTGATAAAATTTTAGTAGTTCTGATGATCTGTTTAGGCTTGTAAACATGTTTGCGAAATGTAGGAAGTGTCGTTTGTATATTTTTAAATGTTTTCTTTTCTTTAATGTCCATGAATTTCTCGGAAACCATGAGTGATAACGTTATGATATATTTTCCTTGCTGATTTTAGTTAACTTATATCAACTTAGGAAACTGATGAAATGAAATTATTCTAGTAACTTCTACGTCTGC
The DNA here is from genome assembly GCA_964023185.1 of Macaria liturata. Taxonomy (NCBI): domain Eukaryota; kingdom Metazoa; phylum Arthropoda; class Insecta; order Lepidoptera; family Geometridae; genus Macaria; species Macaria liturata. The sequence goes on along the minus strand of OZ026825.1, from coordinate 10,321,546 downwards.
CTAGCCTTATTATTTTCGGTCTTGGTCTTGCATTGTCTCTTCATTATTCATATCCTTATTTGAAATTTCTGTAAATCTCTTTGAGAATTATTTAAGTACTTAACATTTTTACATAAAATCGACTATACTGCAACTATTTCCTTACAGCCTCTGGCACCAACTGTATAGATATCTAGGCTGTGTCGTGCTAAAACAAAGGTCCTCCAGCACCTCCGAGAAATAAGGAAGTATTCTGCCCTTGACTGTGACTTGTGGCTATGACTTTGAAAGTACCGAGCTTTTTCAGCGAGTTTTAGAAATAAAAAAAGCTTTTTAGTGTTATAAGTGTAGAATTTTATTTTGTTTTTTAGTTTCTCTTTAACGTGCAATTAATCGATATTATCATCGTGATTTTTAATACGGGACAGGTTTCCATACGAGAATGAGCTCTCAAAAGCGAGATAGGGATATAATGTATCCTGAATAAACTCGAACGAAACCGCAGGTAATAACTTGTATAAATTTGTTTAAAATAAATTTAGTCAGAAGGATTTCGGTACCATCATATATCAGCAAATAGAAAACAAACATACGTAGTAAAAATTACCTATTTTTCAGAAAACAAGTAATATTTCATATATATTGTATAGTTATTAAAACCTCTGTGCACAGAGATCGTCTCGAGACGACAAGCGCGTGCCTCTTTACGTGGTGCGAATAAAAACCAGCGTGAATTACGCATTTTTTGACGAGGAAAAACTCGAAAATGTACAAGGCAAATTGTAGTAAAACCAGTTATTAAAATTTTGTAAGAGCTTGAGCGAAAATGTGGCGGTTTCTATGCAAAAATACGGTTTCTATGTATGCGATGATAAGACGAGCAAAGCAACAGATTAACAATAAAATTGATGTCTTTACAAAATGAAATAACGATTGATATGGACAGCTTTTGGACAAATAACTGTTCTGAGAAATTTAACATTTTACGTGTGGCCTCTTGTGTATTCCGTAATAAATACTTAATTGTATGCCCCGAATAGAAACGAATATAGCTTTATAGCTATAGTTAAGCTTTACTAGAAGACCGTAGGGAGTTGATAGGCTCGCGCTAAACTAGAACTCCTCTGCTGTTAAGCAACGTTATAATCTGCAATCTAGAGCTGTCTAGACGAAATCAGTAAAAAAAATCTAGCATTGTCTTTCTCATCTTGTAAGATCTTACTTAGTATCCATCGAACGATCTAAAATATATGACCATGTTTAGATTGACATTAGAGTTTATTAGGAAAAGTGTGAATTATCGCAAAGTGAAAATGAGTCACATCACATAGGTACGATATGTACATTATATATTCTGATGGCACTTAGCCTTTATAAATTGACCAAATGTTATGTGAGTACATAGTTTATTGGTCAGCATTTTAGCATACTTTATAACATGAAAATCATTACTGATATTGTAAAGCTGCAAATACAAAATGCGTACAAATAAAATTACGAAATCTCGATTATTTGAATCTAAAAGATTTGTAGTTTTCATGAAATACATATGGTAAGGAATTGTTTAATTATATTTATTGAAAACCCCTATAAACGCTAGGTAGATATTTAAATCGGATTATAAGTAGCTAATGGCGTACCGCGGTGTTACCTTTGTGTTATCTGGAATCAATAGAAAGTTCGTACTTATCAGTTTTTGAATTGTATGTATATATTCTCAATCTTCATCATCAATTCGGGTCAGTTAGCCCGGGAATCCTAGCTTGCTTACCTAACTTGAAAACTAGCGTCAGAGATAAACTGAATTATTTTGAGTGAAATCTTTCCGTTGAGGAACGAGCGCAGAATCTGTCCTCGGCGACCTCCGCGTATCAAATATAATCGGCAGATGAGATCACGGTCTCAAATTGATTACCACGATCGATTCGTGCTCACAGCATTGGGCAATAGATTTAAAAGCTGACTCGAAAATCATCGCGTCTTCACTTCACCAGCATTAAGGACCGTCACGACTTATTCTAAAAAAAAAACGACGACATAAATTGAATTCTCGTAATAACTTGCTCTGTTTTTTTTTTCAGAAAAGCTTAGGCAGCCACTGTTGTCATATGTATATATGTAGCAGACCTATTATTACTTGTATGCTGTAGTTTTTATTTAGGTACTCATTTTAATTTCACAGCCAGATTTTGACCACCTGCCATAAGACAAGTGTTGTGTTCAATGGTTGAGTAATAAAAATACCTATAAATTATCATTATTTAGCTGATCGATTAATTATTTCCTATGATATGATTTAGCACGCAGTAGACTGTTTGTTCAGTTGATTGTAGTTCCCCAGCTCCGTGGTTTGCCTGGACTAGGTTTATTTATTTTCAATGTTTCCGTGTTTTTCTTACAATGTTTTTATATCTATTTGCGTCGTATAAATGCTAGAAACGAAATCCTAGAAGAAAACCACGACCTACATAGAAATAAATTAATCCAACTATAGACTACCTATCATTTACAACTTGTCTATTCCTTGGAATAGTTATCAAATAGTACGTTTTCGTGGTTTTTTTATAAAGAGAACGCTGTGATGAATTTTTGCTGCACATGACAACCGCAATAAGTTGTATTGAGGTTGTCCTATACAAAGAAAAAAAATCCTTGTAAAAAATGCCAAAATAGAGCCGGAAAAATAGAGCCAAAACGGGAAAAAGAGCCGAGTCAAACACCAATTGAGGATATACCACTTTGTTATAGACCTAAGTCTACCACTGGACCAAAAGTTGATTTTGAGATGATTCACAAAGCACAGGTTAGTTGTAAAGGTAGTAAAGTAGCTCTTTTGCTGGCAGTAGTAGCGGCGTGTCCCGACACATTACTATAAATCACTCAATACACCACGCATTCCTGGATCACGCCCTTATTCTGGGAGGACAGACAATGGTGTATTCTTATTTATAATGAGTTTATTTTTTACATTTGATAGGATCACGCTTGACTACAACTCACCTGATGTTAAGCAACGTTGTAATATACGATCTTGCGCGCTAACCTAGAAGAGACCGCTTTACTCTCGACTTCAAGTGCGACAAATTATAATGGTGGTTGAATAAAGGATGAGCAACATGAGAGGAGTCGAGGTAGAGAGTCGTAGTCAGATAGAAATCATAAGTTGCACCCAACACAGTTGTGTGGAAAACATCGGGGTATAAATTCCAAATCTAAACCTTTGCTTCGACTACTTTCCTAAGACTTAAAACCTAAAATAACTTTACTTTAACTTTAAAACTCATTTGTCATTTCCCTCTCAGATAAATGAAAATGTCACTTAAATTTTCTCCACACAACCGATATCTAGTAAAACCGCTAATTACAATAAAAGCATTATTTGATGAGAAATTCATCTATAACCACTAAAACGACGTACGCGATAGATAGCCTACAATTGTTAACTCGACTAAAAAAGTCCACCAGTTTGTTCAACTTGATCTTAGTCAAGCAGTGGGTATCACTCGCATGCCAGTTCTCACTAGAATACCACTGCGCGCGCGCACGGACAATTGAACACACTTCCTTATTGTAATGCTTGCGTCACTCCGCGCGCCGTCCTACAGGACTCTGGGGCGCGTACTTCATCTTTATTGTATTTTTGGCTTCATTATCTTGATTATTATGGGATTTGACTTTGTCTTTGATCTACTTCTTATCTAACAGCCTGGTTCGTTGGAAAAATGCCGTGATGTCTAACGCTCTGGATGTACGTACAGGTATGAAACCGCCTATAAAATATTATTTTAAAATTTTTATTATTTCAGTGCTCTAAAGAAACTCCTGCAAGCGACAGTACCATACACACAACTAAATATATTATCTTAACCTAACTACGATTCAGAGGTAGGTAATTAATAAGTTTTATACGGTAACTCGGTTGCATTTTCATACCAACTATTTTGGACGATACAAAAACATTAATTATTCAAGAAATACATAAATCACAAAATAAAAAAGTACTTACAACTTATTCATCAAATTGTCAAACGAGTACGTAAAATGCTAATATATTTAATACGAATAAATAATAAATGCTAATATATATGTATATTAGTTATTCACGAAAAGCTGAAACCTTCACAATTGAGTGCTATGCACGTTGCAGGTCATTGACCCCGTGACATGCGAGATCGCGTACATACATACTACTCGCAGCCTTCAATGGATGCATGTGTATGACTCAGCCATTCATTGCACTTCAACGACAATGCAATGCAGAGACACTCAATATGCACTATATTTAACACAACATTTAATAATTTTACAATAAGTAGCAATTTGAACAACTAAATAAATTAAATAAAATAAAATAGCCTTTATTGCTAAACTTATTTATTATACCTCATTTGAACAACTAAACCTCTGAAATTTGTGGGCATATATAAAACATACAGTCACAAAATTTGACACACGTTTTTGAAGACTAAATAGGCTATCATATTCAACTTTCAACTATTTCTGAAAATATCATTAGGGTTAGAAATCATTTTTAATTGAATTAATTAGCATCGGCAATAATATAGGAAAAACTACGTTAAAAAAATTAAACACCAGTATATCATGTACTTCTGATAAACACCAACTTGCATTCGGGCGCCTCCTGCACAAACGACAATGTTAAAAGGGAAGAATACCAGTTCTATAGAATAGAATAGAATGTGATCTGACATAAACCATGGTGAGAGTGGTACTTAGCTAGACAGGATTTTTTTAAGACAATTTTCGTCATAATTTTACAGATTTTTACAGAATGTTTTTGGTGGGATATTTTTATAAGCACACAGCAAATAAAACCGCACCATTATGTAGAAAAACTTCTAGCAAAGCGAAGTGGGCGCCTGCGATACAAGTGTATACTTAGTGCAGGGCTCACAGGAACACAAACAAACCTTCAAAAGTAAAAAAAAAACTGTAACTCTATATCTATGTATATATTAGTTTCTAAGGTTATATGTAATACTTTCAGTGAATAAATAATTTTGTATTGTATTGTATTGTATTGTAAATGAGACGTCTATAGGGTGTGATGCCATTGAGTGCAGTCAAATACCTACTTATTCAGTACGCGTGTGATTTTTGCTATAAAAGTTGTTTCTACAATAAGAATAATGCGGTGTGAGTGAATTATTGAAAACGTGACGAAGTGTAGGGTTGATGAATTATTTTTGGAAATTACTTTAGAAGATTGAGTACAATAAATAAACAATTTATGATGATGGATGTTTGATGATAAATTTTGTATATTTATTATTAAATTATTATTATTTATTTATTAAAGTTAATTACAACAATGTACCTGCTCGTGAAAAAAATTATTAAATCTTAGTTTAAAACGCACTTCTACCAAATTTTTATCCCGTTAAAAGATCTAAGCAAATTGAACATTACGTAAATTATATGAATATGGACAATGGACATCTATAAAAATATGCTTACCTACACATGGTTTAGCCCAAAGTTTGCCTTTGCTATTTTTTATATTAGACGCTTACTTTAAACAGTGACTATCGTACATTTAATTAACAAAGTGGCTAGACGACATTAAAAAGTGGACAAAACTGAGCTATCCGCATCTAAAAGAAGCAGCATGGGACCGCAGAAAATATTGCCAATCGGCCTCCAAACTTCTATTATATTATGAAGATGGAACCCGATGATGATTATGATTGTACATTTTAGCTCAATATAATAGATAGATTGATAGAATATTCTTTATTGTAACATACGAAATAAAAATAAAATACAAAGAAATATATTAAACATAACTTATACTAATATATCATCGTACAAAGAAATATTACGAAATATAATAAAGACACATGTATCCTACAGATGTTACACAACCTTATTCAAACGCACTCGTTTATAATCTGTGGCCGGCGCCTCCGCGTCACTTCCGGCCGCCCGAGACATTCATTCATAAACTACACACATAAACCTGCCAGGGTAATTTAGACTTAATTGATACCAATTTAGAGATGATAATCGCTCTGAGTGATGTTGCGACGTTGATGGTGATAAGTGGCAGATAGAACCTTGACTCCTATAGTTGGTGGGTTTCAGGACGTGAAAACGGTTTTTTTAATTGTTTATGAGTGTTAGGTCCTAATGTTTCCATTGGTGATGCGAATATACTTTTTATAGTTTTAATATGAGAATTAACAAAAAAAAACAAATGTTATGGCTCATATTTCAGATTTTATTGAACAAGGACAATAAATACATTCATTCATTCATTCATTCATTCAAGTACACTGCGTCGAACGCTCAAATCTTATCATGGTTTTAGATGTGCTAAGATTCAAATAATGAATAAATCAGAATATAATTTGTATATTGTGTGATAAAATACAGAATATCTGAATAGCTTTTGAAAACGATAATAATTTTACCATGGTGATAGCATATTTTGTAGTCCAACAAGTTCGCTAGTTAATATTATAATCAGTCGTGAGCTAGCACCTTCTTTCAATTTGTTCCGATAGCTTTATTTGAAAGCAAGTATTTTTCAGCACATACAGTGCACCATTTTCGAGTAAGTTGCTACAGTGTCGCTGCCAAATCACTGTCTAATAATGTCGTACAAAAAAAACTACGAAAATCTTAGTTTAATTTACTTATCTATAGTACAATTCCTCACGTACAGTTTTTGGCCTTCAATAAGTATAAAGTACAAAGTTCCTAAGCCCTTGACAACTGTTTGCCCTTGGACAGAGTACTTGACAATGGTTCGCACTAGTATTTGAATACACTAAGTACCATTTTTATGTTTCCGCTATGAATCGTGAGAAGTTTATTAGTTTGGATAAGGATATGTAGGTTTGTAGGTACATGACTTGATCTGTTATTTATTCTGTGGTTGCTTTTTTAGCCTGTGGTATGGGCTAAATGTGATGTGATTGTTGATGTAGGTCTTTTGAGAGGTTCGGAGCGTGCATCTAGTAAATCTGTAACATAAATTTAAATGAAAACATTGATTCGGATTGAGAAAGTCATTCTATTTGGAAATCGGCTAAAAGGTTTTATTAGACCAATTATAGCATCATCATCATCACATATTAAGGGCGAGGCCCTTGTCTGTGGAGCATGCGCCATCCGATCTTGTGCCAATTCCTTGACCTCCATATACAAATTATTACAATATATAATAAATAAAATTTTTGTCACATTAAACTTAGAAATACAAAAACATATGTACGATACATGTATACGCCGACATAGTACACGCTTCATGTCACAACACTTCCATCAGGAACGGCAAGATAACTCCCTTAGTGAATTAATTCAATAATGTTGGTATAATACGTACACTATAGATATAATATACTATAGGTATCGTTCCACACCGAAGGGCAAAGGTGTAAAAAATGACAGCACAAATTACCTAATAAATAACTTTTGAGCAAAGAATTAAATTGGCGGTATAAATCTCTTTAATACGATGTAATTTTTTAGACGTATTTATAGAAGACCAATATGGCCACCCACAAAGTTGAGAGATTTACAAGTTTTTTCCAGAGATATACCTATGTAGGTAGGTGCAAATTTTACTGGATTGTAAAAATTTAGTATATTTTGTCACACAAGTGTAATTTAGTAGATATACTACTTTGACAAGCTTTTGTTAGGAAACGTCTATGTAGGTATTTGTCAGACAATAATTCCAAAACCATTAATTTGTGTTTCTATTTAAGTTTAGCCGGTTGATCATGCGTTACCAAAACTTTATACATATTTACTAAAGAAGAATACCCTGAAAATACTGACTGCTTCATAGTAAAGACTACAAAATTATATGGAACAGCTGTGTCATCAAAAACAAGTTTGTGGCTTTCATCTTTCTTTTAATCTTTCTTTCTTTAAAGTATGAAATTTCACCACTTGTACTTACTTGTATGCCTATGACATAATACTAGAAACAAAATGAACATGGCCTATCATGGATTACCATGTAAGGCCATGTTCATTTTGTTTCTAGGGGACAAAGCTAATGCTTTGTCCAATCTCCAATCGGACTTTATCATCACATCTCTCAATCATCAAGGTCTCTCAAACGCTTTGTCCTTTTCAAAGATTCCTCAAACATTAGCAAGCTGACTGAGTGAGTGAAGCATGCGAAGGGTCTTTGTTTCAGTAGGCTGTAATTTTAATTTAATTTGCTGAGTTATTATTCGTTTCTTGTATTATGTTTGAATATTAGAAGATTCAGTTTGTTACAATTATTTTTCGGTGACATTTTTAATCTATTAAGTACTTACTTATCTGAGGTTGGATGATGCACTCAATCCTGCTCCTGTTTTTATTGTTTTTATGTTCTAATTTGAATTTTCGCAATAATTCGAAGTCTTAAAACTACTTATAAATAGCGTAAATATGACGACTGTTTTATAAAAATTAGCTTACACAAAATTCTTAGTCTTATTATTGGAGAAACTTCTATGAACATTTTTTGTGCCTATGCCGTCGCTAATTAGTTATGTAATTAACTGCTGAAGTGACAGTCGCACACGTAATACTGTGGTTAGGTGGAACATACTTTTAATGCTGTTGGGATGGTACTGGCCCTCTTGCAAGCAATTTTTAAGTTAATCGTATTTTTTTTTGTTAGAGGTCTCCTATTCGCTTTACAACTATGTAGTTATATCTTGTCATCGCTTCAGAAATGTTCCGTGGCCTCGATGGCCACTCGCGACCCCAATGTTTAGTGTATAAACTGTAGCCTAGCGATATGCCACGGATTCACTCGCATTGCCAATTAATACACCGCTTTTTAGGACAGAATTTTAGTGTATATGTCTGTTATAAGTTCGTATAAGAGTAGACAACTCTGATAAAGATTTTATATGTAAAGAAATAAATTAAGGCATTTCTTTGCTTTAGTCGCAACGTTGCCACGAATATTTGAGAGTTTTTCGAAAATAACAAATATGTACCTATATGCTTTACAGTACGCCTGTTTAAATTTAACGCTTTAATTTTTATAACTAGCTACAAATCTTAACCAGCGCAGACATCAAACTTTCATTCATATTTTCAAACTTTGCTTCGTATTTACATTCATTAAACCTTAAGCTTTTATACTACTAACGCGTTAAAAGCATTTTGTCTACCAAACAGAAGTACAAAAACCATGACAGGCAGACAGACACTGTCACAATGTTGGCTATGTTGAGTCTATTGTAATGTTGTGCTTGAAGCGGCCTTGAGCGCTTCCTCTCGCGTCTTCCAAGGGCCAACATGTGGCTTGTAGTTGTTGCTAACCGCTAGGGAGGGGGCCAGTCCTTCGAGGAATGTCGACATTGATGTCGATAACATATTTTGACCAAAAAATGAAATATGTAGATACTAGTAAAAATATTAATATCATAGTTTGTTTTTAAAGAAATCATTGAGTAAACAGTTATATTTATAATTAAACAATTGTAATATGACTTACGGTAAAAATCAAATGAATTATAAATTATATCTTTTAAAATTTGTCAAGAAATTAACAGGCTAATTTTTGCGTGTTGTTTTCGGCCTGCTTTCACGCAACATCATTATCACTTCAATGCAGCACTATCAGCACCGCCAATTATTATCGACAATCAAACGGCGCATCACTAATCACACATCACATTATAATAATATACATCCCATCTCTAATCCCCATAATGCCCATGGTGGGGAATCAAGGATCGTACCAATTAACATGTGCGGACTTTTAAATTAACCAAACCATGATACTTACAGTTATGGAGTATTATAATGTTCGGCGGTTACGGCCACCTCGTACTACCGTAGTTGTGATATGACTTATAATATTCACATTCAATTTTGAGTATAAACGTGGAGTTTGTTAATTAGTATGGAATTTATTAATATTTGGTATTTTTTATTGGGTTAGTTGAAAGATATTCCTTGATAACCAACTAGGTCCTGAATACGACGGACAATACTTCGATTTGATTACTTAGATAGATTTGAGTATTCGTTTTTATTTTTATGTGTGTATTATTTTTTATTTTATATTATACTCAGGCGTTGCCTTATTTGAGTATAACAATGTATACACAGTAACACATAACCATAATGAGATGGGATATTATAATAATAATAATAATAGACGGTCTTTATTTCAGACAGCAGGGTCCATAGGAAGGTTCACACACAAAAGTACAAAATAAAGGCATAAAACAAGATTAAATTAAATTATGTAGAAATACAGATTACGTGACAATATCCAACCATTGCCGGCAATGATATTATATGTACAAGTACTAGATTGGCAGTTTACGGCAGCGACGCGTTGACACTTCGTATATGGCTGCAGCCATATCTGACGTCAGTTGCCTGCTTGATATTTAGTAAGCGTGACGCGTCCGTTAAAATAATTCAAAATGGTGAAATGTGCTGTTAAAAATTGTATCGCGGTCTGAAAAGGATGATAAAGCAAGTGGCGTTACTTTTCATAAGTAAGTTTGAATAATTTTGATCATATTGTCTAAAATTACATCAGAAAATAAAATAAATATATCGTGCATTATTTTTGCCATCGGTGTTACCAGTAAAGTGATTTTGATTTTTCCCACTTATAAGGGAGTTTAGTTAATTAAATAATGAATGACGGAAGTGTGCCAGTAATATCTATGAATAAAATTTCGGCAACGTCTGTAATATACTCAATCATTACGAGAAGTAGTAGTATTTTATTAAAACGTGTCATCATTACAGATGGATCATTCTCTTTTGTTAATTATGCTAGTTCTAGGACTTTGAAGTAGAGTTTGAGAACGTATCTATACTATTCCAGATACATCAATTTAGGACTTTATCTAAATCAATGTTATTTACGCACGTCGCATTACGATGTTACACCAGCGGATCCAAAGTTACCAGGCAAGTCTCTTATATATCTTATTTGGGTTATATCATTCAACTATATAGTATTTAAAAACGCAGTGCCTACACTAAAGCCTACGTAATTTGATATTCATGTTTCAAAGTGTATTATATCTGTAAGTTTATTATGTTATTGTCAAGTATGTTTTGTTTTAAAAGTGCCCAGTGTACGAAAAACCAGTAAGTAAATCAAGTTCATTGTACCACTAGGATTAAAATTTACACTTGTGTTGTACTAGTTTTATTAGTTATGAATTAATAAAGACCTTTAAAATTGAAATTGAATTGAAATTGAAGTCTCTTATACCAGCGTCTTTAATTAATGAGGATGTTTAATTAATGTATTCATCTAGACATCATTGCATGATACTGGCACTAGTTGTAACTAGTCAGATTGATTCCGCAAGATCTTTGTGATATCGATTTATCGTTTACAATTTAAATCCGGTGAACCCGGTTGGATTATAACTTTTCATTAGAGGCGAGTTTATGTCCCGATTAACAATATATGAGACGGTCACACCGTCGGTTCTGGAACCGAATTTGGAGCGTATTGTTTGGAGCGTATTGTATATTTCAAGGACCTCTGTTTCGATGTCCAAGGCCGAGATTGTGCGTCAACCTTTTACCTTGCATATTTCAGACAATTAAATTGATGGCTTGCACCAAATGCTAAAGTTATTCCTATCTCGACCAACCATGAGCTGGAAGGTCTTTAAAATACTAGCGGTATGGTACTCACGATACTGATTAATTCATTAAAGTAAAATACATTTTGCGAGTTTAGATGACATGTCGACTTTTCAACGTAATGTAAATCAAAACCAAAACCGACGTATATCTCGGTATGAATTTTACCAACCAGCGTTATTTCAGCCAGTTACCTCTGCTCCATGATGAGATAAGGAAAACTACAAAGCAGATTTTCTACAAATCGACACCTATTAGATTAATCATTTTGCCGTATTATATTTACGTTAAATTATTATTTTCACGCTATGCTCAAAGTCAAAAGGACCAATGCGAAATCTACAGCTTTTTGGATAATACTGCAGTTTAAGTATAAATTTGTTTTCTTTACAGATTTATTCCCTGGATTGAACTTGTTCGGCAAGTAAGCCGGCTTGAAGGGCTAATCAATAGGTGTTCGTTGAGTTTACTTACAAAGAAAGAATTCTTAAAAGTCTTAATAAGGAATTGATTAGCTGCTGTATTACACAAGGCTAGTCTTTTGTCCAGATGTAAGTAGCGGGTATATTCCGCTAGTTCGTACTAGTAACCGTAACTTAATGAGTCTATCCATCTCTTTCACGTGAGCTTGTCAGTCCGTAAGGTCGAATTTACCTTTGTGTAACTGATGTGTGCAAAATGACGAATTGTCACACTTACTTTGCAAGCAAAGACAGTTTGCGAACAGACGACAAACGTTAGATTAGACTCAGGGCTTTCCTGAGATTTCTAACCGCCACGGGGCTTTCCTGTGCGTTAACAGGCGCATAATGCGTTAATACAAGGCTTTCCTGCGCATTTGGAGGTGCACAATGCATTTATACAGGGCTTTCCTGAGATGTCTAACTAGCACCATAATTCTAAGACAGGGCTTTCCTGTGCGTTAGAAGGTGCACCACGCATTTAGACAGGGATTTCCTGTGCGTTAAAAGATGCAAAAAGCGTTTATACAGGGCTTTCCTGCGCATTTAGAAGTGCATAATGCACTTTAACAGGGCTTTCCTGCTTTATTAAAAAAAAATGAAAGGTTATTAAAACAAATGTTCACTAACATTTTCGTAGGAGTCACAGTAGTGTTAACACGTCAAAAATCCAAGACGTACTGAGGAAGTGAGTCCGCCCGGCGCTGCGCGAGCGTTGTGCGGGAGGGGGGAGCCGATCGATACCGAGTCGAGCCGACATGACTCGACGCATGGAAGGGGCGCCATAGAGCAAAATAGTGTTGCCACACGTAAAATCCAAGATGTTATCTCACAGTGGGTCAAGCGAAGGATCGGACACCTAAAAAAAAAACATGATATTCGCTGATAACAGGTATAAAAATATCTGTGAAAGGTTGAAACGAGTAACTGTGCTTGACAAATTATATACAGTATGTTTCAATTTTTTTTTTCACAATTTAGAACACGTATATAATTTGTCAAGCACAGTTACTCCAAGTTTCAACCCTTCACAGATATTTTTATCCCTGTTATCAGCGAATATCATGATTTTTTTATTAATAAACAATGTTCCGTAAGTTGCAAAAGTGTGCAAATTTAATACATGCTAGAAAACCAAAGAAAGATCATAATTCCAAATTTGCAGCGAGTAACAAATTTTTTCACTCGTGTTATTAACCATAATCATTGTTTTTTAATAATAAACAATGTTCCGTATGTTGCAAAAGTGTGCAAATTTGATTCATGTTAGAAAACGGTAACAAAAACTTAATTCCAAATTTGCACAAAGTAACAATTTTTTTTGGCAATGTTATTAATAAAAAACACTTTTCACCCCTTTTCAACCCTTTCCGTACAACCCACAAGGGTGCAAACTCACACGGTCACTTATTTTACCCTTCTGAACAAATTCACAAAGTTTGGCCGAGTAACTAATTTGTTGGGGGTTTTGGGCTTTATTGACTGGACTATTACGCTGTATAGCATTAAAGCTGTCAATGCGTGCGTCAAAAAACATACCGGATGCACTGCAGCCTATATATAAACCATGCCTGAACAAAACATCCTCAAAAATTTCATTTGTTTAAAAAAAAGTGGCCATAGTAACACAATATCGGTATTACCATTAGCCTGAAAAAAATTAAAGCTTTTAATCTTAATTCCCGATAAATTTAATAAAAATTCTGCTATGAGTAAAGTTTTTCTAATACTATTAGTAAAAGTGAACTAGTTTATCTGCTAAAAGTTTATCCATTAACGTTGCTTATTGTTTAAATTTCGTTTCAAGGCAAAATTTAAACTTATACAAAATTATAAATAAAGTATTTAGGTATTTTTAAATGGCTTTATTGGTTTGTTTTTTCCCACTGCTGCAGAGTTAGCCAATTAGGTCGACTTGAAATGCCATGACACTAGAGGTAGGCAATCTCATTCAAGTTTACTTACATTTCTAACCCAAATTATTCCTATCGAAGTCCGAGGTTGAGAAATCAATTAATTTACATGATTATTGCCCCTTAATTACTCTAAGTCCTTCAATAAATACCCAAAACACATTTCGACTCTGCAATCCCATATTAACTTAAATTACAAAACTGATAAATATGCATCTACCTAATTAGTAGCAATACCTATTCTTGTACAAAGCTAGATTAAAATTCCACTGTAATAGCACGCGTCACGCATACAAAGCCGGGGGCGTTAGTTAGTATTCAGCAGATAGAGAGACGGTAATTAAACGGGCGGTTCCCACGGACGTAGCTAGTCTATGGTGGTATGTACAGCGGGACTGACAGTTTATTTAAGTATGAGTTTGGGATTTAGACAAATTAATTTCTTGTGTTAGGTTGATGATAGGTTATTCTAATTTTGGTGATATTTTTGTAGAGTTTTGACATATTTTAAGTTTGCCAAAATACTTTTGTGTCAATGTTTTCTGATACACGATAATAAACCGAAAATAATGAACTAAATATTAATGACCTGTCATTAACATTCATTGTTGTCATTGTTTAGGTGTTTTACTTGTAGATGTCGGTAACTTACTTTCAAGTGGTCTTGAGTTAAAACCTACGTAGTAAAAATATTATAAAAAGAAAAAAAGCGACTTTTAAAAAACAAGTTACAAGTAGTTTATTAGCCAAAACCCTGAGCTGAATGTTATTTAAATAGGTATTGAGGTAACTGTAACAGGCCGGTGTATTTTGGCGCCAATGCCATGGGTTTGCAAATTGTTCTCGGAACCGACAGACCAACATTGTTATGAAATGTTTTGTTATGTTTCTGTAAAATTGTCGGGTTTATTTGTGATTTTATAGGCAGGAGTTTACATTGCGTTACTTTTATAATAGTTTGTGTTACCTTACAACAGATTTTTTTAGACTGAAGTATTTATATGTTCCTTCCATCACATGAAGTTTTACTCACGCTTGAAGTTTTTCGCTCGCGGCTTCGCTCGCATTAAGAAGTACTACTAGCATTCCCTATTTCACCCCTTTAAAAGTGGCATTTTCAAAAAAATATTTCTTAGCGGATGCCTACGTCATATCTACCTGCATGCCAAATTTAAGCCCGATCCGCCCAGTGGTTTGGGCTGTACCTTGATAGATCACTATGGCAGGCAGTCAGTCAGTCAGACCTTTGAGTTTTATATATTTAGTGATTAAATATCTTTATTGTATGATATAAAAACTGAAAGCTTCTCTAGACATTGAAGCTCTAAAACAAATCTCAAAATTCCAAAGTGCAATCAATCAGAACAAATTCACCACTACCTACTAATATAACCTACCTATATCTGCTTTACTACTACTTTAATATGTACTACTTACTAATATCTATACCTATACATAATGTGCAAAGGAAATAGTAAAGTAGCTCACGCCACGCCAGTAATCTGCTGCATAATAACACGTTGTAAGCGCCATGCGACGCTACTCCCTCATTCATGCAATCATAGCACTCAAGGTCATCTCTACACTGCAATTTACGCTCATTTTATACGTCAATCGTAGTATTCCGCTGCATTGGGTTTTACACGAACGAGGGAATTTATCTTACTGTGAAGTTTATAAAAACGGTTAAAAAAATATATCATGGGATGCAATTTACTTGACACAAACGAGTGATTTATGTATTTTTCATAACGATAGCTAAACAAATGTCAATTATACGCATGTGGGAATTTAGGTTGTTCCAGAGCTGTTATTTTATTTGTATTTTACTGCTTTCAATGTTAATATTTTCTACTAAGACAAAACTAGCCATTGAATGTTGTGATGACATTCATACTAGCAGCAGTCGGTACAAATAACCGCTTGTAAAAAGCTCTGTGAAAATTTCAAAAATGAGTCAACTCGACTCTTCGCAGGCCCCGACGAGATTCGAACTCGTGATCTCCTGTTTACTAGACAGGCGCTTTAACCAACTAAGCCACGGCGCCTCACGTCTGCGCCGACGAAATTCTCAAACACCTGATAAAAATAGACCCACTTTTATGATAATGCATTTTATCTGTTCACATAATTGATTGCGCTCAATATCGTAAATATCACGATGTATTACTATCTCGTTCGCACTTGTTAATTCTAGATAAATGAATGAAAGAGATGAATGATTGTTTAACACCTTGTTGCGATTTATATTGACATGCTATGATAATTATTTATTGAATTAAAATAGACTACGATGTTGAACATAAAATATTATTCAAGACATCGTCAATACATGGAACCGGTAGACTATATCTGTAGTTATACGCACACCTACTTTACAAACGCTACTAAACAGTTGAATACACAGCTGTTATCAAGTTCTGAAAACCAAAAATTGTTACGAAGCTTTATATTACAGCTTTGCAAACATCCTAACAAGCACTAAAAATGACCTTACAATTTTAAAAAATAACATGCGTTAGTATGTCTATCCGTGCCCGGTTTTGACAGTAGAACATAATTGACAGTGACAAAAACACACAAAAAAGCGCTCGAATTATTTAACAAGCTATTTTACGAACCATGCGTATAAAGCTACATATCTACATATGTATACCTACCCTTTCATGTGCGTGCTTATGAAATCTGTGCTTATATTAAATCCCCTTACTTCAAAGCATCCCTTGCTAAGACTCCCCTGTTTCTTACCCCCGTATTACGTGTACCCACGCCGCGGTCCCGGTATTATATTATGCTATTTGTAATGTTACAGTTGTTAACTTTGTTGAGGCTTGTTGCTAATAAAAAGGTGTGTTGCGTAATTCACGTGTACACAAATGGCTTTGTACTTTTTTATATTTTAATTTTGTTTGGAAGGAGCTTCTTTCTTTACGTTTTTTGTTTTTTAAATTAGCTTTGCGTCACTTCAAGGTATCAAAAATACTTTATCTACATTATGTCTTAACTGCGGATTATATTAGACTAGCTGGTGCGCGCGACTTCGTCCGCGTGGAATAGTTATTACCATAAAAACGGTTCTAGTGAGTTAACCTCAAAAGATAGACATATACTGTTGCGGACATTTTGTTAGATAATTTCAAGAGGAATAATTCTTTCATACACATTTTTTTGATTTCTTGAACCATTTTCGCAGCGTACGCAACGGAAGCCATCAAAGATGAATAATTTTCCCCGTTTTTTTCCACATTTTCCATTGTTTCTTCGCTCCTATTAGTTGCAGCGTGATGTTATATAGCCTAAAGCCTTCCTCGATAAATGGTCTATTCAACACAAAAATAATTTTTCAATTCGCACCATTAGTTCCTGAGATTAGCGCGTTCAAACAAATAAACAAACAAACTCTTCAGCTTTGTAATATTAGTATAGATATGTAACCCGCTTTTTCGACCTCATATCTAATCTCTGTAATCAATTTCTAAATAAGTTTAGTCCATCATCCTTTAAATGTTTATGTAGTAATGTGATTAATTTTTCTTTATCTTGTAAGCAAAGCGACAGCTGGAATTTTTATAATTATTTGACGATTTCTTAAATATTTATAACTACATAGGACTAATCGCTTCGCTGCCGCTTATAACTTTAGCCTCACATTATTTATTGTAAGATGTATGTGTTGCAGTATGTAACACGCAATAACGCGTTCGAAACCACTTTGAAAAGTTCCGCACTAAGTAGCATCCAAACGTTAGGGTAGACAGGTGGATGGGAGACCATACTTCTTATTTTCGATTTTTTTACTTTTTATCTGTTGCTGACGAACATCCGATATCATAATCTGTTAGTGAAAATTTAATAACTTGCATAACAAGCTCAAATTGTCCGTGGTGGCATTATTCCATCTCACAGTTTGTTAACAATTTTATCAAATCTTATACCTACTAATAATATGTGTTAGCTTCGGCGACATGGCATGTAGGTATGCTATCATGTTTAAGAATCGCAATCAGAGAGAGAAAAACTAGTAATAATGTTTTGGGTTGACGACATCGTCAAGACAAGATCGACGCAGATGGCACATGCAAAGGGAGGCCAATACCCAGCAGTGGGATCCCAAGGGCTGTGGATGATGATGATGATGAATGTTTTGCAAATTTTTATTTAAAAGTAGGTATTTTTTCTTAATCTTAACTGAGCCCAAATAAATACTAATAATTCCGCTTGAAAATGCATTGCAAGCGCCCCTAACAACACTTTTATCACCACAATTAAAAGTCCATAACAACAGCAAACCCATTGTGACCCCACCATAAGCTCCGAACACCACAAGAAGCGTTCATCTTTGAGGAAGTCACAACTCTTATCAGAACCAACCAAACTCGACCTTAGCTTACTTTGGTTTTATAATCTACCAGGGCTCTAGTCACGCTTGCTGGTTTTGTTGGACTAAATTATAAATATTAGGCTGTATTATTTGTATGTTTGGTTGATTGTTGTATTTATTTAATTATCGTGAGAATTAGTCGGTATGGCTCGGTGGGGCTCGAAGACCGCTCGATTAATCTGAACAGATTCGTAGTTAATGGTCATGTCGCTTGAACCCTTTTTTAACAGATTTCTTTAAAAAGAGATTATCATTTACTCTTATGTATCTTATATACCAGACTTGGTTTTTTTTTTTATAATTTAGGCTTTTTTTATATATTTGTACATGTTTCGTCGAAACTATAAGTAATATCGATATGATCCATTTTGTATCAGGCAACATATGTTTTAATTAAGGAAGCAATGTGAGTTTTATCAAAATCGGTTCAGTAGTTTTTTACTTATGGTATGCAATGAAGTAGTTCTGAAGTAGTATGGTATGCAATGTATGGATCTAGCTATGTCAATGTAAAAACACCATGTAGAAAGCCTTGGATTCTGTCCAAGATACCGAAAATACAAAAAAAAAAAAAATGAAGTAGTTCATTTTCCAAATTACCCCTTGTTTATGATATCAAATGGCAACACAATTTAGATTCTAGACACTTGCTCAGCCCAGAAATTAATCCTATTATCCATACTTTTTTTTCAGTTCCTATATTTTTTTTTTCCAAACGACCAATAACAATAGTAATGAAGCAGATAGCTTAACAATCGATGTTTGCGTCAAGCGTGTAAAAAATGTGCCCACGTCAGTAGTTGAGGCCAACTGTCGAGCCGCTACGTGGTCGTGGTACTAAACGCCACGTAGTTTACGTAAATGTATGAAATATACTGATATTTTACGAAATTGATTTTGCCAAAAATAATCGAAATTTGAACATTTTACGGGAACAGAAGAGAGTAACTGTACAAAATGTATATTATTCAAACAACATGCATAAATCATGTTGTTTTTCATATTAAACATAAAATACTACACGTTTTTTATACATTAAACAAAATATGTAACCGGTAGATTTTGAAAGATCGTAATCTTTATAAATATTGGTAAATTTTCAAATTGCCGCCATTTTGTAACAAGCCCAAGTGTTAAGTTATTTATGAATGAATGAGGCGGACCTTACTCCACTTAATTCTTATCACCGCAAGTATCACACGTCAATGCTTATATAACTGGCGTGTCGAATTAATCTAAACACATTGATATCATTGCTCCGTTTATCACACTTAACTAGTTTATTCCGAACTACATATGTATGTGTTTGTTGTGCTGAAACTTTGTTTGTTTGTAAACATTATATCTGGTACAAAGTACCATAGGTCATGTTATCTTAAAAATAAAAGTTATTGTCTGCCGGTATTGTCGGTCTTCAAATCAAGAATAAACTAGTTTCATCCAAGCAGAACCAGAAAGAAGTAATCTAAACAAAAGACTAGTACTTAAATTATTCGTTTTTCAACAGAGGCGCCGAAGTATGGAAGAAAGTATTTTGCTTATACATTTTTTAAAGGTCAATGTAACAGTGCTGGCGTGTTTTCTACGAATTTAACTAAGAAATGTTAACTTACACATACCTATTTAATAAATGAAAACAATATCAACTAAATTAACAGTTACATAATCTAAAATAAATACAACCTTACAAATAATATACTAAACTTAAATCAGAATCTGCGGGCAAGGTGCCTAAAATGCTGGCGGTGTTACCTCGCTGAATCGCCAAGCTTAGACGTTGAACACATAAAACTATAGTGTGAGTGTAAACGCGGACCTCTACTAGTGAATGCATCAGTAAATAGTATAATTTACAACATCTAGTCAATTTATAATGTCAGATCTATCAATAATTTATCGAATCAGTCTGCTGGTTGCTTCCATCTCGAGGGTTCAAGGTTCTCGGTTTTTACTACTATTTGTGTATTCTGACTCATTGTTGCCAGGCTAGCGATAAAAATTTACCCATTAAATTTTGTTTAATGTGGTTGACAAATTTGAATTACTGATTTGGATACTGAAATTTGACAGAAATAAATAAAAAGTTACAAAAGTCATTTATCGTACCATGTACATTCTGATGTAGTCGTTGTTATCCTTTATTCGTAGTCATCCCAGATTATCATAAATGTAGCAAAAGCTGTTAAGATAAACAAATTCTATTAAGAAAACAAAAATTGGCAAAGTATTACGAAGTGTGGAATTTATTTATCTTAAAATCTTTAAATTAAATCTTAATATCCTAATCCCACCAACTTACCTGGTTAAGTTAAAAACCTAGCAACACTATCTCATATATCATTTATTCAGCCTTGTCATTTATTCAGACAAGTCTCAAATCAAGACGGACCCACTCTCACTCTCGCTCAGCACATTTTATGGCCGAGCGTGTGACTTTAGTTAGCCAAAGTTACTATGAATGTCTGTCTACCTTCTTCTTCTTATCGTATGAGAGTAGCCAACTTTAGTGTCGAGAGTTTTCAAACCGCCCTAAGGGCCTCTGACATGGTTTAACGACTGCCGTACTAGGCAAACAGCCGGGACCTACAATTTAACGTGTCATCAGACCCACGGAAGCGCCCAAAATGAATTGCCCCTTTTCGGTCTCCCATCCAAGGACTGACCGTTTACCTCAGTAAAGAGGAATATGGCTAAGACTTAACATGTTTAAGACGCGGGTTCCTTTTCACGCCCTGAGTCATTTATCAGCTAAATTTAATATCTAATCATACAACATAGTCTTCTTTTTATCAGTAAAATTAACTTGTATAATTCCGTGGGATGTAAGCAGCAGCTATTAAATCCTGTAGCATCTTGGATCCACCTCTTCATTTCTATGTTTGTACTTCCATAACCCCAATATCACTAGTCTGCCTGCATAAAATAGGACGTGAACAAATTTGGAACTAAAAAGTTTTAGAGCAGTTAATCTTGGAGGTTAATTAATGGTAGATGTGCTGCTACCAATCAAATATAGAATGATTTTGTATGTATTATAATCCGATCTCCAAACAAATTATACAAACTCCCAAATTAAAATTCGTCTCGTATTCAAATATTAATATGTTATATGTTTTTTTTTAAACTGTTACCCAGCAGCGGCTTGGTGACGAATTAGCGCTTATCAACTCCGGTAATAAAACATGAAACTTGATAATTTTCGTCATTGCTTTATGATGTGGCATTAAAATAATTTACGATAACCTATTTTAAAATATAACAAGGTAGTGGCGGCCATTAAAGCGACTAGACGCTGGATTTAAATAGAACGTTTAAATTTTGATCATGGCGTTGGGTAGACGAAACATTCATATGAAGCCCTATCTTTATATCTATACTAATATTATAAAGCTGAAGAGTTTGTTTGTTTGTTTGTTTGTTTGAACGCGCTTATCTCAGGAACTACTGGTGCGAATTGAAAAATTCTTTTTGTGTTGAATAGACCATTTATCGAGGAAGGTTTTAGGCTATATAACATCACGCTGCAACTAACAGGAGCGAAGAAACAATGGTAAATGTGGAAAAAACCAGTAAAATTATTCATTTTTGACGGCTTCCGTTGCGTGAGCTGCGCAAAACGGTTCAAGTCGTGGGTAACAGCTATAATTTATAAAGCTGAAGAGGTAGTTTGCAAAAAATAAATACGATGCCCAAAATAACTATTCAACGCGGACGAAGTCGCGCGCACAGCTAGTATTTGATACACAGTGTGGGTTTTTGTAGGTTAAAAGAAAATAAATTTGTTTTTCCAAAATAGCCCAAATAGCTCGATGCCAAATCCAACTTGACCTCCAAACTTGACTCAGTGTCAGCCAAATCTTCGATATACAACACCAATGTTAGATTATATGTAGACATTTTAATCATTGTACATATTTTTTATCTTTTTTTTTACAAGGAATGGGTTTGCCCTTGACCGTAATTCCTACACAATGATAACCATTGCGGAATACACAGTCAAGAACTACTAAAAATAATTTATTTACCAAAAAGACCAATTAACTTAAACAGCAAATACCACCTAGCAATAGCTATAACAATCCCACACTCATACTGCTATAAATTGAATCGGCTAATTCTCTCGCCAAATATTTAGGGCGATGAGGATTTATCGGCCGACCGGTCTATCGGCGGTAATTTGGCGATAAACTTTCGCGGCACTAGTTCAAGGCTCGCCGAATATTCACGGCCGTCTGTGAAAACTGATAAGTCATATGTATCAAATGGGTGTGTGGGAATAATTAGTAATAATGAATGTGATTTAATTAATATGTGGTATATGATTGGTACAGCGCTGTTTTTATTTCCGGGTTTGACTGGAATTTGCTGTATATATTTTTTAATATGTTAAGTTTACTGGTCAACACAATTGATGACGGTAGGCTTAAGTACTGATACTTATAAAAAAATAATTCATACACTGACATGATTAACATATGTGTGTATTATAATTGTAAGTTTTAAACGAAACAATTGATTTTAGACAATACATTTTAAGTGGTTCTAAAGCAATAAGGATATTTTTATTAATTCTGAGTATCTTTATTGTATCTGAAAAATTGTTCGGAACATTTCTTTGATTTCATTCTATTGAAATTGATTTGAATTCTGAACACTTACTTGTAACCTCTCATCACTCAATAACTGAACTTACATCGGTTGTTCTTCCTGCCAAAGACAAAGATACCTAATGATATGAAATATGATACATATTTGCACTGATCTATTTTAAAGTCACTTTTACCATTATGGTTCTTTTAAAAAAATTGTTAGCTAGAGCTACTTATTTTACAAAATAACAATGTTGTCTGCCCAAAAATGGTTTGAGAATGACTTTAACTTATAGTTATTTGTTGGGGTGATTTGAAAACTGTAGTACCAGGATTGACTAGTCTCATACAAATTAACATAAAAAATGGTGTGTTTGTCTATCTAAAAAAAAGTAAGATAAAACTTATAGCTTCATTTAATATTTAATGAAGCTATAAGTTTTATCTTACTTTAGAGATAGACAATACAATATGTACTCATGTTCTTCGATTTAACCTAACACTCTGTGATCGAAGCCCTGGTAAACTGGTTCTTACTGGGTAATGGGGCACATGGGGCGTGTTTAGACCTAGACGGTAGTGATGATAGCTTGTTGTCAGACGGATTTAGGTAAACACATTTCTATGTGCCATCTACATCACTATTAATTGAATGACACCACGTCTACACCACTTCAGGTACACGTACATATTTGTTTCATTGTTACATATAACTTTACAACTTTCCCTCACAATTAGTATGCTATCCAGAACTCCTGTAAAGAAGTAGGTACGTTGCCCAATGTTGTATGTATGTGCGCTTATCATACCGTTTATCTATAAAGGATATAACGATACATTACATCCAAGATTGTACAAATAGGCCGCTTATAGATATGTTTTTGCTTTTTGTAAGGTTGGGTGAGCATAGGGTTCGCTATATTAATGTATTGAATAGTTCAGACAAGAACAATGTACGCCACTACTCAAGTATTATGTAAGTAGGATTTTTTGGATTTTTTTTTGGTTTTAAAACTGACATTCTACACACAAACCATTAAAAAAAAAATTGGGACCTAAATTGTTTACAATAAATACATCTTTCGATCCGCGATATTTATTTATTTGACTTTTTCCTGGAAAAGCGTGCCTTTAGGCTAGCACTGCTTTGCTAGGCAAGCTGTAGTCAAATGTGTACCCATATACTGCTAAAAAACATCCGTTGGCATAAAAGTAACCTTTACCTATTTGACCTTGTCTTTTGACTATAATTTTATGTAATAAAAAATCCTATTAAATCTCCCAAGTTTCATGCCTATGTTGCCTCCATAGCTTGTGGTGGAGCGTAGCCTTGCGTAGTACGTGGCTTGGATACAACTTCATTCAAGTTTCGGTTAGTTCATTCATGGCCTTAACTAGTCATACTGTGCATGTTAACGATGTAGGTTGAAACTAGTTGTGTGCTGCGTATTTACTTGTTACATCTTGTGATAAATTACAAGTATATAATAACCTATATAGTACGTCTTTTTTATTAAATTACCTACACGAATATAGATGAATGGATGACTAAACAGCTAATGCCAACAAAATACAAAGTTTAAACAAATTTACGCGTACATTTTCAGAGATATTATTTTAGTAAAGTATGTTATTCCGAACGAATACATATATAAAGTTATTATAGATATGTTTTGCAATGCAGTTCAACAGTTAACAGGTTTTTTCAGACATCGTTTGTGTTGTCGTATTCGTCCGTAGTAAACGAACAGTAATGCAATCTTCTGTCAGTATTAGTATTCAAATCGATACAATAATAATAAATAAAATATAATAACAATATAAATAAATATAAAAAATAACAATAAATATGAATAATAAAATATAACCTTGCGATCTTCAAAGCGAGAGTGAATCGGTTCTTACTGGGTAAGCACATCCGAGACCGTAATGATTGCTTACCATCAGGCGAATTACGGTCAAGTGCAAACCTATTTCTTGTAAAAAAAAAAACATACATAAACATACGTATGAAGATTATTATGTATGTAGTATATTCAGATTTCGCAAGGTTCTTTTCAGGGTTAGCAATAAAGAAGAAACTAGAATAACCTTCCTAAGTTTTTGTAAATAATATTGATTTCCTTAATTATTTTTTTATTGTTTTAATATGTATTTGATTCTGTGTAGTTATGAATTTCAGATTAATTCAGTGGCAATGATCTTATGTTGCAAACTTTTAAAAGCACAACTTTAATATTTACTGAAGTTTATTTGGTATACATATAGGTACTTGTAGATCTCCAATTGTATCGACTATACTGATTTGGAATATATCAGTTAACTTTTGAAATTCGCTTCTAAACAGTTTATGTATGCAGTTTTCTTAACGTTTCAAGACGTTTAAACTATTTAAAGTTAACCAAAATTGCATTATAGTCTTATTTCCTCTCACATAGTTACTAAATAGCATATGATTTACGTAATATCTTTTTCAGTTTAATTTCTATAGCATACCTACGATATAAGTTAAAAACAGTGGTCTCAGTTAGAATTCGTTTAATTAACAGCGGGCTTAACCTATTATTTTTGAAAATCGCAATCATTTAACAAGTAAGATGTTGTCACAGTTGCTTGTAATCTCATTTCAGAAGGCTCCCCTGCAATGCGCCACAGAGGTACAAACGTTCAGGCCAAAAATACAGCCTACGCGTAGTTAGGCGTGTAGGCGCTTGTAATATTGTCATTTTATTTGGTTATGCTTACTGGTTGTTGGCCGCGGCTTCCCTCGCATTATTTTGGAATAAAAGGAGGTTTATGTCACTCCCAAAACCCCATACTATCTTCATACCAAAAATCACGCAGATGCGTTCAGCCATATTGTTCATATACCTATGCTGACTGGTTGTTGACCGGGGGCTTTTAAAGATAAGAAGCAACTATAGGATTACTGTTTTATAAACATTATTTATCCAGTGATACTGGTTTTTCTTTTTCTATCATTGCGAGAATTAAGGATTTATTTATGTGAGATTAAAACAATGATAATAACCAATCATTTATTTATGTAGTCATTTCTTTTTTAAAGTAAGGTAGTTATGAACTTTCATATTTTTAGAACCTCTTATACTTATGTACACTTAAAACTTACGTTTGGACTTGAAAGAAAAATGAACAGTTTAATGGTTTTTGTCAACGTTACTTTGATTTGCAATAGACGACATTTCACCTGATGCTAAGCGATAATTATAATCTACAATGCAACATGTTTACTTCTTACCAAGTAACATAACAACATACTTCCGTTTTTATATGTGTATGGTATGGTTACATCCTGCAGAGGCTTCCTTACCCTCGCACTAAACCTCGGTACCCATCTGGTCGAGTACGTGACCCATTTTGTAATTCTGGGAATTGCTACGTCTTATGGTGGAATAAGTCATCTTGTAACGGTGTAATATTAGAAATTGTCAGATTAGTTACAATGATTTGTGAAACTTATCTATCTATCTTAGATGTTTTTACTCCACAATTTAGCTAATCTTCATAAGAATAATAAAATAGGAATAAAATACGTTTATTGTAACATAAAACATAGAAATAGATACAAATTTAAAAAGACATAAATTGAAAGTATGAACACTATAGACGTTTCATGTCACAATCCGGCCCCAACTCAGCATGGATGCAAGCATCCAGCGCTGGTCTTCCGTTGTGACCGGCGGGTGACGTCACACACGTATGTAGTCATAACGAAAATACGTAGCAACTTTTTGTTTGCATACGTTACTTATAAAAGATAGTCCTAGATCACCTGAATTGCACATAAGCGATTTTTGTTTGAATCTAGAACACACCTGATATGAAATAGAGATAGTTAGGCCTTTGTACTCTACATAGAGACGTACAGTAGTTTTATTTATACTCGTGCTTACAACTGGTAACAAGTTTTTTTTTTAAATATATGTATTTTACATGTGGAACTATTTATATATCATTTACCACGCTGAAGACATAAACTACGTATATTTTATTGCAAAATGTATAAATCTATAATGTAATTGTTTTCACTATATTTTATTTATTATGAATAAAAGCTATTAATAAGTATTTAAATACACAAACAAGATAAGATAAGATAATAAGATAAAGATAACTTTATTTAGCAAAAATTTAGGTACTTACTAGCATTACTTGCAGTATAAATAAGAAAAGCTAAAGCTTGTTTTCCTTGGCATTAAAACAAGTAAATACAAACTTTGCAAACACAATACCAACAATTCGTCTTTTTATCTATTCCAAGTACCTCAAAAGCCTTCAAAGTTTCCAAATAGTTTATTCAGGACCATGGAGTATGTATTTAATTATATTCTTACCCATTGTCTCACGGCCTCTTTTGTGTATTGACCTTTATATTCAGACCAAGATAGAATATATTATGATAGGGTTAATAATAGTCGATTCGTCTTCTAGACATTTGTGTATAGCTTCAATGAAATGTTTGTGTGTCTGTCATTTAGTTAAATACTTTTGTTGCATTAAAAGTATAGTAAGTAAGTAGTACTAGACAAACAGCCGGAACCTACAATTTAACGTGTCATCCGACCCACGGAAACGCCCAAAAGAGAATGCTACTTTTCGATCACCCATCCAAGGGCTGACCGCGTCGACCTTTGCTTAACATTGGTAATTGCATGCGATTGCCTCCGCTAACTGAGCTACGGGCGCAATCGTTAAGCCATGTCAGAGGTCCTTAGGGCGGTTTGATGAAATCTCGAAACCAGAGCTGGCCACTCTCATTCGATAAGAAGAAATGTAACTAGTATAGTAGCAGTATATACGACTTATGTACTCGTATGTGTATATTCTCTATGTTGTATTTTCATACGGCAGTGGTAAAGCCATGTCAGAGGCCCTTAGGGCGGCGTGATAAACTCTCGACACCAGAGTTGGCCACACTCATTCGATAAGATAAAGATACCGTTGTAGTTTAAATCATTAAGGTAATTCAAAAACTCAGACAATCCGCCTACTTTCTAAAACAAAATAAATTTTATCTAAAAAAAATGATTCAAACAATTATATCAAATGTGCTCTCTACAATTAGTTTAGGAATTAATTTTCAGATGGTTGGAAGGCTACTCGTCAAGAATTGTTAGAGTAACAAATTATTTTATTTTTATAAGATTCCCAGTATAATTATAAATTAATCAGCTTATCCCAGGCAAACCCACCTGTTTTAGCTAGTCGTGCATGGTGTAACAAAGCCGCCAGTATGCTAATCTCGCTGTTGAAAGAACCGGACGTCGTTCACGGGGTACTAATGTACCGCCGCTGTTGCTACGCCAAGGACAGACCCAAAAAAAATGTGTTTAGGCCTTAAAAAAATATTTAGCGTACATAGATTCGCAAAAAAAACATTATAGTAATAAAAACATATTTACAAGTCTTCAACATAATATTAAACCATAGATATCTTTATTTTTGGCTGTAAATAAATAATAAATTTGTATAAAAAATATTATTATAAATATTAATTTAATTTATATTTTTTTAATATAAATTTAAAGTATTTATGGAATATTATTTCAGATCGTCTTATGATTCGAATAAGAGAAAATAGCATTTTCTGTCAATAGATATGGACTTGGACACGCTTGCATAACGATTCTTAAAACACATTTATTTTTCAGTCATATGCATTTCATTTAAATATAGAATAGTTATATTATATATAGTTATGTTATATCGTATATTATTAGATATTATGCACAGAAATCTGCGTTTTTTTTAAACATGTGTCTATTGATAGGCTACAGGGCCAGTAAGTTGTCAATCAATCAATCAAGAACTTTTTATTGTACACCAATAGCAAAAGAACACAAGTATGAAGAAAATATGTAAACCATAGTATTGGGACAGAGAGCGGCCTTAACACTTAGAGTGATCTCTTCCAGGCAACCTAGTTTGGAAAACAACGATAGGAAAACAATAAAGCTGGCGTACCTACTAAAACTAATACAACTTAATAATATTTAACAAATATAACAACTAAAAACCTAAAAACATTTAAAATACCCTAATACTCAAAAAGAAGGAAAAAAAAAACCTGAGTCCACAAATTAGTCATGCATATAATAATTATGAACCAAGTTCTGAAAAATAGTTGCCAATAGACAACTTATAAGTTACTATTTATAGTATTGTATAGGTATGTGTAGTGTGTATTTATAATGTAGTGCCTAAAATTGCAATTATTAAAATAACGCAATTTTTTTATAACTCTTACTTTGCTGTTGCTACGCAGATATTTGGTAACAAATTTATTTAGTTTTTTAAATTAGTTTTTAACAAAATGTAAGTTTTTTATTGACTACTTACACACATTTTTTTTTTTTAATAAATAATTTTGATATTTGGTAATAAAAGAAACAAAATGTCAACCAGAACTGTGAACTAAATACATATGAATATTAATTTATTTTATCTACACTAATGTTGTAACATTCTACTTATGTTTCCAATACTTGACTTATAATTACTACTGTTATAGCGCAGACAACAAAACACTCAATTTAAGCAATTTCACATGATGGTATAATATCCACATCGATATCGTAATATCTCATTATAACATCAATAAAACGCGACCAACCTGATTTGCAGGGCCAATCAGGTTGGTCGCGTTTTATTGATGCGCACATAGCTGCGCTCTCATTGGTTAGATTTTAATGGCGGCAAAATCACTGTGACAATACACGTACGCGTGAATTTAATTTTATAAATTAAAAGTTAAAATGTTACAACATTAGTGAAGATAAAGTAGTGTATGCAACTGCATATAACACGGGTATTAAAACACCTTTGCACCTTCATTATATGACAGTTGCATAAACTACTATTATAGTATCTACTTCTTCAGCTGAAAACTAGTGATTCGTAATAATGACTTTCATATGGTACAAGGGAAAAAAATGAGGACACAGATGATAAGGAATTTTAGAGGGCTAAAAAAACTGTTGCCAACCGACTGATAGGGATAGATTAAGGTGTATTTTATTAGTTTCTAGGCAAGTTTAGTCAGGATGTTTTAGTACATTTAAATGTCATTATATAGAAAGACTAGAGGTTGCTCGCGGCTTCGCTCGCATTAAGAAGGACCTGTTCAACTTTATAAATTATAGCTGCTACCCACGACTTGAACCGTTTTCGAAGCGCACGCAACGGAGGCCCTCAAAAGTGAATAATTTCCCCCGTTTTTTCAACATTTTCCATTGTTTCTTAGCTCCTATTAGTTGCAGCGTGATGTTATATAGCCTAAAGCCTTCCTTGATAAATGGTCTATGCAACACAAAAAGAATTTTTCAATTCGCACCAGTAGTTCCTGAGATTAGCGCGTTCAAACAAATAAAGAAACAAACAAACTCTTCAGCTTTATAATATTAATAATATAGTATAGACTATTTAGTATCAACACAGATGCAAAAAAAATATGTATGGTATAAACTTACTTAAAAAAGCCTGAGTTTTGTTACTATCTGGTACTGTATGTCCTTCTGTTTTAATTTGGTTTTAACTGAAAGAACATGAACGTGTATCATACACGAATAATCTTATGTATTCATTTAGATATTAATTTCGTCCTCCTAAGGAGTACTCAATTAATCTGCGCTTGCCCAATCCAGTTACATCACAGAACAACGATCGGGCCACATCGCCCCCGCGCGCGTACCAGATCCGACGACTTTAAAAAATACTCAAAACAATGTAATTTAAATAACCCAGGTCAAGTGTATGTCCACCCTACAGCTCCCAGTGGCTCCGGTAAACCGACCATCGATCTTGTCGGCTTAAAAACCTATTCCTTTCGGACTATTCTTTCCGTTTTATTGCCAACCATCTAAGCATGGACTTCAAAGCTCTGTGAGTTACATATATATATACCTGAGATTTTCAATTGAAACTCATGATGAAGGAAATATAAATGTGAAACTGTTAACAAATTCAGACAAGCCACTAACTATAATAAAATATTCCCATAAATCCGTCTGTAAGTGTGACATATATAATGGGATGAATCTCTTCCTCATTCTCATCACGTGGGAGGCCCAAGGTGCGAGTTTATAGTTACATATAATGTGCGTACGTACGTCATTCTTGTATTGTTGATTGTTGTTAAACAGGGAAGGTTCCGTACAAAGTAATTTTAGTAACAGTACAGCTTTATTGTACACCAGAAAAATTAATACATAACAATTTATAGAAACCTAGGTACACTAAGCGGTCTTTTAGTGTAGTTATCTCTTCCAGACGACCTTTCCAGGTAATTAGTGAATAAACGCAGCTTCGCTCTTTTGTTTTGACATAAAATGAAGCTTATATAACTTTTTTACCCTATAATATGTCGATGAAAAGCACTATAATTCATCACCAGTTGTTATGTAAGCGAGATATAAACAAACCAACAGGCACCGACAACAAATATTACGGATTTCAATAAGAATACTTATATGATTGTAATTTTCAATAATTTGATAAGTAGATGTTTTTACTCCCAATTCTAAATTTTGAAGTCGCAAAAATGAAAATAATTTTTTTATCAACTTTTTAATGACACTTGAAGTCGTTTTTTGTGTTTTAATAAATTTTAATAACTTTGCAAAATAAATTCCAAAATAGTAACACCACTTTTAATTCATGGAAAACGAACAAAGGATCTAACTCAAAAAGCGTTGCTCTATTTATATTTCTGCGGAACTTCATAAATCTTCTTGTCCACTTTTTAATATACCACTGAAACTGTGAGTTATGCAAATATTTTTATAGTTCGCACAATAAATGTAGTGTGCCGCTTCACAATGTCTCCTGGTTTTAATAGGAAGCGTACTTTTTGAAATATTTCACCGCCTACTTCATGAATCATTGTTGGAAACTTACAAATTTATCTTTTACCTAGCTGAACCTGCGGCGTTGGTCGCGTTTGTTGACTGATGATTGACTTGTTGTCTCATGTTAAACCGCAAAATCCAACTTAGCTTTTTTGATTAGCTGTTTCAGTTGTCAGTGAATTTTTTTTTAAATTTTATCGCAGACTGTAACTTAAAAATATACAGTAACAGATATTTTAAAATGTTTTCCCCAATATGATCGTTCTGTGGAATCTACAATTTGATTCATCATTGTATTTAGGTATTTTACTAATCTACGCAGTCTGTGTATTTGACCTTGGCTCTAAATTAGATGAAAGTTTATCGGTTAGTGGGTGGCCTTGGAACACACTGAATTCTTTTTGATTCGCAATATGCGAACTTTAGTCAAAATCTTTTATTATTATTTTGTACATAGACGTATACGAATTAATGCAACCACTTCATAAATTTACATAATGCAAGAGTCGTAGAAAGGGAGATAAATTAATTATTTCTAAATCTCACCCCTAAAAAGGCGGAACAAAAAGAGAATTAGCACCATCTGAGACCCTTCTTAAAAATGCGGGGACAAAATGGCGGTATTTTTAGAGGATTGTTCGAGACAAAACGCGAAATAAAATGAAATGTATCCAAAAATAAACAGATTCAAGAATTTCCTATAAATGTGCCTTCTGCATTAAACTAATAAAAAATAGTCCTCTAGATACCATGTATATTCTGTACAAAGACAATAAATTTACACGATTGGAGAAGTTAATTTCTAACAGAGTCGCGAACTCCGATGTCAAGAGGTAGGCAGGCTGCTGTAGAAAATCAACATTGTTTAGCTAGCTCTCCTCCAACATTCGCAAAGACTTGAACAAACCAGAAACGCCCGCGAAAAATAAATATAGACTAGCAATAAAAATGAATCACGCCCAGTCAAAGAGTTGTTCCATTGACCTGAATGTAGACGTCATAGTTTCACTTCAACTGACAAATACGAGTATTTTCTTATATTTATTGCGTATTTAATCCTCGATAAATCGTGTAAAAGGGCCCTTTTAACTGGAAACTTCCTAGACTGTGATTCAAAGTTATTGGAGCGATGATGGTCCGTTTTGTAAACGCTGGCTCTCCTGGTGTTTGGAAATAGGAATGAGGTCATGTAATTATTAGCTGTTTACATATCTGTTACATTATTTAGTAATTTACGGACTCACTTACAATGTTATGTTCTAATGACGATCGTTTTAACACATGCAGAGACATATAACTGTTATTTTAATGGGAGGATTAAAATATGTTGGTTTAGAATCCAGGAGTGAGTGTTTAAGTAAATTAACTAAGTTATAATTATATTATGATATTTCTGGAAAAAAAAACAACGTACAACTAATTTTTGTATTTGTATTTAATCACTAGCTCATCCAGATTAGTAAGTAAAACAGTTTAGGCATAGATAATGTTATATGTAACTAAAACGGTTGTCACTCACGTGTAATTCGCGTATGTTGTTTACGCGTTTCGGGTGTAATGACACCCATCGTCGTATTAGTTACATATGGATAAAAATGTCTCACGAATGTTTTATTAGTAAAATACATAATGTTCTTTCAGTGCTTCGTGCATGAAACAATAAACCTTGTAAAATAATAGTTAATTACACCTCTAAATGCGAATGTCTCTTCTTTGATGTCAGACCAATAAAATATCAGGTGATTATCATAACAAACCGACACTGAATGTCGCAGAAACTACGCACTAATGGAACAACCTTATAGCCAAATTAATAAAGGTGATATTTCTTTAACGTATGTATAAAAACCACGCATACGATTTCGGCAATCGCCTTGAAAACGCTTCCTACATTTTGATACATAAAAGTTTTAAATGTAAACTTTTGTTGCCTGTCTGTTTCAAAAAAAAAGGATATGCTTTGAAATGTATATACGGATTGTTTTGTTTTATATTTACGATATTTTAGGTATCTTACTCAACGGGCCGTTATTTTGGCCCTGGAATAAATATATTTTTTTTTATATTATATTACATACTAGTGGGTGCTTGCGGCTTCGCTCGCATTAAGAAGTAAAACTTGCATCCCCTATTTCACCCCTTTAAAAGTGGCATTTCCAAAAATCCTTTCTTAGCGGATGCCTACGTCAAAACATCTACCTTCATTCCAAATGTCAGCCTGATCCGTCCAGTGGTTTGGGCTGTGCGTTGATAGATCACTATATCGGTCAGTCAGTCACCTTTGAGTTTTATATATATAGATTATAATCTAATCCAACAAAAAAATCGTGAGCTTCCGTGTGATATAAGTAGTCTATAGATCGCGCAAATCGTAATTGCCAATAAATTTGTTTCAGATGTTTCCTCAATAGCCACAAACATTTCTAAATTTAATATTCTTAGATACATTGGCATGAAAATAAGATATAATGATCATCTTATGTTTGTATATATGGTTTAATAATAATACCTTCTGTATAGCATATTTTGTATTCATATTTTGTATTATTATTAGGTTGTGACTGGTTACCCGCTAAAGATGATTCCTGCAAGTAGATTACTTTAGTATGTAGCCTATGTATGTATATTACTATTTATTTGACACTACCATTCTTAAAAATACCACATTTCATTTCACAAATACTAACTCAGTAAATACTAATAATATTGTAGGCCTAGAAAGTCGTAGCGGCGTAGACGTGCATCGTAGCGCTTGTAGCGCGTAGCACTCGGTTACAAAGTGCGCTGCAATCACTGCAATGCGTAGCACTCGCGTAGGCATACAAGTGAACTGTAGACTTTTCAACACACTATACTATTAGTATACTAATGATGCCTCGTGGTGTTGTTCTCCCTCGTTAATCTGGGATTATAATTGCCTTTGAATTAGAAAATAAATACATACGTTTGGTGGAACACGAAACCGGAATAAACAGTAATTTATAGCATATCACAAAACATTAAATAAAAATACTAGTAACTAAACTATGTGTTAATTAAGGATCAAATCCACCACTAACTAAACAAACAAACTCTTTTTGGTCAATAGAGTTAATTTGGATCTATATAAACGTAAAAAAATATTCGAATGCATAAAGTATTTCAATCTATATAAGCATAAAATTCCCTTTATAGATAATAATAATAATAATAAGATGGGTTAAGGGACAGATACAGAAGGCAGTGATCCTTGACACGGCGCGTATTGTCCGGAGGTTCCTTTCTTTGTAGCCTCTACCACCGGTTGCTTGGGTCCTGCCCCGTTGCCGGCGGCATCACTAGTTTTAAGTTTTTTATGATATTTGTTTCTTTTTTTTTATACATATATTGTAAAAAACATAAAAATAGTTGTAAATAAATGAATATGGAGATAATAATAAAAAATCGTGTGTAGGTCTAAATGCAGCCTGCAACGTGACAGGCCCCATGGGAGTATGCAACTAGGTTAGGGCTGGCGAAGACTTGGTTTTTTTTACAAGGAATGGGTTTGCACTTGTTGTAATTCGCCTGATGGTAAGCAATCATTACCTGTTACCTGCACCCTTAGACAAGTGGCAAACTTATGCAAGCGATAGAATAGAATAGAAAGGCTATATACTCGTATGCATAAGATTGACGTAACAATTTGGCCCGTGTATCATATCATCAAGTTGCCAGCAGGCAAATGGTGGTAAAGTATAAGCCACTATAGGTAAAAATGACACCGTTGGCTTAAATAGTCATGACATTATTTAGTTCCCATAACAATTTAAATTCATATTTAAATGCCGTGTGACAAATCAACAATATTTGCTATTATTTGGTTTACTATATTAGTAATAAATAAATAAAATAAACAAATATATCAGGACATATCACACAGCGCCATCTAGCCCCATACTAAGCAAAATAGTTTACACCCATATTGCATATAGTAATATGGGTGTTAACCTGAAATTAAAAGCAATTTTATTTATAACAAGCATTTACATGAGTCTAGATCGCGCTGTGAAAAATGTCTCTGAATATTTGTTTACTCATTTAACGTACATAATATACACTGTACTTATCTATTTTTGTTTTGTTAACAGGTAGTTTGCAATGCTGCAAAAAAAAATCGGCAATGAGTAAGTAAACAATCTGCACTCTTCGCACAGAACCATTCTTGTATCGTCTTTGTAAACGCGAAAAGAATCAGGAAGCTTATGTACATTGTACAATACTTCTTTTAACGGTAAGAATCAGCAATCTCAATACTAAGAATTTTCGGCATTTAAATTACAAATGAAAATGAAAGATATTCTTTTACCAAGAAATCTTATATTAGTTCAAAACTACCTACCTAGACATTATCCTGTATTCATGCAACTTTAACTTTACAATATTGTGAGTATTATTACCTTAGAATTTAATATTCTTAAAAATAAAAGATTTTTTTAAAGAAATAGTTAGACAAACCTACATCAATCAGTGTAGCGGCCTACACATAATCCCAATGTAGGGCGAATTGACGTCAAATTTAAACAATGGGCTTACTAATGTAGCCCAATTCTAAACATACCACTTGCGACCCAAATGTTCTGTTAATTAATGAAAATCTTGAGCATCATTAGACAGTATTGTTCGTTAATTCCTCGGAATTTGGGTGTTAACAGCTGTTACGAAAGAAAATGAGCCGTATAGTTTTGAAAGATTAGATTTTTATGAATTTTATTTTATAAGATCATGTTTATTTCTTATCTAGAACGGGTTTGCACTTTGCCATAGTTTGCCTTATAGTAAGCATAGGCTATGGTCTAAGATGGAGCGTGCTTACCCGATATGTACCGGGAATGTGTTTAATAATGGTAGGTTTATATTGTTTTAACTTTATTTGCGTAAAAAATAAATATACTATCTTGTGACTGTGGTGGTGGTCGCGCATTCTGCACATGAGTTGGCTCTTAATCGAGGCTGCCGTATGACGGCAAATTTATGATGAACCAAACCATCAAAGTTAGAATTTATGTCCAAAGTTATATCATGTTTATTTTAATTGGCTGAATAAAAAAATTATGTTCGGTAACAAAGGAAATGGTCACAAGTTTTGGATTCTAATTTCTATATAATATATTATGTACATAATGTTTTTATTGACACCTACATCATGTGACCTGCTTGTTTAATTCTAGTTAAATGCAAATCTATACTAATATTATAAAGCTGAAGAGTTTGTTTGTTTGTTTGAACGCGCTAATCTCAGGAACTACTGGTGCGAATTGAAAAAATCTTTTTGTGTTGAATAGACCGTTTATCGAGGAAGGCTTAAGGCTATATAACATCACGTTGCAACTACTAGGAGCGAAAAAACAATGGAAAATGTGAAAAAAACTAAGAAAATTATTCATCTTTGAGGGCTTCCGTTGCGTGCGCTGCGAAAACGGTTCAAGATATCAAAAAAATATGTATGAAAGAATTATTTCTCTTGAAATGATCTAACAAAATGTCCGCGACAGTATATGTCTATCTTTTAAGATTAACTCACTAGAACCGTTTTTATGGTAATAACTATTCTATGCGGACGAAGTCGCGGGCACAGCTAGTAATAAATAAATCCATATTTACTGGATACATTTGCGAGATATAAATTCTGGAAATACTTTTTATCTACTTGGCCAAGTTTTTTTTTCACTATGTAACGACTTAGTTACGTGCCTAAAGTAACTATCAAACTGGTCTATTAGATGCAGATTTTATAGGCATAGGTACATTTTTTTTTTCAAAAACATGTCTCAATTCTACGCTACTCATGTAAAATACAAAATGAACTACGTAACCTACTAACACCAACGTTCTTCTAAGTAGATCACAATATATTCTAAATTAAAACGGTATGTATGTAGAAAAATATATAGGTATGTAGGTGTATTTTTTTCTGTGTCATCATCATCCACAGCCTTCTCTATCCCACTGCTGGGCATAGGCCACTCTTTGAATGTGCCAGCTGCAATTTCTGTGTTAAATCTGTAAATAATATCCAAGTATCTTTTGACCCGAACTAACTTAAAGCCAAGTTTTTTCAAAATTTCGACTATTAATTTTACCGTTCCAACCAGTGAAGTAAGAGTTAAAAACATTACAGATTTTTGAACCTACCATACTACCGTTTGCGTCATAAATAAACGATTACAGCAAACTTAAACCATATTTTGCGTAGTTGATAGTGGCTCTGCCTTCTAATTTAGGGGTGCGGGTTCGATTCCCGCATCACAAAAGTAATTAAGAATTTTAAAATTTGTAATTACTTGTGTTGAGTCTGGTTGTTTCTATGTATAATAAGTATGTATTTAAGAAAGAAAAGTATATATGTATTAAATCCGTTTTCTAGTACCCATGATACAAGCGTAAGCTTAGTATGGGGCTAGAGGGCGCTGTGTGATATGTCCTGAAATATTTATTTATTTATATATTATGTATTTTTTTTACTATATAGACCGTGATATTTATATATCTATTAATATAGTGCTGACACGTTAGTGCTGTGTCGCTAGTGTCGCTAGTAGTACAGCCCCCCAGCTCGCGTCTATTCCGGTCGAGCCGCGCCTTCCTCGTCTATTTGTGGCGCTTGTCATAGCTTCGGAGATACTGCTACGGTGCACGTACTCAGGACTCCTAATAAATATTCCAAAAAAATCCCACATAACACCATCTAAGCCATACACTAAGCAAACGAAAAAAGACTGTAGTTTACATTTTATATTTTTACTTCTTTTAATTTCTTTGAAAATTCTAATTAAAATATAGGTGTGAATATAGTGTGAAAACTTTACTATTATCCGAAGACACAACATGTTATCCGTGGACGGAACTAGGCACCCGCCACGATATCTCTATTCCAATAGAACTCCCTCCATGAATTAATTCTGAGTTAATTAATTACGGTCTCCAGTTTTGAGGAATACAACTCAAAGAGAGGACAACTGTTCTACCTGAAACCAGTGCAAACATAAACATGATTTCTTGCGATAGACCTTCGTATCGTTCCGTTTAGGTACGTTTAGCGTTCATTCTAAAAGTTAAAATTTCTCTCACCCATTCAACAACTCTTTACCATTCATTATAACCAGACCGATCCAAAAAAGGTAAAATGAACAGTTACCAAGGAAATATTCGAAAGAAAAATTCTTGTAAACCAAAGTTTTCGGAAAGAAAAACTAACTATCCGTCTTAAACTTTGCTCGTGTAAATATTATCTCAGTACCCTGCTATTAGAATACCAAATGAATTAGTTATTTTTTTTCTCGGTGAATATTTTTGGATATCTTAGCTTTCCCAGTATTGAAATGTATGTGGGTGGGTTGGAAATGGTTAAACTGCAATAAATGTGTCGTAAAAACTAGTAGAAAATTACCTGAAGTGAAAATGGAGAAAGTATATCGCTTGCTGTGTGATTGACAACACTGAATAATACGAGAGGTATCATGATTCTTTTTATATCAGATTTGAAATGTTTTACTTAGAGAGTTGTGTAAACTCCATTTAAATTGGTTCAGAGATATTTGAGATGTGACATAGAAATAGAGGGGAAAAATCTTTCTTTTATCATATATTAAAATTTTATCTATAGACCTTATAAAACATTTTATTATTTTTTAAATGTATGGTAGAAGTTTAGTATTACCTCAATCCGTCCCTGTTAGTAGCCCATTGAATGGGCTCCGGCGTGGAGACGAGGCTGAAATAACCGCGTAGACTCGGACACGATACGTCGCGCCCAGTGGGCCTGTTTCTATGGACAACTACATGAGAACTACATTAATATAATATATAGAATGGAAATAGACATTGTTTGTACATACACACTCATGTCACTTCATCAATTTTAGGCGGAACATTATAGCCAATTTCTGTTTCGCAAACACTTGTGACACTAAATTAAAATGACATTCGTTTATTAGACATAAATTTTACCATGTTATAAGAAGGTTTAACATAATATATACATGCATGTCATCTAAGCTAAATCGAATATACAATTACGATTTAATTTTCTGCAAGAAGATATGTACTCCTGATAGACCAAGTTTTATACAACAAATCTTTAAAGTTCGTATCTACTCATGATGAAAATATCATCGTGACTATGAGCAGTCATTTAAGACCGCTCACACTTTAAATTTATTTTAAAAATACCCACAAACATTCGCCCAATTTTCAATCTCTGGCAATTCGTGGTCTGTTATATGTGGGTTAATAGTCGGTAATATTGTTCGTTTTTTGGCACTTGCGAAGTTTGTTTGACAATAACTGTCACCTGTTGAATTGTAAACTCTTGTGGGAAATGTGAATTGGCCCTCTCGACGACACGGTAACTGTTGAATGAAGAAAAATATAGTAACAGAGTCACAGAAACCGAAACTGGAGAACGATTGAGAGATACGATTTGTGGAAGTATTTTTACTCACCCGTATAATTTGAGAATTTGAGCTCGTAATCTTCATAAATGAAGATTGTTGATTTTTACGCTAGCCAGGTAAATAAGGTTTTCAGTAAGTATTTTAGTTTCATTTTAGCCATATTCAATGCAAAGATTCGTTGTCTTTATTGTGACAGCATTTTTATAAAGAGCAATAATTGTATGAGAAAAAATTCAAGCTCTTTTCGTAATTACTCCGATAAATCGACGGGCCCAGACACAGTTATATAAAATATGTTGTAACATTTTCTAAAACGAAAGTTCAAAAGTTTGTTTCCATGGCAAACGGTTATGTTATAACGAATTTAAATAAAATCCTTTTTATTAGGTGAAGGCTGACTTTCGCTCGTAGATATAAGACCAGAATATAAATAATGAAACCGCTTGTTGCTAGGCGGAAAAGTAGGCTAATCGCTTCTATGCAGCGATTGACCTACAATATATTCTAGACTTTATTACCCTTAGTTTATTGTTTTTATTATCCAAGTATATACAAAGTTGTTAAACTTTTGGATTACAGAAAGACACGGAATTGAAGGTTTTAAATATTGGCCAAGCTTTCAGATTAGTTGATTTAGTATGCAATTTCATGGCAATAAATATTTGATTGAAATGCAACTAAAGTTTTGTTTCTTGAGAACACAATAAATGCATTCTAGTCTGTTTTAAAATGTTTTCAGACGTTATTAAAAATAAATTAAACATACCCACATTATTGTTGTTTTATTCTGTTTCTAAAGCCATATTTTAAGATACAAATGGTGTAAGTATGAATAATAATAATTATTAAAAAAAATACAAAAACCGACTTCAAGTCTACTGACACTTTACTAAAAAAAACTTTCAGAAGACTTGATAACCTCTTTTTTTGAAGTCGGTTAAAAAGGGTCACATTTCGATCAATAGATGACTAATATAAAACTTTTGACATAATCCGTAAAATAGATGAAATAAATTCATTTGCTAAACAAAACTAAGCCTATCAGAGAAACCGCATCAAAATCGGGCTGATAATTCAGAAGATATAGTGTATACAGCAGCGCCCTCTGGTGAGTTGTCATCGTAATACATAGCTTAAAAGATGCGCTCATTAAACCTCAACACATCACAGAAAACTGTATCAAAATCCGACTAGTAGTTTTGGAAATATGGGTAAAACTGTTTTGCATAAACGTTATCAATTTGTTGGTTTATTGGTTTTTTCTCAAAAAGTACTGAGCCGAATGAAAAACAATTTTATGGGACCATCTCGGAAACTATCCCCGTCGAATAAAAAAAGAATTTTTGAAATCGGTTCATTAACAACGGAGTAATCGCGTAACATCCCCACAGAAAAAAAAAACTTGCAGTTGACTTGATAACCTCCTTTTTTTGGAAGTCGGTTAAAATGTCCTTAGGTAAAAAGGTAAATGAATAAAAAAAAAATGTTTCTATATTCCAGCCATGGAAGTAATATATAGGGAAATATTACTGCTGATCCAATATGAGCAGAGCGAGGCGAAGTATGACAGGCAGTTGTCTTTTTCTAACTAGGGTGACAATAAATTATATAATTAGGATATACCAATTCATCTTCTTACCAAATCTGGAGCAGTCTCTTTTGGGGTCCTATTTTACCTGCAGCTTGCCAGTCATGATGATCCCTAGCTCTATTGACGCGTTAAGTAACAAACACCAACA
This sequence comes from Macaria liturata, assembly GCA_964023185.1. NCBI lineage: Eukaryota > Metazoa > Arthropoda > Insecta > Lepidoptera > Geometridae > Macaria > Macaria liturata. Next base: position 10,279,590 of record OZ026825.1, on the reverse strand, counting down.
AACTTACAAATTAAAATGCACTTTAGTTTGTAACTTATAATAGTACTCGATTATTATTATATTATTTATTCTTTTGCCATTTTATTTTGATGTTTTCATTTTTAGGAAAACTGAAAAAATATCATATTGCACAAATTATTTCAAGCACGAGAAAATATGGTCACCTTAGTCCCAATAATGCAATCTTACTTAAACTTAAGCATACCTGTAGAAAGATATATTGCAACCACTATAAGATTCACTTCTGCATCCCGGTACACTACAAGTTCTTACCATTTTGTTTTTTTTACTATAAAATACATTTAAATTATTTTTACAAATTACAAATGAAATTATTTTTTTCCCGCCATCTTTTGTCATATAATGTCATCATAATTTAATGTTGCTTGTGTTAAAAATAATATAATAATAATTTGTTACTTATTTTATTTTGTGTTAATTTCACAAATTAATTCAGATTTCTTTGTGTCGAGTAAAATTTATAATAAATAAAATTAAATAATATTATTTATTGCTAAATATTTCAAAACTTAAGTTGACAGTGACATTTATCACACATTATTTTTCAAACTGGCAAGCTGTTGAAGCAAGACAACAGCCTGCTCTATATGCCTTTCATTTTTGACCGATCTCACCCCCGATTTACCATTTATAGAAAAGAAACTTTAAATGTAAGAACATAAGGTTTCTATTCGTATAAAATCTATTTCACAAAACAAAAGAGAGAACAATCCAGAGGGAAAGAGAGGGATGATATAAAAAATCCTTGATTCCAGCCAAGTAATCGTGGCCCACTTGATTGCCAAAGCGAGTTTCTTAGTCTTTATTGAAAATCAAGATGGCCATGTTATGGTCAATGCAAAGAGTTTCTATTTATAATTCGAACTCCTTTCTCAACCAAGTTACAATGGTATTTCACAATCAAACTCATTTTAAAAATGGAAATGAATACCATAACAAAATGACCTTGCTATATTAATACACTTATGATTACAGAAGTTGGAAACCGTTTAACATAGAACAAATCATAATTTGCTCACTCTTTGTGTCTCCTAATATTATAATATTGTGACGCACCGTTGTGGGCGTAGCTGTATCAGTTATTTGCCTTATCAGGTATCAGGAAGCTAGATTAGCATGACTATTGTGTGACATATTATACCTCACAGCTGTGATTCGCATAAACGGTGTCAATTTTGGAATTCGTGTTACTATAGGTATAGGTACTTATAATTTTATCATAGTTTGTTCTATTTTATGTTGCTAGGGTAATATTATTACGCTACATTGTACTCAATGATGAAGCATGCATGCTTAGAAGAAACCTACAAATTTAGTACACAGACTCAAATTTTACTATAAAAAATTTAAAATCTATACTTAATATTATAAAGCTGAAGAGTTTGTTTGTTTGTTTGTTTGAACGCGCTCAGGAACTACTGGTGCGAATTGAAAAAATATTTATGTGTTGAATAGACCATTTATCGAGGAAGGCTTTAGGCTATATAGCATCACGCTGCTAATAATGCTGCATTAATAGGAGCGAAGAAACAATGGAAAATCTGGAAAAAAACGGGGAAAATTATTCATCTCTTTCAGTCGTGGGTAACAGCTATAATTTATAAAGCTAAAGAGGTTGTTTGCAAATATAAATATGATGCCCGAAATAACTATTCCACGCGGACAAAGTCGCAGGCACAGCTAGTTTATTTTAAAATTTATAGTTTTCTATTGTCTATTTTCAGTCTGTTTCATAACGATCTTAACGATGAGTTTCTTTGAGATCTTTAGCTGATTTATTGTGTCAACCAGAAATTATGAATTGTAATACATGTTAGTGATTAGTTTGAGGTAATATGGGTCATGTAACAAAAAAATACAACCAACTTGACCTAAATTCACTCAAAATTCACAATAGCCCCAATCTATACTTACCATCAAGCCCACGACCTGCTCGTTTAGTCACCAAGCATAAAAAGATCTCTGTATCTAAGTATTGCGTCATAGACTAACCTTGACAATCTGTTGTCAGAATATTCAGATAATTCAGCCACATTTCGCAACGTAGATAGAGGTGACGTGGCATTGGGGGCGTACAATATGCCACAAGTGTGTCGATACAATATACCACAAGACATCTAACTTTGCCTTGTATAATTGTACTCTTGATTTTCTTTAATTATTAAATTACTAGTGGGTGCTCGCAGCTTCGCTCGCAGTAAGAAGTAAAACTTGTATCCCTTATTTCACCCCTTGAAAAGTAGTATTTCCAAAAATCTTTTCTTAGCGGATGCCTACGTCGTAACATCTACCTTCATTCCAAATTTCAGCCCAATCCGTCCAGTGGTTTGGGCTGTGCGTTGATAGATCACTATATCAGTCAGTCAGTCACCTTTGAGTTTTATATATTTAGATTTGAAGTAGTTCACCTAACAGAGTACAATATGCAAGTGGACATCTATGCATATGACTACAATTCACCACAAGACTTTTAATTGTACCCGATCCATAAGGGAGGTTTTTTCTTCAATTATTATTAAAGTAGTAAATAAATGATAATTGACCAGTTTATGTTTATGAATAGTGTACACTGTGTAAAAAAATGTATATGACTGGCTAAACAGATTTGTTGTTGTTCCTCTAAACCATGTTCTTATGCGGTCATCTTCCGTTCTACCTTATTTAGCAGAATAGCGATTTTCAGTGTGAATACCATCAGACCTCCGCAACCCCGAGAGAGAATTTTTATTTTTTGTGTCTGAGGCGTAAGAAAACAAATCATTAGTTGATTTTTAGAGCAGCAGACGACAACTAAAATTTATTTAACGTTTGCATACCTTATGTCATATTGTAATGGCGGATATACTTCAATTTAATATGATCTTTATGTATCCATTTACATTACTAAAGTTGCAATGGTTTGTCGCGCAGTAAATAAAACAAATAATGTTGAAATTGTTATAATAGTAGAAACACTATATTATTAAGAGTTTATTTAATGTTGTGTCGATGGCATTTATTCACGTGACTCAGTGTAAATTCACGAGACATGTCGTTTTAAAATAAAATAGGCAATAAAATATCAACCAGGAAGCCGTTGAGCGTTCACAACTATTTACGTAACGTGTTTGAGAATAAAATGTGAAATATTTGCATTATATTACGATAGCGGTAGGTATTGTAAGATGTTCACTTTATTACGGTTATATTAGTGGCAAAATTTCCCATTGTAATTTACGAAATAGCACTCGCGTAAATCTGGTGGCTTGACATCTGGAATATTATTTAATGAAAGTTGTTTTTTGTCGGAGTATTTTAATTTTTGACACCAAGATTGTAGAGAGTTTATTAATTTGCTCACACTGTTTTGTAGTTTTTTGTTCATGATTAAATTCTTGGTTTAATGTGGTATGCTTTTGCCAAATTTTGTTCAGTAAAAGTTTGATGGAACATTGAGTTAATAACTTTGAATAGCTTTACTATATAATACAATACAACCACAATGCAAAAGAAACAAAATGTCAGACTAATAATGACATAATAAGAAACCCGTTATAATTGACAAGTAGAATAGTAGACCAATAAAATTTGTAAACCTGTCGCCCATTAATCTATATTTGGCCTCTGAAATGTCATAGTTTTGCGTATGTTGGTAACTGTTGATATGACTGTAGTTTTAAAGGTTTTTGTGAATGGTCTACGAATAATCAAACAACCAATAAATAATCAACCACAGTAAAATTTTTTGTTATAGTTAGCTATTCAAACGCTAATTTTAGTTGTATTTATTTGATTCTTATAAATTACTATAAATGTTATTTCTACATGTTTTTTTTCTAACGCACGATAATTGAGGTCAGGTCTTACATTTGACTCTAGGTTACCAACTGTTAAGCTACACTACAGACTTAGGACGAAGCATGCTTGTCTGATTAATTGTTTCCGTTTTTTTAGGATATACTTTTCAGGTTATAACGGTCTATACTAAGAACTCTCCAATTTCCTGTCTAAAAAAGAGCAGGTCTAGTATTAACTTCCAGCGGCTAATTAACGTAAAAACCGTTCCAAAGTGCGTACGCCATATAATTTGCTTTAAATCTACTATGTTCTTTGTCCAAGCTCACAGTTTTGTTTTCAAACCTGTTCGGAGTCTTTTTCTTATCGAATGAGAGTGACCAAATCTGATATCGAGATTATCAAGCCGCCCTAAGGGCCTCTGACATGAGTTTACGACTGATGTACTCTGACGAATAGTAGTTAGTCGTAGTATGGCTATCAATAAGCCATGTCAAGGGCCTTTAGGGTAGTTTGAAAACTCTTGACACTAGAGTTTACTATCACCCAAACTTTCTTACTTTTGTAAAACCTGTAAATCCTCTCAGACCGCTATGCCCCAGCTCTCAGCATTCTAGCAGACAACAAAGAAGGCCGGCGTCTCAGGTGCGGTCGTCGCCCGTCTGAACAACTACACGACCTCTCTCATATCTAATGATTTGGAAATATCGACTAATATTTACAGGATTATTATCAGGATCTCAATAAAAATATGTTTTTGGAACTATTTCTGAAAGCAAGAATTAAAATTGTCTTAGTCAGTGATGGTTTCTTTGTTTCAAAGTATTGAGCACAAAGAGCATGCCTTTATTTCATACGGGCGGCGCGCGGTGCCTTGCGGTGTTACATCATTAATCTGGGATAAAAATTCTGTGTAGGGTCTAATATCCTAATCTATTTTTATTTATTTATTTATACATTCATGCATACAATTTACAAAAAAAAATATTGTACCCCAAGGTATCGAGGCGTAGCAAGAGATACTGGCTATATCCTACTCAGTGTCTACAACTTTTCGCCATACCAATTCAGATTAGTTCTTTTTTTTAATATAGCAGCCTCAAATGCGTTCAACTTTAAACGTATCGAAAATAGTAAAAATATTGTCTTACAGCAAATAAACAAAAGCAGTAGCCTATGGCAATAATTCTAATCTGTCTAATCCCCAAACTAGCGCGTCTGCCACCAGATGTCGTAAATCATAAATTAAGAAATATAAAAAGCTCGTTCCCCACAGAGCTATGTTATAATCCGCAATAAATGCGAGTTATAATGTTATTCGCGGCATGTTCTCAAGGGCCGATTTACGGGCAGATCGATTCCGTGTCCGGGTGTGGTCATAGTCACAGCGTGGTGGGCGGAGATGTAGCGGGTAGCGAGTATCTGAAAAAATAAATCGGATACAATTAACAAGAGATAATATTACTAAAAAATATCAGGGTTTGACCTCATGATTGATTGATATTTGATTTTATGTTAGCGGAGTGACATAATGTAATGTTAATGTCGTAGGAACCGGGCTCGTGTAATTATTATTTAGGTACATCAGCCCCATGACACATAACATTGTAGTTTTCGACTACTCGTCATAGTACACCACTTATTAAAGCATATCAGAGGCTTTTTAGACGATGAGAAAAATCTCGATTCTCGAGAGCGCCACTTCCATACTTAACAATCTTACTTTTTGATGCATGCATGAAAATTTATTTATTTTTCCTAAGAACAAAAAAAAATACATTGATAAACTATAATTACCTATTTTTGTCTAAGATAAAGTACTTTCCCAATATAAGAATAGTTTATTAAAACTCGTTTCTTTACAGAAATTCAATAGATATAACACAGTAATAATTTCAGACTGATGATCGCGTATTTCCGGGCCCCACCACCGCTTATTTAGCAGCCCCAACTGCAGATATGTTGACGGGCGCGGATTAGGGCGCGCACGTGGGCGATGGAAAAAACCGCGCGTCGCTCGGTGTGACCGGCATGACAAAATATACCGCGAATACTAGTCAAGCCTAGTGGGAACTAGCGGTGGTACCGTGGTGTTACTATAATATTATACGTGTATATTACACGTGTATTATACGTATATTATACGTGTTTATAGCGCTTTAACTTAACTAAGCGCTAGCGCGGGGAGATTGTGTTGATGTAAAATATGTACTTATATGAATACCAAATTTGAACAAAATTGTTTTAGCCCGGTGAATACTGACTTTCCTGTTAGCTTAGTTGGTAGTAGTTCTGCTTTGTAATCTAGGGGTTGCGGGTTCGATTTTTTTTTTTTTTTTTACATGAAATAGGCTCACGCTTGACTACAACTTGCCTGATGTTAAGCAACGTTATAATCTACGATCTTACGCGATTGCCTAGAAGAAACCGGTTTACTCTCGACTTGAAGACCGACAAATTATAGTTCAAGAGGAATAGAGATTCGGGAGATTCCCGCGTGACACAAGTATTTATGATTTATAATTACTTGTGTTGAGTCTGGTCGTTTGTATGTTGTTTGTTGTAGTAATATATCCGTTATCTAGTACCCACAACACAAGCGTTTGCTTAGTGTGGGGCTAGATGGCGCTGTGTACAATGTCTCAAAAATATTTATTGATTATTTTTTATTTTATTAATAAGGTCAAAAATAATAGTTGTAAAATTTTATATCACTTGTTTTGGGAGAAAAATAAGACATCTTTTATTGCACCGTCAAGTATGAAATATTGCTAATAATTACAATGAATTGCGAAGTCGTGAACTTGAATATAAAATACAAATCGCAATAATTTTCGGGCTTTGTAGATAGTTACATTATGTTAGTTTCAAATTGTTTTTTTTTTTTCAAAAATGGGATTGCACTTGGTCATTTTTTGCCTGATGTAATGCGGCTGGATGTTAAAGTTGATTTATTCAACAGTTACGCGCAATAAATACCAAAAAAAAAGAATAAATCACTTCTCCAACGTTATTCCACTATACATAATAGACGCAAAAACCGAATCTAATATCAAGTCCTCAGACACAAACATACTACCATTACTTCATATATTATTCCCAGAAAAAATCAAAACGATTCGTCGGAAAGTCCTTGGCAAAGAAACCGAGCCCTTATAAACCACTTCATTGTACTTTGGGACTAATCTGTGTCCTTGAGGATCTCCTAGGAGCCCTATCCTTGAGGATCTAGGGAGCCCGGGAAAAAGTAGATGTACAGTAACTGTTGTGTACACTGTGGCTAGACCCGGCTGTAGGTTGTGTAAGCAAGGGTATAATAAGCAATAGATGACGCCCCGTGGCGAATAAATAAGAAATGTATGAAATCTACTACTACTCTCTTCTTCTTTGAGTCGTATTTCCTCATGACTGAAGGCCGTAACTCCCCCGCAGAATCAATTTGTTAGGGAGTCTACTACTAAGAACTAGTTAAATCTTACAATAATGCAATTATTTACACTTGTCTGACAGCCTTAGTTTAAAAAACGTGAGTCTATTTGGTCAGGAAAATTATAAAAATAACTGAAAAGCCACGAAAATACAACTTTTTTGCCACTCAAAAATTTAAGTCGCCTGATGCGACTTTCGCATAAGCTATATAATGGACTACCAGAGCTGCAAAAAGCCTTGCACAACTAAGAAAAACCATTTATTTCTGTTTTTTCTGTTTTTTTGTGTTCTTCGTGGTATACGCGAAGCATATATGTATGGTTTCGAACCATCTGGTGAAGTGACTAAATAAGTACGTGTCTCTAGGTTATTTTATCTCTTGCCAGACCTATAGCCGGCTGTAGGCTGTGTGTGATATATAATCTGTGGCGTCTCTCGGAGGGCGAGAGGGCGCGGCGCCCGGGAACGCTCGGTGCGCGCGGACGAGACGAGACGGCCACAGAGTAGCGCGCAGATGTAGGAAGGGAATGTACAGGAAACGGTATTTTATTTTCTTTAACACGAAATAGGCTTACGTTTGACTATAGCCTGCCTGATGTTAGATAGATAGATTGATACTTTATTGGACACAAAAAAACATAATACAAAACGGAAAAAAATTAATTAAAACTAATGCCACAAATGATGTTAAGCACCACTATAGTCTAAGATGTAGCACGCTTGCCTAGAAGAAACCTATTTACTCTAGATATGAAGACCCCTGGGTTATAATTTTCTCGGAACAGGGCTCCAGGTAGAGAGTTCCATAGTCTCGCTGTCTTTACTATGAAGGTAGAAGCAAAGCGCTTCGTATTTTTTGTAACGGTGTCATTTTACCTGGTGGAGCCATTCAGTTTTTTCTTACTTTGAAACTTTCACCGAACATACATATGACTAGAAATATAGCAGTTCCTGGCATTTTTTCGATCTTCAACTACCTGTATAGGAAGGACACAGAAGTTTCTGAGCTATATGTCAGGGCATCTGTCTGTTTCATGTGTATAATATACTATCCATTTGGCTATGCAAGCATGCTAGGCATATCTTTGACTACAGCATCTTAATTCTACATCTCTGCATACTTATTTGTGCATTGCTTATCTAGAAAATTTAAAGAATTATAGTCCTAAGTATGTGCATGCATATCTAGGTGACAATAGTTAATCCTGTTTTTATAATATTCTAGGTAGCATTACCCTTATATCCTTAGCATTACGCATTATGCCCTTTCTACGTCCCTATTCTTTGTCGGGCAAAGGGCGCTCGGGGCAGACGGGAGTCGTCTGGCCCGACCGAGCCGTTTACTATTCTAATCTACTAGAGATTCTGCTCGGGAATTAAAACTTGTTTGACGGATGGAATTATTCAGGTGTGGAACTTTGACGAGTTAACATGTAAGCAGTTTATGTGACACTAGCGAACTTGTGGAACTAGTGAATGTACAAGAAGTCTATTATACTTTAATTTGAATTCAAACGTTTAGAGACGTCAAATGGTATTTATTTTCATATGAGCACTTGCAGCTCCAAGGACTGTAACCATTATTTGCGTTATACATTTGCTTATATGAAAGTTATACAACTACCACAGTTGTCAGTTCTTAGATGGGTGACCAACTAAAAAGAAGAAATAGATCAAAAGTAAATGCTACTATTAATTTATCCATTAACAAATCGCACGACATTATAATAGTATAATATGTAAGTAAATCTCTCTTAAAATCAACATGTTTCAACAACCTAACCAACATAATTTCATTACACATAACGGCGCTTACTAAACCAAAACTTTCAAGTACATGAAATGCTGTAAGCTATTCTGATTAATTACTCTTACATTAAGATTAATAATTGTTAAATAACTTACAACAACCCAACTTTCAGTAAGTTGCTTCTCACGCTCTAAAAAGGTACTGAAAAATCGACGCAATCATTCTTGCATTGTCTTTGATATTATGCGCTTTCTATGCAAATGATGAAGCTTAGAGTGGAAGTTGACGGAGCAAAAATAATATGAATTTGAAGCCTTTTCGAGTAATTCTCAATGCAGTAGCTTTCAATTTAAGTGTTTTTAAAGGGAATGTTTAAGAAATATTCAGTACCCACATAGTAGCTCGGGAAAAAAATAACTTTTTGGTCGTTTTGTGATGAAATTAAAGTAGATACCTTCAATACTACGATCAGGTAAAAATATAGATGCAATATACATATATAGATTACGTAATTTTTTTATCTGGATTTGTAAATAATGGACAGCGAATATACAAATTGATGACCCCTTCCTTCCTTCCTTTAGTCGCTTGCTCACTGCTGAGCATCGTGATGGTCCCGACCCACTTGGTGGACCAATAATCGCCATTTATGTCGATCCGTGGCTTCATGTATGGCTATACTTGCTTTCGAGCCAATATGTTGAGCCACTTGATCGGACCATCTAGTTGGGCTTCGACCTCTTGATCTTGTTCCTGCCATTTTTCCGGTCACTATGAGCTTCTCCAGATTGTCCGCTGGTTTCCGTGCGATATGCCCAAAGTACTGGAGTATTCGCTTCAGACATACGGCGGACATACGTTGTTTAATGTTCAGCTCTTTCAGGATTGAGGCATTTGTCCGAAAAGCCCCATCGATGACCCCATCTGATGGTAAGTAGTTCAAAGTTTGTCTAACTATAGGTACTGTTCACGGATACAGTCAAGTAAAAAAAATGGACTAAATTGTGTTTCCCATAACCTAGTACTATAAACAAACTATGTATAAAAATACCTGGCCTATATCACAATATAACATTTTCCCATCACAATCCAGCCTTTACCCCACCGACTTTGACACACATACTCGACCATAAAGCCCGCTATTACCTTTTTATTTTTGTCTGTCTGTCTGCTCCATGATGAAATATGCGACGTCTACATCACTCGACCGTTTGCGTATTTTTCCGCTGCATTTGTCTAAATTTAAAAATATGTGTTGCAATCTGGGTCAAATGTAACATCTTTGTTTTTCCTCGTAGACTATATATTTCAGACGCCTTCTTTAAGGTGGGATTCGCTTGCGTTTACTTGTAATGAGCCATGGTAAGTATTTTAGATTTTGAATACTTTCTCTATTGGTCGTTTGTCAATTGTTTGTTCGGCTTAGAGTTGTTACTGAAAAGGTGGGTAAAGCTTAACTTTTGTACAAAGTTTACAGTCTTAAATCATTTAGATAGGTTCTTTTTTTTTTCATAATGGCCTCTGCGGCTTCGCATTTAGATAGGTTAAAAACGGTCTGTGAATACAATTTGTTTTGACACGATCTACTAGTCGGCTTTTATTTCTTATTTTATTTTAAATATTTATACAAATTTATATAATTTCAAGAAAAATGCACCTTAGTAAAGGAAAATCTTATGAAGTTCGTTTTATCGTAAATGTTTTCATTCAGCTTGTTTAAAAACATGTTTACTATGTTAACTATTTTGTATATTTTCTTATGCATGCATCACTTTTCAGAAAATAGCAATAGGAAAACTGGTTGATTTGTGCTCTTACCGACCAACATTTTTAAAATATAATAAATCTTTTATTTTCTAGGACTTGAATGGTAAAGTAATTCGTTTTGAATGCGAAAATTCGTTTCGTATGAGAGTGGCCAATACTGGTGTCAGAATTTTCAACTCACAAGGTATTTATTCACCATGCCTACTCACATTCCATATAAGTAAAATATTAGTTCTTAGATTACATATTTTTCCTTCCTGCTTTTTAGCACTTGCATAATTAGGAATTATTTTTGCATTTCGTTAGGGATTTCCCGTTTCGCGATTAGGTACCTATATTTACATAGCAAAAAAACAGGAAATTGATAAATAAAATATGAATTGTAGTTAAATACACGGATAATTATGTATGGGAAAAATAATATCGACTAATTGATTGATTACAATAATACCTAATAATGATTTACCGCTTTAATGGATTTCCCACCTAATTAATCGTATTTACTTATTTATTATGCACTATGTATTAACTTTTTTTTTTCGTTTGAAAAACTTGAATTTATGTGTAAAAAAGCAAGTGTGGCTTAGCGGTTCCAGTGTCTGCTTTTCACCCAGGCGTACCCTGGTTCGAATCCGGCCCTACACCAATGACTTGAATTTAAAGTTATGTGTGGATTTGCACTTGCTTTACGTTGAAAGAAAACATCGTGAGGAAACCGACATGTTTGAGGACCACCAAATCCGAGGACATGTGTCTTCTGCGGAAGGACCTGGGCGCCCACCACAATGTATCTGCCCAAGAGAACTCCCCTAACGAATTAATTCTGCGGGGGACTCACGATCCTCAGTCATGAGGAAATACGACTCAAGAGAGAGAGACGTGTACAAATTTATACTCGTTACAAACTTTTAATCACAGTAAAAAATACACTACCTACTTATAACGCTAACTTAAATGATCGCAAATAGTTTTTTTTTATGGCTTTTGCGAATATATGACTTCGCAATTCTGCCAATGTCAAGTGGGAAGATAGGCCATCAAACTGAGAAATTTTAAGTGAAATATCGATATGTTATGTACGGTGGTTTTAACTGATTAATTAATATTTTGCCTCTTTCTGACATTGACAGTATTTCAAACGAGTGCTATTCACTAGTTATTCATTAAATTAGTTCGCACATGAGTGGTTTCCAATTCTAATAGTTTTCAAACCGCCCTAAAGGCCACTGACATGGTTGCTTTTTACTCTTTGTCTCCAAGAAAATCAACAACACGGTGAGGTTCTATTTCGCTATTGTAGCTGTGATTTAATTCAAGCAGGTGTAAAGTGGCCGACACCCGTGGGAAATGTCGGTCTATCAGCGATGTAGTAAATTATAGAGGAAGATTATTCAAGAAATTAGAAACCTATAGAAAATGGGAAATTGAGCTTGTTTGAGAAATAGAAACTAAAACGTCTAACCTCACCTCTAAAAGAAAAACAAAACATTGTGCACCGTGATTGTTCCCTTAAAATTCGTTTTTTTAATAAATAAAAATACAAAACTGTCGACATCTGGGTTTACCGCTCACATCACATATGATCTAAACTAAACTTTAAAAAATATGTTAAAAATACAAATTCTTTGTCATTGAGATACAGTTTATTTTTGGAAATACACTTTCATGTGCTCGAACTGTCACCTTTATGCTGTTATTAAGATATCTGATCTCTTTTAGTATTAAATCTCTTGTTACGACATCGATAAAAAGTACCTAAACATTATAACAGCGGTGCCTTGTGTAAAACAATACCTCTAATGTTTGCCGACAGCATGTAAATATCGAATCTCGTATCTAGTTCATCTTTCGTTAGTGTTAACTGTTGTTATTTCTTACAAATCATTTTCACATATGTATGTGAAAGACACCCACAAATGCGTCTCGATATACTATCGCGATATTTTGTATGTTGTAGGTTATAAGACAAACTGAATTGAACACATGGTAAGCATCACGCTTTTCCAGTAAAAGCCTGAGTTTTGAATTTCAAAACTTATTGTATGTTTTTGTGTTATTTTACTCTTCGTGTATCGTATATCATCGTCGTCCAAGTATATAAATGCCCAGTTCAAAAGATAGTGCTAATCAAAATGAGGCGAAACTTTAAATAAGTTTAAGTCCTAATGATTAGACCAAATATTACAAACACGTTTGTGAATCAAAACGTTAAACCTAAGTAGGTATAACAAAAAGAAGGCGTTATTCTAGAAGTGGCAATAGCATTACCGTATTAAATCAGTTTAAGGCGTAGAGTACTTAATTTACCACGAGGGATTAGGAAGCCCTGTACGGTACCTTACAGAAACTGAGGGTGAAACAACATTGTTGCTGAGTGGTTCTTGAGTTAGGAATAGTTGCATTTTTTGTTGGCTACAACAAATAAAACATTATAGGTTAGTGGGATACTGTCTGCTTCATGATTTGATCACTCTTGGTGACATGAAAACTACGGGTTGGAGCTGAAAAAAAACCTTGTAATCCAACAATTCCGAAGACTTGTGTCGTCCGAGTAAAGATACCGTTGCGATGTATCTGTCCAAGAAACGAAGGAAAGACACCCAACAATTGATTTTTCAAAAGTGCGTTTATTTATTTAAGCAGGTAATGACCACTCTGTTTAAAGAGTAAAGATTAAAAACATGCTAATCTTTTCCTGTATACATATTTATTACGAAGAACACTGCAGCAAACTACCGTCGCACATAACCAAACTTCTCAGAATTCTATTTTCGCAGTTGGTTTAAAATAAACGGCGCTTGTCGGTCGATATATCATACGCGACCTATCCCCCACTATTAGGGGGGTGTTATCACCGCATCTGTGACGACATACATAAACTAACTCTTTATCAGTGCATTTGTTGGTAGGGGTGGTGGAAACGAGTTTGGTGTTTGTTTACTGTGTGCGATAAAAAAACTGGCCAAAAACTAGGTTTAAAAATTATGAAATTTACATCCACGCGTACTTTGCAAATCGAGATAGTATAGATCCTTCCCAGAGTACAAGTTACATAGTAAACTTAAACAGTATTTTTTTAATGCGATCCAAGATGAAGCATACCTTTCATGGAAAGTTAACTGACTCTTAAACGATAGTGGCGAACTCTGATGTTGATGTTGTTCTAAAGTGCTTTGACATGATACTGTTTTTATTTTTGGGCTTGCATTTGACTGCATTTAGCTTGATAGAAATCTTCGGTGAAATTAAAGCTGTAATGTACGCTTGTCCAGAAGAAATCTATTAAAGTACTAGAATTTTATAGTATGATAGCCCTACACACAATGAATATGCAATAGTAACTGTACAGAAGTGAAATGCATTATTTGCATGTATTCCCGTTTAATTAGCTGGATGTTTATGTAAATTCGCCACCCATGGGGGCTGCCACTAATTCACCGTTTTAAGCTGTCGGTTGAGGAAAATGATAAGAAAATATATTGGTTGGTAGGTATATATGGAAATAAAAACAATGTGCGTAGTTACATTATTACAAATACCATATTTTGACGATTAACTTTTCTATTTAAATCTCTATATTATTTTAAAACAAGCCTCTCTCGTATATACTTGCATTTCACTATAACCTTTTCAATTACGTTGCCATTTCAAATGCCACTAAATACAAATGAAATTCATGTAAAGATAGGAATTCTAATGTATTGTAATACCAACATTTTTTTTTTTACTAAAAATGGGTTTGCACTTGACCGTAATTTGCCTGATGGTAAGCAATCATTACGGTCTAGGATGGAACGTGCTTACCCATTACATACATTTATATAATTCACACAAAAATAAAATGTGCTTGTAACCCCAAAACTAATTATTTACTCCTTCTGTTTTCCTAATTATAAAAATAGAAACTACACTCGCTCAGACTCGGTAGCGCCTAAAACTTCGTAAGACAAATAGAACTCATTAAAATTAATTTTGGAAACAAAAAGTTAAGTCAAAAACTACAACAAATTAGTGGCACAATTAAACGAGTTTAAAACCATTAAAATATCGTGGCTTATATTGATTTATTGCTTTTTATTACTACTGGGGGAATTGATAATTATCATTCTAAATAAACAGTGATAATTATCGGACTCCATCGTTCACACTCAAATAATTTTAATTGTTGCTTTTATTTGACGTAAGTGTAGGACATGTAGTATAACGTAAGACATGAATTTGGCATGTCGATGCTAAATGAGCGTAGAAAAATAAAAAAACGCATCGATTTTAATGAAACCACAGAAAAATATTTGTGGTTTTGGTCTATTTCGTCTAACAATCGGATCTTTAAATAAATAAATATTCCGGGACATTGCACACAGCGCCATCTAGCCCCACACTAAGCTAACGCTTGTGTCGTGGGTACTAGATAACGGATATAATACTTATATACTATTTTTTTTTGTAAATACTTACTTATTATACTATGACGACGTTACATGCTCGAGATTTCTTTATTAACTATGTAGTCTCACTTCTGTATGTACTAGGCGTCACACTTTTTATAACTGTGAAAATAAAAACCCAAAAAAAACTTTTGAACGAATGTCACTGTCAATGTAGCGCCTGTAGCGCCGTCCACGAAAAATTCAAATAGTAAAATTCAACGGAATTTATGATGTTGCGACGCCCGCACACAAGAAAAGAATGAGGTTTGACAGGAGGACAGCGCTACAGGCGCTACATTGACAGTAACATTCGTTCAAAAGTTTTTTTTGTGTTTTTATTTTCACAGCTATAAAAAGTGTGACGCCTAGTACATACAGAAGTGAAACTACATAGTTAATAAAGAAATCTCTTCGCATGTAACGTCGTCTCGTATAATTATGGTCAAACTTCACTTCGGGTAAGTTCGTTTAACCATTAATTATACATACAAACGACCAAAAACAAAACAAGTAACCTTTTTTTTAAAATGCATAAATACTAGTGTCGCGCGGGAATCGAACCCGCAACCCCTAGATTAGAAGGCAGAGCCACTACCAACTAAGCTAACATGCCAGTCAAATAAAAAGCCAGTTAAGAATTATGGTTTATGTTTGTCACTAATAAAATACCTTAAATGTTTCATTTTTCGTTGTAAATAAGCATACAAATTTCCCTGTATTTGTTCTGTTGCGTCTGTCTGTTGTGGTGTAACTTGCCACCTAAATTGTTAACAAATATATATGTATTTTGAATATTTACCTCACATATTGTAACGTGTATTTAATCTTGCACTGTTCTGTACTACACAGAGTCAGCGACCTAATGTAAAGAAAAAAAAATAAAGTACAATAATTAAATTTACTCACTGAATCTAAAGTAGTAAAGATTAATATCTCAATTCAAATTTCACACTTTAAAATCGCTACCTACTATTATTATGTGTTATAAAATACATGAATATAGAGTTTCTCGTATTTGTTAATAGACTTGTATTTTGGATTATTTTTGTTTGTATTACGAGTATTTATATATTACATACTTGTACATACAGAAAAAGCATTTTTTTTTTTCGATTAGCAAAAAAAATGTATTTGTCTCTTACTACCTAGGAAAGATAGGCGAGAAAATTATGCTTGACTTTTAGTACCTAATATGAAATAATTAAAATTATTCATAAAAAATCATGAATCTTTTTTAAACAGGACTGCAGAACGGAATTTACAAAAACGTGTTATCCGTTAGGAATTTTGTTCATTGAACAGGCGAAGCATTATATTCGCAGGCATCGATATGGTATCATTCAATACCTATCCAATTTCGTGGGAATATTATCTCAATGAAATATGTAAGTAAAAATCTCTTCTTTTGGCTTTGAGCTACGAAATATTGGAGACCGGATATATGCTTAACCATTGAAATGTAAAGTAGATAGTTAAATCATGTTGTTTGTAAATATGGCACAAAATTTATAAAAAAAAAACAGTTTGACTAAAAAATCTGTTCTCAAAATAATTGTGATACGGATGAGTGTGCCCGTCAGCTGTATGTTAAAAACTAAAAAGCCATTATCAAAGCATTGCTACTTTATCAAAATATAAGCATTTATTATTGTATATTAATCTACATTGTACATTTACAGTCGCTAAAATTATTTCTATAACGTATAAGGTGCACGTGCATTTCATGAGAAGACACCTCCATTCTATCATGCCTCCATGTAGCTTAATATACCTACAACTGCCAATACAGGTTTATCTTACAACAAGCGAAAGGGTTGCTCAAATTAAATAAGACTGACTGACATAGTGATCTATCAACGCACAGCCCAAACCACTGGACGGATCGACTGAAAATTGGCATGCAGGTATGGCGTGGGCATCCGCTAAAAAAGGGTTTTTGGAAATGCCACGTTTTAAAGAGGTGAAATAGGGAATACAAGTTTTACTTCTTAATGCGAGCGAAGTCGCGAGCACCCACTAGTAAGTAAGTAAATCGAGATATTCCTGACAGCAACAGAGCTCTGACACATATGGAGAACAAATTAATATAACGTACCTGACGATCCACTGAAGCATCGACTTCGATAAGCCATACATTTGCCATTTACTAACCAAATCGTTCAATATTTTTAAAAAAATTAGTATGCATTTGTTTACTTTTATC
The DNA here is from genome assembly GCA_964023185.1 of Macaria liturata. NCBI lineage: Eukaryota > Metazoa > Arthropoda > Insecta > Lepidoptera > Geometridae > Macaria > Macaria liturata. The sequence goes on along the minus strand of OZ026825.1, from coordinate 10,262,216 downwards.
AAACGCATTTAGCTTGTATAAGTTCTTTCTCATTCTTTCTCGATTCGTATTTAATAATCAGCTATGCAAAGAGGCTTTTTATTAGTCATCTTTTCTAAATAACCCTGTATGTATACTACAAGAAATGGCAACCATAAAGCTTGTAAATGTAATGAGATAACCGTAGTTATATTTATGTGGGTAGATTGGTGCCTTTGTTTATAGAGATGGCCTGCTCTTAACTTGATCGTATATGCATTGCTTTTAGGTCTTTACTTCTTATTTTTTGGTCTAATGGACTTGTCGAATTGGCTATTTAGGATGGGTTTGTGTGGGTAATTCTGCTGAGCTGAAAAAATCAGGTTTTATATTTGAATATATATTTTTTTACGAACAGCGCGGGTGGTTTAGTTGTCTTAAATAATAGTTACTGCATCATTGTTTCATCCGAATTGGTTCCGCTACATATGTCAGTGTAAATAAACAGCGAGGAATAAACGAAAGTGTTTATTTGCTGTTTTTTTTTATTAAAAATCTAGATTCTACCGAAATAAGAGTCTTAAATTTCAGTTTTCAGGAAACTTTCGTATTTCTTAAACGACTAATATCTCTAACAAATTAATGATGATCCTAATCGAAGGTACCTATTTATTTATAGCTATATGAAATATAATTTAGTTTCTTACGCCGTGCTTATTAACTGGCTTATTAATTTAATAAATACTAGTCATTTTAAAAGGATTACGGCGTACAACAAAAACCCGCCTTCCGCTACGGAGGCGAGTAAAAAAGCTCTTTGTCCGGATAGAAGCTAGCATAAAAAAGTAAAAAGGTAAAAACCTCCTTAAAGTAAATCAACCTGACTTCGCGGTCGACCATCTGTCATTTCAAGACATATGGCAAGTTTTACGCTCTTACGATTTGTTTATATCACTGTCTTTTTCACTCTAGCGGCTAATTAGTATAGCTGTCCCGTTCTATCGCAGTTTTCCTTCGAGGTGCAGGGTAATTGAAATTGAACACTGCATGCGGGTTAAAGTGAAAGGACCTCGTCAAAGAATATGCTAAGTAGAAGAATACAATTGCACGCGGTTTTTTTTTCGTTACGTAATTTTGGACAAAATATTTTAAAGTCTAATATGTAAAATAGGACGCCATAAAATTTTGAGTTTAGATATATAGATAATTTTAATAAGCTTAATGTGGTGTGGTTCTCTTTCTATTTCTTATGCTAACAATAATTTGTTTCTTATTTTGACTCAAGTCTGTTTTATACTCTTCCCTGTACAAAATTAAAACCACAATGGTCGTTTTAATCGTGTACGAATAATTACAGACACATGCTCAGCATACAGGCTGCAACAATTATCTGCGCAATCACAAAAATAGCAGTCGTTAGGCAAAAAATAGCAGTAGCTAGAAAGAACAAGCGAGCTTAAGAATGAAACCGTTCATGTCTCACTCATAAAATGCGTGCATATTATGCACAACAATATTGTAAAGGAGAGTTTAAGAGTGTGTATGTTCCTCTCTTATACAAGAAAGTTAACTAATTTGAATTAAATGTATTGAGGAGATAGATAGAGGAAACATTTTTTTGTTTTGAGATATTGTGTGTGCCGCCTATATGTATTGACAAACAAACGCACACTCACAAAATTTGGTACAAATGGAGGCCTAAATAAGTTCACTATATTTCAATTCCATTCTATTCCAACAGTATCACGTACAGTCTAACTGATAACCGCCATTCCTGCAGCCGTTCAAAAATAGCAGTCGTTAGGTAACAGTTTAGTCACCTCTGCATTCCTCAGAGAAGTCGCGTGTTTTTAGGCAACGCGTGTGTCCGCTCTTGTCAACTTCGTCTCATTAATCATTGTCATTTTTTCCGCAGCCGCAGACCAACGACCTGGCCGCTGGTGTGGTTTTTTCTTGTTTTTGTTTTCTAGATGCGTTGCGCGGTGACTGCGTATACTCATAGGTTGCTGGCGCGGCTTTTCTCACGAGATTGTGAGATATTTAGTGTCGAATACATTGATGGCTGATGATTATGTCAATGGTTAGTTTGAGTCAGACGTATCCGTCAACAGCGAATCTGGATAAGCCCGATGCGAATTTTGTAAACACTCTCTATCTGATGACGTCGGAAGGCAGGCGTTTTTGGATATATTATGATGGGCTTGGGTTGTAGCTTTGACCTCATATAGTTTTAGGGTCTGACAATGAAGCAGTTCTAGTTCGACCATGTTTCCCAGGTCTGATGATGGAGCATGCTAGTTTGTTTAACTATGAATTTGTATTAAAACCAGTTAAATATGATAAACTAGAAACCAGACGATGACGTAGATGTAGTTACCTGTCAGATTGGAAGAGTAAATGAATGGCGTGGTGTTAGATACGCTATAAACGCGTGCGATTGGTTCCGCGCGTCACGCTCGAGCCCTCATTGGTAAACGGCGTGAACGCATAACGATACCACACTAGGCTGGGAGATACTGGATAATATTTATTATCACAGTAGGTAATATGGTTACCATCATTATCGTCTTCGCCATCATGAATGGTCGTGATCTTGAGTACCTATAGGATATCGGAAGGAACCACTGTCTCGCAACACAAGCCCATCTATGGGACTTAGCGCGGGACAATGAAATACCACCTTGTATTGTTCTGTTTGATGTTAGTTTTAAACTCCTATACAATACATAATATAAATACAAGTACTAACTTATTTTATTCTGGCATAATAAACAATTAGTATTTGTAAAAGTAAGTTATAAGTACTGTAACAACTGTACTCGTAAGTAATGGAAATTCGTATGAGACCGGATCACTCAACTGCTGAGAGTTCTAGATTTTTTAAATGCACAAGAGGCCTCCGGCATGGCTGCTTGATTGCTATACCTTGGCATACAGCGGGGAAACTAAAGTTAAGTGGACACCCAATCCAAGGAATCGCCTATCTAATGTCCTACTTTTGGTCACAATACAATAAGGTAATACAATAAAGCTTGTGCTTATGTTACGTAATAAATAAATAAATGAATACAATTGCATTTGCTCTCGTAATTTCCGATTTCTTACGGATTCAAAAGATGTATGTTATACTGCAATTGGAGTTCATAGAATAAAATACCATACTTTACTTTATCATATATTGGTAATTGTGTTGTAAATAATTTGGTCAAATACTCCTCCACTATTTGACTTCACCTCATAGATGTATATTTTATAGGGAAACAATTAATCCTAACCATGGCATATTGATCTCAACCCGTCTCGCCGCCAAAGGCACCGGCTCGTATTCGCACATACCATGATATCATATCGCATTCGACTTTTGTCATAAACCATAATTGAAATGTCTATGAACGAAGAGTTAATCTTAAACTCAGTCTCAGTTTCTGCTTTTCATTGTTCTGTTATTAAATAATAATAATGTAAGTGTAAGCTTATTTCTGGGAATATTTCGAAGTTTACTTAGTGATTCAAATATTAATGCTAAAATATGAATAAAATATTGTTTTTTACCAAATACTCGTATTAGGTCTATTAACATGTGATAAACCTTTGTTATCTTGGGTTGGATGCATTTGAAAACCATGCACTTTTAGATATGGCTTTTCAAACTATATCTACAAGAAGATGTCGTCCATTTCACTTATTTATTTAGTACTCTTCTTTATTATAACTTAGTATTCTTCTACCTTTTTGCTTTCTTTCAATAATATTCTATAAGCAAAACACTCATGAATAGGGATACGAAAAATATACCCCAAATAGGTTAATTTATCGTTCATCGCTAGAATATGACCCCAACCGTGACCCTGAGGCGTCGGCGGAACAGATATGTTAAATCGGTGATACAACTCAATTTGACCACAAATTGAACTTGTAGTATTATATACTGGGGGCTGAATTGATAATGTTACTAACTGGCGTTCTAAGCCTTGAGGAAGCAATACAATGATAACTTCAAAAATAAAATAAATAAAATTTGTTCAATAGTGATTTTTACTTCTCTCTCTCTCTCTCTCTCTCTCTCCATATCGTATTCTTTGTTACACATCAATAAAATTATCTTTCGGTAAAGAAAAAGATCTCTTCAGGCAACCTCATTATTCTAGTCTAAACTAAGACCACTGGTTTGTAACTCGGAAATATATTCTGGGCAACTGGCAACACATTCAAATTGATCAAACTTCATCAATGACTTCAGAATGTACTCTCCCGCTTAGATAAACCAAAAAATCTCAATAAAAATCTATATCCAGATTTGAAGACAATCTTACCAAGACCTACTCGTGGATCTAATTGCAAATTCTTAATGAATCTTGTACAAGTGAAAATATATACAGGGTTATAGGATTCATACAGAGCATAAACGCTTACGCATACCATATTTTCATTGTTCGAGCATTTATTTTCTATGGTGACAGTTTTTTAAACCAAGTTTCTTAAGTCCTGGTCTTGGAATAAGTTTAATGTACATTATATTGAAATGATTGATTGATTAATAATTTATTTACTCACATAAAAAATAAATCATAATACAAAAAGAGACATTTTAAATCTACTGCCACAAATGGCGAAAATCACTGAATCTGTCTCTTTTTGATTTGTATTCCACTTTACTGCGGGTTGTGGCAGCCCTCGCTGAATTAATTCATTGGAGTGGTTCTCTTGGGTAAGTGCAGATCCTTCCACGGAGAATGACAGTGAATGGACATTTTTTCTGTGATTTGCAGTAACCCAGTATAAATAAATTGGTAGATTAATATATTAAGGGCTTCTTTCACCATCTCTAAGTAAAGTGTTGATTTACTACTTGCTAGTTAGCGCTACTCGGCAAGTAAAAGTTCCGAGTATCTTTTTCCAATTTCACCAACGTATCTGAAGTGCCCTATAACTACTTACCAGATAAGTGCCGATTAACAGAACGAATGTACGAAATGATCGAATTTTTGTTCATATGTCACTGTCATTGCTGTCACAAATGTCAGACGTCACAAGATATTTTACAGTTTTGACATAAAGAAGTGCGCGATAGACATTGGCGAAATTGCGGCAGTACTGCAGAACCCTTAAAAAAAGTGCGCGATACATTTCAAGTCGTGTTATTTTCTATATTGTTTCATTCAAAACTGCGTACGCGTATATTATTTACTCAAAACAAGTTTTTAAAATGGCCAAGAACAAGAATCAATATATTGTCTTAAAGAAAAGGGAACGGAGTGCAAATTTTACCTTTAAAGAACGAGATATTTTGATAACTTTGATTATCAAATACAAAGACAAGAGCTTTTTATGATAATCGGAATCTATTAAAAAAATCAATCTCATCCAGGTCGGTGAAATAATTGACACGGGTTTTAAAAAAACACGAATTCTCGGAAGTCTTCGATATGAAACATTATTTATATCTTCTAGTTAATCTTCAATAAACTCTACTAGATCCATTTTGTCGTAAACAAATAGATACGCACAAAATCAAGACTCCAGAAATTGAGATATAATACGTAATGGCTGCCTACTTGCCGAGTAACTAGGATACTGGGCAGATGATGCGGCAAGTAAGTTACGGGCTAGTTTACGTGGCGGTTAGCGTTACTCAGACATGGTGAAATTCGTTCGCGCGGTACTTGCCACTTTAATCGGAAAGTAGCTTACTTGGGACTTTACTTGGAGATGGTGAAAGAGGCCCTTAGTAGGTTATCCTCAGTGACTATAGGTCGGACCTACTGGTGGATAGGTTATAGAGTCGTAGTACAAGTGTGGCTGCCACCTGCGGTGTCACATGCTGCGAAACACATGGGACGCTTCCGCTGGCTGTGTGGCCACTTTGTCGGAGACGGTACGGGTACGGGTTTAATGCAAAAAGTTATATTCAAATTCAAATTCATTTATTTGCATAGATGTAGTGAGAATCATGATACAAAAACATTTATAGTATCTTACATCTTACCATTTCTGGTGTGAAAAAATCACATTTTGGTCACTAAGAATATAGAATAGTTTACGTTTTTTTTTTATATTATTGAATCGTATGATATAGAGATATCTAAAGGCCTCAGACTTCGTGTCATTGGTCGCAAAGGAAACGAGACGAAATCATAGTAAGAAAGTGTTTCTTGAAATTCAGGCTGATTGCAGAGTCTCGGCAGACCTAAATGCGGGAAAAAACACTCTGTAGAAGATTTCTGAAAGTAGGTACTTGTATAATACAAAGTGGCTTAACACAGCTGATTACGGCAGTGTCTTGATTTACATTTTTTCACAGTAAAAGCATCGATAACTTGCACCAAACATTATGTTTCTACATAATAAATGCTATCTGTAACCGTGGAACTCCTTGCCGAAAACTCTGTTACCGGGAACCCCTTAAACTATATTTTGCAATTTTACGGCGTCGATTCTGACGTGTGTAATTGTGAAAATATCCCTTTAACTTTATAAGCAAGCGTAAAGGTAAAAAAACTTGAACCCATCTAGTCGAAATAAAACTTCAGAGTATAAACGTTCTTTTAGTTTTAATCTATGTCGGAAGACAATGGAAACGCGCCATTATTTCGTTGACAAATCTCTTATTAGAATCTACTTGCCACACGGACGGTACTAATGCATAATTAATTATCATTATTAATGATAATATAGTTACACTTTGGATTGGTCGCTTAACATCACAGAGCTTTGAAGTCCATGCTTGTCGCCCTGTGACTAGAGGCGAATTCTTTCTTTATTCGATACAAAACAGGTGTCACCATTTACTAAAACTAACACACTTTCGGCACGCACACTACGACGCACGAGATGTTCATGTACACAGTACGCTTCAACTTCATCGGCTGTGCAATGTCGATATTTTTTTATCGATTAATTACACATTTACTTCGAAGATGGAAATATATGTCTTTAGTATAACTATATTATTTAAGTACAAATTATAGTTAACTAGCTATGGCCCGCGGTGTTATCCGTTGTAAAAACTTTTTTATCCCGTGGGATAAAAACTATCCTATGTCCTTACCGGGGACTGAAACTATCAGTATAGCAAATTTATTTTTATCTATTTTATTTAATTATCAAATCATCTTCAAAATGACTGGAGCATATTCTGGCATTTTTATGAGGAAACCAGTTGTATCTACCGGTCGCCAATATCCATTTTGTTTTTTAACACTGGATTTTTTGGAAAATGTAAATTAAGTATGTGTTAAATAAAAACCGTAATCCAGAAACATTTCCATACAAATCCAGAAACATCATATACATTATATCGATTATCGATAATTTGCTAGGTTCCATTTACACATCACTTTGCTATCGAGAAGTAGCGTCGTCATGACAACGAATGTGTTAATGCCATTCAAAATGTCAAAAGTTTTATTTATTAAAATTACGAAATTTTACTACTTACCGATGGTATTTCACGCCGGTAACACTGGAACTTGTTCTTACAATTTTTAACTTGACACCAGGACATATTTAATAGTTTATCATGCTGTAAAACCGAGTAAAACGACCGAAAACTCTCTCTCGCTCGGACTATGTTTGACAACAGACTGACAAGCGCTGTCGTAGGTTAGGTTGGCCTGTTTACTGGTCCAAACGAGAACCACGTATTATTAGTCATTTCGCTTCTATGGGGGGGCGCGCGCGGGGGCGATGTGGCCCGATCGTTGTTCTGTGCTTAACATAATCATTAAACATGCCAAAATGATTATATCGCTTATCAAAATAGAAACACAGGATATTGATTCTTACTGTTTGGAACATTAGAGTTATTTTGCGATTTTGTGAAGATGTTGATAGTATTTTAAAATGGTTTTTGAATTAGGATTGGCTGTTTCTGTGTGCTTCTTAACAATATCAATCATTGAGGAGTTGATTTCAATTCACGGATAGTTTGAAACTAGTTCGATTAGTTTATTAATATTGAGATAGCACTTTATTTATGAGCGTGTCTTCATTAATTTTGCAAATTGGGTCATTTAAATAGTTTATTAAAGTACGTCGCAGTATCTATTGTAGGTATAATGGTTAATAGGTTTCATTCACAAGGATGCTTGAGACAGGAAGTTGATGGATTATGTTATCTTAATCTGCTTATAAAGAGTTAATTATAAACGATTTGTGTACTTAAGAACGTACCTACATACAAATATTCCAATTTAGCAGTAAGTACATATTTTATTGCAGAAGTAACAACATAATGTTCTGTATAAATAAACAAATACATATTATGATTCAGATAAATACATTTTGACATTGTTATTTAGCTATTTTCATATCCAAAATCATTTATAAATAATTTGTTAAATTACTAAAAAAAAACATTGACGAAATAGAATAAAAAATGGCTTGTATGTTAATTAATTTAACTATCTACAATTAATAATCTTGTTGGTGTACTCAACACAACTAATTCAATCATATCATCTTTAAACATGACCGCTTTTAATCAGGCGATCGCGTTCTTGATATCTTCAAAAAAAATGTTGTCAAGAATAAAAAAGTACTTACCACTAAACTCAAGGTACGACCCCAAAAAACTGACCATTCGGCATTCTTGCACACTCCCGTGGACAGAGATGAATTCAAATATTAAGCTTGTGTACTAAATAATTCTACATCATCATCATTTAGCTCTTATCTACCCAATGCTGGCAATAGGCCTCTTCCCGTAGGAACCACTGATGTCAGCCTTGTTTCTTTCTTGTCCAGATATCCCCTGTCTTTGAATTGACAAAATTGAAGTCCCACAGTATGCTAACAAACCAGCACTTATTGATATCAATTCCCTGAACCCCAGCGGCCCTGAACACATTTCGTTGCTATATAGTAATAAGATAATCTCTATTAAGAAGTTGCTCTATTAAGGACTCGTAATTCGTAAAAAATGGAAATAGTAATTTTATAAATTCGTCACAAACTATTTCTTAGTTTTTCAGCACCACTTCCTAATGTTATGAAATAAATAACACTCGAGCTAGTATACCTAAAAGTAAGTTGATTTGGTGTAAAAGAACACAAAATCATTTATACCGTATAGTCAATAAAGGCTGAATCAATATTACTTAATTAAAACGCATTTTTTTTCTATTTTTTTTTCTATTGTTTTTTATATATGTGGTGTTTTAATAAAGAATTTATCTATCTATCTATCTACTTAAACAACCATGTGTTTGCAATAAATTAATAGAATGCTCTTAAATCCTCACCTGTACACGTGTAGATACTTCTCTTTTTTACTCGCGAAATGTTGTCAAAACGTATTAGCGGAGCGCTCGCCGAATAGCGTAAAGAGCAAGATTCGCGTGTAGATAGATTGATTGGTTACTGAACTTGCTCGTCTTGAGCCCGTTCCATGTTGGCAAAAAATAGGTACACGGCCGAAATATGGCGAGCTAATTATTGTGTCTAGTTTCAATGCTAATGTTTAAGTTAATTACAGCGATGTAGTTCGCGATAGACGGCACATTATGGCGAAAAAAAATATGTATTCTATCTTAAACTAGGTTGCAATTGGCTATCATTTGCCTGGTGGTAATTGGTAAAAAATGTGACTTGTACTTATTTAATGCTGAAAAGGACACTTACTATAACATACTTTTTGCATGTGTGTATCTGTTATAACCAGGCACTAATATTGATGACGTAATTGGACAAAGAAAAAAATGTATAGTAGATATATACATAACTAGATTAATGCTTTATTGGACACACAAATAAAATAAAACAAAATACAAACAAGAAAAATAAATATAATTATAAAATAATTTAAATTTATGGTGGCCTTATCGCTGAAAGCGATCTCTTCCAGGCAACCGTAGGATGGAGAGGAAATCATAGAGAATACTAGTACGAGTATAGTCAATGTGAGGATCCTCTGATTGTTGCGATGTCTGGATGGACCAATCAGAATTCAGTACTCCGTCCTGCACACTCCTCTGCTAGTTGCGGATCAATCTATGAGGAAGATAAAGAGTTACCGAAAGTAGTCTGCATATGAAAATTCTGGGCGCCAAAGAAATGCGAACAAAAAGTTCTTATCGTGTTATGATCCTAAAAGCGTATAATATACTGAATACGTGATAGAATGACTCTACTAGACATTTTTTGTTTTGTTGCCTTGGCTAACATTAGTTAGGAGTCTTGTAGATACTTAATCTACAGTTAATGCATTCATTCATACAGTCTGTAGATGTAGAATAATGTAAATGGTATAATGCTAGTTGCTTATCTTTAATCAAGTCTAAGCTATAAATCGTTTTGTAATTGTTATAAGTGTGCGCTTTTATCCTCTTTCCTAATTGTTTGTTAATTAAAATGTAAATGTTGAATCTTCAGACAGGTGAAAAAATTAAGAAGTTGAAATAAAATGTTGAAATGAATGAAGTTGCAATGGGATTTTAAAGTTATATTTGAATTCGGTGAATGATTTAAATTGCTGAGTTGACCATTCATCATGTTTATAATAGTATGTATAATATTTTTGTCATTGTCTTATTTTTACACAAGTAATACCGTACTGTTTACTGTACTATTGGAATGAAAATCTTAAATCACTGTAAAACAAAACAAACAAGACTTCTTTTCATTGCTTACTTCTTAATTAACCTAAACTTCATAAAAAAAAAAATTTTGTTGAGTTTATGTTGAGCATTTAATAAAAAAATATATAATAAGGTCGTGACTCGCCCGTAGAATCATTTGGAGTAGTACTTTCGCAATAATGAAGTACTGTAGAAGTAGTTATAGTTAACAGACACCCAACCAGAGAGAGCGTATGAAAAACTCGTGACGTCGAACAGACGTCAGTGTATACCTATTTCAACCAATCTCGCCCGTACTTACTTTAGTCTTGCCACCTAGGTGCCCTATAGTATATACATAAAGATACCTGACGTATCCATTCCACGTTAAATTGGTGAAGTGTAATCTAGTGGTGACCTTTAGCTCCACTCAGCGGCGGCATTCGCGGAATGTCGCCGGAAAGGAATGCCAGTCGGAATTGTGGCCACCGTACGCAGTCGGAATAAAGTTACGGTGATCGGGTGGCAAGGATTTGAGGGTATGATGGGTATTCTCTTTAATACTAACAGCATCCTGTGATAGATCAGGATAAAAGCTAAGTCTTATTTATAAGTCTTTAATTGATAACATTGTGTAATGTTAGAGGCCTTCGCGGAAAGGAATCCAAGTTGGAATTGTACTCGGCCACCCTACGCAGTCGGAATAAAGTTACGGTGATAGGGTGGCAAGGAATTAAGTTGCTTAGTGGATATACTATTACTAGTGGATACCAGTAGCTCACAAGCGTTTTTTTCTTGTTAAAAAGTTATGTTATTATGTCACTTACGCAACTCTTTACTGCTACCATACCAAAAATAACGATAATCCCTTGCTCTGTTGTGTCACGAATGCGGAATAAACGTACCAACAAATATACATTCGGTTTTATCATAATGGTATCATATCGTACCGTCTCGGACGTCCGACTGCAAGATGGTTCGACGACATAACATCTGTCGCAGGTCAAACCTGGATGAGGCTGGCTAAAGATCGAAGCCAATGAAAAATATATTGTGAAAGAGGCCTACACCCAGCAGTGGGACGAAACTGGCTGTGGATGATGATGATGATACAAACCGCGACTAGTGGTGCTACCCGCTCTAATTGAAAAATAAATCAACTTGCTGTCAGCTCTTGGTGTGCGCCTTTTTGTGACTAAACTGATTTACGATTTTATACGAATGTTTTTAATTTATCCACATATTTATCCAATAATGGAGCCCCTAGTCCGCCGAATACGGGGCGAGCGATGGTGATGGTGTTTTTACTAGCGATGACCTTAACAGGACGTTGAACGTACGCCTCCGATCATTTCCCACTTCAATATTAAAGTAAACTTCAATAGTAAAGATTTTAAGCCGCATTAAGCTCCTCTGAAATGTCTTAAAGCAAAATGTTATACAAAATATATGTACATATATTCGGGACCTAAACTTTACAGCATCATCTAGAAAGCGATATCCGTAAGTGATATTTACATATTGGAGCATATAAATGTCACTTTTGGTCATCCATCCAAGGACTGACCGCATGAACAGTTATTACAACTAAATTAGTTGCTTAACTTTACTAATTACAGCCAGTTCACTGAGCAACCGGCGTGTTATAAGGTATTTTTAGTCACAAACACACGTACTCGCTATTAAGTTACTAAACTTGCAAAAAATGTTATAAACAAAGCGTGGGCGGTCTCTGCTGCTTTTTGGCTGCAATTCTTTTGAAGTCAACTTTTTTTTAAAAGTTACTTTCAGTAGACTTCAATTAAGTTTAGTTTTAGAGCAAGTTGTAAGTTATTACGTTTTTATAGCGCTGTTTAGTGCTTTATCGCCTTTTCTGGGTGGTCTATTGAATTGAATGCGTATCTTGGAAACACTATCATCGATTGAATTGCATTGCGAATTCCGTAAATGATCGCAGTAAAGGTAAAGTATGGTAGGGGTAGGTGGTAATAAAAAACTTTATACCATTATTATTTATGATTGTTTCTTTCAGTATATCAGTCTATACCTAAATAACGGACACCTCACTACTATGAATGCGGTGGACGGACAGCGTCATACTTGTCTGTAGGGTAGTTACAAAAATTTTTACTTGACGACGAACGCAATATATTTTTATAATTTAAATTATGTTTCACGCGTAAGTGATAAATGTACCTATCTTTGTGTGAAATAAAGTTCTTTAAACCTAAACCTATTACACCAGACGATTATTTTGAAAACACGACACCAGAGTTTGCCACTCACTTACGAATTTACTTTACTCAGTACTTCAGCTCCTAATTACTTCCCAGAAATGAATTACCAAAATAGGAGATCTGTGGCAATAAAAACTTTGTGGAGCTATCATCGCAGCGCTGCCGTCAGGTGGATGACAGACTGACACGCCATCTATTATCCCCTGCCACGAGTCTGACAGGCCACGTGTGACAAATTGACAGATCAAAACTGGGCAAGTGCTTTGCGATGTCAGTAATCAAGGGTTCCATGCAATTTACTACTTATTATTTTGAATGTCTCAGAATAGAACATAATATTTAATTTAGCGAGTAAAACAAATAAAATACATTAGGACACCTCCGTGAGTCGCATGTCACTGATTAGATTCTTCTGTTAATTAGTTGTTTATCATATCAACATCATCAACTCCCCATATAACATTTCACTACTATCACATGAACACCTATAGCTATTAATGGGTATGAGCTGTGTATAAAACATTAACCAAATCGGTTCAGCCATTTTAACGTGATTGATTTATTTATTAATACTTTATTGGACACTCACATAAAAAATAATAATAGAAAACGGAAAAAAAATCTAATGCCACAAATGGCGGCTTTATCGCTGAAAGCGATCTTTTCCAGGCAACCAGGCAACGTGAAGAGGGGTCATACATTGATACTCATACAAATACTCATAAACTTTCGTTTTTATAGTATTCGTGTGAAAAGAACTTATAGAAAATTGAAGAGACATACTTCTCTTACAATTAATAAATCTTAACGTGGTACCCTAAAAACTAACTATTCACAACCCTACAAGTAATAAGCTACTCTTAATATTAGTTCAAATATTTTTTGTAGCTCGGTAGGCCATGCGGTCAACGGCCGGGCTTCTTAGACTTAGTTTTAGTTAGGATTTTTTGTTGTGAATAACTTTTTTGTTTACACTTCGGCACTGGCTACATTACGTTGGTTAATTATGTATTTTTAGTTTGTTAATATTCTGTATTATGTATTTATGATTCGCGCTAATTGTTTGTTTTTTGTCGTTTTGATGATATGATTATTTAATATTGTGTGTTGTAAATTGAGTGAGTTTAAAAATTATATATAAATTGTGCTGATATTCGTGGCTGATTCGGGTATAATTTTCAACAAACGTTCGCCCGAAACTAGAAAAAGCATACAAAAGTGCACCTTTATAAAAAATAATAAAAAGAAAGACGTTTTTTCAAGTCCCTGAAAGGTGTGTTGTTATGTTAATTTTTGTCGCAATAAATGTGTGTCTTTGTCTATACCTTGTAAGTAGGTACCAGTTTTCACTCCGCTAGTAAATGGTCACAATGCTCTTTAGAACCTTAGTTAAACTAAGACGAATTTGCACTTGATCACAATTAGTCTGATAGTATAAGCAGTCATTATGATCAAAAATGCAGGCTTATATGTGAGCCTCTCTCTACTTTATAAGGTTTTACATCAAGTAAAATGAACATAAAACAACTATATCTTGGCAAAGTACTCAGAACACTGTCAATAACTTTAGCAACATTGTAACGATGCTCTGTGTTTTCTGCAGATGAATTGCCGACTGTAAAGTTGTAGTATAATTCACAGATGTTTTAAAATGTAAAAGGGAGAAGAATTAATGTGGTAGATAGTATATGTATTGTAGTAATATATATGTATGAATGTATTTATATGCGTTAAAAAATTTGGAATGCGACGAATTTAGAATTGTGACCAAAGATGAAATTACCTAATTGTTATGTTTCCTGCTTAAAAAGATATTCTATTACGATGGAATCGATCACAACATTTGCGCAAAGTAAGTGTGAATGAAAAACTTTTACAAATTAGTATCTTGAGCTCAAATTATGCACTTATTTTTTTTTAGTAGATCTTTCTTAGCTTATCATACCTTATCGTCAACATCATTAGCCAAATTCAAACATCGAAAGATGATCTATGTTGTGTCCGGAAGTATTGGTTTTACTTTGTATTTGCGCACGTGGCATGCAAGAAACCCTAACATACTCGTACTTTTAAAAGTCTAGTCTCTTTAAAATCTACAAAAATGTAATAAAATAGTAAAATTTCCTGAATATATTGCACAAGGCTCTCCAAAGGACGGCGTTCAACGGCCGCGAGCAATTATCGCTCGATCGCTCATTAATAATCCGCAGTTTAAGCAATTATCACTTTACTGTCAATACAGGAAGGTAATTATCCCGCTTTTACCGCATACATTAATTAATGCCGGGAGGAATAGTACGAACACATTTGGGAGTTCATGAATTGATCTGCAGTAGGTATACGCGTTCAGTTAAAAAATATGACTATATTAGACAACAGATAAAGATAGCACATGTATGTATATACATGTATGTATATATATGTACAGTAGTACAATGTGGTGTAGGTCTTTTTGCTGAAGCAGCTGAAGTTATCGTAGATCAGAATACTTAAATTACTTAAGTGTTTCTTTTTTTAAGTTGGTTGTCACTAAAACTCTTTAGTCATTGTAACCATGCCATCCTTTGGGAATCAATCATACCATTTACATTTTGGCTAGAAAAACGACAGCTGATGCAAAAAAATTACATTACAATGTAGTGTTATAAAATGTTGAGCGTATTCCAAACATCCGCATTCTCCGAATATGTAGATATGTTTTGAGGGGTTACAATAATGCATATAACATTACAATGAAAATACATTTTTATAAAGTGAATATTTTTAATCAAAGAAAAAATGACAATATTATTCTAAATGAGCTAGCTATTATAACAATTCGAAAGCAATAATAATGATAGATTAATATTATAGTTTTATAATGTGTAAATGCGATTAATAGACACGTAGGTTGTTAACTTTTACAGGAAAATTTTAGTAGTAATACCTATTCCTTTATGCTTTTTGTGGTATTTTGTAACCCCTTATTGAATGGAAATCCTTTCACTTTATTCTTACGGTCCTTAATCGACTATTTAAATTCACAATACTCTGTGTGGCGACGGCAAGAATTTTAAAAGCTTGAAATTTACTGGGACATGTTACTGTTTAGAGAAATTGTGACAGTATGTGGGTACTTTTAAATAACGTGAATGATAAGATTAGATCGAGATACAGTTTGTTAGGAGATGATGTTTTTTTAAGGATTTGTTTAACTTCTATCCTAGGATATATTCTACAAATATCATCAATGATACACTATGGTTCTTAACAAAATAATCTCTTTAAGTGCGGGTTAATAACATTCACTTAGCGCATTCTTGTTGAAAATTAAATTAAAATAGGTATGTCAATTAGGTTGCACTTAAAGATGCAAACATTTTCGCAAATGCAAGTCTCTTAGGTACAATCAGGGGAGTTATGGTCAAGAGCAAACCCTTTACGTGTTA
This sequence comes from Macaria liturata, assembly GCA_964023185.1. NCBI lineage: Eukaryota > Metazoa > Arthropoda > Insecta > Lepidoptera > Geometridae > Macaria > Macaria liturata. The sequence goes on along the minus strand of OZ026825.1, from coordinate 10,246,037 downwards.
AAAAACTCATTTGTCTATTACAATTCTTTTAAAAAGTACGAGTATATCTTGCTACTGACTCGCAATTACTCTACACAGCAAGGGTAAGCCAAGCTCTATAGTTCCATGGCTTGTACCACAGAATACCTGCCAGTGAGTATTGCAACGAGCAAATAAAGTCGGGTCGCATTCCACCGCGTATTCGCCATGGGAGCCGGTAACCACGGTGACGCACTGCCCTGCAAGCACTGTTAGTACTGTTGCAAGAGCAATATTGAACCAATATTGTTACCGTATTGTCGTAATATACTAGTGGCATAGTCAGGAGTACAATTGCAAAATCCATACCACTACATTAATCATTTAACATAAATGATAATGGTAAATAGTCTTATGACTATTTAAATGTGTGACGTGTAATTGTTAAAACTATAAAGACGTTACGTTTTTTTTTACGTGGGATAGGTCTACCCTTGACCACAGCCTGCCCGATGCCAAGCATTGCTGCAGCCTAGGGTGTAACACGTTTACCTAGAAGATACCTATTAACTCTAGATTTGAAAACCCCTGGATTGTAGTTCGCAGGAAACACAGCTTCACGTGGTTGAATTGTCAGACGTTGATTTAACAAAGCTAATGTTGATAATGATTACGGTATACATATTGCTCTGTGTTGACACCTACATCGATTGATTGGATTCCGAAGCCTAAAATTACATATTAGGTATATTTAATTAATAGACAGAAATTTTCAACGGGGAAGAAATTTTCAACAGGGTTGGCCCGGGAAGTCTGATGTTTTGTGGTCAGAATCGTCAAGTATTAGCAATTCATATATAATATTGCTAGATTGCCGTGCTAAGGCCACTGTTGCCAAGCTTTATGGTGTACAGAGTTGGTTTAGTAACCCAGTGCGTGAGCTTTAAAGCCTCCATTGCAGCTTTGTGCAGGTTGGATGGTGCGTTGTTGAATTATACGTTTTTTATGCGCTGAGCATATCTTTGATGGCTTCTAAGTTTTATTGAAAACCGCTTTCTGCTTTAAGATTACTTATGTGCGAGTATGGTTTTATTGTGTTTTTGTTTTCTACTGTGAACATACATATGTTAAGTAATGTTTTACACAGTATACATTGAGCTGTTTTTTTTTTCAATTTCTAGCCTGCAGGTAGACCACCAACCAGATGGATCCATGTTATCCGATCCACCGCAGGGCTCTCCAGACGAGAAAGGCACAAGGTCGACAACTGTGGCACCTAGGGGAAGAGGCCTATACCCAGCAGTAGGCTAAAAATGACTAAGGCTAAAAATGATTGATTTTGGGCCCTATTTTCCTAACTTTGGTGATTGCGAACAAATACCGCAGTCCACCGACTTCATTGTCATAGTAACAAATTGCATCGGAAATAAAAGCAGTAAAAGCAAACATTTCCCACGTCCTAACTACATACCTAATGAAATGCACTTATCAATTGTTTTGTTTGTTTTCTGTCCCAAGTAAGTAATTCCAAAAAGCGCAATGAAATCATCGGCTGTCTTCGCTAACAAACTGTTTCCTGTCTTAATCAATGGATTCAACGCAGGCGTGGAGTAAGGGTGGGGCTGAAGGAGTAACATAATAAAAGAAGTGTCATATTGAAACAATGTATGCCAAAAACCAGTGCAAATGACCAATATGATTACTTTCCTAATCAATTTGTCTGATTGCTTTGTAATCTTTAAAATAGTGCTAACCCTAGATTGCAGCTTTGCTTAACATTAAACGGGCAGCCAAACGCGAACCTATATTATACATTATGAAATCATTCGAGATGAGACTAATGGATAAATTTTAGCTATACTATCTTATATGTTTATTATTCTAATCAAGCCATTGGTAATCTAACCTAACAATATGCGCAGCCAGTTGATTTGAATTAAAATTACAATTAAAATAGCGCACTGTAAACTTTTGATATTCGTCTTATGGAGGTTTTTAGGAAGCCTGTTCAGCAATTGCTATCAAAGATCGCTTTTTCTGTTTCATCAGGCTGTACTTAGTTGACATCGTCGACATTAACAGGCTCACTTTGTAGATGTATCAAAAATCATGTACGATATAGTATTCTCCTCGGACCTGCCCTTAGTCCGCTCCTGCACAGGACACATGGACTACGTCAGCGATATCTCAAGAGCATATTAAGGGCAAAAGGGTTTACTAATTAGTCGCGAATTGGAAGTGACGATGAACTCTCTGATTAGAATAAGAAGCATTTGTATGCGTTATCTAACCCGTTTTGAATGCAAACAAAAATAGTGACCTTTTCGGGCTCGGAAGCCGAAATCCTGTTTTATTCTTTTAGTCACTTGCTATTTTTAGGATACCTTGGAGTTTTAGGTTTGAAAACCAGAGCACTAACTGCTATGGTCAGTACTTTACTCATATAAAACGTATTTTTGTACATTTATGTTATCTCTTAGACCATTAATTATTCTGCGCATGTGGCTGACATAGTTTGCATGGTTAAAAATTCAAACTGCATAAATCTTGTATGCAATTTGTACAAAATTACATAAGTTCTAATCGTTTTGATACAATATGATTTGGAAAACTGAGTCTTAAATTAACATTCAATAATGACACGTCTGACTAAATGGCAAATAACCTATTTTGTGGACATTTCATTAGACTTCCCACGGGAATAATTTCAATTATTCTCACCGTGGTTTACTGGTCATAAAGTTTTATCGGAATAGACAAAACGACATAAAATACGCTTGATAACTTATGTACAATTGCACGTAAATTTAAATTAATTTAGTTAATATACGGCTATTTCAGTATATTAAATAGTAAACTGTTCAAGCCAAATATATTTAAGATGATTAGAATAGTGAAACGCTCGTAACAAACAAAACTTAACGATCTAAAGTCGTATCTACACCTGATTGATTACCAAAGCAAATCAGCTAATATTTACATCAGCTAACACACATTTTGGGGAATTAATCGGATGACTATATTTGTCGCTATTGTCAAAGATCCCTGGGTTTTAGTTCAATATTAGAAATCTCCACCCTTTTCTTTTACATTATATGGACTTGCGTTTGACTGACCTCGCCTGATGAGAAGCGACGGTGAAGTCGAAGATGAAGCACGCTTGCCTAGAAGAAACCTGTTCATTTGTGCTTTGAAGGCATTCCGACTGTAAGACTGACTCTTATAAAACTTATTTAGTTCGGAAGGTACGCTCCTCATCGATGTATCTACTCAATACAACTCTGACACTGGTTCTGAGGAAATCAACCATGATATAACAAATCCAAAGCGGATGCTGTGATAAGTTATATCTGTTAAACTTTTTTCGTCAAGAAGATATCCAAGTACCAAGTTGTTGAATGGTCAAATCCCCGATCGGCCCCTTTAATATAAATCAATATGGCAGACGAAATGGTCGCAAAAACCTGCGCTAGAGTGTCTGCTCGCAGCTCGACCGTGATTCACTAAAAAATTGGGACAAGTTAGTGTCGAGTATTAGGTTTGTTGGTTCCCAACTATTTTTGGGCCTTTTTACATACTTGTAATATGTAAAAAGGATCAATTTAAAGTACGTGTTATATTTTAACAGTTACTTTAGTTGATCCTGGTGATGATTTTGTGATTCTATGCTTTCTGTAAGCTTAAAAACATTATGAACAATTGCTCTGTTGCAGTTGAAATATTAATAACCCAGTCAACTCCCAAAAAATAGCTTCTATTTCCTATTTCATAGAACTCAAATACTACAACAAGATTTTTTTAAATGACAGTTTTTGCCCTCTCTGATACAACTTCCTACCCATTTATCAGTTCCTCTCCACCCTTTGATTGAATGGCTCCTCAATAAACCCCATCAACTCCCCTTATCCTACTCAGGTAGTCTCAATTTCACCGGTTTTTTAAACGGAACCCGAAAAAGCGTAAGCAACAGGTGTAAGGGCGTTGACCCGGTGTCAGCAAAAACTACGTTAAAATGCTCTGAGTAATACCACTTGATGAGTTCTCGTGCAGACGATTTTTTTATATCCATTGAGTGGTAAATGGGGTTAGCACTGCGGATTGCAAAAGTGGTTTTTGTTTAGCTACGATTTTGTTTTGATTTTCTGTTTTTGGTTTTTACCAATTCTTTTTTACTTTATATGTCGAAAGGATTTGTTATCAATTTAATCGAACTTTGAAATATTATACCTAAATAATGTACGACCACAGTTTCAAACTGTATAAAGTAGTTACGAAAATTATTTGTCCTCTTTGTAACCCTACTAGTTACAAAGACGACGTTATTACAAAGACCTACAAGAGCGACGCGCTCGCTGGGCGTTTTAAATACTGTTTTATAGATTGTGTATCTGAATATAACTGAAACTAACATTTTAATTTAAAGTTTTCCTTGACGTCCAAAAGTGAATCACTGTTCAAGTCAAATAGCAAATCATGGTAACCGTGCTATACCCGCAAATGGAACTTGAACCGAAAATGTAGAGTACACTCACGATTGTTTATCGATACACATCTATAAATAATACATTATGATAGGTAATAACTTATAAAGTGGTAATTGGTAACTTATTACCCTAAAAAGAAAAACTATGGTAGATGATTGCTATGTACGTGGTACAATGACAGATTTTTCTTCGTTATACACAGTTTTTTGTCAAAAATTTATTAATTTCATACTTTACTAACACTTTCTTTGATATTATTAGGTAGGTAAGTTTTTTGCAATGTAAGCAATGTAGAATTACAATATAACAAATCTGATGTTTGCATTCTTCTTGTTCTACTTTGTCATATTTATCTTAAAAATATAGCTTTTAGAAGTAAGATTCTGTTACTTATACGTATACTAACTTACGCTTATTCTTAAGACTCCTGAGGCCCGTACCTCTTTCTATCAAAATTCTTTCACAGCAAGAGCTGTTCATTTGTGGAACGCCTTGCCTTTGTGTATCAAACAAGCTCAGACTCTTGAGGCTTTCAAAACACAGGTTAAAAACTGGTACCTAAACTCAATAGCTCAATAATCTGCTGTTGAAATCGTGTGTTTATTGTTGTCTCCTTCTGTCGTTATAGTATGTAGGTATAATATGTATGTGTGTTATATATTTATAGTTATTTACACTTATAAGTAATATGTGTTATTTGTTATTATGTATATAATATTGAATATTTTATTGTTTGTATAATATTTTCTCTTTTTTGAACACCCCATCCTTTATTTTTCTTTCGATTCCTGTCCATCCTACGGTTGCCTGGAAGAAATCGCTATTAGCGATAAGGCCGCCAGTTGTGGCACTATTTTTTTAAGTCGTTTGTGTTTTTGTTTGTCTTTATTTATTTATTTTCAATGTGTGTTACAATAAAGAGTTTTATCTATCTATCTATCTATCTATCTACTATATTGTTATTTTGAAATTTTTAATAAATGTATATTTTAGTGTGTCGCAATTAGACGTATCAAAACAATCAAGGGGATTTTTGATAAACTTGGAACACCCTAGACACCTGACAACATTTTAGACTACAATGGTGTTTAACATCAGACAGGTTGTAGTCAAACGTAAGCCTATTCCGTGTTAAAGAAAACTACAGTAATGCAATGTATGCAATGTAACATAAGTCCAAACCATGTTCAAACGGAAATATGTATATGTCACCGAAAAATAACAAGATCCGTACATTTATAAATTTCCTAGAAAACTTTTAAACCTTCGTAAGATTCTAAACGAGAGATAAATTGTATTATTTTACGCCCACATTTTCGCAAATTCATTGATTTACGACATCACGTGGTGGATTTATAAACTAACGGATATCTATTCGTATGATTCTAAACGGTTCGACCAATCACAAAACACACTGCTCTCTGATTGGGCGATGTCAACAGTGACAATGTTTATGTCCACAGACTTAGGAGGAAGGAGAAGAAATAATTTTTTAGGTTATTATTTTACGCGTGAGTTCGGTGAAATTTATAAACGTACGGATCTTGTTATTTTTCGGTGACATATACACTACACTAAAAATGTTTTATGTTTATAAAATAACCGCTTTGCAATTCTATGTCACTCTTGTCACTCTATCGACTAACCATAGCTATAAACACAAACGCCGTACTTTGCCTATTCCTATCTAGTCTCACTAAATAGCATAGAATAAAGAATAATGATACGGAAGAGAAGTTCTTGCGATGATGGCGAGGTGAGGTTCACGGTGAATTAATCCTGTCGGTTAAATTACGGACACAAGTTGATGTACGGCTTTACGAACTTACTTGAACTTCAATAATAATTTATTTGCAATTCTTACATGGACAGGAAACAACAATAATAATGATATCATAAACGCAAGTGTTCTCTACAACTAGAACATATTTTCTTTTCTGAACATTTTACTGAGTAAACTCACATTTTGCACACCTTTTTTTTGTGAGGGAGAAGCTGACTTAAAAGATTTCAACTAACATGCTTGACTAGGAAGTTAGCTGTTGAACTCATGTGTCTTAGGCCTTTTTACAAGAATCTATGTGAGAGTGATAATAAGCGATAATTACGATCTAAGATGGGAGTTATTATATAAAATTAGCAAACAACATTATTTTTTATTAAAAAAATGTTAATTGAAAAAAAAAACATTGGATGATTTTTCTATTTGGTTTTTATGATGTCACAATACATCGACATGACAAAGTTCTAACATCTCTCGTTTCAACTCAGGAGGCTAACTGACTTATTCAAAAAGTCTTTAGCAAGTAAGTAAGTTCGTATGAGAGTGGCCAACTCTGGTGTCAAAGTTTTCAAACCGCCCAGTAAAAGTAATTTATATTATTAAGTCTTTAGTGACTGATGTATTATTATACCTACGACGTCTAGCCATATCAGAGGTCTTAGAGGATTATTTTAATAGGTATCTTGACACCAGAGTTGGCCACTCTTAAGAAATTACTTATATATTTATTCGGTAGTGATAAAGCTACTGTATCTTTAATGCATTTCACCGAGACATCACGTGCAAGTAATAAGTTGATCTCTTTAAGATCACGGCCTGTCTTAGAGTTTGCTTTTATGACTTTATAAGTGGCAGTTATGGACTTGGAAGCCCAACTTAATGTCTCTATGTCGGAGCTGGACTTAGTGTGAGGTAGTTGGAAGGTTCGTTTGTATGAGATAGTTTTAAAGATAGTATTTTATCTAGAACTAGTAGTTGTGGTACCAAAAAGACGTAAGTTGTGTGAGAGTTTGCGCTTTCATCAAAACTTACGTCTCTTTTCTAACGACATTGACTCGTTTTACACTTGCAAATGCTTTCCGTTGAAGAAAAACGTAACAAAGAAACTGACATATTTGAAGGTTTTAACATTTAAAAACTTCTGTAATACGCAAAAATATATAGTCGTCCATCAAAATGTATGTGCCTGAGAAAAATTCTACTGCACTTAATATAAATGACATATAAAGCTGCCAACTATCTATATATTTAGGCTAAGTTAGCTTAAGGATAGTCACATGTATTTGTATAGAATATCTAGTATAATATATTTAATTGTTAACAAATTTATCCACTGGAAGATCCTGCCATCTACAACACAGTCAACACTACAGTAAAAGACAGAGCAACACTAAATTGTATCACATTTACTTGTTTACAAATAAAAATCTTTTATCTTTATATTTTATCCTATATTATATTCCAGTAACTGGACAGCCTCTAATCACTCCCCAAGTACGAGACAGTGGTCGGGAGGATGTGATACAATTTTATTTTTTTCTCCGCCGTTGTAACCCGATAGTTAGTGTTAGTGGCATGACAACTGCTACTATTAGATCTCTATTACGAACGTAGATAATATTATACCAAGGTAACTTACCTATCTGTCTTCTAGTCTATAGATTCATGGACCGTGATGTTAGCTTACGTTCTAAGCGGTCCAATCACAATCCATTTTTATTACGTACCCATGGATCAAACTGAAGGTAGAAGAAAGAATTTTGAATTTTAAGAAAAAAATTGGGTAGGAATATTTTTGCCGTAAAATGAATCGTTTGTTTTTGTGTATTTTGTGTACCTTCCGTATAAAATTCAAGCTTCTTGATCTTGAAGTAATTTTCACTGTGTCTCGTTAGCCGTTGGTTCTCTGTTGCATTCAATACAATAACAATGTTTTTTTTTTTTTATATGGCTTTTGCGTAGATATAACTTCGCAATTCTGCCAATGAATAACAATGTTAAAGATACGTCTATTATGTTTGATGTCAATGATTACTGATGACACATAAATAATATAATGTGCTGTGTGACGGACTAGATACTGTGATTTGACTCGAATGTCCTGTTTTACAACAAAACACAAAGGATATTTTTTTTTTATTCTTCCGTATTTGTAAGAAGGTTTGTATGCATGTAGACTTCGCACAAAGTTTTTACTCTACCTACGCAAGAAGACAACCAAAACTGGGAAGTAATACATAGTACTTATATTAGGTAATACATAAGAATGGTTGTGTGAATTAATTATATACACAATTTTTTTACTCATAGATAAATTGTTCTATAAATAAGGATTATGGTTATGACTATACATAAACTTTAAATTTAATTAATTGCACAAGTTGACGTGCTCATTTAATTAAAAATCTCTAACAATTAGCAATAAATAATACTTAAACTTAACTAAATAATTCCGTAATGTAAACACTATTGTTACAGTGGTTTTCACTGCCAAAGTAAGAGGTTTACAAACAAAATTTCAGATGAAATCGACCTTTGTGTATAAAGACGTGAGAATCTGTTGTCACTGGCCTCCTGTGACAAACAGTAGTACTACCACGAGATATGAATTTGAGCTTCAGTAACTAGAATACACATTTTTTATAACGCTGGCAAAGCTACTTCAAAGTATGTTGTGTTTTATCAATAAAACTTTCGTGAGACATTCTTATAAATATGTAACTATTACGGTTTTCACTCACCTGTAATTTTGCGTATGTATGTTACGCGTTTCGGGTGTAATGACACCCAAGACATTCTTCAAAACGTACGTTCTGAGACATCGCGTAAACAACATACGAGACATTACACGTGAGTGAAAACCGTAATAAATAGTTACTTATTGAAAAGTATGTTGTGAATTGTGATATACATGATTAATAAATATTTTTCGTGTTGAAATGTAGTATGTACATATGTGTACATGTCATAAAATTGCCTTTTTTTGACAAGTGTGAATAAGTATGAAAAGGTGTTATCTAAACTAGACTACAGCTGTAAATCGATGTTAAGTTTTTGAGACACTACAATTAATCACTACTATTAGGTGTCGAATCTGCGTTTTCCGAATTACAGACACTGATTAACATCTTTGCCAATTTTGATTCATTAATGGTTGCTGTAGTTTTGGTCGATAACAAACAAGAAATCATGGTACACCTACCGCAAAAATATCATTTGAGGAAGATGAAGATGGCCTCGATATGATTTTAATGAATGATTTGCCAACAGCCGCCAGTTATTTTTGCATTAAGTTTGCATTCACTTTCCCACGCGATGATGTTTGACTTCCGACTTCACTCGATTGTGATCATTTTGCCAAATGTGATTTCGTTTTAGTAACTATTTTGAAGAGACACAAACAAATGCGTCACCCGCTTTAATGTAATCTTTTCCGTTTAAATACAGTAAACTTTTACTACCTTCATTTAACATAACCATGAATTTACATATCCAACATAAATAGTAGCCTGTCACTCTCACAGTAATAAACTAACACATCACTAAAAACCAGGGGGATCCATCGTTCTGTTGCGATCTGATTATGGAACAAACAGGGCAACAAACGCTCTTTCGCTTATATATAATGTTCCCTATATTTTATAAGTAAGTTTATATGATCATCATCATCGGGTGCCATCTTCATATAGAAGTTTGGAGGTCAATTGGCGAAATTTTCTGCGATCCCATGTTGATTCTTTTTTTTTTAAACCGCTTTTATGACCTCTATCATGGGCTCACGACTGTGGACAATGAACCTTTTGAATGGAACAGCTGATTTTACTTACTACTGTATAGTGGTAATCTATATATGTATATAAAGCTCAAAGGTGACTGACTGACTGATATAGTGATCTATCAACGCACAGCCCAAACCACTGGACGAATTAGGCTGAAATTTGGAATTAAGGTAGATGTTATGACGTAGGCATCCGCAAAGAAAAAATTTTTGGAAGTGCCACTTTTAAAGGGGTGAAATAGGGGGATGCCAGTTTTACTTCTTAATGCGAGCGGAGCCGCGAGCATCCACTAGTATTTTATATGAGTACAATTAACAGAACTATTATTATGTTGTTTTAATATCTAATTCTCCCATGTTCCAGGTCCATAGAAGTGTGGTTGAAGTCTGGCCGGCTGCACAGCGAGGTGCTGGCCGAGCAGAAGAAGACGGAGGGAGAGCTCCGGAGACCTGGAGACACTGTCATGCTGTGGCTGCAGTGTGAACAGGTATTGAGTGTTTTTTTTTCTATTTGTATGACAATTATTTGTATGTTTAGATACAGCTCTTGCACACCAGGAACGGTTGAGATGTACCATACTAATATTTGATTTTTTATCACCTACCATCATGTTACATCTTGCCAATAAATGAATCTTTATATTTATCTTTTATCTTTATAGCTTGGTAGTCATACTTATGAGTATAAAAGTATTGCATTAATGCAAGATAGGCTCATGCTTGACCACAACTCGCTTGATGTAATATCGAGTGACAAATCAGCACGACGCAAACCTGAGGGAAAGCATCGCATTTGTTCATTACAAGTATTCTTAAGCTGTAGTATTCATGAATTGCCCATTCGACATGATGTTAATGATAATGTTCCGGCGACCTCTAAGATAGTTTCAATAATAAACTGTAGTTTGTTAGTTTAGCATAAAAATAACCGTCGCTACTCCCGTGCGCGGAACATAAATACTGAAAACTAACTAGGCTCGTCTGAAAGTAATAGTAGAAAGAAACTCAAGAACATTTAAAGCTGGTTACATACATAAAAACTTCAAACTAACCTTTGAATTCGCCGGCAATTGAAAAGCAACTTAAAATGTCAACAATATCATTTTGATAAGGAAGCTATAAAGACTGGACATTAAAATAGATGCACCAATTACAGAAACAGCAATGTTTAATTTTGTAGGACTTACTTTGTTGCCCGCTGCATCTGCTCGGAAGGATAAGGGCAAAAAACTCTGTGGCCCTTTCGTAGGGTCGATACAATGTTTGACGATTAAATCTATAAATACGAGTGTTTTACATCGAATTCAATATGTAGATAACAATCGAAGCGTTAAAGATTCCTAGAAATCGTTCAACCAAAAGCTACAAACATTTTTTTTTATTTTAAAACTTAATTAAGTAAAGAAATGGGAATTCCAACATAAAATTTACGTAACTATTACGATTATCGACGTCATAATGAGCAATAACCGAGTAGTGCTGGTCTACGATAAAATTGTACAAATCGATATTATATCCGATTGTACATCCCTAGGCAGTACGCAGATGTGCGCATGCGCGCCACCTGCCAATCACGCCGCGCAGGTGCCGCCGCGTGTTTACGTTTTTTTACCACTAGATGGCGGAAATTTCGACATGGCGGCTGGGTTCTTTAATTAAATGTGTAATGTTATAACTGTTTTAAGGAAAAAGTTCCTTGGAACTTTTGTTTCTGATGTTTACTTAGCTTTAATTTGGTAGAAAATAATACTACGATATTATGTATGTTTACCTCCAAGATGAATACTACAAAACTATTAAGGTATCAGGCGGATGAGTCGATTTCGCAGCAAACCATTACGAAAACTGCTCGCCCATTATAATGAGCAAAGAAATATTACGAAAATAAAACAAGAATAATTCCAGGTATTTATTTACCCATTCTAGACCACCTGACTTTACTATATGTACTTAGGTATAAATGTATGTTCTCTTTACCCTATCACGCGAACCAACATCGCGCTTTCATGAACCCGATTAGAAATATAATTTTTAATTTCGAAGCTCACCTTTCAATTAAAATTAAACCTACTCTTAGATAGATAAACGACTTTAGTGCTTTTAAATTGTCTTTTTAATTGAATAGTTCTAACTATGCGAGTTGCTCAGTCCGAGGATACATTTAACTTATCAATAATGATAACTGATGGTGGGAGGTATGATTTGAATATAAAGCCCAATTGGCCATCCCTGATAACTTTATAATTTAAAAACACAGTACAAAATCCGTTTTCCCGATCTCAGAAACTATAGTAGGTATCTGAGAATATAAAAAAAATATTAGGTTATTGATAAAAAAAATATCATAGGATAACTTTCGGTATTATTTAAACAGTTTTACATATTTGTATAAAGTAGCAAAGGTGATACCATCAAAGAAGCTGTACTCTAGACTATTTGTTAATTTTCATGTATCATTATTATATTATATCCAATACCTGGCCACATCTGCTGCGGCTAAAAATAGTTTAAGCAGAATTTATGCAAATGAATATTTATAAAAATAAATTCGCGATATAGAATACTGTATTCCAATTTATTTTATCGGGTCTATAACCTGACACCTTACGTTGGATAGGTCGTTCATTTTGCCAATAACTTTAATAAGAATTAATGTTCTAATTAAAAAGCACTTACATTCAACCGATTATTTCTGTATGTCTTATAGAACTGATTATGCAGGTATTTCTGTGTCCACCTGTTTAGTTTGAAATAGGGACGTATTCAAATCCGACAAAATAGGGGAATAGAGAGACGATTCCGGCTAGAAAGATGGTTTTTTGTTGCGGGTCGTACGTAGGTTTTGTTCTTTCTGGATTTTTATGTTGATGTGATAATCCAAGCCAAAATAATGAATGATTCTTTCAATACGTTTGATTAGATCTTCAAAAGTAGCGGTATTTATGTTTGTTATCAAGTCGATGAGGAAGTATCAAAATTGTTTTGTATTTTTTGTCCTCTCATTTTTTTGAACGGAAAATTTAAGGATTTCTTCAAAATAATGGTCCGGCATTCCGTCCGGCTAAAATTATTGAAATCTATTTTTCAAATGTGTATTGTTGGTACATCTAAGTGCATGCATATGTTATACTCAACATCTGCTAATAATAGAAGTAAAAAGTGTTGATTTCTATAATAGGCAATGTCACATGTTCCAATACAACTGTCGAAAAAAACAAATTTATGCATTACAAGTATCGTAGTACTAACATACTCACATTGTACTATTCAATATTTCAGTTTTTTTTTCTTACTAAGGCTTTGCGCTGAGCGATGGCAATGTCTTACAAAGAATTGACACATCAGTTGTAAACATTAAAAAAATACACATAAATATTACATAAGAAAGTATAAAGCTTTGAAAATGATAAAATTAGGTAATAATATCATAAATATTTAGTTGTCCCATACTTAATTAAGAAAAAAAATATCATCACGTGTCTCATTATTATCTAATTAAGTTTGGAAAACTTAAAATATTTATAAAAACAAGAACCTAATTTATACTGCTTTGTAAAATTTGTTGTATTTCTTTTGATATTATTGTTTAAAAAGGTATATGTAGTTGTAGGAACTTGAAATATTTTCCATTTACTATATTCTATACTCTAAACAACAACTGACTCCCGTTAAACGCCTTCAAATATTCCTTACGGTATCTCGTATAGGTTTGTATTAGGAATGCATTTAAGCACGAGGCTAATTCCTCCTTCATTAGCGGTTCCACCTGCCGCCGCCGCCGCCGCCGCCGCCGTATAGGCGGAGGTCATTTATGGCAGACTTCGAGTATAAGGGTTAAATAAACAATTCAAAAAAAATATTGTCCAAATGGTCTGTAAAAATTAATATTCTGGCTAGCTTCAGAAATTGGGGTACGAATAATTGGTTAAATGAGAGAAACAGATAAAGTATATGGTTATCTTATAGCCAAAATTCCCGTTACTATCGCCAAATACCAAGAAAAAGAGGCACTTTTTGGATATTCATTCAGCAATCTTGAAAGTTACCTGTTTGTGTGAACACTTGGATTAAAAACTATTTCAGACAATGAGTTTATAATACAAGATAGAGTAACGCACAAGGTAAGGGTGGTAGTCAGATGGTTGTAATATACCTATAATTAAGCATCGATTTGTATCAAAATGACGCCAAGTTTGTTCTGAAATTTCTACAGAAAACCTGTGCAGCCAGAAATGCGGGAAGTCAACACGAACTCCATCTACGTTGAGGTAGACGAATAAACTTGTATCACTCCTTTTTGTCTGACGGTGGATAAAATCGAGCAATGTGTTGTTGTTAGTACATACAGCCTTACGTCGGCACGCGAGCGCATCCCTGCCTCGTGGCGCGACCACCTGTTGTGGACATACCCTAATGGCTTATACAGGGTGTTAGAGAAATTGATACTAACATGCATATTGTATATGAAGCTGTATGTGTATGGCTGGTAGTAATTCATCATCATCATCAAACAACTGGTATAGGCCTACTGCTGGTGAGGCCTGTTTGAATTTTACCGATATTGTATTCATTTTTGATAACATCAATTAATCAGAATATAAAGATGAGTAATAACATCTATCTATCTATCTAAAGGCTCCCCTTGAACGTTTGTCCTTATTTGTGAGGATCGCGATTCCTTCGTATGATACGCCCAAAGGAGATGAGGCTAAGACATCCCAATTTCTGCATATAACATCTAAAAAGTGAGATATTTTTATAACGTCTACTTTCATATAACTCATTTAGTAAAATTGAACTCGCCTAAAGCGATTTTGATGTAGTTAACTCTAACTTAAACACAAAAATATTAATAAAGTAGGTAATTATTATACAAATGCTGGGACTAAAATTAAATAAATAATTAATACACGTCCATAATTTTAAAATACGCTCATTAAATTATCTAACGCCACAACTTCAGCTTTACACTTCTTTTCTTTCTTTAGTTTTGTTTAATATTTTCCTATCCCAACCCAACTATTTGTAGTAAAATGAAGGAATCCACTTCCATCTAACAAATATGCCTACTGCACGCTCCATCACACAAAAAAATCTAATAAATTACCGATAATTATTTATTCACAAATGTCTTTACTATAAATAAACACTCATTTACCACCCGCCGTACGAGCGACTAAGGCTATCCAAAAACGAAAACAACATCGTTTACAACACAGCCTGTTGAGAAATATGCAACACACCTGCCGTTCTCCCGTTTTTTTATTTTCAATTTTTTTTCTTTGTTTCCTTGTGTTTTAACCCTAAGTGTAATAACTCTACTCGTGTTATGGTAGGTCATTTTGACGTCGTTTTAACCTTTAGACCGTTTTTTGCACATCCGGAACTGCGCTGTTTAAAAATTCTTGGAATTCTTTTAGCTGTTCTTTGTAAATTACTTAATTAAATAAGTGGAGGTAACATTGTTAGATACTTGAGTACTTAGGTTTATGTCTAGTAAAACTAAGTCATGTCTGGTATAAAAAAAATCTGTGAATAGTTTAATGGTTAGATTGCCGGGAGCGACTGCTATCTTCATAATTAATTTATTTTGTTAAGAATTTGTGGTAGGTACGCTATTTTTATATCAAAGTTGATGTGAAAACTGCATGTTTTTAATAAAAGATTTCGTGACGTGATAATTCTCAGATATGAGAATTACTCTTACGCTTCTTTTAAAACCTACAATATTTTCTCTTATCACAGGGTTTAAGTTACATATAATTCTCGATAGGTCTAGCCTTGTGAAATTCTTCTAGAACAGGTACAGTCAAAGAAATAAACAAAATCAATAAAGAATAGTCAATAAATGTCTTTGTTTGTGTATCTTCACAAATAATATAAAGTAGGTATGTGATTGGTGTGTGTAAGTCCATATATGTACACGTATTATGATATATGTTTCACAAGTGGCAGTAAAAACACATCACGACTGAATAGTTACCATCATTTATTTACACATCAAGCTTATTTTTTATTTCGACTTTAACTCACTTTTTTCAATTTAAATAAGCCGTCAACCTCCTTAATACATCATATTTGGCTTAGGGTTGCCATCGTTGAGTTAATTCGTATTCTAATACTTTTCTTATGAAACTGACCACTTCTAGTTACGAGAGTTTTCAAACCGCTTTGAGGATTTCTAATAAGTGCTTAGCGACTGCCGTAACAACGTAACTGTGTGTCGCGTTATTATTAAATTTACTAAATTAATAAATAATAATATCCCGAGACATTTCACACAACGCTATCTAACGCTCATTCTATGTGTACTAGATAACTAAACAACTTTGGCAACTTGTTTCGAAAACAATAAAAAACGAGAACTAAATCATATTTTCTATGATATTGGCGCCAGCCCTGGGCCAAGTGTGAGCTAATAAATAATTTCCCGTGCATTCATCGCCTCTCAATCATTCCGCGTCAGAAGCATCAATGCTGAGTGTACATCAAAGCACCGCGAGTACCTTCCACCAGTGCTGGCCGTAGGTATGTGGTGGGTGTTGTGGGGGCAGGGGTGGAGTGAGGGACTAGACCAGGGGTCACCCAGAGAGGAAATTTGGGAGATATCGCAAGGGCTGGTGAATTGTCAACGCCACCAAACTCTCCGTGAACTGTTTGTCTAAGTTGACAGTGAGCCAGTTTACAATATTCATGTTGAGCTTCTGGGGGTTTTTGAGGAAAATAAATGGGAAAACAAAACAGTTCTAAGACCTGCATCAGTAGTTGTATGCTTGATATTATTATTGAAAAACACCAAACTGTGGAACTGCATGTTCAAATGCCTGTTACCCTTTGTTCATCGGTTTTAGTCAACAGGTTTTTATTTTAATAAAAAAAAATTCAGGATATATGTATCACACAGCGCCATCTAGCCCTATACTGAGCTTATGCTTGTATTATGGGTACTAGATAACGGATTTAATACATATATACTTTTCTTTTATAAATACATACTTATTATACATAGAAACGAGCATTTCTATTGGTTTGTAAATTCTCGACTCTAAAGTTGACCACTCTCATTCGATAAGAAGAAGAGCTGCTTTATTCAAGACTGTAACGATGTTCTTTATCTGTTGAGCTACAGTCTTTACTGTCAAACTAACCTTTTTTACATGAGATAGGCTCACGATATAACTTGCCTGATTTTAAGCCATGTTATAATCTACGGTCTAGCGCGCTTGCCTAGAAGAAACCGGTTTATTCTACCTAGCCTGAAAAGACTTACCTCTTGCCTAGCCCCACCTGCCTCCCGCTGGCCCCGCGCCCCATTTCCCCGCCACCAGTCTCCCACGAGTCTGCAAGATGCCAAACCTGAGAGGGTCACTCACCTCGCCACAAAAAGTGAGCGTGACTCGATAAACACTACACAAAAACTGCGGCACCCACTTGCAAGCTATAGAAGTTCTTACACGTGACTTTGGAACTATTGAGAGATTATCTAGGTTCTTACCTCGTTTGAGAGTCGACGACGGTAACTTAAGGTTTTCAATAGGCTCATGTTTGACGACAGCTCGCGTGATATTGAGCACCAATGTTATCTTTAATGTAGAATGATTGAGAACCTATTTCCTCTAGTTTCAAAGGTGGCTTTGTTGTCAAATCCCTGACTGTCATGTATAAGAACATACATGTTCATGGCAATCATATCATCTTTTCTTTTTAGAGCGGAGCATAGGTCTTCTTCTTCTTCGTATTTAAGAGCTACGCTCTTGTCGGTGGAGCAGTCGCCAATCTCGATCATGCTTAATCCTTTATCTCCTTGTACGACATGACTTGTACCTTTTTAACCTAGGTCTATAAAAAATTATAACTTACACGTCTTCTGATCTACGTCACTGTTCTATAAAATGCGACTTCCGGTTAGTCATCGAATTACTTTTAATGGCGTGTGTTTTAACATACATAATATGTAGATGTATGAACAAATTTAATTAAATAAATACATATTCCGGGACATTACGCATTGAGTTACGCCGATGATATGGTGCTTCTGAGTCCCTCTATAGGCGGATTACGGAAACTATTGGCGGTGTGTGAAAAATTTGCTACCTAACATGGGTTGAAGTACAACGTAGCAAGCAGCAGGTTCCTAATTTTCATTTGCGGCCAAGCGAAGACTATGTACTAAAATTTAATATTATATCATGCGGGTACTTGGTTATCTGACGAGAGAAATTTGCGGACTATGCGACATGTATTTAAGATGGCTGCTTTTTGAAGTCCCATAAAGGTAAGTTTATGTATATCTAGTGCTTCTAGACTTTTGAATAGCGAGTGTGGTATTACTCCTGTTGTGGAAACAATGATGGGTATAGTCTTGACTGTACTAACTTTCCATTGCGATTTAATTTCAATAGCTAATTCGGCGTATTTAGCGATCTTTTCACTGTGGGTGGAAGCAAGGTTATGGGTGTTAGGTACTGCAATATCGATCAAATACACTGTGTTCTTCTTCTTATCATGCAACATGATGTCGGGTCTATTGTAATGTACTGTAATTATCGTTCGGTCCCAATATATTTTAAAATCTAGTGAGTCAAGGATAGTTTCGGGTTTGTATTTGTAGTAAGGCGTTTTGTTACGAATAAGTTTGTGTTTCAGAGTTAAATATTGATGAATAATGTCGGCTACTTGATCGTGTCTATGCTTATAGTCAGTTTGGGTAATAGAACTGCAGGCTCCGGTAATGTGTTGTATGGTTTCGGGGCTATGGCTGCATTATTACACACAGCGCCATCTAGCCCCATCCATACGAAACAAACGCTTGACCAGCTGCAACAGAATATCAGCGCTGGCGGCCCTGTTCCACCAGCATTAGAGTTGCGGCTGTATTGGGGCATCACAATCTTAAGTTGTATTGTGTTTGTCTCGATAAAGATTTTTCTATTTCTATTTGATGTAAGGCAATTGTAAAATTACCAATTAAAAAAAAAATTCAAATGTAATCGGTGGGTACTATATACATACATACGTACCTATTTATAACACTCAATGGTATGTCATTCGTTTTGAAGTATACTCAAACCAATAAATAAAAATATTTTATTCACTTTTCAACAATTAGGTAATTTACAACCGTGAATGGAGATTCGCCTCGAATTATGCATGTTCATCGTAAAATTGAGTTTTTAACATTTCTGCTTACCATTACGCAAATCGAGGCTCACGCAAAAAGCCTATTTAGTATACAGAGTTAATTAACATACCTAAAAATATGCTACATCGCGTGATAGATGGATTGGAAAGATGAAGGTTGGTACTCACTGATATATATTTTTTTGAACTCGCCACTAACTTCTCAGCATCGTAGACTTGAAGACTTCCACTTATGGCTGACACAATTTTGTGGTTTTAAATGCTTAAATGAAATCTAGACGTCAGACGTTTATTATCTTTGCAGAAAATTCATAAGATAAAGTTTCATCTAAATCAAACATTCCTTTTCTCTCTTTATTTCTTTCTACATATATTTATATGTATATAGCTTGTCTGACTACTCACTCTCATTCATACATTATGCTTAGTCACTATTATAGTTAAAACTAGGCATTTACAGCAATATTTTTTTGCGAAAATGTCGGATTTACATATGTATGTACATTTATTTGTATATTAATAACTTATGAATATTGCCATTAACTAATAAAATTTTGTTTTAGTTCGGAAATTTTGTATAGTTAAGTGAATATGGAGAATACTTAACTTGTTTAATATTTTTCTGTGTATTCTCGACCTTACCGTCATAAAAACACATCCGTCAACGTTCACTACCGGCCGGAATACTTTTACTTTTCACGGAAATATCACCAACTGCTTTTTTTTAACCAACGGTTTTTTTAATTGGTCCAACAGCATCCATTTTACATAAGTACTATTAATTTTACAAATTATTAGTTCAATTTATCCATAAGTTCCATAACATATGCGTCTGATTGTCATGGCGCTAGATGGCGCTGTGTAAAACGTCGAGAAATATTTAGCAATTACATAAGTGCAAAGCCAATGAATAAATTACGTGTTTCTACAATCTAGTTTTAGCCTTTGTCGTCTTAATTATCTCAATCAAAAATTATTTAATCATATTAGTTTATTATATTTTACGCAATAACTTACTAGCAAATTACATATAAGCTCCATATTTGCGGAACAACTGGCAAATATTTCTTTTTCTTTCCTTCTTTGGCCATAACTTTGTATTGTGCCAGTTCTCAAGTTAAAGCCAAATAATCAAAAGTACTATAAAGCAACAATAGCTTTGTCTAGGCACTAGGAGTGAGTCAAGGGCGGTCACCGTCGCCGCTGGCTTCCTGATCAATGGCTAGTACCTAATGTTATGTAATCTAATAGTACCTAATAAGTATAGTAGTCTTTGTTTATGTATTTATTAATAACTGCCCACACAGCAGGTGAAGTAAAGTGTTAATTATATGTGTGTACGAGCGGGGGGAGCCAATCTAACCTTGAGGTAAAAACTGGGGGATGAGGGTTAGATAGCTCCCTGAGTGGAGGCAATCCAACTGAGGAAAAGAATGTGTTGTGTTGGAGAGCTCGTTTATTAATAGTAACTAAAACTATACAGTTGAAATGACGCTGGGGTCTTTGTGCGATTCAACGACGTACAGCGCCATCTAGTAAAAATCTTACAAACTAAAATTATCGCTCCAACATACCGCCCACCAAGGACAACTATTTTTGTCCTTAATTAAAACAACAAAAACAAACTAAAATCTATCTTAAATTTACATGAGTAACAACATACTTTATACAGTGAATGAGTGTATTGGTTGGTGGGGGCATGTGATACAAACTAACAAAGAAACTGATATCTAGATGGGCTGTACTCTGTACTATATACAATTACACCTGACGAGTATATACTACGTAATTGGTAAGACACACAATTTTAGACAGCGGACCTATAAACGGTGTAATTGCTTTGAGTGTGACGACTCGCGTGACGTTGTCGGTCCCGGATCAGTAATCACGATTTTGATCCTGGAGCAAACGCGCAGTAGGCAAACCGTCTTTGTAAAGTACATCCCCAATCGTCGGTTGCTGAACAAAGACAACTACTACAGCTTTGTATTGTCTGGCATTACCTTTGTGTCAACTCTTCGTTCCATTCTAGCCCCGAAAGCCATAGCCTTTGAATCAAAATCTTTGATGGACGACACAAAGAGCCGCCCACCCTAATGGGTCGTAGAATCGTGACATATTCGTAACTCCTTTCTTTATTACAGGTGTTTGCCGCGGTGGAAGGTTGACTGATAATGGAACTCGTCTCGCTCACGGTTCCATGTGATTCCAAAAATCTTCATGACTTCATCTTTGTTGATTGTTCTAGTTTCTTCTTCTGGCCTTGTGACACTTCTCTTCTGTCCTTTCCATTTCCCTCTTCCTCTAACTCCTTTTTCAATTCCTTGCTACTCCATTTCTGATTTTTTTTAAGTCCTCCTTCGCTGATTAATTCTGTCATTTCCTTACAAATTCTTATTCCTTCTTCTTTGATTTTGCATCCGATCCTTGGATTGTTGACAAAGAAATCATTCTTTATCCTTTCAGAGACATCAGGACAGCTTGTACCTTCATCGGTTGCGACCTGCTGAAGAGTCTGCACAGCAAGGTAAGGAGCTGAAGCTGTACCAGATGTAACTCTTACTAATTTGGTTTCTTCTGTTTCAGATTTCGGATCTTCACGCCAGAGGACTCTCTGAGAATCAGCATCTTCGGAAGCGACCCTTTCTTCTGTCAAGATTGCTTTCGCATGAAATTTAGGATTGACAGATTCAATCTCCCCAAACTTCTTTAGGAGTTCGTCGTTAGCTTCATTTGCGGAACTCATGATGACATGATGACAAGTGCGGGTTGTGCTTGTTGATAATACCTCTCCAGATAGGACCCAACCAAAGTAGGTATCCTGTGCTATAGGTAGCTCTGGAGCTGGGCCCTTGATCAAGCCTTCTTTGAGCACTTTCCCGTAATGTTTTGAGCCAAGAAGCAAGTCAATCTTGTCTGGTGTGTGATACTGTGGGTCAGCTAGAGTTAGAGTCTCTATTACAGGCCAGTTGTTTATCTTTACTTTGCCTGATGGCAAAGGTGATGTGATGTTCTTCACCACGTGTGCTTCAACTGTGAGGCTGAAATTCGGGTCAGTTCGTGAGTGTAGTATCACACTGACAATGAAATTGGAGCACAGTGGGTCTTGACCGCCTACGCCTGCCAATACTGTTCTCTTTGGGCGTTTCTTGAGCCCGAGGAGCTGGACTGCTGCTTCAGTGATGAGTGTGGATTGCGATCCTTGATCCATCAATACCCGCAGCAGTTGTTTGAGACGCTGCAGTGTTTTCACTCCGACAACTGCAGTTCCCAGTAAACCTTCTGAGTCAGACTTCTTTGAGACATGTGAGGTAACGTTGTGATGAATAGTCTGGTCTGGTGTAGTTACCTGGTGACATGTTGATGTTGATGACATTGTGACTCTGCGGTGCAACAGTGTGTGGTGGCGCCGCTTGCAGATCTTGCAAGTTGTGGTGTGGCGACAATTCTTAATTGAATGCTTGCCAAAGCAGTTGAAGCAAAGTCCTTCCTTCTTAACAAATACGTGACGCGAGTCGTGACACTCTTTGGCAAACAACTTACAATGTGCTAATTTATGAAATTCGTTACAAAATGGACATTTCAGTGACATAGGTTGACAATGATTATTATTTGTGATATGATGAACTCTAGGTTTTGGTTGATATGGTGTTGTGGGTTTGCTGGGCCTTTCATTTAGGAATTCTAGTGCTCTGTATCTTGACTCCAGAAACTCTTCAAATTTGGAAAGCGTGGGAAGATCGTCCTTGCAACTTATGTGACTTTCCCACTGCTTTCGTGACTCAGGGTCCAATTTAGCACTGACTATATAAATTACGATGGTGTCCCAAGTGGACACATCGACTCCAACGTTTTTTAACCCGTTCAAGCATTCCATGGTAGTGTCTAACAAACCCTTTACACTGGTGGAACATTCTGTGATAGCCCTTTGATTAATTAGTCTACTTAGTAGACGATTTGACAGAAATCTTTTATTCTCATATCTACTGACGAGTAGCGACCAGCATTCTGAGTAGTTGGATGACGTAATAGGGATATGCCTGACTAGATGTTCGGCCTCGCCGCGTAACAAACCCTTTAAATAGTGCATTCTTTGTACGTCGTCCAACATCTCGTTGGTTCCTATCAAAGATAAAAACATATCTTTGAACGTTGGCCATTCCTCGTATGTACCTGAGAACTTTTCTATTTGAATTTTGGGCAACCGCACATTGTGTGACGCATGTGCATGTAAAGTATTATGATCACCATGGTCGGCTACCGGTATGCCTGACTTTGTATACCTTTCTAGAACAGTTCTCAAGTCGCTCTTATGATTTATGTACATTTCTTCTGTCTCGTCATAAACATTCTCTGTGAAGTAATTGGATGCTTCATGGGCAGTAGTCATGGTTTGAATGATTTTCTTGTGTGTTGCCATGAACCCTGCCCAATTCACTTCCAACTGCTCCAGGCGAGTTTTAACATAAGGCTCGGTAATACGCTCTTTAGGTGACCTTTTGTAGTTTGAAATTCCCTTTTCTATTACATGTTTTTGATTAGTTTGCAACTTAAATAGTGCGTCCATATTGCCTACAAATTAATGCGACAACACTATCTTACAAATATTTGAAACAAAATTTTCAAGTTGAAAAATGATCGAAAATTTTACAAGTCCATGAATTTACTGAACAAAATATTCTAAGTGTATAGAACCTTGTCGCAATAAATGAATTTTAAACCGGCCGTAGCTTCGCCCTTGTTCCAACTTAAGGCTAACTATTCTAAGTCCCAAAACCCATGCACACAAAATTATTCTAAGTTGAAATGTCAAATTGAAATTAAACTTCACTCTTGATTGAACGTAAACAAACACTTGGTTGAATGTAAACAAACACTTGAAAGTACTCACTATTTTTTCCTTCGACACTTAGCTTCATTCAATAGACTGGTTCCTTGGTCCTTCCTTCCTTTCCGCTGCTTCCGGTCCTCGTTGCTCGGCACTCCGCTGCGTGGTGGAGTGTTCCGCTGAGTGGTGGAATGTTCCGCTACTAGTGGCGCCACCTGGTGGCGTGGTGAGTAGCGAAACTATTCCGCTGCAATGTGTATTGATCCCCCGGTGTAAGGGGAGAGATCGACCGGCGGTTGCACTAAAGTGCCGACGACAACGCTGAGGTGCCGCGCAATCTCACCAAAAACCGAGTCGAATGGCTGTATAACCAGCTGTATCCGGCTCGAATATGTACGAGCGGGGGGAGCCAATCTAACCTTGAGGTAAAAACTGGGGGTTGAGGGTTAGATAGCTCCCTGAGTGGAGGCAATCCAACTGAGGAAAAGACTGTGTTGTGTTGGAAAGCTCGTTTATTAATAGTAACTAAAACTATACAGTTGAAATGACGCTGGGGTCTTTGTGCGATTCAACGACGTACAGCGCCATCTAGTAAAAATCTTACAAACTAAAATTATCGCTCCAACAATGTGTGCTATATTAAAATGTTATAATTTATTCATACGTTAATTATATAAGAAATCATTTGATTTACTACATATCCACCATCATCAGACTATAGTTCCGTATAGATATACGTAGATATCACTCAAAACATGCCACTTGCCCGTTTTACCTTTTCTCGTTTCAATATCTTCCTTTGTGTTCTCACTTTACCTATTTCCTATTCCGCTAAAACTAATCACCACCTTCTAAGGTACTTAGCTTGTATTGATAGCAGAAGAATGTACATATGTGTTTATATTGTGTATTTTGTGTTTGTAAAGTAGATAGATAAGCACTTTATTGAAACACCGTATTTTAATGCAAGGATAATTGGAATGGATTCTTTATTCTGATACTTAGTAAATGAGTTCGCACATGACCATAATTAGCATGCTAATAACATGGCAAATCTCGGAACTAACAATACGGAAGGAATATCAAATGGTCAAAACTAGTAAAACATTCAAAAGCAACAATAGTTTGGTCTAGTCGGCAGTGAGTCAAGGGCGGTCACCGCTTCTTCCTGATGAATGGCAATATGGTTGCGAAACCCGCCGGTTTACGAGCGAACCGAGGTCGGCGGTTGCCACGCGGATCAGGAATAACCGCGGTGCGTGATGCTCGAGCTTTGAGCCCTTGTTTTACGTACGGATTGTGATGGTTGGTTGAGGCGGTTTTTTTTTGTAAGATTTGGCAAATCTAGTAGATAGATAGATAGATAGATAAATACTTTATTAAAACACCACAAATGAAACAATACAAAAAAAACATACAAATTAGAATCAGCGTCTTAATTAGTAAAGAATAGAGAGAGAGAGAGAGAGAAAAAGAAAATCGGTTTCGGCTCTAATGGAATGAGGTCATCTATATCGTCAAGTATCAATATTCGCTTACTAATAAATAAATAAAATAAATAAATAAATATTCCGGGACATTGCACACAGCGCCATCTAGCCCCACACTAAGCTAACGCTTGTGTCGTGGGTACTAGATAACGGATATAATACTTATATACTTTTTTTTTTGTAAATACATACTTATTATACATAGAAACGGCCAGACTCGACACAAGTAATTACAAATTTTAGTATTCATAATTACTTGTCTCATGCGGGAATCGAACCCGCAACCCCTAGATTAGAAGGCAGAGTCACTACCAACTAAGCTAACAGAGCAGTCAACTAATAAGTTTGAAAGTCGTAGAAGTAGCATATTAATAATTTTAAGTAGGTATAGTCATTACAAACACACTCTGAATTAATTCGCATAAAAATCTATTGAGCCAGTAAAAAGGTAATTTATTTTTGGATTAAATAAAATAATAATATTTCAACCAATGTTTTTACAAGGGGAATCTCAAAATAGAATATCAAATACTTGGGCTGGGTGGTTCGCTTCTATACAAACTCCAAAAATATATATTCAATGGAAGTGCTCTGTAAATTACTTACTTCGTAGAAATACGTTCTAAGACACCTACTAGAGCTTAGTAAAATATATTCTAAGACACTTTAAAGCTACTTTAGTAAATTAATTCAATATTAATCTCGTTTCTATCAAAGTACTCCAAATTACGAAATCCTAAGCATAATGCCAAGTATCATGTTGCTAATTTACTAATCAGTTATATAATTTATGTAATTTATAAGCCGTCACTGTACATACCGACAATTTCGGATTAAATATTAATTATAAAATTTTGTATGTTTTTGAAGTAGAACAATTATATTTTCATGAAACTGTTGTGTAGCTATTGCATGTCAAATACTAGGTTAAAAGTGAGATAAGAACTAAAAATTCAACACAAACCTACAAAGGCACTTCTAGCCTATTTTATTACTTTAAAAAACATTCTTTCAGCTAGTCAACTGTCACGGGACGCGCGACGCATACCTCTGCTCGATCCAATCGCTGCATCGCTACTCCGTTCTATTTTCAAATTTGACAGCTCTTTTGGATCTTTTTTAATCGCCTAGCAACGAAGCTTCGTTCATTCATTATCTTTAGCGACGACGGGTCAGCATTTGAATGGATTTGTTTTACATAAATTAAGCAATTTAGAATTACTTCTACGTAGTAACAGACGCAATATATCTAGAAACTACGATATTATCTTTTATTTATAGGGTACCCAGAGGTCGCTGGGTATCATACATTTATGACGTCGCTCAAGGAAAGGTTAAGACATTGTAGTTTTTTTAAAAAGGTTAGATATCAATGTCGCTTCAGTAAGGTGTGTTGTTTCGTGGCCTTAAGTTTGATCATCATAATCACATTATGTACAACATTTTGATAATAAAGAAAAGACCACTTTTGGCTGCAGGTTTCTGGTAACTTTTTTTTGTTTTTCTACGGGTACTTAACTTACCGATATAGGCAACGACGTTACAATTTAATGATCAACCAAATATTTAAAATTAAAATAATAATAGTTATCTCAAATTATAATAAATTAATTAAACATATTAATTAGAAATACATATGTATTGCTTATATATTAAATCGTATCTCTTGCACTTTTGCTATTAGGTATCGTGACGGAAACTGCATTTATTAATTCTGTAACTTAATTATTAAAAGACAAAGGACATTAAACAAAACCTTGTTTCCGCCATATAGCTAGTTATATAGATAAACAACTATTATTGTATAACGTATGTACTATTGTATTGTTCTAAAAAAGTATTATTATTTTTAAATGGTTTTATAGTTTTAGATGTTATTTCTGATAAAAAAATATAAATTTCACTTTTGCATAATTACGAGCTATTTATTCTATGTTTAGCAAAAAAATTAATAAGATGACAAACAAAGGTATTATGTACCTCAAAATGTATACAGTTAAGTACTACTTATATTAAACCTACAGTTTTACAAATATATGTATACCTAGGCATTCAAGTTGTATAGTAAAATAATTCCAAAATGTGTTGCCTCCAAGGCCAGACGTTACGTAGTGTTTGAACTTTAGAAGTACCCATTCTGCATTTATTTCAATATTTAACACAGTTTATAAGCCGTGACGGTTTATACTATGGTTTTTGATAAAAACTCTTTCCAAAAAGTGTTGGAATTTTGTCGGTATTGTTTGAATGAAATAGCTGGAATGGTTCGTGTAGAATGGACGGAAATAGAATTTATTTTGAGATATATAGGATTGCATATTTATTAGTTTACTAGAGGAACCGTGGTTAAAACATCAAAAATATTCCTAAATGAATCATCTATAATGACAGTTTATTTAATTCCAGAAACTTGCTTTTATTTCAATATGAATTTATACGTAAGTAGGTACCTATATATAGAGTCTATACATAGTTTTTAATTTCAACTTTGAAGGCCCATACTTAAGACCTTCAAAGTTGAACTTGGCCAGCACAAGGACAGCTTGATTAGTTTACCTGCAATTTTTTATTGTATAATTTACTAATATTTGACCATGATATTTTTCGTGGACTTAGACAAAACAAAAGACTAGTCTTGCGAATTAATTTGCTGTCCTTTATTCGTAAATTTAATCGCACATGTTCAACAGACGAAAGTAAAACAGAGAAAGTAAATACCGAAAAAAACCAGTTAGCACGTAAATCAAGCGCGAGAACAGACAACCTTATCTAAACACAGAAACACACGTTCAATCGAACAATTAGAATTTCGGAAACCAAACCTGACCTTGAATATCAGCCGTAATAACCAAGCAGTTGAACGATCACATAAAACACAAACACACACGCAAAAAGTCGTAACTCACATGGTAGTTTGAACACTTACGATGTTTTTCTGGCGGTCGTAAAACTACGTAAATTCTTTATGCTTAGCTCTGGGTTAGGCATGCCAATTTCGTTTTTTTCCTGTTTAATTGTTCTATTTGTATGCTATGAGCGCTGCAGTTCATTGCACTAAGATTTGGCGGAGCATTCTTGTGATGTTAGTCAGTCCGCCCACAGCGGGAGCGATATTCGGAACTGAGTGGGCTCTTGTCGGTTCAACTGGTTGAACTATTTCTATTTCATTCAAACTTGATAAAATTAAATGCGATGTGTGATTTCCAGTGAGTAGGATGTAGGATAATCTAAATGAACTAATCATGATGAACAGTATGGTTATATTTAAGATAAATTATAGATTTTAGGACAGTTGGAAAATTTATGAAAAGATATCTAGTATATATTTTTCTAATTCTACTCTCGAGACCAGAATTGGCCATTCTCATTTCATTAGAAGAAGAAGAATGTCAAATGTTATAAATATACCAGTTTTTTTCTGCTGTTACCACCATAGCTGTCACTTTTTATGCATGTTACCACCAAATAAACGAAAATAATAGGTAATCATATTTTTTAATACAATGTAGTCTGTATTTACAGTAAAACAAGCCTAAATATATGTTGCAATAATTCCCAAGTTAAATTCCAAATACTGTAAAAATAAAAACTTAAAAGTTATCGTAATCAGATTCAAACCGGCATATAAAGATACAACACTTTTAAATTATTAGTTACCATTAGAATATATAATCTCCACGTGTATTTTGAGTCAATGAATGGATGTGCTCAGTGTAATTGTTTTTTTATTCAGTATTCGTGGATTAAAACCGGTTTTTAAGCTAAATAGTTAATTGACATATTACCTAGAGACTGTGGTTACGATAACTAGACGCATAATGTGTAGGAGGCATTTATTGATAGGAAAAATGGACTGGGTTACTGGTCTTTTTTTAAATAAGATTTTATTGTAGCGTTAATTTTCAAATTGAATGAAATTGTGTAATAGTGGATGAATTTTCTAAATTTTTGTATTTTTTTGATAAATTTTCGGCGGCAGACAGGGAGATTTACTACATAATATTCTAGTTTATGTGTCTCTCTCTCTGTGAGTCGTATTTCCTCATGACTGAGGGTCGTGACTCCCCCGCACAATTAATTCGTTGAGTTCTCTTGGGCAGACGCATCGCGGTGGGCGCCCAGGTCCTGTTGTGTGGTCCTCAAACATGTCGGTTTCCTCGCGATGTTTTCCTTCACCGATAAACGATTGCAAATCCACATATAACTTGAAAATACAAGTCATGTGTGTAGGGCCGGATTCGAACCATGTGCGTCTGGATGAAAAGCAGACACTGGAACCGCCGAGCCACACTCGCTTTTTAGTTTGTGTAGGTACTGTAAAAATTAGGAAAGGACTAACAAACGCTTAATATAAACACAAAGTATATATTTCGCCCTTTCGCATATTTATATATTCCTATATTTTATGTACCATGTATAATATTATCTTCGTATAACAAGTAGATGGTACGTACAATAGTGTTGTAACTGGCAGAGTCCGGCCTACTTACTTCCACCCATTCACGTCAGGAGCGATTACTCAGAGAGGTTACTATGAGACACAATCCAAATTTTAAATAAATAGTCCCACTAATATTGTTTAGGAGAAAGTTTGTAGGAGGTAATGCTTCTTCACGCTCAAACGCCTGAACTGATTGTGATAAAATTTTGTATCGAGGTGGATTAGACCCTGGATTACCTTCACTAAACACGGATTGACGCGGGTTACATCGCGGGTGCTGCAAGTTAATAAATTAATGCTAGAAAATGTTGATTTGAGTACCCCAAACTCGAATATAATTTGCTCTTTAGAATTGCCTCTCTAATAAAATCTCTATTGAGACAGCTTATTGCCATATTCTCTGACGTCGCGTCAAGACCTATTTTCTATTGTGTGGTATTTTATTTTCTAGTATTTACAACAATGCAATGTGACGTGTAAAATGGCTTTATGAATAAACTAGTGGGTGCTCGCGGCTTTGCTCGCATTAAGAAGTAAAACTTGCATCCCCTATTTCACCCTTTTAAAAGTGGCATTTACAAAAATCCTTTCTTAGCGGATACCTACGTCATAACATCTACCAAAAAAAAATTCAGCCCAATCCGTCCAGTGGTTTGGGCTGTGCGTTGATAGATCACTATATCAGTCAATCAGTCAGTCAGTCACCTTTGAGTATCATATATTTAGATGATGATTATGACCAAACTATGGTCAAGTGGAAACCCGTTTCAGTTAAAAAAAAACAATAATCAATGAATGAATGAATGATTTATTGGTCTGTGAAACTAGGTGCTAAGGTGTTACAGTATATATGTTGCTTAACTAGACAATCATTACAGCTTCTACTGGTATCAATCTATGTTCCACAGTAACCGCCAGACCCCGAGTAGCGAGTTACTATAGGTAGTATCGGCGATTGCATTCGTCTGACTCACGTCAATTATGTCATCCATTCAGTGGGTGCAGCGCAGGGCTGCCACTGCAGTGCAGTCGGCGCCGTTACTTGAAGAAAATAATGTTGATTGAGACGAGTATTTGTGACTTTCAAGAGTAAAAATGTAATCCATATATTGTCTTAGTATGGGTATTTCTCGTGACAATATATGGTTTAAGAATTAAAAGAAAATCAAAATTTATTTATTCATAATTTTTGTACATCATATCATATGGTTTAAGAATGTTATTGTCACAAGAAACAGGTTATAAAAAATTTGTTGCCTGTAAAGTCGGTATACGGGCGAAAGTTTTACGTGACAACGACTTTGAGTGGTAAAATAATTTTAATGTGAATATTCATTCGTATAGTAGGAAGAAGGATGAAATAATAGTAACAATTTAAAACATTTATTTATACAAAGAATTATATTTAAAACATTAATTTATACAAAGAATCTCGCACTGAATTTCATATTATATTTATTATTCTGTCTCTCTCGCTCTTAGGCGGGCTAACTGTGCTCGAGTGGAAGGGACGCGTGCCTTTCACTTTTTATGTCTGTCTCTCTCGCTCTTAGGCGGGCTAACCATGCCCGAGTGGAAGGGACGCGTGCCTCTCACTCGCTCTCATTGTGAGCGCATAACGTGAGCGGAGCGTAACGCAGTTTCTTGAAGTGTCACCCGGCAAACCAATTTATAAGACGTTGTCACGTCAAAATAAAAGAAAAGGTTGTATTTAGGTTGTAATTGTTTATTTACGGTCTTCTTCTAAATGTAAACACGAAAGCCAATTACGAGTATGTCAAGTTTAATGGCGACATTATCGAAAAGTCCAATATTTTTTTTTGCTCGTATCATAAAAGTTATTTTATCTACAATCATACAGTAAACATATGATACGTTTAATACTGCTTAATAAAGAAAATAAAAAAAGTATTTGATAGTAACCCTACAATACTAGGCTAGTCGTCAATGGGCTGGTTGTAACCCGGCCGGGTTGGTGGGTGTCGCAGAGGTGTATCCGGACACTCAGTGATTAGGAAGTCCGCAACACGACTTGCAATGCCGGACATCACTATAATTTAGCAGAGTGAGGTTTATAGCCTAGTCGTTTAAGCGAGAGTTTGGTATGATGTTATATTTATTTGTCCGGTGCGCGCGCCTATTACTTTTACTATTATACTTCATATAGAAAGCTTATGTAGAAAGCCTACGAGGCTAAACGCTTCTCTAAGGGTAAATTTGCTACCGCTTCTTGCTTTGATTGTCTTAGGTTTCGTTGCTAAAAATGACATTACGGCCAAATTGTCGTATAAATTGTGAGTTTTATCTAGGTGGGTTGCTCTTGTTGGTGGCTTGAAAATAAGTAGCTATTGTTGATTACTAATCTCACATGGAGATTGAGAGACGCTATCAGATTTAATTTAGTCAAAGACACCTATTACTACAAATCCTATAATTGTAATTTGGTTATATAGTAACAAAGACCAAACAAGAATCAGAAGCCAAAGCTTGTAGTTTTAGTTCACGCTCGCCAAATTAGCTTAAGGCGAGCGTTACCTGCATTTCAATATCCTTCTAGTCTTTAATATTCATCAAAGACTTAGCAAGCTTGTTAGTACATGGCTTCGTGATTTTGGGTTATTAACAATGGTGTTGCAATTATGGACTTTGCTTATCTGATTATGGTTTTGCCGGATTGTCGTGGTTAGACCGGAATAAATCAACTCTGAAGATTTGATTGGGGTTTACACACATTGTATGGAAAAGTGACAAGACCTAGTAGCATGTATTGTGTAAGAACAAATATCATTAGAGAAATGATAGATTATTCAAAAGACTCCTTGTTTTCTTGTTTGGTTAAAATATTAGTATGGCATTTAACAGCACTTATTTTATTAACATGTAATTTTATTTCAACTTCTATTTGACTAATTAACACTATTTTATCAGATTTGGTATTCGACGGAAGATTTTAAAAACTGATTCTGAAATCCGATAAACTCGTAAACCATTTACCAAGTTCTTTTTTGTCAATACAAAATTTAATTTGAATACCATTACCTAGACTAAGACTTATATCATACTAGTGGATGCTCGCGGCTTCGCTCGCATTAAGAAGTAAAACGTGCAACCCCTATTTTACCCCTTTAAAAGTGGCATTTCCAAAAACCCTTTCTTAGTGGATGCCTACGTCATAACATGTACTTGTATGCCAAATTTCAGCCCAATCGGTCCAGTGGTTTGGACTGTGCGTTGATAGATCACTATATCAGTCAGTCAGTCAATCAGTCAGTCACCTTTGAGTTTTATATATATATATTTAATCACTAACCTTAGGTTTAACCTTAGGTATGCAACTTAGGTTTCACGCCCTATTCCAAGTAGCATCATAATAGCCTGCGTCATCAGGTTGGTTACCTGCAACCAGGCGCAGGTCATGCCTGACTGGTCACGATGCGCGTACGCATATCTAAGCGAATATCGGTCGCCTAGGTAAATCCTACGGTGTTACTTGCTTATTCAATTCTTTTATATCTGCATTTATAGGTACATACAGTTTTTTTAACACGGAATACGCCAACGTTTGACTACAGCCTGCCTGACGTTAAGCACCACTGTAGTCTAAAATGTTGCACGATCGATGTTTATTCAACGACACAATGTGTAAAATGAGCTCATTAACGTACGTCTTTAAAAATGATAGAAATTATTGTCTAAAAATCTTTAGATGTAATTGCAAGATTTGTTGTAAAGTCCAAACTGTCTTTAATATGCATGATATCTTTAGACACCAGAGCTGAGTTACTAAGCTCGTTCTAAGAAGTAAGTAATGTAAACTATCAGTCCAACCTACAAGACCGAAGAGGAAGTTTCTATTTAGGTAGGTTTTTTTAATTTAAAAGGTGCCATTAAACAAGCATACTCTCTCTATCGTCTTAACTGTTAGATATTCCACATGTGAACTTCAGACTTTCAGCTTACCTAGTTTTCTCAACCAAAACAAACATACAAACAAATGCATTTAAATAAGATTAGATATTGCTTAGTTAATAATGCATGTCCCACGATGCAAGATCGCTATCTGTTTGTTTGATTATATGAATTCTATGTAATTGACGGTGGAGCCATTTAATTGGTTTACTCGTAAGTGGGACTTTTGACATAGTTTGCATGGTTACTCATAGTTTGAAAGGAAAAGTCTAAAACATGTTACATAAAATATATGTTTTTTTTTTGTAAAAGTTCCCTAGGCTCCAAGAAACTTTTACAAAATAACATATATCATTAAGAGCGTAGAACGCCTATTTCGTGTTAGTTTATATAAATCAATGGTGTTTCGTATTTTTCTTATCAATAATTTATTTTCTTCAATAGTTAAATCTTCAGACATCTCTAAGGAGCGAACGAATCAAGAAGAGAAATACAACATTTTATTAAACTAAATGAAAACAAGTTGCATTGGTAATGTTATTTATACAGGCGGCTATCATCCTGACAAGTATAAGTAATGGCTGTATCATTAAAAATACAACTCTTATTTTTGAAACGCTTAGTCACTCGGAAGTCGGAAATAAAGTTCTAAATATATAAGCGACAGTCGCTTTCTTGACACTCTAGAGTATGTTTTGGAGTAGTAGGTGTGGTGCTATATGTTTAAATCCAGGATTTAAGTAATGTGTTTAATTTAAAGTCTAATTTAACACCACACTGAATTACATCTCCATTGGTTTGGCTATTTTAGCGTGAAGAAGAAGCAATAATACTCAAACTCTTATATACAAAGTACAGTAAAAGTACATACACATACTTATGGTCAAATCGCAAATATTATCTTACTTTACGAAAATTTGAAAAATAACTCAGGTTAGAAAAATAACCCAAAAAAATGTGTACTTATTTCCAAGAATCTAATAAATAAATGTAAGTGATTATAATATGTGGGAGGACTTTTTCTTTTCTTTTTATTTTAACCGAATTGAGCTCAAAGTTAGTTTTTCACAGAATTATTTGAATCTGTGTCAGCTCGTTCGCGTTAATTGCAGCTGTCTGTGTAACTGTGTTTATGTGATGTCGTCCGTGGACTCACGCGCATGCACTGACCTTTATACTGCATGCAATCATGCACATAGCACTGAAATAGACAATCAATAAATAATTGCAAAAAAATAAATATTTAAAAAAGATGAATATGAATAAATAACATTGTATGTATGTCCATCTTATCATGCAATTTCGGAAGACCGCCCGTAGCACTCTCGGCAGTTTATAAAAAGTAATATTTTAGGCAGTTATTAGTTAAGTAAAGTTTTGTTTCAAACACGCTATTTATAACCACATGTAGCACTTCTACCGATGAACGAATAAAAAACTTTTATTGACCACTGTTGATTTAAATAATGTTTTTCTCAAAAGATAGGTTTGAAAAGATAGTATGACAAAACAATGTTTCTGTTTCAACTTTGACCAGTTTCAAGCCAACTAAGAGAGTGTATCTCTTATCACAAAAAATGTTATCTGTAGGTAATCCGATAGAGTGATTGCACAGATATCATAAAAAGGTTTATTTGACTGTGTGTTATGTGGCTGTGGCTTATTGTTATTGTTTTAGAGAGGTTGGTATAAGCAAAGCTTGTCCATTACAATGCAATGTCGATGTATGCAATGTAATGCACTGCAATACTTGAGCTGGATCGTGTGAATATCGCCATATAACTGTGCAAGGACTGAAAGTAGGTAAGACGTGGTGGACAGATATAATACACTTATTTACATGTCACATGATTTACAGGAAATGTTTATAACAATAGTATTAGTAATTTAATTACACTTATAATTATATTTAATACATTGAATTATTAGGTACTGAAAGAAACGTAAAACAGGTCCCGTACAACGTACGCGGATTTATATTTGTGGAGTAGCAAGGAAACAAAATAAAATAAAGAACACGCCAACAAACAAAATTAACCCATTTCTCCGAGCGATGTACCGCTTCTTGTACATACTTTTTTGTATTTTTTTTAATTAAAGGGAGGGTTTTTCACCTTACAGAACAGAAGCATATATAATAAACATCATACTTATTTTGTACATATGTATTTTCAATAGGTACATCTAATATATCTATCTTTATGTCTTCTTTGTTTCTTATATTTGTATAACGTCATAGCAAGAATGTACAGCTGCGACATAAAAATTACTAATAAAATTGAAATTTACAAGGAACGCCAATAATTTAGGTAGTTAAAGCCATCTAAATGTAGGTTTTCCCCGGTATGTCTGTCATATCTTAATTTGTAACACGCATAAATAACATGAATAAAACACTGTCATCTCATTTATTAAAACTAGCTAGTGGTTACTCGCGGGTTCGGTCGGATTGTTTCGTGATAAAAAATAATCTGCATCGTATACCAAACTTAGTTAAAACAAAGATTCTGTTGAGGCGTGAAGTTGGAACAAACATCAACAAATATGGCTTTTATTTAATGCTCTGATGACATAAATTATGTTTTTACACTTTCCTAGTAGTACGATTGCTAAAGACTGCCTGATGTTAAACACCGCTGCAGGCTATTGTGCAGCATGCTTGCTTAAAAGAATCCAATTTTCTCTGGACTTATTATGTAACACGTTTAAAACTTTCCTCTTTTACAAAAACGCGACATATTATATAATTAAATATTTTGTCTTTTCCTTGTTGTGTGAAAGAAAAACAGTTCAACAAACCCTTTCCTTTTAATATGAGTGCAAGTATGATATGATTATAGAATTAGAGATCATAACTTCGATCTAGTCCAAATACCACAGCACATGGGAGTGGCCGTGTATCGCAAGCATGCTACATTGTAGTAACTGTGTCACATAATATCAACTATCATTTATACTGGGAATATGTTACATGCATTGTTTACCGGGTGAATAAGATCTTCGGCAAAGATTTGCAGTCTTAGGCTCATTTGTTGTAAGAATTGTTAAAAGCGTTTTGCGATAAAATTACCTTGTGAACAATGCGTAAAAGTATTTTCAAGTTGTTGCGTTACTCAATGATTTTTTAATAAGTACTTTAGATGGTTAGAGGGAGAGAAAGTTAGACGCGGAGAATCTAAGTAATCAAGTTTCGTCATAGACCATAATTTTCGCTTACCATTAGGAGAATGATGGTTTGAGTTATTTTAACTTCTTCTTATCGAATGAGAGTGGCCAACTCTGGTGTCGAGAGTTCATCAAGCTGCCCTAAAGGTAAAAGTACTAGACAAACAGCCGGGACCTACAATTTAACGTGTCATCTGATCCACGGAAGCGCCCAAAATGAAATGCCACTTTTTTGCTGTAACCGTGTATAACAAGTGCATCGAAGCCTTACTAACTACTGCCCTAATCTGTGAGTAAAGGCTGTGACATACATTAGACACACAATACGTACTGCAATCAACTCAGGTGTAATGAGTATGGAAATTATGCACATGCACATTTAATGTGTACCTAGCTTTATAATAACGTGCTGGGTAGTAAGATAAGATAAGATATGTCTATGTGTGATATGTGTAAGATATGTTTATGGTACTGGGTTGATATAGTTATTATATTTCATTGATTTGATTTATGGATGTTCTGATTAGGACTTGGATGATTTTAGAATGATGATTGTTCGCTGTACAATTAAAAAGGACAGGCAGACTAAGAAACAGTTTCACTTTTAAGCATTTTCCTTTAGCTTTTAAGATAACTTTTACAAAACAAAATGCTATGTAGAATGTTGTCTCTCATGGTGAAAAAGTTTATTAAATCTTAATCTTGTTCCGATTACATCGTGTAGGTACTATAACATTAGATTACCGATTTTTAAAAAAAACCTTGCCCAGATTCCTGGTATTTTTCATAGAACCTGAATTTATTTTGACTGCTCTGTTAGCTTAGTTGGTAGTGGCTCTGCCTTCTAATCTAGGGGTGCGGGTTCGATTCCCGCATGACACAAGTAATTATGAATATTAAAATTTGTAATTGCTTGTGTTGAGTCTGGTCGTTTCTATGTATAATAAGTATGTATTTACAAAAGAAAAGTATCTATGTATTATATCCGTTATCTAGTACCCATGATACAAGCATAAGCTTAGTATGGGCCTATATGGCGTTGTGTAATATGTCCTGAAATATTTATTTTTTATTTATTTATTGCTTTGTCTGTATACTAGTTAAAATATAACAAATGAAATTTAAAAAAGTATTTGTGTATATTCTTACTCCTAATAATCTCCCTTTATTTATCCATTCCAGTCGGCACACGACGCTCGTCTCGACGGCCGCGTGGACAAGATGATAGAGGAAGGTCTCATTGAAGAACTGCTCGACTTCCACGCACGACACAACCAGCAGAGGATACAGGATGGCAGGTGAGCTGTTGTGTAACTTCTCCTTCTTCTTGTCCCTCATTACTGAGGGTCGTGTTTCACAACCATGATTAATAAACATAAACATAAACATATCTTTATTTTGCATCATATACAGTGTTTTTACTTAATTGTAACCCTGCTAATTCAGTAAGGGAGTCAGGGAGTCAGGTACTTTTGAGCAGATGCATCCTGGTCCCCACCAGGTCCAGGACCTTCCATGGTTCCATGGTGTCTGAAAAATGCACTGAAAGGTTGCACTGTAACATCAGTTGGAAGAGGTATTGAATGAAAAGATAGGATAAAACGACGGCGTGGTATAAATTTCGGCACCCGTTCCTCTAAGCCGAATTTTATAAAATTTTCACAATATCGTATATCTACGAAATCGAATTGGTAAGTCAAAGGTAACAGATAACTAAAAACATACATAAAACTTTAGCTAACATTCTAAACCTCAAATATGTGTAATAATATACCTCATATGTCATATGTATCCTTCGAATGATCTCATGCAATACCTGGTAACGGTCTATTAGTACTAATTCCAAACACATTAATGTCATATCACTTATGTTTGTTTTACGACGGCGACGCTCCGGAGACAGGCTTTGTCATAGCTAAATCTGTGGGTGAACTTTACCAGTGATTTACCAGTGACTGTGAATCACTTTGTTATATAAAAATGAGCATATGAATGACCATATAGATATGCAATGCATAGTTAAGGAATGTCTTATTGCAGTACCTACTATACAAAGATGCCGGCAAAATTTTGGCACTAGGGCTTTTTCGATCGTTAAATAGCTGCCACCCCGATAAATTTTATTAGAATACCCCTATGTTAACAGTAAGTATGTGCTTAAAAAACTTATGATTAAGTATTAGTCAAGTTATTTGAAAGTTTTTTAGATTTAAACTCTTGGGCAAAGGTCTCGCTCAACTCAGAGGGAGTTGAGCGAGACCTTTGCTTTGTATAATCCATTAACTAATAATAAACACCGATTTTATTAAACCACGTCTCAACCGTGAAGTTTCTAAGTACGTGTCTTAACACCACAAAATCACGGAAACGGGCCCCTGCTAAGACTTATTTACCTACAAAAGAGTTTGAGGCACGCGTCTTTAACGTTAAATTATCTCGCAAAAAAACCAAGATGGCGCACGATCGATAGTTAATTTAAACGAAACAAAGGGCATTCGATCCACACAAATTATGCGTGAAATTAAAGCGATCGCAAAACGTTCCGGCGCCGAATCCATCTTGGGGATGTGACCACTCACTCGGGTCGAGACGAGTAAAAAGCAAAAACTTTGGAAAAAAACTTTCTATTTTTTTCTTTTTAGCTATCTTGATAATGCCCAAATCTAGAAACAATAACAAGTTTTTTTTATGCACCTACTGACGATAACATATTTACTTATTAGGGCAAAGATATGGCGACTTTTTAATTAGTGAAACAAATACGAGTTTACGAATATTTGGCATGAAAGTAAGTTTGTATTCTTAATCTTTATACCTAATCTTCTAACTTGATTATGTTTTATAAAAACTTTTCTCCCGTATTTATTTATACAATAATAACATGTCTAAATATTGCTTGGAGTGCTTTCATAAGCGTGTAAATTGACAACAAAAGCAACAAAATGGCGGGAACGGGCAATGGCCGCCGCATCTGCCGTGCGGTCTGCGCTCGGGTTACATGTCTAGTACTACGGTGTACTAGCACTACTTTTGATACTTTCGCTGATTAAAATACTATAAAATCATTATATAGGTTAAGTTTTTTAAATAGTAAATAAACATATTGTTACTTTTGCATTACTAGACATTATGGGGTCACAATCTGGGGACTACTTTGGGATCATTTCCTATCATATGTTTGTTACTTTATGCTTAAATGGCTGTAATGACTTGAATGAAATGGTTCTTTAAAAGAAGGCCCAGGATTAATACATGGACAACTTTTTATCCCCGAATAATGTTGTAACACCACAGGACGTAAATTTACAACATTGTCTATCAAAAATAACACTGTTGTAAATTTATACAAAATCGTTGAAATGATTTGAAATAGACACTCTCAAACGTTCAAACATACTCGTACAAATCCTAGTTATTAAAACACACACTTTGAATAATATTTCTCGTTCATTTTCATGCCTAAAAAATACAATAATCACAGTTATTGGTACATGCTCCATTGCACATTTGAAATAGATAATAAACAATTGTTCAGATTGATTGATGATTAATTAGATTTTCGACACGCATTTTATATACGGCTAGAAATAGATGCGCTTTCGTTTTCATTATGAAATCGGATTGGAATGCACTTTTACTATTTATTTCGCTTGAAAAAAGATTTTAACATGAAATAAAGCCTTGATTCACCTTGGACCACTGAATTCTTTGTGCAAATGTCGCTTGAGGTGGTCTGTTAGATCTTCTTCTTATCGAATGAGAGTGGCCAACTCTGGTATCGAGAGTTCATCAGGCCACCTTAAGGGCCTCTGACATGGCTTAACGACTGCCGTACTAGGCAAACAGCCGGGACCTACAATGATGTCTGTTAGATGAATGTTAAGTAAAGAAAGCAACAAAATAAAAAAAAACTACAATGCATGTGCATTATTGTGCTCTTTACTCGTTGGTTTCATTATTTTGCAGTAGGTATAAAATAGTGGACACGCGTAATTATAATATCGATATAAAACTTAAACGTACGAACACGTAAACTCATTTAGCGACAAAATTTCTTACTTTAAGAGTCGTTATGGAAATGGGCTTAAAGCACTTTTGTCCTAATACATTCTTTTTGTTGAAGGAAATAAAAAACTGTTCCAAAAAACCTAAATTATTCCTAAATAAAGTATCAAAACAAGTTAGCCAGCGTCCGCGCAACACGGTAGCAATGTCGACCGCTGGCGCAGATAGATGGATTGGATGTCAGTTGCTGGGTGGCTTGCATTGCCATGGGCACCATGTAGCTATGGGACTTACGCGGCTAGATTAGATTTGTGTGAGTCGTATTTCCTCATGATTGCGGGTCGTGACTCCCCCGCAGAATTAATTCGTTAGGGGAGTTCTCTTGGGCAGATACATCGTGGTGGGCGCCCAGGTCCTTCCACGGAAGCCACATGTCTTAGGATATTGTGGTCCTCAAACATGTCGGTTTCCTCACGATGTTTTCCTTTTTAGTAATGGAAAAAAAGAGACAGCTGTACTTCACTTTCACTACAAAATTCCACCCAAAGGCATTACTGCTGCAAATATTGTAACCCCATCGGTGGCTTTCGTATTGGCTCATTCAGCCACGAGTGCAACTGCAAAAAAAGTATGGACATTATATAAATTATCTCTCGTAGATGCTATAAAGCTTATTATGATGATGCTGTAATATATATAACTTTTTCCTTACTAAGACTGCAAATTTAAAACTACTAAAAGCATGATTCGTGTCAAGCAAAAGAATTGCAATCTAGAATGTATGTACATGTTCATTTTACACTAGCCTTTTTTTATCTCTAAAAACAAAATCTAAACCAAACTTTTCGTCATAACCTACACATATAATCACTTAACTCAACTTACGCGACGTATTTCAGTATGTATTTGCCCTTGTCCGTGAACCGACAACCTTGAGAGTAAACTTGACCAATTTCATTTCACATTGTAAATAGATCCTAAGTTGAAGTTAAGTAAAGCTATGTTATGTAACTTAAAGTTGTGTAGTGTGTAATTAAGCTGTGGTAATGACAAATCGGGCCCTAGAGAAGGCTTATGGCTTTATTGTTAATTGAAGACATTATGCTAATATAGTGTAGTGGCAAGTTTGAGTTGTATAATACGTTAAAAATTTCAGCGAGACAATAAAATAAATTGATTGAAATTTCAATCAATTTATTATTTATTTTATTGTCTTATTTATTTATAGATTAAGATAGATTAAGAGTTTTGGCAGGTAATAAAAACGCACTAATACAATGAAGTTCTTGCTATTTTTAAACTTATATTTATGTATTTTTCTGTACGAACGACACGAAGCATATGAACAATTCAAGTCACCGAACTTAATCTAAAGTGAGCAAAATTCTTATATCGAACTTATCGGATAAAATACTTTAAAAAAAAAATCGAATAAGTACCGAAATACAATCTTAGTCGCGCTATAAATAAATTAACTATTGTGGTAGGTATTTCTTCGTCACTAATTAAAAGCTAATGGAACGAATCCCACCCTCTTTTAATTTGTATCAAAAGTAACTTAACACTAAACTCGTTTCACGCCCAAACTTGGTTTGGGTGTAGATTTCAATATTCGGTTATTTGTGAGTGTGTATATGTTTGTGACTATTTCGCGCGCAAACGCTTAACAGATTGCATATTTAGTATGAAGATAGATTAGCTCTTGAACAAACTCTCTCTTGGCTTTTTATTAACCCCAGAGTAACGCGGCCATCATTTGCACAATAAAATAGGCTAGCCTAAAAGATAAACTAAGTACTTACATATAATACAATAAAGATAACATCTTTTCTTTTCCTTTATTTCAGTCCACCAGACTACACAAAAGGCATCTTCCAAACGCTGGGTTTCAAGGAGTTCCACGCTTACCTCATGCTGGCAGAAGAGCAGAGAAGTAGCGTAGAAGGAAAGAAGCTTCTAGAAGCAAGCGTAGAAGATATGAAGCGAGGGACAAGAAGATATGCGAGACGACAGAACAAGATGGTTAGAGGACGGTTTCTGGAACACCCGAGAAGAGAGGTATTTTTTTAAATCACTTGCACGTAATTTCCTTGATGGTAAGCAATAACTTTAGCACGCGGCTACAACGCATAAGAAAAAGTACTACGAGACACTATTAATTTTATGATTGAAAATGCCTAAATGCCCAGAATGAAACGTCTTTGTAAATGTATTTCAATT
Organism: Macaria liturata; assembly: GCA_964023185.1. Lineage (NCBI taxonomy): Eukaryota > Metazoa > Arthropoda > Insecta > Lepidoptera > Geometridae > Macaria > Macaria liturata. The sequence goes on along the minus strand of OZ026825.1, from coordinate 10,202,835 downwards.
TTACAAGTTTTAAAGTTTTTCGTGATATTCCTAATACAAATTTTTATTTTACGAGAAAGAACTACTTACTAAGTACCACCACAGAATATAGAAGTATGTATGCCTTCCACTCTAAAACTGCATTCCCGAAGTAAAGAGAAAGGAAAATGGGAAATAATAAAAAAAACGTCATATAACTCCCCCCTGTCCTAAATACAATACTCGATAGATCAAAGGTATTGCGTGTTATTAATTTTATTGCGCATATTTTACGTCCGGCTTAAAGTGGGCTATAATTTTTACGAGTGAGCAGGTACTACATTTATTAGATGTTTGACTTAATTTTTATCATTGATTGTATCATGTTGATTTATTAATTTCCTCCTTATTATCCTAATTAAAAAGATAATTTGCAATGTAATTGCATTTATTTTTATCTCATGAAATTAGAGGTTCATACAAATGTTTATTTTAAGTTCACCGCCATCTAGCGGCGAGTAGCAACACTATTGCAACGTACAAAACTTAAAAAATACACCCTTTCACTTTTGGTAAGACATGGTTCTGATGCGTACGCCATCTAGGGTCGAGCAGTGAATATAAAAAGTTTCAATAGATGGCGCTATCTATGCTTCTAAAAGGTTTTGGTTAATCCAGGATATATTTCTTTTTCAGGTGCCACCAATTTATACACTGGATACTACAGATATAACAAAATGGGATGAAAATGTGAAAAATAAAGCTATAGATATAATCAACAGCTATCTAAACAACACGCAATGCCCATACGAACCGATAGTTTCATCTTCAAGGGAAGCAAAGCAGGGGTCTGATGGAAATTCACATAACTATTGTGAAGTTTGTGAAAGAATCATTCTGGGAGATGATATTTTCGCCATACATTTGAAGTCATTTCGCCATATGAAAGTGCTGAAGAAAAAGAAAAGGTTGCAAGAGTTAGCAGAGAAGAAACAAAAGGAGAAAGCTGAATGTGTACCTCATGAGTAAAGTTTTCATTGCACAAGTGGATTGTACAAAACAATACTACATAATTATTGAATTACTTTCAAGTGTGTTTTGTCTCCTTTACTTATTAGAATCCTAAAATAAATGTAATAAATTTTGTGTTACTATTGAATGGCTTAAGTTTTAATTTGATTCATGTGAAACTTATAGATACAATATAAACATAAATTTAAATTATAATAAAAACAACCAATTCAACTAAATTAACCAACTTTATTTCTTTTAACAACTACAAAATAATATTATTTACAAATCCAAATCTTTACTTTCCTCTAATTCCTCAGGTTTAGTTATATTTTTGTTCTTTGGTGCTCTGTAGTCATAATTTTCTAATTCTGGGTATTGTTTTATGATTTCACTGTAAGCTTCACATAGTCTAGAAAATTCCATGTTGGCTATTTGGAATGGTCTCGTAACAGGGTCAATGTCTGCTAATTTGTACATTTTAAGTGCCATTTCTTCTCTGACTTCCTCTGGGAACAATGTCTGAGCACCTCTGATAGAATATTTCTGCCGCATCGAGAATATTTGTCTCACTACCTTCTCAACCATCTTGAATGGCATTTTCATTAGCGGGTGCTTCAAGGGAGTCAGTGTAACCACTCCGACATCTACATCAGGTTTGGGAAGGAAGGCTGCTCCCGAGATATCAAACTTGTAGTTGACATTGCACCAGGACTGACACATAACTGACAGTCTACATCTCTGTTTATCAAGTATTTTAGCAGCCATCCTTTCAGCGACTTCCTTCTGAAATGTTAAAGTCATTCTTGCACGGCCGTAAGCCCAGGGACCTTCTTGCTTTGATATCATCTCGAGCCATCTGATAATCAATATTGTGGACACACTGAATGGCAGATTGCCAATCAAGTTAATGGGCGCTGGAGCTTCCATCCAGTCAGTTTTTACATCATCAGGTATGTAGCTTGTCAAATCAGTTTTCAGAATATCACCTGTTATGATATCAACATCAACTTTATGTTTGCAAGCATCAGCTATGAGCTCCAGAGATGGTATGAAACGGGGATCTTTCTCGATCAGTATGGCTTTCCTTGGTGCTTGCTGTATTATAGAGCGAGTAATACCTCCCGGGCCGGGACCTACTTCGAATACGACATTGTTACTTATGTTACCCGCGGCGCGCACTATTTTATCTATTAGCCTGGGTTCCATGAGGAAGTTCTGTGAAAGTTCCCGCAGGGCACGAAGTTTGTACAATCTGATGACATCTTTGATACTCGGTAGAGGAGGCAATCTTACGTGTAAAGCTTGTTTGGCTGCTGCCATTACTGCTGCTGCACTTTAACAGGCTCGTTGAAGTCGTCGAGGAAAGTCTCCTGCTTCACGGCGAATATCGAGTACAAATAAACACCAAAAACTCCGGCACCAATAGTTAAACCAGTGAGCCTATTTTTCTTTGCGATCACTTGGAGCTTTTGCACTCGCTCCTTGTTTTTCTGCTCGATCACCCTCATGTAAGCCAGCTCAGCCTCTTTCAGTACAGGATCTTGTTTGGTGCCGCTGATTTTCGGCGTGAAATCCTTGTCGCCCATTACGAAATTGTTATTTTTATGAAGATAACCTCCAAATTTGTAGAAAAATCTTGCCACAATTGAATGAACTATTGAACGATTTATGTAAAAAACAATCAGCCATAGACAACAATGAACGACTCTACCACAGGTTATCCAAAAACAAATGTACACAGACACAGGTAATTTATAAATTGAAATATGAATATTTTCCAATTATTATATTAAAACATGAAGCTGAGAAAACGAAAATCGTCTGCTTTTAAATAATGTTTTTTTATTTATTTTAATCGTAATATTTTTCATATTTTCTTTCAGCTGTTATGCCAACCAAAAACAATAACAGAAACAGCTGATTTTCAATAACAAAAACAACCATTTGACATGCGCATAGAAATCATCTGTCTTTGTCTTACTTAAGTACATTGATATTTTACTATCTCACTTTTTCCTATAGCATTCTGGCAACGTCGCTTTCCACCAGTCGCGCTCAGCAAGTTCCTCAATAATAATCTTGCTCAATTTTCGATTTGCACCCGTTGTGGTTGCATGTGCGTCGTCGTATTGCGCACCTTTCGCGTTAACTTTATTGTGTTTTTGTGATACAAAAATGCCTTTTATCTCTAAAGACTGGCGTTCTCCCGGCGAGGAATGGGTGAAAACTCAAGAGGGTTGGGAGAAGAAGAAGGTTTTGGAGTGCACATCGCAAAGGTAAGCTGCGTTGCAAAATAAACACAAGTTCTTTGTTCGTAGCGCAACGCTGAAATAACACGGGCCATTTACTGCGCTGATTACTAATGTTTTAGACTAATATAACAGCTTTGACTTGCGATATTTCGTGATGTTTGAAATGCTTTTTGTATTTGTATTGCAGATATCCCGCTATAACTAACTTTAACAACTCTGACGAGCAGCCAAAGTCGTGGTGAGTTTCCTTCTGTGTGTTCCGTAGATCAGCTGTTTGTGTTGTTGTAAACGAATCCTAGTTTATTGATTTTTGCGTGAGTCCTTCACAATATTAGGTACAATACAATTTCCCTTCGAGGCTTGTACTAAACCTATTGTTTTACCTTAATACCTACCTAGGATTTTCTTCTCTCTCGTAGGGATTATGACTGAAACTAATTAATCGAAAGTCGTTTTCTGATATCCATAAATCGAAATGATACTTGATGAACCAAAATCTTGCCTACCTTAAAACGGTAGGCAACTGTGCCAAATGTCATGGTGAAATATTTCTTATCCTTTTCTATATCTTCTAATTTCATAGGGATTTAAGACGTACATATAGACCTTGCTTCAAAATATGTATGTGATACATAATATATTCCTGTCTAAGTAAAAAAATATTTTTTCATTGTAATATATTGAATCATACTTACCTAAATACTTAGTTGTTACTTCAGTCTTAACACAGGTTTTAATTCCTAAAATCTTTCCTGTCTTACCTACTAATGCAAGGAATTAGTACCTACATATGTAAATCACAGACACCCTCTAACATTCGTACCGTTTTTCGCTAAGTTAGCAAAATAAAATAACAAGCAACTAGGTATGTAGGTCAAGCTGTAACATCCAGGTTACAGGTCAACCTATTCAAATAGAAATGCAAAAACCAAACCACCAGTAGAGATATGCATATACATAGGTTGTTCCTTCGTTTTTGCCGTTAATTATATACATTCATCTTTTAGCATGCATATATGTATACCTACATACGTATTTATGCGTTTTTTTTAGAAAGATCTTGAACCCGTTAGGTCGATGTGTTCCATCTATCTGTGATATATATACCTACCTCGAGTTTTGAATTACAAAACTCAGCGTGATAATCCAATTAATTCTGGGTAAAAAAGGGTGCTACTTATCGTGAACTTCTTTCTACCCACGAAAACCTTTGTGACTCAAACCCATTTGAACCTCGTCATTACGAGAGGAACCTTATTTTTATCGCTTTCGATATTATATTGATGCCGCCCAAACCAAAATGGGAGGGTTTAATGATCTTAGAAGTTCGCTAACTTCTAATATCTTTAGGATTAGGATATAAAATACACCTCAGGACACTTATAGAGCATCATTAAGCATCACATTTAATTTAATTTAGAAAAACTCGCCGACAATTACGAGTATTACGGATTTCGATGAAGACTGCATTCTTTTCCCTGAGTCGTATTCCTCGTTTCTGAGGGCCGTGCGTGATTCCCCGCAACATTGATTAATTATAAAAGTTCACATACATAGTAGCTGGCATGCAGATTCTTCTGCGGAAGTTCCCATAAATCGTAGACATTGGTCTGAGGGTTAGAGCAACAAATGAATACCTGTTATATGTTAAAATATATCTATCTCTTGAGTCATATTTTCTCATACCTGAGGGTCGTGATTCCCCCGCAGAATTAATTCGTTATGGGAGTTCTCTTGTGCAGATACATCGTAGTGGGAGCTCGGGTCCTACCACGGAAAATACATGCCCTCGGATATTGTGATCCTCACACATTTCGGTTTCCTCACGATGTTTTCCATCACAGCTAAGCGAGAGTAAATCCACACTTAACTTGAAAATACAAGTCATTGGTGTATGGCCAGATTCGAACTAGGATGCGTCTGGATGAAAAGCAGACACTGAAACCGCTAAGCCACATTCGCTTAAAGTATATAACGAATCAATTAGAGCAATACAGAGGTTAGTGAGGAATCTAATCGCGAAGCTTGGTACCCACTGATTCCGTCAGGTGCATCATAATTTCGATTGCACTCCATTTCCCTGCAGGTCAGCAATTAGAAAGTGCACATGGTAATCGCACTGTCATGGCTGCAGATCGCTCTGAACTGTCATTATGTGGTTTCTACTTGAAGGTTTCTAAACATGAAGATTGCGTAGTTTTCCGAGGAGACAGTTTGTTTTGGTGCAAAATTTGATTTTAAGCCTTCCAAGTTCTTGATCAAGGGTGGGTTCTTCACTTCACGTTAGTTATTTTTAAAATTATATATAGGGTAATCGATTTGTCGTAATCTTATCGCTCCCGATTAATGTGGTTTCTACTAGAAAGTTTTTAAACATAAAGATTGCTCTTGGTTTTTTGAATACAGCTTTGGGTTTGATATTCAGTGTAAAAAAACAATACTACGCTTCTGTGTTAATGAAAAGATATAAAATGGAATACCAATCATATGTATTTTGTAACGTAATAATGGTGTCCCTTATGTGGCAATATAATCATGGGATAATCGGTTAATGGATTGTATATACATAGTTGATATGCTAAACTGCATCTTATTTTCTACCATATATAGATACATGATCAACAATTATTCTCAATTACTGATCAAGTTTTGTAACTTATTGTAGACGTTTCTTTAGCTAGTAATTTAAAGTAAGTAATTGATACGTAAAAGTATGATAAAATTGTAAACTGTCATTTCCTGAACATCGTCTATTATTAAACCGGTAACTTAAAACGCAACTTTAAACTTCGTTTTGTAAACTAACGTAAGTCACAACGACGAAGACGTATTATGTAAGTGAAGACCGTATACACATAATTTAACTTTAAGCTTCATAAATAAATTGAGTTCATCCAAGTCAGTCAACCTCAGTTCAGCAAGAGAAGATCTGGCATCGTCCCAAAAAATGCATCGAGCATAACAATCCACTTCGGTAGATAAGAAGGCACTGAAAAATACGTTGACCTAATTTTTGTGACACGTGTTTTTTAGTTTGGCTTAGCGACAGGCTTTTATTTTTTTCCGGGAGATTAGGATTTTGTTTTTATTTTATTTATTTATTTATTAATATACATATAGCTATTTGTTGTCTGAATCAGTTGATAAAGTTGTTTTTTTGTAGTAAGTATCGAATAAAATGCTAACATATTTCCAAAGTTTCTTATCTTTCGCGCAGTTACTCATAACCGTATGATACGATAAACTATATAATAAACACCCGCTCATCATCAGCAGCAGCACGAATATCATATTTACTATGGAAACCTTATCTATGATCTCTTATCTTAATCTTTAATGTCATGTTGATGTTTGCTTATAATTATCATCTTAGCTCTCTATTCCTTATCTTTTTAGAATCAAAATCAACCTCTGCAAAGCCATTTGTTCCATCTGGATGACTTTATATGCATTCTTATTTGTTTTACTTACCGTAATAAGTATTTAAAGAGAAGACATGTAAGTTTACTAAGTCCTGATTTTTATGCACCCCAATAGTATCTTCAGACTTACCTACTATAACCATTGTGTAAAAAATAACTGCACTAACAATGAAACATGTCATCAGATCCATATTCATATATTTTTGGTCAGCCATCCAACAAATTATCCAGACAGATCCCAAACTTTTGTAATCAGATATACCTTCCTCAGTGAGCAGTCATGTGAGCTATATGTGCACTTCTTTATACAATTAAATTGATACTTTTCGTCCATTCACCTGTGACTAACCACAGTTTGTTTACAAGCCACAGTTTATATAAAAGTTACATCAGTTACTAAATGTTTCGACTCCGTTTACTCGCATTTTTATTGACCACTGACCCGGTTAAAAAATGCTAAAATAAACTTCAGTGAGCGCATTAGTATTTAGAGCAAAGTTTCGGAATAGAACTTACCTGGCTTGGTTAGTGTTATCTAACTGAATAATTTTAGAGCTGTTTTGTTAGGAATATCTAATTTATAATTTCGACAAGTTTGACAAATGTGTTATTTTTGGGATTGGATAACAATTTCTTATATAAATAGACCCATAAGAACATATATTTACAAAATCAAAGAACATATTTTATTTTATTACATCTAAGACTACAGTGGTGCTTGACATCAGGCAGGCTGTTGTAAAATGCAAGCCTTTTTCCTGTTTAAAAAAAAACAAACAATAAAAATTCTTTAGTTTTAAATAATGTATAGTTTTAAGCAAACTTGGTTTATGTTTATATCTATCTCCTGTAAATCTTGAACTGTGAAGCGCAAGAAAAGAGAAATCCCGTTGTTTTACGCTTTGTTAGGCCAGAGCGTTAGTCATGTTCTAAAGTTAGCTGCCTAATTGGTTTAGGATTTACCGAGAGACTGCGCACACTTCACTTAGTATGCCTTCTACAGTTATCTCTACGATTCTTCTCCAGTAAATACATATGTTTAACTTACACCAGTGCTTAGTTTCGGTTTACTGGGCATCTACCTGGAAAATATTATTAGTTATTCCATGAGAATATGAGTTTGGTACAATTAAAATTGTTACAAAAACTATAATCATAATCATAATCAATTTATTGGTAAAGCCAATTTACACGTCACGTATTCATATGCAATTATTACATAATAACAAAAAACATAATAATTTATGAAGAAACATGACAATTAAATAAAAAAATTACATGTCAAAGTGTGTATATGTCGTAGGATAATTCGATACTTCGAATCTTCGCGGAAATCCTAGGGGTTTTGCGAAAACGCGGATAATTAGACATAGGCGAAAAGAGACATGTTTTGAAAGAAGTTGGCTCCTCCTCGCTTCGCTCGTCGTCGCATGTGCGTGGTAGAAAGCAACCTAACGAACCTAATCTACCTTCTGTCACAGACAAGTGACTTCGAGTCCACCACTTGCACTGCAACAGGACTTAAATCCTGACTTTGTCCAGTAAGATTTGATAATTTTTCGCCTATGTCTAATTATCCGCGTTTTCGCAAAACCCCTAGGATTTCCGCGAAGATTCGAAGTATCAAATTATCCTACGACATATATAAATGTCAAAATTAATAATATTGATAAAAAACGTTAAAACTACGAAAAAACGATCTTAAATGCATTACATATTGTTGAATGCAACGGCCATTCAATAGATGCAGTTTCTAACCTACGCCTCTTCGAAATAAGTCTAAACCTAGTATCAAATCTGGGAGATGACTGTCCTTGTAACACAGTCTTACGATTACCGAAAGGCTAGAAATTTCAGGAAATGTACTGATGTACATTTTATTACGTCAATAAATAAAACTATTTTGTATTTGAATATCTAAACAAGAATTCTCTATTTATTATCAGAGAATTAGAGCTCTTTAGATTTACTGTAACTAAATAAATATATTACACCGTCTCGTAGGAACAAAACGGATATTTTATTCGACCTTTCCTATTTATCAAATACTTAAAGGAAGCTTGCAGTTGTCATTGCAGTGTAACCTTCATGGAGCCTTGGTCGGACCTCGGAGCGTAGAAATAGGTCACGGACTTCACACAACTTGGGGTGGGAACTCGGGACGGGAGAGAAACCGTGTATAGATTTCCTCTTTGATCTCAGACTTACAATAGGTGGTTTTACAGTAATTTTTGCTATACATATTACTACAGCGTAGCACTAATTAGGCCTTAGAACACTAGAGCGTGCTGTCGTGAATCAACTGTACATATAACATGATTTTTGCGTATTTTTTTTATTTTATTTATATTATATTTCATTGACTTATTATTTTACTTCTGTATTGTATAAGTACCTAATGATCAATTTTCACTTTTTTATGTTACTAAGTAGTAGAATTTAATTTAATATGTCTAAAAAAATATAATTAAATTATAATTATAAAAAATAAATAGAATGGACTCGACACTAGAGTTTACTTCACTCTACTCTACAAATTTAGTCTACAAGATTACTAACTTAGTAACTTATTAAGAAAAAAAAAATGATGCTTTCATATAAAATACAATAGACTCTCCTACAACTTCCTCATTACTGGGGGTCGTGAAGAATTAATTAATTTGTCAGATACATCATGGTGGGTGCCCAGATACTTCCAAGGAAAACGAGACCACATCCGAGTACATTTGAACTATCTATACATCTGATAAAGCTGAAGAGGGTCGAATGTCTGATCGTCGAAGATATTTAAAAAAAATGTAGATACTTCGAATTGACAGCAGAACACGTTCCAACAATTTCTAGAAAATTTTACTGTTTATCTGTTTCTCTATTTCGCGTCCATTAGTATCAAAATATATTTACGTTGTTTTGAATTTTTGTGTAAAAATCTAAATTCACATTGAAATATAGCGCTGTTTTGAAACTCGTAATGGGCTTGTTTGTTGCGAACTTACTCCTATTACTTTCCTATATGCATGGTTTACACATAACAAACGTATTATTATTGTCCATGATAAAGAGAACAAGTATGATATTAGATGAATTTGAAAGCCGTTTCGTAACTATTAAAAACTTCTGCGATTGTCGGTTTATGTCTATGACGGACAGTTCAACTTAATAGTATTCGTGTAAAAGATCTTTATTATTTTATGTTTGTTGTCTTGAACACACCTGCCTTCATATTACATAAATATTCTTGAATCTTCGCAAAGTTCATACAACTATAAATGTCCACACCATTCCCTTGCCCTTTTCAAATATTTATCAAGACAGATGAGAGAACGATGGTTGTATGCCATTAGGCAGACCACACCTAGACTGTCTAACTTATCAGGTACCGCCCTGGAGAAAGGTCAAAGTTTGGGGGGCCTTGGAAAAGAAATTTTGTGCTTGGTTGCCTTATTTTTTATGTCAAACATATACAAGATTCCTTAATGATCACCGTCGCCATGGTAACATGCTTGTGACATCCCATCCTAGGAGTACTTGTAGATAGACGCTTTGTCTTTGAAAGAGCAATTAATTAAAAAAGCCGAAAGCGGATATTTTGGTTACAGCTATTGTAAAAACTGGATAATTTGATTTCAAATGTAACAAATTGTGTGACTCACTGAATAGAAATCGCTTTGTCCTTGGTAACTTTCGATGAAAACTTTTTGTTCAACCATGTACTTACTTTTTTCGAGTTCTTCCTTTAATGATACTAGCTAAGTTAGCCACAATTTGTTGTTAAGATCTAAGTTTTTTTGCGAACCACTGTTTTAACTGATACCTATTTTAGACCAATTTAACTCATATGATAATGTATTATTAATTTATTATCTTGTAAATGTGGGTCAGGGTCTGTATTCGGCAGGACGCATCGATTATCGCATAGCGGATACCACTGTACGATACTTGGTAATAATTAGACGCTTGATTATATACCTAGTCATTAATGCTGATTAATGCGCTTGATGATGTGTGAGCACATCTTTACTTTACCCAATAAATAGTAGTATTATTTGCCACTCATATTACTGTCTGTAACTTGTATCGTCAATATTCTACTCTGTCATTTTTATCACTGCAGGTAGACTGAGTAGCCGTGGCAAACATATAGTAGTAGTGTCCCGGGTGGTAGTTGCTCTTCCGATCTCCCGCCATCTCTCCCTGATGCTGGTCAGTCTGGAGCACTCGTGCACCGGGCCATCCACCATTTTTTTGCATGGAACACGGAATAGGCTCGTGTTTAACTACAGCCTGCCTGATGTTAAGCACCACTGTGGTCTAAGATGTAGCACGCTTGCCTAGAAGTAACCTATTTACTCTGGATTTGAAGATCCTGGAACATTATATTAATCCTTAATTTTCCGCCTCGAGTCATTCGCCTCACTATCGTATGTCAATCTAGAATGTTCATGTTGAGACACACTCTCCTGAATCTGGACACAGAAAAATAAGTAATGTATGTAATGAAATCTAGGTCTAGAAGAAATCCGCGTATAATCTCCCGACGACAGCAACATCCGATCCAGAATAATTATACAGAAGCGTGACTGAACTCATTTAGCACAGCACGCTTCTCATTATAGCGGGTAGTTGGAGAAAACTGCACCTTGTCAGTTTGAAATTACGGTTTAAAATACTTCCAGCTCATCAGTTGGAGAGTGAAAGTCCTCCGTGTCTTCCCTTGTGTTTATTTTAAACTGCGGAAGCTCATAAATAGGGTAATTTATGAGAATAGTTATGACTATTTAGTGGGAATCTCTTTTGTAAGTAGTTGAATCTTCTGAACCACTGTTTTCTTTCTTTATTGACTCTAATCGACCTTGTTTAATTTTTTTCTCTTCGCATTATCTTTGCCGTATTACTAATATTTTACAGCAGATTTTAAAAGTATAAAAGTTATAAGTCATTAAAATTACAATCGGGATGTTTTAATTTATCTAAATAGGCGCACTTTAGGCAAGCACGCCAGCAATCTGTTACATTTTATACAAATAAATAATTAAAGAGTCTTCATCATTTAAGTTTAACATAATCATTTCTGAAATAACCTAATAATATCTTTCAATCTCTACCCTTATCATCTCTACGGACTACGAGTATAAGCCAATATGTTGATAATTCCATAAAGACGGTTCGCCAATTTGGCCAGTAACGAGTTTTTGATTATATTTGCGTCGTGATGGTAATATTTCACCGTAGAGTTTCGGCTTTACGGGCACACAATGGAAAACTGACAAAGGCCGTGTAATTGAAAAGAAGAGGAAATTGGCCACCAGTCCGGTGAAAGCCAGATTATATAAACATTGTAATGGTAGCGATCGCTATTTTACTCGTAAATCACAAGTCAATATTATATAGGCGTCTATATTTCAATTTATCAGTTTTCATTGTATGTATGTAGTCAAATTGTATGTGATTTAGCATCTTCAGCTATGATATGACCTATAATAAAGTAGATATCAAACTTTGTAATTAGTTCGGGTTATTGTTTGTCTCATAACTTTATCTTTAACATTTCGTCAGTCGGTCTATATATATGTTCAATGTTGCAATAGCTATCCCTATTTACTTTTCTATGCTCGATAAGTTTTTGTGTCAGAATGTGTCCCCATTTAAATTATTTTGTAAGAGTGACATAACTATCAGTAGGTTAATTACATTGTCTCTGGAAGTGTGTTTACGATTATTGCATCTGAGTAAATTAATCATAAACAAGTTAAGCACTGAATAAATGTTATCTTGGTTCATCGCTGTAACAAGTTTATCAGCCATCGCGATCTGCCTCGATGAGTTGAGACTCATTGTTTGGAAACTCCTTTCAAATATAAGAAGGCGTGCGAAAGAATGAGGTTGTATAACATCCTCGGTCATTGAGTGGTTCGTAAAGTCGACATAGAATTACGAATTACCTCATTTTCAAAGATTAACATAATTATTTTTATTCTGAAAAATGCTTTAGGTTGGGCTAGAACGTTTGATTTTATCTTTTTGGTCGAGCATGTAGATTGATTCATGAAAGTTAGTCTTATTAAGAATCCTGTCAGAGTTTTTCATGTCACAACCAACCAAACCACAAAATCATTTTAGGCTGTATACATTTTATTGCCAGTATATTTTATACACCTCTTTCAAGAAAAAAACAACTCAACAGTAAAATTATATCCGAATCTATTAAGTGATTTAGATTGACTAGAATTATTTTTACTTTGTTTTACAATCTGAAGAACGTAGACGATAAATTGAATAGCCAGATTAATCGCGTTCCTATTCGATCATTGCCAACCATTTTCCTCTATCTATCCCTCATTTAGAATCCCCAACACAGGAAAGCTCTTAAACTAATCGAATCGTTCCCAATATAGATCCAGGAACACATCACGCATACTTTCCACGTCGGCATCCTGAACATTCGTGACATTTAGCCACGAGCAGTAAAACTGTGTCTAAAAGGGGAGATACTCTTAAGAGGATTCTAGTCGTTTTTCTCTCCTTTTTAAGATTTTTATAAAGACTAGTAATTTAACTGATGGATAACTAGGTGTTCATAGTGTAGTAACAATGTTGAAAGAGTCTGACAGTTGTTGACAAAAAAAAATGGATTTCTTTAGCCAATAGATATGAGCCATGGCCTCAAATCACCTTCCCCTCCGCCTGGCCTCTATACTAAACTAAGGCAATGTAAAGACTATTCATTACTTACATACATCTATGTAAGTATGTATTTTATATTACAAAGATTTTGTATACTACACATTTTAGGGCTAAAGAATAGCCCGTCATGTAAATGAATGCTAATGAAACGAATTTCTCTAAGCTCTATAAGTGGCTGAGTATCGCCTTAATACTATAACAGAGTGCAAAGGTTGGTCACCGGCTGCGCATCCTTGGCTGGTGGCCAAACAAGCGCTTTGATCGCCTGAAACGGCCCAATGCAACTATGCCGTGTATGGATGCTATCTCTTTGGTTTATTGGTAGCTCAAATCAATTCATATAACGTTTATTAGGGACTTTTACAAAGGTGTTCAATATGTTGTCTTCAATGTTGGCGCTGAGAATTCATTTGTCGTTTTGCTGTGGTTTTAATCATTAGTAAGATGAAGATAGATAGATAGATAGATTTTATTGACATACAGAATTACAATTAACTTATTACAATGATAATAGGTGTTGGCATCAGTCATGTCTCGTCAAAAAAATTACTAATTAAAATTACATTGAAATGAAATTAAACTTTGACAAAGACATTGTTATTGTTACCTCTTTAATTAATCAAGGCCGATGAGACTGTTGTTGCCGTTTGATTTAGCGTGTATTAATTCTTTGTTTATATCGCTCTCTATGAGGTTTAAAAAACCGTTATTACAATAATTAACTCCTAACATATTTATAATTAGACTCATCTTATAAAGAAGAATGCCAAACAACATTATGCGACGTTGTAATGGATCAAGCTAGACCAGACCTTGGATACCGTCCAAGGAACACGGAAAAAAAAACTTCTAACAAATTTGTATACTTACTGTACTATTTACTATCCACTACAAATATTACGAGCACAATAATACATTGTTACCCTAGGGGTGAAAGTAAAAAAGTTTTACATGTTAATTTGACAGCTGTCAGTTGAAAGCGATTCTCCCTAGGGATGAAAAGTATTACTTTCAACCCGCTCCTCAGGCAACTTCAGACCTACTTTCAGAGTATGAGTAATGAAAAAAATATTAAAATTAATATAGGGGAAAGTATTGAACTCTTGCATATCAATTGAATAGATCTTTGTGGTACCTAGTGCAAGACTCGGTAAAAAAATATAACACTGCTTTCATAAACGCATACATCAATAACTTTAATATGATGTGCTAGAGGTATGAGAAGGTTGCGTACATTCACCTGCTACACAATTCATATTGTACTATTAAGTAGATATTCGTGAAATGTCATCCGCACAAAACAAATCGCCGTGTTTCGTTTAGAAATTTTCGCAATATCGTGCAAGTGTCTAGGGTATCGTCACGAAATTATTATCGCGTCTAAAAGTATCTTGTGTAAGACAAGACTGCATCTGGTGAACGCAACGCATTATTGGCAAATGGCTTGTGTTGTTTATATCATACATCATATACAAGTATATTGTTATGTTTACTTTCCTCTTTTAACGCGTATATTCATTATAGGTGGTTTCTAGTTTTTTTTCTTGCAGTGCATGTTATACCTGGATAAACAGATAAGTTGTTAACAGAAACAAATGGAATAGTCCCCAACATTATCCGGTTATCTAATCTGAAAAACAAAAACGTTTTGGACTTTTTTATCGATCACAATTATATTTTAGGCTTTACGAAAAAACTAGTGCATGGCATTTTTCCGTCCCTATTTATTTCCCGAGAGACGATTTAACACAATATTCTTTCTACACTACAGCTATAGTATATATTGAATACACTCTAGAGGCGTCTTATTCTCGTTGTTTAGTGTTCTCGTCCCTCCATAGTAGGCAATGTTTACTCGGGCCTTTTTATTGCTCTCGTAAAGACGACTACGTGTAAAAATAGAAATTTTTCTTTTGCTTTTATGCGTAATATTAGGTCTTATTTTCACTTTTGCTCTTGCGTAACTTTTAGCCACTATATATTACACTGACTTATTTACGTATAATGTTAACAATTTTAATTGGTCATAAAGTTTTGTTTAGTTTCTTTTATATTATTTCTGTGATATGTGCAATTAGTATTTATTATTTTCATGAATGCTGGAGAAGAGAAGAAATTCCAAATGGATAAGGCCATTTAATTTTTTCTTTTTTCCATTTCCTTAATCTATGTTGATTCATCAATCAACATACAAAACAAGAATATAACAACATATACCAACAAACCAATAACAGACCTTTCCAATGAAAAGGACCCTATGCAGTTGCATGAAGGCCAGACCAATAAAAGGAACCTGCATCTACCTAGCAGCAAGGTCACGGGCGTATGGGTTTGCTTGTTTATTAGAATGCCACTGGTTCAGGCCATGACTAATGTCACATTGTTTAGAGAGGTAGAAAGCATGAACCTTGCTATATTTATATAGTTTGCGATAGATTAGCGCGTAGGAAATGGCTGAGGGGAATAATAGCAGATGAATTGGTTATAACTTAGTAAGCATGATATGATACCATCAAGTAAAGTTGGTCAAGTACTTCTTGCTATAGTTTGCGATATTGACAGCGTAGAAAATGCCAGAGGGAAAGAATAATTGCAGCAGATGAATCGGCTATAACTTATAATAGCTTGCCTTTAAGTAAATTTAGGTCAAGTGATTACCGAGACACACAGCCTTTGGTTAGAATGTGAAGTAAATTTGATTTTTAGTCTAGCTCTTCTTAGCTAGCTAACTGAGCTAACACTTGCTTGCTATGAGTATTAAGCAATGAAGAGAAAAATAGTTTTGCAATATGACTAAAAATACTTTCAAAATAATGTACGAAAGACATCGTGATTTTATCAATTAAAACACAAATTAGGTGGTCGTCAGTTCGTTTTAATAAAATTGTTATTACAATATCGCGTACATTGCGTTATATTCCGCATTTTACATGGTTATGAATGAGGTAGATAGTTATATCCATATGTGGTATCGGTTAATCGCTGCATTTATGAATGTATAATTATTATGTTATCTTGTTTATAAATTGTTGCTATAATGTTGGCGATTGACACTGCTAGTTAACAAGCGCATATAATTTTATTCGTTACAAGTTTCCTCTAAGACTCTCAGCCATTATAACTTATTTTATGTTTTTCTTTGATGAATATATGTAAAAACAAAGTTACAATATACCAGTACTTCATTTCTAAAGCAATTTTTACAAATATTTATAATCTAAATCAAATGTTAGTTTATTTTATCCGAAAGAGAGCGTTTATAATGTAAACAGCGTTCTAAATGATAGAACCATATAACTTGCATTCGCTACATGCGTTGCGCTGTCATGTTGCGCACGCGCCGACCCGGAATTGTTTCAGGAACTGGTTCAAACAAAACCAGTCTAAACAGAACTCTGAAGACCATTTCACAAGAACTCCTCTGAGAACATCCAGAGCTCAGCGTGAGTTGGTCAAGCAAACTCATTTCGTTCTATTTTCGAAACGTTTTCGATATTTGGAATGTTTCTTAATTTGAAATTGATTGCGGCCTGAAACTTTGTTGTCTTTTTGAAAGATTAAGAAATAATAAACATAGAAGGAACTTGACTTCCGGCACCATTGCCGAAAACCTATAAATACTTATAGATTTGTATAACATTTCAATGCAAATTCTTTTTGGCTTTTCTTACTTTACTGACCACATAATCAAGTTAACTTAAACTAAAAAAAAACAGTCGTAGGTATGTATAATTTCAATGAGAACAAATCTAGTTAGCTACCTGTTGTTGAGTATACCTAGTTATCTGTTGTTTTAGTTTCAAAAACTTGTAACAAAGTTCCCCGAAGCAAGCGGATCGTTTGCTCCATTGTCTTGTTACAGTTTTTCTATGTCTTCTTTGTACTCATATTGTTTCGTCATCGATAATTACTTTCGCTTTTCATAACAAGCAGAAAGGTACGGAGTACATAGGTTAGAGTTGTCACATTGTAGTAAAAGTATATCATATAATGATATGTCTAAAGGTGAAAGTTTGTGTGTGAATAAGTGTGTATTACGTATGTTGGTTATATTAGACCCTGAATAAGCATTATGAGAAATTTTACTTATCCCAAAAAATCTTCGGTGCTGTCACAGAATACATAATACAAGTGCTGTATAAGAAATCGCCTCAGTACGTACAAAATAATCAGTATCACAATAAAATATATTACGCCCTATAATGCTGCTACGCCGGTAATGGTCTTAATATTCTTTACATCGATCGAATGATCATAGATGAATTTGGACATGATATAATTTGAAAGGACACCGCCGTATTCCTCATGTCTGAGGGTCGGAACTACCAACATCCGTAACCAATTCTCCATCCTGAAAACTACATACAACTTTGCAGAGTTTACTTACGCACACTCTTACTCCATTGACGTTCTATAGTAGGTATCCAGAAGCCATACGACATTATAACTCCCGATATTTACACTATACTACACGGTAGCGTACTATACGAGTATTTACGTCGACCAATACGTCATCTCATCACCTGTGCCTACAACTACATATATAAAAAAAGAATGCGGTATATATTACGTCACTAGTGGACGCTGGTGGCTTCGCTCGCATTAGTCTATAACACTCCTAAAACCTCATAATACCAACTTACCAAAAATCACGATGATCCGCTCAGCCGTTTTTGCGTGATAAGCGTTTAAATGATCAGACAAACAGAAACACAAGTGAACAGTGACACAGAGAAACAGACAAAAATATAAAAAAACTCCCGAAACGTGTTTTATTATCGATTCAAAATACCCAAACATTATGTTTTCTAATATTTTCTATGTTCAGGTTTTTGACCCTCTTCAACTTAATTATATGTATAGTATTGTACTTAATTACAAGTAGTAATGTAGCACTATATTAATTCTGAGTGATAGTGAAATCCTTTTAACTTTCCCACGTGGACGTGCCTGAATAATTACAGTAGAACATTATCAACAGTAGGTATGCTCATTAGTTGCGGGAAATGTCTTTAGCTATGAGGAAACACTTTTCCTGTTTTCTTTCCAATGTTTATAATTTAAACTCGCGTACCGCCAGCTGGCGATAGTGAATTATTTATTTAAATAACTTAGTTTTCTGCTAAAAAAATATGTAAGTAAGTACTTACGTATGATAACGTAGGGTGGTTTAGTAAATAATTCCAGAATGACTCTGGAGATGAATGCTGGTGTCGAGTTTCATAAACTTACAACTGAAAAAATTATATAATCGGGCAAGCATATTGTCTTTCCATTACAGTTGATCGTCTTAACGTATACCATATTACAATACACAATACAAAGTTAATTTTACCTTATATATCTAGTATTACAGTGATTCAAACAACTAATCCATATAATATAACACTCAGTACATTACTTGTAAAGCAATTTGTTGCACAATCACTTTCTAATTATTGAAACTATTACTTTTTTGTGCCAAATTCAATTACTTTGATAACTAGTCCTCATTGTGATATAAACTAATTTACATACATTACATAATAGTTTGGATGTACGTAGCTGTATAGATTTTTGTTATCGTAAGTTATTCATGTGTGTTGATGGAATTAAAAGTGGCTGAAGTTGAGTATTATTCATATTATACGAGAGGCTACCAGCAGTTTCGCACGGATTTTATTATTTTTACAAGAAAATTACTTTCAGAAGATTTGATAACCTCCTTTATTGAAGTAGGTTAAAAATAGTAGCCTACCTACGTCGCCTATGTCGATGTCTATCCCTTTTCTTCATTCCTTGCTTAAGTGTGTTGTGGCTTGATAAGTAACAAAGGTTTTTCAGTGTAAAAAACAAATGATAAATAGCGTTCCTAAAACAAAAGTTATCGCTTCGAGATCAATTTCCTTTCCTCTGAAAAGTAAACGCCAATTTCCGCTTGCATCTCAATTATTGAAATGGTGTCACAGAACTTGAGGCGGCCTCGGGACTTTAAACTAGGCTGGCCAATCAGGCTTTGCAAACTTTGTGCGCTCTTTTACAACTTTTACTTAGTTTTAGTTCAACTTTTTTCGCTGACTAGTACGGACGGAAAAATGTTAGGTAGGTACACCAATTGCTCGATTTTTTTTTACTTGCGAGGGTTTTTCGGACGAACGTTAGTAGTAGGGATTCGAGAGTTCTGGCTCACCCAAAAAAAGTTCTAACTCACACCCCTAAAGTCGAGTCATGTCAACCTCACCGACTAAAAAAAAAAAAAAAAAAAAAAAAAAATTTGGTGTCATTTTAGGGGTTTTCGGGGACGCCCGATCGATTGCTGCTATCCGTTTTTTGATATCTCTTCAATTTCGCAAGATAGGTTTTTTAATTCTAGGTGTCCAGTACAGACAATTAGCTAATTAATTACCCTGTGCTCGCACTCTCATTGTGTATCGTTATCTACTGATAAGGCTCATTAACGACTGGGGTGATGACTCAATAACAACAACAACAACTTGGTTTACTTAAGCTTTATTCAAAATGGTATTTAAATATATCATGTAATATTATATCATTCAATATTGTATCATTACTTTCAAATAAACTGGTGAAATCTAGCATACTTCTTCCTTGAAACTTTTTTGTATTCGCTTGTCATTGAAATCCCACATCCTACAATATCTATTCAGGAAGGTTCTATGAAAGCCTGCAGGTGGACGACCAAACGAGTCAAAATATTGTCCGATGTTATCATCTATGTGGATGGATAGGCGCTTCGATGTGAACAGGTAATCGGTTCGCGGCATAAACGTTATTTTGTAAACTCCAGTGAATTTTATATACTTAGGCATTCCCTGATCCCTATGGTGTTCATATTTGTATGTATCACTTGTGAATGTTATGTGCTAAATTAACTATACACTATTTATACACTACTTATAGACATCTCGAAATGAAACAAGGCATGTGTTATACATGTTTTTATTATTCTTACAAGTGGATGGGTGAATAAAATGAAACATCCTGATTTTTCTTATAAGTAACTTAAACTGAATACATAACTTATCTACAATAATTCTATACAACTCTTCAATTAGGTACTATATTTACAATAAAGAACAATCAAATATTATTTACTACATACATCTTATACATCTAACATAAATACAACGTTAACATATTTTACAACATTAAATATTATGTATCTACATATCCCTTAATTTGTAGTGCCCCCATGCTAAAGTGGTGACATTGTCGGGTAAAATATACCTTTTTGTATCAGTAGAAGATAAACTTATTTTGTTTATTTTTTGTGTATAAATGGTGTGTTTTATTGACCTGAACCGGTACATAGTGTCATATTGTATATTTTTTGAAAATAGACATGTTTTATAGTTATTCATAGACATCTTTTTTGTGACACATTTATTAATTCCTTTGGCTTTTGTTGTCAATTATTTCTTGATTGAGTAACAACAACTCCCAAGAATGTCGTTAACGATGGTATTAAATAATGGGTGGTTAAATAAATCGTTTAGATAGGAATTTAGGGAAAGTAGACCTTGGTCCGGCTCGTTAGTTAAGTGATAGGATTATTTGCTAATTCTTAGTATAAAAGCAAAACATAGTTACTTTCTGGCATTATTTCACAGTTGTGTTTTTGAGACGAGTTCTTTGTTCAGTGCTTGTGTTTTTTTTAACGAAAATCTACAAAATATTAACGATGGAGGTAAGTTGTTACAATTTTTATTGCATGTCTTGAATGAGAAATTCTTTCTTTTAATTTTTTATAATTTTTATAGTTTGTAAATCTTGTTGCAGAACATTTTTGAAGAAAATACATTCAAACAATATTATTATCCCTCTACATTGTCTGATGATGATACGAGTACATCAGACAAACTTACTATGGAAAAAGACTCGCTTAAAAGAAAACGAGATGAAGACATAGACGCTTTTTTCAATTTTAATAAAAGCAAAAAGAGGATACAGGCATCACAAAGTTCATCTGTATCAAGAGCGCAACAAAACGGTGTTGCTTGGATATCGACTAATCGCGATGACATGTCTTCATCGACGCATCTCATAAAAATAGAAATTTATGACATAAAAACTATATTAAAGATACCAGCCACACAACGGTGGAAACACGCTAGTACGCGAATAAAATACTACGCAAATGATGCAAATCAGAACATGGAGAGCATTAGAAAAACTATATTCAATATTACCAAAGAAATATCGAACACAGAGTCGAGTAAAAATATGTTTTTTAACAATACTAACTAAATTCTATTGTACATTCATTATGTTATCAGTGTAATATAATAATTGTGTTAATTAGTTCTAATTACTTTATTTCACTACATTTTTTCTGGGAAAGATTCTATAGTAAGGTAATTGTGTTGTCCTATGTCCTATGTTGAAGTGTATAAATAGTTTTCGTTAATTCAAATAAGTTCTCATTTTTAAAACTAATTTCGAAGACGCAACAACATAAAAATGGAATCAACGTGTACTAGTGTGTTTTTCACAAAGTCGGTGAGTAGTGAAAACCAAAGTGGCTTCGAATGCAGTGAAGTGGTTGATAAATTTGAACTTGACGAAATATGTGAAGAAATAGATATGATAGAGCTGTGTAAGAAAGTGGAAGAAGCTGAACTCTTTGACACCGAGTATGACAATGATTTATACGAAATCTGTGCCTTGGTTGAAAACAATAAAAAGTAAGTTAAAAAAATGCATATTTACACTCACTCAGTGTTTGCTTATTTTATCCTTTTTGTTAATAATTTCTTTTTGTTATAGTCAACCATCAACTTCATTCGGAGAGCAGACCGGGGGAGCCAGGAGAGAACTGAAACGGTTTGCCAACGAAGCTGCCAGCAACAATGCTAAAAGACCGCGTCAGGAAGAAGCATCCACTTCTGATACTAGTAGCGATAAGGTTCAATGTGATATTTGTAACATATTAGTTAGTAAGAAATATTATGCACAACATACTAAAAGTAATTTTCACAAAAATAATTTATTGAAAAATCATAATTCTTTTGAAAACGTTTCGGTAATTGAATCTGCATTTGGAAATCGTATTATATCTTACAAAATAAAAAGCAAACCACAATCAGATTTTATATTTCAAACACCGGAAATTTTCTTAGATTCGATAAAAAACGAAATGTTCTTTTTGATTGATGATGCAGTAAAAACTCATACTTCTTTAAAAATAAACTGCGTTTTACATGCTGATTTCAAACAAGAATCCAAAAATATTTTTAATAGCTTTGACTTCCAAACTTGTAACTTCGTTATATCCCAAGCTGACGACCTCAATGTTTTCATGGTATCCTTGCGAGACACATTGACAAACAAAATAAGTGAATTTGAAAGAAAAGATAGTGGTTGGAGTTTGTTAAATATAAAATATATTGAACTAAACATTAACAAGTTTAGCCCTCTGCGTGGTACATCCTATATTGACTTACCCAAAGACATTAAGGACAAAAAAGCCGTCATAAATGTAAAAAATTCCGATAATTTGTGTTTCAAATGGGCAATTCTTTCAGCAATGTTTCCGGTCAGCAAAAATTCAGAACGTCCTACATCATATAGTAGACATGTAAATAAACTTAATTTTGAAGGTGTATCTTTTCCAGTGAAATTAACAGACATATCAAAAATAGAACAACAGAACAATATAAGTGTCAATGTTTTTGGCTTAGAATTTGATAACAAAACAAGAAAACATAAAGTTGTAGGTCCCTTATACTTCACAAAATCACGAAAATTTACACACATAAATTTACTATACATCCAAAACGGGGGAGTTGGACATTATTGTTACATCAAAAATTTATCGCGCTTAGTAAGCTCTCAAATATCTATTAGAAACGGTGCAGTGCATATATGTGACGGTTGTTTAGTTAGTTTTACCACAAGAGATAGATTAGTAACCCACCAACAAAAAGATTGCACGCACATCACAACCATTTTACCAAATGGAGAAAATTTGTCAAAAAATTGGTTCGGTCAAACAGTCCCCAATGATAAGTTACAATTTGATAACTTCCAAAAAACTATGAAGATTCCGTTTGTTATATATGCTGATTTTGAAGCACTTTTAAATCCAGAGTCAAGTCGCACAGATACAAGCGATTATTCAAAACCATTTACCACCAATGTTCAAAAACATGTACCTTACAGTTTTGGATATTACGTCAAATGTTCTTTTGATAATAATTTGTCCAAATATGTTTCATATAGTGGTCCTAACTGTGCTCAAGAGTTTATGAAATGTTTAAATGAAGATTTGAAGGAAATATGTAAACATAATAATCGTCAAAAACCTCCCAAACCTTTATCAAACGAAGAAAATGATCAAATAGCTATGTCTAAAATTTGTCATATTTGTGAAACAAATTTGAACGATGAAAAAGTTTTAACTTTTGATTGGCAAACTGGGGATTTCATTGGTGTCGCTCATGAAATATGTGAAAAGAAGTACCGTGCACCACAACACATTCCCATTTTTTTACATAACTTAAGCAATTACGACGCACATTTTATTGTACATGCACTTAACTTATATGAGGGTGAAATTGATCTTATACCTCAAAATAAAGAAAAGTATATATCTTTCACAAAACATATGATAGTAAACAATCAAAAAGTAAGTTTGAGATTCCTAGATTCTTATAAGTTCCTTTCGTGTAGTCTCGATCAATTAGCTAAAAACTTAAAAGATGATGAATTTCATGAACTCAAACGATTTTTTTCTGACAATACTGATTTTGATCGTCTTCGTATAAAAGGTGTTTATCCTTACGAATTGATGTCATCTTTCCAGTCTTTGGAGCTCAATTCATTGCCAAGTAAAGATAAGTTTTATAGTTCACTGACAGACTCACATATTTCCGATGACGATTACAGTCGTGCTCAAGATGTTTGGCAACATTTTGGTTGCCAAAACATGTTGGATTACTCAAACTTATATCTTAAAACTGATGTCTTGTTACTAACAGATGTATTCGAAAATTTCCGCAATCTCTGTTTAAAAACCTATGGGTTAGATCCTGCCCACTATTATACAGCCCCTGGGCTAAGTTGGGATGCTATGATGAAACAAACAAAGGTCAAATTACAATTATTGACAGACATTGATCAAATTGCATTCATAAAAGCAGGAATCAGAGGTGGTGTCTCTCAATGCAGTCATCGACATGCTAAAGCTAACAATAAATTTCTAGATGATTTTGACGAAAACTTACCCTCATCTTATTTGACGTACCTTGACGCTAATAATTTATACGGTTGGGCTATGTCACAATTTTTACCAGAAGGAGACTTTGAATGGGTGAATCCGAATACTAACTATAATGTTGAAGATACTTCTGATCATGGATTTGTATTAGAAGTTGATTTGCAGTACCCCAATGAACTACATGATTTGCATTCAGACTTGCCATTATGTCCGGAAAATATAAAAGCAGGAGAATCAAACGAAATTAAACTGATACCAAATTTAAACAACAAAAATAAATACATAATTCATTATATTAATTTACAACAATGTTTAAAACTGGGTCTCAAAGTTACAAAAATTCATAGAATACTAAAATTTCGTCAAAGTCCATGGCTAAAACAATATATAGATCTAAATACAAACTTAAGAACAAAAGCAACATCAGATTTCGATAAAGATTTTTTCAAACTAATGAATAATTCTGTATTTGGAAAAACTATGGAAAACGTTGAAAAAAGAGTAAATGTGAAATTACTCAATCACTGGGAGAATCGTGGAAAATGTTTAGGTGTGCAAGATTTAATCTCAAAACCAGAATTTAAAAGTTTATCGATTTTCTCTGAAAATTTAGTAGCAGTGCAATTAAACAAAACTAAAGTGTGTTATGACAAACCAATTTACTTAGGATTTTCTATTTTAGACATATCCAAAACATTAATGTATGAGTTTCATTACGATTACATGTTAGCAAAATTTGACAAAAAATGTAAATTATTGTATACCGACACGGACAGTTTGATTTACCAAATTTTTACTGACAACTTCTATGAAGATATTAAACCTGACCTATCCCTACGCTTCGATACTTCTGACTATGTACCTGATAATATGTTTCAATATCCACAAATTAATAAAAAGAGGTTAGGTTTTTTTAAAGATGAAAATAATGGAAAAATTGTAAAAGAATTTGTTGGACTTAGATCTAAAATGTATGCAATTCAAACTGAAGATAAATTGACAACAAAAGCCAAAGGAATTAATAAATGTGTCACAAAAAAGATGTCTATGAATAACTATAAAACATGTCTATTTTCAAAAAATATACAATATGACACTATGTACCGGTTCAGGTCAATAAAACACACCATTTATACACAAAAAATAAACAAAATAAGTTTATCTTCTACTGATACAAAAAGGTATATTTTACCCGACAATGTCACCACTTTAGCATGGGGGCACTACAAATTAAGGGATATGTAGATACATAATATTTAATGTTGTAAAATATGTTAACGTTGTATTTATGTTAGATGTATAAGATGTATGTAGTAAATAATATTTGATTGTTCTTTATTGTAAATATAGTACCTAATTGAAGAGTTGTATAGAATTATTGTAGATAAGTTATGTATTCAGTTTAAGTTACTTATAAGAAAAATCAGGATGTTTCATTTTATTCACCCATCCACTTGTAAGAATAATAAAAACATGTATAACACATGCCTTGTTTCATTTCGAGATGTCTATAAGTAGTGTATAAATAGTGTATAGTTAATTTAGCACATAACATTCACAAGTGATACATACAAATATGAACACCATAGGGATCAGGGAATGCCTAAGTATATAAAATTCACTGGAGTTTACAAAATAACGTTTATGCCGCGAACCGATTACCTGTTCACATCGAAGCGCCTATCCATCCACATAGATGATAACATCGGACAATATTTTGACTCGTTTGGTCGTCCACCTGCAGGCTTTCATAGAACCTTCCTGAATAGATATTGTAGGATGTGGGATTTCAATGACAAGCGAATACAAAAAAGTTTCAAGGAAGAAGTATGCTAGATTTCACCAGTTTATTTGAAAGTAATGATACAATATTGAATGATATAATATTACATGATATATTTAAATACCATTTTGAATAAAGCTTAAGTAAACCAAGTTGTTGTTGTTGTTATTGAGTCATCACCCCAGTCGTTAATGAGCCTTATCAGTAGATAACGATACACAATGAGAGTGCGAGCACAGGGTAATTAATTAGCTAATTGTCTGTACTGGACACCTAGAATTAAAAAACCTATCTTGCGAAATTGAAGAGATATCAAAAAACGGATAGCAGCAATCGATCGGGCGTCCCCGAAAACCCCTAAAATGACACCAAACTTTTTTTTTTTTTTTTTTTTTTTTAGTCGGTGAGGTTGACATGACTCGACTTTAGGGGTGTGAGTTAGAACTTTTTTTGGGTGAGCCAGAACTCTCGAATCCCTACTACTACTACTATATACTGTGAAATAATGCCAGAAAGTAACTATGTTTTGCTTTTATACTAAGAATTAGCAAATAATCCTATCACTTAACTAACGAGCCGGACCAAGGTCTACTTTCCCTAACTTCCTATCTAAACGATTTATTTAACCACCCATTATTTAATACCATCGTTAACGACATTCTTGGGAGTTGTTGTTACTCAATCAAGAAATAATTGACAACAAAAGCCAAAGGAATTAATAAATGTGTCACAAAAAAGATGTCTATGAATAACTATAAAACATGTCTATTTTCAAAAAATATACAATATGACACTATGTACCGGTTCAGGTCAATAAAACACACCATTTATACACAAAAAATAAACAAAATAAGTTTATCTTCTACTGATACAAAAAGGTATATTTTACCCGACAATGTCACCACTTTAGCATGGGGGCACTACAAATTAAGGGATATGTAGATACATAATATTTAATGTTGTAAAATATGTTAACGTTGTATTTATGTTAGATGTATAAGATGTATGTAGTAAATAATATTTGATTGTTCTTTATTGTAAATATAGTACCTAATTGAAGAGTTGTATAGAATTATTGTAGATAAGTTATGTATTCAGTTTAAGTTACTTATAAGAAAAATCAGGATGTTTCATTTTATTCACCCATCCACTTGTAAGAATAATAAAAACATGTATAACACATGCCTTGTTTCATTTCGAGATGTCTATAAGTAGTGTATAAATAGTGTATAGTTAATTTAGCACATAACATTCACAAGTGATACATACAAATATGAACACCATAGGGATCAGGGAATGCCTAAGTATATAAAATTCACTGGAGTTTACAAAATAACGTTTATGCCGCGAACCGATTACCTGTTCACATCGAAGCGCCTATCCATCCACATAGATGATAACATCGGACAATATTTTGACTCGTTTGGTCGTCCACCTGCAGGCTTTCATAGAACCTTCCTGAATAGATATTGTAGGATGTGGGATTTCAATGACAAGCGAATACAAAAAAGTTTCAAGGAAGAAGTATGCTAGATTTCACCAGTTTATTTGAAAGTAATGATACAATATTGAATGATATAATATTACATGATATATTTAAATACCATTTTGAATAAAGCTTAAGTAAACCAAGTTGTTGTTGTTGTTATTGAGTCATCACCCCAGTCGTTAATGAGCCTTATCAGTAGATAACGATACACAATGAGAGTGCGAGCACAGGGTAATTAATTAGCTAATTGTCTGTACTGGACACCTAGAATTAAAAAACCTATCTTGCGAAATTGAAGAGATATCAAAAAACGGATAGCAGCAATCGATCGGGCGTCCCCGAAAACCCCTAAAATGACACCAAACTTTTTTTTTTTTTTTTTTTTTTTTAGTCGGTGAGGTTGACATGACTCGACTTTAGGGGTGTGAGTTAGAACTTTTTTTGGGTGAGCCAGAACTCTCGAATCCCTACTACTAACGTTTGATTTAGTTTTAATTGGTTTTTATGTTGTTTACCATGATTGAAACCATAATGACTGATCTAATCAATCTTCGGTTTTGGTGCTAATATATGTTCAATTAGAAATACAGAAAATATCGCTACATTATAAATTATTTGAAGTCAATAAAGTATGTGATTCGTTTTAAAAATATGTATTAATAATTAGGATTACATATAAAATGACTTAACTAATGGTTTATAAATATACACTAGAAATCTATGTTGGCACGCTCATCTATGTCAATGTGCGAACAGTCTAGTTGTAGTCTGGCGTCCATTAGCCATTAATATAGCCATTCCACCCGAGACAATCATCCAATCAAGGTAATTGACTCATAATCGGTGCAGCCAAGTCGGTCAGTTAAAATCGGCAGTCGATTGCTGACGTTAGTCATGTACTGACCATGATGATTTGATTTTCATTTGACTGGCTGGGTCATTGTCTGTCTTACCGAAGTTAGCAGAATGAAATAGCGAAAATAATTGTTATAAAAACATTGTAAGAAAGCCCTTTGCGATAAGATACTGTGTTTTGAAAACCAAAACTCAGGAAATCTCTGATGATGAGCAAAGATTTTCTCAAACTCGGAATGGGTTTAGTACTAAATCTATTTAAAATGTTGTTTCTTCATTTTATCATTCGATTGTTTAAAATAAAACTGTTTCATAGCATTCTTTTGGTATGATGCGATCACATAACTTGTTACCTATAACTATACTTAATATGCCTACAAATCGGCCAATATTCAATACTATTAGCCATTATGCTGTTAGAAATGTGCTGTTAAAAGATAAAAGATTAATTTAATAGTACATTATCGCATTATCGACGAAAACAACCCCCTAAAATACAACCAAACAGGCAAAAGCACTTTACTCATACCATCGTGCTAAGCTGACCGCAATCGACCAGCTCACTTAGACACACTATCCTATCCACATTCTCTAGAACATATAGTTCATCAAATTCTGGCTATGTATATTTGTCCAGGATATCTAGACCTCTATTTATTTCCATTTAATTCTCTCAAGAGATCCTATTAACCTGGTCATTGAATTTGGGTCATACGCAGCAACTAAATCAAACGACCTATTTCGCTTGGACATGGACAATTTGCTTTACTCTATACAGCGGTCGCGTACCTACTTCAGAAAATGAGAAAATGTTCTCGTATTCCATAAAATATCTGAGGAAGGGTGACTTATTGGATCATCGCCAACCCTTCGGTTGAAAAGGTTGTAGTATGAATATTTCTTGTTGATTACTGTCATAACATAGATGTAGGTATGTTTTAGATCTCTGACTAATATGGTTAACAGATTTTTGTCGTACGAATACCTTATCTATCCAATAATGAACATTCAGCACTTAGATATTTATGTACATCCACATTTTAAATTGTTGAATTTTATTTTTCAGGACTTCAGAGAGTGAAGATACGGAGAAGAACACAGATCCTAGAATACCACCACACTGCCACATTACAATAAAATGCACGAGAGAAGTAAGTATAATTAATAGTTTTTTTTTTTATATATATTAGTTTGATTTAAAAATGAGTACAGAATTTTTACTGGACCAGTTATCCAATTTTTTACGGTTATTGGTGGTTATACAATTAAAATGAAAATTTCAACTGGTGCGATTTCTATCACAAAAATTTGTTTATCCTAAAAAAACACGTCGTCAAACATGAACATCTAAAATAACACTATGATGAACACCTAATATGCAGTGACACACTGAATTTTAACGTTTCCTAACTTCAAAATTGTCTGTGTCAATGACTTGTAGTTGTGTCTAAGCATGATATCACAAGTAACGCAACTTCCTAACCATTTATTTTATTTATTCTCTTAATCAGAACCACTTCCATCAGAATTACTCTAATGATAAATATTGATATAAATTAAATTGTACTAGTAGGTAACATAAAAAAGTCAAAATTAAATCATTATACAATAAAAAACTAAAAAGTCAATAAATACCATACTTAACTTACCTACTCGTATCATTTCTTTCCGATCTTAAAAAGCTGTTATCCATTTCCAGATAGCTGGTTTCAACGGCTTATCAGAAGCGGTCCGTCGTTTGGACTTCTCATCGGCCGTGCGTGACGTCAGACGGTTCAACTACATCTGTGCTCTGCTGGAACTACTCCTGGGTGGGCAGAGGCTGACTCACCTGCCGGGCGCAGCGCAGAAACTGCTGCTTTCCATGTTGGAACAACTCGCTGACCAAGGTAATAACTGTTTCAATACTTCTTCTTATCGAATGAGAGTGGACAACACTGGTGTTGAGAGTTCTCAAACCGCCCGGAGGGCCTCTGACATGGCTTAACGACTGCCGTACTAGCCTAATTAAAATAAAAAATAATAATTTAATACTTTAATTAATTAATAGTTTCAATTCTGAATAATATAAAAGCCATTATATGAATAAGTTATGTCAGAGGCCCTTAGGGCGGCTTCATAAACTCTCGATACCAGATTTGGCAGTGGCCAAGGAATGAGAGTGTTCATTCGATAAGAAGGATGCTGAATAAAGACATGGAGACTTTTTAGTACCTATAGTTATGTCGTTAGGAAACTCCCGATGTCAGGGTTAAGTCCTGATTAATATTACTGTCAAAGGTGGTCATGACGGTTGGGCCGTTCGGTTAACGTACTCATCAACGAAACGCCAATCAATTATGTCAAAACTGACTTATTTTAACCAAGAACAGTCATCCACCAATCATAGAAGTTAGATCTCAAACACCCTGCCTGTCTAATTTTTGTAAAACCACCCACTTATTTAGATCTGTACTAATAAGAAAATCTTGTAAATTCCAGTGGCAACATCGAAACAGAACCTGAACGCGCTGCGCGCCCTCCTAGTAGCGCTGTCGAGCCTGCGCGAGGCGGAGCGCGGCGCGTGCTGGGGCCGGCCGCTGGGCTCGCGCGCGCTGTGGGGGCACCACGACCACGCCATCACCAGGATCAACAGGATCGCCAATGCTATACGGATACAGGAGGTGAGATAGTATAGTTAGTCAAAAAATGTTTCTACTTCTGTTGTGAGTCTATCTTTTAAAGAAGGTTTTGGGAATATGGTTAGAGAGTAAGAGTTTTTTTTTTCCTGGGCAACCTCCAGAAATAAAACACGCTTTCGAAGCGGTATGTCAATCAACAGGATTGTTAAGATGTAAGGATACAAGAGTTGAGATGGCTTGTGACATTTTAGCCAGATGTTCTTTAGTTTTCTATCTTTTAAACGAAGAATACTTATTCTCGTCAGAGATTTGTGTATGAATCTAGATGTGATCTACTAATTTCGTAGAATGTAATTAAGTTAGAAAACCCATCACTTATTCTTTGGCCCTTAACCCTTTTATTGATTATTGATTTCTTGTATTTCCTTGTTTCCAGCCTGGACCAGAAGTGGTGCCCAAACTGCACGACCTGCCCGAAGAGTGTATCAGAGAAATATTGCTCAGGATATCGGATCACAGGGATTTAGATGTGAGTACCTCTCTGTCAGTTCAGGCAGCCCTTTGTTTTATAGCGTTTTGTAAGCTGTATTTATCTGATTTCACGACTTCTCTCCAGTGGAACTTCAGCCATACCTATAGGATGTACGGTACATTTAGACCAGGCTATAACTGTTCTATTCCTGTAGGGTTAAACAGTATGTCCTAAAATGTATCCTACTTGTATAACATTTATTTCTAACTACAGGCAGCTTCGTCTGCGTGGCCCGTGATGGCGGCGGTGTGCTCGGAGCAGCGCACGTGGCGCGAGCTGGTGCGCTACCACTTCACGCGCCAGCAGACGGACGCGGCGCTCGACAAGTGCAAGGACAAGGACGGTGACTGGAAGGGGCTCTTCCACCAGCTCAGGAAGTAGGTGCCCTTGTAGGCTGATACACTATTTGTCAACAGAATTAAAGCCTCCGATTCCGACTTACAAACAGTTTGTTGAGAATTACAGGAACTTTGTTGAGAATTATAGGCGCTCTAATCAGAAATGCGGTCAATTTTATGACAATTACCTACAGTCACTCTAATCTGAATGGCGTAAATTTGAAGAAGTGTAGGTACACTTTGGCCAGAACTATAGACACTTTTATCAAATTAATCACATGGAAGTTGTTCTTTTCAGAATTATATCACAATAGCCGCTTGGCCATACCCAATATCTGATGTTTTAGCTATAAGTAGGTACCTAGTAGGTATTACCTATAGTGGCCTTCGTTCTAGTACCTAAACAGTGTTTCCTTTTCATAATGATGTTATACTTTGTATTTCTACCTAATTTGTTTCACGTGTAAAATAAAGACAATTATTGTAATTTACCTAAGTACCTAGTATTATATTGAGAGATTACTCTGGCCTCGTAACACAGTCTAACGGCTACCACGAGGTCAGAGGATTCACATGTTATTGTACAATACTTACGTCAAATAAACGAATTTTGTATTTGAAATTTAAAGTAAGTCAGATCTGATGTTTTAGGGTGATTTGGTAACTCTTAAGATTTTAACAAACATTCTTCTATACCTATGCATATCTATCTAATCATTATAATATTGTGTGTCAGGATGTACGGTCTCCGCGAGGACGCTCAGTACGCGGAGACTCTGTCCCTGTGTCGACACTGCAAGTGCCTGTTCTGGCGCTCGCTCGGACACCCCTGCATCGCCGACCAGGTAACTTCATTCAAAATCTGATTTCCTTCCAATTGGTTCACACAGGCATGTTGTGTGACTTGGCCGTTGACTTGTACCCACTAACGTATAAAGAATGATCAACGGCCAGTCATATAACATTAACTATAATAATAAGAGATCTCAGTAAAGAACATTGGACTTGGCACGGCCATGTCTAGATTTCATTACTTTTTAGAGATAAACAAGCAGCTCCATCGAGACCTGGCTAGTTTTTTTACAGTATGTTTTTGGTGGGATAATAGTTTTACGGTGCAGTAGGCCGACCGCACCTTCGTACAAAAAGTAAGAATGATAGAGTGATAATTCATAACTCAAATTGTAGGTAGTCAACGAAAGGTCTTGCCTCTAGGAATCCAAGCACATAACATTCCACAGCCAAGAACCTCGTTCTTTAATCATCGTTCTATAATTTACGCAATGTGTGTTTGTTGGTCTATTTGTTTCGCCTTCACGCCGTTACAAGTCCTAGGCTAATTTTAACTCTAAAATAACTCGACGAAACTCGGATAATTATACTACTATTTTATTTATTATTATTATTTTATTAACCTATTATACTGTCCCACTCCTGGGCTAAGGTCTCCCCCAGCCTCTATTTTATTATAGGTAATTCATAATATTCCTTTCCAGTGTCCGGAGTACCGCGAGCGTCTGAAAGAAGCGGGCGGGCCGCTGCCGCCCTACCCGGTGCCTCCTGCAGCCTTTCTCAAGTTTTTCTCACTCTAACTATGCTGAGGGAAAACAGCATTTATTTTCATTACACTAAAGGTTATTTTCGCCTTGCAATGATAATTTGCTACAATTATTTTCTAGCGAGTTCTGACCTGGAGAAAACAGCCTTTATTTGCATTGAACTGCGGGTTACTTTCGCCTGGCGATGATAATTTTCATGAATTATTAAATGGGTTTATGAGAGTGACTTCTTCATGCTCTAATCTTAGGGAAAACAGCCTTTATTTGCATTGTACCAAGGGCTACAGTCGCCTTGCAATGATAATTTTCAATAATTATTTAATAGCAAGTATGAGTTACTTCATCGTGCTGTAACTACACTGAAAGAAAACAGCTTTTTCGGTTAGGGTTAGTTTCGCCTATCGATGGTAATTTACAAATTTATAAACTTCCAAATCTAATGAGAGAAGCTCTTGGATTGCTACTGTTGGTGGGTGAGTATCACTTCTCTTCCTTGCATCGTATTTCTGTTTGCTGAGGGTCGTGTCTTATTACGGATCAAAAAAATGCCGTTGTTTGGTTTTTTAATCCTAACTCGCCATAAACAGATATACTTTATTATTCGTTTGCAGCTTTTATGAACAATGAAGCGTTATATAATAATGTATCAATTTCAGCTATATAATATATTATATTGCATTGACTGAATTTATGAAAGATCTCAGGCAGAGTGGCCTAATATATGTATCTTGAAAAAAACTATTTCCTAGCGGGGCTGTTTTGAATATTTCAATGTTTTATAAAGATTTATTTCTGAAACTGCCAGCAGCTTTAAAAAAAAAGCTCTGTTTAAGGTCTTATCGGTGATTCTTATAAAATATACTATTACATAAATTTATACTTACTTATTTTTTGGTATGAATCAATAAAACCAGTGAATTGATTTACTGAATGTTGTAAAGCTTAGTTGGCATTGAAACTACATATTTACTTTACTTGCACTTTCAATATTATAAAAATGTCACTGTTTAGAAACTGAAGGTTTTTTTTTGTTTACCTGTTGTGACCCACTCCCGGGCAAAGGTTAATTTATAAGAAATATTCAAAGTAGAAACACATTGCTTGTTTTATTTTTCATATGCACTAACACTATGTATAAATATTCTGATGCTTAAGTTTTCAAAACTCATGTATGTGATATACTTACCCAAAATTAAATTAATTGTATGTTGCTATATTGGTCTTTGTTTGTTGAATTATTATTTTTATATTAAATGTTTGTGCTGCTTTTAGTTAAGTGCAGTATAGTTAAAACACTTTTTTGGGACATTTTGTCTTTGCTATGTAGGTATCTTCTTACATTGTGTTTTTGGCTTTCATAAAAATCTATTGATTTTTCCAGAATATTACTAAAATTGTGAGAACCATGACATTATTTGAAGCTAATCTGTTGTCTGCATTTAATGATTTGCTTTTAAACTTTAAAAAAATCTTGATAGAATTTAACAGAAATTGTAACCTAGAGAATTGTAGAGAGAAAATATAATGTTTACTTGTCAAGAAAAGAAAAATCATCATGTTATAAATATAAAGCAGCTATAGTTAAGCAAAGCAATATTTTATTACAAACTCGATGTCCTGTTACTAGACTTATTAGGATGTAAGGCTTGATTCAAAAATAAGTATTATTTAGGCCTAAAATTGTTCATTAATATAACTTTGTTATTCCGTCACAAATAATGGTAAGAAAATATTGTTTCTTTAAGATTTGCTATTAATCGATATTTGTAGGTTGGTAGAATTGTTCTATGTGTTCATTTCAAGTGTACAGACTCTATTTTAAAGTTTCTTAAAGTAATATTGTTTCTATTGTCTGTACAAGTCTTAAAAAAATAAAGTTGAAATTTCCTAAATTTGAATAATTAGTTTTTTAGAATGAACATTATCAATCTAACTTATAAACTTGAAAGTACAAGTTATTATTTAAATTCGTGTTTTGTCTTTTTCACTATACTTTAAAAACAATACACTGATTAACAAATAACTTGTTAGATTCTGTTTATAGGTTTGTATGTTGACGGTAAACACTGTAGTTGTTGATATTGTGATATTTTAAGATAAAATTGTAATTATGAATGTTTTTGAGTCCCCAAGAAGCTAACCTTATTGTAGAGAAGTAGAAAACAACTTACCTAATAATTTAAGTGAATACAGTACCTACAGGCTTTATCTATAATTTTGAAAGCTTTATAGGTACTGTAAATCTTGTGCACATCTGATTTGTCCTGTAATATATCTTATTATGATTAATAAATAAATATTATAATAATATATGTATATATAATAAATATTAGCACAAAAAAGAAACAAGACAATGACTAATTGATCACTTTTAGATTTTAATTGATTCATTAATGAGGGCTACCATTTTTGACATTTGATATTTCAAACCTTATGATCCATTAGCGATCCTAGCGGCAAATTAGTGAGGTTTGTTTAGTTTGAGAACATTTGGACCTCACGGTACACTAGCGCCTCTAGAGATGATCTTACACGGTTGCCTTCATTATATCTAACAAGCTAAAAATAAGTTTCATTTCATATATTTATAGTATTTAGAGTCATATGATTATTGGACAACAGATGTGTGCGAGGTTGAATAGTGCATAATGTGTGCACATATAGTTATCCTGTGATTTTTGTGTGAAGGAATTGTTTCAGTCTTGTGTTGTCTTACTATACATTATTATTGTATCTTGTAATGATATTTCGAAATAAACTTATTTTGAATAATTTGTGTGTTTTTAAGGGTTCGTTAATCTTTGCTACAATTTATAATGAAATCTTATAAAGAACCTCAGTTTCTTTTAGATGTTAATTTCCTATCCTGTGAAATGTTTGTAAAGTAAAAACAGAATATATTTACAATACTTAATAGTTTTTCTCAGATACATAGTTACATTATAAAGTTAGAGCTTAACTATGGAATGTCTGCCTTCTGCTTCTCACAATGCCGAACTAAATGTTTCAATTTATACACAAGATCTTGCAACTGCTGGCTTCCAGCGGTGAACCGAACATCCTTTCCTTGATCTGTCTTCAATATCACAGTATACAGTAAATTATCAGTGCCTGCACCAGGGGTGTTCGTTACTACTTCCAGTTTCCATTCAACGTCGACTATTTTCGGTAATACGCCCACTTCTTGAGGTACATTTGAACTCATTTTGTAGCAGCCACTGCGGTACTTATTGCTTTAGTAATATTGCTACTGCATTTTCTTCTATAGCTTATTTATTAAAGAATAAATACAATAGGATTGCAAATAGTAAAATCTCGATAAAATCAAAACAAACTCGAACTGACATTGACTTGACAGCAATGCTGGCAATGCATGATGATAAAGCGATTAAGTACAGCCAAAATGTACTTACACGAATTTCAGCTCGTCTCAAAAACATTGATAGATTTTCTGTTTTCAAACGCATCCATTAAAACTGTAATTAGCTGTCATTGTCACCATTGTTTTATTGTGAGCTGTCAAGTGGCAGCTGTGATTGTAAACACCGAACTCGACACTCGTCCTCTATATTACTATTTTTCTTGCCGATATTAATCAAAATAATGGTGATAGCAATAGGTTTCGAAGGCAGTGCAAATAAACTAGGTATTGGGATAGTGAAAGATGGAGAAATCCTTGCCAATTGTCGAAGAACTTATATCACGCCACCGGGTGAAGGTTAGCTTTAATTTCCTTCATTTATCGTTTTAAATATTTGATTTTACAACATTCCACACTTCGCGATTGTATATCCTAAGCATAAGTTTAATATTTGACTCGATGAAAGCATTCATGAGCATGAAATCCATAGTTATATCAATTCATAACATAACCTATTATTTTAGGGTTTCAGCCTCGAGAAACCGCAGAACATCACCAGGAACACATTCACGAGGTATTACACGAAGCATTAGAGCAGTCTGGAATTAAACCGGAAGATATAGATGTGGTTTGTTACACAAAGGGGCCTGGTATGGCCCCACCACTTCTTGTCTGTGCTATTGTAGCAAGAACTTGTGCGAAACTATGGAAGAAACCTATTTTGGGAGTGAACCATTGTATTGGACGTATCCTTTTCATAAACCTGACAAAAAGAATTAAAACAATAGTTACCTACTTAATTGATACAAACCCTTGCTGATTTTTTTAAAAGTTCATTTACACACTATCTGGCAATGCACAGCAAAGCCAACTTCATAGCATTTCGACTCTTATTACCATGCAGTAGAGTTATTTTCTCCTTAATTCAAATAATGGCTCTTTGTCTCTCTTGTTTTGTTCATCTATTTGTCAAATAAATCTACTGGGCATAGTATAAGCAATATATATACAATAAAAACACATGCAATCACATTGACATAAATCTGTAACTTCCTGAACCATAAACATCAGATATAGAAATGGGTCGCCTGATCACCAAAGCCAACAACCCAACAGTATTGTATGTGAGTGGAGGCAACACACAGATCATTGCCTACTCTAGGAAAAGGTACAGGATCTTTGGAGAAACAATTGACATAGCTGTTGGAAATTGTTTGGACAGGTTAGTGAAGCTTTAGTACTATCTTATACACTGTATGACTATGTATACAGTCAGGCTTATAACCATTGGATAAGCTAAAGCGAAACCCACATAATCCTTGTGAACAACATGCATTGCATAATAAAAAGTAGCCTTTATTGCCACCAGCTAAAGTCTAATGTATCTTAATAAGAGAACAATAAATAAATAGTGCAAAACGAATTCAGCTTAGTACTAAGAATAAAAAGACACATGCAAATCTTTGCCTTTGTAATATTAATGTGATTAAATTGTACATACACCTAATCATGTTTGAGTATGTTCATTGGTTTTAAATTGTTTTAATAAGAATTCTGTACTTCTTAATAAATTTATTACAGATTTGCCAGAGTATTGAAGTTATCAAATGCTCCCAGTCCTGGATACAACATAGAACAAGCTGCTAAGAAAGGGAAGAAATATCTACATCTTCCTTACACTGTTAAAGGTAAACAATGTAAAAGTGTTAGTAATTAATTAATTTTCTCACCTGTTTACCTACCTTAGCTTAGTTATTAATCTTGTCATACATTTGCACACCAGCTATTGGTGGAATGTACGGAACGTCAAATTGCATAAATATGTACCTGTCATCTATGTAACCTACATTCTTAAGCAAATAAATATTTCATTTCAATGCACATCTATGCTGGCTATACTATCATTACTAAGGTCACCAGTCATTATATTTATTTACAATTTTAGTTTGTAGAAATATGAAATGAAAGTATTATTTAATTTTCTTTCTTGTTGCCAGTAACACTAGTTCAATTTTAAGACTATAAATTTAATTAACTTCATCCTTGAATTGTATTACTGATAGTCATGATTTCCCACAGAATTAATTTATTGGGGGAGTTCTTTTACAGAGACAGCCGAAGACCATGTCACCAAATAACAAACTAATTCATTTATCTTACAGCTGTTTTCATTCATAAACAAAATTATGATTACAGGAATGGATGTGAGCTTCTCTGGCATCCTGTCGTACATGGAAGATAAAATTGATGAACTGTTGAAGGACTACACACCAGAAGACCTGTGCTACTCACTGCAGGAGACTGTGTTTGCAATGCTGGTGGAGATTACTGAGCGGGCTATGGCACATTGTGAGTCTGATGAGGTATGTATGATATATAACTGGTTGTGCATGCATGGTAATGTGCCTGTACTAGATTTTTTTTTAATAGGGAATAGGCCAATATTTTTTTACAGCCTGCTGTAGTCTAACATAATCACAATATATCTACAGAGATGTATAAAGGCAGACTATTATGTAAAAATATCAATTTCATCCAATTAGCAACAAACATAAAACAATTTGAGTCAATCAGCAATCACATACATACATACTACAACTATGCTGTTAATCTTAATATTGCTCGCTATTTGGCTATCCATTGTTTGAGTGTGCGTGTGTAAGGTGAATGCCTATAATCTTTGTTGACGATGTGTCATAAGAATTTTTGTAAAGATTTGAGGGTAGTTCACTTTTAATTTTAATTGTATAAGTTTCACATTATTAAATAGTTACTGATGATGCTTAAAAAGCATTTTATAACTGTAATTAGGTATTGTATCTATTATTGTATCTCTTAGTTTATAATTATTTGTCATGTATTCATGTTTCATAATAAATAATAACTATGACGTACATAATTTACCTGTACCTAGTATTATATTGGGAGATGACTCTGGCCTCGTAACACAGTCTTACGGCTACCACGAGGTCAGAGGATTCACATGTTATTGTACATTATTTACGTCAAATAAACGAATTTTGTATTTGTATTTATTTGTATTGATTGCATTGTCTACAGCGCGCAGGTTTAATCTATCCCGATGCCAAATTACACCCAAAATGCTTTATTTACAGGTGCTAATAGTAGGGGGCGTTGGCTGCAACGAGCGTCTCCAAGAAATGATGGGAGTGATGTGCTCTGAACGTGGCTCCAAAATATTCGCCACTGACGAGAGATTCTGCATCGATAACGGAGTGATGATCGCACACGCGGGGGCGCTAGCGTTTGGTGCCGGTTCCAGGATGGAGTTTGCAGATACAACCATCACACAGAGATATAGAACTGATGATGTTCTGGTCACTTGGAGAGATGATTAAAGTATGCTTAAGTTGTTATTTAATATTGTTTTATTTTCCGAAGCCTGCCCTTGTTAGACAACATTGAATTATGATATGATACAAATATTATATTTGTATCCATTCAATCTGTTGTAAAATTTAAAGTTTACAGAGCAGGGAAAAATGCCTTTATGCTTCCTGAGATGTAACTATGTTGGTACAATAGCAATATATAAAGAACTTGTTAGTAGAAACTGTTAAGTCTGGATTTAATAGTCATTTTAATAATTGAGATTGTATACAAGTACATCTGATAAAATGTAATTGACACCCTGTATGTGAAATGCTGTTTCATATAGGTAGCCACTTTCTATCTTAATCAACATTATGATTGTGAACCTAAAGTATCAAATAAAAGAAACATTCTAATCCAACCATATATTTTGTTCAAATAAAGATATCACTGCAAACCATTGGGTTATAAACAAATAACATTATAAACAAGATAATAATCACTATTATTGCAATCATTTGATTCATTTCACCTTATTGCTAAAATATTTACCAATTTTATTGTAGAAAGTACACATGTACTTTTCGTTTCACTCTTGGATTTTAAAACTGATACTTATACAAAAAAATCATTAGTTATTTCATAGTGGTGGCAATTCCTGTCCTATACACCTCAATAATGAGTAAAAATAACAAAATACATTGGTAAGGACTGGTCGAGAAGCAGACAGAGTTTTGACTGTGTAATTTAGGAGCCAGAGACAAACATAAAATATGTTGATACAAAATTAACTGTTCCATAGCCTTGAGTCACAAAATTGAATTTAACATAGGCATGTTTCTTAGACAATCAATATTTAAGACAAAACTGGCAATTATTAGAACTTGCTTACCCGATACTGTATAATAAATAAGAATACTAATACAATCTGCAACTTTTGATAAAATAAATTAATTTAAGACCATGAAGGTACTTATCATTATTTAAATATACCATAAGCTATTCTTATCAGCTACCTAAATGATTAATAACTAACATTTTACATGCATTTGGGTCGTCAAGGAGACAGTCTGGTGATCTTTACATCATTTGAGAGAAGAAATTAAAATAGATGTTATTTTGGAATTGGGATGTCTGATTTAAAAAAGTATGCAACTATTAGAAGTACCTTAACAAAATACCCCTAAAATATGCAGTTGCTTAGTATGGGGTAGATTGAGTTTTATTTGCCCCAGAATATTTTATTTAGGTACTAAAAAGACAAAAACAGAAGTAAATGTGTAGAATATATAGATACATACTTATTTTGATGTAACTATTCAATGTAATTATAATGAGTCTCTTAGTATGGCCTGAGTATATTATTTTGGCACAACAGCAGCTATTTAGAGATTGATGTTTTATACACTTTCTAATCCAAACATTCACCAAAAATCTTTCCTGGATATTTTTTGAGAAAATGACATAAGATTTTGTTGTATTATGGCTAGTTGGAGTCTAAGTTTACAGACAAATGAGTGGATGCTATTTTTATATTTACACAAAGGTATGAATAACAGCAGCATGCTCAATAAAACATTTCTCTCCACTTTTAAGAAATAAATGGACTAGCAGTCTTACATGCTTATGAATGTAAGTTAGTAATTACTTTTAAATGTAACTAGCCAGCCTTATAAGTTAGAAATATATTCTCTTTACCACTTACATGTCCCCATTATTTATGAAACTGAAAACTTTTAAAGGCTGACTTAAATGCTTATGATATTTCCAAGATGTCTTTAAAAATTCATAACATTCCATGTTTATTACCAGCTTGATTCGACCTTACAAAAAAATAAAGCTATTTTGTCAGTTAATTTAATATCAACTGATCTAAGCCATGTATTGAACTGAATGACATAATAGCTTTTTTTATTATACTGGTGAATACTTGATAATTCATTCACTCAAATCTGTACTGTTTGTACTTAGGACTCTTTTAGGCAGAACATTGATTTAGTCCAAATTTTCTGTCCATCATTTAGACTCTCATAACTCGGATCCATGCAATCCTGTGTACACAATAATCCAGGTGACCTGAAAATAACATTACTGTTAAAGTACATCATAATTATAAACAAGTCTTTATTCTTTTTCGGAGCGAGATATTAACTTCTATGATTCAGTTACTTAATAGTTATTGTATTTCTTATTTTACTTACCAAAAATCCAGCAAATGATGTCATAAATCCTTCTTTGGTTATTTCCCACATGCCACCATATTCTTCTTCATCAATGCTTTGGAAATTTAGTACATAGAAGTAAATAATACCAGCGTTGACTAGCACAAACCTGCAACAATAAATAAGGAAAACACCTATGAATTTCAGGCGCGTACAATGTTTACGATTGTTATACGACTATCAAGATACAATTCTGGTTAATCTAAGCTCCAGTAGAAAATAAAAAGTGGTTCTTACAGCAAAACACCGATAAAACCTTTGACTGGTAGCAGGCCCCATCCTAGGCCCAGAATAATACCTAAAATTTGTCGGATCCAATAAACAACGTCCAGGAATTCATCCTGAAACAAAAGAAACGTATTACTGACCTACTTCTGTTAACAACTTACATTAATTTCACGAAGTCTTGTGATTATCGAAACTAACCTTGTCGGGCCAATCTGCATTTGCCGTGAATGTTTTTTTCCACACTGACTCATTAGCTTTGCTTTTGGATACTGTTTCTGCAGACTTATTCTTACTAGACATAATTAATTATCTGATATATTCGGAATAGAAATTATTTTTTAATTCATGAAAATGATCAAAATCAAATCGATAATTCTCTCGGGAGCTAACACGTCATTGTGACTTTGACACATATTTGACAGTTAGGCACACGTTGCAATGTCACATTTTTTTTTCGGATTGAAAGCTTTCACACGGTTCAGATTTTCATTATAATTAATAATTATCTACAGTTTTGTACTTACTTACTTTTCGTACTTCTATTTCTGTGTACAACGTAGAGAGAGTGTGTACAAGATAAGTTTCTCTATCATGTATTTATTATATCCGTAGGTTTTATGCAGACTGTTTCAAAGCTCCGACTTTAAGTAGGTATATCAATTCATTTCTAAGCTCGAAGACTAATTAGAATTTTACCTTTAAAATTGTAATGTCTATTCTATTGAAACCAAATAACTGCCGTACAAATACTATCATTCTACTCAAACTTTATTTCAATTTTCTTCATCGTAACCTACTGATTCTAGAATGATAAAATAAAACATAAACAGGAACAAAATTCACAATTTTATATTTAATACATAATTCATATAAAAAAAAGGTTTTAATAAAACAAAAGAGTATCAAACACACATCTTATAAAGTAGGTGCTACTCTATTCTTGACTCGCCACAGTCTTTCTGCCTCCATATCTTTGGTAATGTCCCAGCACTGTTTGTTGAGAGAATCATATCCTCTGGAGAGGCTGACCAGTCGAGCCAACACGAGCAGTCTGTGGAGATCATCTGCTGTCACCGGGTTCTCAGTATCAGATTTGCTTCTCATTTCTATGAAGTCATCTTCAACAAACTGTAACAAAATAATAGTAATGTTAATTATGTTATTCAAAGTGCATTATGGATTAGTAGAATGATTTAATTAGGTCGGTTAAGATATGATATTAAGGAACTTTAAAAAAAAATATTTGATTTTAATAATTAACATTCTGCTAGTCAAGATTATTTTTAGTCATTTCCAAATAAAGTTTGTAAACAAGACATTTTTTGAGTGCATTTAGCACTTAAAAAATCATTCCTCATAATTTATAGTATAAGAGGAGTGGGTCGTCCGGTCGCGAGATGGGTCGATGACATCGTTAAAGTCGAGGGTCCA
This sequence comes from Macaria liturata, assembly GCA_964023185.1. NCBI lineage: Eukaryota > Metazoa > Arthropoda > Insecta > Lepidoptera > Geometridae > Macaria > Macaria liturata. The sequence goes on along the minus strand of OZ026825.1, from coordinate 10,158,535 downwards.
ACATTGATGAGGTCTGCACAAGATCGACGCAGGTGGCACATACAAAGGGAGGCCTATACCCAGCAGTGGGATCCCAAGGGCCGTGGATGATGATGATGATGAATAGTATAAGGGCATAAGTATGACATACATATGTTACTATTTATCAAATAAATTGTGGGCATCGGTAATAAGTGAACTATGTTACATTAAGCCTTTTCTAAACCGTTCAGAGTATTAAAAAAAACTTCATATTTGTACCTGCAAATCCTCACTAATGGTATACTTGACGAGCTTGAGATGTGTCAGGTAGGTCCGGATGACATTCATGATGTCTTCCTTCAAGTAGTAAGTGGCTGCCTCCACGATGGCGTCGAATATCTGCAGCGACGAGTCCTCGGGACGCAGGGGGACGTGATAGTCACTCTAAAAAAGAGAGTAGAGTTACACTGCCTTTTATTTTTTTACGATGTCCACCCGGATGTTTGTCTAGTACGGCAGTCGTTAAGCCATGTCAGAGGCCCTTAGGGTGGCTTAATAAACTCTCAATACCAGAGTTGGCCGCTCTCATTCGATAAGAAGAACTGTGGCCTGGGGTATATGCATCATACTTGTACTGGAACTGGCTCTAAAATGAGACTGCCAGAACATATTGACAGGTTAGCAGCAAGCTTTCTTATTCAAAGGGTTTTAGCTAGCCAGGCTTCTAGAAAGTACTGTGCACCTGAGAAGCACTAGAACCTGAACTTCACTAGGGATAATTTTATTCGTTTCTCGGTTTAAAAACTAATTTATTTCACTGTATTTATGTTATGGCATGAAAAAAGAATAGACCTACAAACACACCCAAATCAAATACAATTGTCAAATCGTGTACTTAACTCTGTTGCTGTTCTTTTGAACTACAATAAAAACCAGTTTATTTTCCAGTTTCCTGACTAAAAGTGTGATTTGTTTGTTTGAGAATAAAATATACTTACTGGCAACAAACTCTTCCCCTCGGACAAAATGAGCACAGATATATCGGAATCAAACTTCATCTTGTAATACTTGAAGTCGTATTCCACTTTCTGGTGTTGTATTGTATGTCCGAGTGCTGCAATATTGTTGACACCGGTGGCATCCAGTCGTCCCTGCTCCATTTTAGTCTCGTCTAGAATTAGGTGAGTGTGTTTGGAAAGTTGTAGTACGCCACTTGTGAGACGGTTGCATTCGTAGTCTTTTCTGTAATTGGACAAGAATCAATGGTAAGGGTTGATATGCAAGTTCTTATGGAAATGCAACTCAATATCTTTATATGGCTTAATAATTCAAGAATATTTGAATATTTTCGTTGATAAAAACATAATTCTTGGTTCCAACCACACTAAGATTTGGTATTCATATTTTAATTAAAAATCATGTGATTGGTATTCATTTCAAATGTATCATTCAATCTTTTTTAGTCTTGAGTCTTATGATAACAACACACATATTATGATAAATCACTTATATTTAACCACAGTTATATCTGAGTACAGCTTATATAATATGTTACGGCTAATACCCGAAGTGCGGCTACACCTAGTTTTAGCCGGTTAGAACTAGTCTCCACTTAGTCTTGGTTAAACCTAGTACAAGCCGATTGTTTTCAGGTAAAACTAGGTCTCAAGTCCTGTTGTAGTGCAAGTGTTGGACTCGAAGTCACTTGTCTGTGACAGAAGGTAGATAAGGTTCGTTAGGTTGCTTCCTACCACGCACATGCGACGACGAGCGAAGCGAGGAGTAGCCAACTTCTTTCCAAACAAGTCTTGATTCGGGGTTTAACCAAGACTAAGTGGCTACACCTAGTTCTAACCGGCTAAAACTAGGTGTAGCCGCACTTCGGGTATTAGCCGTAACATATATATTAAATTATTTAGTGGCCACTTAAACGGTTGCTACTTGTAACACTTATCTGGTCTGTTGCGCAATTTTTCGTGTTGCATTAATAATATACATATTAAACCTATCATAAAATATACTTACTTGGGCAGCAGAGTGAGTGTGTTCATGTTATCAATGGTGAGCGGTAGGTAGTAGCTCTTTGTGACAAACTGCTTGATGATATCGTAGAGTTGTTTAGCGTAGTCCGGGTACTTCTGTGTGGGCAGGTTGGAGATGTTCAGGCAACATTGGCCCAGGGCGAGCGTGTCTTGGCGTTGGTAGCTGTGCATGAGAGAACAATACTTTGGTTATTTATTTAATTTGTTATCAACACAAGCACATGTAAATGATTTATTAATTTGCCAGCAGCATTGTGCTGCCTATACACTGTTAGACTGTGTCAAAATTAGGAAGTTGGTATAATTTTTCCTTTTTTTAATTAAAATAAAATGGGCTTGCATTGGACCATAATTAGCCTGATGGTAAGCTATCGAATAAATAATTAAAAATAACATTTTTTATGGAAATGTGTGTTTATGCCAGTATGAATTGATTCACTCTCCCTTTTTTTTTACGTGGGATAGGTTTACGTTTGACTACAGCCTGCCTGATGTTAAGCATTGCTGCAGCCTAGGGTGTAACACGTTTACCTAGAAGATACCTATTAACTCTAGATTTGAAAACCTTTGAAGATTTATTTATTTATGTAAGTGAAACTGTCTGGAGTATTTAAATAAATAAAAAATAAAAAAATAGCCTTTATTTCCCTATTTAAAAAGATTTACATTACAGTTTTTGATGTCACTTTGTTATTATTCAAATTTTTATAATATTATTATATTTCTATATACATTATAATGGCAAAAATTTTAATGTCAGATAGAATTTACGATGTCAAAATAGTAATGTATTGATGTCAAATTTTAATTTTAACTAAAATTTCTTCAATTATCTCGGGATCGTCCAACTTTGGACGTAGGCCTCCTCCAACTCTTGCCATGTGCTCCTCGTCAATGCAGTTCTAGTCCATAATTTTCCCGCCACCATCCATCGCCATCTGGAGTATTTAGTACTGTATAAAGCAATCACAAACACCGCGACTAATTAGATTAATAAATTAGCAACTTGATACCCCAAATATATAGTTTACGTTTTGCAGTAAATACTCACACGCAAGCAATGAGGTGGCATATCAAGTACTGGGCGGCAAGCTGGTCTCCCAGCAGCAGCTCCGTGAGTGCCTTCAGCAGGTGCTGGCGCGCCTCGTCGGCCGATCTCAGCGCTGCAGCTGGAGAATGTAACGTGTCATATGAAACGATGGGAGATTTTGGTAATAAATAAACAAATAAATATTTCAGGACATATCACACAGCGTCACCTAGCCCCATACTAAGCTTACACTTGTATCATGGGTACTAGATAACGGTTATAATACATATAATATTTTTTACTTATTTTGTAAATACATACTTATTATACATAGAAACGACCAGACTCAACAATGTAATGTGTTAAGTTTTTTATATGAGCTATAAGATATAATTATATATTTTTGTAAATATCATACAGCGAAATCTAACTAAATAACATGTGCAAAACTAATATCTGAATAATATTGCATACTTCAAACACTCATATTTTTTAGGTACTTGACCTCAACTTGCCTGAATCTAAGCAATAATTGTAATCTACGACAGAGTAACAAAGAAAATCTGATTCACTCTCGGTTAGAGATTGATAAAATTTTATTGAGCCTGATGGTAAGTAGTGTTCATCGCTGTGGCCAGCAAACCAACGCGTTGCAACACCGTGGCAGGTGTGTGACGTGTATCAAATATCTGATATAAATTAATGACTATGACTGTGGTGTGAGTGTGGTGATGTATGCACCAACCTTGATCCAGTTCCCCGCTAAGCAGTGGGTTGCAGTGCTGCAGGCGGCGCACCAGCACGGCGTGCACGCGCGGGACCAGGCTCGGTGGAGGGTTATGGGTGATTGTCTCTACGTCTGTCTCTTCCTGAAAAACATAACATAATAACACTTATAGTTCAATTAGAAGGATAAACCACAGTGAAAACATTTTGCCACTATTTGAAACTGTAAAATAACACTATGCTGGAAATCTGCCAGAACAGAGTATACCTAAACTTCTAATATTTATTACTACTTAATAAATAGATTTTAGAGTACAATTTATAAAAGTTATTTTAAAATGTAAGTTTAAGCATATATTTAACCAAATAATACCTGTAGTTCTATAAGTGAGTTATTTTCAGGTTGAAACTCTCCAGACAGCGCCGGGTCTACAGACAGGAACCCAATCACTTCCACCATCTCATTCAACTTCAGGTTGTCACTTTCATCATAGATCTGAAACAATAATATCAGCTAAAATAATCCTGAAATCTTGGCTGCAAAATTTATCTTACAGTGATACAGAGCACATACTGAATTATATAACTTAATTTGTCATATATAATATATATATATATATATATATATATTATATAATATTATTATTATATAATATATTATATATATATATATATATATTATATATATTACATATATATATAATATATATATATATATATATTCTGTACATGGTTTGTGTACAATCTACATAAGTTCTGTCTTGTGTGGCGTAAATAAATATTTTTTGTCAACTGGTAACTGGTTGCTTCGGTACAGGCTTCTAGCCTAGTGAAGCAATCGATAGATATGTCTTTAACATGTAAACCTATTTTGTTAATAAATACATTTTCATTTTTATTTTTTTTCAATAAATTACAGTTTTTAAATCATCTGATTAATGTATGTATTAAAACTTAGACACTGGCAGAATTGCAAGGTTAACGCTTCACAAAAGCCAAGCCAAAAAAATACTTTAAGAAGTAAAATTATTAAATATTTATCAACTTTTTAACAAATTTGTGACTGCTTTTCTCTGCATTATCTTTGTTTTAGAATTCTTGCTTCGAGAAAGGATAAATGTGATTCTACCTACTGTGTATCCATCTTATCTGTAGATGAAAAATAAGAAATGCTCAAGAACTTCTACCAGTATCTCACCTTTACAATACAAGACTTGCTCGGCACATCAGGCAGAGGAAAGTTCAGCAAATGTGCCCGAGACACCACATTGGCGGGTTCATTGATATTTTCCTGAGTTCTGGGCTCTTTATTGACCTCATTTTCAACCACCTCCATGGAGTCTGAATCTTCACCTGCTTCATCAAAGGTTCTCTTCAGTTTTAAACTTGATGAGAGTCGTTTTGATGAGTTTGGTTGGTTTTCTAGATGAAGGAGGTAGTTCTGTTTGTCTTCTATCTGTTGTGCCCAGTCATTGAGACCAGGGATTGAGACTACAACTAGGGTTTGACGTTGCCCACTTACAAGGTTCTCTGTGTAGTTGATTTTTTCATTCTCCTGTGGAGTTAAGTGAGCAAAGTTAAAGTAGTTCAGTTTATTAGGAAACTTTTATGCTAACTCTGTTACTTTATTTGATTCATAGTTTTGAGTTTTATTTTAGTTTAAAATGTCCATATGGCTATTAGGTAGTCCTTAGAACTAACTAATTGTAGTAAGAAGCTTTATACTAGTACTTAGTATGTTACAAAAAATATATATTCAATAAACTTTGATGTTAAGGAAGTTTTTTGAAGCTGGCAAATTACTAAATATATTCAAAAAGCTCCCTACATGGAAATCTAAAGTTATTTGAAATCTTTAAAAGTAAAGTAAACTTTGAAAATCTTACCATAACATTAGCAGTATCTCTGTACTTTCCAGACTTATTTTTAATCTCATTGGTAGCCGTGTTAAACACTTCAAACTTTTCAAAGTAGAATTCTGGGTTGTGCATATCTTGAATCATGCCTCGGAATCTCACTAATGTGTTATCAGGAAGGTTGTGTGAAGCATTGGAGTTTATAAGTGGTATCTGAAATAGGAAATTATGTCTATTTGATGTTTATTGTTCGATGTATCTGCCCAAGAGAACTCTCGTAATGAATTTATTCTACTGTGGAATCACAACCCTCAGTCATGAGGAAATAAGACTCAAGAGAGATATATATGATTATTGAAAGATTTACTGTATTTTAAGCTTTAATGGTTACATTGCCTCAAAACATATGTAATTTTTTTGGAAAATTGTATGTGTGCAAGTATGAATAAATAAATATTTTTTTTTCTCATGAGGCAATATAAAGGCAAAAGTTTATGAGTGTGAATGTTTGTTCCTTTCAATCTAGGACGATATTAGTATCTAAACACACGTATATGTACATAGAAAAGACCTTGCCTTGGGACAACACAAACGCTACTTTTTCTTGGATTAACGAGGTTTTGCTGCAGGGCTTTGTATATTTTTGAGAAATCATAACAATCAGTTTGGAGGTTATGTAGAGGTCAAAGCAGTTGAAGACTTATTTAATCGAAATTGAATAGAAGGTAACTAAATTTTGTACCTGAAACCAATTCGGAAGCTTCAATAGTCTTTCTTTCCATGCCTGCTCATTTGCAATCCACAAATCTGGAGTAACCGTGTCAAAGCCTATCATCAGGTCATGCATTTTATGTGCTTTTACAGGATAATCAGATTATCAGCAAATTTTACTTTTAATACACTTGTGTGATTTAATATATACGAGAAGCAAAACAATAACAAAACCGAAAATAAAACAGCGGCTGATAAAAATTATTAAAATTTTGACAGCGCGCGAAGAAAGAAAGCGGAAGCGGATCTATGATTGTTGTTTTCTTTCTTTCGCTGTAGAATAGAATGTAACATAAATGTTAAAAGAAGTCATTATCCGCATGTATGTGGTGGGCCCGAAGAGATGAGGTTGGTGCCCCTGGAGGCTGGAAGCACTTCGCGCATTCATAGACAATTTTTTTTTCAAACATTGAAATTGCTAAAATTGCTAGAAAGTTGATGTCGGCGCGTTGAATTTGTGTTATAAATACATTTATTCTGTTATTTTCAGCTGTAATAATTCTTGTTAACAAACTTGCTTTAAACGAATCTATCGAGTGCGTGACATTATTATTTAAATTGCCGAGAATATTGACATCACCACAATGAGTAAGTATGAGTTCTATGGTTGTAAGATCGTCCCAGCTGCATCAAATACAGTGTAATGATTGCATTTTCTGTATAAAATAAGTTGTTTAGTGCATCTGACGCTCTAAGAGGCATAAGTTTTACAATAAATTCATATTTGTAACCTCAATCTTGATTGGTACAAGAGGAGATTCATGACCTCAAACTGTTATAGCAAACCCAATAACTTTATACTATATAGGTATACCTAATTATATTCTTTACTATGTTTCAGCTATCGACATCCGGCCCAACCACACCATTTACATCAACAACCTAAATGAGAAAATAAAGAAGGATGAACTCAAGAAATCAGTTTACGCTATATTTTCTCAGTTTGGTCAGATTCTTGATATTGTGGCACTGAAATCCTTGAAGATGAGAGGGCAGGCCTTCGTCATCTTCAAGGAGATCTCTAGTGCTACTGTAGCTTTGAGGAGTATGCAAGGATTCCCATTTTATGATAAGCCTATGGTAAGACAGTTTCTTAGAACTTTGATTTTGAAATGACTAGTTTATGTTCCAACTGGTTGAGATAAACAAACTCTTAGCAATAAAATAATAAGATCTATTTTAATATATCTCACAAACATTTCTTCTTCATCACAAATTGCTATAATGCTATCAGATAAATGACATTCATTAGGTACTGGATTAACCATTGTTATTATTCATAGCAGAGTGTTGAGGGCATTTCCTCTGTTCAACCTTAATTAAACCATCCAACCAAATATCAAAGCATGGACAGCGCTGGAATGCCGGCAAAGTTATTCCAACTCCTATATTTTCAGAAGTGGAAATGTTTGTAAACCATAACTATATTTTTATTCTGTTTTTACAGAGAATCCAATACGCGAAAACAGACAGTGACGCCATTGCAAAGATGAAAGGCACCTTCCAAGAGAGACCCAAGCGTCCCAAACTGCCCAAGAGCATTGAAGATGGAAAGAAGAAGAAGAATAAAGATGCTGCTCGTGCTGGCGGCATGCACATGGGAGGCCCAGGGCTCCTCAACAATGTGAATGTAGAACAACCACCCAACCAGATCCTGTTCTTGACCAATCTTCCTGATGAGACTTCAGACATGATGTTGTCCATGTTGTTCAACCAGTGAGTACATCTTTGAGAAAAACTACCATTTGGTAGAAATATTAGTAGTTTAGTCTATTTAAGTTTAATAGGCTTTAATTTGCAAGTTGCAGAAAGCAAGAATTGGTTAATCCAACTGCAGAAACCCTCATTTGATTTACAATACCTTGTATTAATTGTACTGGTCAATTACTTCACTGAAAAAATCCTGTTCTATTGTATTTTGCCTTGTACGATTATATTCACTATTTCTATTTCAAGCACAAAGTAAACTAAATATTATTTTTCAACAGATTCCCTGGCTTCAAAGAAGTTCGTCTAGTACCAAACAGACACGATATCGCCTTCGTAGAATTCGCAAACGAAATGCAGTCTGCTGCAGCCAAAGAAGCATTACAAGGATTCAAGATTACTCCAACGCACGCTATGAAGATCACCTTCGCGAAGAAATAATACTTTATTTCGTTTTACATTACTGTATTATTAAGACTTAAAGATAAATTAAAATAAAGTAAGATGAATAAAACTGAGATCTGTTTTTAGCATTGCACTACGCTAAAACTGCTCTCACCCAAGGCTGTGACTAGACTAAGTTCAAAACCCAATACTTTTTCATTTACTTCAATCATTAGGAAAACTAGGGTATCTGTCTACATGTCTTTGGGATGAATACAACTAATAATGATGTACCTAGTTATTTTACTTATTAACTCATTGAGGCATAATAGCTCTTGTACAGAGCACAGTAAAATTGGTATGGATTGTAGGTATCTATTAGTTTTTTTTTTTTTTTACATGATATAGGCTTACGCTTGACTACAACTTGCCTGATGGTAAGCAACGTTATAGTCTACGATGTAGCGCGCTTGCCTAGAAGAAACCGGTTTACTCTCGACTTGAAGACCGATAAATTATAGTTCAAGGGGAATAGAGATTCGGGCAAGGAGTTCCACAGTTGAGCTGTTCGCACGATGAAAGTCAACGCAAAGCGCTTGGTGCGAGTCTTTGGAACCTCAACTGTATAACGGTGCCTCCTTGCCGTACCCCTACTCGTACGATGGTGAAATGGGGGAAATAGGTTGCATAAATTCAAACATGTTCACACCATAGATAGGATAGGAGTAAGAAGAAGATGCGTTACGTACGATCCTTGTTTTTCTCGAGGAACAAGTTATTTACGTATCTAGAAAAAAATTTTGCTAGCCAATATCACGTGAATGATTGGATTAGATCCTTTTCAATCTAAGGATAAATTTGTGAAAATGACCTATAATTTGAAACTCGTACCGATCGTCTTGGAATGGAATAACATTTTTAATAGTAGTAGACATTTTATTACCACGTATGGCAATATTTACATATTACGTTACCATGTAAAAAAGTCTTGATTGCACTCAATCAAAAAGAGACAAATGATAAATCTCGCACGAGAAAAAATGAGAACAAAGATAGAAAAGTACAAATAAAGTTTCTTACGAATTTGTCCGACTTACAATATTATTTTTGGTGATTGCGAAAAGTTTCTGTAGGTAAATGCTGCAGATTATTTTTCGTGTATTTTTACGATATTTGCGTTTATTTCATTTGTCGAATCTGTTTTGTAGGTCAAATTGTAATTTACCTCTCTAAACGAAGTTGTTGACACACATATACATAACATACGAGTAGTGTGAAAGTGACGATTTTGTCCGCAAAACATGGAAGATATATTTCAGTGGTGTAGGGAAGGAAATGCCTTGCAAGTGAGAGTATGGCTGGATGATACCGAACATGATATGAACCAGGGGTAAGATCTGTTCAATTCCATCGTAAATAGCTACTAACGTCCCATATGGAAGAACCAGGTGTTCCGTAAATGGCATTGGTAAAGGCACGCCCACAATGCAGTCATGGCCTAGAAGAATGCGTCAGCTATGGTCAAAATAATAATGACAAGAATGAGATCAGACTCGCAATGAACTCTCGGTTAAACTTTGACCAGAACATGCTTGTGTAATACTAATCAGCTGTCATTGGTATTCAGCTATCTATTATGAAAGGACTGTTTATTTTGATAAGATAACAAGTATACCTATAAGCCATATAAAAAAAAGTGAAGTGAAGTGAAGTGAAGTATACCTATTACACCTTTAGGCTATACATAAACAGACTTAATACTTTTTTTTTATAGTTATATTGCCAAAAAAGCATTTTTTTTATTAGCCAATTTACAAAAGTAGTTTTGAATAGTATGTCAAATATCACAATGCTTCCTTCTTTGGTTCTTATTTTTGTATGGTGATATTGTGTTTTACTGATAATTTGCCATTATTTTCCTCTAACCTGAGTCAACCAGTAGACAAAGTTAGGTATTTATTATTTCCTTAATTCCTTTTAATTACATACCTAGCTACTTATAGTGATTTATATTTTAATAAAAAAAACAAGTATGTTTTATACTGTAATAGAAGTAATAATAGTAAAGTCATTCATATTATGCCTTCAGACTATTTTTATTAGACATCTGTTTGCCTAGGATATCGTATGGACACAATAAATACTTTTGACTAGTCCTCAATTTCTGGTAAAATGATTTATAGCATCTACTTAATAATTATGAGATACAAACAGCAATATAATCTAGTTCATGAAACATAAGTTTTATAATTGGCAGGCAAAACTATTCATATTTATCACACACTAGCGGACCCGACAGACTTCGTCCTGTCTGTTGACTCTTTTGCTCTTTAGTTAGTTAGAAAACGTTTGTATGGGAAAAATAAAAGGGCGGTTTTTAGAGATTTCCGGTATTTTTTCGAATTTTTCTCGCCGTAAAAACCATCCTTGAACTTCAACGAATCTTAAAAAAAAAGAATTGGCCAAATCGGTTGACGCATTGTTGAGTTATGCGCTTACCAACACATTTTGCGATTCATTTTTATATATAAGATTATGATGAAATATTAATTAATTAATTAATTTAATGTAATACCTTGTTTAGTTAATAAGCTTAAGTATAAAATTCCCTCCTGTTCCAGAGATGACCATGGCTTCAGCCCGCTGCACTGGGCTTGCAAGGAGGGCCACCTCAAGATAGTAGAGATGTTGATCCGGCGAGGAGCTCGTGTGAATGTCACCAACATGGGAGATGATACACCGCTGCACCTGGCTGCAGCTCACGGGCATAGACCCATTGTGCAATTGGTATGTTTGCTCAATTAAATTGGAGTTGCATATTCTGCAAAAGTTTGAGCCCCTGAATATTTTCAGAAGGCTTTCAGTTCAACCTGCTTGACTGTTACCTACACAAGTTTGACCAACTTTTTCCAAATACCAGGCCTAATGGCCTACTATGACTATTGACCTATTCATAAAGATATACAAGACCTACATCAGGCCACTATTAGAGTATGGGTTCCAAGTCTGGAGCCCATATTTTCGGAAGGACATTAATCACCTTGAAAGTGTCCAAAGAAGAGCGACCAGGATGCCGTTAGCCCTACGCCGAAAAACCTATGAGCAAAGGCTGGAAATCTTGCGTCTTACCACTCTTGAAGAAAGGCGACTACGTGGAGACCTTATAGAGACTTTTAAACTTTTGAATGGACTATACAACCTCCCGGATACATCAAATTGGTTTGTACAGACTAATCGTTGTGATCATAGCAGGGGACACAACCAGACAATCAAGCGATGCTCTGCCAAAACTAACACAGGTCACCACATACTCAGCAACAGAGTGGTTCATAACTGGAACAGGTTGCCAAAAGAGGTGGTCAGTGCAACATCTGTAAACAACTTTAAGAACCGGCTTGATGACTGGTTACGTAAAACCAAAAAATCTCTTGTTAACTTGTGATCGTTGCACCAGTGGACAGTTTAATTTTTTATCTTTGTGTGGACTATATAAAACAATTTTGACACAGTGTGATATGGGCACATCAGCAATTTGCTGCTCGCCCATTATTCAAATAAATAAATAAATAATGGTAAAAATCACGGTATTTATAATATTTTATTGTATAGATTTACTACCACTAATTTGATACTACTTATTATATTAATGGTTACATGTACAGTACATAAGGTGCTGTATATTTATTAAAAAAAGCAGCCTCATGGTCTCTTAAGTGAATGTTTGTTCCTCTTCTATGAAAAGACTAAACTGAACTTTAATGTGGTTACATATTTCAATCCTGAAATTTAACATAGACTAAATATTATCCCAAATCATATTGTGTAACATTCCAGGGCACAACAGTTTTAATTTGATATTCTTACACACTATTATATTTCCAGCTGCTACAAAACAGAGTGGATGTTAACTTCACAAACGAGCACGGCAACTCTCCCCTGCACTACGCCTGCTTCTGGGGGTATGCAGCCGTGGCGGAGGAGCTGGTGATGGCCGGAGCTCTGGTCTCACTCGCTAATAAGGATGGAGACACTCCGCTGGATAAGACAAGGGGACAGCTGGTGCAAAGGTTTGTATGTTTCAATGTAACAGAAATATAAAGCAATAGAAATTTAAACAGCTAGAAATGAACAGTCCCTTCAACAAAAAGTTAGTCAAGCTGCAACCATGTATTAAGAAATCAATTTATTTTGCATATTTTTGTAAGGTGAACGACTAAAGTAATTGACCTTGATATATAATGTGGATGTATGTAAAGTACACTCTTAAAATGTTTTCAAACTCTTCAATTGCAATTTCCAAGCCTGCATCTCTTAGTTAATTTTTATGCTTTGTGATAGAAACTGTATTTTTCTAAAAATACAGATTTTTATTTTGTTTTTTTTTTTAGTGGTAATTATCATATGTAGGATGGAAATAACCAGTTAAGTTATTGTAATGTCCCCAGACTGCATGAGATGGCGGTGAACCAAGGCCAGGACCTGAAGAAGATCCAGTTCAAGGACCAGTCCTGGCTGGGCCTGAAGACTCGCAGCCGCGACGCCACCCTCTCCCGCCACAAGGGGATCAACATCAACGAGCTAGCGCTGCATACTAGGATCGCTGTTACACCTTCAGGTTAGTCTTACATATGTACCAAGTGATGATGGCCGTACATTCATAGGTTGTACATAGAAATCTGATTTGCCGATGCTGCAAGGATGATGAAATAATTTAAACTCTGGTATATTGAAATGTATAAAAATATATTGTAGTATTTAATAAAATGATTTTAAGATTAAATATACTTAATACTACTAAAAAAGTATGATAGGGAATGAATGTCAAAGGTACAAAAGTTTGTAAGAAAATAACAAACTCTGGTGTCTGTGTGGAGATTTCAAACTACCCTAAAAGTGTCTGTCATGGTTTCACTGGAATCACTGGAACCTACAATTTGACGTGTCATTCGACGCGCAAAAACGAGAGACGAGAACTTTTGTTTTGTTTAAGAAACTTCAATTTCATTTTCTCAATATGGCGCTGTGTGCCAGCTGTTCCAGAATAATAATTTTGTTTGTTATTCTTATAAATGCTTCTTCTCATATCCATCTGATGCTTAACATCGGGCGACGTTTATTCAAACGTAGCCTATTCCATGTTGAAAATATGTCCCCTGCAGGCGAGACGTGGCGCGGTCGCTGGCAGAAGAACGACATCGTGGCCAAGATCCTGGCGGTGCGCGAGTGCAGCCCGCGCGTGCAGCGCGACTTCAACGAGGAGTTCCCCAAGCTCAGGATCTTCTCGCACCCCAACATACTGCCTGTTGTGAGTTAACCTCTAATATTTATGTTTTAAATAATAACTTTTGAAAGAAAGAAAGACTAATACTTCATATAGAATAAAAACTAATAGGTTAACATATAAACTTAAGGATAAAATTTCCTGTAACAATCTGGCTACCAATCAATACAAATACAAATCATTTTTTCATAACTCCATAGTTACAAGTCAAAAGTACATGTGTTGTTTACAATAGTTAGTTAGATATGGAACAGTTAGCGCTGGTCTTCCGTTGAAAGGGCAAAAACCATTGCAAAACCCCTAGAACGTACACAGAAAATATATTAACAATAAACAAAACACACAACACACAAATGTTCACACAAATATTTACTATATTGTCTACCACTACTGATTTCTGCCTGCCTGATTTAAGAATAAGATAACAAATATGAAGACCGCTGAGCCACACTCGCTTCAAAACTGAATTTACTTTTAAACTCTGTAATGATACGTTCCTCGCAGGTGGGTTGCTGCGTGTCGCCCCCCTCGCTGGTGGTGATCTCCCAGTACATGTCGTGGGGCTCGCTGTACTCGCTGCTGCACGGCGGCGGCGGGCGCGTGGTCATCGACGCGGCCGCCGCGCTGCGGCTGTCGCACGACGTCGCCAGCGGCATGGCCTACCTGCACTCGCTGCCGCGCGACAAGATACTGCCCACCTTCCATCTCAACAGCAAGCACATCATGGTGAGTCTGTTATACTGACATTGCAACATCGACGCGGCCGCCCCGCTGCGGCTGTCGCACGACGTCGCCAGCGGCATGGCCTACCCGCACTCGCTGCCGCGCGACAAGATACTGCCCAACTTCCATCTCAACAGCAAGCACATCATGGTGAGTCTGTTATACTGACATTGCAACATCGACGCGGCCGCCGCGCTGCGGCTGTCGCACGACGTCGCCTACGGCATGGCCTACCTGCACTCGCTGCCGCGCGACAAGATACTGCCCACCTTCCATCTCAACAGCAAGCACATCATGGTAAGTCTGTTATACTGACATTGCAACATCGACGCGGCCGCCGCGCTGCGGCTGTCGCACGACGTCGCCAGCGGCATGGCCTACCTGCACTCGCTGCCGCGCGACAAGATACTGCCCACCTTCCATCTCAACAGCAAGCACATCATGGTGAGTCTGTTATACTGACATTGCAACATCGACGCGGCCGCCGCGCTGCGGCTGTCGCACGACGTCGCCAGCGGCATGGCCTACCTGCACTCGCTGCCGCGCGACAAGATACTGCCCACCTTCCAACTCAACAGCAAGCACATCATGGTGAGTCTGTTATACTGACATTGCAACATCGACGCGGCCGCCGCGCTGCGGCTGTCGCACGACGTCGCCAGCGGCATGGCCTACCTGCACTCGCTGCCGCGCGACAAGATACTGCCCACCTTCCATCTCAACAGCAAGCACATCATGGTGAGTCTGTTATACTGACATTGCAACATCGACGCGGCCGCCCCGCTGCGGCTGTCGCACGACGTCGCCAGCGGCATGGCCTACCCGCACTCGCTGCCGCGCGACAAGATACTGCCCAACTTCCATCTCAACAGCAAGCACATCATGGTGAGTCTGTTATACTGACATTGCAACATCGACGCGGCCGCCGCGCTGCGGCTGTCGCACGACGTCGCCAACGGCATGGCCTACCTGCACTCGCTGCCGCGCGACAAGATACTGCCCACCTTCCATCTCAACAGCAAGCACATCATGGTAAGTCTGTTATACTGACATTGCAACATCGACGCGGCCGCCGCGCTGCGGCTGTCGCACGACGTCGCCAGCGGCATGGCCTACCTGCACTCGCTGCCGCGCGACAAGATACTGCCCACCTTCCATCTCAACAGCAAGTACATCATGGTGAGTCTGTTATACTGACATTGCAACATCGACGCGGCCGCCGCGCTGCGGCTGTCGCACGACGTCGCCAGCGGCATGGCCTACCTGCACTCGCTGCCGCGCGACAAGATACTGCCCACCTTCCATCTCAACAGCAAGCACATCATGGTGAGTCTGTTATACTGACATTGCAACATCGACGCGGCCGCCGCGCTGCGGCTGTCGCACGACGTCGCCAGCGGCATGGCCTACCTGCACTCGCTGCCGCGCGACAAGATACTGCCCACCTTCCATCTCAACAGCAAGCACATCATGGTGAGTCTGTTATACTGACATTGCAACATCGACGCGGCCGCCCCGCTGCGGCTGTCGCACGACGTCGCCAGCGGCATGGCCTACCCGCACTCGCTGCCGCGCGACAAGATACTGCCCAACTTCCATCTCAACAGCAAGCACATCATGGTGAGTCTGTTATACTGACATTGCAACATCGACGCGGCCGCCGCGCTGCGGCTGTCGCACGACGTCGCCAGCGGCATGGCCTACCTGCACTCGCTGCCGCGCGACAAGATACTGCCCACCTTCCATCTCAACAGCAAGCACATCATGGTGAGTCTGTTATACTGACATTGCAACATCGACGCGGCCGCCGCGCTGCGGCTGTCGCACGACGTCGCCAGCGGCATGGCCTACCTGCACTCGCTGCCGCGCGACAAGATACTGCCCACCTTCCATCTCAACAGCAAGCACATCATGGTGAGTCTGTTATAATACTGACAGAAAACTGACTCTTGATTATGGGGCAAAAATTAACAGCAAGCACATTATGATGAGCCCACTGAGTTACTGATATTCCAACATCGACGACCAATGCCAGATATTTATTTCGTTTGATTTGTTCAGTAATCATCATTTATTGTTAGTAAAACTAGGTTTCTTTACAGTGGTCTTAAAATAGTTACAAGTATCTCCAGTTTGTACCCTCTCAGTGTACTTACATAATCAATTTAATATATTATCATAACAGTTATATTTGAGGTCCTAAATTGTCTTGTATGTAATAGCATTTCTCTAACAAAAGTTCTGTCAGTTTATTTTTGAATTGGGTAAGCCTTAAGGTTAAGGTTATAATTTTCTCACTTTGCTATTGATAATCTACGTACACCATCATGCATTGGCAATCACAATAAGGCAGTCGTTAAGCCAATTAGGCCTAACCTAAAGGCTCACATCGATATCATTGTATTTGGGTCTACTGCCTATCTCTAATATGTTTTATAATCTCAAAACACAACTTTCCCCCCAGATCGACGAGGACCTGACGGCGCGCATCAACATGGCGGACTCGAAGTTCTCGTTCCAGGAGCGCGGGCGGGTGTACGCGCCGGCGTGGATGGCGCCCGAGACGCTGCTAAAGCCCGCCGCCAAGCGGAACTGGGAGGCCGCCGACATGTGGAGCTTCGCCATACTGCTGTGGGAGCTCGCCACCAGGGAGGTCAGTGGGGAGACGAGGGCAGGAAATATATACGTAGAGAGCATCGCCATATTGCTGTGGGAGCTCGCCACTAGGGAGGTCAGTGGGGAGACGAGGGCTGGAAATATATACGTAGGGAGCATCGCCTTACTGCTGTGGTAGCTCGCCACCAGGGAGGTCAGTGGGGACAAGGGGTGGTGAGGGCAGGTAATATATACGTAGGGAGCTTCTCCATACTGCTGTGGGAGCTCGTCACCAGGGAGGTCAGTGGGGAAGACGAGGGCAGGAAATAGATACGTAGGGAGCATCGCCTGGGCTAAAGAGTATCCCGTGTATTAATGCTAGCTAAAATAAAATCCTATCTATAAATATACAGAAGCGAAGAAAAAAAAAACAACTCTAAAACCCGTTTATTTACAAAAAAGCTCACCACATCGTCCATACTGTCTGTTTAATTATTTTTTTGTATATTATTTATGTAAATACTGTCTCAAAATATAACAATAAAATCTATAAATATTCCTAGCAAATTTAATCAAAGATACTTCAGCCAACCTGAATGTATAAATAAAATTTCCTATCCTGGCGTCGTGTTCCTCGTTACAGAGGGTCGTTATTTCGCAATCAATTTACATTTTTACTCATTGGGGATGTTTTCTATTGATATGATGTTGTTTTTCGCGAATTGCCTTCGATAAAGTATTAGTATAAGAAAATCCAAATTCTCGACATTGATTTACTTAGTAATACCGCCTTTGAAAACAGCTGACGTCACTAGTAATCCTACATAGAAAATACAGACCCAAGATTTTCTTATAAATGTTATGTTATCGGTTTCTTCTAGGCAAGCACGCTAGATCGTAGATTACAACGTTGCTTAACATCAGGCGAGTTGTAGTCAAGAGTGAGCCTATCTTGTTCAAAAAAAAAAAGTTTATTGTATCATTTTCCCCAGGTACCGTTCGCGGACCTGTCTCCGATGGAGTGCGGCATGAAGATAGCGCTGGAAGGTCTCCGCGTCACCATCCCGCCCGGCGTGTCGCCGCACATCGCCAAGCTCATCCAGATATGCATGCACGACGACCCCGGCAAGCGACCCTCCTTCGACATGATACTGCCCATACTAGACAAGATGAAACGCTGAATATTCAAACAATCAATCAGTCAAATATTGTAAGAGGTTTATAGCAAGAAACGCACAAATAAACATGGAATAAAAAAGCTACAGCAGGGCTAGCACGGCATGGGGACATAATAGTCTTTCCACCATTTTATCCACCTGTCAGTGTCATTTCCACCTTACATAGCATGACAACAGTGCAAAGACTTGAGACGTGACATTGGCGAAATTGCGGCAATACCGCAGAGGCCAAAAAAGAAGAAAAAAAAAACAGTGCAAAGAAATATAATTTATCCCATTGACGTTTATGGTGGAATATTCATGAAATTTTATCACGCTACTCCCCGCTGTAAATCTATACTAATATTATAAAGCTGAAGAGTTTGTTTGTTTGAACGCGCTTATCTCAGAAACTACTGGTCCGAATTGAAAAATTTCTGAAGGTTTGATGTTTGTAATTGTATTCATTTTAATTAATTTCGTAATTATGGCAACAAAATAGGAATAAAATGTTATAACGCTACTCTCGTCGTATATCTATCGCGGTTTGACTTTCCACCGGCTAGGCCGTGCTAAAATTGGCAGCGGGGAAACAAATTCTTTTCTTTCCCTCGGGATATATTGTCTTCTGCCCGTGCTAGCCCTGCTGGGATGGTGAAATGTTTTCAATTGACATCGAACCTAGGATATTTTTTTATAAATGGTTTCTGTGGCATTGCCGACGATCATATGAGCACTTGAATTTTACTGACTGCAAGCATCACTGTCATTTATTAAATTATGGTAATTTTTATATGTAATTTTTTGAAGTGTGTTATAAGAATTTAAATTATAACTGTGTGTGTGCGTTTCTTGGCGAAATAGATTCCACCGTTGCTTTTCTTAGTTAAAAATACACAAATCATTTTTTTCTATACAAAAAATAAACTGGTTGTTAAGAAAGTACTTATTTAATATGTAATTGAAATGCTTTCACTCATGTGGCTTATAAATCGTATTTTTAAGTAAAAATGTATGAGTATTGTGCTACTTCCACCAACAAAACAAACAAAGACCAGAATCAAATAGAATACTGAACTTATACAGAATCATTGCTATAATTATTATCCTAGTGTTAAATTCAAACTTACAAAATGGTTTTTTTTTCGACATGTCTACTGCCAGTATTTTAATTGTTGTTTAGTACTTAGGTTGTGCTATTAATTTGTGAACTTATTTAAAAAATACTAACTACGCTATTGGTGCTGAACCCAACATATAACATACCTAATTAAGAAAAAAAAAATGGAATCTCTAAAAATGTGCAATTTTACCCGACCGCAGAAGAAGTAGGGTTATGTTTTTAATTGTTGAGATTAACATCTAATGTAAAATAGTACAAGTTTATGTTATCCAATGTTTGAGGCGCCAAAGCAGAGACGTAGATGTAAGATTAATTTATGTATTTTAGGACGTATAAAAATGCTTATATTTTCTGTATCTGTCCACTTTTTTAGGCTGGTTTTAGAGTACGCCGACTGTTAGCTACGCATTCAATCAAAATCACATTAGAATGTAGTATATTTTAGCCGTCGATGATCAGTGTAACTTTAAAACTAACTGGATTATTTTTCTTTAAGATGCTATTTATTTTTGTTTGCTATATGTATAATATTATTTGTGCCGTCAACGTATTTGTATTTTTTTTAGAACTATGTTGTGTACTTATGTGTTTGTTATATATTTTACTGCTTTTAGAAACAGTGCCTATGATGAACTATATAAAGATAAAACAATATGATCATATTTATGAATGAACTAATAGATGTGCCTTAATATTATGCCAATTTATAATAATTATGACGTAGCCTTAAAAGCTTTATTGACAAATGTATAACAAATATGAAATTATTGTAGGGTAAGGAATTTATTATATTTTTGATGTGAATTCAAAAGTACAACTTTCATAAAGTTGTCTAATGTACTAACTTTTTGTAATAAAGTACTTTAAATACAAACGATATTTTAATTTGATTACTTTTATTTAATTGCATAGGATGTTATTGTATAGAAATAGTTACTAAATCGATAGCAAAATAACACTTTATAAGAAAATGTTGAATGGTGAAACTTTCGTTTGTGAGAAAAAAAAATTATATAATCAACACATACAGCAATGTTATGTTTTTATCTGCTGCTTCAAAAGTAAGGCTAGTTTCTAGAAAGAACATATAAATTAATTCATACACCACAGTGACTGCTGAATTACAAATTTTAAACATTAGCTTAATTACAGCGGAATCAGTTAATTGCATATATATGAGTTAACTGATACTTACTGAAAGTAATATATGTAATTAATTTACCGATAAGTCTAACAAACAAGTTTCACTAGTCATTTAAATGCTTGGCACTAGAATAATACAACATATAATTTGATCTGCTCTAATCAGTAAAAACATATTTTTTCTTTTGCATTAAGTCTGGGCAGGAGTTTGAATCTCATCGTTGACTTCATCAACAAAATCTGCCAACATATCTTCGACCGTAATTTCAGCGTCATTGGGTACAATTTTGGCTGTCACTGTTCCTTCAATCTCTGCGCTAATTGCGTCTCCATTCTCCAAAATCTTTTCTGGCGATTTATCTACGCCATTTTCTTTCGGAGCTTCATTTGAATCTGCTTCGATTTCTTTAGTTTGTTCGTCATCTTGCGAGTTTTTCATAATTTGGCCGCATGCTATGGGAATATCGTCAGATTCGTTCGTACTTGGTATATTGTCTTCATCCATTTTCTCGAGCACTTGGACTTTCTCTTGACCGGTGCTTGGATAATCGTATGACACTTCGCTAGATAAAGGTAACGTGGGGGATGTTTGTCCATTGTTGTCATATTGTAATGGTAGCTGAGTTCTAGCTTCGAATATGTTGAAGTCCTGACTGGAAACCGCTTCTGGGTCTTTTTGAGTGAGTTTGATGCTGCCATCGTCAGTTTTGTCATCAGCTTCATTAGATATTGGTTCTGTTTCATCAGTTTTGCCGTCAGTTTCTGCTGTCCTTGCGTCAGTTTCGTCAGTTTTTCCGTCTGTTTCTATTTGTTCGTCTTCAGCATCAGTCGCGTCGCTTTCATCGGCAGGTTTGGCAGCATCTGTTAAATCTTGACTGCTCTGTTCGGTCTCTTGCATTTCGTAGTCTTTGTCCATTTCGATGATATAATCTGTGGAATCATCTTGGTCTTCCACCTCTTCTACGGAAGAGCTATCTGATATTTCTATAGAGTTCTGTGATTCGCTGCTGAGGCTGATGTTGTCGGTTACGTCTTGGTCCAGTCGTGCTTTCTTGCTCGATGGCTCATCCGGGATTGTAATTACATCTTTTTCCGCTAGATCTTCTGATGGCATTCTGAAAACATAAAAAAAAAAGTTGTAATTATAACTGTTAATAGCATCATACATAATAGAAACTAAGTAAATTAAATGAAGGGTTGGAACAAACCATTTAAGTTAAGTTAGAACCATTAAGAAATAGTATCGATTTTAAAGATGAATATTTTTCCTACCTCTCCTGCCCCAGCAAGCTCTCCAGCACAGCTCGGTTCCTGTTTGACAGGCGCTTCCTGTCCGCGTGCTGTCCGGGCGCCGCCGCGCACACGAAGTTAAGCGACGAGGGGGAGCAGTGCACGTGCAGGCGGATGTCTAGGAGGGCTTGAGACGCGAACTTTGATATCTGAAATGCAAGATAAACCTGTTTAGTATTTCTTTCACTATGTAATTTTTTTGGTATGCATTAAAGACATATCTTTAGTCGTATTTTTATGACTGATGGTCGTGTCGACCTCCGTAGTATTAATTTGTTAGGGAAGTTTTATGGGGAGATACATTGTGATGGGCGCCCAATTCTTTCCACGGACGACACATGCCCTCGTATAAGTGCCATAAATTCCCTAAGTCATATTTTTTTTAGTATGACTTCAATACACTCACCTCAGGGCTAGAGTTATGCAGCAACTGGCTGTACAGCTGCAAGCAGTGGTGCGTGTGCGGGGGCGCGCGGGGCGAAGCACCCTTCCTGCAGGCCTCCAGCGCGCGGAGCTGGCTCAGAGCGCGCGAGGGAGAGTAGCGGGAGAGATTGTAACACTCGCGGACTAGGAGCTCTTGCAGTTGCTGGGGAAATAAAGGTTTTTTATGTTTAAAGAGAATTCATAATCGTCATTTGTTAGTCTAGTACGGCAGTCGTTAATGTCCATGTCGGAGGCCCTTAGGGCGGCTTGATAAACACTCGACACCAGAGTTGGCCACTCTCATTCGATAAGAAGAAGAATAATCGTCATCATCTTAATGAAACCCACTTCAGGGCATAAGCATACTCTTTTTTACGTCTTGCTTCCTTAAATCGGTGTATTGTACGCAAGCGTGCTACATTGGAGTATCAGCTATTGAGTCTCTTTATGAATCTCTCTAGTCTAGATACTTACTGATCAAGTCTCTGTCAAACTACCGGCTCATGTGGGCACAAAAGTGCGATTTCGCTATGAAAATGTCAACAAATAGTAAATGTGTTTAGAAATGAGTTAACTGTAACCTAGTAGTGAAAGAGCTGTTAGCATTTATTCAAAATAAACACGAAGTTATGGACAATGAGAGTCTGGTGCGCGTTTGCTTCATGGCGTTCAGCACAGATGATATTAAGACAGCAAAGTCATTGTTGTTTCAATTGGCTGTTACTGATATTCGACGTATTAGACGTAAAAATAAGGAGGGGAAAGATTTTTACTATTCGACATTATAAGCTAGACTAAACTCTCTGATCACTAGTCATATACCTTGTAGGTAGTAGGTTTCAAGAACACCCCGCAGGTTGTGAAAAATGTTTCAACACATTCCAAAGCTGCTATCGCCAACTCATCGTCTGATTCTTCACTCCTGTAACAAATAAAGTTATAATAATTAATATACAGGAAGACTCAGAGGCTAAAAGTTATTGAGTGATGATTTGTAAATTAATAATTCAGAACAACAACTTGTATTTCTAGAGGTAAGGTTTTTAGTTCCTTATCTATTTAAGTTTTTGTTTCTTACTCTACAACGTGTATAAACATTCATAGATAAATCTATACTAATATTATAAAGCTGAAGTTTGTTTGTTTGTTTGAACGCGCTAATCTCAGGAACTACTGGTGCGAATTGAAAAACTCTTTTTGTGTTGGGTAGACCATTTATCGAGGAAGGCTTTAGGCTATATAACACCACGCTGCAACTAATATGAGCGAAGAAACGATGGATCTGAAAAAAACGGGGAAAATTATTCATCTTTGAGGGCTTCCATTGCGTGTGCTGCGAAAACGGTTCAATATATTAAAAAAAATATGTACAAAAGAATTATTTCTCTTAAAATGATCTAACAAAATGTCTGCAACAGTATATGTCTCTCTTTTAAGATTAACTCACTAGAACCGTTTTTATGGTAATAACTGTTCCATGCGGGCGAAGTCGCGGGCACAGCTAGTAATAAGATACAGATACAGATGTTTATTGATAAGTTATGGAAATTAACATGTCAATTTAAATAATTACAGTATTCATACAATGCACGTATTACGATATTACAAGTTATAAACAAAATTATATGTGCAGGTACGAGTATTAATCAATTTTTGTATCAATGATACGGTAATAATCGGCGGTAAACTTATCATCTAGGTAGTGGTTTATCTTACAGTTAGTTTTATTTACCGGGAGTGCTTTTAATTTACATTTATATTATCAGACGCTGTATTTTTAAGAAAAACTACTCACGCGTGTATTTTGTTCCTCTCCCCGGGCGCGTGCGCGGACATGTTGCTCTGCATCAACAGAGAGTTGGCGAGCTTCTTGCGAGCCTTCTTGCTGAGATTCTTCATCGGCTGAGCGTTGGGCTGGAAGGAAACAAAATAAAAACTTATAACTCTGGATATTTCACACAGCGCTCTTAGAAAAAATATAAACTTGTTATTTGGCCTGTATGTATGTGATATTATTAGAATTGGATAAAATTTTTATAATACTAAATAAATTTTTATATACTAACACAAAATTTCACATACATGTATGTGAAATTTTGTGTTCCAAATGTTTGCAGTGTTTGTCCTTACTCCATAGTTTTGTCAGAAATTATAAGTGATATGATCAGTTCAAATATTTTTAATTAAAGTCAGTAAATAAAGTATCAGATTCGTAGTTTTTGAGTTTCTTTTTTGTTATTCTTTTCTATCTACAATCAGTATTACTATAAGCAGATGTGGTCTGTCTCCATTAAATGCATCTCCTTATATTCAATTGTCTGGTGGAGCCCAATGTCAGTCGCTGGCTACCACGACCTTCCCGAGTTTTTGATATGTGATTAATATATAGGCCAATAAGACAATAAAGTTGGTTCAAATCTCAACCCCACCCTTATTTTTGCTATTACTAATTCTCACCGTGAGTTGTATAACGTGTTGCCTGGGCGCGATGTCGGCGAGCACGTGTGCTGTGAGCTCGTCGTGCCAGCTGCGAGCGAGCTCCGCCGCGCGGTGGGAGATCAATGTACCGAGCCAGGTGGACAGACTGCTGTACGCTGCACAACGGACTTTTCTGGAAACAAATAATATAGATATATAAGAATAAAAACCATTTATTGTAACATGAAACCAAAAAAACCCGAACAACCAAAAATATATCTATATATACATATGTAGGTATATATAAAACTCAAAGGTGACTGACTGACTGATATAGTGATCTATTAACGCACAGCCCAAACCACTGGACGGATTGGGTTGAAATTTGGAATGAAGGTAGATGTTAAGACGTAGGCATCCGCTAAGAAAGGATTTTTGGAAATGCCACTTTTAAAGGGGTGAAATAGAGGATGCAAGTTTTACTTCTTAATGCGAGCGAAGCCGCAAGCACTCACTTGTATAGAATAAGAATAAAAACCATTTATTACAATAAATGGTTTTTGAAACCATGAAACCAAAAACCACAACAACCAAAAATATATATAAACAAAATATGAGTAAATGAAAAGTTTCATACCACTGGAAGACCAGTGCTGGATGCAACGCATCAACGCACTGGTCTTTCGTTGGAATGAAACTGAAACTGACATAAAACTATAATGTACAAACTATATGCTTATGTATATGGATTTTTGTTATTTTATAAATTTAGTTAAATTTAATCAATGACATGTAAGAATTTACTTACCAATAAATAACTTTGATTTTGACTTTGTAACAACACTAAACAATAAGACTTTGGTACACCAATTAAATATCAACTTGTAAAAATTTACAAAATAATTTGACGATATGCATAAATGTGGTCTTATTACGAACATCACTTCACAAACATGTCAGTTTCAGTCCTACATAAATACTTCAGGTTTTCAAATATAAATATGTTCACATACCTGGATTCTTCAGTGGGATGTTCCGAGCTCCATCTTAGTGTTTGCATCACAAATCTGAAGACTAGCGCTGAAAACGGGATCAGATTCGAACCCAAACTGGAAATAAAATAATCTATTTTAATTTAGCAAATGTTAATATTTATACAATACAAACTCCATACACATACCTATATGTCAACATTTTTAGTTTTAATTGATCTATTATTATTAAACATGTCTATATCACTTACCAAGCAACAATAGCATCCAGTGTCTTGAGAGCCTGTACTTTGATTGTTGTGACTTGTGTAGAGACCTCATTGCCGGACGCACTGAGAGACTGGAGTATCACTTCCAATATCTGCTGTGGACGGATTGGTTTGGCCACTGGGTAGATTTCACTGAAATATACGGATAAAAATGTATGATCAAA
The DNA here is from genome assembly GCA_964023185.1 of Macaria liturata. NCBI lineage: Eukaryota > Metazoa > Arthropoda > Insecta > Lepidoptera > Geometridae > Macaria > Macaria liturata. The sequence continues at coordinate 10,132,480 of OZ026825.1, read as the reverse complement.
TAGTTAGATTCATGTATAAAAACACAGGTCCTCAATGGGTAAAAGTGAGCACATAAAACTACACTACATATAACTTTTTATTTTAATACTAAGACATACAAGGGAGGAACTGAAGTTTTTTTTATGAAATAAAAGCCTAATCAATTTTTATAATAGCAGATACACAGTTAATAATTTCCTAAGGTTCTGTCTGTAAGCTGTTTGCCATAGGTATACATGAGAATTATCTTTACTATAGGCCTACAACCTGGTACAATCTTATTACAGATTGAAAAATATGATAAAAATAACTGAAATTAAATTACTTACACAAGCATAGCCTGTATAAAAACCAGTACATTTCTGAGGCGTATGCTCAGCACTGCAGCCTTGTTGGTCACATCGCTAGACTTAGTCACTCCATCTATTACTGATAGAGCTTCATGTAAAGGGGATCCGAGAGTTTGCGAGTCATCTTTCTGTAAAATAATAACAATCTATTTCAAAAAACCCCTGCAAAAGTAAACATATCATCAGAAGTGATTTCTTTTAGACAACAATGGTAAAAGATGAAAAAACAACAAAGCTAACAGTAAAATAAAGAAGTAAACCCATTGATATTACTGTAGTTTATTTTTTCCATAGACAATTTCTTTAAAAATAAATTAGATTTGGATAAATAAATATATAATAAATACAAAGTATATATAATAATTCTCATTTATAGGGCCCAATCCAACACTACAACTTAGTTACGTAATATATTCAATCTAGTTTGCTATTTGTTTTGACACGTAGGTATTTATTGATGTCTCATCCACTACTTGTAAGATAGTTAAACTAAATGAAAAAGAAACTCACAGCTGTTTTTCCATTCTTGTAAATGCTGGAGCTCCTGGTGTACATGGTGCTGATGAGAGTCTGTGCTGCGTCACAGAGAGCACCCATTTGGTCCCTCCAGCAAGACTTGGCAGAAGCTGTTCTCTCTTGCTGTGGCCTCACCTGATAAACAAGGAATGTGTTTGTACTTGACCGTAATTTGCCTGATGGTAAGCAAACATTATGGTCTAGGATGTAGTGCTTACCCAGTAAGAACCAATTCACTCTCGCTTTGAAAATTGCAAGGTTATATTCTGCGGGGAACAGGGAGTCAAGCAACCGATACAAAATCAATAGACAGCATATATCGATTGAATCAATTTGTTTTATAGGTGAGCTTGCTTCAACTGTGACAAAATTGTTTCTTAATAGTCTATAGTCCTCAAAATTCAACTGATCATTGGTTGATCAGAGATTTGAAATGTATTTTCTTGTTTTGTGTTCTATTTGTGTGTCCAATAAGTATTAATCTATCAAGATCCAAAACCTTGACATACATATATGTACAAAAACTTACCTGTTGGACTGCATGAGAACATTTAGCCGCCTCAATTACATTGTAGTAGTTATTAGAGTCCAAAAAATGGCACAAGTAGTTTTCGATAGTGATTCTATGTTGGCCGCAGTATTTTGGATAGCTGAAAAAGTGTTAAACATAATTACATTATGTACCTATTTATATGATAATATATAATGATGAAATCTAGCATGTTTTTTGAAAATAATGTAATATATTCCTAAGCTATGTGTTAATTTTTAGGTTAGTACACATACCGGTTGATAATGTTTTCTAGCGCCCGTAACCACCTATTGCAGTCACCATCCTTGTGTTTGGGAAGATTTTGGAAGAATGCTGAGAGAGCTTCTTTTACTGCATCACTGTCGTTTGGATCTACATCGCGAACTCGATTCAAAATCTGGCCTGTAAATAGTGTGACAAATCTCTGTTATATACCACTTATAGTCAATAAATTAAGGCATATTGGTTATATGTATTGTAGCTTACTTACTCATGATTGATTAATGAATGTAAAATATTAGAAATTCACTGTTTTTATTGAATTATTGAAAAAATACTAATCGTAAACAAACACACGAGTTCATAACACGTTTTGCTTTTGTTTCGGACCAGTTGACCAGTTATTTTCACGCAGTCGCGAATGAACATGTTCATAACAACGTTCATTTTGTTCATTCTAAACAGACAACAAATATACGGTTTAGTTCATTCTATCAAGAAATCAATGAAAATATTTGTCATCTGTACTACTATTTCCGTAGATGTCGAAAAACTCGAATACTTGCTTCAATACTTGTCTTTAATTTGATTGAACGCTATTATTTTCTGTATTCTGGCAATATCCCTTTTCTTTGAAAAAATATAAAATTTTCTGTGTGTGAGTAGAAATTCTGTCAATGTGTTTAGGTTTTTATCAATGTAGTAAACTGCGTGAAGCCATGGAATAAGTAATAGTTTGTTTGTTTTGGCTATTCTCACGCAGTACCAATCTGGCGAGAGCTATCGTACCTGCTTACTTATTTAAAAACAGGTGTCTAGATCTACTGGGTGCTTGTTTGCTTGTAGGAGTGTTTAAAATTTTCTTAATTTTTGTGTACGGATAGGATATCGTGTACATACACGATTTCGTTTTGGATTTATTTTGGTTTGGTTACAAATCTTTATTCTCAACTCGAACGCGTAGGTTAGGTATCATTTTCTAACTAGTCTGCGTTACAAAATCAATTTGGAACCTGATGCAGCGATATAATGAATGAAAATACCAATTTATCCATGGTAATGCTTATCACCAGGGAGCTTATCACGCGTTGTTAGGTTTCGTGTGGTTCAGTACATAACTGCTGTAGGTACTTATTGAGTTGTACCTATATCATCTCATCAGAAATTACTTTCCTGTTAAAATAAAGAAATAGATTACCTCTTCAAATAACCTCAAAGAAGGCAAGGATGGTGGCTAAACGATAAAAGTATATATAGAACTGGTAAGTACTTACTTAGGTACAATTATTATATGCTATGTTCAAGCAGAATCTACTAGAATCTGCTAATAATGATGACCACTTCTAACCCTTTCTTTTAGTCAGTTCTTGCCATTCTGTATGTAGCCAACAATGTCATCAAGAATGAGATCATTTACAATGTTTTATTTTCTTTTGCTAAAATTTAGGTTTGTTCTACATAAATAACTTTGAGTCTAATAGATAGCTTCTACCTTCATGTAGGTACATAGTTAGTCCACCAAAGCAGAGCAGAAAAACTAGGAAAAATAAACCAACTAGCATTGATGACAGGCAGAATTTTATTTGATAAACTCCTTAGGTTACCTACCTATCTTGTTTACTTCAAATGAAACATTACTTATTTAGTACCTACAGAATAATGTCACTCTAAGGAAACTTAAAAATCCATGGAAGCCTGCTTCTAGTGTAACTGTGTCTCACTATCTATACCTACTGATGTTCCTGCATGACTTTGAACATTCTCCAGCTCACCTCAACTTTCAAGAGAGTTTTTTTCTGAGAATTTTGAGAACAATAGTGGACTGATTATCTAATTTATTAATTTTTATTCAAGTATGTATAAACTTATTATTTATCTAATAAAGTGTTCTCATAAACTAATATCTTAATCTTGATTGTTTTTTTTAACCTAATTATAATTTTCTAATAATCTTTTAAAGTAAATAAGTAACTATTTATATACCTACAGTTGTGGACTGTGCCCAGGGGTAGGTTTAAAACACAGAATGAATCTCCATAACTAGACTTTTTTTCATAATCTGTAACTTTACAATTAAATAGGTAGGTAGATAACCAACAATTAGATTGCAATTAAATTGATATGGTAAATAAATGGAATGGATGATGTGATCTTGGCTTCTTCGAGAACTTTCCCTTTGCCTGGTCACATCACCTGGAAATAAATGCATAGTTAGATGCTGTATCAATTTTGGTTGAATTTGGTAAACCAAGGGATGTCTTTTATGTTATTTTTTATCGCAACATTTGAAGGTAACTATAGTACCTACTTATCTAAGCTTATATAATAGACATTTCCAAAGATGTTATTCAAATAACTGTAAATTAGACATACTTACCTACTTAATTGTATGCCCAAGTAGGACTTTTTAACATTAAAGGTTAGACTTAAGTATTAACTCCTAATGTACCTACCAACTTATATTTTTTTATTTGCTATAAATACTGAATGCTAAGTATGGACAAGCTAGGTAAGTACATATTGTACTTAGGTACCTACCTATCTATTAAGCCTAGTAATAGGTAATTAACTCTGAGCTTAAGCTATTAACTTATCATAGGGCTTTGTGATTTCTTAGTAGGTAGGTAGTGCCTACCTATACCTATGAGGTCAAATCTCTGATTAAAAGTTCACATAATACCTTCTTTCTCGTTAAAAAGAAACAAGAAATAAATAAATAAGTAAATAAATATTCCGGGACATTGCACACAGCGCCATCTAGCCCAACACTAAGCAAACGCTTGTGTCGTGGGTACTAGATAACGGATATATTACTTATATACTTTTCTTTTGTAAATACATACTTATTATACATACAAACAACCATACTCAACACAAGTAATTATATATATTTTTTTAAAGTACCTACATAAATACTTGTGTCATGCGGGAATCGAACCCGCGACCTCTAGATTAGAAGGCAGAGCCACTACCAACTAAGCTAACAGGCCAGTCCAGAAATTGGAGATATCAAAGATTAAATTGGACAATCTTTCAAAAAAAAAAACCAGGGCAAGAAAAATAAGCTGATAAAATGTTAGCTCTATCTTCAGTAAAATATCAGTTTACTGTGTGCAAAGATACGTTTATTACAGTTGATATTGAATTTACTACCCGAGAATGTGCAAAGAAAGAGTCACATCTTGGTGGCCAAGGATTTCAGCATTGCAACTGTACTGGGGAATGCGTTTCTAATAGATGCAAATGTAAAAAGTCAAACCTCTTGTGTAACTCAAAATGTCATAAAAGCCTTACTTGTAAGAATAAATAATAAGGTAAAGGAACCAATCATGGACAATGTAAGAATATTCTTTTCGTTTGTATCTTGTAATTTGGGATAAGTTACTATGTTAGACTCGAATAAAGGTAATTTTGAATGAATAGTCTTTGGATAACAGTTTAAAAATACTTTATTCAGGGTATTATAACTTAAAACATATTTATTCAAGAATAAGTAGACCCTATTTGAGTTTCCTTATATGGACAGCTAAATTTCAATGTTGGACACTCAGTTATAAACGGTATCCAATAATGGACACTTAATATGGACGGCACCTAATTTTGGACACCTAAACATGGACTAATTTATAGCTACATAAATTATTATTTAAAATCATCTAAAGTACTTAGTCTTAAATGCCAAATGTATAGGTATTGCAGTATTGGTAAAAGGAACATATAAAATGGACATAAAACACCATATATAGATAGAATTTTCATTAAAAAAAGTCATAAAAGTTATTCATATTCATTTATTACTAATAAATCAACTCAAATCTCATGTAAAAACTTACAAAATTTAAAAAACACATTCAAAACGTTACATTATTTAAAGTGAAACAGTGACTATTTAATCAGTTTCAATTTCTCAAACAATTATTATAAGTAATAATCAAACAAAAATCAGTCTCCAAATGTTTAAAGCAAAGCTTGTTTTATGTATTACTTAAAATTTTAACAATAACTATTTAAAGTGACACAAAAGTTAAATATTTCTCCATCTCTTTAACTTTGTAAAAGCCTCTTTTATTAATCAGGACAGGAATTCCAATATTCTCGACTATGGCTTCCTGATTATACCAAATTTGATCCGGATTTTCAGGCCACCGAAATGAATTGCCTTTAGATAGTACCATAGTGCTGATTTCGTATTGTTTACCATCGATATTTTTTACTACTCCTGGAAAATATTCTCCTTCATAATTAATAATAACATAACTATCTTTTTTCGGCTGCTTTTTTGCTAGTTCCTTTAGTGGTAAATTATTTTCTTCGGATTCAGATTCGGATACGTTTATTTTACGAATACCTTTTTCAATATTATTTTTCAGCGCTGTTAGCTGTCTATGATTAAATTCATAATCTTCTTCTTCTTCCAAATCGTCTTGTACATCGTATTCACTGTCACCATACTCTATCTCAGAATTTGAATCATCAGTAGATGACGTTGGCATTGGGTTTTTCTTCTTTTGTTTTAATTTGGATTGTGTCTTATTTTTGCCTTTTTTCTTCGTCTTCATCTTTTCTTCAATCATCTTTTCTCTCTGAATTTTTTTCTCTTGTCTTTCCTGTTTGCGGCGTTCTTTCTCTTCTTGTTTTTGTACTTTTTCAGCTTCTTTTTTTGCCATTATAGCTCTCCAGGCATCCCCAGTAATTGCAGATGGTAATTGCTCCTTGGTACGTCTTTTTTTACTGTCGGGTTCTGGCCAGAGTAAGGCTCGCTTGAAAGGTGATGGAACTTCTATACCAACTGGCATTATTACAGAAGATGAAGTTTTTTGAGGTGTTGAATTCACAAGCGAGTTCAAAACATTGTTGATTGGTGTTGGATCACCATTAGAAACAGAAATTTCTTGTAGCATTTCTGGCTGTTCAGATTTTGAAGAGATATTTCCAGGGGTATTTACGCTGGATTGTGGATTTTCTTGCGAATCTTTGGATGGTGCTGAACCAACATCAGAAACGGAATCTTCATGCTGCGACTCAGGGTATTTACACTGTGTAGAGATGTTTCCAGGAATGTTTGCTGAGGCTCCTGAACGTGATTGTGGATATTCTTGCGTCAATGAAGACTTTTCAGGTGGTGCTAAGTTAGCATCCGGAACGGAATCATCTTGTAGCAACTCTGGCTGAACAGAGGTGTTTCCGGAAATAGTATCCGCGTCTGCCGCAATGCTTTTGTTCTTAGCCCAGATAACAAAAAGGGATTCATCTTCGGGTGCCAACATATTTTCTACTTCAGCTCTTGGCAAGTAAAATAGCTCTTTGAATAAATTCAATTTCACAGATGAATATACATCTTGTATTTCTTTCTCCAAGATTTTTATGAAGTTTTTCTTTTCTGCTACCTGTAAATTTTCTTTTTCAACCTGAAAATTGGTGCGGTTTTGTGAGCTAATTTTACCCATGTCAACATATTCTGGGCCGTAAGGATAGAGCCCGCTCTTGCGGAATCCATTTTTGATAACATCCGTTGACATTTTTTGTAATGCAGCCTCAAAATTCGGAGCGAAGTTTTCTTTTTGTAATCGTTGCCCGGGATTTTCAAATTTCCACGTTGCTACCTGGTTTTTCCATAATCCTTTTAAAGGACGAAAAACGGCAACGTCCATAGGCTGGAGCAAATGTGTGGAGTTTGGGTAGAGGGCTATAATTTCGATGCCTTTATCCTTACACAATTCTGAGAGATGCAAAGTCATATGAGATCTGTGTCCATCGACAAACAACAAAATAGGTTTTGGTATTTTGTTCTTGTCCAACCAGGGATTAAAAACGTTTGCCACGTATTCATAAAATGTTTTAGCGGTCATCCACCCAGAATCAGACTTTCCAATAGCAAAATGCCCAGGGATTTTGTCTCCAACGTGTTTTGGAATGCGTTCATATGGATACACAATCATCGGTGGAGCTAATGTGCCAGCAGCATTGGCAGTGATTAGTACCGTCAAATTTTCTTTTTCATCTCCAGCTGCACTATAAATGTTTTTTTCCCCTCTGCGTACCAATACACGCCCAGCTTTTGGTTGAAGGAAAAAAGCACTTTCATCACAATTGAATATACGAGTGGGATCATTTAACGCTATCAACAATTTTTTCCCTTCTAAGTATTCTTTGTTTATTTTAAACCAATCATTTATTTCTTTTTCTGTAACTGCTTCTCTGGCCTTAGTTAAATTTTGCGCTGTTCTTTCCGATACTTTTGGGTGCCTTTTTAAAAATGATGCATACCACTTTTTGCCTGGTCGATTATTCGTGAAAGGGCATTGATCAATTTGTTTGTCCGCTATTATTTTCTGGACGCTGTCCAAAAGATGGTCTTTTGTAATAGGGAAATGGTGTTCTGCCATGAATAGTATCCATGTAACGAGTAGTTTTTCTTCTTCTTGCGACAGAACAGTAGGCGGACCTAAACTGCATTCCATTGGACTTATGCCCATTACCTTATTTCGAAGTGTTATTCGTGGAACGCTATATTTTGAAGCAGCTACAGAAACTTTCTCCCCTCGCTGAACTTCTTCAAATGCTTTCGCCATCTGCTCCTTTGTGTAATCTCGTTTTGGGGCCATATCTACAACAAAACAATCAAACCAGTTATGGACAACCAGTAATGGACACTACTGTCCATTACTGGATAGGTTTAAAATAAAGTAGTGCGATATAGATCAAACTAAGAGTCTGGCTTTGCTAAGGCAGTAAACACGAGTTGTATACTTTAAAAACAAAATCCAATCATGGACAAAAATGTCCATTATTGGGTATACACCTTTATTTAAATCCAGTTATAAACACTGGTATATTTAACCAATACCTAATTGTTTTTCGGTTGAGGTTATGTTTTGTTTGAATACATAAATTATCATAAAAGCACGAAATAATAACACAAATCACAAAACCATTGGATACTTCTTTCAAATATAAATAATAAAAACATACCTGCAACACGATCCTTCTAAGATTTTCGGGTTTTTTCAATTTCGATACAACAGTTTTATTTTGCATCACTATGGTGGCGGAGCAAAATGGCCGTTAGCTGTCAAAGTTAAACTGACGTCTACTTAAATGTACATAGATTACAAAAAGTGTTGCCGTTTCTAATAAAATATTAGCGTTTCCTTATTATAAGCGGCAAAATTCAAAAATGTTTATGATTGGTGCACTGTCCATGATTGGTCCCTTTACCTTAATCATTTTATTGTATTTTCATGCCAGTTGTTTTTAAATATATTAATATTGTAGTTGTTAAGGAGTGATACCAAATACATCTCGTATTGATTTGTAAACCATTTTACTAAGCAATGTTAAATTACTCGTATTGATCTCTGTGTTTTTAGTTTTGTCTTATGGCTACATATTGAACAAGGAATTTATTTTTTAACATACAATTTAAATCCAATAATCAATGTTAATTTTTATAAACAATGTTAATCAACGTGAATATATATTTTGAAAATTAATAAAATATAATACATACTTATTAAGTACAATAACTATTTAAAATGAGACTAAATTGTTAGGTACTACATATTTATGCTTCATATTTATATTTACTTAAATAAAAAAATATAATTTTCACCTTTAACTTACTTTTTTATTACATTATCCAAGTATTCCAAGATATTTTATAAAATAGCTACTTAGTTAATGTGATTAATTTTGTCTCAATTATCACTTTGTCTAAATTGATATGATATTATGTATAATAGCTGGATAGTATATATAATATCTGGATTTATTACTTTCGCTGTAACATATACATAAATACTAAAGGCCTGTTCACACGCAGCGAAGTACAGTAACGAGTTAACTTGCGTCATGTTCTAATTAATGAGTTGATATAGGAAGTTGCGTCCACACGGGAATAAGTTAAGTTGTGAGCAGCCAAAGATAAAGTAACATACATCATATGTAGTTGTCAATTATATTCAGCAAATTGGCATTGATTATGACAATGCCTTTAATAATGGATATAATATTCAAACAAAAACTCATGTTTGGTTTCATTTGATTGATTGTAATTCCGATAAACTGAAAACTACTCTGGTACCTACCTACTTTCTCCGAATACTGATTTCCATTTCTCAAGACTTCACCGACGTACAGGCCAGCTATCTATGTAGCCCCGGAACACAATTGGAACTTTCGTTTTAGCAACTACTGAACGTGTTACTCAACTGTTTCATTGAGCACCGACATTTTATACGAGAAATCTTAATAGACTAAAAAAATATATTGAATTAAACCGTAAACGTAGTGGTTAATTTCTCTAGGGTACCTATGTTGTTCAACCTATCTCTTCATTGTTCCTGGGCGTAGAAAAGCAAATTATGGACGAAGAAACGCAGGTACTCCCTCAATTGCAAGACATTGTAAAAGAAACATTGAAATGTATAAATGTAATATAATATATTGTAATATATAAATGTATTAACAAACGCATAAGTTGTGTTTTCATTCCACTTAATTTTTAATCAGCACAGACTAGGTAGATGAAAATCAGTGTCTCAAACTGCAAACAAAACATCACAAGAATAGCGAAGCGAAACAATAAAAAAAACAGTTGTCACTTCCAAGGTTGCTTAACTAAACTATATTTTAATCCGTCCACACGGTCTAAACACTGGCAAGTTAAGTTGACGGGGTGAAGGAGACGCGAGGGAGGGGCGACTTATCACTTGAACTTGCCGGAAAATAGAACCGCGGTCTATTCTACTGTACTTATTTGACAAGTTGCTACTTAACTTGCGTTTGCTGTTCACACGTGTGATGAACTTAACACAATCCGTGACGCAAGTTAACTCGCCACCTTACTTCGCTGCGTGTGAACAGGCCTTAATATATCGCAACTCATTCGCCGACTACTACTACTACCAGATATCTATTCTCTGATTTTTGCCCGAAAAATGCTCTGCGGCATTATTTCATTACATCGTTACAAGAAAATATTAATTATTTTAGCAAAATCGTTATAAGAAAATAAAGGACTAAGTACGTGACCTTGTACGTGGTGTGCGAAGCCCGTGGTTGATCCCGCCCCGTTGCTCGTCGGTGTATCGTGGTGTCTCTGCCCTCTCACGACGTAGCGGCAGGCTCCTCTCACGACGTAGCAGCAGGCACCCTCTCTACTTCGACTGCACGAAGGTGTCTCCAACCAGCTTTCCTTTTCTTCGATCACGTTCTGGAACTCGCAGACAATTTCAAATATTAGAAATGTTAATAAATAAACTATGAAATATTTTATGTTTTACTAGTTTTTGCCCGTGGCTTAGCAGCAAAATTACGCATATAAACCTTCTTAGATCACTATCCATTACGAAAACCTGCATCAAACCGTTGTGTAGTTTTAAAGATCTAAGCATATGTACATTTTTGACGACCTCACTGAGGTCCATGTAGTACCAATTAATAAAAATTATTGTCAATAGATCGACTTCATTGAATCTGCAGAAAGATTTGAATTATAAAGTTGTTTAGGAAGGAAGGCACATCTTGATCGGGTTCAAAACTGTGTTTATGTTAAATAAGTTTATAAAATGAAATAAAAAAAGTACTGATTATATGTATGTGTTTTATTAATCTACATACTAGCTGCGCACCGCGGTGTTACCCACATTAATACAGGGTCAAAGTTAACCTATGTGTCAGGGCCTAACCTAATTCCATACCAAATTACTTCCAAGTCGGTTAAGGCATTTGAACGTGAAAAATAAACGAACATAAACACATTCAAGCTTTTATAAGATTAATGGTTTTATGTTATTATTACTTAATTAATATGCCTCTTTAATTTTACGTGAGAACTCTCGGACTAAAACAAAAAAATAATAAGTATTTGTTTAAGTGTCGAGTTCTGTAACAGTGCTTTTACTGTTACTGTTTTATGATTATCTTTGAATCGATTATAATTATTATTTTCTGTTTGCTAGAGCCAATCAATACAAAAGATCTTTTGCCGTAACACGTGGCTCAAAAAAGCGAGCAACGCCTGATTAAAAAATACTAAAAAGCGAGGAATAATTATTAAAAAAAAATAAAGAATGAAGTATTTTTTTATAAAGAAATTATAAATGTTTTAGAATCTACATAAATAAAATTATCAACACTTTGTTTGTGGACTTCCTGTTAATAGTTTTAAAGAATCATAGCGTTGCAAGTCAATAAATTGAGCGTCTGATTTGAGCATGCGCCATCAAACCTCCACTTGTAGCTTACATTATATCAAGTTTTAAAGAAACTTTCTAACACACTCGATAGTTTACTATTATATTTATTGCCATAATAGTTCTGTTTCACGTTCGTATTATATTAAATCAGATTGGATTTGAATTTACCTACAAGATTATTTCCGGTCTTGTACCGTAACCGGAAATCTTCTCCTAAATTCAAATCAAATTCAATTATGGTTTTTGGTGTTTAATATGATACCTACAAACATTAAAGATAAGAGAAACAAATTTAATTAAGCTTTTATATATTATTAACATATTAGTTATGTTTTAAATAACTTTAAAAGGTTATCTGACTAAATTCTGTAGTGGCGCAAAGTGAGCGGCAAGTGGGCGGAGCGTATTCTGGCTCAGTGATTGGTCCGCCCCCACATTTTCTGCGACTGGATGTTGGTGGAAGGGATGCGATGGCTTCCTGCTTCACGGCGCGCGATACTCAGCTCAGTCGTTCGAGAGTCGCCTACGCGAATACATTTCGGCAGTTGTCTCTGCCCAATTTTCCTTCGACAGTTTGGAACTTCTGAAAGTTTTCGCGGCATCGATGCCGCTACTACATCCTGTGAGTATTTAATTATTTTTTTTTTAATTTGGAATGTCTAAATGTCGAGAATAACAATATTGCTTGGTAAGATATATAAGTTCTTGAATTTTAACGGTTTTTACAACTTTTAAGATTAGTTAAAAGTTGATTGCAAATTTGATAACGTTTTTTTAATATTCATAGGATATTAGTCGCGGGGGCGGAGGCCCCAGCGACGTGCCTCAGCGGCCCTACCGGTCCATCGCAGAGATACTGGACTCCATGCGCCCGGAGTCTGTTGGAGCGCCTGTTGTCGCCAGAAATGTGAGTACCTACAATTTTACACGATTTTAGTTTTATTCAATTTGGTCGTTAGTTCGTTTCGATTTCAAGCCATTTTATTTCCTAATAATTTATTACGTAGTTTCCGCGAGCGTTAAGTGAGTTATTAAACATTTTACTTCGTAGCTTGGCTGTTTTTTCACGTGAAATAACTAAGCGTTCGTTACATTGTAAGTACGTAGTTCACCGATTGACCCGCCGCTCCCACGTTGGGCGCCAACACGCCGAATATCTATATTTGCATCCCTTCCCAACAAAAGGAAGATATGAGAAGAACTGATAAAGTCTACGCTATCCCCTCATGTAGGACGGCTTTTGCTCAACGTTTCTCAAGTATCTTAGGCCCATTCATGTACAATGAAATAAGTCAAACAGTTACTTATCAAAACTCGGTCATATCACGATATTGAATCCATAATAGAATTTATAAAGCAGATATAAATCATTAAAATTCGAATATTCCTTGCGCAATAAATAAATTAAGTACTAAACACTACACAAATAAAATTATATATACACTAACTTATTTAGATAACAGTTCATCATATATATATATATAAGAAGAAATTTTAGCATTTAATATTTTTAGCAAAAACTGTTTCATATCTTTCAATTAATTTATTGATTTTCTCCCTTTCATATTCTTGTAAATGATTTATTTTCACTTCAAAATTTTCTATGTTCAGATGTTCATTAAAATTTACTTCATAGGTTTTGGGTGTGGTCTCTATCCTCTCGTTATAATTTTTTCCAGTATTTATTTCTCCATCTGTTGAGAATGTTTCATTTTCCTTACTGAGTTTTTGTGATATACTCAGGTTCTCATCTTGAGCCAGTTAGAATGTTTTTATCAAGTCCAATCCGATCAAAAAATCATCTTTAAAACTTTGTTCATCTATTATGTATACATCAACATTTTTTTCCATTTCAAAAATTTTCAATTTCAAGTTAGTCAAACCTTTTGCTTGCTGAACACCATTAATTGTTGATAAATTTGCTTTATTCAAACCCTTGTCTGTTCCTTGAAGTTTCAACAACTTTGAATTTATCAAAGAAACTTGTGAACCCGGGTCATAAACTCCCTTCACATTATATTTTTCATTTATTAATAGTCCGACTTTAATTAATGGTGTCACAATTAGTTTTTTTGATCAGTTTCGTTCAGTTCAGCCTCTATCCTTGTATTGTTGACATGTCTAATAGGGGTTCTCTTCATTTTCTCATCTTCGCTTGGTCTAAACCAACATGCAGCTTCGGGATGATAGCGCACACCTTTGCATAGTTTCTCACAAATTTTACAGGGTGCATATTTAATATTTTTATTATTTGATTCAAAATTTCCATACCTTTTTTTCACATAATAGTTTTTTTTTATTGTCATGTGCTCATACTTACTCAGCTCGTTAAATAAACTCACAGTATCTTCTATTTCCTCTCTATTTATTTTATTCAAAATAATTTCTGGCAAGCCAGCAGCAATAAGATCAATCATTGTACCTGTATCCATTGTTCTCCTCATTTCTAGTAAAAGTTTTTCTTTTTTTATAGCATAATCAAGCAATGAACCTTCCTTGTATGTAAATGTTAAGGCATTGGTGATTGGGACCCATCCCTTGTTTGTAAATGATTCACAGAATTTTCCTCTCCATGTTGACCACTCTGCATTAATTGTTAATTTTATAATCATGGAGCTGTACCAGTCAGCACAACTTTTGTCCATAAATAATCGGAGCATTTCAATTTTTTCTTCATCTGCCGTCACATTGAAACGAGCACATTCCTTTTCAAAAATCTGTATCCACTGGCTAGCATTCATATTCCTACTTGTAAACTTTTCTATTACAAATCTCTCTGCAACATTTTTTAAGTTTTGTGGTTTTTTTTCTTGGGAACAATCCAATAACTTCTCTAAAAGTTTTTCCAAAGCAACAGATTCTTTCTGTTGAAGCGGAGACGGTTCATTCAGATTCAATTCTTCCAAAAACTGGCCATCAAACTGAATGTTATCATCTTCATCTAAGTAAATGTCACGAAGTTCATCACTCAATGTAATCCAAACATTTCTCTTTTGATATCTTTTTGATAAACTCTTTTTCACCTTACTAAAGGCACTCGTTTTTGTCAAGCCCACATGAAGAGTCGCCGATTGTAAGTTTTCAGGTAATACATAGACGTTTTTTTCGACTGTCTCGATTGAGGTTAAAGAAAGCAAATTTGATTTGCCATCGCTTCCCGGCAATAATGTGAATTCAAAGCGCAGCTTCTCCATGTTGTGACTTCTCTTTGTACAGAATTGTCGTTTTATAAGAAGAAATGAAACATAATTTGGTTGCTCTGAAAAGACAAAGATTTATTGTTATAGACATACATTTACATACATTGCATAAAACATAATTCTTTTCAGGTGCAATTGTAATTGTTAACCTCACCTGAAAAGACAAAGAAACGACAATTATGTTTTTTATATTGTTTTGTTGCACTATTGAATGAAAAAACTTGAATAAATTGATATTTCTACGTAAACTTTTAGATTGTCTTTCAATAATTATTTCTGACTCGACACTGTCAGTTTGTTACATGACGTTGACATTGACTCAATATTTAAAACTTTTTCTTTATATATATATTGGTGAAGCCAATCAATGATTTAGATTAATATTATATTCTTCATATTCTATTATTTATATTTCCTACGCATTTTATCCTCATTTCTTAATATCACCTTTCAAATGGACCGCTTCCTGTATTCCTAATGGTATGAATCAACGAGTACGGTTCATTTGTATGCGCGCAACTAGATGGCGCTAGTAGTCCACAAATGACGCTAACTTGCGGACTGCATGATTGTTTCGCTCTTGCCATTGGCAAATAAATATTCACACCGCATTCGTCTTTCGGCGTTTCCATCGGTGTGGTCAAGATAGTTTCGCGACCCCGGTGACACGCATCCTACAAAGTGAATATAACGATAATAACAAACCGTGATTGTGAACAATAAAAAGCTATAAAGTGCAGAACTTCAGATAGGTGCTGACTATTATCTGTGCATCAGTGTGGCCTCTGCAGAACCTGGACCCTCCCCCAGGTCATTCGTTGGACGCCAGGAGGACTCCAGGAATTCATTGCCGTGTGCTGTGCGCCGGCTCAGAGGTTTGTACCATAGGGACATACTTGAGCGGTCTGTTTTTTTTATTCTTATTTTTCCTTGCACCCATTGTGGTATTCCCGCGCTGGAGTCAGGCTATTTACACGCCACTCCATTTTTTGGTCCTTCTAGTACCGGATGCTGAATTCAGCTCCAGAGATTCACGTACTATTTGGTGGATTCTCATATAACGCTTTTGAAGAATCACGTAATCTTGGTGAATTCTTATTTTCATATATTTTATCATACCCGCAACCCGCTATACAGATTTACTTAATTATTGATAAATTCTGTGCGGAAACGCTTACGGGACCTACGTATTATTTGGTAGAAAATCCCTAATAAACATTGTGATTGCCTAATTGGTGTTTTAACGCATTAACAGATATATTATTTGTCATAACTATTACGCAGTTGAATCATTCCTGTCTAACTACCCGCATTTTATATGTTCGTTTTTTATATGTTCATTTTACACGTTTCGCTCTGCCATGCAATCGCCTTTGTTAGCTTGGTTATTGCATCATATGATATTTTTTTATTTTTGAAGGCAGTTCAAAATATTTTATTTCGTTTTCATTGTATCAATTTATTTTATTATTGTAACAATGACGGAAAGTGATGTAGAATCTGAAGTTATGTTGGTTCTTTTGAATCAGAAAAAAGAATGCTTATTTGAAAGCGTGAATCGTATTTACTCCGCGTCGAAAAATATAGATTATTTTGATACGTCTTCAAGGACGAACGAAAACTTCCTGGCTGAAACGGAAATGATCGATGACGTTCGCATGAAATTCGAGTCGTATGTCGATAAAATTAATGAAATCAATTTATTATTAAAGCCTAGTTTTCATCCCGATTATTCTTGTCTCGAATCCTTTGATGACATGTATACTCGCATAAAACGTCTACCTACGTAACAAGATGACCTCCGCTGAGGTGCGTTCGCATGGGTCGAGTAGCTCGACTGAACCGGTTATAAAGTTGGAACCGCTCGTGATTCCCAGTTTCGATGGGAACCCGCATAATTGGAATGTCTTTTATCAATCGTTCAAAGCTAATGTTCATTCAAACAAACAATTGACAGACTCTCAGCGTGTACAATATTTGGTTTCAAAACTTACACATGACGCGCTAAAAATAACCGCCGGAATTATTCCGTCGGGTGAAACGTACATTATTCTGTGGAACAGTCTTGTTAAAAAATACCAAGATAAACGTGCATTAGGTACATTTTATTTAAATAATATATTGGATATGAAAGCTTGCTCGCACAATGCGAACGCGCTCGATGCATTTGTTGGTAAATATTCGGCTTCGCTACTGGCTTTAAAAGGCTTAGAGATAACAGATTTGACTGATTTTGTTTTTTTGCAATGCGCGTTAAGAAAAATGGATTACGAAACGATCCAAGCTTTTGAACTTTCTGTTCGCAATGATGAAATTCCCACGACTACACAGTTGATAAATTTTGTTCAAGATCAAGCTAAAATTTTACAATATTCAACTGTGCATAGCTCGTCTTACAATACGAATAAGTCGTCAATGAATGCGCCTACACAGGCACGGAATCATACCGCACAGCCAAAACAATATACCACCCGAACGTTCCTAACGAGCACTGCAAGTGACAATAGCGTGAACGCGTTATCTATTAATTCAGCTTCTAATGTGTTGCCTAGCGCAAATTGTTGTTTATGTGACGGCGAACATGTACATTTGTACGATTGTGCACAGTTTATAAACATGCGTGATGCTAGAAGTAGGTATAGTTTTGCGAAATCACAGAAAGCTTGCGTAAATTGTTTAAGTCAATTACACAAATCTTCAAATTGTCAAAGCAAATCAGTGTGTCAGGCCATTACGGGAAAAAGTATTTGCGCTAAAAAACATCACAAGTTACTGCATTTTGATGATAAAAACAATTATAGTAATACGTTTATGTCACAGACGAATCATGATTCTTCAGATATTAGTAATGATAACAGTGGTTTATCCCTTGCTTACGCAGACACAGTTGAACAACCGCTTCATGTCGAAGTTGCCTCTGCATCAGGGCTTCCTTTGCCCCCCGTCACATCACCCGCTGCCTGTGGGGCTGAGTCAGATCCGCCGTTGTTAACTGAGATCTCGCCTGGGGTCGTTTCAGACCCGTCATCCCTTAAACTTGCCAATCCGCTCGCGTGTACGATAACAAAGGCATCCCCATTACTAATCAATAGTGTACCTATTGTTCCACATGAAGTACCTTGTATCGCTAATCAGCCTTCGCGGAGACTGATTTCACATACTGATGCTACTTCGGAGTGTACTTCGGTATCGAAAGAATCTATAAGACAATCCCACTCGTACGCTTGTATTATAGGTAATAAACTTCTACCTAGCGCTCAGATATATGCCCATGCCAAAGGCAATGGAGCTACAAAGGCTTTAATAAGGTCGTTACTGGATTGTTGTTCGGAAGATAACTTAATCACCATAAGATGTTGTCGTAATTTAAATCTGCCTATATATCCATTAAACAATTGTCCTGTCAAGGGTGTCGGTGGCACTTCACGTAACGCGCTAGGTTATGTTTATGTAGAAGTTCAATCTCGATTTCCTCCGTTTAATATGTATAGTTTTTACGCGTTAGTCGTGGAGTCTATCGTTGATATGATACCGACGCAACTTTATGAATATAAATCAAATTCAAAGTGGCGCGAATTACAATTGGCTGATATGACATGGAATGTTCCCGGTGATGTCGATTTATTAATAGGCTCACATCTATTTCCCAAGATTTATATCGGAAACGAAGTTAACTGTGGACCTCATTTACCTCTTGCATACTCCACTCATTTTGGATATGTATTCATGGGGGAGTACCCAGAGAATAACGAGGCGCCAGCCCAAGTTGCGTCAAAATTTACAGCGCTAACATTAAGTGATTTCGAACTTGAAGAAATTCCGGTGAAGCGCCTGCTCTCACCGGACGAGATTGAATGTGAAAATATGTTTACATCAACGGTGACCCGTGATGACATTGGTCGGTTTACCGTCGCGACGCCGTTCTGCCGTGATCCTTCCGAACTTGGCGACTCGTGCACTGCCACCTGCCGACCCTTTATAACACTTGAGAGAAAGTTACAACAATCTCCGACTTTACGCGACAACTATAATAAAGTGATAAAAGAATATATTGAGAACGGTTATCTTAGTCCTGTCAAGGATTGTGATCTTACATCGCACGGTTATTATATACCTCACAATGTAGTTTCACGTCCGTACAAACCGATGCCACGCACAGTATTAGACGCTTGTTCAGGGCTTTCATTGAATGATATATTACATATAGGGCCAAATTTGCAACCTGATTTCTTTATATCGTTGCTAAATGTCAGATTGTTCCATATTACTATGAATGCCGATATGAAACAGCATTATTTAGGACACGAAGTGGGATTAACAAACGCGCGGTAGCAAAATTGTATGCCATTCCTTCACAATAAATATACGTTATAGTAAACATAGGTACATACTTACGTATTTCGTAAATTATTAAATAATTTTAGTGTATGTAGGTAACATTTGGTAGGAATTGTTTTGAAATAAAATTGCAATTATGATTATAGATATATGAACAAGACATCAAACTATATCGCACTCTGTGCAGCCATGAAGTCTTCATTCTTGTTTTTGTTTTGAAACCGTAGCTTTCAAGGCGGGGTGTATGGTGAAGCCAATCAATGATTTAGATTAATATTATATTCTTCATATTCTATTATTTATATTTCCTACGCATTTTATCCTCATTTCTTAATATCACCTTTCAAATGGACCGCTTCCTGTATTCCTAATGGTATGAATCAACGAGTACGGTTCATTTGTATGCGCGCAACTAGATGGCGCTAGTAGTCCACAAATGACGCTAACTTGCGGACTGCATGATTGTTTCGCTCTTGCCATTGGCAAATAAATATTCACACCGCATTCGTCTTTCGGCGTTTCCATCGGTGTGGTCAAGATAGTTTCGCGACCCCGGTGACACGCATCCTACAAAGTGAATATAACGATAATAACAAACCGTGATTGTGAACAATAAAAAGCTATAAAGTGCAGAACTTCAGATAGGTGCTGACTATTATCTGTGCATCAGTGTGGCCTCTGCAGAACCTGGACCCTCCCCCAGGTCATTCGTTGGACGCCAGGAGGACTCCAGGAATTCATTGCCGTGTGCTGTGCGCCGGCTCAGAGGTTTGTACCATAGGGACATACTTGAGCGGTCTGTTTTTTTTATTCTTATTTTTCCTTGCACCCATTGTGGTATTCCCGCGCTGGAGTCAGGCTATTTACACGCCACTCCATATATATATATATTATATATATAAATAGAAAGAAACTAAGTACCTACTCCTGTTTTAAGATTTAACATTGTATAAATGTTTTGTAATCACTAGATGTTAAAAATATTATCTAATATCAACTAACAGTCAACAAAAATATTGTCGTCGATTTTTACATATTCTTTTTACTTCGTACGAAACATAATTGACTATCCTTGTCGTCCTATCTTTTAACGCGCTGAGTGTGTGCGAGAGGGTCGCCGTCGGCCGAGATACAATCTTCGGATTAGTTCGGAAGGTGGTATGACTTTTTGCATGCACGCATTGCCAATGTTTACATTTCAAGTTTCAACCTAACCTTAAAACAAACTTTTGTTTTCGTGATTAAAATTAAATTACAGAAAATTGTAATCGATGTTACTACCGTAAACCTATGTATCGTGACCAAACAGTTAAAGTTGTGTGAATGCGGTTAATTTGTATTGCGATCCGGAGCCAACGCTGCACTTAAATCAAATTTTAAGCACTATGCTGTAGGTTTTATTGTCTGTTCATAATGTAGCGTACGACATCCGGTTTGATGGCAGTTAATGTGCAGCAAGATGTGCCAGCGCGGTAACGCCGCGCGCGTGCCAAGTGGCCGCCAGCTCGCCGCACTTGCATTAGCGCATATAGCCCTCACATCCCACAGCGCAGACTTTCTATTGCTTATGAAATGTTCCTACTTCTGTAGATGCACCCGCACAGGTTTTTAATATCAGGAAAGCTCTTAACACTTATGCCTACCCTCTTTTTTATTAATACTTCAATCTAAAAATATGTTAATTTAAAATATTAAATATCTGCTCTGTGATTATTTACAATGATTAAGATTGTTAACAATTACAAGCCACAGTTTAAGGAATCAATAATTGATTTCATTTACGGAGTATTGTCAGGTTATTGCGCGCACTCCTGGTGTTATTAAAAGGGTTATATATCAGGTAGGTGCGGGAGGATTTTATAAATCTCTCCCAAATCTACGGCGGTTCCTAACGTTGGTGTATGATGAATTCCAGGGTCATCGAAAGCCGCGTCTCCGCCCACACCCCGGGATTCGAGCCCGCAGACTTCGGGTACGAGACCAGACGCCGCAGGGTGTTCCATGTTTCCTGCTCGGTGCTGACGACATCAGCTCGTGAACTTCCCCCAGCGCGTCGGGTTGGAGATCCGAGCGGTTCAGTGAGACTGCTACGGACAAAGACATATTTCCAAAGTAAGATCTGTCCATTTTTATTTCGAGTCCCGAGTTGACGCTACCCTCATTTCGTTTTTGTTAATGAGATTCTGATCGTGACCTAGATTTGTTGTGTGTAGTTTTTCCTCGGTAGGGGCCCATACCGAGGTTTATTGCATGTTTGTAACATATTCCATTTTGAACTTTTAATCCGTGAGCATTGGCCAGCTCGTGGATTGGATGTTTGAGAAGGACGAGTTGTCTTGTTTGATTAACAAAAACTAACAAATTAACGGTACTTGGTTACGGTTACATACAGTGGGTTTTTTGAATAATTTTTGCCTTTGTCCTCAGAAAACGGTAATGATGGTGAAGGCACTGAATGTTTAGATCCAAGACCAGGGGCTTACGCGCACTCTTCATGTGCTGTTGCGCGCCCACCTGGTGCGCTACTGCGCGAACTCCAGGTGCGCTGCTGCGCGCACTCTTCGTGTGCTGCTGCGCGCACTCCTGGTGCGCTGCTGCGCGCGCTCCTCGTATGCTGCTGTGCGCGCTCCTCGTATGCTGTTGCGCGCACTCCTGGTGCGCTAATGCGCGCGTTTTTGTTAATGAGATTCTGATCGTGACCTAGATTTGTTGTGTGTAGTTTTCCCTCGGTAGGGGCCCATGCCGAGGTTTATTGCATGTTTGTAACATATTCCATATTGAACTTTTAATCCGTGAGCATTGGCCAGCTCTTGGATTGGATGTTTGAGAAGGACGAGTAGTCTTGTTTGATTAACAAAAACTAACAAATGAACGGTACTTGGTTACGGTTACATACAGTGGGTTTTTTGAATAATTTTTGCCTTTGTCCTCAGAAAACGGTAATGATGGTGAAGGCACTGAATGTTTAGATCCAAGACCAGGGGCTTACGCGCACTCTTCGTGTGCTGTTGCGCGCCCGCCTGGTCCGCTGCTGCACGCACTCTTCGTGTGCTGCTGCGCGCACTCCTGGTGCGCTGCTGCGCGCGCTCCTCGTATGCTGCTGCGCGCGCTCCTCGTATATTTGTTGCGCGCACTCCTGGTGCGCCGCTGCGCGCACTCCTGGTGCGCCACTGCGCGCACTCCTGGTGCGCCACTGCGCGCACTCCTGGTGCGCTGCTACGCGCACTCCTCGTGCACTGTTGCACGCACTCCTGGTGCGCTGCTGCGTGCACTCCTGGTGCGCTGCTGCGCACACTCCTCGTGTGCTGCTGCACGCACTCCTGGTGTTATTAAAAGGGTTATATCAGGTAGGTGCGGGAGGATTTTATAAATCTATCTCCCAAATCTACGGCGGTTCCTAACGTTGGTGTATGATGAATTCCAGGGTCATCGAAAGCCGCGTCTCCGCCCACACCCCGGGATTCGAGCCCGCAGACTTCGGGTACGAGACCAGACGCCGCAGGGTGTTCCATGTTTCCTGCTCGGTGTTGACGACATCAGCTCGTGAACTTCCCCCAGCGCGTCGGGTTGGAGATCCGAGCGGTTCAGTGAGCCTGCTACGGACAAAGACATATTTCCAAAGTAAGATCTGTCCATTTTTATTTCGAGTCCCGAGTTGACGCTATCCTCATTTCGTTTTTGTTAATGAGATTCTGATCGTGACCTTGATTTGTTGTGTGTAGTTTTCCCTCGGTAGGGGCCCATACCGAGGTTTATTGCATGTTTGTAACATATTCCATTTTGAACTTTTAATCCGTGAGCATTGGCCAGCTCGTGGATTGGATGTTTGAGAAGGACGAGTAGTCTTGTTTGATTAACAAAAACTAACAAATTAACGGTACTTGGTTTCGGTTACATGCAGTGGGTTTTTTGAATAATTTTTGCCTTTATCCTCAGAAAACGGTAATGATGGTGAAGGCACTGAATGTTTAGATCCAAGACCAGGGGCTTACGCGCACTCTTCGTTTGCTGTTGCGCGCCCGCCTGGTGCGCTACTGCGCGCACTCCAGGTGCGCTGCTGCGCGCACTCTTCGTGTGCTGCTGCGCGCACTCCTGGTGCGCTGCTGCGCGCGCTCCTCGTATGCTGCTGCGCGCACTCCTCGTATGCTGCTGCGCGCGCTCCTCGTATGCTGTTGCGCGCACTCCTGGTGCGCTGCTGCGCGCACTCCTGGTGTGCTGCTGCGCGCACTCCTGGTGCGCTGCTGCGCGCACTCCTGGTGCGCTGCTGCGCACACTCCTCGTGTACTGCTGCACGCAATTCTCGTGCGCTATTGCGCGCACTCCTGGTGTTATTAAAAGGGTTATATATCAGGTAGGTGCGGGAGGATTTTATAAATCTATCTCCCAAATCTACGGCGGTTCCTAACGTTGGTGTATGATGATTTCCAGGGTCATCGAAAGCCGCGTCTCCGCCCACACCCCGGGATTCGAGCCCGCAGACTTCGGGTACGAGACCAGACGCCGCAGGGTGTTCCATGTTTCCTGCTCGGTGCTGACGACATCAGCTCGTGAACTTCCCCCAGCGCGTCGGGTTGGAGATCCGAGTGGTTCAGTGAGCCTGCTACGGACAAAGACATATTTCCAAAGTAAGATCTGTCCATTTTTATTTCGAGTCCCGAGTTGACGCTATCCTCATTTCGTTTTTGTTAATGAGATTCTGATCGTGACCTTGATTTGTTGTGTGTAGTTTTCCCTCGGTAGGGGCCCATACCGAGGTTTATTGCATGTTTGTAACATATTCCATTTTGAACTTTTAATCCGTGAGCATTGGCCAGCTCGTGGATTGGATGTTTGAGAAGGACGAGTAGTCTTGTTTAACAAAAACTAACAAATTAACGGTACTTGGTTACGGTTACATACAGTGGGTTTTTGAATAATTTTTGCCTTTGTCCTCAGAAAACGGTAATGATGGTGAAGGCACTGAATGTTTAGATCCAAGACCAGGGGCTTACGCGCACTCTTCGTGTGCTGTTGCGCGCCCGCCTGGTCCGCTGCTGCACGCACTCTTCGTGTGCTGCTGCGCGCGCTGCTGCGCGCGCTCCTCGTATGCTGCTGCGCGCGCTCCTCGTATACTGTTGCGCGCACTCCTGGTGCGCTGCTGCGCGCACTCCTGGTGCGTCACTGCGCGCACTCCTGGTGCGCCACTGCGCGCACTTCTGGTGCGCCACTGCGCGCACTCCTGGTGCGCCACTGCGCGCACTCCTGGTGCGCCACTGCGCGCACTCCTGGTGCGCCGCTACGCGCACTCCTCGTGCACTGTTGCGAACACTCCTGGTGCGCTGCTGCGCGCACTCCTGGTGCGCTGCTGCGCGAACTCCTGGTGCGCTGCTGCGCGCACTCCTGGTGCGCTGCTGCGCGCACTCCTGGTGCGCTGCTGCGCGCACTCCTGGTGCGCTGCTGCGCACACTCCTCGTGTGCTGCTGCACGCACTCCTGGTGTTATTAAAAGGGTTATATATCAGGTAGGTGCGGGAGGATTTTATAAATCTATCTCCCAAATCTACGGCGGTTCCTAACGTTGGTGTATGATGAATTCTAGGGTCATCGAAAGCCGCGTCTCCGCCCACACCCCGGGATTCGAGCCCGCAGACTTCGGGTACGAGACCAGACGCCGCAGGGTGTTCCATGTTTCCTGCTCGGTGCTGACGACATCAGCTCGTGAACTTCCCCCAGCGCGTCGGGTTGGAGATCCGAGCGGTTCAGTGAGCCTGCTACGGACAAAGACATATTTCCAAAGTAAGATCTGTCCATTTTTATTTCGAGTCCCGAGTTGACGCTATCCTCATTTCGTTTTTGTTAATGAGATTCTGATCGTGACCTTGATTTGTTGTGTGTAGTTTTCCCTCGGTAGGGGCCCATACCGAGGTTTATTGCATGTTTGTAACATATTTCATTTTGAACTTTTAATCCGTGAGCATTGGCCAGCTCGTGGATTGGATGTTTGAGAAGGACGAGTAGTCTTGTTTGATAAACAAAAACTAACAAATTAACGGTACTTGGTTACGGTAACATACAGTGGGTTTTTTGAATAATTTTTGCCTTTGTCCTCAGAAAACGGTAATGATGGTGAAGGCACTGAATGTTTAGATCCAAGACCAGGGGCTTACGCGCACTCTTTGTGTGCTGTTGCGCGCCCGCTTGGTGCGCTACTGCGCGCACTCCAGGTGCGCTGCTGCGCGCACTCTTCGTGTGCTGCTGCGCGCACTCCTGGTGCGCTGCTGCGCGCACTCCTGGTGCGCTGCTGTGCGCGCTCCTCGTATGCTGCTGCGCGCGCTCCTCGTATGCTGTTGCGCGCACTCCTGGTGCGCCGCTGCGCGCACTCCTGGTGCACCGCTGCGCGCACTCCTGGTGCGCCACTGCGCGCACTCTTGGTGCGCTGCTACGCGCACTCATCGTGCACTGTTGCGCGCACTCCCCGTGCGCTGTTGCGCGCACTCCTGGTGCGCTGCTGCGCGCACTCCTCGTGTGCTGCTGCGCGCACTCCTGGTGCGCTGCTGCGCGCACTCCTGGTGCGCTGCTGTGCGCGCTCCTCGTATGCTGCTGCGCGCGCTCCTCGTATGCTGTTGCGCGCACTCATCGTGCACTGTTGCGCGCACTCCTGGTGCGCCGCTGCGCGCACTCCTGGTGCGCCACTGCGCGCACTCTTGGTGCGCTGCTACGCGCACTCATCGTGCACTAATGCGCGCACTCCCCGTGCGCTGTTGCGCGCACTCCTGGTGCGCTGCTGCGCGCACTCCTCGTGCGCTATTGCGCGCACTCCTGGTGTTATTAAAAGGGTTATATATCAGGTAGGGGCGGGAGGATTTTATAAATCTATCTCCCAAATCTACGGCGGTTCCTAACGTTGGTGTATGATGAATTCCAGGGTCATCGAAAGCCGCGTCTCCGCCCACACCCCGGGATTCGAGCCCGCAGACTTCGGGTACGAGACCAGACGCCGCAGGGTGTTCCATGTTTCCTGCTCGGTACTGACGACATCAGCTCGTGAACTTCCCCCAGCGCGTCGGGTTGGAGATCCGAGCGGTTCAGTGAGCCTGCTACGGACAAAGACATATCTCCAAAGTAAGATCTGTCCATTTTTATTTCGAGTCCCGAGTTGACGCTACCCTCATTTCGTTTTTGTTAATGAGATTCTGATCGTGACCTAGATTTGTTGTGTGTAGTTTTCCCTCGGTAGGGGCCCATACCGAGGTTTATTGCATGTTTGTAACATATTCCATTTTGAACTTTTAATCCGTGAGCATTGGCCAGCTCGTGGATTGGATGTTTGAGAAGGACGAGTAGTCTTGTTTGATTAACAAAAACTAACAAATTAACGGTACTTGGTTACGGTTACATACAGTGGGTTTTTGAATAATTTTTGCCTTTGTCCTCAGAAAACGGTAATGATGGTGAAGGCACTGAATGTTTAGATCCAAGACCAGGGGCTTACGCGCACTCTTCGTGTGCTGTTGCGCGCCCGCCTGGTCCGCTGCTGCACGCACTCTTCGTATGCTGCTGCGCGCGCTCCTCGTATACTGTTGCGCGCACTCCTGGTGCGCTGCTGCGCGCACTCCTGGTGCGTCACTGCGCGCACTCCTGGTGCGCCACTGCGCGCACTTCTGGTGCGCCACTGCGCGCCCTCCTGGTGCGCCGCTACGCGCACTCCTCGTGCACTGTTGCGAACACTCCTGGTGCGCTGCTGCGCGCACTCCTGGTGCGCTGCTGCGCGAACTCCTGGTGCGCTGCTGCGCGAACTCCTGGTGCGCTGCTGCGCGCACTCCTGGTGCGCTGCTGCGCGCACTCCTGGTGCGCTGCTGCGCACACTCCTCGTGTGCTGCTGCACGCACTCCTGGTGTTATTAAAAGGGTTATATATCAGGTAGGTGCGGGAGGATTTTATAAATCTATCTCCCAAATCTACGGCGGTTCCTAACGTTGGTGTATGATGAATTCTAGGGTCATCGAAAGCCGCGTCTCCGCCCACACCCCGGGATTCGAGCCCGCAGACTTCGGGTACGAGACCAGACGCCGCAGGGTGTTCCATGTTTCCTGCTCGGTGCTGACGACATCAGCTCGTGAACTTCCCCCAGCGGTCGGGTTGGAGATCCGAGCGGTTCAGTGAGCCTGCTACGGACAAAGACATATTTCCAAAGTAAGATCTGTCCATTTTTATTTCGAGTCCCGAGTTGACGCTATCCTCATTTCGTTTTTGTTAATGAGATTCTGATCGTGACCTTGATTTGTTGTGTGTAGTTTTCCCTCGGTAGGGGCCCATACCGAGGTTTATTGCATGTTTGTAACATATTCCATTTTGAACTTTTAATCCGTGAGCATTGGCCAGCTCGTGGATTGGATGTTTGAGAAGGACGAGTAGTCTTGTTTGATTAACAAAAAGTAACAAATTAACGGTACTTGGTTTCGGTTACATACAGTGGGTTTTTTGAATAATTTTTGCCTTTATCCTCAGTAAACGGTAATGATGGTGAAGGCACTGAATGTTTAGATCCAAGACCAGGGGCTTACGCGCACTCTTCGTTTGCTGTTGCGCGCCCGCCTGGTGCGCTACTGCGCGCACTCCAGGTGCGCTGCTGCGCGCACTCTTCGTGTGCTGCTGCGCGCACTCCTGGTGCGCTGCTGCGCGCGCTCCTCGTATGCTGCTGCGCGCGCTCCTCGTATGCTGCTGCGCGCGCTCCTCGTATGCTGTTGCGCGCACTCCTGGTGCGCTGCTGCGCGCACTCCTGGTGTGCTGCTGCGCGCACTCCTGGTGTTATTAAAAGGGTTATATATCAGGTAGGTGCGGGAGGATTTTATAAATCTATCTCCCAAATCTACGGCGGTTCCTAACGTTGGTGTATGATGAATTCCAGGGTCATCGAAAGCCGCGTCTCCGCCCACACCCCGGGATTCGAGCCCGCAGACTTCGGGTACGAGACCAGACGCCGCAGGGTGTTCCATGTTTCCTGCTCGGTGCTGACGACATCAGCTCGTGAACTTCCCCCAGCGCGTCGGGTTGGAGATCCGAGCGGTTCAGTGAGCCTGCTACGGACAAAGACATATTTCCAAAGTAAGATCTGTCCATTTTTTTTTCGAGTCCCGAGTTGACGCTACCCTCATTTCGTTTTTGTTAATGAGATTCTGATCGTGACCTAGATTTGTTGTATGTAGTTTTTCCTCGGTAGGGGCCCATACCGAGGTTTATTGCATGTTTGTAACATATTCCATTTTGAACTTTTAATCCGTGAGCATTGGCCAGCTCGTGGATTGGATGTTTGAGAAGGACGAGTTGTCTTGTTTGATTAACAAAAACTAACAAATTAACGGTACTTGGTTACGGTTACATACAGTGGGTTTTTTGAATAATTTTTGCCTTTGTCCTCAGAAAACGGTAATGATGGTGAAGGCACTGAATGTTTAGATCCAAGACCAGGGGCTTACGCGCACTCTTCGTGTGCTGTTGCGCGCCCGCCTGGTCCGCTGCTGCACGCACTCTTCGTGTGCTGCTAAGCGCACTCCTGGTGCGCTGCTGCGCGCGCTCCTCGTATGCTGCTGCGCGCGCTCCTCGTATACTGTTGCGCGCACTCCTGGTGCGCTGCTGCGCGCACTTCTGGTGCGCCAATGCGCGCACTCCTGGTGCGCCACTGCGCGCACTTCTGGTGCGCCACTGCGCGCACTCCTGGTGCGCCGCTACGCGCACTCTTCGTGCACTGTTGCGAACACTCCTGGTGCGCTGCTGCGCGAACTCCTGGTGCGCTGCTGCGCGAACTCCTGGTGCGCTGCTGCGCGAACTCCTGGTGCGCTGCTGCGCGAACTCCTGGTGCGCTGCTGCGCGCACTCCTGGTGCGCTGCTGCGCGCACTCCTGGTGCGCTGCTGCGCGCACTACTGGTGCGCTGCTGCGCGCACTCCTGGTGCGCTGCTGCGCGCACTCCTGGTGCGCTGCTGCGCGCACTCCTGGGGCGCTGCTGCGCGCACTCCTCGTGTGCTGCTGCACGCACTCCTGGTGTTATTAAAAGGGTTATATATCAGGTAGGTGCGGGAGGATTTTATAAATCTATCTCCCAAATCTACGGCGGTTCCTAACGTTGGTGTATGATGAATTCCAGGGTCTTTGCCTTTATCCTCAGAAAACGGTAATGATGGTGAAGGCACTGAATGTTTAGATCCAAGACCAGGGGCTTACGCGCACTCTTCGTGTGCTGTTGCGCGCCCGCCTGGTCCGCTGCTGCACGCACTCTTCGTGTGCTGCTGCGCGCACTCCTGGTGCGCTGCTGCGCGCGCTCCTCGTATGCTGCTGCGCGCGCTCCTCGTATACTGCTGCGCGCACTCCTGGTGCGCCAATGCGCGCACTCCTGGTGCGCCACTGCACGCACTTCTGGTGCGCCACTGCGCGCACTCCTGGTGCGCCGCTACGCGCACTCCTCGTGCACTGTTGCGAACACTCCTGGTGCGCTGCTGCGCGAACTCCTGGTGCGCTGCTGCGCGAACTCCTGGTGCGCTGCTGCGCGCACTCCTGGTGCGCTGCTGCGCGCACTCCTGGTGCGCTGCTGCGCGCACTCCTGGTGCGCTGCTGCGCGCACTCCTGGTGCGCTGCTGCGCGCACTCCTGGTGCGCTGCTGCGCGCACTCCTGGTGTTATTAAAAGGGTTATATATCAGGTAGGTGCGGGAGGATTTGATAAATCTATCTCCCAAATCTACGGCGGTTCCTAACGTTGGTGTATGATGAATTCCAGGGTCATCGAAAGCCGCGTCTCCGCCCACACCCCGGGATTCGAGCCCGCAGACTTCGGGTACGAGACCAGACGCCGCAGGGTGTTCCATGTTTCCTGCTCGGTGCTGACGACATCAGCTCGTGAACTTCCCCCAGCGCGTCGGGTTGGAGATCCGAGCGGTTCAGTGAGCCTGCTACGGACAAAGACATATTTCCAAAGTAAGATCTGTCCATTTTTATTTCGAGTCCCGAGTTGACGCTACCCTCATTTCGTTTTTGTTAATGAGATTCTGATCGTGACCTAGATTTGTTGTGTGTAGTTTTCCCTCGGTAGGGGCCCATACCGAGGTTTATTGCATGTTTGTAACATATTCCATTTTGAACTTTTAATCCGTGAGCATTGGCCAGCTCGTGGATTGGATGTTTGAGAAGGACGAGTAGTCTTGTTTGATTAACAAAAACTAACAAATTAACGGTACTTGGTTACGGTTACATACAGTGGGTTTTTGAATAATTTTTGCCTTTGTCCTCAGAAAACGGTAATGATGGTGAAGGCACTGAATGTTTAGATCCAAGGCCAGGGGCTTACGCGCACTCTTCGTGTGCTGTTGCGCGCCCGCCTGGTCCGCTGCTGCACGCACTCTTAGTGTGCTGCTGCGCGCACTCCTGGTGCGCTGCTGCGCGCGCTCCTCGTATGCTGCTGCGCGCGCTCCTCGTATACTGTTGCGCGCACTCCTGGTGCGCTGCTGCGCGCACTCCTGGTGCGCCAATGCGCGCACTCCTGGTGCGCCACTGCGCGCACTTCTGGTGCGCCACTGCGCGCACTCCTGGTGCGCCGCTACGCGCACTCCTCGTGCACTGTTGCGAACACTCCTGGTGCGCTGCTGCGCGAACTCCTGGTGCGCTGCTGCGCGAACTCCTGGTGCGCTGCTGCGCGCACTCCTGGTGCGCTGCTGCGCGCACTCCTGGTGCGCTGCTGCGCGCACTCCTGGTGCGCTGCTGCGCGCACTCCTGGTGCGCTGCTGCGCGCACTCCTGGTGCGCTGCTGCGCGCACTCCTGGTGCGCTGCTGCGCGCACTCCTGGTGCGCTGCTGCGCGCACTCCTGGTGCGCTGCTGCGCGCACTCCTGGTGCGCTGCTGCGCGCACTCCTGGTGTTATTAAAAGGGTTATATATCAGGTAGGTGCGGGAGGATTTTATAAATCTATCTCCCAAATCTACGGCGGTTCCTAACGTTGGTGTATGATGAATTCCAGGGTCATCGAAAGCCGCGTCTCCGCCCACACCCCGGGATTCGAGCCCGCAGACTTCGGGTACGAGACCAGACGCCGCAGGGTGTTCCATGTTTCCTGCTCGGTGCTGACGACATCAGCTCGTGAACTTCCCCCAGCGCGTCGGGTTGGAGATCCGAGCGGTTCAGTGAGCCTGCTACGGACAAAGACATATTTCCAAAGTAAGATCTGTCCATTTTTATTTCGAGTCCCGAGTTGACGCTACCCTCATTTCGTTTTTGTTAATGAGATTCTGATCGTGACCTAGATTTGTTGTGTGTAGTTTTCCCTCGGTAGGGGCCCATACCGAGGTTTATTGCATGTTTGTAACATATTTCATTTTGAACTTTTAATCCGTGAGCATTGGCCAGCTCGTGGATTGGATGTTTGAGAAGGACGAGTAGTCTTGTTTGATTAACAAAAACTAACAAATTAACGGTACTTGGTTACGGTTACATACAGTGGGTTTTTTGAATAATTTTTGCCTTTGTCCTCAGAAAACGGTAATGATGGTGAAGGCACTGAATGTTTAGATCCAAGACCAGGGGCTTACGCGCACTCTTCGTGTGCTGTTGCGCGCCCGCCTGGTGCGCTACTGCGCGCACTCCTGGTGCGCCACTACGCGCACTCATCGTGCACTGTTGCGCGCACTCCCCGTGCGCTGTTGCGCGCACTCCTGGTGCGCTGCTGCGCGCACTCCTCGTGCGCTATTGCGCGCACTCCTGGTGTCATTAAAAGGGTTATATATCAGGTAGGTGCGGGAGGATTTTATAAATCTATCTCCCAAATCTACGGCGGTTCCTAACGTTGGTGTATGATGAATTCCAGGGTCATCGAAAGCCGCGTCTCCGCCCACACCCCGGGATTCGAGCCCGCAGACTTCGGGTACGAGACCAGACGCCGCAGGGTGTTCCATGTTTCCTGCTCGGTGCTGACGACATCAGCTCGTGAACTTCCCCCAGCGCGTCGGGTTGGAGATCCGAGTGGTTCAGTGAGCCTGCTACGGACAAAGACATATTTCCAAAGTAAGATCTGTCCATTTTTATTTAGAGTCCCGAGTTGACGCTACACTCATTTCGTTTTTGTTAATGAGATTCTGATCGTGACCTAGATTTGTTGTGTGTAGTTTTCCCTCGGTAGGGGCCCATACCGAGGTTTATTGCATGTTTGTAACATATTTCATTTTGAACTTTTAATCCGTGAGCATTGGCCAGCTCGTGGATTGGATGTTTGAGAAGGACGAGTAGTCTTGTTTGATAAACAAAAACTAACAAATTAACGGTACTTGGTTACGGTTACATACAGTGGGTTTTTTGAATAATTTTTGCCTTTGTCCTCAGAAAACGGTAATGATGGTGAAGGCACTGAATGTTTAGATCCAAGACCAGGGGCTTACGCGCACTCTTCGTGTGCTGTTGCGCGCCCGCCTGGTGCGCTACTGCGCGCACTCCAGGTGCGCTGCTGCGCGCACTCTTCGTGTGCTGCTGCGCGCACTCCTGGTGCGCTGCTGCGCGCACTCCTGGTGCGCTGCTGCGCGCATTCCTGGTGCGCTGCTGTGCGCGCTCCTCGTATGCTGTTGCGCGCGCTCCTCGTATGCTGTTGCGCGCACTCCTGGTGCGCCGCTGCGCGCACTCCTGGTGCGCCGCTGCGCGCACTCCTGGTGCGCCACTGCGCGCACTCCTGGTGCGCCACTGCGCGCACTCCTGGTGCGCTGCTACGCGCACTCATCGTGCACTGTTGCGCGCACTCCCCGTGCGCTGTTGCGCGCACTCCTGGTGCGCTGCTGCGCGCACTCCTCGTGCGCTATTGCGCGCACTCCTGGTGTTATTAAAAGGGTTATATATCAGGTAGGTGCGGGAGGATTTTATAAATATATCTCCCAAATCTACGGCGGTTCCTAACGTTGGTGTATGATGAATTCCAGGGTCATCGAAAGCCGCGTCTCCGCCCACACCCCGGGATTCGAGCCCGCAGACTTCGGGTACGAGACCAGACGCCGCAGGGTGTTCCATGTTTCCTGCTCGGTGCTGACGACATCAGCTTGTGAACTTCCCCCAGCGCGTCGGGTTGGAGATCCGAGCGGTTCAGTGAGCCTGCTACGGACAAAGACATATCTCCAAAGTAAGATCTGTCCATTTTTATTTCGAGTCCCGAGTTGACGCTACCCTCATTTCGTTTTTGTTAATGAGATTCTGATCGTGACCTAGATTTGTTGTGTGTAGTTTTCCCTCGGTAGGGGCCCATGCCGAGGTTTATTGCATGTTTGTAACATATTCCATTTTGAACTTTTAATCCGTGAGCATTGGTCAGCTCGTGGATTGGATGTTTGAGAAGGACGAGTAGTCTTGTTTGATAAACAAAAACTAACAAATTAACGGTACTTGGTTTCGGTTACATACAGTGGGTTTTTTGAATAATTTTTGCCTTTATCCTCAGAAAACGGTAATGATGGTGAAGGCACTGAATGTTTAGATCCAAGACCAGGGGCTTACGCGCACTCTTCGTTTGCTGTTGCGCGCAATTCTCGTGCGCTATTGCGCGCACTCCTGGTGTTATTAAAAGGGTTATATATCAGGTAGGTGCGGGAGGATTTTATAAATCTATCTCCCAAATCTACGGCGGTTCCTAACGTTGGTGTATGATGAATTCCAGGGTCATCGAAAGCCGCGTCTCCGCCCACACCCCGGGATTCGAGCCCGCAGACTTCGGGTACGAGACCAGACGCCGCAGGGTGTTCCATGTTTCCTGCTCGGTGCTGACGACATCAGCTCGTGAACTTCCCCCAGCGCGTCGGGTTGGAGATCCGAGCGGTTCAGTGAGCCTGCTACGGACAAAGACATATTTCCAAAGTAAGATCTGTCCATTTTTATTTCGAGTCCCGAGTTGACGCTATCCTCATTTCGTTTTTGTTAATGAGATTCTGATCGTGACCTTGATTTGTTGTGTGTAGTTTTCCCTCGGTAGGGGCCCATACCGAGGTTTATTGCATGTTTGTAACATATTCCATTTTGAACTTTTAATCCGTGAGCATTGGCCAGCTCGTGGATTGGATGTTTGAGAAGGACGAGTAGTCTTGTTTGATTAACAAAAACTAACAAATTAACGGTACTTGGTTTCGGTTACATACAGTGGGTTTTTTGAATAATTTTTGCCTTTATCCTCAGAAAACGGTAATGATGGTGAAGGCACTGAATGTTTAGATCCAAGACCAGGGGCTTACGCGCACTCTTCGTTTGCTGTTGCGCGCCCGCCTGGTGCGCTACTGCACGCACTCCAGGTGCGCTGCTGCGCGCACTCTTCGTGTGCTGCTGCGCGCGCTCCTCGTATGCTGCTGCGCGCGCTCTTCGTATGCTGGTGCACTGCTGCGCGCACTCCTGGTGTGCTAATGCGCGCACTCCTGGTGCGCTGCTGCGCGCACTCCTGGTGCGTCACTGCGCGCACTCCTGGTGCGCCACTGCGCGCACTTCTGGTGCGCCACTGCGCGCACTCCTGGTGCGCCGCTACGCGCACTCCTCGTGCACTGTTGCGAACACTCCTGGTGCGCTGCTGCGCGCACTCCTGGTGCGCTGCTGCGCGAACTCCTGGTGCGCTGCTGCGCGAACTCCTGGTGCGCTGGTGCGCTGCTGCGCGCACTCCTGGTGCGCTGCTGAGCACACTCCTCGTGTGCTGCTGCACGCACTCCTGGTGTTATTAAAAGGGTTATATATCAGGTAGGTGCGGGAGGATTTTATAAATCTATCTCCCAAATCTACGGCGGTTCCTAACGTTGGTGTATGATGAATTCTAGGGTCATCGAAAGCCGCGTCTCCGCCCACACCCCGGGATTCGAGCCCGCAGACTTCGGGTACGAGACCAGACGCCGCAGGGTGTTCCATGTTTCCTGCTCGGTGCTGACGACATCAGCTCGTGAACTTCCCCCAGCGCGTCGGGTTGGAGATCCGAGCGGTTCAGTGAGCCTGCTACGAACAAAGACATATTTCCAAAGTAAGATCTGTCCATTTTTATTTCGAGTCCCGAGTTGACGCTATCCTCATTTCGTTTTTGTTAATGAGATTCTGATCGTGACCTTGATTTGTTGTGTGTAGTTTTCCCTCGGTAGGGGCCCATACCGAGGTTTATTGCATGTTTGTAACATATTCCATTTTGAACTTTTAATCCGTGAGCATTGGCCAGCTCGTGGATTGGATGTTTGAGAAGGACGAGTAGTCTTGTTTGATAAACAAAAACTAACAAATTAACGGTACTTGGTTACGGTTACATACAGTGGGTTTTTTGAATAATTTTTGCCTTTGTCCTCAGAAAACGGTAATGATGGTGAAGGCACTGAATGTTTAGATCCAAGACCAGGGGCTTACGCGCACTCTTCGTGTGCTGTTGCGCGCCCGCCTGGTGCGCTACTGCGCGCACTCCAGGTGCGCTGCTGCGCGCAATCTTCGTGTGCTGCTGCGCGCACTCCTGGTGCGCTGCTGCGCGCACTCCTGGTGCGCTGCTGCGCGCATTCCTGGTGCGCTGCTGTGCGCGCTCCTCGTATGCTGTTGCGCTTGCTCCTCGTATGCTGTTGCGCGCACTCCTGGTGCGCCGCTGCGCGCACTCCTGGTGCGCCGCTGCGCGCACTCCTGGTGCGCCACTGCGCGCACTCCTGGTGCGCCACTGCGCGCACTCCTGGTGCGCTGCTACGCGCACTCATCGTGCACTGTTGCGCGCACTCCCCGTGCGCTGTTGCGCGCACTCCTGGTGCGCTGCTGCGCGCACTCCTCGTGCGCTATTGCGCGCACTCCTGGTGTTATTAAAAGGGTTATATATCAGGTAGGTGCGGGAGGATTTTATAAATATATCTCCCAAATCTACGGCGGTTCCTAACGTTGGTGTATGATGAATTCCAGGGTCATCGAAAGCCGCGTCTCCGCCCACACCCCGGGATTCGAGCCCGCAGACTTCGGGTACGAGACCAGACGCCGCAGGGTGTTCCATGTTTCCTGCTCGGTGCTGACGACATCAGCTTGTGAACTTCCCCCAGCGCGTCGGGTTGGAGATCCGAGCGGTTCAGTGAGCCTGCTACGGACAAAGACATATCTCCAAAGTAAGATCTGTCCATTTTTATTTCGAGTCCCGAGTTGACGCTACCCTCATTTCGTTTTTGTTAATGAGATTCTGATCGTGACCTAGATTTGTTGTGTGTAGTTTTCCCTCGGTAGGGGCCCATGCCGAGGTTTATTGCATGTTTGTAACATATTCCATTTTGAACTTTTAATCCGTGAGCATTGGCCAGCTCGTGGATTGGATGTTTGAGAAGGACGAGTAGTCTTGTTTGATTAACAAAAACTAACAAATTAACGGTACTTGGTTACGGTTACATACAGTGGGTTTTTGAATAATTTTTGCCTTTGTCCTCAGAAAACGGTAATGATGGTGAAGGCACTGAATGTTTAGATCCAAGACCAGGGGCTTACGCGCACTCTTCGTGTGCTGTTGCGCGCCCGCCTGGTCCGCTGCTGCACGCACTCTTCGTGTGCTGCTGCGCGCGCTGCTGCGCGCGCTCCTCGTATGCTGCTGCGCGCGCTCCTCGTATACTGTTGCGCGCACTCCTGGTGCGCTGCTGCGCGCACTCCTGGTGCGCCACTGCGCGCACTCCTGGTGCGCCACTGCGCGCACTTCTGGTGCGCCACTGCGCCCACTCCTGGTGCGCCGCTACGCGCACTCCTCGTGCACTGTTGCGAACACTCCTGGTGCGCTGCTGCGCGCACTCCTGGTGCGCTGCTGCGCGAACTCCTGGTGCGCTGCTGCGCGAACTCCTGGTGCGCTGCTGCGCGCACTCCTGGTGCGCCACTGCGCGCACTTCTGGTGCGCCACTGCGCGCACTCCTGGTGCGCCGCTACGCGCACTCCTCGTGCACTGTTGCGAACACTCCTGGTGCGCTGCTGCGCGCACTCCTGGTGCGCTGCTGCGCGAACTCCTGGTGCGCTGCTGCGCGAACTCCTGGTGCGCTGCTGCGCGCACTCCTGGTGCGCTGCTGCGCGCACTCCTGGTGCGCTGCTGCGCGCACTCCTGGTGTTATTAAAAGGGTTATATATCAGGTAGGTGCGGGAGGATTTTATAAATCTATCTCCCAAATCTACGGCGGTTCCTAACGTTGGTGTATGATGAATTCTAGGGTCATCGAAAGCCGCGTCTCCGCCCACACCCCGGGATTCGAGCCCGCAGACTTCGGGTACGAGACCAGACGCCGCAGGGTGTTCCATGTTTCCTGCTCGGTGCTGACGACATCAGCTCGTGAACTTCCCCCAGCGCGTCGGGTTGGAGATCCGATTGGTTCAGTGAGCCTGCTACGGACAAAGACATATTTCCAAAGTAAGATCTGTCCATTTTTATTTCGAGTCCCGAGTTGACGCTATCCTCATTTCGTTTTTGTTAATGAGATTCTGATCGTGACCTTGATTTGTTGTGTGTAGTTTTCCCTCGGTAGGGGCCCATGCCGAGGTTTATTGCATGTTTGTAACATATTCCATTTTGAACTTTTAATCCGTGAGCATTGGCAAGCTCGTGGATTGGATGTTTGAGAAGGACGAGTAGTCTTGTTTGATTAACAAAAACTAACAAATTAACGGTACTTGGTTTCGGTTACATACAGTGGGTTTTTTGAATAATTTTTGCCTTTATCCTCAGAAAACGGTAATGATGGTGAAGGCACTGAATGTTTAGATCCAAGACCAGGGGCTTACGCGCACTCTTCGTTTGCTGTTGCGCGCCCGCCTGGTGCGCTACTGCGCGCACTCCAGGTGCGCTGCTGCGCGCACTCTTCGTGTGCTGCTGCGCGCACTCCTGGTGCGCTGCTGCGCGCGCTCCTCGTATGCTGCTGCGCGCGCTCCTCGTATGCTGCTGCGCGCGCTCCTCGTATGCTGTTGCGCGCACTCCTGGTGCGCTGCTGCGCGCACTCCTGGTGCGCTGCTGCGCGCACTCCTGGTGTTATTAAAAGGGTTATATATCAGGTAGTCCCAAATCTACGGCGGTTCCTAACGTTGGTGTATGATGAATTCCAGGGTCATCGAAAGCCGCGTCTCCGCCCACACCCCGGGATTCGAGCCCGCAGACTTCGGGTACGAGACCAGACGCCGCAGGGTGTTCCATGTTTCCTGCTCGGTGCTGACGACATCAGCTCGTGAACTTCCCCCAGCGCGTCGGGTTGGAGATCCGAGCGGTTCAGTGAGCCTGCTACGGACAAAGACATATTTCCAAAGTAAGATCTGTCCATTTTTATTTCGAGTCCCGAGTTGACGCTACCCTCATTTCGTTTTTGTTAATGAGATTCTGATCGTGACCTAGATTTGTTGTGTGTAGTTTTCCCTCGGTAGGGGCCCATACCGAGGTTTATTGCATGTTTGTAACATATTCCATTTTGAACTTTTAATCCGTGAGCATTGGCCAGCTCGTGGATTGGATGTTTGAGAAGGACGAGTAGTCTTGTTTGATTAACAAAAACTAACAAATTAACGGTACTTGGTTACGGTTACATACAGTGGGTTTTTGAATAATTTTTGCCTTTGTCCTCAGAAAACGGTAATGATGGTGAAGGCACTGAATGTTTAGATCCAAGGCCAGGGGCTTACGCGCACTCTTCGTGTGCTGTTGCGCGCCCGCCTGGTCCGCTGCTGCACGCACTCTTCGTGTGCTGCTGCGCGCACTCCTGGTGCGCTGCTGCGCGCGCTCCTCGTATGCTGCTGCGCGCGCTCCTCGTATACTGTTGCGCGCACTCCTGGTGCGCTGCTGCGCGCACTCCTGGTGCGCCAATGCGCGCACTCCTGGTGCGCCACTGCGCGCACTTCTGGTGCGCCACTGCGCGCACTCCTGGTGCGCCGCTACGCGCACTCCTCGTGCACTGTTGCGAACACTCCTGGTGCGCTGCTGCGCGAACTCCTGGTGCGCTGCTGCGCGAACTCCTGGTGCGCTGCTGCGCGCACTCCTGGTGCGCTGCTGCGCGCACTCCTGGTGCGCTGCTGCGCGCACTCCTGGTGCGCTGCTGCGCGCACTCCTGGTGCGCTGCTGCGCGCACTCCTGGTGCACTGCTGCGCGCACTCCTGGTGCGCTGCTGCGCGCACTCCTGGTGCGCTGCTGCGCGCACTCCTGGTGTTATTAAAAGGGTTATATATCAGGTAGTCCCAAATCTACGGCGGTTCCTAACGTTGGTGTATGATGAATTCCAGGGTCATCGAAAGCCGCGTCTCCGCCCACACCCCGGGATTCGAGCCCGCAGACTTCGGGTACGAGACCAGACGCCGCAGGGTGTTCCATGTTTCCTGCTCGGTGCTGACGACATCAGCTCGTGAACTTCCCCCAGCGCGTCGGGTTGGAGATCCGAGCGG
Source organism: Macaria liturata (assembly GCA_964023185.1). NCBI lineage: Eukaryota > Metazoa > Arthropoda > Insecta > Lepidoptera > Geometridae > Macaria > Macaria liturata. The sequence continues at coordinate 10,092,793 of OZ026825.1, read as the reverse complement.
TTCAGTGAGCCTGCTACGGACAAAGACATATTTCCAAAGTAAGATCTGTCCATTTTTATTTCGAGTCCCGAGTTGACGCTACCCTCATTTCGTTTTTGTTAATGAGATTCTGATCGTGACCTAGATTTGTTGTGTGTAGTTTTCCCTCGGTAGGGGCCCATACCGAGGTTTATTGCATGTTTGTAACATATTTCATTTTGAACTTTTAATCCGTGAGCATTGGCCAGCTCGTGGATTGGATGTTTGAGAAGGACGAGTAGTCTTGTTTGATTAACAAAAACTAACAAATTAACGGTACTTGGTTACGGTTACAAACAGTGGGTTTTTTGAATAATTTTTGCCTTTGTCCTCAGAAAACGGTAATGATGGTGAAGGCACTGAATGTTTAGATCCAAGACCAGGGGCTTACGCGCACTCTTCGTGTGCTGTTGCGCGCCCGCCTGGTGCGCTACTGCGCGCACTCCAGGTGCGCTGGTGCGCGCACTCTTCGTGTGCTGCTGCGCGCACTCCTGGTGCGCTGCTGCGCGCGCTCCTCGTATGCTGCTGCGCGCGCTCCTCGTATGCTGTTGCGCGCACTCCTGGTGCGCCGCTGCGCGCACTCCTGGTGCGCCACTACGCGCACTCATCGTGCACTGTTGCGCGCACTCCCCGTGCGCTGTTGCGCGCACTCCTGGTGCGCTGCTGCGCGCACTCCTCGTGCGCTATTGCGCGCACTCCTGGTGTTATTAAAAGGGTTATATATCAGGTAGGTGCGGGAGGATTTTATAAATCTATCTCCCAAATCTACGGCGGTTCCTAACGTTGGTGTATGATGAATTCCAGGGTCATCGAAAGCCGCGTCTCCGCCCACACCCCGGGATTCGAGCCCGCAGACTTCGGGTACGAGACCAGACGCCGCAGGGTGTTCCATGTTTCCTGCTCGGTGCTGACGACATCAGCTCGTGAACTTCCCCCAGCGCGTCGGGTTGGAGATCCGAGTGGTTCAGTGAGCCTGCTACGGACAAAGACATATTTCCAAAGTAAGATCTGTCCATTTTTATTTAGAGTCCCGAGTTGACGCTACACTCATTTCGTTTTTGTTAATGAGATTCTGATCGTGACCTAGATTTGTTGTGTGTAGTTTTCCCTCGGTAGGGGCCCATACCGAGGTTTATTGCATGTTTGTAACATATTTCATTTTGAACTTTTAATCCGTGAGCATTGGCCAGCTCGTGGATTGGATGTTTGAGAAGGACGAGTAGTCTTGTTTGATTAACAAAAACTAACAAATTAACGGTACTTGGTTACGGTTACATACAGTGGGTTTTTTGAATAATTTTTGCCTTTGTCCTCAGAAAACGGTAATGATGGTGAAGGCACTGAATGTTTAGATCCAAGACCAGGGGCTTACGCGCACTCTTCGTGTGCTGTTGCGCGCCCGCCTGGTGCGCTACTGCGCGCACTCCAGGTGCGCTGCTGCGCGCACTCTTCGTGTGCTGCTGCGCGCACTCCTGGTGCGCTGCTGCGCGCACTCCTGGTGCGCTGCTGTGCGCGCTCCTCGTATGCTGCTGCGCGCGCTCCTCGTATGCTGTTGCGCGCACTCCTGATGCGCCGCTGCGCGCACTCCTGGTGCGCCGCTGCGCGCACTCCTGGTGCGCCACTGCGCGCACTCCTGGTGCGCTGCTACGCGCACTCATCGTGCACTGTTGCGCGCACTCCCCGTGCGCTGTTGCGCGCACTCCTGGTGCGCTGCTGCGCGCACTCCTCGTGCGCTATTGCGCGCACTCCTGGTGTTATTAAAAGGGTTATATATCAGGTAGGTGCGGGAGGATTTTATAAATCTATCTCCCAAATCTACGGCGGTTCCTAACGTTGGTGTATGATGAATTCCAGGGTCATCGAAAGCCGCGTCTCCGCCCACACCCCGGGATTCGAGCCCGCAGACTTCGGGTACGAGACCAGACGCCGCAGGGTGTTCCATGTTTCCTGCTCGGTGCTGACGACATCAGCTTGTGAACTTCCCCCAGCGCGTCGGGTTGGAGATCCGAGCGGTTCAGTGAGCCTGCTACGGACAAAGACATATCTCCAAAGTAAGATCTGTCCATTTTTATTTCGAGTCCCGAGTTGACGCTACCCTCATTTCGTTTTTGTTAATGAGATTCTGATCGTGACCTAGATTTGTTGTGTGTAGTTTTCCCTCGGTAGGGGCCCATACCGAGGTTTATTGCATGTTTGTAACATATTCCATTTTGAACTTTTAATCCGTGAGCATTGGCCAGCTCGTGGATTGGATGTTTGAGAAGGACGAGTAGTCTTGTTTGATTAACAAAAACTAACAAATTAACGGTACTTGGTTACGGTTACATACAGTGGGTTTTTTGAATATTTTTTGCCTTTGTCCTCAGAAAACGGTAATGATGGTGAAGGCACTGAATGTTTAGATCCAAGACCAGGGGCTTACGCGCACTCTTCGTGTGCTGTTGCGCGCCCGCCTGGTGCGCTACTGCGCGCACTTCAGGTGCGCTGCTGCGCGCGCTCCTCGTGAGCTGTTGCGCACACTCCAGGTGCGCTGCTACGCGCGCTCCTCATGTGAAGAATACGTTTATTACAGTTAATATTGAATTTACTATCCGAGAATGTGCAAAGAAAGAGTCATCTTGGTGGCCAAGGATTTCAGCATTGCAACTGTACTGGGGAATGCGTTTTTAATAGATGCAAATGTAAAAAGTCAAGCCTCATGTGTAACTCAAAATGTCATAAAAGCCTTACTTGTAAGAATAAATAATAATCATTTTATTGTATTTTCATGCCAGTTGTTTTTAAATATATTAATATTGTAGTTGTTAAGGAGTGATACCAAATACATCTCGTATTGATTTGTAAACCATTTTAATTTTACTAAGCAATGTTAAATTACTCGTATTGATCTCTGTGTTTTATTAGTTTTGTCTTATGGCTATTGAACAAGGAATTTATTTTTTAACATACAATTTAAATCCAATAATCAATGTTAATTTTTATAAACAATGTTAATTAACGTGAATATATTATTTTAAAATTAATAAAATATAATATTACAATAACTATTTAAAATGAGACTAAATTGTTACTACATATTTATGCTTCAGGAAAATTTTAATAAAAAAATATAATTTTCATCTTTAACTTACTTTTTTATTACATTATCCAAGTTTTCCAAGTTATTTTATAAAATAGCTAGTTAATGTGATTAATTTATTCTGTCTCAATTATCACTGTCTAAATTGATATGATATTATTTATAATAGCTGGATAGTATATATAATATCTGGATTTATTACTTTCGCTGTAACATATACATAAATACTAAGGGGCTGACCTCTTAACGAATAGGTAGGAAATAGGAAATCCCTTTTGTTTGTGACCACGTGACAGTTATATGGTAGGTACTGCTTAGGGGGATAACTAGACCTTGAATTCACCATTACTATTCGTTAGGCGGTCCCGTTAGTAACTACTGGACCGGCGCGCCGATTCAGGAATGACAACGGAGAGACTTAGAGGTACATACCATTTATAGTATGTGTACAATTTTGACAATATTACATAAAAACACAAACAAATAGAATTGATAGTGTCGGTTATCGAAATGGCAATTATCTAAAAATATTTTCACGAGCTTTGTGCCTTCCTCCTTTATCCGGGCTTAGGACCGGCATCATTAATGCTAAGATTCACGAAAAGTTTTTTTAAATTAATATTATATATAATTAATACTAGATGATTTTTATACATAGATTATCTATCATCTAGAATTAATTTTGCCATTTTTATAATGAATAAAAGTACTTAATAAAGGTTTGAAATATTAGTAAAAAAAACTTTCGTGTACCTATTAACATAAATTGAGGCGGAGTTACACAAACATTCATCCTTTCAGCTATGTATACAACCACACGTTCGTCTGTTAGAAAATCATCATGCCATGCCGTCACACTCATGAATCTAACTGAAAATTACATAATGCAATACACACTTAGAAAGGACGAGTAGCAGTAAAGCAATAACTCGAAAAGCAGACAGGAGCAACCCAACTTAAATGTTTCACCGTTTCTGACCAATACCCGAAGAAAATGCTGAACGAGTTGACCAATTAGTTTCTCACACTGTCATGCAATTTCAATCTTTTATTGGCCTCAGTATTGTATTTCACAAAAGTAGAAATGTTGTCTTTAATTGGCTGAGCTGACTGTTTGTGTTTGTTAATCAGAATTTTAGTCAACTATTTGAATACGGGGTACAAGATGGTCTACACTGTGTACACCTCTATTGATTGCATATTGATCAAAAGTGTTTTGATCAACAGGATGTTCAAAATGATCATCTGATAAATCTGTTACTACAAATGATTTTAATCTTGAATAGTAAGCAATATTTACATGAGCTGGGCAACCTATCTTTGCACTTCTTTGTACTTCTTTGTAAAGGGCGAGCTCCAGTGGATACACTTTGGTGAGAACCGGCATGTGCACAAGAAAAACGGACAGACTGATAACCTAACTCAAGTGGTAAATTGGTTTTGTTAAGTCTGTTGTATGCAGATATGGTTGGAGAGGAACTAATGACAAATATTGTGCTATTATTAGATCTTAAATAATTTTCAAATGATTCAGCTAAGTCATTCCAGGAGCTAAACTGCATACCTTTCTCAAGCAGTGCTGTGCTGGGATCTATAAAAATACACACATGCTATAAACTTCACATGCATTTAAGTATATTATTATTAAAAATTATTAGAACCCATAACACAAAAAGCTGGTTAATTTTACCACAGATGATTATGTTTAGTAGATTAGTGCATTATTAACAAGTCAAATACACTCTCACTTATGCACCAGCTCCATATTCCCAGACACTCCACACATAAGGAATTAATAAACTCATATAGATTTTATCAAAACGTTTACTTCACATGTATGCCATTTTCATATACATGGTACCAAATTTCATAAATAATTTATAAATGTTGAAGTTAGCTGTAGTTGGACAGATAAATAGATGGTTAGAGTGAAACTATAATGGTCAATTATTGTTAACATACCACACGCTGTTTCAGGAGTTACGCCAACCTGTAATAAAATAACACATGAATAATTATTGGCATGAAAGCAGCTGAAACTATTAATAAATATCTTAACACAGTTACTCTGAACTGTTCTATTACTTCTGATTTCATTAAATATCTTATTTAAACTACTGGAGTGTACACACACCAACACATAAGCAAATCACCCTATGGGGAACCAGGTAGGTATGTTTATTAATTACACATACCTACCTACCTGGTTCCTCTCAACAATGTATGATAAATAGTGTAGTAACATATTATTTATTGAGATTTAATCACATAATGTAGATATCTAAAAATATAACTATTGGTTTATACAGGAATAAGGTTGTGTGGGGGTCACTTCAAGCAGATGTGGATTGAGCTTTCACTATCATTCCAGAATCCAGCCATCTCGAAAGATTTTAATATTTACTTACCTAGGGTCAACCAGGGTAATTGTAAACGAATTTGAAAACTACCTGCCCGCAAAAAGTTTCAAATTTTGTTACCAAAAAAAAATAGGCAACTGTGAGGAAGTAGTTAGTTACTTTAATTACTTATTTATTTGCCTAACAGGTTCAAAAACAGCACTTTTAGCTGCGGCATTGACGATACTGATAATCAAGTGTTTACAATTTCCCCAGGTTTTTTTTTCTAAATTGATGTTTTGGGGTAAATGGTAACAGCTAATGTACACTTATATGATAAGAATCATAATGAATTAAACTTGTTTTCACTATTTAGTGTTCCATAAACACAAACGTCTTTGATTTAAGTGTCTAGCTATATGTAGGGGTAAATGTAAACAAATTATCTAGTTTTGATTATTATCTATTGACCAAACTGTGGGGTATTTAGAAACATTTATTTACTCTAGGGGTATATGTAAATGTTTTGAATACTAACTCAGATTATCTATAAGTTTTTAAAGGGGTAAAATAAAACAAAACATATTGAAGTACCTCCAATCTGTACTACTATACTCAATAACTGTTCAAGTACTCTGTCCTATACTCAATACCTAATCAAAATAAACATAGTTATCGTCATCCAAAAATATAAACGCAGTTTCTTTTTCATCCAAACCAAGCAAGTTTACAGTTTTCACAATCATATTAGCTGGTACAGTGTCGACATCATTGTTTTTGGAAGGGTTAAGAAATTTCATGTTATCGTTTCTGCCTACTTTTTTTAAAAAATAACACTTCGTACATCCGGTCTTTTGCCTTCGTTACTCTACCGACAAAATATTCAACTTTTTTCTTTGATAGGTATCTTACCTATTTCTGAAAGAAATGTTTACAATTACCCATCACCGGTTAGTAGCAAAAATGACATGCATTCACAATTACCCCATTGTTTACAATTCCCCCCAAAACTGTTTACTATTGCCCCGCCCTCTTTTATCATATGGGGAAATGTAAACACCACGTAACTGCTTGTTAGCTGGGTTTTATTGATAGAATATCCGAAAAACGCAAAGATATTTCCTTTATAATGACAGCAAAACACAATCAAAAACTTACCCACCAACTTTTCACAGAAAAACTTTAACATTCAACTTCGTATAAAACTTCAAAACAACAATTTCGGCTGACAACTTTTCGGCGCAATAAAAGTAGGGTTAATTTTCTGACAGGCGTAAAATTTGACATTAACAGTCATAGACTACCAAATAAAATAACGTTCCGTTTCACGCTTATCAGCTTAATCATAATATTAAAAGTTTGCTGCGACTTGTTTCCAATCACCCCTTTTTACAATTACCCTGGTTGACCCTATACTTTCTAATTACTGAACATGAAATGCGAAAAATGCTTAGGTACTGTTTGGCAAGGTAAAATGTTTGTTAGATAGTATAGATATAACCTTTAGGTTTATGGGATCCTGAGGTACAAAATAGCGTGATGAATAATATGATTAGGTTAGGTAGAACTAATTTACCTTATGAAGTTATGAGCAGCAGAGGCCATAGTGTCGTATAGTTGATGAACCAGTGAAACAAGTAGAATTTTTTTGAAAAACTATTCTGAAATGGAGTAGCAATATAAAAAGATACTTATTTATTTTCAACCAAATTTGGAAACAAATTCTACGCCAGTTGGGGTTCAGTCTTTAAATTAGTGAATAATCCAACGATGAAATAAGAAATGCGTTGCCATAATTTCTTTTTTTAATGACACATACCTATTTTTTAAAACCATCTATTCACAATTTCATGTCTTCAAAAAGAATGAACGTAGTACGGTTTTTTGAATGTTTATATGGTATACATATACGTATTACCATGAACAAAAATTCAAAAAATAATTATTGCTATATAAAAAAATTCATATATTTGGTGTTGTCAGGTATAAAAATAATATTTTTTAAATATGGTATCCCCACTTCCGGGTTGTACGAATAGCCCTTGCCCTTTTGTTTTGTCAGACATTTGAAAGAAATTGTTGACATTTGCAGTAACAATTATCGGTAAGGCGCATCGTACACGGCTGGCAAACTATATCGTTTGCTAGCCTTTAGAGGTCCATGTTTGCTAGATAGTTCACATCACTATTCATTTCCGGTGTGATAAAATTATTTGACACTGACAATTAATTAGACATTTGCTGTTACTCGTTCGTTACGTTACGTTAGGCAGGCCGTTACTCCGCTTCGCTGAGCGCTTCTGTTTTTGTGCGTTTGATTTTCTACGCTTTCATAAATAAATCGTAAATTCAGTGCTGTGACCTAATTTGAGAGAGAACTTCGGACGAGTTTTCTTTTATAAATAAGCAATGGCTACTTTGGAGGATAAAATATTAGGAGAAAAACAGCACAACTACTGTAGCAGTAGTGAAGATGAAGACGGCGGTTCAGACGACGACAGAAGCGGTGATGAAGAAGGAAATCCAATTAAAACTGAAACGGCTAACGCGGAGCCCCCGCCCGTTAACAGTTGGAACGGATCAGCAAGCAACACTGGGCCTAAAGGTGTGCTGGAAGATTGGCGCAGATTCAAGCAATTAGAAGCAGAAAATCGCAAAGAATTGGAAAAGGAGCGCATCGCTTTAGCTAAGAAACTCACTCTGAGCGTCAAACCAGACCGTGAGGCCGAACAAGCTAAGAAATTAGAGGAAATCGAGGATGAACTCAATGAACTTATTGATGAGGAATTTTTGATGGAATACCAGAAGAAGCGCATGCAAGAATTGATGTCGCAGCTGCAGAAAGCTCCCAAATTTGGCTCGGTTGTCGCTCTCACGACCAAGGACGCGTTCCTGGAAGCTATTGACAAGGAAGACCCTAAAGTGACCGTCATGATTCACATCTACAACCACTCTTCGCTAGCTTGTGAGACAATGAATGGGTGTTTAGAGGTGTTGGCGGCAGACTACCCTGGCATTAAGTTCTGTAAGATTGCAGCGGATGTGACTGGCCTGAGTCGGCATTTCCGTGTGGACGGAGTGCCAGCTATTTTGGTTTATAAAGCAGGCCAGGTTATAGGCAACTTTGTGCAGTTAGCCACTGAACTGGGCAATGACTTCTTTGCAACTGATGTGGAGCGCTTCCTGATTGAATATGGGATGCTGCCAGAGAAGTAAACAATTCAGAGCAATATTTTGAATCTAAATTCTATATTTTTGGGGTGTGTTTAGATGAAGAGATCTTGTTGGAAATCAGGCTTTGTGTAATTGTGGGAAAGAGAAAGGTGCTCTTGCATTGTTTGTTCCTCAGTGAACATAATATAGATGTGTACTATGTATTGTAGGAATGATCAGTGTTGCTTCTACATTTCTTATCAATATTTTGTTGTGTTCTGTCACAAAAGCTTCCTGCTAAGCTTTATAAAATTATACTAAGTTTAAATAATTTTAATCATAATAATTCTTGTTTGTCTGTGTAGTAGGTTTAGATGAGCCTTATTAGCTTATGTAAGATTTCAAATAATTTTATCTAAATATCTTTAGCAAAACCTTTGAATCTTTTATGTTCTAGTTAAAATAATAGTTTCAAAAATGAAAACATAAAAATAGTAAACTAAAACCCAGTGAAAGATTGAGTACAAATTATTTTAATTTACATATTACGATACAATGAAGTGCAAGGAAAACTAAAGAAGGACAATGATAATGCTAAACATTAGAAAATTCTTGTATTAAACCCACCTTGTTACAATAAAATATACACAAATCTGAGTTATGTAAAATTATTCACCCATTTTCCTGCTTTGTTAAGTACTTCAAAATTATGCTATTGGGTAATTTGACTTTATTTACATCTGTCTGAGTTATTTAATTGAAATTGTTGATCAATTTATGTTTAGACTAAAAACTCTTATTAAATATGATGCATTTTATTTGTACCTGTATAATTTATGTGCTTAGAGTGACTAGTAAAGAGGCATCACTTAAAAATTTAATAAAATATTAGGTATTTTATAAATAAATTTATAAAGATGTATTTTTATTTGGTGAATTCTACATAAATTAGATGAAACCAATCTAAAGTGATGCTCACATGTGACCAGTAATTCTGAATGTTATTATTAAGGAAAAAAAAATTTAGCTTAAGAAAAGTATTTATTGTTGTACTTACTATGATTTAATGTACCAGCAGTAATTATATGCAATATGTCCATATTCATAATTTTATTGTATTTCGCTGCATTTTGTATTCTCTAAAAGTATTTAGAGTCCATTTGTATTTATCCTATTCAAATCTTAACAAAATCATATCAAAATTCCGGCGATTGTAAAATGGTGCTTGTTCCACACTATTTTGAACTTTTAAACGTTTACCCATATTGGTATTATGTACAAGTCCATTGTGTTTATTTATGGAATAAATGTGACTAATATTTAAATGAGCTACTCTTTAATGTGTTCATTGTTTATAGAATAAACTACTTGAGCAGACCACCGTGTTTCAGTCAACCTTTTGTATTAATAGTATACCTGATTATGATTGACAGGTTTGTTTTCTATTTAAATGAAGAAAATTAAAAGAGGACAAGAAAATGTTTAGTATTGATAAAAACGATTTTATTTGATGTTCCTACTCATTTTGTCCCTCAGTTATGTATATCAGTATTGGTTTAGCCTGTAAAAATGTATCGTTTGTCCCTGGTTTATCTTTTATGAAACTTATATTTTAAGACTATCGGCGCCATGTACATAATCATGGGATCAAAATATCTTATGTGTTAAAACAAGGTCCAATCTATTTCTTTAACAAACTTAATTAAAATTTGTTTGAAAGAATAAACTTTCAGATGGTTTGATAACCTTCTTTTTTAGGCTTAATTTAGGCTCTTGGTTGTAGAGAAATCGTGACGGGCCATAAAGCTCGGTATTTCCCTTCATAATAATAGTTTAATGGTATAATATTGCGGTTGCTCTCATTAGCCCAGCGAGCCATGGCGGTAACGGTAGGTACCTCACAGCCTATATAATTTGTAGGCTATGGAGATTTTAGACTCATCTTCAAAGTTAGAAATTTACAAACATTGAATTACATTTTGCTTCTCTGTTATAACGGTTTTCTCCATAAAACTCAGACCAAAATACAAGCGATATAAGTCCATGTATTGTTCATGTCTATGTATGTTGAGACTTGGATTGTTCCCTAATTTGGAATATTATAATAATCTAAATTACTTTTAATTATTTTACTATTAGATGTCGCGACTTCGCCTGCGTTGCATTGGGATAGACAGCAGCCTGTCTCTCTGGACCCTTTACTACGATCATACAAAAAATGACGGTTATCAGTCTCTCTATTGCGGCATCAAATTTCAGTATTTTTGACGTCATTTAACCTACAAAATACTTCATCCCTAAAATTTATCGCAGGATAAGTATTAGGATTTTAATATTACAATTTTCGTGAGACATTTTATCAATATATTAACTAAACGGTTTTCACTCACGTGTAAATCGCGTAAGTTGTTTACGCGTTTCGGATGTTATGACATCCATCTTCAGAACGTATGTTCTGGGACCGCGGCAGCACGCAGACAGCGCGCCGCCGCGCGAGCGGCCCGCCGATCGCTCGGTCGGATCGGTCTGTCGATGTTGCTGTCCCTGATGAAGTAGTGGAGCGACCCGAGGACGAAGCGGCCGGGAGTAGTAACATCGTCTCGCCTCCACCCCCACCGCCCCAGGCCCCCGCGCCCGTGTCCCGGCGGGCCGCTCGCGCGGCGGCGCGCAGTCTGCGTGCTGCCGCGGTCCCAGAACATACGTTCTGAAGATGGATGTCATAACATCCGAAACGCGTAAACAACTTACGCGATTTACACGTGAGTGAAAACCGTTTAGTTAATATATTATTAGGATTATCAGGATTTTTTTGTTTTTGTAGGACAAATGACACGACCGTCTGACCTTCACCCTTATCTGTAAACCGAAGAATAATATGAACAGAAAATTAGGTCGAAAGTTAGATATCATTATTGAGTTAAAACTTAATTTATAGTAATAGCTGTCCTACTTTATCTGAATTATCATTATTGCGATTAGTTTTGTCTTTTTTCTTGTGTCCAATGTTATTCTATGAGAGACACAGACGAAACAATGATAAAGTACGGATAAAGTAGAGATTCGTAGGTAAGACGCAAATTCTCAAACGTCACTGTCACATGACGAGGTTAAAAAATAGGCCAATTTCTTATCAATATAATTTATTAGTGTCTTCACACTCAAGTAATTATGCTTATGTATACTATATTGTTCTTATAAATACTACATCCCTTTACAAAGTGGGAATAGCAGAATACTTTTTTCTACATTTTGAGATTTCACAAGGTATAAAAGGCATATTTTATTGCTATTGGCAGTAAGTTCTTATGGGAGACAAATAAACTGCCATAGGGGCAGTGACATATAACAAATTTTATGAAAAACATCTGGGGCCTACACCTTGGTTTGTCAACCAACCCTCAGAAACACCCAATTGTAAACACATTTTTTACTGATAACGACGAAAGGAGCGTGACATCGGTAATTGCGAACGAAAATTGCAGTCTGCTTCGATACGGGTGTTTCATTTATAGGCAGTACTTTATATTTGAACTTGAATTACGTTGCATTTAGAATATAGGTTACATCATTCAATCACTGAGAATCACTATATGGAACTCTTTCGAGGTTCTCAACTTCACATAACATATTAATACACTTAAAATAAATCACTGTGACAAATATTGTTGTTACTGTACTGTGTAAAAAGTTTCCCTGAGACATTATTAACAGTATTATGTTATATTTAAGGACCACTTGTACAGTAGTACAAGATGAATCATCATAGTACTTAGAAACTAGTTAAATACTGTTCCATATTGTTATTGTGTAAACAATTAAACTAGTTGTTTTTGCCTTGTTTTTGTTTACAATTTTACTAGAGGAAAAATAGAAGCAAACATCTAAATAAGATACATAAAGATATTTATTTGACAAATACATAATTCAACAATATTTTGAAGGGAAAACTTAGTTTTCAAGCAAAGAATTCTTGAATGCTGCTTATCCAATCACATTGTAAATAGTTTGTTTTCCATATTTATAATTATGGAACAATGACATCTGATCTATTGAGGGACGACAAAAGCACAAGACCTAGGGGCCAGGGACCCAGCAGTGGCTCGACAAGGGCTTAAGATGATAATGATAGGCCATAACCTTTGTTTACTATCAGGCAAACTAGGGTCAAGAACAAACCCATTATAGGTAAAAAATAATAATTATGAATTATAATAAGTAATACATAAGACATACTCTATCAATCATAGTATAGCATGATAATCCTGTCTTAGTTATCATGCCATAATGGACAAAGCATACTTACCTACTACCTATTTCAAACGCTTCACAAATCACTGTCACATAACACAGTCACAATATTGGTCACAGGTTCACTTCCACTGTTCACTACACGGAGCACCACCTAGCTGATCTCCACCACCTCCTCAGTGACGTCAGTGCGCCTGCGCTTGGGAGGCCTCACCGGGGCATCCTCATCCTCTTCCACTATCTCCATGTCACTGTCGCTGTCCTCCTTGGGCTTTGAGGGACCTGTACAAAAAATTGACGTCAATCAGTCTTAATCACAGTCCAAAATAAATCACAGAAATAAGGGCTTTAGTTATATTTTGCCTTAACTAATCAATAAGTTTGCCTTAACTATAAAATCTTGACATAATAAGTACATTTATATTAACATAAAATAAATTGTAATAATAACTAACATCAAATGATCATGTTTTATAAGGAAAAGGGAATAAATGGCTATTTGAATCAATCAGTAATATAATTTCTTTACACCAAAATATTATATCATCGACTACAGTAAAACGGTAATGGCTATAGTTATGTTTTTCTTCAACACATTTTTGTTCTTAGCCAGGATAAACATTATTCACAATTAAAACCCAGAAAGATTGTTTTTTTCCATGCTGGTTGTTGAACATTAGTTAGGTTAAATTAATTAAAATAAAAGCATAAAAAATAGTTTTTACCAGACATACATAGGTGCAAAATACACACATACCTAAAAACAAATTGCTATATTAAAACTTAGTCCAGCTAAATTCAACTCTTGTTAGATTTCATTTCACTGGTACTAATAACATAAACAAATTAATGTTCATACCTGGTTTAGGCTCCCCATTCTTAGCACCGTTCTTAGGCTCCTCCGCCTTGGGTCCCAGCGCCGGTGCGTCTGCGTCTGTCACTATGCGCCACGACTTCTCACTATCCTCCTGCTGCAGTCTCACGCGCACTTCATAGTTCTGCAGGAAGTCATCCACCATCAACGCACAGCCATCGTTGAGACCAATCTCTTCGAGAGTCTTGTCGTTATTGTGGTCTGTTTCTCCCGGTTCCGAGGAAAGTACGACTAGACCTTTCCCTTCGACGGTTGCATCCGGAGCCTGCATGTTGAGGCCGTCTTTGAGGGCCGAGGTGAGGTCTTTGAGGGTGAGTTGTTTAAGATTGCAAGCGAGGGCCACTTCTGGTTTCGGAGCGCACACGTAGCATTTCGGGTTTGGTGGGGTCAGGGCTGAAATACATGTGTTTTTATATTAATATCAATCCTTCATAATAAATTATACAGCTACTAAGACATAAATCAGTTAGAATATGGAAATGACTTTTTGTTGCTTTCTTTTAAATGCCGAAAAAGACGGATCATGATTTGTTAACTGACTTTAACTTTGGTAGTAGTATAGAATTACAAAGAGTGATATATTTTTGGAGCACAGCAGTATAGCTGGGTATTTACTGCTTCATGATTAGATAGTCTAAGGGGTCGTCTAGCTAGGAGAATATAACAAGATATATACTTATTGTAAGTACCAAGAGATCCATGACTAGTACATGATAAACTCACTTTTCTCCGGCACAAACAGCTGTCCCCGGTGGTTGACCTTGGGGCGCAGGTACACGCTGGTGCACCTGTGCAGCTCCCCGCGCAGGATGCCCTGCGCGCGGAGCACGGCCAGCCCCGCCACGATGGCGTTGGCCGTCGCTATGGCTGGGATTATGTTGCCCGCCATCGCTGGAAAATAAAAGAAAGGACTCTAGAGGTGACCAATTCAACAGTTGATAACATATCGTTTTATAAAGTCACAGATTCTACCCGAAGTTATACACAAAAACATACAATTACAGTTTATAGTATGTAAAGTATAATTTTAAATCCTGTGTCGAGAGTTTATACACAACCTCTATATATATAAGTGTAACCATAATTTTACAATATAAATCTTGATTTGTGATGCTCCTAGGGGGTGTTAGCAGGTGAGCTAGGATAATAGCATTAAGTAATTATGTAAAACTTGGTAAGTGTTACATAGTGGCATGTAATATGCAGAATAAATATAAAATTTAAACTTGACTAGTGTGTATACTAGAATTTATCTTCGAGATCTGATATCTCGAAGGGCGACTTGGTGTGTATGTTGAAGGCGGCGGCGCGCAGGTTGGCGCACGCCGTCACCAAGTATGACATTCACTCACATTTGATCTCGAAGCGCGACTTGGTGTGTATGTTGAAGGCGGCGGCGCGCAGGTTGGCGCACGCCGTCACCAAGTATGACATGCACTCACATTTGATCTCGAAGCGCGACTTGGTGTGTATGTTGAAGGCGGCAGCGCGCAGGTTGGCGCACGCCGTCACCAAGTATGACATTCACTCACATTTGATCTCGAAGCGCGTCTTGGTGTGTATGTTGAAGGCGGCGGCGCGCAGGTTGGCGCACGCCGTCACCAAGTATGACATTCACTCACATTTGATCTCGAAGCGCGACTTGGTGTGTATGTTGAAGGCGGCGGCGCGCAGGTTGGCGCACGCCGTCACCAAGTATGACATTCACTCACATTTGATCTCGAAGCGCGACTTGGTGTGTATGTTGAAGGCGGCGGCGCGCAGGTTGGCGCACGCCGTCACCAAGTATGACATTCACTCACATTTGATCTCAAAGCGCGACTTGGTGTGTATGTTGAAGGCGGCGGCGCGCAGGTTGGCGCACGCCGTCACCAAGTATGACATTCACTCACATTTGATCTCAAAGCGCGACTTGGTGTGTATGTTGAAGGCGGCAGCGCGCAGGTTGGCGCACGCCGTCACCAAGTATGACATTCACTCACATTTGATCTCGAAGCGCGACTTGGTGTGTATGTTGAAGGCGGCGGCGCGCAGGTTGGCGCACGCCGTCACCAAGTATGACATTCACTCACATTTGATCTCGAAGCGCGTCTTGGTGTGTATGTTGAAGGCGGCGGCGCGCAGGTTGGCGCACGCCGTCACCAAGTCTGACATGCACTCACATTTGATCTCGAAGCGCGACTTGGTGTGTATGTTGAAGGCGGCAGCGCGCAGGTTGGCGCACGCCGTCACCAAGTATGACATTCACTCACATTTGATCTCGAAGCGCGTCTTGGTGTGTA
Organism: Macaria liturata; assembly: GCA_964023185.1. Lineage (NCBI taxonomy): Eukaryota > Metazoa > Arthropoda > Insecta > Lepidoptera > Geometridae > Macaria > Macaria liturata. Next base: position 10,076,800 of record OZ026825.1, on the reverse strand, counting down.
TGTTGAAGGCGGCGGCGCGCAGGTTGGCGCACGCCGTCACCAAGTATGACATTCACTCACATTTGATCTCAAAGCGCGACTTGGTGTGTATGTTGAAGGCGGCAGCGCGCAGGTTGGCGCACGGCGTCACCAAGTATGACATTCACTCACATTTGATCTCGAAGCGCGACTTGGTGTGTATGTTGAAGGCGGCGGCGCGCAGGTTGGCGCACGCCGTCACGAAGTCCATGGCGTGCTTGTCGTCCTTGTCCCACACGAGGTGGTCGCCCGCCGGCCGCGACTTGTACTCCGCCGCCAGGTGCGACACGGTGGCGGAGAATACCTGCAAGGGGGGAATGCCCAGGTAGAAAAAATACTGGCAAAAGTAGATGAGAGACAAAATATGGCTGTCGGGATGTGATGCTTCGTAAAGTTACATTTAAAAAAATATGGGACGGCAGACACAGGAGTCGAGTTGACAAATGATGACAAGCTTCCAACATGGTACAATGATTGCCACACTATTATATTGTATGTAAATAATTGTGTTTTTGAATGCACACAGGTTCATAGTAGTATAGTATGTTTTATACAACCTATCTGCAGTTACCTACCTATTTGTTTCACAAATTCGGAACGTTTACGCCCATGTTGCTATTACAAGAACACTCACCCTGGCACACTCGTGTGTAGACCAGGTCCGCTGGTCGGGCAGGCCGGAGTGCTCCCCCACCGCCCCGTCCTTGCCGGGCAGGTCGTCGTACAGCAGGGGCTCGGGCGCGCGCCGGCTCTTCCACAGGTTGTCCATGGAGCGCAGGTAGTGGATGTCAGTGTTGAATAACTTCTCGAAGAGTTTGATGGGATCGTAATTAGTGCTTGCTGCCCACGCTCTGGTGCTTTGGCGGCTGACGTTGCCTGCATATTGTAATAGTGATTTGTGAATAATAACTGATATTTGATATCATGTTGTCTTGAGTTTTTATAACCTAGGATAAAAGTCTGTATGTGTTATTCCACAGCCAATAGGATACTACTACTTTCTTCCTACTAATAAAGTGTAATAGTGATTTGTGCATAAAAACTGATAATAATTGACATGTTGTTATAAGTTTTTAATCTGGGATAAAAAGTCCCTATGATATAAAAACTGATAATAATTGACATGTTGTTATAAGTTTTTAATCTGGGATAAAAAGTCCCTATGTGTTAATCCCCAGCCACAGGTACACAGTAGGATACTACCACTTCCTTCCTACTATTGTAAAAATAAAATAACATGTGTGTACGTTTGTTATTTCTCCATTTCCAAGCAGATAAATAAATTTTAATCAAAAATTTGGAGGTAAGTAAGAATTAGATTATAACTACAAATGTTTAATACTTGAGTGTGGCTTGGTACTCTGTCTGTTCTGCATTCATGTCACAACAGAGTGATGAATCATTGTGATTTTTGGTAGCACTATACCAAAGAGTAGAGGATCCCAATAGTGACATACTCTTTTATCTAAGAACAACACAAGTGAAACTGCAGATTTTCAGTAGTCTGTTTGGAGTTCTAATTTCTTCCCTTATTCTTCCTTTGAACTATGATATATCTATCTTCTTCTTCTCATTGAATGAGAATGGCCAACTCTGGTGATGAGAGTTTTCAAACCACCCTAAGGAACTCTGACATGGCTTAACGACTGCCGTACTAGACTAACAGCCAGGACCTACAATTTAATGTGTCATCCGACCCACGGAAGCGCCCAAAATATACCAATATGTAGAGTAACTCACCAGCTTCAGTCTCAGTGTTGGCCCCTGTATTGACAGCGGAGTCTCCCTGGGCCTCCGGGTCAGCTGTATCGGGGCTCACATCCTGGTCAGGGTCTTCCTCACCAAACAGCTGGTTGAAGAGGTGCTTGGCCCACACGATGCAGTGGATGGGCTCCGAGGGAGTGTTGCGGATGGTGCAGCCTGGGAATGTCTTCTGGGGTGCTTTGGGCTGACACTCATAGCATTGGCTGCTGCCTTTCTTTATTAGTTCTACCTGTAAATATGAAGTATTAACAATGTTAGTGACCAAAATAAATTAATACATTCTAAACCCACTCAAAACAATTAGCTTTTAAATGTTTGTCTAGTTAAGCAACATATATACTGTAACACCTTAGCACCTAGTTTCACAGACCAATAAATCATTCATTCATTTGTTTGTCTAGTCAAACTATGTTATAGTATGCCTATATGTGAGGCATAGCACTTACATACAATTAAAAAAATAAGAATATGGTTTAACATTCAATATTTTTAATTGGCACAGAACAACTACACAAAATAATCCATAGCAGATACACAATACTATGTAATGACACAATTAGCCACTCTTTCTGACTGAGTTTTGTCCCATCAGCATGTCCGTGACAAATTCTTTGATTGCCACTAGTTGTAATGGAAAATTAAGTAAAAAACTGTTAAAATAATTTGACTGCTCTGTTAGTTTAGTTGGTAGTGGCACTCCTTCTAATCTAGGAGTTGCGGGTTCAATTCCCGCTTGACACAAGCATTTGTGAATTTTAAAAATTATTATTACTTGTGTTGAGTCGGGTCGTTTCTATGTATAATAAGTATGTATTTACAAAAGAAAAGTATATAAGTATCATATTAGGTATCTAGTACCTACGACACAAGCATTTGCTTAGTGTGGGGCTAGATAGCGCTGTGTGCAATGTCCCAGAATAATTATTTATTTAAGTCTCAATATTCTTGTTTATAAATATCTTACCTGTCCTGCATAGCCAGCAGTGCCAGTCTCAACCAGCGGCACATTGGCAGCGAGACACATCCTGTTGACATGGTTGCGAGCCACTCTGTTGTCCAGCGCATTCATCACTATGTTGAACTCCTTGAAATAACTCACCCCATAGTCATTGCTGAAACAAAACAGGAATTTATTGTTATCTTTAGTGAAGAAGACTAAATATGTAATTAACTGTGTCTCAACTATACTAATCATTTGATTTATTATACGTATGTCATATTATTTTATAACTAGCTGTGCCTGCGACTTCGTCCGCGTGGAATAGTTATTTTAGGCATCATATTTATTTTTGCAAACCACTTTATAAATTATAGCTGATACCCATGACTTGAACCGTTTATGCAACACACGCAACAGAAGCCCTCGAAGATGAATTTTCCCGTTTTTTTGCCCATTTTTTTCACATTTTTCATTGTTTCTTCGCTCCTATTAGTTGCAGCGTGATGTTATATAGCCTAAAGCCTTCCTCGATAAATGGTCTATTCAACACAATAAGAATTTTTCAATTCGGACCAGTAGTTCCTGAGATTAGCGCGTTCAAACAAACAAACAAACTCTTCAGCTTTATAATATTAATAAAGATTTATTCAAGTTCTATTCATACATTAATTTATCTTTATGTAACTTTTAAACTAACTACAATTTAACATTATGGTAAGGCTTGCTATTGGTCTTACAGCTTTAATAAAATCATGGCAAAAGTTTCACTTATCCAAAATGAATTTTGAGTGACATCTATGTTTATGTTTTTACTCACAGAATATGACTAAATAGTAGAATGCAAGCTGTATAAAGAGTCACTGACACACATAACTTTTTAACCGACTTCGAAAAAGGAGGTTATCAAGTCTTCTGAAAGTTTTTTCTCTCTTTTTTAGTACCTTTAGCTATTATTACATTATGATAATATTATATGTGTAAATGACAATCCAAATGGGATAAGCAGAGGACCATTTCTAAGTAAAATTAAAATTTACTCATTTATACAGATATACAATAAGTATGTATATCATATGTTAATAAGATTAATAATAATTAACTAAGATGGGTTTTCACTATACCATAGTTTGCCTGATGGTAAGCAAAAGCATTGGTTTAAGATGGAGCATGCTTACCAGACAAAAACTGATTCACTCTGACAAATAATACATAATATTGTCAATATTCTCACTTCACTGGAGACAAGAACACTGGCTGGTTCCTTGCGCAAAGGACTTCTATAGCAATCCAGCGTGAGAATGCAGCCAGCGTTCTTGGCGCCATTCCACATGTGGATGTTTTAAATTTAGGTTAAATGTACATACTATTTTTTAGTTTAGTGTGTATATAGAGTATATATTTTTATCATTAAAAAATAAAAATAAAACAAATTTTTCCTTACCTGATTACACTATCATGGTGAGCAATGATCTTGACATTGGGGTTGAAGCTGAGAGCACTCTCTTTGGCCACCTGCGCCTTGGATTTACCAACATGCTCCTTGTGGAACAGGAACTGACGGTTCAGGTTGCTCACATCTATTGTGTCCAAGTCTATCTGTAAAGAGTAATTACTTTATTAGACTTAGACATACTAACCAGTAGGGGTAGGATCAATCAATGGTATATTTATATACACTAGTAGGATATGAGACTGGATGATGATGATTAAACTAACAATGAATTCTCAACTCTATATTGTATGGTACCTACTTACTTCTATCTCAAAAAATATTTCAAAAAAAATATCAAATCAGGTTTATCTATTTGGGTCTTCAATGGAGGGAAACAAGCATGAATGTTAGTTCAAAGAAGCTTCTAGTTTAGTTTTTCTCTTACAAACGTAATACACGTCAAAAATCCTTTTCACTCCATGGATTGATGCAACGGTATATCAATGAGGTGTCATTGTTTTGCAAGCGATCACATCTCGAACACCTAGAAGACTCATTGCCTACGCAATATTCAGGTGGACAAATAGTTATTACTAGAAACGGATAGTGACTACTTACAATTTCAATATATGGAAAGCCGGTAAGCACGAGATTCTTCAAAATCTCACAACCTATACCACCGGCGCCGACCACCAATATCTTAGAATTAGCGATGGCCTCCGTCAATTTCTCATCGAATACACCCGCCACACGCGCTACCATTTTGCTGAGAGTGAATTACGTATCCTACGACGAGGTGTGACGATTATTTGCAATAATTTTCCAACGTAGACGCCAAACGTAAAGCGCACGCAACAAGACGCGAGTCAATAAAACAACTGTCAAAATCAAAATTGACAAAACTGGCGTCAGTTCCGTCTGTCAACTTGCAAAAAAAGTAATTGCTTATGGTATAGGGTTACTCTGCACTAAGCCGACGTAGAACGTTAACTGATTCGACAAAATTTGTTTGCTTTGTTTGATACATTGTTTTATCACTTCACTATTCAGTGCGAAACGCGTAAGGATGTTTTGGCGCGAACTTCAAGTCATCGTCATAAGTTGATAGTCTCATTGAATTTATTTATTTACATTATAATTAATAAGTATTCTCTTTATTTACAATAATAAAATATAAAAACAAGGAAAGAAAAACTAAACACTCTACTTCTAACTACTACAAATAGGGGCACTTAGAAAATCTTTAGAAAAGCCTAAAGATAATCTAAGTGCTCCAGCCCACTACCAGAGGGCAGCGTGCCCAGCATACTGGCCGCATTACCACGCTGGATGGCAATGCTGATACGTTGAGCCAGAAAAAGGCCAGCATTTTGGTCATGCGTCGCGTCAACCAAGCGGTCCGAGAGGTTTAATTAATTGTCTTCAATTTAATATAGGTCAAGATATACCTACGCAATTAATAAGTGTATTATGCTAGTTAGGTTAAGAACATTTATAAATTTAAGAATTAAGAAATGAATACAACCCGATTTTGTAACATATTATTGCACATTTAACTGCGATAGGTGTGTTATTTTTATTAAAAAAAATTGCTTGTATTCATGGGATTGACTACTATATAATTATCAGAATATATATCTACGCAGACTTCCCAACAATCTTCGGCTAGGGAAATAGGACCACTCTCTACAATTTACTCCCTCATTTTAAGCAAAATGGCCGCCGTGATCCCCACTTACTGAATTTATCCACGGCTATGCCAAATTCCGGCCATTTGGCCAAATTTCGCCTATCTCGCCAAATCTGCAATTTGAAATACTAATTTCCGACGAACAACGCAAAACGTTGACGCTACATTTAAAGGGCATCCGCATCAATATTAACGTAGCCGAGCAAAATATAGCCGCTGTTAGCATTATTACAGATAGGCGGTTTAGAAACTGTCAACACACTAGGAAACTTTTCCAATCTGCTGCAAGATATGTCCGTAGTTGGGTACAAAATAATTATTTTATATTGTATGCTCGTTTATTAGAAATTAAGAATATGCCAAATGAATATATTTACAATCAACCTCTTCATATTTCCGTAAAAAAATTATATCTATAATGTGAATGTCAAATTCATCTACAAGCAAAAATATAGGTACACATAACCTAACAAATTTATTTATCTAAATTTCCCGTCTATAAACACATGCAATAAGCATTTCCAATCATTAAATCATGTAATATAAATAACACAAACTCATAAATAAATACTATTTCATTTCAACTACCCTCATAAATAGAGATAGAAGATCAAAATGGGGCCGAAAAAAGATAAAGGAAAAGACTCGAAGAAGGCTGATAATAAGGCCGCGGCGAAGGGTGCTGCTGCAGCGATGATGGCTGCCGCTGGCAAGGAACAGGCGGCAGTCAAGAAGAAGCCACCTCCCCCACCAGCCTGCTTCAACGCTGATGACCTCGCCAAGTTCAAGGAACTGTTCAAGCTTTTTGATGAAGAGGGCATTGATAAGGTAAATTCTTTCAGTTCGTTTTGTTTAAGTACCCATCTTTTGAGTGACCGTCTTTCGTGGGTAGGATGACACGTCACATGACACGACGTTGGTCACTCTGATTCGTTATGAAGAAATAGGAGATACTTAATGTATATGTAAATTCCGCCTACCTGAATGATTACCTACTTCACCTCCAACAACAAACGTTTCCAAAAAGTAACAAAATTTACAATTATTGGCTGTAGACATCATTATTACCATTACGACTCAGGTACCCGAAATTTAAATGAATGATTACAAAACCCATTAAGTTAAGTGAGGCAATATTGGTCCTGAGATTTGTTCGTCGGCAAGGAACAGGCAGACGCTAACAAGGGCATTACACAAACGCTATTGAACAATACGATTTAACGCCTCTTTTATTGAAAATCACTCATCTCGAACGATAAAATTAGGCCGTGATTTTGTTACACTTGAATGATCGGAACGGGGTGATATTCAACAAAAGACAGACGATAGAATTTATACCCGGCACCTACTTTCTTTTGCAATAAGAGCTTAGGACTTTGTTCATTGAAATTATCTGATTTCAGGTCAAAATGAAAGATATTCCGACTATGCTCCGAAAACTCGGATTTAACCCTAAAGGGGCTCAAATTGAATATCTCTTTGCAACGTTTCTAGAAGATGAATTTGTTGATACTGTGGAGTATCACGAATTTCTGTTTATGATTGAAGCCAAGATGCTTATGGGAGATGATTTTGAAGCAGCCATATTCAAAGCGTTCGCAGCTTTAGGTCACGACGACGAAGAGACCGGGATTTGTGACTTTGAGACCTTAAGAGAAGAGTTGTTCACATGGGGGGAACCGTTTCAGGACATTGAGTTTGTTGACTTCATTAAACTGGCTTTAAAAGATGGGAAACCACCAAGCTTGAATATTCTAGACGGCACTTTTGCTTACACGAAGTTTGTGGAGAAAATGAATCTGAAGGATGTGAGGTTTATGCCGGAGCCTATCAACTTCTTCAAACTTGATCAGAAGACGTTATGCGAGTTGGCGAATAAGAAGGCAGCTGAAGAAAGGGCAGAACAGGAAAGGAAGGATGAGGAGAAACGGCTGAGAGATGAGATGAGGAGGCAGAAGATGATTGCTGATGGTTTGCTGGGTCCTGATGATCCGCTGCCACCGCCGCCTCCCAGACCAGCAGCGGCGGCGGCGGCTGACGCTGCTCCGGAGTAATATAAAGTTCGAAAGCCAGTATCGTTTGCCGCATTGTTTTGGTGTCGAGATTTTGGAAACAACATTTAATTGGAGTTCTAGTGAAACAGTGAGAGTTTCTGATAAGTACAGTCCATAATAAATGAGTAAGAACTAAAGAAAAATCATGAATACTTATTATTGAAAATTTTGTTTAGTCGACGAGATTGAAAAGTAATGGACCACATTAGTACCTTCAGACCTGAGTCTTTGGGTGCTAATACCTTATTTGGTGTCATAGTTCACTAACTTCTACGTCTACTATGCCTATAAATGTTCAAAACTAAGAGAAGCCGCGGCTCTATCACGCATTATAGATTTCTCTCCGTCATCTCAAAGGTCGTCCATACATATTCATGAATTCTATATCTCGTTACATGTACGGAGGCACAGACTACGGACTCAGGCAACCGAGGGGGCCTACATCGCTTAAAACTTCTGCTTTTTGGGTAGTTTTGTTCACAAACAAATATTATGCATGGAAAGGTATGTCTGTATATTGCAATTTATGTCTGTATATTACAAGATGCTATTGTCTTTTTGATTAGAAAACCAAGTCAAGGTTAATAGAGATATAACATAGAGACGTATAACACGCATAGTATGAGTATTATATGACCAACCATACAAGTGAGGAATTAGTTCAGCACGAACTTAGATTGTTGACTGCTGAAACGAATCCGGAACTGTTTATGATCTTATGTATCAAGTAAAGACTATATTTGCGTCATTGCGCCAGTGGAGTACATAAAATGAAAATATCTGAAAGTTCTAGAACATGTTGCTAAGGGCCTTTATTCTCTCTTGCGTGGTAAGTCCGCATAATTCCATACTTTCCTAGAACGAGTCGGCGGAATGGACGATTTTTCGCTCGGACTGTAATTTATGTTGAAAATATGTATGTAACTGTGCGAACAGTGCGTGAAAATGTTATTTGGTGAAATTGTCTGAAGCGTACCTACCATGTCAAAAATATGTTTGCTTTTCCACTGAACTGATAAGGTCTTAAGAAAAAAGTTTTTACTTCTCTTTTTTTTGGCCACATCAAATTAATTAGTCACGGCTTATGCACAGAACTAAGAAACCTTAAAAGTAAACAAAATGGAAATACTCGTAGACTATTGAAATAGTCGACTTATTTTTACAATATTTAGTACCTAAGGACTACCTTGGATAAACTGATAGGTTCACATTTCCCAAACCCAATTAGCGAGAGTAGAAATAGAAATCAAATTCTTTAAAAACTGATAGAAACTCAATTAGACTTACTGGAAAGCTAACTAACGTTTGATATCAGAAAATTAGATCAGTGCGATATTAAAAACCTTCCAAGCGAGCAGCTGCTATTTTAAAAATAATTTTGCGCTTCAATAAAGTTAAGACAGACATATGGTACAACTATTAGCAAAATGTACTTGGTACCTAGTTATTTACTCCATAATATAATCTAAATAAGTTTGAGCGAGTCATAATTTATTCAAAATTGCTTGTAACTTACGCAAAACTATGTTATACCTTTTAGTAAATCAAAACTTATCTCTTCCATGACTTAAAAATCCTTAAAATTGCTTGCTCATACTTTGTTAGGTACATGTTGACTAAGTATGGCATAGATATTGATTGCTTACCATCAGGCGGAATTACGGTCAATGCAAACAAAAAATAATTATAGAATAGAATAACGCTTACAAAATGAGGCATGGGCTCTATTACCCTTAGAGTGAAGTATATTCTATATAGTCTGTACATCGAGCATCGTCCTCCTGAAAGTGACGACTGGGCATAATAGCCATTATTAGCAGTGTACCAATAACTTGCAACTTTCGAGTTCGAGTATATTGACTCGGGGATATTTACTGTTACCACAATTATCGAGAAGGTAACAATGAACTGCTATCTAAATATGTATATGGTCGTATACGACTGTGTGCGCGTTTAAACTAGAAGGCCTTTGTAATCGACTTTAAATAAAGGAAAAAATAAATAAATAAATGATTATTACGAAGACAGTCTATAGAGGTACCACCTCTAATCAGCTATTTAATACATATATATATTATTTATTCATTATTAATTAATCATTCATTATTTATTTCTTCTGCTACCAATCTAGTGTAGGTGGTTCGCACTGATAAGTACAGTTCAATGAAACGAGAACTTTGTAATTCCTAATTTGAGAAGTTTTGTAATTCCTGTAACTTAGTATCAAGCACATATCTTACTCGACCCGTAATTCACTATTTAAATATATGAGTCGTATTACCTCATGACTGAGGGTCATGATTCCCCGCAGAATTAATTCGTTAGGGCAGTTCTCTTGGACAGATAAGTACATCGTGGTGGGCGCCTAGGTCCGTGGTCCTTCCGAAATATCTATGTACCTTAATCTAATACGTCATGTAATATACAATTCAACTACCCATAGAAACAAACAAACGTGCAAGTTAATTAACAATTTAATGGTGATACAAATAGACTACGCAACAGTTATGTAGTCCCGAGTTGAGACCGCCAGACGTGCTACAAACCAACACGACAAGTTTGTGCTCATTAAGCTCAGCTCTAGATGCCCGAAGCACCCGACATTCCAAGATTTGGTGTAAGATAAACCTACGTGCGGGAAACAGAGGAACTAAGAAACCTAGGACGATACGACTACAGCTGGATGATATAGTCCAAGTTCCTAAAACCCGCGTTAAAAGATTCGCCTCCAATTTCACTATTAGTATTGCGAAACCTTAAAAAAATAATATAACTCCTTTTCAGTGTCTCCGTTTCCTGCAATAAAGTCGATCGATTCTTACTGGGTATAATCAGCACCTTCAGCGAATTATAGTGAAGTGAAAATATATTTTGATTCAACAAAGTTCTGACTCGTGATGGTAATGACGATGCCTCCTTGATGTTTCCATCAACGGTTGTCAATCTGGTAGATATCAGTGACAAAGTTCGGGTTCTATTATTCTATTCCCATATTCTCGCCTATAATCCGACACATATTATAATGATGAAAGCCCTTAGTAGCGTAATTGCTGCCATCACTCCTGCGTCAAGTTGTCTTGTACACCATAGCTTGTTGCATATTCACCTGGACCTCGGCATTCAATAGAGAGCTATGCAATGTATATCTATCTATAATTACCATAGTATTGTTATCTGAGCGAAGCGAGTTAAAAAATTCAATCATTTATTATGACCTTATTCTCTGGAAATAATGCGTTTGAACTTACAGTAAGTAGGTAGGTATATATTTAAATATAATTTTATTTATTTGTATCTAATCTTTGTTAAAGGCCGCATATGACAAAGCAACCCTCTTTTTCTATTAAGAAACCATTTTTTGTTAGAATTTTCTTGCGAATTCAAAGATAACACGTAAACGGAGATTCTCATTTTGCAAGGGCCTTGTTTCCTTTTAACGATAGCATAAATTTTATTGTCCTGGTTTCACCCAAAGGTCGCATGTAGGTGGCATTTGCCAACTTCCTGCTTTTATTTATTTGCCGTTTATTGAAGAAAATGGCCCTTAAACTACGATAATGAAATTTTGAAAGCTATTTATGAAGTGCTAGCTTTTTCTATAAATATATGTGCTTATATAACATGTCTCGGACTACTATACTATTCTTATCAACAACAAAAACATTACAACTCAAAAACTGAGCCTCAAACATTTTAGACTCGCATGGTGAATTTCATTGTGAAAATTTTACCAATATGCACCTGGGTAAGCTTACAACGGGTAAATCATGGTTTCAAATACTAGTGTCTACTAGGTATTACTATTTTATGAGTGCGACTCGTGGACCCGTGTTAATCTGGAACAGAAGTAGCAGCAGTGTTTTTTTTCGAAGACATCTCTATTTTCGGTATACATATATCAAATTTTATCTAAAACGTTTTAGCCGTTTGGATAAATGATCGTCGTAATACTAAAGTATGTATATGGCTGGCATGATTCACGATGTATAATATAATTAACCCGCTATAAATGCATTATCGCGTATATTAATTTTATGCGCTACCCTCCTAAGGGGTGAAGAGGATTAGAGTAATAGGGTAATTCTATTTTCCCCAGAGTTTATAGTTAATTAAAGGGTACACGATTTAAACGTAGTTATCAGCGCTTTACGTTATTTAAAGATTTTGATTATTGTTAGCTGCTAACGTTTTTTTAGCTATTCAGTTTAAATGTATTATATATATTCAGCTTAATGCTAGCTTACTAATAATATATTAGGTTCAGACAGAGAGACTTATAGAGATTTTTTATAAGGTTCCTTCACCATCATTAATATGGGTGCATACTGAGTATAACTGATTCTGCCGTGGCCTATATCTAAATATATAAAACCCAAAGGTTACTGACTGACTGACGTAGTGATCTATCAACGCACAGCCCAAACCACTGGACGGATCGGGTTGAAATTAGGCATGCAGGTAGATGTTATGACGTAGGCATCCGCTAAGAAAGGATTAAAAAAAAAACACTTTAAAGTGGTAATATGGGGGATACAAGTTTTACTTCTTAATGCGACCGATGCCGTGAGCATCCACTAGTTTTACCTTAATCTCGTTATAATTATTGCGTTACTGAAAAAACACAACAGACGAAATTGTGTCACATACCATGTAGGTTTGTTTTTCGAAAAATAAAACAGCTTAGCAAACATATATGTATTGAGACTCCCAAGCGCATGTTTTACATGCAGAATGCAGCGATACAGTCAATGTGTTGCAAATGTTACGATACTTACCCCCGTTCTGGCTGAGCTCCAAACGTCGATTACAAAATAGCTCGCTGCAGCTTACATTTTCGAACAGAAAATTTGGTGTGAGATTGATGGTTCATGGATTGGTTTTTAAACCTTATTTAAGTTTTTTGATACGATACCCCTCATACTAAGCTTACGCTTGTATTATAGGATGCTAGATAACGGATATAATATACATATATAAGCAATGCAGCCAGCATTTTGGGTACGCTGTCTTTTGATAAAGTAGATTAGTTAGGTTGTATATATTTCGTGTTTATAATATTATTATTTTTATATTTGAAATGTATTTATTATGTAATTTTGTTGTTTAATAAATAATTCCCATATATAAGTACGCTTTATGTAGCGTGAATATAAAACCCATACAACTTGTATAAAATGACCACACATTTCAATCCGTAGTCAGTGCATAGACAATGCCACGTCTCCGCCAGACGGCCATCTGACAGTGTGACAGATTGAGGTCGACATTATTCCTTCTGCTGGCCTATTTAACTCGCCAGCGTTTTGGAAATAAATATACAGGCTGACCTTTGACCTCTCCATAATAGTGAACACTTGCTGGAAATAGGCTAATGTATTTTCACTCGTGAAACTCAGACAGGGTGATGATGTTAATGACGCGTTTATAGGTCTCCATAATTTTAAGTACCAAGCAGAGACATTCGGTATTTGGTAATTTCGTATTGCTCAAAAGCGTCTTCATGTGATTTTTAATGATAAAGGTAGCTACGTGTTTTGTGAAGCAATTAAAATAAAACAAAGCTTATTTAAAATATACGCTGTAGTAGTCAGAATTTTAATTATTTAAAAATAAGTAATGTAAGTATATTATGTTTTCAAAATCCAAATTAAATGATTTCGCAAAAATTACGTTACATTTTCTAACTCAGAATGAAAACCAAACGCTACAATAGGAAAAAGGAATTCTAAGCATTAAGATAAGTGCAGCGCCGAGGCTTGTTTGTGAATTGTGGTCGAGACTGAACTCGTATTCAAATCACGTCCGATTTAAAAGGAGCTGATACTTTATGTCCTTTCATGTGTTTTTTTTTATTAAAACGTGGTCAGAAATTATCTTTGCCAATTGGATATACCATTCTTACAAGAAGCAAAATGCACAGGGTCTCGGGGGTCATTTACTTATCCATACTATATTTGTTTATAAAAAAGCGAAATTTCTTTTTTGGTTGGTTTATTCATCTATTTATTCCTCTATTTCTTTTATGTCTTTTCTCCCTTCTTTTATAATAGGCATTACAAAAATTAAAATACGTTTGCAACAAATTGAAAGTAAACATAGAGCAACCTATGTATATAAACGCGTATCTACACTTAGGTGAAAATTTGCTGAACTGACAGGAGCCCGCCAATCTACAAAAATGCTGGCCATTTTCCTGTTTCTGTAAAGCCTAGCATTGTTATGCAAATATAGTTAATTCATTCCCATTCTAAACCTAGCTGTATGTGAGCTTTGATAAGAGTGCTTCCCAAATGGAAAGCATAGGTTAGTTATCCAGGTGCAAGCTCTCGGGAGCGTACTCAGTCACGTAATATTGATGTGTACTTTGATATAGGATTTGCTTTGTGAAGTTACGTTAGAAAGAGTTATACGATTGCGATGATTCTATGCCTTTTGCAAAGTACGTTGATGTAGTGAATTACTTCCACTGAATGATTACTTCTGTTTAACATGCTTTAAAAAATAATGTACTTACTATATACATATATACTATACTATACTTATATTTACTGTACTAAAATAATATACTGTAATGAAAAACAATAGTACGTTAGCGTTTTGTAAGCGCGTGCCAAAGACGTAAGCTGCAAACGCCAAGAATCGAATTGATTTATTTGCGTTCTGTAGGTAACCTGTATATTTAGATAGAATGGTACATTGATTCTTCTAAAGACTGACATTATAATTAACGTTCAAAAATTAAAATAATTGAAAAATAACAGCACCACTAATGCGACTGTCAATTGTCCCCACATACCTACGTAGGTCCCTGTGTATGTGGAAATAGCCGCCACAGTTACGGTTGCGCGTCGATCTGTCCAATCCAACGAATGGCCAAATAAAGAACACCAGGTGCCGTAGATTAGCTGTGATTGATTGGACGAGGCAAACGCTATTGTGCCATAGCGATGCTTGTAATACGGTATTTCCTATATTTTTATAAGTTTTTCACTGAGAAGAAATCATTACGATGAAAATATTACTTTAACAAGTGAATGATTGTACTTATATGTATGTATAAGAACTATCGAGATCATGGAAGTAATATCTATAATCTACATACATACTAAGTCCTTCAGTTGTATAATAAAAGGATAGATAGAAGGAAGAAACTCACAGTTTCAATTTAATTTCTCCCCTGGCCAGGAGTTACCATCAAAGTATAGACATATACGTTACACAGAATAAATACTCAGTATACATTATTTAAGTATCTACCTATAGCCTACCAATAAATCAAGTGAAAGCACGATCCAAAACAATCGTTTCCTATCTTCCCACTTAACCTATCGTGTTACAGGTATATCCAAAAGTAGGCACTTAAGCACTTACTAAAAGATTTCCTGTACCTTCTGTCATACTTACACTATGCCACAAAAAGCATACAGATGTTACCGGCAGTAATAAAGTGCGTACAAATTTATCTGTTCATTCGGCTTCTGATATAACACAGTCGTGGAGTGGACTTATGAACGGTGTTTCAGACAGACGATATTTCTAACTAAGCGCTGCCTTGAACGGAATCGTTACGTTGAGTAAGATGTAGGCAGCTTGTACAGGTTTTTGTATATCCTTACATGATGTTATAACGGGAGATTTATGTATCAGTTTCTTCATCATTTTTATTGATATATCTTTAGGTGTTTATGTATATATCAAAACATCACAAATAAAAAAAACATAAACTAACTTAATGCAGGTTAGAATTCGTCCTAGATTTCGTTTAGACTTCTTTCAGGTACCTTGAGATATTCAAGATTTAGAAAGCAAATAATAATAAAGGTGCAATAAAATTAACAGATACAAATAACAAAGTTAAGGAAAGAAAAATACGTACCGAAACAAGCTGTATCCAGCTCAATTGAAAAACAATGAAAAGTTCTAACAAAGCGCAATCTGACAAAAACCTCCACTGCACTTTATAGGCGCTTAGTCCAGCCTTTTTTCCATTTCTCTCTTACCTTTCAATTTTCGATGCCTTTTCTTTTTGCCGTGTTCGTATTGCTTTGCTCAGTGGAATGGAAATAGCGTAGCCACTTTACTATTGTTTGCATTTTGAGTTGATATTGTGTTGGAATCGAGATACCGTGCTCTACGTCATGCTACAATTGCAATATCGAGGCAATTCTCTGATATTAAAAATGCACGGACGGAGTTATGAGTACGAAAATAATGATTGTGCATCCGTGTATGAATTTTGGGATTCCGATTCGTGAATAGGTGAATTCCAATTAAGGTGATTTTTTATACTAAAACTCTAAATATAAAATGTCTATTCACTTTAATAAAAAAAGTATGTATATGAATAGTTCTGTTAAAATAATACTTTTATTACCCAGTGGTTCTGTTAAATGCAAGCAGTTTTAATTGTACGCGTAGTTTCAACAAACAACGACACATATATCTAAGAATAGGTACACACATAATGCCTACTTCTAAACATATACCTAAAACTCAAAGGTGACTAACATATATATCTATCAACACACAGCACAAACCACTGAACGGATCGGGCTGAAATTTGGCATGCATGTAGATGTTATGACGTAGGCATCCGCTAAGAAAGGATTCATAGAAATACCACTAAATGAAAAGGGGGGAAATAGGGGATACAAGTTTTACCTCTATATTTATTTATTTATTTACAAATTAATTAAAACGGCGCGAGCCAATTACATTAATTAATAAATGATGATATAATACCTAATTACAATACAGAGAACAAAACTAATAATACAAATAATTAAAATTGAGATAAAAGGTCATTCTAAATATGTTTGTTTTTTTGTTTAAATCTAAATATGTTGTTTATTCTATAAGCGAGCTAAGCCGCGAGCACCCACTAAATAAAGCTTTCCTAATACTTCCACTATAGTACTTACTTATATTATATTTTGGTTTGAGTAAAGTGCGTTCAATGCTAAAAATTTCACCGCGAAACTTATTTACGCTGTAAAGTCAATTAAAAAAATCTAAGGCATATTTCATGAAATGCTTTATCTGAAGATAGGTTCCACTGAACATATAAAAAATATATTTTGATGATCTCTAATAAATTGATTTAAATATTTCTTACTTAAGCACTTTTTTAAATGTAAATTACTTTTTTCTTTTACGAGTATCTATCTACCTTCAACTTTATAGGCTTTAATCTGTCTTTAAAATGTCCACACATCCTTACTTACTTGTATCATAAAATACTATTTTCCAACAAAGATCTCTTTAAGTAGCTAGAATACGTTTTCCAGGTATAATTGGAATCCCTAGTTCCATGTATTATTACTCTGTCAGCCTCGGGGCGGCTAAAAGTGTATTTTTACTAAAGCTTGTTCAACTACGAGTATTTTCGTTCTTGTTAAACATAATTTTATTTTTGTTACTGCGTTTCATGTTTAAAATAAGCGTTTCTTTAATAGAAGGATTACAATTATTTTTCTTAAAACTTATGTACTTAGGTACTTGTATGTATGTGTGTTGTCGGTAATGTTCTAATAGCCTCACAAACAAATTTGTTAGAAAATAACTGCTTGATATTTTTGTTCTGTAAAATTTAATTTCTGTAAAAAATACGAACGAATCTTTGATTTAATGTAGCCTGTTAGTCTAGATTGGATGAAACATTGATGGATGGGAAAGTTGGGGTCACGGCCAATTAATCTAGTGATTGATCGAAAAAATCGTTTTGCGAGTCTTTTACACTTAATTTGGTAGCGACGTCAGTGTCTATCTTCCATCGGTAATTACAACCATAAATTTAACATTGTTTGCATATTTAACTTAGTATTTTCTCGTAATCTTATTTTAGAGCCAGTGCCATTCTAGTAAATGCCTAGGGCTTACCTTTGGCTACAGTGTAGTTTGTACAGATGTCAGTGCAAACAAATTATCTTTACTATGTAATATTTGAAGAATTTTTATTTCATATTCTCATTCTTAAATTTTCTTAAATTAAAATTAAAGGTTTTTTACCGGTTCCTATATTATTAAAAAAAAAACCGGAAACCTCTTCTTCTTCCATTACAGTCAGAAAACGGTCCAGAATAGTACAAGATTCAAATTTTTTAATTCGTTATATCGAGAACCCTGACGAGGGTGTGCCTAGATTTCCCTATACCGCGCGCATAAGTCCCATTAGTCAGATACCAATTTAGCGAAAATGAAAAATTTTCACATGCGTCCCTGAAACTAGATTTCCCGCGGGTCATTTTAACTAGATTGCTTCTATCGAGATTGTAGGAACTGTAGCAGCCACGTCATTTTACCTGTCACGTACTAACTGTGCTATAAGTATAAGTAACATAGAGAGCTTTTAAAGTTTCGAAACTGTATCAAACAAAATTAAGCTAATTTTGCTTAGCTAAGCTAATACTTTTTGAGAATGTATGATCTTTTTCATCATTGTGCTACAAAGAAGCGCACAAATATTCTAACACTACTTTTGTTACATGATACTTTATGTATTGTTGTCCCTTCATATTTCCAAGATTTAAAAGCAAGTACTGCATTAACTCCGTAGTTCTGCTACTTCAAAGAGGCAAAAACTGGTGCCAAAAATTGAGAGCATGGCAAAGTGCAACACATTGTGCTACGCAGAGCTTTTATTGATAAATAGCCTCTTTGACCTGCCAGAAGTACCACAGATTTATTGATAGTTTCCCGGCCACGTAGGTAGTACTTTCTAGAACCCAATATCCGTGCCTATTTTTGTAATTCCATCCCCCGAGCTCATTGAATATTCCATCAGTCACAGTTCAAAGGAGATAATGAGGCTACCGATACAAAGAGAGAAATATCTACGATCCTTCAGATTCGACTACATGACGACATGAATAGAACCTAAAGGGTACTCGTAGCTCGTAGCCAATGATTTGTGATCGAAATGATTGTTGAAATTTGAATGAAAATATAGAGAGCTACGCCGTAGAGCTACTTGCGTAGACATCTACGCTGTTTGCCTTCCTAGAAGTCTACACTGATGCCTTATAGACAATGAGGTAATTTATTTTAAATTTCTTAAGTACCTTGACCTATATTTCTGCATATAATTCAAAAACTCAGGTGATATTTGATATAACTGAAGTTGATACAATACTGATATATAATTAAAAAATCTAAAGATCTTTTGTGGTCTCTAAAATTAAGACAATGAAACACATAAGTTTTGTCGAATCAAAAAGGTTAAACCCTAAAAGCTTTACATTAGTTTTCAGTACATTATTTACGTAGTCACAATCTTTGTAATTACCATCCCTGCAAGTTACAGCTCAGTAAAACAACTAAGCACGTAAATACAAATAACAGAGTTAGTGCGAGCGCCGCAAACTAACCTAGTTACAGGCGACAGAGTTACCTACAATATCTGGTAAAGGTTAACTAATGCGGGGTAAGGGTTAATTGAAAAATATACCAGTTAACGTAGAGAATGCGATTGATTTTTATCGCATTCTCTAACTAACTTTTATTTAGTAGTACTATAGTCAAATAAGGTGGTCAATTACGTGCCAAACTTTACAATTTGGAAATCTATAGTTGAATCTACGGAAATCTACGGTTGATGACGGAAATCCATATAATGATCATATCGTGAGTTGTTAATTAAATTTCTCTTTTTACATACCTAAATTTCAATCAATAAAAATAAGTAAAATATACAGAAATTCAACTAAATCTCACTAGCACGTGAGTGAGTCGTTTATTTCCTTACCTACCTTCGTAAACTGGGTAAACTATTACAGTTAGTGAATCCCAAAGTTTGTTGAAGATAAACACAGGTAGTAAATGGGGCAAATCTTGATGAAGTAACCTACAGATGTGGCCGACAACTTGTGCGATGCATATTCATGAAGGACTCGAAGTAATGTTGGTGGCCTCGTGTAAAGGACCTACTTTGCTGAGAACACGTGATTTTATACATAGGTACTTATGATTAAATTTATTGTGGCTCCCCTTAAAAATAACCTACAAATTATCAATTGTTTTGTTGTAGTTCTGAAACAGTCATAGCTACAATTGAGTGTAATTTGTCATTAAAATTATCGTAAATGTTACATATAACTATTTACATATATAATGTGCACAATACATGAAAGCTTTCATGTTGACATTGACATTTGTAGGTATGGTTAAAATGTTAAGGTGGGAGCCACAAGTGTCAGACTAAAAAAAAAACGTGTTAGTAAAATATTGTTTAAATTATGTACGTAAAAATCTTATAAAATAATACCATAGTTCCTCAGTAAAGTTGTAATTTAGTTGTGTTTAGTGTTAGTTAAACAGTGCAAGAGAGGATCGACGGGCTGAAGATAGGCAAGGACATTTAATTGTCGATTCTCTATTGTTTTTTTTTTAGGCATTTTGGGTGTTATTCTCAGAATATAC
This sequence comes from Macaria liturata, assembly GCA_964023185.1. NCBI lineage: Eukaryota > Metazoa > Arthropoda > Insecta > Lepidoptera > Geometridae > Macaria > Macaria liturata. The sequence goes on along the minus strand of OZ026825.1, from coordinate 10,056,485 downwards.
GATCCTATATCGGGGCTGCTTAGAAATGAGTAAAAATGGCAAAAATACATCTTACTTGAGCAGGTATTTCTATAGTGACCTATTTTGAAAAAAAAAAAAAAATTCATGCCATGACAGTGGGACAAAAGACTTAACATAAATGTTATACTTACTGTACTAAGATTGAAGTAAAAACCAATGTTGACGCTAAACCAAAAAAATATTAAAAATAAAGTGACACAGGTAAGACGGCCAGGTGAGAGCACTTTTCCCATGAAAATAAAGCTGTCTGGTTGCTAAGGGCCTTTTCTGTACAATTACCATAATCCCCTTGAGATTGCCGACTGAAAGGTGTTAGGAATATCAAGAAGATGGCAATTTATTTTTAGACTGGTACCTAATACTAAATGGACCGAAAGGTTGGATGCACGTATATGAGCTATTTTAAAGTAAGTAGTATATATTGTCACCAATGCACATTTAAATTTTTTGTCCAATTGTACAATAAACGGCAATTCTATAATTACGGCATATAAACTCTATTTTATCTTGAACCATGGTGTCGTAGTTCAGTCGTAAAGTGTTAAAAATTAGTATTATTTGAATCCATGACGTACCTACCAATTACTGTAGTGCCATATTAGAAAGTCAATGAAATTAATAAATAAATATTTCAGGACATATCACACAGCGCCATCTAGCCCCATACTAAGCTGTCGGAGCGAGGGGATTATGAGTACCATTGTCAGACATCATAGGGGCGTATAGCTAGGGTGATCGAGCAAAGAGACAACCAGAAATACAGGAGTACTGGTTTTATTACACACTTTCTCAGGCACCCAGAATATTGTACTAGACCTAGACAAACAAATGCAATGACAGTCAATTAAATTAAATGTCTTCAAGCAAAATTTTACATATTAACTGATAACAAAAGCTTTTCCGTTACTAAATTATTATACATTACTAGAAGTGTGCTTTAATAAACTCTCTGTGACTCGTATTTCCTCATGAGTGAGGGTCGTGACTCTTCCGCAGAATAATTTCGTTAGGTGAGTTCTCTTGGGCAGATACTTCGTGGCGGGTGCCCAGGTCCTTCCACGGAAGACACAATATGTCCTCGGAAATTGTGGTCCTCAAACATGTCGGTTTCCTCACAATGTTTTCCTTCACCGCTAAGCAAGTGCAAATCCACACATAACTTGAAAATACAAGTCATTGGTGTAGGGCCGGGTTCGAACCAGGGTGCGTCTGGATGAAAAGCAGACACTAGAACCGCTGAGCCACACTCACTTCAAATAATAATAAAATATAAAATGAAAATGCAAATCTATGCAATGCAGTAGCAACAGCAGCACTGCATACGAGTAGCTATACAGTAAAGAGCAAAAACAGGCGAGTTTGAAACCGTTCTCCAAACATACTTAGTTTGATACTCCGCAACAAAGCCAAGCACAATTATCACACGCTAGCAACGAGCAACTGCTTCTAATTTCTGAAATCACATTGCAGCGGGGCAAACTCGCGGAGAATACCAAGGAGAATTCACAATGTTTGTAGATCAGCCAGTTTAACCGAAAAAGTAATATTTTAGAATTGTTTACCAATATAAAAAAAAGTTATCAATTACACATATGCACGCTAAATATACTGCCATAATGTTCTTCGTCGAGTAATGCAAGTGTGCGCGTGTATCCGGGTAAAACGTGATATTTCCGAACATATAAACATTATTACTTTTTCATAATTACTATCCTGTTTTTTTTTCTAAACTAGGTCGGCACTTGACCATAGTTTGCCTGATGGTAGGCAATAATTATGATCTAAGATGGATCGTGCTTACCCAAAGTACCGGTATATACAATAAGTACCGGTTCACTCTCGCTTTGAAGATCGTTGGATTGTTCTAGGATGTATCTGTTTTGTGGAGTGCAGGTAGGTTTATATTTTTAATTACTACTACGGAAATAGTACGTATGACTATATGAACTTAAATTACATATCTATATAGAATGGTAAATCTACGATACAAACTAGACATGGTCCCGTAGTACTATGATACTAGCATGAGTATAATACCTAATAGAATTTTGCAGCATAATCTAGCCACATTTGAAACGTAGAATTCAATTTCGTAGGAAATAGAGCTGCGGGCTGCGGTTGCTTGCAATCATATTAAACTTGCATTTGAATGTCTTAAAGGTAAGAAAAAAATATAGTATTTGTTATTTTGAAAGGTTACTTTTTCACAGTTTACTTAGTTATAGTAAAAAAATGTGACGTTCACCCATGCGGTCCTGTACTAACAAGAGTATTACCGAGTCTGTTTTAACATAAATATCTTCCTCTAAAATGACAACATTGTCTGATTTATGGAGTAGTTATTATTACAGGAAGATATGATCAATCAATTGGTCAATCATCTATTTATTGACATAAAATACAAGAACATTAAAAAATAAAATTTACAATAAATAAATTAAATGGCACTAGTGTCGTTCTTAAGCGGCGCTTGCATCTTTTGATGGTCAAAAATAAATGTCCTTAACTTTAACTTAAAACCAAATAAACTTTGCGAGTTCCGAATCGGCGGAGGGATGTTATTCCAACATCTAGTCGCCGCATAGCGGAACCTACCCCTGAACGCCGCCGTGCCGTGACGCTCCGTGATGAGCTGCGCCGTGCACGGCCGAGAAAGTTGAAGCCTCGTTTTCCAGCTAAGCTTTTCAAATAAATAGCGTGGTTCTTTTAATTTGACTACCCCGAAAAGAAGAGCAGCCAGGTGTAGTTTGCGTCGGTGTAGCATTTTGAGGAGAGCATGTTTGTTCAAATAGGGCGTGACATGTGACCTCAACGGTATATCAAAACAGAATCTGGCACAGGCATTCTGAACGCGATTTGTGTCATCAATGTCAACTATACACACATCAACAAAAAACGTAGTACTTAGTTGTTTTAATAATTTACTTATTAATACAGGGTTTTAATTAAATGACACCCTTATAACTTAACAGTTGCATTGTATATCGTTTGTAACCTTATGCAAATGTAGTATTGAAAACGGAAAGATATTATCATAACCTGGACTGATGTCAGAATAAACTGATTTTTATTTATTATTATTTATTAAATGTAACCTGAAACTTTGCCCTTAGCTGACATTCACAATTTACTGTACTATTGTCTAGTGTTGGACTGACCTATCAAGACATCAAGACAATTTGACCATAAGTAGTATTACAGTTTCAGGTTTCAAGTGTTTACTGGATCCAGTCCCTAATAGTTGGGTTGACAGCTCGGCTAATATAGTAAAGTGAAGAGGGACAAGGCGTAATTAAATCAATGTTGTTTCTTGTTGACTAGTTAGATATGTATTATATAGTATATCTATATGCAAGATCGATAACAGTTGCCATGGAGCTAGGATGATGTATTAAGTAGATATAGTTTAGATTATAAATATCTTTTTATTGAAATAATTTATAGTGTCGTAGGAAACCAAAAGTTTATTTGGCGTAAAACAATCTCATGTAAATTAATTAACTGAATTCGTAAACTGTAGTTAAAAACTAGAGGTGCTCTGTGCGCGGGCCCCAAGGGGCCCGCGAGGGGGGTTCAATAAAGGGGGGGGGGGGCTCCGATATATATGAAAAAATATCCATAAGTCTCACGGGCAAAGTGATGATGAAATTCGGCCTTCAGCCTATCTTCTTCCTCGATTTGACATCACAGCACTTGCTCCGTCATTAAATTCATTTTGAACCATCAAAGTGATAGTGAAGCTCGGTCTTCGGCCTCGCATCTCCCTAACTTTGACGTCGCAAGTCCTGCACTTGCTCCGTTTTGTTCGGCCGTAGGCAAATGTATGGGATTTGCATTGAGATATTTTTTTTGTATGAAAGCCATCATTTTTTTTAACTATTGAGAACATGCATGCAGTTCACTCCAATATTAGTTCAAGCATCACCCCCTTATCTCTTATAGTTTCCGAGATCCTCTGGGGTACTCAAGGGTCTGATGGTCAAAGTGATGGTGATGCTCGGCCTTCGGCCTCGCATCCTCCTCACTTTGACGTCGCAAGTGCTGCGGTTCGGCCTTCGGCCTCACCGCATCACTTGCTCCGTCGTTTTGTTCGGCCGTGGGCAAATGTATGGGATTTGTATAGAGACATTTTTTTTTGTATGAAAGCAATATTTTTTTTTAACTATTGGGAACATGCATGCAGTTCTCTCCAATATTAGTTGAAGCATCACCCCCCTGTCTCTAATAGTTTCCGAGATCCCCTGGGGTATTCAAGGGTCTGATGGTCAAAGTGATGGTGATGCTCGGCCTTCGGCCTCGCATCTACCTCACTTTGACATCGCAGGTGCTGCGGTTCGGCCTTCGGCCTCACCGCAGCACTTGCTCCGTCGTTTTGTTTGGCCTAAGTCAAATGTATGGGATTTGTATGGAGCAGATTTTTTTTTGTATGAAAGCCATAAATGTTTTTAATTATTCGAAATAAACATGTAGTGGTCTCCAATATTAGTTCAAGCATCACCCCCCTATCTCTAATAGTTTCCGAGATCCCCTGGGGTACTCCAAGGTCAGTTCCACCTATCACCAATTTTTCATCGATTTTTCTTATTTTGGCTTCATACGTATACATTAGCTTCAAAAAACTGAACCCGACACCCCAGCAACATGCAGATCTGCTCTCCAGCCCGTCAAAAATTTGACATGTATGGCGGCCATCTTTATTTTTTGACATATCGAAATTTCGATTTCAGATATGGAATCTGCACCCCAAAAAACCCCCGGATGCAAAAATTCAGCTTGCTGCGGCCATTTTGAAATTCAGCCGCCATTTTGACGACGCCATCTTGGATTTTTGCAACCACCGGAATACGTCCCCCTAAGCCCTCTATGACATTTGTTCGAACACCCCCCACCTATCTCCAACCGTTCCAGAGTAATTCACATTTGAAATTTGTATGGCGGCCATGTTTTTTTGTATGGCGGCCATCTTGGCGGCCATCTTTCCTTCAACTACAAGCAGTTCTAACAAAAGTTAGTTCGAGCACTCCCCCTCTAAGTCTCATAGTTTCCGAGATCCGTTGGGGTACTCCAGGGTTTTTTCCACTTTCAGCTGATATCGGATTTTTCCCGAGGTCACTGAACCCCCCACTTTACAAAAATGTATAACACCTGGGGGGAAAACGACTCCTTCTGGGAGAACAATTCTGTCAGTCAGTCAATCAGTGGTAATTGAATTTTATATAATATAATATAACTAGTATTTTTGGGGCCGCCAAAGCGGCCCAGCGTTTAATTGGTAGTTTGGACTTTTAATTTTTTGTATAAGAAATAGAATTAGTATAAGTATTGCATTAAAAAAAAATTGGCGCTAGAAAAAGGGTAAAGAGATAAAATGCGGCAAAAAGTTGGCTGAGGATGATGATGATGATGTAAGATAATCTGTGACTTTGAATGACCAAGGCAGTCGAATGCAAATAAATCTCCATATGGGTTTGAAAACGCAAACTAATCATCAATCTGGGTAGGTTAGATATTTAAAAAAACTCGTGTCCAATTTGTTTAGGGCTGTAGATGATGATGATAAAACATTTTGTCAAAATGTCTCGAAGTTGTAAAAAATCAGTGACTATCAAACGGATGAAATGTCAGATTTAATGTAGTCAAAAGTTGGCTGAGGATGATGATGATTTGGTGTGATTTAAAACATACAACCAGTTCTCATCATTTGTACTTCGAGCACCAACCCTCAATCTCTAATAGTTTTCGTGTTCCCCTGGGGTACTCCAAGGTCTGATGCTCAAAGTGATGGTGATACTCAGCCTTCAGCCTTGCATCCCGGTCACTTTGACGTCGCATGTACTGCGGCTCGGCCTTCGGCCTCACCGCAGCACATGCTCCGTAGTTGTGATCCTCCAAATTTATTTGTATGAAATTTGTATGGAGATATTTTTTTGGATGACAGCAAAGAAAGTTTTGTATGATTGGTAACATGCAAGCAGTTCTCATCATATTTAGTTCAAACACCAACCCGCTATCTCTTATAGTTTTTGAGATCCCCTGGGGTACTCCAGGGTCTGATCGGTCTGAAGGTAAGTCTCCAGCCTCGTATCACCTTCACTTAGACGTCGCAAGTACTGCGGTTCGGCCTTCGGCCTCACCGCAGCACTTGCTCCGTCGTTTTGTTCATCCCTAAGAAAATGTATGGGATTTGTATGGAGCAAAAATTTATTGTATGAAAGCCAAAAATATTTTGTATGATTGGTAACATGCCAGCAGTTCTCATCATATTTAGTTCAAACACCAACCCGCTATCTCTTATAGTTTTTGAGATCCCCTGGGGTACTCCAGGGTCTGATCGGTCTGAAGGTCGGTCTCCAGCCTCGCATCACCTTCACTTAGACGTCGCAAGTACTGCAGTTCGGCCTTCGGCCTCACCGCAGCACTTGCTCCGTCGTTTTGTTCGTCCCTAGGAAAATGTATGGTATTTGTATGAAGAAATTTTTTTTTGTATGAAAGCCAAAAAAAAATTGTATGATTGGTAACATGCAAGCAGTTCTCATCATATTTAGTTCAAACACCAACTCGCTATCTCTTATAGTTTTTGAGATCCCATGGGGTACTCCAAGGTCTGATGGTCAAAGTGGTGGTGATGCTCGGCCTGCGGCCTCGCATCCCCCTCACATTGAAGTCGCAAGTACTGCAGTTCGGCCTTCGGCCTCACTGCTGTACTTGCTCCGTCGTTATGTTCATCCCTAGGAAAATGTATAGGATATGTATGAAGAAAAAAAATTTTTGTATGAAAGCCAAAAAAATTTTGTATGATTGAAAACATGCATGCAGTTCTCTCCAATATTAGTTCAAGCCTCACCTCCCTATCTCTTATAGTTTCCGAGATCCCTTCGGTACTCCAAGGTCAGTTCCACCTATCACCAACTTTTCATTTATTCTATACATTCTTGACACATTACTATACATAAGCACCAAAAACGTCAACCCTTCACCCCTGCAACATGGAGATCTACTCCCCACCCCCTCGAAAATTTCACATGTATGGCGGCCATCTTTATTTTTTGACATTTTAAAAATATGATTTCAATTATGGAATCTGCACCCCAAAATACCCCCGGATGCAAAAAATCAGCCCCCTGCGGCCATTTTGAAAATCGGCCGCCATTTTGACGACGCCATCTTGGATTTTTGCAACTATTTCCAAACGTCCCCCACGGCCCTCTATGACATTTGGTCGAACACCCCCCACCTATCTCCAACCGTTCCAGAGTTATAAGGATTTACAATTTGTATGGCGGCCATGTTTTTTTGTATGGCGGCCATCTTGTTCATTGGTTTTCCTTCACCTACAAGCAGTTCCTACCAATATTAGTTCAAGCACCCCCCCTCTATGTCTTACCACTTTCGAGATCCCCTACCCTACTCCATGACCAGTTCCACTTTTTCCAAGTTTCGGATTTTTCTCGTGGTCCCATAAACCATACCTATACGATGACATATGACACTTGTACCCCACGAAACTCCTTCCCGGAGAACTACTATGTCAGTCAGTCAGTCAGTCAGTGAGTGGTAATCCAATTATATATAATATTAACTAGTATTTTTGGGGCCGCCAAAGCGGCCCTGCGTGTTTTTGGGACTGTGTTGGACTTTTAATTTTTTGTATAAGAAAAAGTATTTGTATAAGTATTGCATGCATTAAAAAAAAATTGGCGCTAGAAAAAGGGTAAAGAGGCTGAGGATGATGATGATAATAGATAATCTGTGACTTAGAATGACCAACGTAGTCGAATGCAACTAAATATCCATATGGGTTTGAAAACGCAAACTAATCATATATCGCGGTATGTATTTAAAAAAAAATTGTGTCCAATTTGTTTAGGGCTGAGGATGATGATGATTTTGTATGATTGGTAACATGCAAGCAGTTCTCATCATATTTAGTTCAAGCATCCACCCACTATCTCTTATAGTTTTCGAGATCCCTTGTGGTACTCCAAGGTCTGATGAGGTCAAGGTCAGAGTGATGGTGATACTCAGCCTTCAGCATACGTATTAGTATTGCATTAAAAAAAATTGGCTCTAGAAAAAGGTTAAAGAGATTAAATGGAGAAATTTTTGAAATATGTATGAAGACATTTTTTTTTGTATGAAAGCAACTTTTTTTTTGTATGATTGGTAACATGCAAGCAGTTCTCATCATATTTAGTTCAAACGCCAACCCGCTATCTCTTATAGTTTTTGAGATCCCCTGGGGTACTCCAGGGTCTGATCGGTCTGAAGGTTGGCTCCAGCCTCGCATAACCTTCACTGAGACGTCGCAAGTACTGCAGTTCGGCCTTCGGCCTCACCGCAGCACTTGCTCTGTCGTTTTGTTCGTCCCTGGGAAAATGTATGGTATTTGTATGAAGAAATTATTTTTTGTATGGAAGCCAAAAAAAAATTGTATGATTGGTAACATGCAAGCAGTTCTCATCATATTTAGTTCAAACACCAACCCGCTATCTCATATAGTTTTCGAGATCTCTTGTGGTACTCCAAGGTCTGGTGGTCAAAGTGGTGGTGATGCTCGGCCTGCGGCCTCGCATCCCCCTCACTTTGACGTCGCAAGTACTGCAGTTCGGCCTTCGGCCTCACTGCAGTACTTGCTCCGTCGTTATGTTCATCCCTAGGAAAATGTATTGGATATGTATGAAGAAAAAAAATTTTTGTATGAAAGCCAAAAAAAAATTGTATGATTGATAACATGCATGCTGTGCTCTCCAATATTAGTTCAAGCATCACCTCCCTATCTCTTATAGTTTCCGAGATCCCTTCGGTACTCCAAGGTCAGTTCCACCTATCACCAACTTTTTATTTATTCTATACATTCTAGACCCATACGTATACATTAGCACCGACATCGTCAACCCTGCACCCCAGCAACATGGAGATCTACTCCCTACCCCCTCGAAATTTTCACATGTATGGCGGCCATCTTTATTTTTTGACATTTCAAAAATTTGATTTGAGTTATGGAATTTGCACCCCAAAATACCCCCGGATGCAAAAAATCAGCCCCCTGCGGCCATTTTGAAAATCGGCCGCCATTTTGACGACGCCATCTTGGATTTTTGCAATTATTTCCAAACGTCCCCCACGGCCCTCTATGACATTTGGTCGAACACCCCCCACCTATCTCCAACCGTTCCAGAGTTATAAGGATTTACAATTTGTATGGCGGCCATGTTTTTTTGTATGGCGGCCATCTTGTTCTTTGGATTTCTGGAACCTACAAGCAGTTCCTACCAAAATTAGTTCAAGCACCCCCCCTCTATGTCTTACCACTTTCGAGATCCCCTACCCTACTCCATGACCAGTTCCACTTTCTCCAAGTTTTGGATTTTTCCCCAGGTCCTTGGAGCCATACCTATACGATGATATATGACACATGCACCCCACGAAACTCCTTCCCGGAGAACTACTATGTCAATGAGTGTATATATATATATATGTATAGATGAATGAATGGTAATCCAATTATATATAATATGTAATAACTAGTATTTTTGGGGCCGCCAAAGCGGCCCTGCGTGTTTTTGGGCTTCTGGACTTGTTATTTTTTGTATAAGAAAAAGTATTTGTATAAGTATTGCATGCATTAAAAAAAATTGGCGCTAGAAAAAGGGTAAAGAGATAAAATGCGGTAAAAAGTTGGCTGAGGATGATGATGATGATGTTTGATAATCTGTGACTTTGAATGACCAAGGCAGTCGAATGCAACTAAATCTCCATATGGGTTTGAAAACGCAAACTAATCATTAATCTCGGTAGGTTAGATATTAAAAAAAAAAACTCGTGTCCAATTTGTTTAGGGCTGTAGATGATAATGATGAAACATTTTGTCAAAATGTCTCGAAGTTGTAAAAAATCTGTGACTATCAAACGGATAAAATACATATACAGATTTAAAGTAGTCGAAAGTTGGCTGAGGATGATGATGATTTGGTATGATTCAAAACATACAAGCAGTTCTCATCATATTTAGTTCAAGCACCAACCCTCTATCTCTAATAGTTTTCGTGTTCCCCTGGGGTACTCCAAGGTCTGATGGTCAAAGTGATGGTGATACTCAGCCTTCAGCCTTGCATCCCGGTCACTTTGACGTCGCATGTACTGCGGCTCGGCCTTCGGCCTCACCGCAGCACATGCTCCGTAGTTGTGATCCTCCAAATTTATTTGTATGAAATTTGTATGGAGATATTTTTTTGGATGACAGCAAAGAAAGTTTTGTATGATTGGTAACATGCAAGCAGTTCTCATCATATTTAGTTCAAACACCAACCCGCTATCTCTTATAGTTTTTGAGATCCCCTGGGGTACTCCAGGGTCTGATCGGTCTGAAGGTCGGTCTCCAGCCTCGTATCACCTTCATTTAGACGTCGCAAGTACTGCGCACTTGCTCCGTCGTTTTGTTCATCCCTAAGAAAATGTATGGGATTTGTATGGAGAAAATTTTTTTTGTATGAAAGCCAAAAATATTTTGTATGATTGGTAACATGCCAGCAGTTCTCATCATATTTAGTTCAAACACCAACCCGCTATCTCTTATAGTTTTTGAGATCCCCTGGGGTACTCCAGGGTCTGATCGGTCTGAAGGTCGGTCTCCAGCCTCGCATCCCCTTCACTTAGACGTCGCAAGTACTGCAGTTCGGCCTTCGGCCTCACCGCAGCACTTGCTCCGTCGTTTTGTTCGTCCCTAGGAAATTGTATGGAATTTGTAAAAAAGATTTTTTTTTGTATGAAAGCCAAAAAATTTTTGTATGATTGGTAACATGCAAGCAGTTCTCATCAGATTTAGTCCAAACACCAACCCGCTATCTCATATAGTTTTCGAGATCTCTTGTGGTACTCCAAGGTCTGATGGTCAAAGTGGTGGTGATGCTCGGCCTGCGGCCTCGCATCCCCCTCACTTTGACGTCGCAAGTACTGCAGTTCGGCCTTCGGCCTCACCGCAGTACTTGCGTCGTCGTTTTGTTCATCCCTAATAAAATGTATGGAATTTGAAGGAAAAAAAAAATTTTTGTATGAAAGCCAAAAAAATTTTGTATGATTGAAAACATTCATGCAGTTCTCTCCAATATTAGTTCAAGCATCACCTCCCTATCTCTTATAGTTTCCGAGATCCCTTCGGTACTCCAAGGTCAATTCCACCTATCACCAACTTTTCATTTATTCTATACATTCTAGACCCACACATATACATTAGCACCAAAAACATCAACCCTGCACCCCAGCAACATGGAGATCTACTCCCCACCCCCTCGAAATTTTCACATGTATGGCGGCCATCTTTATTTTTTGACATTTCAAAAATTTGATTTCAGTTATGGAATCTGCACCCCAAAATACCCCCGGAAGCAAAAAATCAGCCCCCTGCGGCCATTTTGAAAATCGGCCGCCATTTTGACGACGCCATCTTGGATTTTTGCAACTATTTCCAAACGTCCCCCACGGCCCTCTATGACATTTGGTCGAACACCCTCCACCTATCTCCAACCGTTCCAGAGTTATAAGGATTTACAATTTGTATGGCGGCCATGTTTTTTTGTATGGCGGCCATCTTGTTCTTTAGATTTCTGGAACCTACAAGCAGTTCCTACCAAAATTAGTTCAAGCACCCCCCCTCCAAGTGTCATAGGTTCCGAGATCCCCTACCCTACTCCATGACCAGTTCCACTTTCTCCAAGTTTCGGATTTTTCCCCAGGTCCCATGAACCATACCTATACGATGACATATAACACATGTACCCCAAGAAACTCCTTCCTGGAGAACTACTATGTCAGTCAGTGAGTCAGTGAATGGTAATCCAATTATATATAATATTAACTAGTATTTTTGGGGCCGCCAAAGCGGCCCAGCGTTTAATTGGTAGTTTGGACTTTTAATTTTTTGTATAAGAAATAGAATTAGTATAAGTATTGCATTAAAAAAAAATTGGCGCTAGAAAAAGGGTAAAGAGATAAAATGCGGTAAAAAGTGGGCTGAGGATGATGATGATAATAAATAATGTGTGACTTGGAATGACCAAGGCAGTCGAATGCAACTAAATCTCCATATGGGTTTGAAAACGCAAACTAATCTCAGTAGGTTAGATATTAAAAAAAACTCGTGTCCAATTTGTTTAGGGCTGTAGATGATGATGATGAAACATTTTGTCAAAATGTCTCGAAGTTGTAAAAAATCTGTGACTATCAAACGGATTAAATACATATACAGATTTAAAGCAGTCGAAAGTTGGCTGAGGATGATGATGATTTTGTATGATTCAAAACATACAACCAGTTCTCATCATATATACTTCACAAGCACCAACCCTCTATCTCTAATAGTTTTCGTGTTCCCCTGGGGTACTCCAAGGTCTGATGCTCAAAGTGATGGTGATACTCAGCCTTCAGTATAAGTATAAGTATTGCATTAAAAAAAATTGGCGCAAGAAAAAGGGCAAAGAGATAAAATGCGGTTAAAAGTGGGCTGAGGATGATGATGATAATAGATAATCTGTGACTTAGAATGACCAAGGCAGTCGAATGCAACTAAATCTCCATATGGGTTTGAAAACGCAAACTAATCATATATCTCGGTATGTATTTAAAAAAAAATCGTGTCCAATTTGTTTAGGGCTGAGGATGATGATGATTTTGTATGATTGGTAACATGCAAGCAGTTCTCATCATATTTAGTTTAAGCATCCACCCACTATCTCTTATAGTTTTCGAGATCCCTTGTGGTACTCCAAGGTCTGATGAGGTCAAGGTCAGAGTGATGGTGATACTCAGCCTTCAGCATACGTATTAGTATTGCATTAAAAAAAAATTGGCTCTAGAAAAAGGGTAAAGAGATTAAATGGAGAAATTTTTGAAATTTGTATGAAGACATTTTTTTTTGTATGAAAGCAACTTTTTTTTGTATGATTGGTAACATGCAAGCAGTTCTCATCATATTTAGTTCAAACGCCAACCCGCTATCTCTTATAGTTTTTGAGATCCCCTGGGGTACTCCAGGGTCTGATCAGTCTGAAGGTTGTCTCTTGCCTCGCATAACCTTCACTGAGACGTCGCAAGTACTGCAGTTCGGCCTTCGGCCTCACCGCAGCACTTGCTCCGTCGTTTTGTTCGTCCCTAGGAAAATGTATGGTATTTGTATGAAGAAATTTTTTTTTGTATGAAAGCCAAAAAAAAATTGTATGATTGGTAACATGCAAGCAGTTCTCATCATATTTAGTTCAAACACCAACTCGCTATCTCTTATAGTTTTTGAGATCCCATAGGGTACTCCAAGGTCTGATGGTCAAAGTGGTGGTGATGCTCGGCCTGCGGCCTCGCATCCCCCACACTTTGACGTCGCAAGTACTGCAGTTCGGCCTTCGGCCTCACCGCAGTACTTGCTCCGTTGTTTTGTTCATCCCTAGAAAAATGTATGGAATTTGTATGATGAAAAAAAAAATTTGTATGAAAGGCAAAAATTTTTTGTATGATTGAAAACATGCATGCAGTTCTTTCTAATATTAGTTCAAGCATCATCCCCCTATCTCTTTTAGTTTCCGAGATCCCTTCGGTACTCCAAGGTCAGTTCCACCTATCACCAATTTTTCATTTATTCTATACATTCTGGTCCCATCCCTATACATTGGCACCAAATGCGACAACCCTGCACCCCAGCAACATGGAGATCTACTCCCCACCCCCTCGAAATTTTCACATGTATGGCGGCCATCTTTATTTTTTGACATTTCGGAATTTCGATTTCAGTTATGGATTTTGCACCCCAAAATACCCCCGGATGCAAAAAATCAGCCCCCTGCGGCCATTTTGAAAATCGGCCGCCATTTTGACGACGCCATCTTGGATTTTTGCAACTATTTTCAAACGTCCCCCACGGCCCTCTATGACATTTGGTCGAACACCCCCCACCTATCTCCAACCGTTCCAGAGTTATAAGCATTTGAAATTTGTATGGCGGCCATGTTTTTTTGTATGGCGGCCATCTTGTTTTTTGGATTTCTGGAACCTACAAGCAGTTCCTACCAAAATTAGTTCAAACACCCCCCCTCTATGTCTTACCACTTTCGAGATCCCCTACCCTACTCCATGACCAGTTCCACTTTCTCCAAGTTTCGGATTTTTCCCCAGGTCCTTGGAGCCATACCTATACGGTGACATATGACACATGCACCCCACAAAACTCCTTCCCGGAGAACTACTATGTCAATCAGTGTATATATGGATGAATGGTAATCCAATTATATATAATAAGTAACTAGTATTTTTGGGGCCGCCAAAGCGGCCCTGCGTGTTTTTGGGACTGTGTTGGACTTTTAATTTTTTGTATAAGAAAAAGTATTTGTATAAGTATAAGTATTGCATGCATTAAAAAAAAATTGGCGCTAGAAAAAGGGTAAAGAGATAAAATGCGGTAAAAAGTGGGCTGAGGATGATGATGATAATAGATAATCTGTGACTTAGAATGACCAAGGTAGTCGAATGCAACTAAATATCCATATGGGTTTGAAAACGCAAACTAATCATATATGTATTTAAAAAAAAAATTGTGTCCAATTTGTTTAGGGCTGAGGATGATGATGATTTTGTATGATTGGTAACATGCAAGCAGTTCTCATCATATTTAGTTCAAGCATCCACCCACTATCTCTTATAGTTTTTGAGATCCCTTGTGGTACTCCAAGGTCTGATGAGGTCAAGGTCAGAGTGATGGTGATACTCAGCCTTCAGCATACGTATTAGTATTGCATTAAAAAAAATTGGCTCTAGAAAAAGGGTAAAGAGATTAAATGGAGAAATTTTTGAAATTTGTATGAAGACATTTGTTTTTTATATGAAAGCAACTTTTTTTTTGTATGTTTGGTAACATGCAAGCAGTTCTCATCATATTTAGTTCAAACGCCAACCCGCTATCTCTTATAGTTTTTGAGATCCCCTGGGGTACTCCAGGGTCTGATCGGTCTGAAGGTTGGCTCCAGCCTCGCATAACCTTCACTGAGACGTCGCAAGTACTGCAGTTCGGCCTTCGGCCTCACCGCAGCACTTGCTCTGTCGTTTTGTTAGTCCCTGGGAAAATGTATGGTATTTGTATGAAGAATTTTTTTTTTGTATGAAAGCCAAAAAAAAATTGTATGATTGGTAACATGCAAGCAGTTCTCATCAGATTTAGTTCAAACACCAACCCGCTATCTCATATAGTTTTCGAGATCTCTTGAGGTACTCCAAGGTCTGATGGTCAAAGTGGTGGTGATGCTCGGCCTGCGGCCTCGCATCCCCCTCACTTTGACGTCGCAATTACTGCAGTTCGGCCTTCGGCCTCACTGCAGTACTTGCTCCGTCGTTGTGTTCATCCCTAGGAAAATGTATGGGATATGTATGAAGAAAAAAATTTTTGCATGAAAGCCAAAAAAATTTTGTATGATTGAAAACATGCATGCAGTTCTCTCCAATATTAGTTCAAGCCTCACCTCCCTATCTCTTATAGTTTCCGAGATCCCTTCGGTACTCCAAGGTCAGTTCCACCTATCACCATTTTTTCATTTATTCTATACATTCTAGACACATTCCTATACATAAGCACCAAAAACGTCAACCCTGCACCCCTGCAACATGGAGATCTACTCCCCACCCCCTCGAAAATTTCACATGTATGGCGGCCATCTTTATTTTTTGACATTTTAAAAATTTGATTTCATTTATGGAATCTGCACCCCAAAATACCCCCGGATGCAAAAAATCAGCCCCCTGCGGCCATTTTGAAAATCGGCCGCCATTTTGACGACGCCATCTTGGATTTTTGCAACTATTTCCAAACGTCCCCCACGGCCCTCTATGACATTTGGTCGAACACCCCCCACCTATCTCCAACCGTTCCAGAGTTATAAGGATTTACAATTTGTATGGCGGCCATGTTTTTTTGTATGGCGGCCATCTTGTTCTTAGGATTTCTGGAACCTACAAGCAGTTCCTACCAAAATTAGTTCAAGCACCCCCCCTCTATGTCTTACCACTTTCGAGATCCCCTACCCTACTCCATGACCAGTTCCACTTTCTCCAAGTTTCGGATTTTTCCCTAGGTCCTTGGAGCCATACCTATACGGTGACATATGACACATGCACCCCACAAAACTCCTTCCCGGAGAACTACTATGTCAATCAGTGTATATATTATTCTGATATGGATGAATGGTAATCCAATTATATATAATAAGTAACTAGTATTTTTGGGGCCGCCAAAGCGGCCCAGCGTTTTATTTGACTGTCTTGGACTTTATATTTTATGTATAAGAAATAGAATTAGTATATAAGTATAGCATTAAAAAAAATTGGCGCTAGAAAAAGGGTAAAGAGATAAAATGCGGTAAAAAGTGGGCTGAGGATGATGATGATGTTAGATAATCTGTGACTTAGAATGACCAAGGCAGTCGAATGTAACTAAATCTCTATATGGGTTTGAAAACGCCAACTAATCATCAATCTCGGTAGGTTAGATATTTAAAAAAAATCGTGTCCAATTTGTTTAGGGCTGTAGATGATGATGATGAAACATTTTGTCAAAATGTCCCGAAGTTGTAATAAATCGGTGACTCAAACGGATAAAATACATATACAGATTTAAAGCAGTCGAAAGTTGGCTGAGGATGATGATGATTTTGTATGATTCAAAACATACAACCAGTTCTCATCATATATACCTCAAGCACCAACCCTCTATCTCTAATCGTTTTCGTGTTCCCCTGGGGTACTCCAAGGTCTGATGCTCAAAGTGATGGTGATACTCAGCCTTCAGTATAAGTATAAGTATTGCATTAAAAAAACTTGGCGCAAGAAAAAGGGCAAAGAGATAAAATGCGGTAAAAAGTGGGCTGAGGATGATGATGATAATAGATAATCTGTGACTTAGAATGACCAAGGCAGTCGAATGCAACTAAATCTCCATATGGGTTTGAAAACGCAAACTAATCATCAATCTCGGTAGGTTAGATATTAAAAAAAAACTCGTGTCCAATTTGTTTATGGCTGTAGATGATGATGAAACATTTTGTCAAAATGTCTCGAAGTTGTAAAAAATCTGTAACTATCAAACGGATAAAATACATATACAGATTTAAAGTAGTCGAAAGTTGGCTGAGGATGATGATGATTTGGTATGATTCAAAACATACAAGCAGTTCTCATCATATTTAGTTCAAGCACCAACCCTCTATCTCTAATAGTTTTCGTGTTCCCCTGGGGTACTCCAAGGTCTGATGGTCAAAGTGATGGTGATACTCAGCCTTCAGCCTTGCATCCCGGTCACTTTGACGTCGCATGTACTGCGGCTCGGCCTTCGGCCTCACCTCAGCACATGCTCCGTAGTTGTGTTCCTCCTAATTTATTTGTATGAAATTTGTATGGAGATATTTTTTTTGTATGACAGCAAAGAAAGTTTTGTATGATTGGTAACATGCAAGCAGTTCTCATCATATTTAGTTCAAACGCCAACCCGCTATCTCTTATAGTTTTTGAGATCCCCTGGGGTACTCCAGGGTCTGATCAGTCTGAAGGTTGTCTCTAGCCTCGCATAACCTTCACTGAGACGTCGCAAGTACTGCAGTTCGGCCTTCGGCCTCACCGCAGCACTTGCTCCGTCGTTTTGTTCGTCCCTAGGAAAATGTATGGTATTTGTATGAAGATTTTTTTTTTGTATGAAAGCCAAAAAACAATTGTATGATTGGTAACATGCAAGCAGTTCTCATCATATTTAGTTCAAACACCAACTCGCTATCTCTTAAAGTTTTTGAGATCCCATGGGGTACTCCAAGGTCTGATGGTCAAAGTGGTGGTGATGCTTGGCCTGCGGCCTCGCATCCCCCACACTTTGACGTCGCAAGTAATGCAGTTCGGCCTTCGGCCTCACCGCAGTACTTGCTCCGTTGTTTTGTTCATCCCTAGAAAAATGTATGGAATTTGTATGATGAAAAAAAAAATTTGTATGAAAGGCAAAAATTTTTTGTATGATTGAAAACATGCATGCAGTTCTTTCTAATATTAGTTCAAGCATCATCCCCCTATCTCTTTTAGTTTCCGAGATCCCTTCAGTACTCCAAGGTCAGTTCCACCTATCACCAACTTTTCATTTATTCTATACATTCTGGTCCCATCCCTATACATTGGCACCAAAAACGTCAAATCTGCACCCCTGCAACATGGAGATCTACTCCCCACCCCCTCGAAATTTTCACATGTATGGCGGCCATCTTTATTTTTTGACATTTCGAAAATTTGATTTCAGTTATGGAATCTGCCCCCCAAAATACCCCCGGATGCAAAAAATCAGCCCCCTGCGGCCATTTTGAAAATCGGCCGCCATTTTGACGACGCCATCTTGGATTTTTGCAACTATTTTCAAACGTCCCCCACGGCCCTCTATGACATTTGGTCGAACACCCCCCACCTATCTCCATCCGTTCCAGAGTTATAAGCATTTAAAATTTGTATGGCGGCCATGTTTTTTTGCACGGCGGCCATCTTGTATCCACATTTTCATCACCTACAAGCAGTTCCCTCCAAAGTTAGTTTGAACACTTGGAGCCTACCTCTTCTGGTTTCGGAGATCCACCTACCTACTCCATGGTCAGTTCCACTTTCTCCAAGTTTCGGATTTTTCTCGTGGTCCCATGAACCATACCTATACGATGACATATAACACATGTACCCCACGAAACTCCTTCCCGGAGAACTACTATGTCAGTCAGTCAGTGAATGGTAATCCAATTATATATAATAGTAACTAGTATTTTTGGGGCCGCCAAAGCGGCCCAGCGTTTAATTGGTAGTTTGGACTTTATATTTTTTGTATATAAGAAATAGAATAAGTATAAGTATTGCATTAAAAAAAAAATTGGCGCTAGAAAAAGGGTAAAGAGATAAAATGCGGTAAAAAGTGGGCTGAGGATGATGATGATGATGTTAGATAATCTGTGACTTTGAATGACCAAGGCAGTCGAATGCAACTAAATCTCCATATGGGTTTGAAAACGCAAACTAATCTCGGTAGGTTAGATAATAAAAAAAACTCGTGTCCAATTTGTTTAGGGCTGTAGATGATGAAGATGAAACATTTTGTCAAAATGTCTCGAAGTTGTAAAAAATCTGTGACTATCAAACGGATAAAATACATGTACAGATTTAAAGTAGTCGAAAGTTGGCTGAGGATGATGATGATTTGGTTTGATTCAAAACATGCAAGCAGTTCTTATCATATTTAGTTCAAACACCAACCCGCTATCTCTTATAGTTTTTGAGATCCCCTGGGGTACTCCAGGGTCTGATCGGTCAGAAGGTCGATCTCCAGCCTCGTATCACCTTCACTTAGAGGTCGCAAGTACTGCAGTTCGGCCTTCGGCCTCACCGCAGCACTTGCTCCGTCGTTTTGTTCGTCCCTAGGAAATTGTACGGAATTTGTATAATTTTTTTTTTTTGTATGAAAGCCAAAAATTTTTTGTATGATTGGTAACATGCAAGCAGTTCTCATCATATTTAGTTCAAACGCCAACCTGCTATCTCTTATAGTTTTTGAGATCCCCTGGGGTACTCCAGGGTCTGATCGGTCTGAAGGTTGTCTCCAGCCTCGCATAACCTTCACTGAGACGTCGCAAGTACTGCAGTTCGGCCTTCGGCCTCACCGCAGCACTTGCTCCGTCATTTTGTTCGTCCCTAGGAAAATGTATGGTATTTGTATGAAGAATTTTTTTTTTGTATGAAAGCCATTAAAAAATTGTATGATTGGTAACATGCAAGCAGTTCTCATCATATTTAGTTTAAACACCAACTCGCTATCTCTTATAGTTTTTGAGATCCCATGGGGTACTCCAAGGTCTGATGGTCAAAGTGGTGGTGATGCTCGGCCTGCGGCCTCGCATCCCCATCACTTTGACGTCGCAAGTACTGCAGTTCGGCCTTCGGCCTCACCGCAGCACTTGCTCCGTCGTTATATTCATCCCTAGGAAAATGTATGGGAAATGTATGAAGAAAAAATTTTTTTGTATGAAAGCCAAAAAGTTTTTGTATGATTGAAAACATGCATGCAGTTCTCTCCAATATTAGTTCAAGCCTCACCTCCCTATCACCTATAGTTTCCGAGATCCCTTCGGTACTCCAAGGTCAGTTCCACCCATCACCAACTTTTCATTTATTCTATACAATCTGGACCACTACGTATACATTGGCACCAAAAACGTCGACCCTGCACCCCAGCAACATGGAGATCTACTCCCCACCCCCTCGAAATTTTCACATGTATAGCGGCCATCTTTATTTTTTGACATTTCAAAAATTTGATTTCAGTTATGGAATCTGCACCCCAAAATACCCCCGGATGCAAAAAATCAGCCCCCTGCGGCCATTTTGAAAATCGGCCGCCATTTTGACGACGCCATCTTGGATTTTTGCAACTATTTTCAAACGTCCCCCACGGCCCTCTATGACATTTGGTCGAACACCCCCCACCTATCTCCAACCGTTCCAGAGTTATAAGCATTTGAAATTTGTATGGCGGCCATGTTTTTTTGCACGGCGGCCATCTTGTATCCACATTTTCATCACCTACAAGCAGTTCCCTCCAAAGTTAGTTTGAACACTTGGAGCCTACCTCTTCTGGTTTCGGAGATCCACCTACCTACTCCATGGTCAGTTCCACTTTCTCCAAGTTTCGGATTTTTCTCGTGGTCCCATGAACCATACCTATACGATGACATATAACACATGCACCCCACGAAACTCCTTCCCGGAGAACTACTATGTCAGTGAGTGAGTGAGTCGTAATCCAATTATATATAATATTAACTAGTATTTTTGGGGCCGCCAAAGCGGCCCAGCGTTTAATTGGTAGTTTGGACTTGTAATTTTTTGTATAAGAAATAGAATTAGTATAAGTATTGCATGCATTAAAAAAAATGGCGCTAGAAAAAGGGTAAAGAGATAAAATGCGGTAAAAAGTGGGCTGATGATGATGATGATGATGAATGATGTAAGATAATCTGTGACTTGGAATGACCAAGGCAGTCGAATGCAACTAAATCTCCATATGGGTTTGAAAACGCAAATTAATCATCAATCTCGGTTGGATATATAGGTATTTATTTATAAAAAACTTGTGTTCTATTCGTAGATGTTGATGATTTCAGGTGAATAATTCCTATATAAATGAAATTTGTTAGACATAGATACCTACTTATTATAATATAAAGTACCTACCTACAAGAAAAAAGCAGTTTACGCATTTAAGTTAAATTGGCATGAGCATAGAGTGTATGTATATTTCTGACTTGATTACTTTCTGTTAACATGTTCTTAATTAATATATAAAGCGAGTTATATTGTTCATCTACCTATGACATTTTGATTTTTCTAATAAATTCTCCAAATTAAAATTTGATCAGAGATGTATTTATAAATTAATAATAAAAACATGATCCATATTTAAACATTTATAATTTATTTGCAATCACTATTTTTCAATAAACATCATATAATTATTGTAGAAAAAAATTGTCTAGTTGACACAGGACTGGTGTTCCATTGGCCGACGTGACAGTTGATTCCTCGATCTGTAAAAAAAATATAGTTATAGAACAATTATTACTGAATTATAAATACAATGGATAAATGTTTTTCCGGAGAAAATAGAATAACATGTCTTAGTTAATTATTATAATCATACTTTTTTTTAATTTAATGTAGTTTCTTAATGATTTAAATGAATTATTTTGGCTTTAAGATAAAAAAATTGGGTGCATTTTATTTAGTTGTTTCAAGTGATAATCATTTTCGATACAATTTCATTCTAAATATAGATTTCTCATCGAAAGTCATTTACACATTATAGGTATATACTACATACAAATGGAATGATTATTAGTTGATAATATCAATAAATCACACATAATGTATACTTATGTAGATTTCTCTAGTGTATTCTGTTTAGTATGCATAAAATTTACCTGTGTTCGTGTTGTGATTCTTTAGTTCAAATGCTTCTGTGGTATACTCCCGCAAAATCTCCATCGGTTATTGATGAATTCTTGTAATCAGAGCCGGTAACCTGTGAATCATTATAAATTCACATTTTAATTAATGTATGGTTATTGGTAACTAACACAAAATCTTCAAGGGTATTAATTTTCAATAATAATACATAAACTAAACATATTGGTTTATGAGTACAAATAAACAAATCTTATTAGTTTGCGTTAGTTACCAACAACCACGAAATAGATATGCGATGAGTCACTTTCCAACGCACCTTAAATTATTTTCAAATTTATTTTTGAAAAAAATTTGGAGGTATGACTCTGACGTCGTTTTATTTTAATGTGGTATCCCCATGTAGGCCTAGTCCACACTAACTACTTACTATTTACATTCTATCTACTTCTATTTGATAATACTTGTTCTATTGGTTAGTGTAATGAGTGAATTAGTGTAGTTGAAGTTAATCGTGTCAATGGTGTGTTCTATCTATATCGTATATCTAAATAAATAATACATTATACAATTTACGAATAACTACGTATTAAAATTATTATATATTACCATATAATATACATACAAAAATTAATGGATTTCAGGTCTATAGAACAAAGTTCTGCTTAAAAATACTAACAGCTACTTACTATGGCTATCTTTAAATCTACTACTATATAAAATAAATAATTTGACTTAATTTATAATAAACGACGTCTAAAAGTACAAATGGTAACTCAAAAAGTTACCATCTACCTAATCTAAACATGCGTTACTACCCAATCTAAATATGATGGAATAGTAATAATGATCTATAAATTATGTAAGTTATATAGAAATTCATGAAAGCAATATAGCCAATGCCACAAACCTCGGCTTCAAGTAAGTTAAAATCGAGTGTATCATTAGTAGATATACAGGCACACAGCCAGACAAGGAAAACGTTTGTAAATGAATATAAAGTAATCGGTAAATAACAGAGCGGCGTTTGTTAGATTGAATGACATTCGAATTGGTAATTGATAAAAAGTAAATAAGGGCAATAATAGAAGTTATTAGGCTAATAATCTCATACCGAACGATATTCGCACATAAATAAGTTTAACAGAGTATGGTGGAACCAAATGTATAGATGAAAAAAGCGTAATGTGATTTGGTCAAAGAGTCGTGACGTTTGTGGTGGTCACACTGGGATGAGCATGTAGTACGAACGGTACGTAAGAGAAGTTCAGTGAAGTATGCATGTGTTTGGATACATGATGTATGCGTTTGTATGTCTAAACGAACGGATGAGTGTGTGTATGTCAATGAATGAATGAGTTACAAATTCGGGAGTGAATGTTAGTCTGTGGGCGAGTGTGCTTGTGAGTTAGGAGGAGAGTGGGTGCATCTATGTGAGAGTGTGTGTGCGAGAGAGCTTTCGAGCGAGGAGGTGGAAAGGTGCGTGTGTGTGTGAAGTATGTGTGCGAGTTACCTGCGAGTGAGCAGGTAAATGGGCTCATGTGTGTGTAAGTGTGTGTATGCGAGTATATGCGATAGAAAAAAAGGTGGGTGCATGTGTGTGTGCAAGAGTGCATGAGAGTGAAGAGGTGGATGGATGCGTGTATGTGAACCGTGAGTGTGCGTACGAGCAAGGAGGTAGGTGAGTGCATGCGTGTGTAAATGAGTGTATGAAAACACGTTTTTTAACAGCAATATATATTATTATTATAAATTAAAACTATTTTATTTATCTGGAAATGGTGGTTTACAATTATCATGAATAAATGCTGGAATTTTAAAATAATGTTAGTTCAAAGAATAATTAAAACAGTTTATAACACAAAAATATCACTATACAAATTTATGTATCATTTTGAAAACTACACACTAACAATACATATAATATATCAATTTTTCGAATTATCATTATATAAAGAAAGTCGATAAATGGTAAATGTATTTGAATAAGTCAAATAATACAAT
Source organism: Macaria liturata (assembly GCA_964023185.1). Classification (NCBI taxonomy): domain Eukaryota; kingdom Metazoa; phylum Arthropoda; class Insecta; order Lepidoptera; family Geometridae; genus Macaria; species Macaria liturata. The sequence goes on along the minus strand of OZ026825.1, from coordinate 10,032,467 downwards.
TTAATCAATATGTTATTATACAATACCAAACTATTCGAGTTATTTTAGAGTCCGTATGTTATATAATTTTAGTATCTAAGACTTAAGAATCTAAGACATAAAGTAAGTACAAGTATTGAATGAATTCATCTATGTTATTAAATACAATACATTGCATAGATAATGACTTTGTTATTATTTTTTTATCATTATGTTAGCTCATACGTTCAGGTGTTATACTGCACCTATATCTTCGTATTACTTCTTCGGCTTTTGTTGTCGTTTTGTAAATTCCAGGTAATTGTTCTTTTTTGTGACTTGCGTAGAGTGGTTTCTTCTTATTAATTAATGCTTGCATTCATACCGTTTCGAAAACTTCATAAAATTATTAATTGGATTATTTTGCTGTTTGTACTTTGCTTGTGTGGTGATAAGTCCTTGTTCATTATAGTTGGCAAACCAGTTCAATTGTATCAAAACCTTGGGTTTTGTATTCATGTCTCTGTCGCGTTAATTTTCATTTGATCAGAACTCAGGAATGAAAGTTACATTTGTAACCTGGTGCGGAAAATTATAAAATCTATTTGGAATAGACAGTTGCTTCTACCATGCGATGTTATTTTTTCAATTTCTCCGGGGCCAGCGGTGAGTTCATTATTATCTGTTATTTGAAATAGACATTTGCTTCTACCATGCGATGTTATTTTTCTGTTTCTCCGAGGCTACCGATGAGTTCATAATTATCAGATCAAGTAGAGAACGATGCGCATGCAGATGAATTATGAATGTAGGCATTTTGTGTTTTATCACTTCGTTTGTTCTTCTGATTTTCTGTGATGATTCTTGAACAAACTAAAAAAAACTTCTAAAAATCTTGAAGAAATTGCTTCTTGTATAGTGACTGAAGCACGCTTCTTGATGTTCTTCATGGTGGTGATTCTTAAAACGATTGCTTTTTTGGTGTCTTTTGTTTTTATTATTTTAATCATTTTTTTGTGTTTTTTTTTTATAATTTTTTTTTGTGTTTTTTTTTAATCATTTTTTTGTGTTTTTTTTGTCTTTGTACTTTTTTTATCTTTACCACTTATCACTTTTTTTTTCAAAAGACACTTCTTTTTTTTTCATATTTTTAAACACAATTTGAACATCAACATATTAAACTTAGTTAATACAAAAATATGTGTAAGTAATTACAATTAAATGTTTGTAAAAATAGTTATTAGAGAGTCGTGAAGATAAAATATGTATAATTTTAAATTATATAGATTTTTACAAACATTTGATTGGAATTACTTATACATATTTTTGTATTAACCAAGTTTGATATGTTGATGTTCAAATTGTGTTCAAAAATATGAAAAAAAGATGTGTCTTTTGGTTTTTTTTATCATTTTTTTATGTTTTTTTTTGTCTTTGTACTTTTTTATCTTTACCACTTATCACCTTTTTTTTTTCAAAAGACACTTCTTTTTTTTCATATTTTTAAACACAATTTGAACATCAACATATTAAACTTGGTTAATACAAAAATATGTATAAGTAATTACAATTAAATGTTTGTACAAATCTATATAATTTAAAATTGTACATATTTTATCTTCACGACTCTCTAATAAAAAGATAAAGAATCTTTATTGATAAAGTAAAGTTGTAACACAGGTATAAGTACTAATATCATAGAATATGCTACACAAATTACAATATCTCGTCAAATTGAATTTATAACATTTAGTTTTAATAAATAATTCAGTTTTAGTTTAGTTTTAATAAAAGTTTTAAAAAAAAATACAATGTCTAGTTTTATTAATAACATAATGTCAATTTTTGTTATTAAATAAAGATCATGTCAAACAATAATAGGTATGTAATCATACAAAATGTAAACTTAAATAACTATTTATATAACTGCACACAATATGGAAACACACGTCCAACTTAATTTTAATTAAAAAATAAGTGGAGTGATATTTAAGTAGTTGTAATTGCACATCTCACTTAATTTCAATATGAAGTTAATGGAGCGCAAATACAACATTTATTGAAATTAGTTAATAGTATTGTTATAATAGCATAATATAATGACGTACTAATAATAAGAATACACACTTATACATACATGCGCCCGCCAACCGCCTCTCTCACACAAACACTCACGCTTCACACACACGAACCCATCCACCTTTTCACTCTCATGCACTCTCGCACACACACATGCACTCACCTTTTTTTCTATCGCACACACTCGCACATACACACTTACACACACATGAGCCCATTCACCTGCTCACTCGCAGGTAACTCGCACACACACTTCACACACACAAGCACCCTTCCACCTTCTAGCTCGAAAGCTCTCTCGAACACACACTTTCACATAGATGCACCCACTCTCCTCCTCACTCACAAGCACACTCGCCCACAGACTAACATTCACCCCCGAATTTGTAACTCATTCATTCATTGACATACACACTCATCCATTCGTTTAGACATACATACGCATACTTACATAATGTATCCAAACACATACATACTACACTGAACTTCTCTTATGTACCGTTTGCACTACATACTATCCCAGTGCGACAACCACAAAACCCGCCCACCCACCCTCACGACTCGTCAACCGAATCACACCACGCGTATTCAATCTATACATTGAGTTCTAAACCAAAACTCATGATAAACTTAATAATATGCTAATCTATTCGGTATGTGATCAAAAACCCTAACCAACTATTATTGTCGTTACGTACTTATATCAATTACCTTTATTCGTATGCCATCAGATCTAACTAAACGGTAGCTACAATTATTCAACGATCAATTTACATTCATTCACCGCAGAATTCACTTATTGGATGTAAGTCTGGATATGTCCCTAATGAATGTACTGGAGATTGACCGAACTATGAAACTTTTGGTCAGTATTATTGACGGATTTACTGACATAAACCTACATAACTAAAATATTTTATAGTCATTTGACAGTGTTTTGTATGTAAAGTGTAGAAAAATACATGATTTAAAAAAGGACTTTTCGTCAAATACACGACAAAACATGATTTAAAATAATTTACCGACCGAAATGAAGCGAGACGAACAATTTTATATAACTTTCAAGAGTCGTAGCTGATTTACTTGATTAATTCCGATATTATTTTGTTATTTGCACAGGGTTTCCCATCGATTACGCGATTATCATTTATTAATATTTTGATTGAATCCCTATCTTGCACTCTACCTAGAGCTACGTACAACTGGCCGTGGCTAAATATATCAGAACGCAAATCCACTCCCACCCTCGAAATAGTCTGGCCTTGTGACTTGTGTATGGTCATAGCATATGACACCTGGAGAGGGAATTGACGACGTTCCATCTCGTATGGGCTACCCCGTTCTATAGGTGCCTTAAAGAGGATGCGAGGTATTAAATAAGGTATGTTCTCGTAGCAACCTCTTTTACGGACTGTAATCAAATGCGCCGATGTGTCTACTACTATTACTTTAGTCCCGTTAACTAAGCCGTCTGCAAAACTAAGATTCCTAATAATCATGCAGACACATCCTACTTTAAGCTTTAAATCGTGTTCAGGAACCCCCGGGGGTTGGATTCTATTCAAAAAATCGGGTCCGAGGTACAGTTGGTCCGCGTCATCATTGGCAATTCTATCACTCGAGTAAAAATGGAGCAAGTCTCCTGACACGCGATCTAATATAATTGAATTTATTTCGCGAACGGCATCATTGCGGGTGCAAAGTATTGCGCGTAGTGATGCTACGTCGTTTTCTGGTAATATTGCGTATGGGAAAACATAGTCTATTAAGTCATCTAATTCAGTTACGTGATCGATCATATGTAAAGAGACGATTTTGTGAATGCTTCTACCGACAGGTAATGAAATTGTGGGCAGCTCATTGGACCCCAGTTCAAGAATAAACTTTGCGTACTCAATATCGTCTCGACATCTTTGCGATGCAATCAATGTGAATTTTTTAATCTGTGGCCATAGCGGGGACTTTTTCAATGATGAATTTAGGATATCTGAATCAGTTTTGGCATCTACAACTACTGGCGGGATTTGTCTAAAATCTCCTGCAAAAATGATTATTTTACCTCCAAATATTGTTTTTGATTTCATGAGGTCTTGCAAAGATCTGTCGAGCATGTGAATCAAATATTTATGTGCCATAGGGGCCTCGTCGTAAATTATGATTTGAGCTTGATGAATTAATTGTCCCCTCTGAGTTGAATTGCTCAAATTCCAGTTTGTAGTATCGTCTATGACGTCTAATGGAAATTTGAACATTGAGTGTGCGGTAGAAGCATTCTCCAAATTTTGGGCCGCTATTGCTGACGATGCCACACATATTACGACTGACTTTAAACAGCCGCGAACAAATGCTGATATAGTATTAAGCAATTGTGTTTTTCCTGTACCTGCCGGACCGTCTATGAAAATGGCGCAAGGATTTGATTCGCGGAAATTGTCATCTGTGCAAAGTTTCCTAATATAGTCAAACACTGATCGTTGTTCGGATGAAAGCCTGGGTAACCATTCATCGACAACAGACTTTTGATGTTCTACATCATACTCGACAAGCTCCCTATCTAGTTCTGTTGATTCGTCATCAACCTCCGGAAGACCTAGGTCGCCTAGACTCAAACTATGCTTTTGTAACCACCTACTAATGTCCCTCAACCCTAAGCTGTATGATTTTTCGAATTCATTGGGGAATCTGTGCAAATAGTCTTCGCAAAGTTGATTTTTAAATGTGTCCCACAGTAGCGCAACTGGAGCACCATTTACAGCCAAAAGAACAAAAAACCTGCGCAGACGGTGGCCAGTGAAGAAAGTTACTGCTTCTGTCATGCAGGTAATGTATTCGGTTTCGCTGTCACAAATACCAACAGCTTTACACGCCTCTTGAAAGTTTTCATGCTGTTGGCCACCAAGATTTAAGAGGTCCGCATATCCACGGCACGGAAACGCATTTAATAGTAATCTAAGATAAAATTGTTCGCCGCGCGTAGGGCTGACCCAAAATAATCTACAAACCATGATTCCCCTTTGTCTCTCTGTAACGTATTTGCCGTTTGTTGTTTCATGTATAGTAACTTTGGTGGTGGGTTTCTTCGGATGCACAATATACCTTTCATAGAAATCTGCATATGTTAAACTATCGAATTCTGCACCTAACGGTCTGTTAAAGTATGTGAGTAAATCGGACGATTCGCGGTTGACATTCGCTTCCTGGCCAGGTTTGAAATATACTGTCTGTCTGTGATCTAGATGGACTGCCAGTTGCTTAACATTAGGTTCACGGGAAGTTACGTCAAATTCTAATATTCTCCAAGCCGCGTCGCTGGAGCCTATATATCTTTTCGTGACGTAATCTTCAATTTCGTTAGTTGGTTCCTCAACAACAGCAACACGCGCTTCATCAGGCCCTTTAGTCAGGTATTTGAAAAGATATTTTACTACATTCCGGTGCGAGGAGACTTCAATATTAATGTGAGCATCATATTTTAAAAGCAAACTGGCATTGTATGGTACCGTCCATGTTTCATTCACTGTAACTTCTCGATTTCTGAATTTAATTACGCCTTCATTATTACTATTACGACGCAAGTGTACAAAACCTCTATCATCTATAAATGTTACGTCGGTTTCTTTTTTTGGGAAGCGTTTGTTACATTTTTGTTTTTCTCTATCGTAACACGGCAAATTGTCTCTGTCTCGCCCACACGGCCCATGTATCATGTGCTTTAAGACAGCTGGACGCAATCTGCCTTCGGCTTCCTTGTCATCAGGAATGTCGGCGCGACACACCTTATCAATATCCAAGTTATTCTTTGGGCCTCCCCCTTCGACTCTAAAGCAAATGTGGGCATGAGGAAGACCTCTTTTTTGAAATTCAATTACATGAGTCAAATACTCTACTTTTCCAAACCAAAGGCCGGATCGTATGTCTCTAATTAAAGCAAGGAGGCGTAAATTAAAAACTCTTGCACAAATTAATGGATTAGGGGGGCGTTGGCCAGCTGGTATTGAATTTTGTATTTCTGGCCAATTGGGATTACATGTGAATGTAACAAAATACGAGGGAGGTCCCATTCTATTAACTAACGCGATGCAATCTAAATATTTTACTTTCATGTATCGTGGCCCCCCAGTAAATGAATATGGAAGGTACACACGGCCAGGGACTATACCTTCACCTTGAATGCTTTCATCGTTTTGTATTTCATTCAAAGGTGCCATTCTAAGCTCAAAACTATTTTTCTGCATGTTAAGTAAATAACGCAAACGTTCTTCACTGATTCTACAATACATATCGACCATCCATTCCTCGGATAGCCGACCGAGTTGAGAAAACCGACTATCTGATAAAAGAAGACACCTGACGTATCGAGCCTGAGTTAGCTTGTGTTCGTTGCGGTCAAGCTTCGTACAGTACCACCCTGGAGTACCAGCTGGATAGAGGAGCGGGTAACCGAAAGGTTCATACAAATTGTGCATAATGTCAACTGTATGCGGTTTTTTGTCTCCCACTTTCCATATGGCAATAGAGCGTGGCACGTACTGTTCCCTATCAGTGCTAATAATTGCGGCCACTTCCGAACTAAACATGGGCATGTCGCCTAAAATATTTCCATGGGTAGCTCGTGAAGTTTTCTGAAACATAATATATGCTTCATCGGAAGCCTCTGCACCTAATCTTTTAAAACATTCTATGAACGGATTAATTGAATGTAAAAAGTGAGTAATCGACCGAACGACATCTATATCTAAATTCTTATTTCTAGCTAAGTTCTCGCGTTCAGAATTGTCGTTAATATACAGGCCTATGTTATTTACACTCTGATTGTAAGCTAAATCAAAGACGCGGTGGTATGTACGACCCTGAATTTTAATGAAGGATAAGCCATCCGGATGTTGAAATCCGTGTGTGGTCCCTAAAGCTGAGAATGCAAACAAATTGTTGTAAGCGCGCGGTCGTTGCAAAAAACTGTGATGCGAATAAAAATCTTCTGTTAAAGGTTCGAGCGTCAAGACGTTATTCGCGCCTGAAGAGCAACACCACTGTGACCTAGAACGTTCCTCTTCAAACAGAGGAGCGTTACAATGTTGACAGATGTACGTGTTTGGTGATTTGAGTGACTGATTCTTAAGAGAGAACGCTTTAACAGAATTTAATTCGTCGCCCCGTTTCTCGCCTACCAAATTACTTGACCTACGTAGTGGAATGTCGACATTCCTCGATGTTTGGTTATATTGAGCACTCGTCTGTTGTGTAATTTGTGAGTGTGTAGTTTGGTATTTTTTTACGGCTTGTAAATTCACACCTGGATTTTTTTTTGTGTATTTTCTAACTGCGTCGCGATTTGTTTGTGGGTGTGTAGTAGTGTATTTATCTACTGAAGTTCTGTGAACGTCGGGGTTTTTAGAAGTATATGTTTGTACAGATTTTAAATGTATTTCGGGCTTTTTAGCTACATACATATTTACAGCGTCCAGGTGTGCGTTGGTTTTTGTTTTTCTAGGCCCTTTTTTAACTTTTTTGGGTCGCCCTCGTTTTACGGAAGTACTTGGTTTATTTTGTAAAGATTCTAATGGCTCTAGCGCAACTACTGGTTTACAATATTTTAATTTCAGATCGCCTACTTTTTCAATTACTACCACGGGTTGATTATCTGTAATCGATTTAAAAGTGTTTATTGGCGCGGCTGTCTTTTTTTTTGTGGCAGTAATTGAGGGCATCCTCAATTTAACTACATCAGCATAAGATGATGGTGTAGTTAAAATAGAGCATGATTTGTCACTATTTTCACTAACTGAAGTTTGAGTTGGAACGACAGTCAAAGATGCAACAACGTTGCTTAACACCAGCCCAGTATGAGAAACTGAACTTCTGCTACAAGAAGTTCGTTGCGAATCTATTATTTCAATATCTGGTTCGACAGAGCTGCATTGGGTCAAATCAGAATCTAATACCAATGTTGGTGTGGCTGGGCTAACAATCGATATCCTATTTAATTCATATTGATCTTCGTACCTACAGCTATATTTGATCAGAGTATTCGCTAAGGCTTGTGTTGAATTTAGTTCAAAAATTCTGGCCACACCATCTGAACTACTTTCATTTAATACATTTACTGCATGACTATTGAACAAATAATATTTCCTATTCGATTGATTATTAAGTGTGTATCTGTGTGTCCAAAATGATACAGTGTACCCACCACCAGTAAAAAGACAACCATCTTTACTGTCGTCCCAACTTTCATTAAACACTAAGTTGTCTAAAGTGTTTTTTAGACGTAGCTTATAAATATCCTCATTATTTTTGCACGTTGGATACAAATCCGTTGTTAAGTAGTTGCGCTCTACTTTATAATCTACGTTACCGATTCTCAAATCGGTCGGTAATTCATCAGCAGATAAATACCTACTCTCTACATAAGCGGGGATACGCGGCTCTAATTCCATATAAAGGTTGTCGCCTTCTGACAGGACGTGATTGAAATCGAAATCTAAAACATTCGATATGGTTTTCGCGTGAAGAATAGCTATAAATGCATTTGCCGTGCATTGTCTAGAAAAGCCCTTGTACCTTTCAACATTACCTTGATGTGTCTCTCCTGTTAAAAATGCAAATATTAGTTGTAGACATAGTTTAAACTCGCATCTTTTACCATAGTTATTGCTTACTAATACAGGGATAATAATATATATAATATGTCGCTTAACTACCGAGATCCTATTCATCATTTACTTTTTCCACCATCAGACCCTGAGCACCATGCAGCTTGGAAGAACGAATTTAGAATTAATAAACTCAAATAAATACCTAATAAAATGTAGACATTTTATAGTATTTTTGATATCAATAGGAATAGGTAGGTACTGATCATTTTGTCAACTATTTAGTAATTTTAAACATAGCAAGGGGAGCGACTGAATGAGAGTTCATTGCCTTTGATTTTATCCTAAAAATTTAATGAAAAACTTGCAAATCTAACAGAGGTATTATAAAACTTTCGATTCAATACAAATAGCTAGATACCAAGTAATTAATTTTGGCATGTTCTTAGCGCCATCTATGCTTGTTAATGTGAACTAAATAACATAGCCAATATGATTTTGATGTCCGAAATAATATGAAAATAGTAAAGTATTTATATCCCACATATTCATTGATTATATTTGTATTTTCAGTCTTTGATTTAGATATCAATAGGAATAGATTCTGAACATTTTATCAACTACCTATTAGTAATTTTAATCATAGCAAGGAAAGCGGGACTGCGTGAGAATTCATTGACCTCTGATGTTATCCTAAAATTTAATGAAAAACATGCAAATCTAACACAGAGGTATTACAAAACTTTCCATTTTACACAAATAGTTAGATACTGTACAAACTTAACAGAGCTAAAAAAAATAATATTGCGAGGTTAAATATTTGCTCACTAACTCTACCTAAACTCCAATCATAAAACCAAAATTACTTAAATACCTGCAGTTACGGCGATAATTTCTGGATAGAACCGACCGCGACGTGGAGATTTCTGCAAATCTTCAGGAGACGAAGTATATCCGCGTTTCATCTGGGAAAAGTAATAAAAAAATGAACATCGTTGTAAAACACGTATCATTGTACCTAATTAACAGCCGATTTTGACGCACTTTCGAGTTTAAGCTTCCCGTTTTAATATGCCATTAGCAGAGCACCTAATCTAAAGCTCGCTACAACAAAAATAGAAAAAACGGCACACAAATTTGAAATGAAATATCGGAAATGAAAATATCGAATCCACTGATGAATTTGATAACTACATTTGTAACCAACTTCAATGTAAGTATGTAAATAATGCCGAATCAAAAAAGTAATAAATACAATACATATACACGATTAAACTACATATTTCTTCGTATTCATCGTAAAAAGTTAACACAAAAATTGTTTGAAAAACAATATGGCGCACATGACGCTTAATAAAATTACTTCAAAATGCATTAATAATTGTTTAATGACTATTTTATACATACCTTGATATTCTGTGGTCTTCGAAATTACTTATGCACCTGAAAAACATAATATACACAATTTTTAACACGGTTTTACATATTTTTGTGAATTTTTTCGGAATAAAAAATGCTCACCTGAACAAGCCAGATTCATAAGAGAAAGATTCCTTTTAATTTCTTCTAAAATCGGTAACTTTTTTACCAACATAAGAAAACTAATCACAATATGGCGCGAATAAAAACTGTTTTTTACAATCCTGATATTAGCAATTTCTCAATTTCTAATAATGTGAAAATAAATGTAAATAATATTTATAACATATATATCTATTAGTTATAAATTATTTGATATGTTAAATACCACAAATAAATTATTATTTGAAAACGCATTTATTAATTTTATAATATTGTATCACTGTCAATCTGTCATGAAACGTCATTGTCAATAGCTTTGCTTTGTTGACATGACTCATTTTCAAATTTTATTTTGAAAAACAGATCTTTTCTTTTACATACCGAAATCAGATAAAATTAGGTAACTAAATTTCATCTTCAAAGTCGTTTATAAGGAAGAATGAAGAAAAGTAAAATGTAGGCCCTATTTCCAAGTTTTTATCGAGTGAAACACCTCACAGTCAAATCACTTCGAGCAATGTGTTATGCCAGAAAATGGAAAGTTTTTAAAGCTAAAATTCACTTTGAATGTAAGTATTAACTGATATACAAGTCCTTTAACCCATATGATTTAATACAGGAATATAATTCTCATTCTACAATGTCAACATTGTCCCTTCTATTTGAATTTAGTTACCTCAAAGGCCTAAATTTTGAATAAATAACTTACTCTCATGTCTTCTATTTACAATTACTATATGTACTTTATTGTATATTTGTTACTTACCACAAATAGGTATAATCATTTGAGTTATTACAAACATTTGCAGTCTTGTCTTTATTAGGCACATTCCAAACATTGTTTTGAGAACATAAACCTGATATTTCATTATGATTTTAGTAGCAAATAACACATGGAAGGACGCAGTGGAATGAAAGCAGACTTGAGGGCTGCGAATCACAAATTGGCAGTAGCAGTAGCTTGTTCCAATAGCTAAGGCCAAGACACATTTTGGGAAAATATATGTACGTATAAATTGATTTTACAAGACTCATACCTATCTAAACTCTTATTGCAGGGTTATAACTTTATTTCTTGATAATGAATTGTTTTCAATCATCTGTCTTTCTTCCTTTTCTCATGAATTTGACATACAGGAAAACTGTAATTAGTTTTGAAGTTTCAATCAACAAAAATAGAAATATGTAATTTTAATCCGTGACTAATTACTCAATACAAACACAGTAAAAGTAATAACAAAGTTTACTTTCCAAGGTCTTGTCTTTATTAGGCACATTCCAAACATTGTTTTGAGAACATAAACCTGATATTTCATTATGTTTTTAGTAGCAAATAACACATGGAAGGACGCAGTGGAATGAAAGTAGACTTGAGGGCTGCGAATCACAAATTGGCAGTAGCAGTAGCTTGTTCCAATAGCCAAGGCCAAGACACATTTTGGGAAAATATATGTACGTATAAATTGATTTTACAAGACTCATACCTATCTAAACTCTTATTGCAGGGTTATAACTTTATTTCTTGATAATGAATTGTTTTCAATCATCTGTCTTTCTTCCTTTTCTCATGAATTTGACATACAGGAAAACTGTAATTAGTTTTGAAGTTTCAATCAACAAAAATAGAAATATGTAATTTTAATCCGTGACTAATCACTCAATACAAACACAGTAAAAGTAATAACAAAGTTTACTTTCCAAGTGCAGCCCTGCCTTTAGGATTGAATAAACTGATGAGAGATGAGACTGGATTGTTTGACTATCTGATCCCACTCTCCTTACTTCTATGTACAGTTGTGAATTTTCTTTATTAGGCTGATTGGAAACATTGTTTTGAGAACATAACTTGATGTTTGATAATTTACATTGACACTATTGTTGGGACAATCCCTTAGTGACCATGGCAAGAAGACATAATGACATTTGCATCTGGGTGGTTCTGATAATATGTTAATATAGGCCGCCCTCTGTCCCAATACTATGATTTACATATTTTATTCATACTTGTGTTCTTTTGCTATTGGTGTACAATAAAGAATTCTTGATTGATTGATTGATTGATTGATTGATATAGGCATTTGTATAAATAAAAAATAACAGCTTCCGAATTTATAACATTTACGCAAACTATCTTAGAATCAACATCTTATAAAAAGGATTTAAATTTCCTATGTATGTGTAAATAAATGTGATAATATTTATCATAATTTGATAAACAAAACCTTTTATATGTGTCTGTACCTAAGCTGTAGAATGATGATAGCCTATATATGATTCCATTTATATTAACATAGGTAAATATGTGTCGAATCAACTTAGGAAACAGTACTTACAAATTTTATAAAAGAATGGGCATCCAAATATTTTAGAAAAGAACAAAAAGCATGACTGAGAGGCCATGTAGCTACATACTTGCAAGACATTATGTGAGGTTTCAGTTTAATCTTGAAATCCTACTTGTTTTATATTAATAATTTATTATATTATTAATTACAGATGCTGCCTGATTTATGAAACTCTATAATGCTGAAGAACATCATTATATAAAGCCTGTGTCTACCATCTGCTGAGTATAGACCTCCTCGTTGTGCTTCACAGTACAATCTCCAGCCAATTTAATTCTTTTTTTTTACGTAGGATAGGTTTACATTTGACTACAGCCTGCCTGTTGTTAAGCATTGCTGCAGTCAAGGGTGTAACACGTTTGCCTTATTCAGCTCTTACCAACATGTATAGAAATGTTATTTGATCTTTTTAATCTTTTTGTCTGTAACAGTAATGATTGACAAACCAATTTAAACTTTGCTATAAAGTTTATTAAGGATATATGGTATAATAATAATAACTAACAGAAAATCAATATGTAAACCTTTTTCATTCAATGTTACCAAAAGAGCTTATTATATTAATTATGAATATTAACCACTATCCATAAAAGGTAGAAACATTTTGGTAAAATTTTAGAAGAGCATTAGTATTCATTAGAATTTGGCCAGATGTCATATTAATTAACAAACTTTAGATTTAAGAGAAACATTTACTTAAAAAAGTGTAAAAATAAAGGGTTTTATTTTTCTGTAGTTTTAATCTTAAATCTAATCTCAAATTCTTATACAATTAGGTACATAACTTACATATTATGTGAAAGTTTAAAATTTTGGTAAGTATATAGGTACCTACTCTTAAAATATATTTTTTTCTTAATATAATGCTTCACTATATTTTGCTTGATTTTAGCCATTCTTGTTGCTAACTCAGAGGCTTACACTTTACTATATCTTGCCTGATTTTAGATATTCTTGTTGCTAACTCAAATAAGTACCATAGTAGGTAACAATAAAACATCAAATTTGATGCAAATACCTAGTAGGTAGATACCTACATAAATATCGTGATTAAGTACAATATTTTGTTCATGTGCTGACAATCAGTTTGCATAGTACACACGATTATAGAATAAATAAATAATATACGTAGGTAGGTACTTGTTGGAGCGTCACAACCCGCTGCCAACATAACGGCGGGACAGGTCGACGTCCAATCAAAGAGGTTCCCGCCAACGCCGACAGGTGGCAGCACGCGCGCCAGAACATCGATACCCGCACGCGCAATCAGTCAATACATAAATACAGTCCACTCACGCCATACTAAACTCGTGTTATTTATCCAAGGCACCCCAATACGACCGAGGAATCACGTACAGTTTTGGTCTTTCGAGTTACTATGAGTCTGAATAAATAATTAGCGCCACTGTACATAGTATTACGGAACAAAATTGAAGCGATTATTTTATCGTTTTTGATATTTAGTACATCAGAAAAACCATAGATGGCGTAAAATTCAAAATCAACACATATAGCTATGTATTGATATGATACTTTATAATGTCTGCGGCTATAAATCAATTACATAATGTAAGTGCTACGAAATAACAATAATTAGGTATGTCCTTGTTTGCTGGTATTTATCACATAAATCAAACTGTGCGGATGTTTTAGTAATTAAATAGAAAAAAATAATAGCTTGGCGATAGGCCTCACTACCTACCCTTTTATAAAACATTAGCAAGCTTTGCTTTGATAACTACCTAACAAGTTTAGCATCAACACACAAAATAAGAAGTCGAAAAAAACTAATAATCTTATCATTGAATGCGTGTCAAGTCAACTGCCATAAATTATATCAGTATCCGTGACAACAATAAAACCAAAAAATAATAGGTAGGACTTAACTGGCTGGCCTGTTAGCTTAGTTGGTAGTGGCTCTGCCTTCTAATCTAGAGGTCGCGGGTTCGATTCCCGCATGACACAAGTATTTATGTATGTACTTTAAAAATTTATAATTACTTGTGTTGAGTCTGGTCGTTTGTACGTATAATAAGTATGTATTTACAAAAGAAAAGTATATAAATATTATATCCGTTATCTAGTACCCGCGACACAAGCGTTTGCTTAGTGTGGGCTAGATGGCGCTGTGTGCAATGTCCCGGAATATTTATTATTAATTTATTTATTCACAAGAACATCTCACTTAAAATGGACACCGCAATAAACCTTCTCATGCCCACAAAGCTATTGAACGATACCTAACCCATACGACATTTAGCTTCTGATCTGACAAATGTAAAAAAACACCTTTTGTGTCAAAAGGGACACTGGAATCGGTCTTCTCGTCTCCAAAAACCTTTATAACGTTACCAAACATGACATTTACCTGTCACATTGACAAGACCACCACTAATGTCAAAAAGCACTTCGCATTAAATTAAATTAATTAATAACTAAATCTCCATATGGGTTTGAAAACGCAAACTTATCATCAATCTCGGTAGGTTAGATATTAAAAAAAAACTCGTGTCCTATTTGTTTAGGGCTGTAGATAATGATGATGAAACATTTTGTCAAAATGTCTCGAAGTTGTAAAAAATCTGTAACTATCAAACGGATAAAATACATTATACAGATTTAAAGTAGTCGAAAGTTGGCTGAGGATGATGATGATTTGGTATGATTCAAAACATACAACCAGTTCTCATCATATTTAGTTCAAGCACCAACCCTCTATCTCTAATAGTTTTCGTGTTCCCCTGGGGTACTCCAAGGTCTGATGGTCAAAGTGATGGTGATACTCAGCCTTCAGCATATGTATTAGTATTGCATTAAAAAAATTGGCGCTTGAAAAAGGGTAAAGAGATAAAATGCGGTAAAAAGTGGGCTGAGGATGATGATGATGATTTAGATAATCTGTGACTTTGAATGATGTCGGCAGTCGTATGCAACTTAATCTTCGTATGGATTTGGAAACGCAAACTAATCATCAAATTCGGTGGGATATATATAAAAAAAAAACTGGTGTCTTATTGTTTAGGGCTGTAGATGATGATGATGAAACATTTGTCAAAATGTCTCGAACTTGTAAAAAAACAGTGACCATCAAACGGATAAAATGTATATACAAATTTAATGTAGTCGAAAGTTGGCTGAGGATGATGATGATTCTGTATGATTCAAAACATACAACCAGTTCTCATCATATTTAGTTCAAACACCAACCCGCTATCACTTATAGTTTTTGAGATCCCATGGGGTACTCCAAGGTCTGATGACCAAAGTGATGGTGGTACTCGGCCTTCGTCTCGTATCACCCTCACTCAGACGTCGCATGTACTGCGTCTCGGCCTTCGGCCTCACCGCAGCACATGCTCCGTCGTTGTGTTCATCCTAAGTCTTTTGTATGAAATTTGTATGAAGACATTTTTTTTGTATGAAAGCAACTTTTTTTTTGTATGATTGGTAACATGCAAGCAGTTCTCATCATATTTAGTTCAAACGCCAACCCGCTATCTCTTATAGTTTTTGAGATCCCCTGGGGTACTCCAGGGTCTGATCGGTCTGAAGGTTGTCTCCAGCCTCGCATAACCTTCACTGAGACGTCGCAAGTACTGCAGTTCGGCCTTCGGCCTCACCGCAGCACTTACTCCGTCGTTTTGTTCGTCCCTAGGAAAATGTATGGTATTTGTATGAAGAATTTTTTTTTTGTATGAAAGCCCAAAAATATTTTGTATGATTGGTAACATGCCAGCAGTTCTCATCATATTTAGTTCAAACACCAACCCGCTATCTCTTATAGTTTTTGAGATCCCCTGGGGTACTCCAGGGTCTGATCAGTCTGAAGGTTGTCTCCAGCCTCGCATAACCTTCACTGAGACGTCGCAAGTACTGCAGTTCGGCCTTCGGCCTCACCGCAGCACTTGCTCCGTCGTTTTGTTCGTCCCTAGGAAAATGTATGGTATTTGTATGAAGATTTTTTTTTTTGTATGAAAGCCAAAAAAAAATTGTATGATTGGTAACATGCAAGCAGTTCTCATCATATTTAGTTCAAACACCAACTCGCTATCTCTTATAGTTTTTGAGATCCCATGGGGTACTCCAAGGTCTGATGGTCAAAGTGGTGGTGATGCTCGGCCTGCGGCCTCGCATCCCCCACACTTTGACGTCGCAAGTACTGCAGTTCGGCCTCCGGCCTCACCGCAGTACTTGCTCCGTTGTTTTGTTCATCCCTAGAAAAATGTATGGAATTTGTATGATGAAAAAAAAAATTTGTATGAAAGGCAAAAATTTTTTGTATGATTGAAAACATGCATGCAGTTCTTTCTAATATTAGTTCAATCATCATCCCCCTATCACCTATAGTTTCCGAGATCCCTTCGGTACTCCAAGGTCAGTTCCACCTATCACCAACTTTCCATTTATTCTATACATTCAAGACACATTCCTATACATAAGCACCAAAAACGTCAACCCTGCACCCCTGCAACATGGAGATCTACTCCCCACCCCCTCGAAATTTTCACATGTATGGCGGCCATCTTTATTTTTTGACATTTCGAAAATTTGATTTCAGTTATGGAATCTGCCCCCCAAAATACCCCCGGATGCAAAAAATCAGCCCCCTGCGGCCATTTTGAAAATCGGCCGCCATTTTGACGACGCCATCTTGGATTTTTGCAACTATTTCCAAACGTCCCCCACGGCCCTCTATGACATTTGGTCGAACACCCCCCACCTATCTCCAACCGTTCCAGAGTTATAAGGATTTACAATTTGTATGGCGGCCATGTTTTTTTGTATGGCGGCCATCTTGTTCATTGGTTTTCCTTCACCTACAAGCAGTTCCTACCAAAATTAGTTCAAGCACCCCCCCTCCAAGTGTCATAGGTTCCGAGATCCACCTACCTACTCCATGACCAGTTCCACTTTCTCCAAGTTTCGGATTTTTCTCGTGGTCCCATGAACCATACCTATACGATGACATATAACACATGCACCCCACTAAACTCCTTCCTGGAGAACTACTATGTCAGTCAGTCAGTGAGTGAATGGTAATCCAATTATATATAATAGTAACTAGTATTTTTGGGGCCGCCAAAGCGGCCCAGCGTTTTATTTGACTGTCTTGGACTTTTAATTTTTTGTATAAGAAAAAGTATTTGTATAAGTATAAGTATTGCATGCATTAAAAAAAAATTGGCGCTAGAAAAAGGGTAAAGAGATAAAATGCGGTAAAAAGTGGGCTGAGGATGATGATGATAATAGATAATCTGTGACTTAGAATGACCAAGGTAGTCGAATGCAACTAAATATCCATATGGGTTTGAAAACGCAAACTAATCATATATCTCGGTATGTATTTAAAAAAAAAATTGTGTCCAATTTGTTTAGGGCTGAGGATGATGATGATTTTGTATGATTGGTAACATGCAAGCAGTTCTCATCATATTTAGTTCAAGCATCCACCCACTATCTCTTATAGTTTTTGAGATCCCTTGTGGTACTCCAAGGTCTGATGAGGTCAAGGTCAGAGTGATGGTGATACTCAGCCTTCAGCATACGTATTAGTATTGCATTAAAAAAAATTGGCTCTAGAAAAAGGGTAAAAAAATTAAATGGAGAAATATTTGAAATTTGTATGAAGACATTTTTTTTTGTATGAAAGCAACTTTTTTTGTATGATTGGTAACATGCAAGCAGTTCTCATCATATTTAGTTCAAACGCCAACCCGCTATCTCTTATAGTTTTTGAGATCCCCTGGGGTACTCCAGGGTCTGATCAGTCTGAAGGTTATCTCCAGCCTCGCATAACCTTCACTGAGACGTCGCAAGTACTGCAGTTCGGCCTTCGGCCTCACCGCAGCACTTGCTCCGTCGTTTTGTTCGTCCCTAGGAAAATGTATGGTATTTGTATGAAGAAATTTTTTTTTGTATGAAAGCCAAAAAAAAATTGTATGATTGGTAACATGCAAGCAGTTCTCATCATATTTAGTTCAAACACCAACTCGCTATCTCTTATAGTTTTTGAGATCCCATGGGCACTCCAAGGTCTGATGGTCAAAGTGGTGGTGATGCTCGGCCTGCGGCCTCGCATCCCCCACACTTTGACGTCGCAAGTACTGCAGTTCGGCCTTCGGCCTCACCGCAGTACTTGCTCCGTTGTTTTGTTCATCCCTAGAAAAATGTATGGAATTTGTATGATGAAAAAAAAAATTTGTATGAAAGCCAAAAAAATTTTGTATGATTGAAAACATGCATGCTGTGCTCTCCAATATTAGTTTTAGCATCATCCCCCTATCTCTTTTAGTTTCCGAGATCCCTTCAGTACTCCAAGGTCAGTTCCACCTATCACCAACTTTTCATTTATTCTATACATTTTGGTCCCATCCCTATACATTGACACCAAAAACGACAACCCTGCACCCCAGCAACATGGAGATCTACTCCCCACCCCCTCGAAATTTTCACATGTATGGCGGCCATCTTTATTTTTTGACATTTCTAAAATTTGATTTCAGTTATGGAATCTGCACCCCAAAATACCCCCGGATGCAAAAAATCAGCCTCCTGCGGCCATTTTGAAAATCGGCCGCCATTTTGTCGACGCCATCTTGGATTTTTGCAACTATTTTCAAACGTCCCCCTTGGCTCTCTATGACATTTGGTCGATCACCCCCCACCTATCTCCAACCGTTCCAGAGTTATAAGCATTTGAAATTTGTATGGCGGCCATGTTTTTTTGTATGGCGGCCATCTTGTTCTTTGGATTTCTGGAACCTACAAGCAGTTCCTACCAAAATTAGTTCAAGCACCCCCCCTCTATGTCTTACCACTTTCGAAATCCCCTACCCTACTCCATGACCAGTTCCACTTTCTCCAAGTTTCGGATTTTTCCCCAGGTCCTTGGAGCCATACCTATACGGTGACATATGACACATGCACCCCACAAAACTCCTTCCCGGAGAACTACTATGTCAATGAGTGTATATATTATTATTATTCTGATATGGATGAATGGTAATCCAATTATATATAATAAGTAATTAACTAGTATTTTTGGGGCCGCCAAAGCGGCCCAGCGTTTTATTTGACTGTCTTGGACTTGTTATTTTTTGTATAAGAAATAGAATTAGTATAAGTATTGCATAAATTGCATAAAAAAAAATTGGCGCTAGAAATAGGGTAATGAGATAAATGCGGTAAAAAGTGGGCTGAGGATGATGATGATAATAGATAATCTGTGACTTTGAATGACCAAGGCAGTCGAATGCAACTAAATCTCCATATGGGTTTGAAAACGCAAACTAATCATGAATCTCGGTAGGTTAGATATTAAAAAAAAAACTCGTGTCCAATTTGTTTAGGGCTGTAGATGATGATGATGAAACATTTTGTCAAAATGTCTCGAAGTTGTAAAAAATCTGTGACTATCAAACGGATAAAATACATACACAGATTTAAAGTAGTCGAAAGTTGGCTGAGGATGATGATGATTTGGTATGTTTCAAAACATACAACCAGTTCTCATCATATTTAGTTCAAGCACCAACCCGCTATCTCTTATAGTTTTTGAGATCCCCTGGGGTACTCCAGGGTCTGATGGTCGGTCTCCAGCCTCGCATCACCTTCACTTAGAGGTCGCAAGTACTGCAGTTCGGCCTTCGGCCTCACCGCAGCACTTGCTCCTTCGTTTTGTTCGTCCCTAGGAAAATGTATGGTATTTGTATGAAGAATTTTTTTTTTGTATGAAAGCCCAAAAATTTTTGTATGATTGGTAACATGCAAGCAGTTCTCATCATATTTAGTTCAAACACCAACCCGCTATCTCATATAGTTTTCGAGATCTCTTGTGGTACTCCAAGGTCTGATGGTCAAAGTGGTGGTGATGCTCGGCCTGCGGCCTCGCATCCCCCTCACTTTGACGTCGCAAGTACTGCAGTTCGGCCTTCGGCCTCACCGCAGTACTTGCTCCGACGTTTTGTTCCTCCTAAGTCATATGTATGAAATTTGTATGATGACATTTATTTTGTATGAAAGCCAAAAATTTTTTGTATGATTGGTTACATGCCAGCAGTTCTCATCATATTTAGTTCAAACACCAACTCGCTATCTCTTATAGTTTTTGAGATCCCCTGGGGTACTCCAGGGTCTGATGGTCGGTCTCCAGCCTCGCATCACCTTCACTTAGAGGTCGCAAGTACTGCAGTTCGGCCTTCGGCCTCACCGCAGCACTTGCTCCTTCGTTTTGTTCGTCCCTAGGAAAATGTATGGTATTTGTATGAAAAATTTTTTTTTTGTATGAAAGCCCAAAAATTTTTGTATGATTGGTAACATGCAAGCAGTTCTCAAACACCAACCCGCTATCTCATATAGTTTTCGAGATCTCTTGTGGTACTCCAAGGTCTGATGGTCAAAGTGGTGGTGATGCTCGGCCTGCGGCCTCGCATCCCCCTCACTTTGACGTCACAAGTACTGCAGTTCGGCCTTCGGCCTCACTGCTGTACTTGCTCCGTCGTTATGTTCATCCCTAGGAAAATGTATAGGAAATGTATGAAGAAAAAAAAATTTTGTATGAAAGCCAAAAAAATTTTGTTGGATTGTAAACATGCATGCAGTTCTCTCCAATATTAGTTCAAGCCTCACCTCCCTATCTCTTATAGTTTCCGAGATCCCTTCGGTACTCCAAGGTCAGTTCCACCTATCACCAACTTTTCATTTATTCTATACATTCTGGACCACCACGTATACATTGGCACCAAAAACGTCAACCCTGCGCCCCAGCAACATGGAGATCTACTCCCCACCCCCTCGAAATTTTCACATGTATGGCGGCCATCTTTATTTTTTGACTTTTCAAAAATTTGATTTCAGTTATGGAATCTGCACCCCAAAATACCCCCAGATGCAAAAAATCAGCCCCCTGCGGCCATTTTGAAAATCGGCCGCCATTTTGACGACGCCATCTTGGATTTTTGCAACTATTTTTAAACGTCCCCCACGGCCCTCTATGACATTTGGTCGAACACCCCCCACCTATCTCCAACCGTTCCAGAGTTATAAGGATTTACAATTTGTATGGCGGCCATGTTTTTTTGTATGGCGGCCATCTTGTTCTTTAGATTTCTGGAACCTACAAGCAGTTCCTACCAAAATTAGTTCAAGCGCCCCCCCTCTATGTCTTACCACTTTCGAGATCCCTTACCCGACTCCATGACCAGTTCCACTTTCTCCAAGTTTCAGATTTTTCCCCAGGTCCTTGGAGCCATACCTATACGGTGACATATGACACATGCACCCCACAAAACTCCTTCCCGGAGAACTACTATGTCAATGAGTGTATAGGTATATATATTATTATTATAGATGAATGGTAATCCAATTATATATAATAAGTAAAGTAACTAGTATTTTTGGGGCCGCCAAAGCGGCCCTGCGTGTTTTTGGGACTGTGTTGGACTTTTAATTTTTTGTATAAGAAATAGAATTAGTATAAGTATTGCATTAAAAAAAAATTGGCGCTAGAAAAAGGGTAAAGAGATAAAATACGGTAAAAAGTGGGCTGAGAATGATGATGATGATGTTTGATAATCTGTGACTTTGAATGACCAAGGCAGTCGAATGCAACTAAATCTCCATATGGGTTTGAAAACGCAAACTAATCATCAATCTCGATAGGTTAGATATTAAAAAAAAACTTGTGTCCAATTTGATTAGGGCTGTAGATGATTATGATGAAATATTTTGTCAAAATGTCTCGAAGTTGTAAAAAATCTATGACTATCAAACGGATAAAATACATGTACAGGTTTAAAGTAGTCGAAAGTTGGCTGAGGATGATGATGATTTTGTATAATCCGACACATGCCACCAGTTCTCATCATATTTAGTTCAAGCACCAACCCGCTATCTCTTATAGTTTTCGAGATCCCTTTGGTACTCCAAGATCAATTCCACCTATCACCAACTTTTCATTTATACTATACATTCTGGACCCATAAGGGTAAAGAGATAAAATGCGGTAAAAAGTGGGCTGAGGATGATGATGATTTTGTATAATCCGACACATGCCACCAGTTCTCATCATATTTAGTTCAAGCACCAACCCGCTATCTCTTAAAGTTTTCGAGAACCCTTGTGGTACTCCAAGGTCTGATGGTCAAAGTGATGGTGATACTCAGCCTTCAGCATATGTATTAGTAACGCATTAAAAAAATTGGCGCTTGAAAAAGGATAAAGAGATAAAATGCGGTAAAAAGTGGGCTGAGGATGATGATGATTTAGATAATCTGTGACTTTGAATGATCTCGGCAGTCGTATGCAACTTAATCTTCGTATGGATTTGGAAACGCAAACTAATCATCAAATTCGGTCGGATGTATATAAAAAAAATCGTGTCTAATTGTTTAGGGCTGTAGATAATGATGATAAAACATTTTGTCAAAATGTCTCGAAATTGTAAAAAAACAGTGACCATCAAACGGATAAAATGTGTATACAGATTTAATGTAGTCGAAAGTTGGCTGAGGATGATGATGATTTTGTATGATTCAAAACATACAACCAGTTCTCATCATATTTAGTTCAAACACCAACCCGCTATCACTTATAGTTTTTGAGATCCCATGGGGTACTCCAAGGTCTGATGACCAAAGTGATGGTGGTACTCGGCCATCGTCTCGTATCACCCTCACTCAGACGTCGCATGTACTGCATCTCGGCCTTCGGCCTCACCGCAGCACATGCTCCGTCGTTGTGTTCATCCTAAGTCTTTTGTATGAAATTTGTATGAAGACATTTTTTTTGTATGAAAGCCAATTTTTTTTTGTATGATTGGTAACATGCAAGCAGTTCTCATCATATTTAGTTCAAACACCAACCCGCTATCTCTTATAGTTTTTGAAATCCCCTGGGGTACTCCAGGGTCTGATCGGTCTGAAGGTGGGTCTCCAGCCTCGCATAACCTTCACCAAGACGTCGCAAGTACTGCAGTTCGGCCTTCGGCCTCACCGCAGCACTTGCTCCGTCGTTTTGGTCATCCCTAAGAAAATGTATGGGATTTGTATGGAGAAAAAAAAAAATTGTATGGAAGCCAAAAAAAATTTGTATGATTGGTAACATGCAAGCAGTTCTCATCATATTTAGTTCAATTACCAACCCGCTATCTCTTATAGTTTTCGAGATCTCTTGTGGTACTCCAAGGTCTGATGGTCAAAGTGGTGGTGATGCTCGGCCTGCGGCCTCGCATCCCCCTCACTTTAACGTCGCAAGTACTGCAGTTCGGCCTTCGGCCTCACTGCAGTACTTGCTCCGTAGTTTTGTTCATCCCTAGGAAAATGTATAAGATTTGTATGAAGAAAAAAAAATTTTGTATGAAAGCCAAAAAAAATTTGTATGATTGAAAACATGCATGCAGTTCTCTCCAATATTAGTTCAAGCATCACCTCCCTATCACCTATAGTTTCCGAGATCCCTTCGGTACTCCAAGGTCAGTTCCACCTATCACCAACTTTTCATTTATTCTATACATTCTAGACCCACACATATACATTGGCACCAAAAACATCAACCCTGCACCCCAGCAACATGGAGATATACTCCCCACCCCCTCGAAATTTTCACATGTATGGCGGCCATCTTTATTTTTTGACATTTCAAAAATTTGATTTCAGTTATGGAATCTGCACCCCAAAATACCCCCGGATGCAAAAAATCAGCCCCCTGCGGCCATTTTGAAAATCGGCCGCCATTTTGACGACGCCATCTTGGATTTTTGCAACTATTTCCAAACGTCCCCCACGGCCCTCTATGACATTTGGTCGAACACCCCCCACCTATCTCCAACCGTTCCAGAGTTATAAGGATTTACAATTTGTATGGCGGCCATGTTTTTTTGTATGGCGGCCATCTTGTTCATTGGTTTTCCTTCACCTACAAGCAGTTCCTACCAAAATTAGTTCAAACACCCCCCCTCTATGTCTTACCACTTTCGAGATCCCCTACCCTACTCCATGACCAGTTCCACTTTCTCCAAGTTTCGGATTTTTCTCGTGGTCCCATGAACCATACCTATACGATGACATATGACACATGCACCCCACTAAACTCCTTCCCGGAGAACTACTATGTCAGTCAGTCAGTCAGTGAATGGTAATCCAATTATATATAATAGTAATAATAATACAGTTTGCAATATATTTAGAGAAAACTTTAACCTTTATAGACATTGGTAAACGAAGGCAATAGTCGAGTTAGGTCATTATGCAAAAAATGTTGTGCAGTATTTTAGGCACAATCGATATTTTTTGATTCCATTTATTTATCGAGTAAATTTCTTAATTTTTTCCGTAGTTTTTTCATTCTAATGTTTTTTCAAACGTCGTGAAACTATAGACCCCTTCTGCGTATGTAAACTCGACAACTAAGCATTATGAATTGGCCAAGTTTCCTGATCCCCTTGAATCGTACCCCTGAATAATAACAGAAGCTAATGCTTTACTTATGAGTTAAGATTTATGGTAGGTACTTATATTATTGCATCAATGATAACACAATTACTTAATTGTTTTATCATTGATGCAATAATATAAAATTGCAAAATACACGTATATATACTTTATAATTATATACGTGTATTTTGCAGTTTTATTTTATGATCTAAACCTACGATAGCTTATTAAGATTCATTAACCTCTTAACTTTTGGATATAGATTTATTTATTTATTTATTAATAATGGTACACAAAACAGAATGTGTTCCCAAATAGGCTAAGTATACATTCAAAACTGGTTTTGATCCAGAACAAATTCCTAAGATATGTGTACACAGCTTGAACAACATAAATGCGATTAATAATTTCAAAAACCTGAGTTAGAAAAAACTTACATAGTTAAAACGTGTATTTTTTAGGCTACTTTAAATACTAAATGTTATTGCTACAAATAAATTTAATGCACTTACACAAAAAATATTAGGTAAAAGCTGAAAAATCGAATTCATCAAATATCCCTCAATGTTTGTCTGTGTCTCGCTTGTCGCTTGTGATTACATTTTATTATGTTAGACCCCTTCATTTTCGTACCGATTCCACGTACATTATTTTTTTGATACACCTTTTATGATAAATATAATATTTGTATTTGTATGCATTGTGTTACGTACTTATTTCAATTCCTCGTCAGAAGTGCAAAATCAAAACACAACTCAATAAATGAACAAGCAGCGCGCTGTTATTTGCGAAACGTGTCCATGAACAAGGCGGAATGAATAACGAGTGAAAAACGATGACAAATTGCAGTAGAGACGTGTAATTTGTAGGCAACAGCATAATTCAGACACAGTTGGCGCCGGTTTTTAATTAGCAGAGTAACGAACGAACGACAATCGAAGGAAACACACAGATTATAGACAGACGGTGCTGGTTGATTTATTCATTCATTCTGCAAACGTAAATTATTGTTAGATCAGACACTATACAGTTTTAAAGAAAACTTTGAAAATGACTACAGTCAACTAGCAATTGATTCTAATCTTGCTTAGAAATTAAGTAATTAACTACTAGGTAAGGAGTGTGATGCCAAATTGTCATTTTAGCCCCTATACAGCTAAAGTGAGTACCAAGATTTATTTAAGTTGACATATTGTATGATTACATACCTATTATTATGTTTGACATGATTTTAATAACAAAAATTTTCATTATTTGATTAATAAAACTAGACATATGTAACTTCTAAAATTTTATAAAAACTAAATGTTATAAATTCAATTTGACGAGATATTGTAATTTGTGTAGCATATTCTGTGATATTAGTACTTATACCTATACCTATGTATGTTACAACTTTACATTATCAATAAAGATTCTTTATCTTTTATCTTTTAATTAAGGTTTGTGATTTTTATCTAGTGCTGAAGGTTATTAAAACATATGAACGAAATATGGTAAGTAGGCTTATGGAAAACAGTCGTTACGAATCTAACCTAACAGACTAATCAGACTAATCTATCAGACTCATTTATCCTTAAAGAGCCTGATGAAACATGCCTTTAGGTCTAACAAGAGAGCATGTCGTTACACAGTACAGAAATGAAATTTCAGAAATTTCTGTACTCTCTTGTTCCACACACACACATTTGACAACAATATTGTTTTTAAGAAGTCTAGTCTGGTGGTCTATGACATAGACGTTATCAGCTTAGGGTAATTTGCACACTACCTTTAGTTGGCTACTTTTATTCCAAACCTTTATTCGCACTCAGTAGACCACAATAAGGCGAACCGTGGCCAAATATAAGCCTATCTGTTACATAACAAGAACCTACATAGCTGAAACACATACATATGTATGTATTTACGCTTTATGTATTATCCATTGAAATTAGACTTATGAATAGACTAGTTTATACTCCTATCTATGCTTGTATATATCTCTTTAGAAACTCTATCCAATCTCAGTCTGCAGTCATATTAACTAGAGGTTTGAATAGATCTGCTCCCATTAGGTATTAGCAAACTGTTTATTTGTATACAGCGCGTGGTAGAGTCGTTCAATTAACAAGTTATATATTTTATCAATCCCTTGGTTTTTGTAATGGGCTTTTACCTAAATTTAAATATTTGTAAACTTTTTTGCTTAATTTTATTTACATGAACTAGAAAATGTGACCACCGGTTATACTACTATTAATTTATAATTGTTTAGACGATTACATAATCAAATACACTTTTTATTTGAGCATTTTTTTTTAAATTTATCACTTAACTATATCTATAACAGCTTAAATATAAGTTTTCAAAAATATTAGTTTAGCGCCAGGTTTGTAAAATAAACTCTACCTGCCCGTATATTTTATATGAATCACTGAATGTAAATCAAACCACTCCGACATCCAGTTAGTGGATTTAGTTTTCAATTGGCGTCGAAATAAATAATTCAACATGGCGTCCGCGTCGAGTCGCTAGCAACTGCACTGCGGCGTACAAATCTAAAATACCCAATCATTTAGAAATATATTGGATCAATGAACTATTTTAGAACCACTGAAAACTCTTCTACTTGACGCTTTACATATAAAGTGAATGCACTTGTTGGAATAGGAATGAATTTTGCAAAATTATTACGTATTCTATGTAAATACGTCTAGACGGCGCTGTGTGAAATGTCCTAGAATATGTATTCATTCATTTATTTATTTTGTATCAGTATTACAATAGACCATTGAATATTTTAGCCAATTGGGCAAACAATTGAATTATAATAAAAAAGCTATACGTCTATAACATCAATAACAAATGATAGTATCAAGAAAAATTAATGCCCCGAGCAAACAAATAATAAGCCACCTAATTCTCGCTAAGCCTAGGCAATATATCTCAGTTATTCTGTATCATTTGCAGGGATTTGTATCCAGTGTCTCCGGGAGGCTGGCCGGAAGGTTGCCTTCCTTCCCATGTCAATATGCTATGATTTACTGAACTCCGCTTGAGCTTGGCTCTAGATAGAGTAATGGAGAGTAGGCAGGTTCGCTGTCGAGCATAAATTCTTCGTGTTGGATTACTGCTCGATTTTTTATTAAGATCTTTTATTTGCAGCCTTTTTTTGATAGTCTACCTAGCCTGATATTGATTAAGCATTTAAGTGACACTAGTAAATGCATGTGGCTTTGTTTGTGATAAAAATTGAATGAGGTTTAATAACAGATCTATTTACTAAATCCCAATGATTGTATGCTCTGTTGCGGCATTGAAGAGCAAACAAACAAATAGACTAACAACCAAACAAATAAAACAAATATTTTACCACATAATTATCCCGTCGTTACAATATGTAAACTATAAATTTAAATAATTTCGGTATATCTGCCAAAATAATCCTCATTCACATATGAATATCTCAGTAAAGCCTGAATAATGTTGCCTCGCGTCGTTAAGCATTTAGCTAATTAGCCTCCGTCTTGTTTGATTCATGATCTTTGCATTACAGGATCCGGCTGATGATTGATGCCCTGTGATAGCTTGGACTAATATACCTATTCGTAATTACTATATAGAGGCGCAGAAACAGCTGTTTTTGGCAGAGATTTGTCACTGTTTCATTTTAGTTAGTACTTAGTAGCTCTTTTTATCTTTATAACATTACCAATAAGTAAACAGATGTCTATTTAAAATCATTAAAAAAACAATTAGGGGATTTTTTATTGCTCCGGTTTGAGGCGGATTTTTATCAAATTAAAGCATTATATTTGGTGTATGGAGCGTTGCATGACGCTGAGGATAGAGAGAGGTGGCGGAAGATAATCAGAGAGAGGCTCATAGATGGTGGCAGTCACGACCCTCAGATATGAGGAATACGACGCAAGGAGGAGGATTTGTTAGTTACAGGACTTGGAACAAACAAGTCAAAAACAACAGAGTTCTTCTCTAATTTTAACGATACGTTACTTTTGATCACAGCCCGTTTCATGTTTAGCTTTATTTTTATCTTATTTAAGAGTAAATGTAACACACATGCCTAGAAAAATTTGAAGATATTTTGGTAGTAACTTTAAGGAAACAGATAGAACCGAACTTGGAAATATTGAACCGAATTCGCTAATTGTCAAAGAGCGGCCGCAACACGTTCAACGTTCAAGTTTGTTGTAACATTTCTGTCGCAGTTTTGAACTTCAACAGTGGGGTAGAGGACAGAGGTAATATTGTTGTTGATAGAGATGTTTAGATAAAGTAATATTAATACGGTGATGATGATGATTTTACTCACTCGGTGGTTGTACCTACTTGTAATTTATAAGTTTTAGGTTTATTTTACACATTAATCTCTTTCCATACAATTTAGTACTAATGCTACTGGTTTTATGGTACGTGTAAACGGAAAAAAAACTATAATGATTATGCCATTAGTCATATGTAAGTTTATTACCGACTTATCGATACATATCCGTTTTGAATTAAAGGTCAATATTACTCTGAGTAACGGTGATTTTATACCTGAATAAATCTTACTAAAACATTATTTTTATATTCACTTAATTTAAGAGCATTGTGAAATAAATACGAATCATGCGTCTGTATTACAATAGCCAAATAACAATGAAACTGTGTAAGGTGTTACATTAGTAAATTGCAACTCAAAGTGAGCGTCCTATTTCAAAGCGCGAGAATTCCAAATGACTTATTTTATACAGTTTTCCCTACACGAGTTTTGTTACAAAAACTTTGTATCCTTTGACCGAACAAAATTTGCATTTTAATTAAAGACACGTTAAAATTAACAGAGCGTCAAGTCAACATACTTTGGCGTAACTTTTCCAACCGGAACCTCAACTTCAGAAAGGGTTTACGTGGGGTTTACCAACGTTTTGGAACCTATTAGTGGTAGTGCACAGGGGCTGGTCAACCGCTTAATGCTATCTCTAATAGTTACTAGGTATAATGAAAGTTTTTAACCGACTTAAAAAAGGAGGTAGTCCATTCTTCTGAACATTTTTTTTTTCAGTCCTCTAGGTCAAATTTTCAGCCAAGGTATGTGTAGCCAGAATCTGTTCGAAGAAAAAGAAACCTGGTATAATAAGTGTCAGGCTTTGCAGGCATGTATCAAATGAGTTATGTATGTAATCGCATGGATCAATATGGTGAAACCAATGACCAAGTAAATTCTAGTAAAAAAATCATATTGTATAACACATTCTAAAAAGATGTAAATTATTAAAATAATAAGGGTTAAAATAATTGATGAAATTGTATGAATGTGGAATAAAAGAACGATATCTGTTAATTTCAATTATCTCTCGTTAATTACTTTCATCCAATCTTTTCGCCGCTCCGTGTGGTTTGTAACTTAGTGGGAACCAAGCGGCCCCGATTCCTAAAAGTGTAATTAACAAACAACTTCCACTTTATTTTAATGTAGCGCTTAATTTAATAGGGCGATTAAGCAATCTAGGGAATTGGATTTGAACAGGTTTCGGAGAAAAACGCGGCTTTCACTTCAAATAAATATATTATAAAAAGTGCCTTTCTAAATCAAATTACATGCATTATACCTATACTCTTCTTTTTAAATCATTAAAAGTAAGTAAGTTTAGTTATTTGGAACTGGGATATTAATAAATGAAATGTTTGTAAAGTAAATCGTTTTTAAGCTTTGAAATTCACAAGTAATTTCCCATAGATGAAGATGAGCTAATCACGTAACATGAAATTGTAAACATTTAAATATTTAAGCACAGAAATATAAATATGACGAAGCTTATCGTTGATCCAAATCACGTTATACATATATTTTGCTAGTATCTGATGTATTACGATCCAGTACTGAAACCTGCCATTTACTTGGCTATCTGAATGTCCTGTGTCCTGTCCAGTGTCAATCTGTTCCCTTTCAGAACTAGTATGGTGTCAAAGCTTTGATCGTGTGTTGAATTTCTCGGGTTATGTATGTTTTTGTGTATGTATGTATAACATGGTATAAGATTCCTTAGCCATGTTATAATTAAATTATGTTTACTGTAAGCTGTCGGATCAGATGTGCACAATCTGATCTAATTTGTATTTAGTGTTATTACCTAATAATAAGCGGACTAGTCTAGAGGATACTTCAAGTTTTTTTTTTCAGGACATATCTCACAGCGCCATCTAGCCCCATACTAAGCTTACGCTTGTATCATGGGTACTAGATAACTGATATAATACATATATACTTTTTTTTTGTAAATACATACTTATTATACATAGAACAAATGTAGATAAAAGGAAAAAAGTTGTGGCACTGTATATGGACATGTCAAAAGCGTTCGATAATGTAAGTCACGAAATCCTGTTGGACAAGCTGTGTAAATATGGAATAAGAGGGAACGCAAATTCGCTACTCCGGCATTATTTAACAAATAGACAACAATTTACAGAATTGAAACAGATATGCTCCAAAACAATGACTTTAAAAACTTACAAATCGGATATACGAACAATCCAGTATGGAGTCCCTCAGGGCAGTGTACTAGGTCCATTATTATTCCTAATTTATATAAATGACTTGCCTAACATAATAAACCATGACGTAACACTATTTGCAGACGATTGTACTATATTATGTATTAATGACAAGCTTAGCGCAATTCAAGTTGACATAAATTCTACATTGACATTGGTAATTAACTGGTTACGTAGTAATAATTTGCAGATAAATATAAATAAGACAAATATGATGTATTTTAGGAACAGGCATAATGATAATATTAACTTTGACATATACCATGATGCCCATAAGATATCTGAAGTAGAGGTAGCTCGTTTCTTAGGAGTAAATATTGACCATAAATTGGACTGGAAACAACATGTTGACTCTGTTTGTAAACGTGTACATAAGTTTGCCTACGCATTATTTCAACTGCGAAAAGTAGCTAACGATAGTACACTTTTAACAGCATATCATGGTCATGTGGCTTCCATACTACGTTATGGAATTCTATTTTGGGGCAACTCAACTGATAGAGATAGAGCTTTTAAGGCCCAGAAGCGTTGTATAAGAGCAATGCGTAGACTAAAGAAAAGAGATTCATGTCGAGAACATTTTAGAAAATTAAAGCTACTGACTGTACCATGTTTATATATAAGAGAGGTAGCTATGTTCGTAAAAACTAATCCAGAAATGTTCAGAATGAGGTCTCAAGAAACTAGGCATAGAGGAAAGTTATATGTAACCCCATCAAGTACTGCATACTTGAATAAGAGTGTATTCTGCATGGCAATACATATTTATAATAAATTACCAAAAACTGTCAGAAATACAGATGAAATGTTAAGTTTTAAAAATAAATTAAATAATTTGTTAGCACAAAAGGCGTACTATTCAGTGGAGCAATTTTTGAAAGATGAAGATATTATGACATAATGTAATAATTGTAATAAAGTGACATGACTAATATAAATAATAATAAGTAATTACTAATCACTACTGTCTGTAAGCCCAATCGGGTAGAAGCTAGAGGAACTTCCTAAATGTAAACTAACTAACTAACTATTAGTTATGTAAACAACCTATATCACCTAGTTTCCGGACAATAAATATATTTCATTTCATTTCATTTCATTTCATTTCATTTCATTTCAGAAACGATCAGACTCAACACAAGTAATTACAAATTTAATATGCATAATTACTTATGTTATGCGGGAATCGAACCCGCACCCCTAGATTAGAAGGCAGAGACACTACCAACTAAGCTAACAGAGCAGTCGAAGATGAAAATCAAGTTACAGGCAAGACCCATAAAATACATGAATCCAAGTCTTTCTAAATATTCTCGAAACTAAGAAGCAAAGTAACAACTTTCTGAATTGCCAATTGGAAACTCAAACATACGTTCTAGCCGATGTGAGCCAGCGAGCTAACAAGTGTCAATATTCTGAGATAACGCATGCAAATCCGCCGGTCAGCCGCCGCATTCATATTCAACGCACGGTAACAGGAGACGCATATTGAATGCTGGGTAATCCTTATTCAAAGTATATGGAAGGCAGTTTTGAGATAAATTTTGGAAAAGCGTAAGGCTCTCTACTCTACGTCTTCTCCCCTTTGTCCAGTTTTGAAATAAAATCAGTTACATCGGAATCTTTGCTATACTACGAAGATCAAAAATGTATTTATGTTATTACCTATTATTTCCCATTGGGGTCTCGATAGCATAGACTGGTACGTAGAGTAACAGATACTACAAAATTTCTTTACAAGTGAGTAATTATGTGTTAGTCAAAACAATACATTAATTTGAATATTTTCTAATTCACTGAAAAGCAAGAAAATTGCTTCGACAAACCAATACTAAGGTAGGTACGATACGCTTATTATCATTTACCAAATACAATTTAGGTACCCAGCAACAAGCTCTGACGCAATCCTCTTCAGAAATGTGATATTTCTAGGTAAGTTGGAATAGGTAGGATATTTGAGTTGGATATTTACGTTAAGCTAAATATTTAGGGCAAAATCACGTTCCCGTATTCAAAGTGTAACGTGATTCGTAAAGATCGGGTTGATCGCCCGTTTCTGGCAAAATTTGTAATAATTCGGAACTTCCGACAAACCTATACCAAAGTAAAATTTGTAAACTGAATCAAATTTATTAAAATCTCAAATTTACTTAAAACCGTGCACAAAATTATGTCTAGCTTGTGTGTCTATCAATGAGGAATTAAACAATATTCCTTTGGCAGCGATCTTATATCAGCTACTGTACTAAACTAAATTTTAAATCTCATGCTAGCTTTTATGCAAAGCAGTAGTGGCAAATCCTTGCAATATGGTAGAGATAGTACCTTTTTATACAATATATTTTGTTTTCACATCAATAATACTGTCTGAAATAGCTGTTACAGCTAGTTTTGTCTGCCATTTTTAAATCAGGTTTTAAAACCTTATAATTAATGTAATTTAAACTCTACTCATTAATTCAACACATCACACACAAGTACCTATAAAAGACCACCCATCCACTTTTGCAAAGCACTTACCTATCCACGAACGCGCTCTTTTAAGCTCTTAACTTTTCCGGGAAAACTTCGCTACTCAGCAATGTCGTGATTCTTTAATAAGCATGCAAATGCTTTTGGAATTTAATTAAGTAGGGTTAATTTATTTTAGCTGTCCGAAAGTATGGCCGTGAGTTACTTCTACAGTTTGTAGCGTAAAGATTATGCCAGAATAGAAGCTATAAATATAGCACATATTTTCATGATGTTTACATTCACGTCCTTTAATACTTATCTATTACTATTACAATTAACAGGTAGGTACAAAGTTATAGTGGCACAATAATATTGATAGTTTAATATTATTTATATTTGTCTAAGATCAGAAACAGAATTTTTAGCTATACGAATAGTAATACGGAACATCAGTACCTTATAAACCCTATCCTTTCGTTACCATGTCTAATAAGAAATATTTTAATCAAAATGAAAGTCACTTTTGACGTCCTCTCGCAAGTTCTTCCATTGTATTACATTCAGCGTACCTACGAGTGTATTATACTCGGCCATTAAAAAGCGAGAACAGGCGCGGACCAATCAACCGTTTGCAATTGAGAGCCACATACGAATCGCTGTAACCAACGACAACGCGTCTAATAGACCCCACATGTGATTAAATGTTAAATGTAAAAATAACAAGTAAAAAGAAATATACTGTATGCTTACTCATTTGTAGCTTCACTAAGAGTGGACTACCTACTGGACACTAATTGGTCAAACATCTTCATCAGTGACGAATTGTTAACTTACCTTGATGCAGGCACTCTGAATGTGTCAAAACGATGGTCAGTCAGTGATAGGTAAAATAGTAGAGCTTCGGTATTTTACAAAATTATCGTAATTTTATTAAATTAGTAATAGTGTTAGCTCTCGATATCTTATCTGATGGCAACTATTGCTTGTTCTTGTCCTGGTTCCTAAAGTTAGTTTTTGTTAGTACTTAGGAGTCTCTGGTATTAGAGGTCATTGTATGTACCCCATTCGGTCCAAATTTAACGACGAAACGCGACGCCCGGAAAATTGCTTCCAAAGGGTATTTCGGTACAGGCCATTAAGCGACATGTTATTGGTAATATCGGTACGTATAACAAATAATGAGCTGTTTTTGTGGCATAGAATAAACCTAAATAAATAAGGAGGCGTAAGGTCTTCGTTAAAAATGAAGTAACTCGAGTGTGTGTGTGCCTACTATAAACAACCTACATATATGAGTATACTTGTAGGTAGTATGAATATATATATATATATATATATATATATATATATATATATATATATATATATATATATATATAGATATATATGAATTTATTTTATACACCAAACTATTTGCTATTGTCATGTAGCCGTTTTGTTTTTGAAGTAGGCAAAGTAACAAGCTCTAGCAAAGGGTAAGAATAGTACCGAATTGTGTAAAATTGTATATACTCATACTTACAGCAAATCTGTAACTGTGTATTTTAAATTATTTTATAATATCAGAGATGTGAAATACAAAAACAATATCACTCAATAACAATAGAAGTGAAGAAAATAAGAGAAAAAAGTTACTTTTCAAACCGGCCCTGTGTTTAACGGTTTACTATTATTCATTATGTCTTTGAACCCGAGGGCGACTTCTTTTTACTCAAACAAAAAATAGCCTTTCCATTCTTTCCCTTTTGTTCGACTGAATAAATTGTAAAAACATTTCGTTTTTGTGCCTTACCACGAATAATGCCTTGGAGATAAAATGACAGACAGTAGATTATCGACATCATAATGTTGAGGGGTGAGCACGATTTATTCTCGCTATTTTGTAACAGATACGATATCACTTACTAATTATGCTTGGCTTGGGTACAAATTTACGTTTTAAACCAATTTCTCATAAAATTCGTTTGTGAAGTAAACATACATACAAATATATGAATATTAGATCTACATATATACAAATAACTGTTCCCCTGATTCGTAATACAAAATTATTTATTTAGAGACTTATTTTACAAGTAAAAATAATTATAACGACTCATCTTGTTTTTAAGATCTGTTGTTGGTCCGTCCATCTCAGACCACCCGTCTCCCCATTTTAAAATTTTACATAGCAACTAAGTATGCGCTAAAATATTGTATAGTAACAGAGCCTTGCGTCTTTATCTACTTGTGTTCATTTATCTGGAATTAAAGCCGTCTTTTTTTTCAACATCAACAAATTAATGGAATATTATTAACTTATTAGGGGCGTAGATCTATAACATAAATATGAGTTTGTTTGTTCACCTGAAGGGCTTCTGATATGGCTGCCTGTACCGTACCATACCTAATTCTATAGAAAATCAGCTAAACCCAGATTTTCAATTTTAAGTTTCATACGATCCAAAGAAGAACCTAACTGATGTGGCGGCCATCTTAAGGTAACTTACCATATATACTAATTCACATATATTAATTCATATATATTAATTCTATTGTAATATACATAATTTAGATCCAACTCCAGACACTTTACTAAGAACTTAAACGAACTGTGACTTGTACAAAATATACCTAGCGTTTAAAAATAATATGCTTTAAATTTGTAACAAATCTAACCAAGTGGTCTAAAGTTAGTAAAATTAAACGCAAATATAAAAAGGGTAATTAGGCAGTTTTACTTATTCGTATAAAATAACAAAGAGCCTACACTTTGCTTTACACACATCTTTTAATGTTACATTTTTGTAAGGATATAAATAATTCTACGGGTAGGTACATCAATGGCTTAACGGTACGTTCACACGGCGTCGAGTGTTTCTCTACCGAATCGGTTTTTTGCAGGATTCGGTGCAGTTGTATCAGTATTTCAATGAATGAGTTCACACATGCATTCGGTTTCAAGACACGGCAAAAAAACCGAAATTTGCTGAAGTTGACATCCGATTTTGCGGCTACAAACCGATTCGGTCGTACTGCAAAATGTCGGATCCGATCCAGTGGTAGGTATAGCGCATTCAATACATGCGTTCATACGATACACGCAGGGGTAGATTTGGTTTTTCACACGAGATCCCGATACGAGGCCGTCGGATACGGCCATGCAACATGTGCTGTGTGAATACAACATTCGGTTTTTCCAGATCCGATGAAAATAAGATTCGGCAAAACGTGGCTTCGTGTGAACGTACCGTAAGGCGTAAACATTTGTACTTATCTATAAATATTCATAATAATACTGTTAGAAAGGTATGTATTCGTTTAAACATAATTATATTTAATGAACACATATTCATTAACTTAAGTATGGATATTATAATGGTAGGTATTGTTGACATTGTAGCATTATTGATATGTTAGTAAAAGTAAGCAACAAATTTAATTTAAGTAATCTTTATTAACTGAATTAAAATTATGTAACTAAACATATAACTACTGACTACTACACAATAGTAAAGTACTGTAATCTATACAAAAAGCCTGAAGGTAGTCTAGTGCGGCAGCTAAACATGCTGGTCTCAATACCTCGCTTCTATATTTGGTATATCGTAAGGCTTGATTAAAGTTTCGTATTAGACCAGCTATCACTTATGTCAAAAAATAAGCCGAAAAATTTGCAGCTCAGCGCCATCTAGCCCCACACAAAGCAAACGCTTGTGTCGTGGGTACTAAATATACTTCTCTTCTTCGTAAATACATACATATTTTATATATAAACAACCAGACGCAACACAAGTAATTATATATTTTTTTAGAAAGAAAGAAAGAAATAAAATTTATTTATTGAAACACACAAACTTTAACCTATTTACTTACTAAACTTACATGCTAAGAATGTGAAACAAAATCATAAATACTTGTCACGCGGGAATCGAACCCGCAACCCCTAGATTAGAAGGCAGAGCCACTACCAACTAAGCTAACAGGCCAGCTACATGATGATGCTATCTAAGCAGCGTGCAGACCGGCACAGGCTCGCAGCCGCCGCACTCGGGCGGAGAGTACGCCACGCACGTCTCCTCGCCGAGGCAGCTGTGACCTTCGCACACGTCCTGGCTGTACATGCAGAGACGGCTCGCTGGGGAACAAAAAAACAAGTACATAATAAAAAAGCAATATTTAGAATATTTGAAATCCCCCTTTTTTGGAGTCGGTTTAAACTGGTGATAAATAGAAACTGTATCAGTCGTTAAGCCATGCCAGAGGCCTTTGGCGCGGTTTAAAAACTCTGATACAAGAGCTGGCCACTATCATCCAAACTTACTTTACTTTAATAGCAAAAAAAAAACTTAATCTTGGCTGTTTTGTGTCTTGCATGCATGCCAAGCCGGGGAAACGAAGGTAAATAACTACTTATGAAATGAAATGAATGCTAAATATTTAGTTCATCGTAGGAACAATAGTTCAAGTCCATTTACTTATAAAAGACTACATAAGTTACATAGGAAATGATAATACTGGACTTTCACGTATATAATATTATGTATGTACGCTCTACATACATCATATTTTTAATTCAATTTGAAACAAACAGATTCTCAAAAAATAGTATTAATGGTACTTTATTACCAGATTCAGTACAAAGTTGTACAAATTAGGCGAAAATCAGATATTTCTGGAAACCACATAAAGAGTAATGTGGGGTTTGTGTAATAAATATTGTCGCACAGCAATTAAATGTTATATTTTATTGTGTTTCCGCACAATGAGTCCCATGAAATCCGGTTAAGGCACGTCCCGGTCAGCCATACGAATTTAATAGGGGTTGATGAATTTTTATACTGTTTGGATAACCACATGAAGGAATTACCACATAATGGTGTTACTGGAATTGGGTTTTTTGCTCAAATAATGAGTAGGAAATGTGAACTACGATTAATTTCTAATTATTCTAACTAACATATGTTATGTGAAGACCAAAACGTTTACTCTTGCGTATCTTGAAGCCGCTACTCTATTAAAATGCGAAAGTTTGAGATTGCGGACGTATGTGTACATAATTATAATAAATATTCCGAGACAGATTAGAGGGACGCTTATATTAGGGCCTAAATTAACACATAGGCTACAACTGTTTATCCAAGATTAATGCGGGTATCTTACGTAGATGATAGATCATTAAAAATAGTGTACTTACAATCTATACACACTCCATTGACGCAGCATCCACCGCAGCATTGCTCAGAGTCAACACACTGAAAAATAAATACCTATCATGAAATCTTTGCTTTTTAGAATAACAATTGATCTATAATCTACTGACGCTGTTTGTTAAAACGACTTCAATATTTGCAGTGACTCATAAAGAGAACAGAACTACAAATTTTGACAAATAACTTTAAAAGAATATTGGGCAGGTACAATAATATATTGCCTAAAAAGTGTAAATACCCGTTTCCCGCCAACTTTGCAGTCCTGCGCGTACGCCACAATCAGGACACAAACAAACAACACAAACACTCGCATTCTCGTATCAAAAAAATCTTTCTATAGCCTTTTTTGCTAATCACTCACTAATAAGAATAATCTCATGTAAAAGATCTTGAAGACAGTAGATAAAAATTGACAAGCTGTTGCAGTAATAGAAACGGCCTTCTTAAACTAAGTTTCCACTAAAGATGACAAAAAAAGCTACAATCACCGCTTTTGTTCACTTCAACGTGAGGAAAACACAGAGAAAGCTACACTAATTTGCGGAAACTGCATATGTATGAAAAGTGACAGATGTCACGTGAAGTGTATGAAATGTGTAAAACGTCGGCGCAAGCGCAAGTGGCCTCGAGCACTGTGACCGACTCACTTGCATTGTGGGACTATTACGTGTGCGTATAGAGACCAGAGGCCATTAGATATGCAGTATTAGCTAATGCAGTGCGTTTGTGGTCAACCTGAGTAAAGATTACTTATAAAATTGCATAGGCTTTATTTAAAAACTTTACCGATCATACTGATCTATTTTATTAACATTACATTACAAATTTATTTGCCAAGGTTGCCTGGAAGAGATCACTTATTGTGATAAGGCCGCCCACTTTATCTAGATTTAAAGTATTATATGTTCTTTGATATTGTATTTGTGTGTATTTCTGGTGTACAATAAAGATATATTGATTAATTGATCGACATATAAGTAGACAGACATTTGCCTGATTTTCCAAATGGCCGCTAGTTATTTACCTTTCGCTCAATATATTCCCAATAAATACAATTAATGATAATTATTTCAAAATGTTTGTAGTGTTTATTATAGAAAACCCATTACAGGATTAAAGCACCAAACACGTAATAAGGCACTCGATTTCAAAATACAAATGACCATTTAAATAAGACCTCCACACCTGTATGGAAGTTTCCAATTTGTTAACAATTCAGTTTGGTTGAGAGAGTGGTCAGGGGTATAGTTATATTGGTCATTGGTTATGCTAAATGTGTTACAGCTGATCAATTTTCAATACTTTAGGCATGGGTTTTATGAGAATATTTTCACAATAGAAAAAGTATATACTTATAATATGTAAATTGTTTAAATAAGAGTGAATGCTGTATGTATAGAATTAATGACTGATAAATGGATGAATTACAAATGTTTTAATAATCAGATAATTGATGTACCTAAATAGTGATTCGTATTTTAGATCACAATAGGTGAAATTAATGTTCATAATATATACCTACCTAGTGAGGTAAACGTCAAATAGCCCCTTTTTACTTCTTGTTTTGTCCTATAAATTACTTTATATATTATATAGAATTGTTAATTTTCTAAGTTACTTTGCCACAATATATTGATACCCTATATTAGACAAACAAAAGTTATATTTTTCCTTTTAAGTGAAATATAATTTAATAAACTAGTATCGACAAACTATTTTATATTGCCTTATCTCTATATAGATAAATTGATTAAGTCATGGTGATATGGTCAATGGTTTTAAATAGACTCTCATATTTTACAACCATCACAGTAATTGTTTAGAATATAACAATACAAATAACATACAATGTACATTGTATAGGTTATGAGCCATGAACTTAATGATAGGTGATCTACTACGTGATATAATAATCTATACATATAATAAAGCTGAAGAGGATCGGAAGTCTGTACATTAAAGATATTAAAAAAAATGTTTGGAATTACTTCGAATTGAT
Organism: Macaria liturata; assembly: GCA_964023185.1. NCBI lineage: Eukaryota > Metazoa > Arthropoda > Insecta > Lepidoptera > Geometridae > Macaria > Macaria liturata. The sequence goes on along the minus strand of OZ026825.1, from coordinate 9,991,352 downwards.
AACAGAACAGGTTCTAACAATGTATAGTTTTTTTGTCTGTTTGTCTGTGTCTCTGTTTGTTTGTTTATTTAAACGCTCATCACGAAAAAACGGCTGAACGAATCTTCATGATTTTTGGTAAGTAGGTAGTATGAGCTCCCGGAAGTGTCATGGACTTTTTATTCGGAAATAATGTGAGTGAAGCCGCGGGCGTCCACAAGTTGTATAACATAAAAACTCTTCCGTAATGAATACGATAGATAAATCAAAAAGATTATTTCTTAGAGGTAAACTTATTTAGCTAGGAATAGTGAAATAAATTTAGATTAAATTTGAAAGTGCCGTTTTTTCGATGACAAAGTTACTGTAGCTACTTAAGTAATAAATAATTTCCCCATTCAAGCGTAATGTTCAAGCTATTCTAAAGTAAAACTCTAAATAATCACTTAATTGTTAGATAAAATTTAATCTGTAAATAAGTCTTTTGTTCGTCATTACTGTTATTATGTGTAGCTATACTGTATTCTCTCTCTAACTCTTACTTTTGTAATCATTAATCACATTTAGATCAAGCTGTGTACATGTTTAGGAATTTGTTCTGGACTGAAACCAGCTTAAAATGTATATTCAGTTAATTTAAGAACATATTCTGTTTTGTGTGCCTTAATAAAATAAATAAGTAAATAGATTACGCCTAGCAATGTACAACCATTATGATGTACATACATTTTAGCAAAAGTTTTAAGAATTTTGTAGATATCATTAATTGCACAACCGATTTTGTCACAATCATATTTAGTGAGTATATGCCAGCAATATTCAGTTTTGCAATAAAACGTCTGAAACGTAAAACCTGTTCATACTTCAGGTCCAAATTGAGGAGTCTATAGAGAAGGGTCGAAAGGTTCTCGTAAAAATAGAAATTTAGCACTCGTGAAAGGTGTTCCGAATCCAGATTATGTAAATGACTGGCCTCGCTGACCGACCCACGGGCCTATTTACAACACTACGATACGTCGAACGACTCGTCGAAATATATAAATAGCTGTTAATACATAAATTGGTAATAAGCAACTGAAACTTTACTTTGACCTCCTTTCTTTGATACGAGTTTTATACTTATACCTAAGTACATATTTATTTTGATTTTATTTATCATCTAGGTTAGCGTTGAAATCTGTGATGGTTATGTGATACATTATGTATATGCAACTCATATATGTCATTTTGAATTGAAAAAATATCACAGGACTTGTATCCGCCTACCAAAGCCTTCATCAATGTCAGTATTTTAAACATCTTGGATTGTGGTATATTCTTTAAGAGATCGTTTATTATTATTAGATTACTCTCTTCGGTCAAATTTAATATTAATCGTGAACGGACTTTTACAAACCATCGCATTCTTATTTTTCTCACGCGTACACGGTAACGAACAACATCAATTTGTTGACCCAACCCGACTGCCCGGTGTCTTCTTACATTTTTAACAGGATAAGAAAATGCGAAAAGTCTTGAGGAAAATCTTAATGTTAATCATCTAATTTTTTAAGTGTTTTCTGCTATCTTTTATTTATTTTCCTATCTATTTTTCTACATAAAAAGTAAAAACATGCCTTTAATTTACCAAAAAAAGTGTCTATTGCTTTTTGGGAAATCATATCTCTAAATTACTAAAGTAAATCAGTAATACAATTATACTCATGGGAAAGAAATTTGTGATTTGAATAAAAATACATACCACGGATAATTAAGGTAAGAATCCTTCTGTACATATTTTACTCGCGATTAAAACATAACAAAGTACACCCATTTAGTAATAATGTAAAGGTATTTTGCTTTGATTGCCCGAAGAAATGGAGACCTCGAATAGCCTACTTGGTTTTTTTTTAGTATTGTCACTCTCTTCGCGTATTTGCCAGTGTAAAGTATTTGCCTACTTTGTTACTAATAATTGATTTTTGACACAGTAGATTAGTACATGACTACTAAACCATACTACACTACTATACGTTGTAATGTTTTAATCGCAAGTATCTATAAAAAAGAAGGAACACTTTAGTATAAATCAAGGTTTTCTTACATATTCATCTTCGTACGAGTAGCTATCGCTGTCACAGTCCGCAGCAACCACCGCTAACAAACAAAAGTACGCCAAAAATAGCGGCAAAAACTTGATCCGATCAAACATTGCGTTGATTTATCATTCCCTCCGCGGTATAATCCACAATGAGCCTATTGTGGATCACAACTCCATTTATTTCCACACAAACTAGCCGCAAATACAGCGAGGAAAGGTAAAAATAGCCCCTGTTGTCAGATGTTTAAGTTACAACGCTGTGGGGGAAAATGTTGGTGGAAAAATCATAAGGGCATAGCAAGGATTTTGAACGCACTAAGGCAGACACGATTTATTGGGGAAACAGAAAATGTATTTTCTGTGTTTTGCTTTTAAAGTGTAATATTGATTGCATTGTAGACTTATAGAACCACTGTAACTTTGTTTGCTATAAATCTATCGACCTATCGAAAGTCTGAACAGTGAATATACACAAAAAAAAATGCTTGGGGATACTTAGAATTGACAACAGAACACGTTCCAACAATGTATAGAATTTTTGTCTGTTTATCTGTGTCTCTGTTTGCCTGTTTATTAAAACGCTCACTACGCAAAAATGGCTGTCATCATGATTGGTATGTAGGTAGTATGTGGTCTTAGGAGTGTTCTTGTATGTTTATCTGTGTTGTGAGGCTTCTTTTTATCCTGAAATAATGCAAGCGAAGCCGCGGGCGTCCACTAGTTATTTAATATATATTGTATAAGCTTAAAGTTAGTTGAAAATAAGTTGTTAAGGTAACCACTATAATAATTATCACCCTTACGCAACTTACTTATACTTATGACAAATGTGCGTTGAAACTATGCCTCGTGCAAACCCGTTCTAATTAAAAAAAACTTTATTGTAGTTTAGGTTGATATTGCCAAATTTGCGTGAAGAAATAATGTTACATTGTATATCAGGTGGCGTGCGTATGCAACTACAAGCAGTCATGGTACATTTACTAAAATTCATATCGAATTCCTAACAAAAATAAAGGTCCCTGGACAACCTTATTGTTGGGATTACAATAAAATACACTACTGTAGTTCCCAAAGAAAATAGACAATGATATTTACCTTGAAATTCTCGGGGTTTAGGATTTAAAGGGTGCATTATTTTCCAATAAGCTTAGCTGTCGTGATTGGGAAAAAGTTTTTTTAAAAAATATTTAAGCTTAGTTTTACAGACTTTCGAAGTTTGCATAAATATTATCTTATTTTTATGATTCGATCTTATCCAACGAAAGTTGTTGGAAATTCTTTCCGCGCTACAGTCGGTCAAAACTGAATTCAGGAAATGCGAAACCTTTTTGGACAAGGTCATGTTAATACTCAGCCACCTCGGACATTATGTTTAGTTCAAATGAATTGCGCTTATTGTATTGGAACGCTGATGGCGTTCACGGCAAGCAACAGGAACTGTCAGACTTAGCAGTAAGTAGACTGAAAGTAGATGTTATTGCTATTTGTGAAACTTTATTAACCAAACGCCTTACCATTAACATCCCTGCCTACATTAGCTATCGTGCTGACAAACGTGTGGATGGGGTTGGTCGAGGTGTAGCCATCCTCGTTCGCTCCGATATTCCGCACAGTCTCATTCCCACATTGCGTACCCAGAATTTAGAATCCATTGGTATTATTCTTAACCACCATATTAATATATTTTCTATTTATCAGTCCCCTAACCAACCTTTTATGACTAAAGACCTAGATCTCGTAATGGCAACTGGAAGTAAAGTTCTTGCCATGGGTGACTTAAATGCTAAACATTCACTGTGGTCTCCTGGGGTCCAAAACGCACGTGGTAAAAGCCTATACAGCCACATGCTCGAACGCGACTATGTTATCTACGCCCCCCAAAGTTGCACTCTTGTTCATTATAGCGACAAATATAAAGCGTCAATACCAGACCTTTTACTATCTAAAAATTTGTACAATCTAGACGTCATAAAAACTATTCCCGCCCTTTCCTCGAACCACTTTCCCGTTTTAGTGCAAATGTACGCCAATATCCAAAGAAACCCTATGCAGAAACATAATTATGCCAAAGCGGACTGGTTGAAATTTCGTACATATCTCAATAAACATGTGTCATTGTCGTCTCAAACCTATTCAAATCAAGACGTTATAGAGAGAAAACTCACCAATTTTCAAAAAATTCTCCTGTCATGTCGGGACCTCAGTGTGCCTATCACAACCATCAAACCCTGGAACTTCTGTGCTTTACCAAGACGCATCAAGAGACTCATTCGCCACAAAAACCGCCTTCGTAGACATGTCTTAGTGGAACCAAACGCCATAGAACGCTAATATTTGTTGAATAATATCTATCACCTTAAACTGGAAATTAAATCTGCTATCAAAACTCACAACGACAATGAATGGCACCGTAAACTAAAAAGAGTTGATAACCCGAGTTCAGATATTTGGCGATTAGCTAAGAGCATCCGATCAGCGCCGACGGCCACAGTCCCGGCACTGAAACGTGAAAATGGCGCGATGACAAATTGCCAAAAAGAACAGTGTGATGCTCTAGCTGATGGTTTTCTTAGCAACTTAAAACTAACAAATGACTGGTACAGTGATGAAACCCACAATGTAGCTAACTCTTTATCGCTATTAGATTCCCATACTATTTTTGACAAATCCCTTCTTGTGCGACCAGTCGAAGTAGTAAGATGTATTAAAGCCCTAAAACCTCGCAAAGCCCCAGGAATTGATCAAATAACAAATGTCTTAATTAAAAACCTTCCTAGAAAATGTATTATATTCCTAACTAAAATCTTCAATTCTTGTCTTATGTCACACTACTTTCCAGCAATGTGGAAATTTGCTAAAGTTATACCTATACATAAGCCAGGAAAAGATCCCTCAGATCCAATATCTTATCGCCCTATTAGCCTGCTCCCATGTATTGGCAAACTGTTTGAAAAAATAATTTACTATCGACTTAAAAATACATCTCACACTCACCTGATAAATGAGCAATTCGGGTTCCGCCAGGGGCACTCCACAGTCCAGCAACTTGCGAGAGTAGCTGAGGCTGTCTCAATGGGGTTAAATGTAAAGCAATCTACTGGAATGTTCTTACTAGACATCGAAAAAGCTTTTGACTGCGTTTGGGCTGAGGCACTACTCCACAAGTTGCTGGTGCTTGGAGTACCCGCTTCTCTCACGAAGATTATACAATCCTACTTGACCTCTAGGAGGTTCCTGGTTCAAATAAATGACGATACATCATCTGCTAGACCTGTTCCTGCTGGAGTTCCACAGGGTTCCATTTTAGGACCATATTTGTTCTTGTTATTTATAAATGACATCCCAATTCAGCCCAGAACGAACTTGGCCTGTTTCGCCGATGACACGGCGTGCTACACCTCTTCGTCTGACATAGACCTCATTATAAGTCGGTTGCAACTGTCAATCGATTCACTTTGTGAATATTTTGACAGATGGAAGCTAAAAATAAACGCTTCTAAAACTGAGGCCATTATCTTTACCAGACAGCGCAAATTCCCAACACGAAAGTTAAAAGTAGAAAACTACCAAATTCCCTGGAGCCGTTCAGTTAAATACCTGGGCACGGTTCTTGATGCCAAGCTTAACTGGACTGAAAATACCTCCAAGCTACTTATCAAAGGCACTAAAGCCTTAAATGCATTATATCCTATTCTCAACCGTAAGTCTAACTTGAGCAGTAATACTAAACTGCGAGTGTACTCCACCCTGGTTCGACCAGTCATAACCTACGCCTGTCCAGTGTGGAGTAGCACCTGCCGAACTAACTTTAATAAGCTACAAGTCATTCAAAACAAAGCGTTAAAGATAGCATTTAATACTGCCTTTAGAACTAACTTAACTAAATTACACTTACAATTACACTATCCTACCTTAGATGTATTTATTTACAAACTATCAGAAAAGTTCTATTTACTTACTAACCCCATTAACAAAAATGAACTAATAAAAAACCTGTGCACAACTCGAAAGAAAGATCTAAAGTTTATCGATACGTACAATACGTATCGGTTACCTCACCATTTTATACTAATGCGCGATGAATAGACCGCGCGTTGACGTCACTCGTGCGCCGCGAGCTCGGTCGAGTCGAGCGAGCGCGAGCCGCGTACACGGCAATCTCGCCCCTGTTACCTGTGGTATCGGGTCGCAGTGCGCTGGCCGGTCGGCCGTGCTTGTGTGCGTGAGTACCTACATGACGGCCCCTGTTGCTTGCTGTGAATGTTACCTACGCTACCAACTAGTTTGTATCTACCCACTTTTGGCTATTCATTCTTAATTAGCTTCTATTGATTCAACCTATATCCACTGTTTCTAAATGCAATGCTGTGCTAAAGCTTGCATAATAATTGTAAGACTTATTACGATATTTGTATCAAATTCAATTTATTATTGTTTATTTATATCTATATGCATTGCTAAAAGTTTTATATGAGTGGTAATCCAACTTGAAAACGTACTAACTTTCATGTCAAAACATGCTAGGAAACTAGTTTATAACTACTTAATGTACACTAGCATATTTTATTGTTAATTACTTATATGTGAAATAAAGACTCTTTGAAATTGAAATTGAAACGAAAGTTTGATGTTTTTAGAACGACAGATTACGAAAAAATTTTCTATCCAGGCTTTGAAGATGTTTTCTTTGAAGAGATCTTTATTTTTAATATTCCATGCGGACGAAGTCGCTGGCACAGCTAGTAATATATATGTGGCATTGCACAAATAAATAGTTCTTATATTTTTTAAATAATATACTTAGAGATAATCACATTAATTTTATGATTTTTTCAATTTATGTATATGTTACGGCTAATACCCGAAGTGCGGCTACACCTAGTTTTAGCCGGTTAGAACTAGGTGTAGCCACTTACTCTTGGTTAAACCTAGTACGAGCCGATTGTTTTCGGGTAAAACTAGGTCTCAAGTCCTGTTGTAGTGCAAGTGTTGGACTCGAAGTCACTTGTCTGTGACAGAAGGTAGATTAGGTTCGTTAGGTTGCTTTCTACCACGCACATGCGACGACGAGCGAAGCGAGGAGGAGCCAAGTCCTGTCTCGATTCGGGGTTTAACCAAGACTAAGTGGCTACACCTAGTTCTAACCGGCTAAAGCTAGGTGAAGCCGCACTTCGGGTATTAGCCGTAACATATACACTGAAAAAACCTTTAACTTGTCTAACAACACACAAAACAAAATAATCATGTGTCATAAATCATAATGATCATTATAGTTTTTTTTGAAGTCAGTTACAGCTATCTTTCTGGATAATATATGTGTCTCTTCGCTAAAGAAAGCAAATAAAATAACCCCTCACATGGGAAGCTATCTTCTATTATGGCTATTCATTCTTTATCGGCGATATTCCTCGCCATAGAAAAATTATGGCAAAATGGATGTTATTCTGCTAACTCAGGAACTTTCAGCGTTTCCTGATTCTAGAAAAATAAAGATAAGATGCTACTAGAATCGGAATTGATCATACTATCACAACAACATTACCTATTAATATAATATAATAATTTATTTTTAACATTGTACCAGTAATGCTTCAAACACACTGCTGAGCATAGGCTTTATCCCCTTAGCGCTACAGTTAAGAAGTCAATCGCATACGTTGTGTAGTTTTTACTAAAGTTTATGTTATTAAATAAAAAGATTTTTAATGGAAACTAAAATAATCTTGAAACGTATTCATTTTCGACACTAATTGGCAAACTCTTTGTATGGATTATCTTCCTTAGTTTTTGAGTTTTATTGTACAGTCGTTTGTATAAAATCGAGGATTACTGCAATTCAAGTGAATGTGATTTTTGCTTAGTGGTAGGGTATTTCCGATATCCGCCTGGCTAACCCACCCTTAATTGTATATTTAGAGAAATCCTAGTGCATCACAACCAGCTATGTGAAGGTTCTTCTGTTCCCCGCCGAGTAACTTCCCGACACGGTGTGGGAAGCTATAAAACCTGTATAAAAGCGTTGCCTGCCGCTGAGATCCACGATTTATCCCACACCGATTTAGTTTTATAAAATTTACAGCTCGAAAACTTCTTGTTCTGGATGCGGAACGCGTATTTTTATGTTATTGGCAACCAGATTTATGTATCTTGTTGTTTAAGTTTAACAGAAATATGTTCGTTCTTGTGGTTTGTGGTGCAATAATGAATTATTTTATGACTTATTGTTTTTAAAATATATGCTTCCTCATGTTTGTGGAAAGATAATTTACAACATAATATGTATCAATATTTACTAAAAATATAAAAAAATAGGTATTTAATATATTAGTTATGACTAACCCAAGGTCTTGTAGTCTTAGAGTTAATTAGTAGATACTTTCTAAGTAAGCGTGTTACGAGTAGGTACCTAGGCTGCAGCAAGGCTTAGCTTCAGGTAGACTATAGTCAAACGCGAACCTATACTTTGTAAAAGCAGTACCTAATTGATTAGACTGTGTCACTACTTAAAGTGTGGCTAAAACATTTGATCTTTACATTAAGTACGTAATACGTTGTCGTTCTGATTTATTTAAAAAATAATTATAATTAGTACATTAACCAACATCCCCCAAAAAGCCATTTTCTTCCGCTATTATATAGTTTAAACAACGTAAAGTCTACTAATCACAGAACTAATCCCAGTTCCTTTACTAAATGTAAATGAAAGCACAACTTTAGTTAAGGTTTAAGATGAGCTCCGTTTACAATGTGTGAAAATCTGTTGGTTTAGGACTGACAACATATTGAAAGGGCTAGTCGGTAAACTGATCCGACAAAGGAACGCCCTTTGTTTGGAAATTTAATTTCGTTTGTTGTTCTTGGTGAAAATTGGCCTTTTTATGTTATTAGTAGTGTTTTATTCGTGATTAGATGACAGAGGGCAGCGTTAATGAGATTATTATTTATTTAATCGTATGGCATTATCATGTAGGCAATATACGAGTATAGGCACACCAAGACTGCCCAGCCAGTCAGCTGCGCCAGGCGGAAGATAGAACATATCTCCGGGTGGGCCGCTATAGGATGTGAGGAAACAGCGTTGGATTATTATTATGCTCGTTTATTAAACTTTACTAGTGGACCCGCGGATTCGTTCCCATTACCAGGATAAAAATGCAGCCTTTCTATCACCATGCCTAAGATCAAGATGATCAGTCGCTCCGTTGTGGCGTCAATACGGAACAAGGAACAAGAAGCCAAGAAAGGTACTTACTACATTTTTATACAGGGTTACAGGTAACGCACTCATTACCTTTCAAAGTCAACTTTAGCACTTGACAAGCAAGAATGTTTTATAAACTTAAATTTGTGCTTATATAATACTACTGGAGGTACGCGGCTTTGCTCGCATTATTTCAAGGTAAAAAGTAGCCTATGACTCTTACTACCTACATACCAAAAATAATGATGATCCGTCCAACCGTTTTTGCGTAATGAGCGTACAAATAAACAGACAAATAGAGATACAGATAGACAAAGTTTATAGATATTGTTCGTAATTTTTTTTATACAGCTATTACCTCAATACTAATAAGACTTTCGACCCTCTTCAGCTTTATTATATGTTTAGATATTGATAACATAAAAAGTATAAACTACCATAATAAGTATTACATTATGGTATTTTCTATAATTTTATAATATTGTTATGATTATATTGTTTAGCTGCAAACATCCAATGCTATGTAAACATCTAATGCTATGTAAACATCCAATGCTATGTATGCGTATTCGTAGTTTTTCGATCACAGCAAAATATCATCACTGCAGTTACATAGAATTGCCAATAAATAAATAATCTATTCAGGGAATAATCGTGAGTAGATGGAAAAAATAAGAATTCGGTATTTTTAGTATGCAGTGTTCGGGTGTACAAAACAGCATAGTATATTACATTTTATGGAAAGGGTATGGTAAAGAGGTATCATATTTAGAGGATTCGCGAATCGTGAATCTTGAGGAACGAGACAGTAGCTGTCTAGGCTTTGTATTTTTATTTTTACATGTCAAGCTTACTTTTCCCACAAATTTTACACATCTTCAAAAAGAAGTAAGTTTTCTACTGAATGTTTTTTTTGTATGTCACGCGATCACTTCGCCAATTTTGAAGCGGTTATTAGTTTTTGTTACGTATGGCACTATTATATTGTTTCGTAAGTAGACCCTTGTAATTTTTTTTAGAAATTCATTTTGTATTTTTCTAAAACAAATACAAAACATGCTGTTACACCTATACACATGACTATGTATATATACTAAATACTCACAGTAGACCAATGTAAACGCTAGTTACTGACAACTACTACTGCTAACAAATAGTTACATACATAAATAAACCCGTTATTAGTAGATAAATTCTTGCGCTCTTTTCACGTGTCTGCATTTTTTATGAGCAGAATATATTTCTGTTTGCGCCACATTAGCCGCTGCGGTCTGTCCGACCTTCTCTCGGAAGGATGGACCTTTTACAGTCAACGACCATGGATTTATAGACAGGACTGTAGATATAGATCAGTTACAGATTGTATTGAAGCCTCCGTAAGATTACATTCTATTTTCAATTTCAAAATATCTTTATTTCATAATATACATATGAATAGTGTAAGCTAAAGCTAAACAAGTGTGCATAAAGTGATATCCATAGCAAATTACTTCTTTTACGGGTCTCAATCTATCAAACAACTATTATTAAAATTTGTAGCTTTGAATATAAAGTGAGTATCTAAGCATTAATCAGATAACGGAGTTAATCGCATGCGATTATTATTGCAATTGCCGATGTGGTCATTCTTTATAGGATCAAAACTACATTTCTATTTGAACGCTTCCGCGAGCCAGATGACAAGTTCAATTGTAGGTCCAATTTCATGGTATGGCTTTATGTCCTGTCATAGGCCCAAAAGACGGCGTGAAAGAATATGGGTACGCCAAGGATTTTTTATTTCATCCCTCTGGGTACGCTCATTGACTTTAATTTTTATAGTATGCCTTTGGCATTATTTATTATGTACCTACTAGATTTTGACTTTCATAAGTGTGCAAAACTGTTTAGTTTTAACCCAAATGAAGAAAGAAATAAATAAATAAATAAATTGTTTTGTTTTTTGTCTTTCTTTCAATACAGAACTTGATATTTTGAAGAAAAATTTACAGCAATGTCAATAAGGTCTGAATTTGGCAGGAAGTACTTTTTATTTTAGAGTTCCTTGTCTATAGCTACTTACGCCTATGTATCTAACTAGAGCCTTTTTCCGCATGACGACGTGCCAATGGTTTTTACACGGTGGGTTTGTGAATACAAGAATGCGTTATATCTCGTAATGTTTATGTTTTTATTGTTGTTAGACTGCTCTTGGGAGAAGGGATAAACAGTTTTTCGGGTTCAGTAGCGTGCGCAAGAAAACCAGATATGTTTTTTTATTTACTGTGCGAATAGCCAAACTGTGAAACTCCATAATTGACTGTCTGGACCTACAACTATAATAATAATAATATTCTCTTTATTTCAGATACAAGATCAATAAAAGTACATTTACATAAAACATAAACTATTATAATATATTTAACCTTACACATTTGTTTTAATTTACACAACACATTAGGTAATTGATTTCAACCAGTGTCCTTGGATGGGACAGTCATATTTATCGGCTATAGTTGTAATACATAATATGTTAAACGTTGGACGGTCGATCTTGCATAAAGTGATTTCTAATCTAGCGCAACATATCTTTATAATAAATGAAAACAATAAATACCTTAATATACTTAAAAGAAATTAATCAGAAAATTTTACCAATCATCCTAGTACATCACGCAACAGCCCAAGGTTTTTAAAATCTTAGTAGGTCTTTATATGTGTGAGGTTTATGATGACCGTTTCATCATATTAGATTTATGCCAGTACTTTTCCTAAAATAGAATTGGTGATGCTGATTCAATTATGGTTCATAATCGATTTCAGTGTCATATAAATGGGTGTAGTTTCAATGAATGTCGCACTATCTTGCGCAAAAAATGGTATAAATATCTACGGAACCCCAACCTCTCTGACTTAGCAACAAGGCCTAGCTTATTTGGAGTTTTTATTCGCGGATGGCAGCGGCAGATAGCGAGCTAATCGGCTTGCTATAAAATTGCCTGTCCTTTACATTGCTCCTCGAGCGTACAAGGGTTCACGGGTTTTGTAGAGGTTTCTATTCAAAGATTCTTTTATACTATTATAACAAACACGCTTTCATATTTCAATTTTGAAACAGTTTGTTGATTGTATTTATTTTAAATGTGTTTTTGCTTGATCATAATTAGCCAGGTCATTTTGGTCTACGGTAAATCATATTTTTATGTAAGAATGGTCTCGTTTGATTAAAACTCACCTAAAGTTAAGCATTGTTGTAGCCTAAAACCTAACGCGCTTGCCTAGAAGAAACCGATAAACTCTCGACTTGAAGACCGATAGAAGTTCAAGGTGAATCCAGGCTTACACCGTTAGAACCTTAAAACAAAATAATTTCTTGATAAACAATGATGGTGAATTTATATTTGAGGTACCAGGAGCCATCTACCAAGTTTTGCCAGAATACCGATTTCATGCGTAACGACAAGTCATGGCATAAACGCAACATAAATTATTTGATCTCTTTTGTCACAATCCCAAGGTCTAGAAAAATCTTGACACCAGAGCCAGACAAGCTAACTCGTATGCACTTACTTTAAAGCTTAATAAAAACACCCCATAGAGCAATTAAAAGCATGTCTAAATGGATGACGTCTATTTCATTAACCCAAATGCGAAATGACTGTAAGTAAATAAATTTATTGTGCAATTCGTATTCCCTAGCTGTCTCATTAATGCTAAGTGTTTATTGTTAGTGAGGTCACTAGTTAGATCATAATTGTTGTACCTAAGGTCACAAATAACGTTTACCATTGAACAAAAGCAGAAGTGAGCGTGGTGGCAACGGCGCGACGAAATATTATTTATTATTTGATTGAAATGACTCCATAACATAAAACCGTAAAATGACCCCCATTTTACCTAGGTAGAATAAAAAAAAATCGAAGCGTGATTTGTCGATGAATTCGACCATATATCTTACCCTTGAAATCTGCGACATCGTTCCTCAAACACATTGTACAAGGGAGAGACCGTGGGTAGCTACTAAGTAACTTAATATTTAAATTTATTAAAAGAATAACTTCCTTTTTCTTGTACCTTTAAATGTCTTATATATTTTTCACAGATAAAGATTTATATGCACACAAGAATAGAAAAAAATTGCTGAAGAGATAAGTTAATTATACGATTAAAATTTTGTGTATCTGAATCTGTTTGTGGTATTACATAATGATAGAGCCGAGCACTTCTAAGCTATATGTTATTTACGAAACGTGTCTATTTTTCAGTTAACTGAAAGAAAACGATGCCTGGAGCCATTTGGACCGTGTCTAAAGTTTTGAAAGCATTCAAATGTAGCCTGTCGAATCCTTTCCAGAAAGGTTCCGCCCTTTTCAACATCACTTAAGATATTTCCAGAAATTTCGAGAAAACGATCTCCGGCGGAGAAAAATACAAGTTCAAATCAGCAAAATGTAAAATGCTTGAGGAGTCACTGCTTGGTTCTTGAGAAGTTCAATTTTATCTTATTTGTGTGCGTTCAAGAAAACTTATTAGGGGGCTAGTGAAAATTTATATTATCGTATGTTTTTTTATCTCTTGAGTAAGTTTGACAACCGTAAGTACTTTGTAGAAAGAAGGAAAATTTTCTGTGGCTGGCGAAGAAATTAAATAGTTTTTTTAGGTACACAAATACTTAAGTATTAATGCCAAGGTCTAGTCTTTCTTTACCTAATACCAATTTTTATCTAAAATGGGACCACCACTGGAGCATGTTATGCTATGAACGTATATAAGCATATAAGTAAACACTCTTATATGTACATACATACACCCTCTTTTCCTACTACTGTGACAAGTAATAAGCAGCCACAAGATACCTGTGTGTGTGTGTGTGTGTGTGTGTGTGTGTGTGTGTGTGTGTGTGTGTGTGTGTGTGTGTATGTGTGTGGGTGGGTGGGTGTTTTACATCTGATTTCGTTGTCCTCTAGTATAAAAGTGGATGTTAAACAAGACTAACAATACTATCAACTTTATTCATAGCTAACGGAATAGGAAGTACGCCACGGTGTGTGGTAATGTACAGGTACCTATTTGGAAAAATTCAGGATATCATTTAAATATTTTTATAATTGGTGTTTTAATGTTTACATTTTACTATATTTTTTCCACAAACAAACATCAAACATAAAATTAACAAACTTATACTAACTCTGATGTATGGAGCTGTAATGTACAATGAGTGGTTTCAAAGACCACTGAATTACATGACTTAACTGAACATAAATACGAGTAAGTACTAAATAGTACTCCTGGATCCAAATATATAATCTCGCAATTTTCAAAGCGAGGTTGAATCGGTTCTTACTTGATAATCACGCTCCTTTCTACTTGCTAATCGTAATGATCGCTTACCACCAGGCGAATTATGGTCAAGTGCAAGCCCATTCCGTATACAAAATCACAAACAGGCTGGCCACCCTGCTCTAGTATAATATATATATAGTGGTTGGTATCAGCTAGTTTTTTGCTACAATCGCGAGCTTTGATCTCCAAACTATCGCACAATCTTAGTAACTTATTTAGCAACTTTTAGCGAGCTTTCCTTTAACTCGATCTAAAGTTATTGTGATTCATGCATGAATAATCTTGTATCGCACATTTTACGGATGGCCGACTATTTTTAGATTTGAGTTTGAATTCAATTACAAAACTATTAGGAACGTGGAATAAACAAAAACGGTAATTTTTAAGATACTTATTGTATTGTTTGGGAAATGGCGTTAATGATATTGTACTTTCACACTAATTTATAATGAATTTAATTGATCGTATAAATAATATTTTTATTCCAGTTTTAATTCTATTAGCACTAAAGCTTGAGTAAACTAGCACTAAGCCTCAGAAAAACGAATCTGAATACCCGAAGCACTTCAGAGACTCCGGTTATCAAGAGCTTTTACCGGATAAGATCCTACACAATATTTTTATCATACATAGATTTCCCTTTCGTATGGTATCAAGGAATGTATGATATAATGCAAGCAGGTATAAAAAGTAAGCATTACACCTTTTATGACTCCTTGTGCCTGTCTTCACCATGTGAGAAATACATATATACATACCTATCTGTATTTTTTTAAATCTAACGGTGCCACTGCTATCTGAATTAATCCAAGATAAAAATAACACGTTCTCGGTGTCTAAACTATTTCCAAACAATTTTGTTACCATTTTCATGAACAACGACAAATAGAAACAAATAAAAAAACACATCAAAATATAACTTTTTATTTTACATACATTTTTACCTAAGTAAATAAATATGTTTATACCTATATTATTTTACTAGCAGCGAGCCGCGGTGTCGCCCGCGTTATGTTATGTAAATCTGGGATAAACGTAGCCATCCATTTCATCTCAATCGGTGCAGCTGTTAGAACGTGACGAAATAACAAACAACACACCCTCTCGCGCACAAAGTTACGCTTTATATTACTAGGACACTCACAACGCTTTGTATTACTATGACATTTTACTGGGACACCCGTTTCCCTGATTTCCACAGCACTGTACAAATCCCATCCGCCACAAGCGGTCACTACGCTAAGCTAAAGTAGCAATTTCATTCCCAATCCCGGACTTGCAAAAGGTCAGAATTAGGGCGGAGGTAATTCGAACGCGGCCAATTCGTGTCGACTGTCCCGCGGGCGTTTCATTCGGCCGCATCAAACACTATATAACTCAGAGACACCAGACCCCTAACACAAGTGGCATGTTTTTGAAGGCCTACTGACGCATACTTATGGAATAAATATATGGGATTGTAATCACGATGCGCTCCGCGGAGCGAATCGTTACTCCAATCCCATACATTACTAAACTTGCTTCCTGTCTAAGAGGGCTGATTACTCATCAGTCCATTTTCGTTTATTTAGATTCTAGATATTTAAGTTGTTACATAGCCTTAAGTGTTATATGTAGGCAATAAATGTTTTTTTTTCCATTTTTCTTTTCATGACACAAGCGTTTGATAAGTATGGATGGAGCTAGGTGGCGTTTGTGAAAAATTACAAGTATCACGGAAGATGAATCTACCAATTTATCACGTCAGCGGTAAATAAAACTGATCAATATAATGTTATTAATGTTACACCTATTACGTGATTATATTTGGTATGTGTATGTCTGATTCTTTTGACATACTGAGGCGTCTATTCAACGTGTGGTGGTACCCATCATCAGGCGCCTAATAAAGATGGATTTGTTGATCCCAGAGGTTCTTCTTTGGAAACCGATGTGTTGGGGATTTCTTCTTTTTTCTATTCTATACACTTTTCAGGCGGAGAAACACAATTGAATTACTTTTTATTGGTTCTGTTCTTTTTTCCCTATGTATGAGTTTTGACTAAATTAAAATTTTACTCAGCTTGGTATCAGACAGATCTTCTTTAGAGCACGGAACCCTGTAAAGCTTTTCCTGTTGGATTTTTCACCAATTCGTAAGTTTTCACTAGGTAACGAATTACCAATCATCAATCGCCTAAACTGACATAATATTTTGACCAATGACCACCAATTATAGAAGGTCCAAGGGGTTCTACGATTGGCGTTTCGTTTCTCAGTGAAAACGTTCCGAATTGGTGAAACATCCTGCTGGTAACAACATCAATCAGTCTCGGAACATGTTAGAAATATGTTCCGTCAGTACAAACGTACACGTTACCTAATGATGTTCGTTTAGCTACAAGCGCCAATAAATTTCCTCCTACCCCCATAAAATATTTAGACACGTGGACATGAGAAACGGTCAGTAAATACTAGAGTTGTGAGGTATTCGGATTCGTTAGGTAATCTAGATAGTATAATTAGTAGTTGACTGCTCCGTTAGCTTAGTTGGTAGTGGCTCTGCCTTCTAATCTAGGGGTGCGGGTTCGATTCCCGCATGGCACAAGTAATTATGAATATTAAAAATTTGTAATTACTTGTGTTAAGTCTGGTCGTTACTATGTATAATAAGTATGTATTTACAAAAGAAAAAAGTATATATGTAATAAATCCGTTATCTAGTACCCATGATACAAGCGTAAGCTTAGTATGGGGCTAGATGGCGCTGTGTGATATGTCCTGAAATATTTATTTATTTATTATTTTTTAATATCTATTATGTTTGAATTAGAACTATTATTGTCAGAACAGCTGCTTATTTGTTTTACTGGATTTATGTTGATAACTATATGTAGTGTTACTAATTATTTAAAAAAAAATGTGAAAAAATGCTCATATGAGAATGACCATCAATTGTGTTGACGGTAAATGGTATTTTATTACAATTTGAAGCTTACTTTTTAACCACTGAGTACATATTTTATAAACCGTGATAAGAATATAAAGTTCTCTATTGGCGCTCAAATGACTGAACCAATTTAGCGTGGATTTAGAATAGATCCGGGATAAACACCAAGACCAGTTTACACGGTATTAACGGGAATAGCTATACACTGATTTAGACGGATTAACTCGTAATTGTAACACACATTCCCAAAACAATATACAAATTTAAATTTTCTTAGTAGGGTCAAAATTTGCGGTCTAATCGCTAAAAGCAATCTATGTAGATTGCTGTATTATTATATTAGACAGGTATTTCATGTAGATTGCTATATATATGTTGATTGAATCTATAGTACATTCATCTATACTTGACAAAAATAGTAAACAAACCGCCGGCTCTCACAAAATCACTAAACTTTCGATGAAATCACTCCACTTTGGTATTTTTAATAGTTTTTGGACATAAACAGTACATGTATGCTACTATTTACACACGTAGAACACTTTGATTCGACCTTATTACGCTGTATTTCACTAAAATATGAAGACGTTATCAAAACAGCAAAAACTTTTGACAAACACTCTATGATAGAATTTTACGTTGTCTATAATTTTAGTGATGGGAATGGTATTTAAAGAATGAACGTAAAATAAGACTAGGAGAATGCATGCGTTCATTTGCAACATATTATCAAAATACTGTTATAGAATTTAAATGAAAATATATACCTAATACAATTAGTATTATTAATTAATTAATTACTGGGTTATTTGTGGCTATCGATTATTCAAATTGCTACTAATTTTACTTAGCCGATATTTTGTATGTAAGTAGGTATGTATGAATGTTAACTCTTCACGATTAAATAAACGATCCGATTCTGATTAAATTATAGCCTACAACCAGTAGGTACTGAGCAGTGCTGTTTAATCTAGGATTTTCTAATAGTTTGTACTTAGATTTTAGGGAAAACAAACATGATTATAGGTTATAATACATTTTAGTTTAAAAAAAAAGTTTCGTTGCGGAATTAATTACTAGCACTACAAGCACACTTTGATTGCATTAATAACATAAAATATTAATTATTAAATCAATAATATTTTCTTTCTATCTTTTAATTAAATATTCATAATATTGTTCTTGTACACTCGTAGCATAATATATATTAATATTCAGTACAATCTTAATAAATCCACCCTTTTTTTAAGCCCCATTTTTTTATTAAGTTGGTTCATTCTTGTAAATAAATAAATAAAAGATTAGATTCATAATGTTCATTCACTTAAATTCAATGTGTCGTTCATTCGACCTAACCACATCACTATTTGTCTATGGTTTTGGTTTGTTTACTATTTTTATCAAGTAAAGATGAATAGACTATAATGCATTTATAGGAAATTCATTTTTTCGCCATGGTATACCTACCATGGCAAAAAAATGAATTTCCTCCGGCCTCTGTTGTTTTAACTATGCATATGCATATGCATTATAGTCTATTCATCATTACTTGATAAAATAGTAAACAAAACTAAACTAAAATCTATTGCATAGTTAAAACAACAGAGACCGGAGAAAATTCCATGAATCGTCCCACATCAAAGATTAGGAAATATTTGAGTAATTTGTACATGTAGCGAGGCGGCGCCGGGCGGCCGCCGGTCGCCTGGCGCGGCGCGGCGTGGCGGCGCGACCGGGTGCCCGCTGCTTGACTTATAACTCGTAGATTTTCATTACTAGGCATTTTGTAGCCTTTACAAGGTGTTCTATGTGTTATGTGCACAAAGAATGGAAGGATATCGCAACCCAGCACGATGTACTTTCCAAACAGAACTACTCTAATAAATCAATTCTGCGAAGGAGTCATAACTATTAATACGACTTGAATAGATAGGGCTTTAAAGATTAAAAACGAAACCCGCGCGTTCTGTGATCAGCTTCCGGCGAAGGCACATCTTGCGATGATCAACCGTCAGGTTTGCGGGCGATAATCGCAGTCGCGGCGGCTGTGGGACCGCGCAAAACACCGGTCTTGTGAGTTTTGAAAATTAAACTCGATTCCGCCACCGCAGCTGGCGCGGGAAAATAACGCTTCGTGAGTCCTTAGCCTTAAACGGAAGTTTGGTTTTCCGTCAGTCTGCTACCAGACAACCGTTATAATTTTTATTTTTGTATTACTTTTGTTTGTACAAATACTATGAACAGATTTTAATAAGTGTTGATAGGGACTTTCATATTAAAGACTAAGTTCTTTATGGATACAACTCATTGGTATGAGATCTTTCGTGCACCAGTCGTCCAATATTCTAATTTATTTGTCTTTAAATGAGTAGGTGTAGTTTTTTTTTGTTCCACCATTGTTTCCCTCAACATAAGTCAAGGACATGTTCTGGCTGAACATTTGCTTGGGCGTTAAGTAGATGTAGTATCTAGAAACGTAAGCAGCAGTCACCCGTATTTTTAGACCAGCTTTCACTCATCAATTTCCTCTGCTTTTTGTCTGTTCAAGAATGAGGGTAATGGTTTTATTTTTTCCACTCAGCCGTTGGCTCTAAATCTTCCACAGACGTTGTAATGAGAATCGAAACTCAAGGCTAACTAAACACAAGGTTTTAGACAACTTCTTGAAAAAAAAGGGTTATCACCACCTATAAATAACAGATGTTATGAAAATTTTATAAAATTTACATATGATAATCTATTTAGGTAGCTGAACTTGTACATTTATATAAATGTAGTATGATGGATAATAATGTGATACGATACTTTATCATCCAACATTTATATTTTTATTAGGTACTTAATTAAGTTCACAAATAAAACAGAACCGATGTTCAGCAGTTTTTAAAATATAATATACCTAAATTTATTAGAAAATGAAAGGAGTTGGTTTATTTTTTTAAATTGTGTGTAGCTAATGTTTGTAGTCAAGCGTAAGTCTCACAAGGATAAACATTATTTGCGTTTTGGGACCTCACAAGATTCTTTTATACTTGTTTATATTTTTTCCTAGGTTAATTTTGCCAGTACCACTTCTGTGGTAGTCGACGGCGGGATCAAAGAGACCCTCGCAGAATATTCGCCCTAGGGTTGTTTACCATAATGTAATTTCCTCTAGTACATAGGTAGTTTACATTTGACTTGCTTCTCCAAATATACGGGAATTAGATTATCGTGTGAATCAGTGAATTCTTAATAAAAATGCATTTCAGTTTCTGTTACTTAATTTTGATAATATTGTAACAAAAAATGTAGCTAACAAACATGTTTTATTACAATGGAAACTAATACGTTTAATACAGATAGCATTCTTCCTCAAAAACTTCAAGTGATTATTTGATCTCTTTTCAATGGTCTTGTAACTCTCGTTTTACAACAAAACATAATCTCGTCATTACAGTCCGAAAAAATAAATAAAACTAATTGATACTAACCAATGAATCACTATTTTGTTTTCATTGACGGGTCTGTTAGCTTAGTTGGTAGTGGTTGGTTGGTGGCCTTAATTTAGTGGTGCGGGTTCGATTTCCACATAACCCAAGTAATTATGAATATTAAAATTTGTAATTACTTGTGTTGAGTCTGGTCGTTTCTATGTATAATAAGTATGTATTTACAAAAAAAAGTATACATACATGTATTATAACCGTTATCTAGTACCCATGACACATGCATAAGCTTAGTATGGGGCTAGATGGCGCTGTGTGATTTGTCCCGAAATATTTATTATTTATTTTATTCAGCTTTATATATTAAGTTTTCATCTACTAAAAATCATCTCACCGATTTGCAAGAGCAGATCTATGTCTTTAGGGATTTGTCCAATGCCTAGATTCCTAGTCATTGTTCAGGGCTGATCATAATGCGAGAGGTTCCCAGAGGAAATCTACTGCATTTGCCTGATGCTGGATCATTTCCATGCTTCTAAGTCGTACTCATCAGCGGGGATATTTTCACGGTGAAAAGTTATTGGTGGATCGTGAAAATATTAAAAAGTAAGCTCGTATAAGACTGGTTAACTCTGGTGCCAAACTTTTCAAGAAAGCCTCGTGTCTTATGACATGAGAACCACGAAAAAAAAATACTAAATTTAACTTTTTCTTAGCAAAACCCCTTCTCGATTCGCAAAATATTCATGACGTCTGAGAATGGTTTCATTCGATTCAGAGTACAAAACTATTGAAAATGTCAGCAGTGTTTGCCATAAAACTAGCTACTCTTCCTGCACTATATTAAATAATTTAAATACACTGCTAAAAATCCATATTGTTGGCAGTGACAGTAAATCTGGGGGCACGCATGTGGCTCCGCCAAGTCGAGCGCGAAGCAAACACTGCCATCATATACTGGAATCGTTTCGCCCCATTTTCAAGCCCTTTTTTCGATCCCCTGGATAAGACAAGAACGCAGATTCTTTATCCAGTAAGCTATGATTACATACTAAAAAAAAAGTCTGTAGGTTATATTCGATGTTAAGCGAAAGCTAAGTTTTGAATTTATGACACTCACTCAGAACCAAAGAAACCGCAATAAGAAACCATAGGCTTGGCACGACTTTGTATAGATTTAATTAATTTTTAGAGGCCCTTAGGGCGGCTTGATGAACTCTCGACACCAGAGTTGGCCACTCTCATTCGATAAGAAGAAGAAGAAGAGATTAACAAGCAGCTCCATGAAGACTTGGGCTTAGTTTTTTCCTTGGAATAATAATTACTTGGAATGTATTCCAAGAAATTATTTTGACGTAGTAGGTGTCGAGGATGGGCCAGTCGCGGCATACAAATCTGAAACAGGAACAAGAAATAAGATATGGGCGGCTTTAGAGATAATTTAGTTTTTACATAAATAAATGTTGATTTCAGTGTTATTTAACTTATTCTTTTAGATACAAATTCATTTCATTCATAAGAATAAGCATTGCCATCCAACGTGGCAATACTGCTAGCATGCTGGGAACGTTTCCTACATATATATAAATACATATATATATATATATATATTTATAGGTGTTTTAAGTTTATTATACGTTTAAGTTTATATGTTAGTTTTTTATTAGTTATGTTTTTATTTTTAATTAGTAAACTTTGTTTTGTAAGTTTTTTCAAATAAAGGTTTTCCTGCTTCCATTGTAAAACAAGAGATAATTGGGAAATATGATTAAGAAACTGGTTAAACAGTTACGTTACATTTAGTGTTGGAACCACTAACTAGATGGCGCTGTTCAGAGTTAAAACACGCTGGCGTGATTAAACTAGTTAGAATATTCAATCAGGCGCTACATATATTTTTTAAATATTACTGCAAAATATTATTAGATTTTTGGAACGTGTGCCTGGCGACTAACGCTTCAGTCAGGCAACGTTGACTTGGTTGTATGGATTACTATGGATCACAATTCCCGTTATCTATTCGAAATATAATAGCCGAAGAGGGTCGAAAGTCTGAACATTTAATTACTCGTATATATAAAAAGTTTGGAGATATTTAGAATTGATAACAGAACACGTTCCAACTATTTATATATTTTTTCTCTGTTTATCTGTTTGCCTATTTATTTAAACGGCTGATCGGATCTTCATGATTTTTGGTATGTAGGTACTACGAGGTCCCGAAACTCTCCTAAGCTGCTTTTTATACCCAAATTACTAGTGACTACACTAGTTTAATAATACAGATACGGTTTATGTATACCGGATTAAAATTTGTTTGTTAACCCATGTTGAAAAAGAGATAATTCGTAATTTATTTAATCTTATTATAAAAAAAAAAATTGATTAAAAACAGTATTAAGGTTAATTTTATTTAAAAACACTACATAGTATAAAGCAAAGTCGCTTTCCGCGTCAGTCTGTTGTATGTCTGTATGTTTGCTTAGATCTTTAAACTACGCAACGGATTTTAATGTTGTTTTTTTAAAGATAAAATGATTTACATAAGAGGTAGGTTTTTGTGCATAATAACATAACATATACTAAAAAACCAGTGATCATTTTATGATTTCTAATCTGAAGTTGTAAATAAACACATTTTTTTTGCGCTTACATTGCAAACGTTGCCTGACCTCTACGAGATAGATTATAATAATTTACTTTGTATATCTTAAAAAAATGTATCATGCATATGTGACAATAATGTGCAAAACTGGGCAGGGTCGTTTGAAAATAATTAATAAATAAACATTGCACACAGCGACACACACTCAGCAAACTCTTGTGTTGTGGAAAAAAAAATATTAACATTGTACTGTTCATCAAATATTTCTAGACTTAAACCACGTTTGGACCCATGTCAGTAGATAATATAATCGAACACGTGACGCAAGCGCCATCATCTGCAAAGGCTTATCGTGTCTGCAAGATATAACTATACCTACTATAAGCATTCCATAGAGAAGGGTTAATATAATGGTAATTTAGA
The DNA here is from genome assembly GCA_964023185.1 of Macaria liturata. Classification (NCBI taxonomy): domain Eukaryota; kingdom Metazoa; phylum Arthropoda; class Insecta; order Lepidoptera; family Geometridae; genus Macaria; species Macaria liturata. Next base: position 9,967,382 of record OZ026825.1, on the reverse strand, counting down.
AAGAAAATAATCCAGGATTTTTTCGTCATTGCGAATAAGGACTAACCGACACCGTAGGACGTAGGACAATAGCTTGTTTTTACATGGGATAGGCTCTCGCTTGACTACAACTTGCCTGATGTTAAGCAACGTTATGATCTACGATCTAGCGAGCTTGCCTAGAAGAGACCGGTTTACTCTTAACTTGAATACCGACGAATTATAGTTCAAGGGGTTTAGAGATTCAGACAAAGTTCCACTGTTTGACAAAAGGCTTGGTGCGAGTCTTTTTGTGTTACTCTGTAAATTTTTCTTCGTATATTTGTGTTTTAATAAGTTCATCCGTCTATAACAGCATATAAGCATAATAAAAAAATGAAAATTAATAACGTCTAAAATCAAGATGTCATAACTTTTATTGACTTTCATTTTCCCACTCTGCAAAAACATATAGCTAGCAAAACTAAACAATTCACTCCATTAAAATATCATGTTTGAAAATTCCAGATTATATCTTATCACGCAATTTTTACGTGTAAGACAGAAAAAAATCCTTAGCGTGTTGATAACAAATGGTCTAACGTCTAGGTTTATTCTTTCCAAAACTTGTTCTTTGTATATTAAATTACAGCGTATCTCGCCGCCTCGCTTGATGTCTGAATATGAAAGTGTCTGAACCTTGAACCTTACAAAGATATGTCGCCAGAATCCTGAAATATATACCTATGTCTAAAATTATCTAGATTTATACTTTGTACCGTCATTATTGTTAGAAATCTGGAGTGTGGTGTAACTTAGAGTAAATGTTCTAATAAGTTAGGTTTATTTTCAATAATTATAGGTATTTACATGCAGCGTTTTCCATCTTTGTATTTGATGTTGATTTAAATGTAAAAGTAGGTGAACACGATGCATGTGTGGTTCGTTACCAACAATATTTCAAAGTAAACGTCGCGATTAGTTGTAAGTGAAGTCGGATAAGTGATATTTTTTATTGTAATCTGTTGTGTGTGTATGTGTACCTATCTATTTACGAAAAGTATGAAGCCAAGAAGTTTCGTTTTGTATACTTAATGTTGGCTCAAAACAAGAATTCATTTTGATAAGTTTCAATGACCACGATCCTCATTATTGAGGAACCGACTAGAGACAGAGATTCGTTTTTTTTATCGAATGAGAGTGAATAACTCGTGTTTGGAGAATTTATCAAGCCGCCATAAGGCCTCTGACATGGTTTAACGACTGCCGCACTATGTTAAACAGCCAGGACCAACAATTTAACGCGTCATCCGAACTGTGGTAGCGCCCGAAATGGTATGCCACTTATTGGTCACCCATCCAAGAATATAGCTCGCGATTACCTCCGCAAGCTGAGCTACTAATCTTCCTTCTTCAAGCCTTAAAGCCAAACAAGAAAACTAGCATTATTCAGAAATGCAGTGCATCTGAGTTCTAGACAAACAACTATATGTTAAGTCGTAAGTCAGACAACAAATAGCAGTCGTTTATTAGACGGAACTTCGAACAGTCGCGTGAGGCTTCTCTCGCACATCCGGGGCAATATAGTACTTACTAACTTAGACTGACTTGAAGGAACTAACTTAGATTTAATATGAGAAGCCATGATTTGCATAGAAACGCTTATTTTTCGTTTGACTTAAACAGTGGTAACAAATTCATTGATCATGATAGTCTTTATACTCGTACAAACAGTATAAATTACATAATTTTGATTTTATTTTAGTATGTAAATCAGTGTTAGTCTAGTGAGTATATATATATATTTTTTTTGAAATATAGTTACTAGGTTTCAATGACATTAAAATAATTAAATACACATTTAAAAGCACTTTTTGTGAAGAAGAATGGTCTATTTAAAATATTTACTGTAACAAATATACACAATAATTTCATAGCGATCTGCTAGCCGTAAAATTCTGACTTGAAATCTTCACTTTTATAGCTTTGGTCCCTTCCATTTCCAATCCTTACCAATAGAAAAGTATGAATGAAACTATAAAGCTCCAATGAAGTAATAAAGCGTGGTCCACACCTGCGGCGTGCTAACTGCCCGCTCCACGCATAAACTACCCGCATTAATCATACAGATACAGGCACGTCCTAGCGTACTTCTACTTTTACTTGTAGAAGAGACCTTGTATATAATATACAATGTTATTATATTCAATATAATTACTACGGAAAACTTAAATCCGGGCTATATCTGATAATCAATATAATGTTTCAGCAGTAGATACCATACAACTTGTTATTTTAAAGATATCTTCCTTTATCCAATCAATAATTATTGAATAGGCTCCATTTAATTTGCATCGTAAATTATAATTTAAGATGCAAATACGAAGTTTTATCATAGTTATGATAGTAATGTCAAAATTAGGTGTAAGTATAATTTAGGCGGGTTTTCGAGACAAAACTTGGCCTATTAATTAATCTGGGGACATATTTTTTAATATCATCGATTCCCCTATTTTAGTCTGAAAAAAGCATTAACTTATACACTCTGATTCTCACAAACCTTCGCTTTAATAATATTAATGTGATAGATTATTTTTGCTATTGCCCGAAAAAAGAAACACAAGTATCGGATTGGTCTTAAAAGCAAAAGTAAACTCATCTTATTCAGACATACTTTTTTACAGTTGAGACATGAGATTATCAATATATTAACTAAACGGTTTTCACTCACGTGTAAATTGCGTTAGTTGTTTACGCGTTTCGGATGTTATGACATCCATCTTCAGAACGTATGTTCTGGGACCGCGGCAGCACGCAGACTGCGCGCCGCCGCGCGACCGGCCCGCCGGGACACGGGCGCGGGGCCTGGGGTGGTGGGGGTGGAGGCGAGGCGATGTTACTACTTCCGGCCGCTTCGTCCTCGGGTCGCTCCGTCTGCGTGCTGCCGCGGTCCCAGAACATACGTTCTGAAGATGGATGTCATAACATCCGAAACGCGTAAACAACTAACGCAATTTACACGTGAGTGAAAACCGTTTAGTTAATATATTGATAAAATGTCTCACGAAAGTTTTAATATTAAAATATATGAGATTATGTATTATATGTCATAATAATATATAAATGTAATCACTTTATGCAAAGATAAAGTGGTTCTTAGCTCTCTTCTCACGTTCAATCAACTAAAAGTGGGTATAAGTTGCCAAGATTTGTACTAAAAGTGTACGTTAGCGGTCTACAATCTCCTTCTAGTACATTTAGCACGGAGCACGCATAAACCAGGACGATGAATAACTTGACTCTGCTTAGTTTAATATCGCTCCAAAATGTTACTGGGTTGCCATTTTGAGGATTTTGGAAGGTTTTATTTCTTAGAAATTTTGTATCGCTTAGCTTTAGTAATTAAAATGTTAAATATAATATTGACACTAATTTTATTTACACTTCATACACTTGACACATAATACTAATTACTATACTTTTCCCTGTAAAACGTCAAGTGAGACCATTATGGCGTGGAGAAATCTTTTGAAATAGGAATTTTTAAAATAAACACAACACCACCTAAATTCCTCGCTGAAAGGCTTTTTTTAACAATAATAACCGATTGTTAATCTAACGCATTTAGCCTCTGTCACGGCCCCGGGGCGTTAATAAAAGGGCCATGTCTGGGGAAAATGAGACGAATGGCAACACTGAAGCTATAAAATAGCAAACGACTTGCCAGCGGCGTGTGTGCAGATTTAGATGATCTCTCTTCTGATTGGATGGCCCGTTTGAATTTTTCGGTGCTTTGGACTTTAAGGCTTTTGTGAAGTTTAGTGCTACGTGAATGTTATGGTTATTAGTTTCGAGTACTTACTGTGTTTTCTTTTCTTTAAATAAAATGATATGGTTTCGCTGAATTGTCTTCACTTGAAGGTTTTAAATTCTTTTTTTGTTGATACAGGGTTACTATTGTGTTAATATATTGTATAAAGAAATGTTTTATATGAGGTAAATTTTCTATACAAAACAGAAAAGAAAAAGTAATTACAATCCGTGGCGCTGGAACTATCGAGCTTAATGGCTTCATAAATAGAAAATACAAAAACGACAAATATCTCCTTTCCTGGAAATAAATTCCTGAAATAATTCTAATCCGTCTTATTACAAAACGTGGTTTAAATATTAGTCTAGACCTAGTCCGTTTTAGTTGTTAGAAAATTGTATGTCTACTGTCATAATTATGAAACTGTTAAAATGTATCAACGTTAAATCAAAGTTCCTTTTACTTGAGAACTGGCACAATACAAAGTTATGGCCAAAAGAAAAAAAAAGTTTCAATTTGTAGTTGACATTTTGATTGCTTGTATGTGATGTCTGAACAACAAGAACCCACTTTTTATTTTCTTAGTCATGGACTAATATGTACCTATTTAAACCACATATTGTTATAGTACGGTTTTTTGTGTTTAGGATCTGAATTTATTTTTATAATTAGTTTACAATAAAATAGTTAACAGTTGCGAGGGAATGTTTTCAAAGTTCAAACCTACACATTATATCTAGACACAACAGTCTTGTTTTTGTATCTCAAGTAATATAATATCGTAAGAAAGTTCATCGACTGTCGTCAAGAGCCGTGACTGAAAACGGTAAACAATAATAATGTTTCATTTCTAAACAAATATTTATTTACATATCGAGCGTGTGCATGACTACACGGTATGAATTTTAATCGTACGTTTGATAGAATTGATTATTAGGTGAAGTATTCTTTTACCTGATTATTATCTAAGAGTTTAAATCACTTTAAAGAAAAATCTATCCATGTAAAAGTTGCCTGTGACTCCTGTTCCTGTATACCGTCCAATGTATTTCTAATTAGTTCACAAGTTTGTTATTGTAACCATTTTTAGTATGCACTGAGTGAGTTAAATCAATATATCCATCTATATCTTAAGCAATAATATTTCCAAATTGGTACATCAATCCCAGTCACGATGAATACAATATGTCCTATGACTGCCTCGTTCGTTTCCGGCGTGACGTCACATCATGCGCCGGCCGGCACTTCCGGTGAGCCACTCGCGCGTTAGCCCACTTCCGCTGCCTGGATACAACAGTTTGATTTGAAACTAATTTATAGAACCCAGAGCTGATTATACCTAGATTATACGCGAGTGTGGCTCAGCGGTTCCAAAGTCTGCTTTTCATCCAGACGCACCCTGGTTCAAATCCGGCCCTACACCAATGACTTATATTTTCAAGTTATGTGTGGATTTGCACTCGCTTAGTGGTGAAGGAAAACATCGTGAGGAAACTGACACGTTTCAAGGACCACAATATCCGAGGACATGTGTCTTCCGTGGAAGGACCTGGGCGCCCACCACGACGTATCTGCCCAAGAGAACTCCCCTAATGTATTAATTCTGCGGGGGAGTCATGACCCTCAATCATGTGGAAATACGACTCAAGAGAGAGAGAGAGAGAGAAAAGCGCCTTATTTTTTCTCTAGTCAGTTTGGTCTTTCTTTATACATAAACCTCCTACATACTACAGAGACTAATCTCTGCTATTATTAAATGACATACGTACGTCGACTATAAAAAGTACATACATACGTTTTATATGAGTATGTTTATTAATATACGTACACACACTGTTATATATCTCCTTTGTATATACATTATACATACCTATCGTGTAACGTTTCATTAATATTATTTGGTACAAACAACGTACAAAGCTAAAAAAATAATATGTACTCTTACTGTTCCGGAAATAAATTGAAACAAAATATAAAACTCAACAGAAAAAAAAACTGTTCAACCGTTTCAAGCGAATAAAAATCGTTTGTAAAATATTTCAAGATAATTTCAGTTTATGAAGCTTCCCAATATTTAAAACAAATTGGTAAATAACCACAGAGTTTATAAAATAGTAGAGATACAAATCAAGCAACGATTTTTGACAGATTTTTTGGGTATGGTAGAAAAGGTCTGCAAGTTTTATAGAAAACTTGTGAAGCCGTTGCCATTTTCATTTGAGACCAAGGCTTACAGTGGTTTTTTTTACAAATGATTTTCTATACCAACCTTAAATTCTCTCTCGCTCTCTGAAACAATTGTTTGGAAAAGTTTACTTGGGACATGGTACATCGTGGTAGGCACCCAGGTCCTTTCACGGAAGTCTCATGTTCTCGTATTTTGTGGTCCTCACACTAGTCGGTTTTCTCACGTTGTTTTCGTTCATATGCTTATGTTGGTGCAAATGCACAATATGTAACATAAAGAAAAAATCATTGATGTAAGACCGGATTCAAACCAGGACTTGTAGGTGTAAACAGACACTTCCAGCAACGATTCACACTCGCTTTTTAACAAATTCTAGAAAAGATTATTATTACAAGCCTTTTATCATCCCTCTGTAGTATAACAACCTCTTTGCATATAACAATGTAAAGTAGTTCATTGAAACAAAAGGGATTGTTCCGTTAATTGCCAACAAAAATACTCTGACGTTGTGTAAACAAAATATTGAAAGTGGTTTCCGGAACTTTTACGTACAGAGCTAGCTTGATATGGAATTTTAGTATAAAAATCCAAGTTATGTTCATATACATATAATAAAGCTGAAGAGGCGGACGTCCACTAGTTCATATATAAATTCCACTATATGTAACATAACAAGACATTTTAAAATAATTTATATTACCATCTAGCCTACTAATGCGGCCATGCCGGCGTGCTGCTCTCCGGCAGTGGCACAGAATACATAATGCAGTGGGCTACAATATTTAGACAATCTTTAGGCTTTGCTAAGTGTTTTTTGTTTGTAGTAGTTGTTAGTAGTATGGTTCATCATCCACTACGTCAAAATTCCATGGATCTACGATAAAATATATAAAAACAATAGCAATGTATATTTAGTGAGTTGTTATAAGAGTTTTGTATATTATTGGGGACAGTTTATTACAGATTAGCAGTTGCTCTGTATTTTATTTTTATTTCCTTCGATTATTCATTTATTTCAGTTGAATAGTAAAAGCATTTATTTCCATAGCTTAAATAACTACTTAACTAATGAATTCTTGTAAATTACTTTAGTTCGTATTGAGCAGAAACTTGCTGATAGCAGTTGGGAAAAGCAATAAATTATAGGTTCTATTCGTTTGTTTGTTAGTGGTTCTTTGTTAGTTCCTAGTTTTATTAATGCATAATGGAAAAGTAGTTAAGTTTTTGTGTATGAAGTAAATAAACTATCTTAAACTTAATTTTAATTTTTTTGACATATGTATGTAAGAAAAAAAATTGCTGCACTTAACATTTCTCTCGGGGCGACAAATTAAATAATAATAAATAAAAGACGAAATAAGATATGAAACGAGGAACATCAGAATGAAAATGTTATTGACACCTGTAATATAACAATTTCCTGATCGATCACGGAACCATACTCTGTCCACGCTTTATATATCACTTTGACAGCTGCTGTCACCTCCATACATTTTGTGTCGATGGAAAATGAAATTTAATGCCCCATAACAGAGAATAAGTGTAAGTAAGTTCATTATTTATTTTATGGCACGACATTAAATTGGGAACAATTTCGATTCTCGCCTACTTTAAACAAACCGGTGTACTGAGGATAAACTTTTAATTATAATTGTGTAATACATGTAGGTATTGTAAGATCACTGATTTATAAAATATAGCAGATAGGTAATATGTTACACCGTATTATTATAATTAGGTGAATAGTTTAATATTCATGTAACATTAATTTTCCATATTTTATTGTCCATATTTTACCATGGTGCATACATTTATTGACCTAAAAGTATTCGGATGAAAAAATTACACTCAATCAACTTCTTTGTTTTTTTTACTGAGTGATGTTTGTTATTCCACATTTAGACAGACGTTAAGCAGTTAGCACATCACAGTCTAAGGTGGTATGAAAACACTTGACCCTATTTTTATGTACTTTATTTTTCACTCTCACTTACTGAGAGATTCGATTTCGCTCCCATTGGTATCCAGAAGATCTTAAGTCCGGCATTAAAAATAAATGTATCACTTATCTATTAATTTATCTCATCCTTGGTCACTTAAAGTAATTAAAATTTTATAAATCTACGAGGGTATTGTATTTATACGGGTTTAATTATCACACGAACGTCGAGTTTCAGGTATTATGAAATTCGAAGTTATGCTTACAAAAGTCCTATGATGTTAAACTATGTATGTAGAGGTCGTTAAAAATGTTGTTTAGTAAAACCCTATATCGCAGATTATTTTCATAACTAAGTTCTTAAATGTGTTTGTATACATATTTGAGGTCGTTAATGTCTCTTTATTTAAACTTTTTTTTTCCGAGCTGTTTGTCGATATAAGTTTATGCGATTGCTCGTTGCAGACTACCATAACTTAGCTAAGATAATATAAATTAATTAATTATAAATTAAAGAAACATTAAAAAATATGTCTTGGTACAGTATTCATATTTACATAATCTCATGACTGAGGGTCCCCCACAGAATAAATTCGTTAGGGGACTTTTCTTGTGCAGATACAACGGGGTGGGCGCCCAGGTCCTTCCACGGAAGACACATGTCCTTGGATATTGTGGTCCTCAAACATGACGGTTTCCTCACAATGTTTTTCTTCACCGTTAAACGAGTGCAAATCCACACATAGCTAGAAAACACAAGTCATTGGTGTAGGGCCGGATTCGAACCAGGGTGCGTCTGGATGAAAAGCAGACACTAAAACCGCTGAGCTACACTCGCTTTTTTAATAGTAGATGGATATAAAGAAGTTCACTCGCAGGTTCTGGTAAAATGAGAGTTTAGAAATAGCAATATATTTATATAGAAATGCACTCAGCCGTGAAAATGTGTAAAGCCGTACAGAAATGTGTGTTAAAATTCTGTGCAGCGTATGAGAGTGTCACAAACGTCAGCCTCAATAAACTGCACGTTGGGGGCAACCACTCTGTGTACAGTGTCTGCTGGGTTACTCGTAACTAAGTTGTACAACAACTTGTGAAACAACTCGTAAAAAAAAATACCGAGTTTAAATTACTGATTGATTTACATATTTTCTAAGTGGTTTGAAACGAATATCTTGTTTTCATAAAAATATGAATTTTTATTTATTTTATAAACACAAGTATAGGAATACATGCGATTGATAGTTAAATTTTAATAATTTATACATCAAATTTCAGTTTGCATAATTAGGAAAGTTGTTTATGATTAATTTTGATGGGATAATTATGAGAGAAAATTTGATCAAAATAGCCGAGATCGGTTTTCACAATAGACAAAATATAATGGCCTAATTTACATATATATGTAACCTAGTATAGAATGTTCATTTCCACATTAGAGACGGCGCAGTCGAGCGGGTAACTCAATAGACTCTGTACGCGATATTATACCTAGGTTCAATGACCTTTACTACTGATGCGTAAGCATTATTGCGTTAATACGCACGTGAGCTCCTGCTGATAAATTGGTAGTGGAAATCAAGTGATTTGGAGCTGAGATCAAAATCATGCTAATTTTGTAAGCGCCAGCATATGAGTGACTATTTATTATCTCTTTTATCTCTGTCCCTGGATTGAAACAATGTTAATAAAGTAACTTAAGTCTGTCATCAATTGTGACTATGTGTTATATTTGTAGGAGATGTTGATAGATATTTTATTTTGAGTGTAACAAACACACAACCAAACAAGATCACGTTTTGTCAATTTATCCTTAACATTACGAAAAATTTTCATCACAAGATTAAAGAAAAGTGATTTTCTCATCTAACCGTGTTTACAAAAGCAGCCGTCCACAATAGACACTTTAAATGCAAATTAGTGGCGCAAAAATGTTTAAATTATAAGTTAACTTAGTTACCTCTAGCTGTTTTAGTTTGGGGCAACATTATGGTTGACCTGATTATTAAACTAGTATGTTTCAACTTCATTGTTGTGCTTAGTAGCTTTAATATTATATGGAGTCGCACAGGTTGCTTTTACGACTGCGGGTCGCTAAGTTGAGCCTGAGTTTGATGGTAGGCTTTCTAAATTGGTTTAGTTTATTATTTTCGAAAAGACTTAATAAGTTATAAAAAATAGAATAGAAAAGAAAATTATTTATTTCAACACACAAAAATAATTACAAAGAAAGAAAAAAAAACTTATTCTAGTGCCAAAAGTAGCGGCCTTATTGCTAAAAGCAATCTCTTCCAGGTAACCATTGGATAGAAAGCAAAAAAAATAAGAGATTACGTAGGACGTGGTATACAAGTTAAAGTACATTATTTGAATCTTTGGGACACATAATCGCAATCACCAATTTTATAGAAGCAAACTTAAGAATATTGATATCAAATTATTCTTCCTTACAAATTTAACTCTCCGTAAACAAAGAACAGCGGGTATTGAACAGGTTTTTAATTAGTACAAATCCTGCATTTTACGAAGCCTGTTCAAACTCAGTTTAAACTAAAAGCTCGCCGTAACAGGATTATAAAATACATTGTATCCGTGAAGAGTGTGAAGCTATATTTATTTTTGACGATAAAAAAGTTAAATCATTAACAATATAAAGCAAAGGTTAGTATGCTTGTATTTTAAAGTGGAAATTATGTAGTTAAAAATTTAGAATTATCACATAAATATTTCCGTCCGTGATTTTTGCAGCTTACACCGCGGTGCCACACTACTATACAAATAGAAGAACAAATAGTTTTTTATTAAAAAAAAAATTGTTAAAACTTACCTATTTTATGTTATATAGGATATGAAAGTCAAGTTATAATAATAAATCTATTAATAGATTTCATGTAACTCAATATTCGTTGCAGCTGAATTTTATTGTAAAAGTTTTTACAGTCCAGGGAAAAAATACTCACTTTTCTACTGACTGATTGACGTATAACGACGTCTATTGCTTTGAAACATGATAGCGAAGAAATTTTTTCTCTTACTTTTTTCTCAGGATTAGGGTAACTATAACAACATCAATGAATGTTCTTAGTGTAACATACTAAAATTCAGAACCGTGCTTTCTGAATTTATTAATTAAATAGGTTTATAATTTAATGAGTTTCCACAATAACCGTATAAGTGCTTAGCACTTAATTCTTAATTAAATTAGTTACATAGCATGATACCTTAGAAAGCAACTTTTGATTATTACTATGATTTAAAATTAAAACTGTAGAAAATAATAGCCATTTCAGGTAAAACTTATTAGCAAAAAGTATAGTAATTGACAGCATGACTGAACGGATTTTAACATAACTTCAGAACTTTGCGAAAAAGCTTTCTCGGACCTAAATATTCCCTGGGGCCTCTCACACAACCTTACATTTTGGCTTACATTAAAATATACTCAGAAAGGTTTTTAGACAAAGATGAAAGGTATTTGAGTCCCAAATGTATAGAGGTTCATTGCCTTTGCTAAGGTAACATGTGTTTTTTGTGAGTATATAAGAAAAAATAAACAGTGTAAGGAAAAAATACATTTACTTACTATATGAAAAACTAGTGGCGCCTTGCGACGCGCGCTAACCCGCATCACTTTATTATACATGTTTTTTTGAAAGTTTTCCATAATGTAACATTGTCTGGTAAATCTGTATTGTTACTATTTTTATGTGTAATGCAATTTGATTATATTATACTGATATTTTGATCACTATTTTGACAGAACCAACTGCAAATATTTTTTTATAATATTCAGCTAGCGACAAATCTTCAGGAACACATTACTACGTTTCGAGAATGAAAGCTGAAACATCCCTTTCAGCACTATGAAACTGTTTAAAACTTGAGCATTGTATTTAGTTTCCGAAAGACAATAGCGTATTTTAAGAAAGACAATAGTCAACCCAAGACAATGAAAGGCGTAGAGTAGTTACTTCTTATTCTTTACTATGGCATCTTTAATCGAGGTAGAGTTCGAAACGGAAGACAAAGCAATATTTTAGCGGATTGCATTCACTTTACTGCGATGTCTTGATTTAATCTTCGTGCCGTGATCTTAAAATAGTGTAGATATAAAATTGTATAGTCTCGGAAAATAAAAGTGTTTTAGTTTTTTCTTAATCTCAGAAAATAATTTTTGCTCATGTTTTAGTTTGAAACATGAGGCAACATGTAGCTAAGAATATTGCTGTAGATTTAAACTTTGATTTACTTTCTAAATCATGTCTTCTGCCAAAATAAACTTTATTATGCTACAAGGTAACTTTGAAAGAACAATTCCAAAGATGATTCTACTAACTTGTTGAAGATAACTATCAAATAATGCGGCAAGGCGCTAGATTTGCGATAAGCGTTTATTAATGCATTCTTATATGCATAAAATTGTGGTAAGTGCCCACCACGATGTATCTGCCCAAAAAAACCGCATTAAGTAGTTCTGCGGGGCAGTTACGACCCTCGTTCATGAGGATATACTTACGACTCAAAGAGAGAGAGTGTCCATGCTCGTATATTCGTTCTAAATGTCACCGTGTCTAGTTTATCTGCATATACCTATATGTATATTACATGCAGGTGGACGTGGTCGATGTTTGCCGGCGCCGGCGGCTGCGGCGGCAATTAGCTCGCTCAAATATGGCCCCTCCTAGGCAGGACTGAGGACACGGTGGGAACATGTAGCGACTGAATACATGTGAACATTAATAATGACATTATATAATAGCACAAAACAACACGGACAGTTCATATTTAACATTGCTAGCCTGCATTGTAAGAAGTCTAAGTTCAGTATATACATATATATAAGATGCTGTAGAATAATAAAATATTTATTTACAATAATAAAATATAAAAACAAGGGAAGAAAAACTAAACATACTACTTCTAATTACTACAAAAAGGGGCACTTTAAGAAAATCTTTAGAAAATCCTAAAGATAATCTAGGTGCTCTAGCCCACTACCAGAGGGCAGCGTGCCCAGCATACTGGCCGCATTACCACGCTGGATGGCAATGCTGATACGTTGAGCCAAAAAAAGATGATGTAGATGATTTTTCATAATTTAGTAGTTGAAAATATTGCCAAATACTACTTTACAGTTTGAATTAGCCCGGCAGTTACCAATATCATTAAAATGTTTGATAACGCAATAATTAGCAAAGAGCGACGGATATATAATAAAATACAAACTTTTGTAATACTAGCCAATATAACAAAATTTATTAACAACATTTTGTTGAAATACATACTACCGTGATGTGAAAAGAAACTTATCTGTGTTATGTTGTAATGTTCCTGCGATTATCAACTAACGTTAACGTTTACTTATATAATTCGCAATACTCATTTAAAAGCACAAACTGTTTCGAACATTTCTCTCTTGAGTCGTATATCCCCATGACTGAGGGTCGTGAATCCCCCGCAGAATTAATTCGTTAGGGGAGTTTTCTTGGGCAGATACATCGTGGTGGGCGCCCAAGTCGTTCCACGGAAGACACATGTCCTCGAATATTCGAACATTTACGCCAATCCAAATCGCTGTAAGTTCCACTGAGCCACCGCCCTACACGTCGGGTGTCACTGTTTGCAATCTGGGAGCACGACGCTGATATAAAGTTACGTTTTAATCACCACCTTCCTGACGTCAGCTTCTTTCAGTCATGATTTGCACGAATAATGACACCTCGTTTTTTGCGATTCGATATCTTGCACAGGAAGGTTGGCGGGAAAAGTATGTATAATGCTGTAATACAGTAAAGCTAGTTTTGAATTTTACAGTTTTAGTTTCAAATATTAGTCTACACATTTCATTACTATGACTGTAAACTGTAACTGTTTACATGAACCACTTGGTGCACACTGCATAATATATCTGTATTTATGTATATATTAAAAGAAATATTAATTATTTTTTTACACCAATTTGAAAAAATAAATAAACAGTTTTAGATAGTTTATTAGTTCATTCACTTAGTTCATCTTTTGGAAAAGCTTCACTTGTTCAAACAAATAAGCTTTTCGTATAATAGCAAAATTATCATCCTTTTTGTATGTTGTTTGTGCCTAGGGTATTGGTAGCGTATTACAACACTGACAATGTCAATATGGGTTACGTTATTGCTTTTCAAAGAACCTAACTCTAAAAATGTATTCCCAACCATGATTCTTCAGTTTTCCAGAGACATAATTGAGTCTAGGTGACTTTGTATTTACTATCTTGTCCTCGTAATATTGTCAGTTAGGAGACTGTCTTTTTAGAAGAACTTTTGTACCGTCATCGAAAATAATCAGATCGTGAGGCTGCATTTTGTAAAGAAAAACGACACTGTTGGTTGGTCTTATGACATGGTAAGTAAAGAATTTATTTTAAAAGGGGTTCTAAATATCTTTTCGTTCGATAAAACATTTCAGTGATCTTTAATGAAGTATAGATTAAAGGTCTAGGGAGTAAATTATTTTCCTGATATGCTATATATAAACTATCATTAAATAATGTATAACAACTAAACATTTTTGTCCCGTAAAAAAAAGACATATTACAAAAACAAAAAGCAAAAATCTCTCCAAAAAAATCACATTCAATTTGACTTCAATATTAATTAAAGCCGGGCTGTGTTAACAATCCCTTGAAGATAACCAGATCTTATTAACGCCAGGAAGAGTCAGAGTATACCTGGAACTCATCTTATTCAAATTGTAATTACAACCCGCCAACTAATTATAAACCTCTCTGGAACCTCCACTTGAAAAAGAGAAGGTCTCATCAAGATGCAAAATAAAAAATCGCCTTTTGTAACTAAGACATTTTTTATCCGTCTTTTTTAAACTTCACAGTTAGTCATCGTCTGATTTTTATTAATAAGCCCAGACTAAACAAGTTGACAACAGATGGCGCTAGTAATATTGACGATATAAAACAACAATTTTAGATCAGGTAACGTGTCTGAAAATTAAACTGCATCATCATAGTTTTACTCAGGCACTATTTATTCATTGTATATATTTATCTTCTTCTTTCGCTTTGCCTTATCCCACTACTTTACTTGTGGTCGGCACAGCATGTTTCTCTCTTCTATTTCATTCTGTCACTCGTCATCTCCGCATTCATTCCTCTCACACACATATCCTAATTTACACAATTAATCCATGTATTTCTAGGGCGTACTCACTTACCATCAGGCCAATACTCTTCCGCGTGACTTAGGTCTCTTTCCTGAGTATTACATGCCCATACCATGATAATCATCCGCATATATTTTTAAAATTATTTATTTAAAGTCATATAACTAGAAATTGAACTAAATAAAGTAAAGAATGTAAAATAAATCAACTTCGTTAAACAGATATGCCTGTCTCGCCTTTGATTTTAAATCAATAAGTTTCTCTATCACCGATTCGATTTGATAAATCTTTTAAGAATAATCTGTTTAAGAATCTATTGTAAATTTCCAATGAATATCGGTAACATCGTGGATTCAATTAAAGAGTTCTGTATCAAAGGTTTATTTTTAAAGGCACATTAATTTAGTTTTAGGTCCGAAGATAGCGGATAATGTTATTACATTACTGTTTTATCTAAATGTCACACAAATCTCATTCTATCTTGATTTTCCTACTGATGTTTAATATATTTTATAAAATTTATATGATTGTGTCACATTGTTTCCAAACTTATTTTTTACTTTTATTGGAATGTAATAAATTAATTACTAACAATAAAATGGTTCCAAATTGCACAAAAAAATCACTTTCGTCCGTTTAAGATATGTATACCAATCGATAAATAAAATACTACTTGTTACGAATAACTGATTTTAACCGCGTAATAAAAATCGTCAATGTCTCCTGTTCAATTCATTTTGACATCGTCAAAGCTGTTTTGCATAAATCCAATATCCCGCAAAATACGCGCTAATCGTTCAGTACGGTGAGATTCAATAGGATACCATAAACGATTATCCCTTTCAGATATAACAAAATTAGAAAGAAAACTTATTACTTATATATTGCACCACAGGGTATTATGAGACATGTTACATGTATGCGTAAGACTATAATAGTAGTTTATGCAACTGTCATATAATGAAGGGTGTAAAATAAAATAAAATAAAATAAAATAATAAACACGAGTGTGAGTTTCATAATAGTAACGAGTGTTTTAATACCCGTGTTATATGAAGTTGCATACACTACTTTATCTTCACTAATGCAATTAATCAAACAACAAGAGTAAAAGCTGACAATAGTTTATCGTACGTGTATTGTCACAGTGATTTTGCCACCATTAAAATCTAACCAATGAGAGCGCAGCTGCGCGCATATATAATGAGCTATTACGATATCGATGTGGATTTTATACCATCATGTGAAATTGCTTAAATTGAGTGTTTTGTTGTCTGCGCTATAACAGTAGTAATTATAAGTCAAGTATTGGAAACATAAGTAGAATGTTACAACATTAGTGTAGATAAAATGGTTTTATAATACATATTACTGTGAATAGTTTTATTTCACAGTCAGGCACTATCTAGCTGACAGATGCTAATATGCAATACTGTCGTATGTCTTCTTATGTTTATCACACATGTACATATATTCTGTAGTGTCGATTCTAAGCAAAGTGTATGTTATGTGAACAGTAGAGCTGAATAAAAAGTTCAGTAAACATTCATAAAAAAGTCATCTTCTGCATTAATTTAAAACAAAGTCGTTTACAATCTTACAGCAAAATGGGTGTGTGCATGAGTGACATTTAACTAAAACCCTAAGGGCGGCTCGATTAACTCTCGACACCAGAGTTGGCCACTCTCATTCGATAAGAAGACGAACTAAAACCCTGTATTGTTCAAGGCTTGAAATATAATTTCTACTTGTGATATAAAAGTTGAATCTATTTATCCAATCTTTTCCTACAATGCAAACAAAATAAATATGGATCGCCCATCATGTTATGCAAATATTTTGTGCGGTAAAAATAATTACGCTTTTGAAAGCTTATCTGTTATGTTATTTCAGAGCGGGTGTAAAAGCGGGTTTATGACACGACAGGATGAAATGTGTGCCGGATTTAACGGATTTTTAGTACATTCAAAAGGCTTTATTTTCATAATTACTGTTGGATTTTGTATTCGGGGGCGGGCTTAGTCTGTGCGGGATAAAATCTTTGCAAAGCACTTGCCAGTATGCTTTGCAGTATCGTGATTATAGTGTAATGACGCCTCATTTTAAATTTCTTCTCACTTTAAGAAAGTTGTTACGAGTGTAATTAATTAATATAGAGTAACATTGACGGCCCTTTTTCAACTGGGAACTAAACACATCCATTATTAAAATGACGTAAACCTTAGCAATAACAATTTGATGGTTAATGAAGAGATATAATCCTATGTTTATGCTAGAGGTATTTTTATAAACTTTATTTAAACTTTATAGTGTAAATATTTTTTTTACATTCAGGTCTACTTAGTTACTACTACGAGCGATCAAGCGTAGCTCTACACCTTTGCTATTGTATTAAAAAAAAACCATGTATCAAATTTCAAATCAATTCAACATTATACTCGTAAAAACAATATAATGTATCAGAATTATCTTAGCTAATTTGGAAAAGAATCTACAAAAAAGAAATATATAAAAATTCGTTGTAAAGGTGTTTGGTTTTTGAGCGAAGAGCGTGAAAACGGAAGTCCGTCAATCAAGTGTAAGAACAGATGAGTATAGGTTATAAAGCTGGCTGGCTCTACTTAGATAAGATGTTTAGTGTGTTTTGATTAAAAGAGTTACTGACCAGGGTAGGTTTATACTTTTGTATGCCTACCTTGGTGTCAGATGTATCTAACAGCTTTAAGGGTATCTGATCTCTTATACACCCGTTGCAAATTTTATCAATTAGTAAAAAAAGACATCTCTACTTAAGTAGCTGTTTATTGATATGTTGTGTTTTGTAAAAAAAATATTAACTTACTTCCTTTTTATACTGTTCGAGAGTGTATTGGTTTATTCGTTCAAGCTAATTTCAGTAGCTCTGCGTCGCTCAAATGAAAGAATTACTTAGCTCCATTGATCCATTATATTCGACGGTTACCTTCACAGCCGTGCTTTGATGGATGACGGAATAAGAATGCCGCCTACCATAATCTGTATTTAATCTTAACTATTTTTTTGTTACTTGTTTTTTTTAATTATTATTTTTTATCGCTGAGTGCAGCGATAAATCTTCAAATAAATTAAAAAAAACAAGTAACAAAATAAATAATAAAATAAAAAAGCCTTTATTTGCCTGGTATTTATAGTAGGTTTACACAATTCTAACAATTAAAAATAATATATTAACTAGGCACCCAAATACGGGTATAGGCCTCCTCCTCGTGTTGCCATCTCGCTCGGTGTTGTGCCGGTCGTGTCCAGGCAGCGCCTGCCAACTGCTCGATGTCGTCGCTCCACCTGGAGCGAGGCCGTCCTCTGCTGCGGGTCGTATCTCGGAGGTGCCAGTGGAGGATGCGCTCACTCCGTCGGCCGTCAGTCGCTCGGGCAATCCATTTCATGAGTGGCCATATCGCCTTATAAACACAATAACTAAAACAATCACAAAAACCACTTGAATTCGTGTCTGAAATTGTTAGTTGTGGTTCACATTTCTAAAGCAGTGTTGTTTCTATACTGCTCAGATACAACTTATGGTAAGCTCAAAGTTCACATTAAGTGACAATTGGCAAACTGTGTTCAGTGAATCTTGGCAGGTAATAAGAAAAGAGTTTTACTGTTGAACATGAAGCTCGTTTTATTAATGAAAAATTTTGGTTAGTTGATAGTACCGATGTAGTGAAGGTGTCGGTGCCCAAGCGCACCGAATAAAATAGCTTCTAATAAGTTGTGAGCCTACCTAAGGTGTGAGGGTTCTGTACCGGGGTCACCGGCACTGATGGTCAATGAAAACTCGCGTGTAAGATTAATCAATTATAGAATTTAATTCCCCAACAACTAACGCGTCCACTCAGACCACCAGTGCACAGCAACTGGGGTGTCGCGTCATACATCACGCACACATACACAAAATGCATTCGTCATCATTCACACTTACAATTGTGTCCCTACAAAGGTTTTAATACCAAGATCTTCAAAATTTTTTTATGTACGATATATTTAACATTGAAATAGCACTAAACATATACGACCCTAACAACTCAATAAATCTCTGTAATTCATAGAGAAAAAATTGTTTGATTAACTTTAGTCGAAGGGGTGAGGCTTATTATTAATCAATCTGTTGACTGGTACCTATCTATCCATATAATACCTATCTATATAACCAACCGACATACTATGTAATCATACTAATTACACGTTTTTCATTTAGTCCAAATGACTCCACGGGTACATTCAAATTCTGTGTACATTGAGTATTAACGTCAACTCAATGAGAGCCGTTTGATAATTAACCGAAGCAATGTGGCGTGAAACAAGCCGGTGGTGCGGTGTAATCTTCTTACGAGTGAGAAAAGGAGTGTACTCTGTTGTCATAAGTTTTCTACGTCGAGGCTGGGTAAGATATAAGAACAACTACCCGTTACTTTAAAACAAAATTAATAATTATTATTATTTATGCAGTTACATAGTTACATTTTATTTGCAGTAGATCTATTTAGATGAAAACTTCATTCACTAAAGATAAAAAATCTTTATTCATACTGTTAAATTGCAACGCACACATATAAATAAGAAATATAATCATAAAATATGCTACACAAATTACATTATTCAAATTGAATTTAATACATTTCATCTCTATAAATTATATTTTGAATAAATATATATATAATTAAAATACAAGAAGAATAGTATGGGGCAATTTATCCTTATACTATTAAATAATTCACATTACCGCCATAAATTTTATTTTTAATATCATATAAGCATGTCATTTATGGTAATTATGTTATTTTATCATGAGATTTTTCAAATGAAATTCTTTGGCATACAATGAAATTTTTTATATTCTATCTGCCCCATTTTTTCTTCAACTGTTATCTGTATCATAAAACTAGTTTTTATGAAACATTACTATCCCATTCAAACACATTCCTCTCGTCTTTTATATCGTACTTAGCAATAAGACGTTGTATTAAAAATTATGAGATTTCTCGAAGACATGTCCTGTTAAGTTAATATGCTTTTAGCGGAATGACGCCGTTGAAGATAAATCTTCACTACTTCAGTTAAACAGTAGCTTACGGCATCATAACATGCTGTTGAGAGTTGACATTAAGTTAACATTAAGAAAATACATGTACAAGAAAAGCCTTGACGTTTGAGAAAGAAGAAAAATACACGCACTTCTTCAATTTTTTTATTAATCTGTCTGTATAAGTTTGTTAAGAAAATTCAGTGAACCATAGAAACAAAAGTTTCGACACCAAAGTTCACCACTCAATCACAAGGAGATTAATTTGTTACTAGTTATGTAAATGCTACGGTGGTGGCGTAGGTGGATCTACGCCGTAGACCCTCTACGAAGCTATGGTCGCTACGCCAAATTTATCAATGACCTTTATAAGATGAGTTATTTTCATCTCTTACTTTGTATCGTTTTTATATTACTTGATACTTTTATAAATGTGTGTTCTGTTATAGAACTTGCTTTTTGTAACAACTTATAAAACAAAAAATATAAAGTTGTATCTGTACTTTCCTCTTTTAATTATTTAAGTAGTTATGTTCCGTAACAAATCTCTGGCACAAAAAGAACGATCAAAGATCTAAGTTCACCCTGAACTAAGTTTTTTCATTTATTAAAATCAATGCAATTTAAGAAAACATTTGCAACTGTCTTCAAGCCCAATTTTCGCATAAATAATTACAAACCGTCTTAAATAAACCTCACATATGTACATTGAACAGTCTAGTACAAACAGCAATACATTTACCAGCTAATACTTATATGTAGCCTTCTAAAATACATGGTCAGGTAAAAAATAATGAATCCAGCGGCCGGCCCCCGCGGCGGGCTGCTGGGGACAGGTTAATAAGTCCAGATGTCTGGCCTGGACAGCCAGCTACCTTCACATTACGTCAATACACTGTATTTGTAATACTTATTTGTTTTCAGCATTGAAATGAGTCATGATAAATAAAAAGTATGTGTGTATTCCGTGGAGCCTTTGGTTTGTTACTATAATGTTGCCAATATGACTTGAGTCTCCCAATTTGAATTTGATATTGATGGTTCATACAATGGAATACCACCTTATACTCCTACATCTAAGATTTAAACTCCTGTAGCTACATAAATATAAGTACTAACTGTATTTATTCTGGCATAATAATAGTATTTGAATTTTGAATTAAAATTTCAGTGTAAAGGAGAAAAATAACAAGAAAAAATGCACAAATTTTAAAAGAAATGGTACGACCAGCTTTTGTCAGTGATATTAATTAAAAAATTACATTTTTGTAATCTTTAATAAGATATTTTTGAAAATAAAATATTCTGATGTACCATTTCCTAGTGAATGAAAATGTTAACACTCTAAGAGTTTATCAACTTGTACCAACAAAACTTCATTTGACCTCTCCGCCTTACAAAATCCCAATTGACCGCGACAGTAAAATCAAAGTAGCTCAATAAACATAGCTTCAAGCGTCGTGAGGGCACATAAATGGTATCTATATTGTAAGATCCAGGAGAAAACGATGTTAAGGTAATTCACGAAATAGTTTTTGACCGAAACGAAGTGTTGAAATTGCCTATTTAAGCTAAGGGGCACCTTTTTACGAGAGCCTTAATATTCATTGGAGGTGTGAGCTGGGATGTTAGTTCTTACATTTTGAGGATGTGAATAGCTTGTTATACTTTTTGAAAAGCTTCCTGGAATGTATTAAGTATAAGCTTCTGTTGCTTCTTCTTTCTGTTAGTTTTCAATGTATCATTTTTAAAACTTATCAACTAATTTTGTCGGAAAACTTTTAAATTTTGAATAACATATAAAAATATTTATCAAATTAGATAAAAACATTTCTAACCATTTCCAACCTTATACATTCTAAATATTATAAACATATCTAACCTTACACAATTACGTCTCTTACAAGACTAGCAAATATGCCCTACGTATTTTTTTAAAATGTTAAGCAACATTAATATTAGGTGCGTACATTATTGAGCAACGAACATTCATTACGAGATAGTAAGTT
This sequence comes from Macaria liturata, assembly GCA_964023185.1. Taxonomy (NCBI): domain Eukaryota; kingdom Metazoa; phylum Arthropoda; class Insecta; order Lepidoptera; family Geometridae; genus Macaria; species Macaria liturata. The sequence goes on along the minus strand of OZ026825.1, from coordinate 9,945,260 downwards.
ATTAGTAAATCCACTAGTTATTTAATCCAAATGGCCAATGGTAAAACAGCATCTTTCTTTTTTTGACCCAGGAAAACCTATTACAGGTACCACCCAACCCCGGGGAGGGCGGATGGTTATATGGGAGTCTCCGCCCCACTCCACAGGGCGGCATACCCACTAAAAACCTGAAGTGTTCCACCTCCGCATCTTTGGTCCAGGGCCACGAGAGTTTGATGCATACATCCGCAGCCCTGGTGATGCTGGCCCGGCAACGGGCCCCGCCTTGGGGAGCTTCAGCTCAACCCTCAATGGACGACGTGTCAGAACACAGGACACGTCGTGCATTCTGTGGGGATTCGTTCTAGGGCAACAGGTTCCCTGACCTGCCGCCCAGAGCCCCCAGGAGTTAGGCGGTCACACGCCAAAGCGGCCGCCCTCCTCCAATGCGCCCTCTGCGCACGGAGTTCGGTTCCCGTGTCGCCGCTACTCGGCCGGTACACCGAACTCCTCTCGCCTCTCGGTGACCACCTCGGGTGCTCTAAAATAGCACCCAGCTCCGTCTGCTCCGCGAGGTGCGGCGAGCTCTACGCCCCGGGCCCTACACCAGCCTTCTCAAAGGAGAGGTATAGGCGAGGGCCCCCACTCGATTGGACATTTGGACACAGGCTAGCAAGATCCACCAGACCGTGGAAGTTACTAACCTGTGGACGGGGTGCACCAGGTTTCCCCAACTAACCCCAAATCCCCATATGGAGAGATGAAATTAGTTGGGCTTACCCAACGTGATGGTAGTCCGATCATCGCACCCTATGGTATAACAGCATCTAGATCAACTGTTAATCTCTACATAAAGGACTGAGAATAAGATCATAGCGTCGTCACTCCCTCCCTAATGACTAGTATTAACGTACAATACACTTGTACACAGTTTCATATAAATATTTTCAGATAACTTTTATAATTGTTTTATTTTAATAGGAAAATATTACATTATCAGTCTTTGACATCGTTTAATTTTTATGCTACTTTTTTACTTTTAACATGTGAAGCATGTCTTTCTTTGATTGAATTTCAATTTAAACAATAAAAAGACCTGAGTGATATTTTTTCTTTTTCTGTTAATTTTTCTCCATTACGCGTAACTAAGGTTTAACTACCAGTCAGAATATATTAAGAGTTTTCTAAAAACTTGGCATAATATTTGATAATTTATTACAGTGTTTTACAATCACGAAAGTAATTAGCAATTAAAATTGCTTTCTCAGACGTGATTGAGTGCCGTGAATAATTAATTTATTCATAACTTTGTATTGATTGATTCTTGATTACAAGTTACAGTTTAAATTATACAATTTGTAATGTTACTTAGTTACAACCACTCGTCTTATCAAAAAATCATCATGTTATTGAAAAGATTTTTTGAAAAGATTTTCTGTAATAAATCCAAAGTTTGTGCACTTGAGGAGCAAAAAGTGATTTAAACTTAGCTCGTGCTTAGAGCAAGAACTTAGTGCCATGATCTAGGCACCTGTTACATTTTAATTACTAAGTTGGTCCGGAGTTAGCTCAACTTATAGGGCTTTTGCTTAAGCCCGACGATCGTGCAGAGTTGTTAATTATAGTTATAGATCAACAACCTCGAGTAAATGATAACTCATATTGACAAAATAACTTTTAGTTTTGGTTCGCGAAGCAAGAATTGTTTTCAGTCTTTTCATGACTTAAAATGAAAATATCAATCCAGTAGTTTGTTTAAAGACTTACAATCAACAATCAATATCTTCCAATCCATCAGAATAATGTTACAAAATTACGAATAATTTACCAATTTTACCTTCCATAGGTTTGACCGTACTTAACTTCTCTCGAGTTCGTTACGCAAAGTAACAACCTAGAAGTCGAGCGCTCTTCACGTGAAGAGTCATTTTGGTGTAATATTTATAAAATGGTTTACCCTTAGCTACTCTTTAATAAAGAAAATACTTCATTGTTCGCTATTTCGAGTTATGTTTTGATTAAATAAATCTTCCGAATAGAAAATTTGAAGTATGTGTACAATTTTACTAATTTAATATTATTTAAACATGAATTATATTGCTTAAACAAATCCACATAACGACCGCAAAAATCCTCATCAAAATTTAGTATAAACTTTGACAGATTACCCCAAAATACAACAAACATACCTAACTATAAAAACTTAATACCAACATACAACAGGCTTAATATTTTCGTTTTATTTTTTAATCAAATTATACATGTTGCTGAACTAAAAATCTAAAGGTCTGTTTAAAATATTGCCTGAGTAAAATCCGCACCATTTCAGTTAGTTACAATGTTTTCGAACAAAATCTAAATGGTAGCAATTTAACAACGGTATGAGAGGACTAGTTTTACGAATCCAATTCAGACTTTTGAACTAAACTTTTGGACATCAGTCTGTATTTTGTAATCAACGGCTACATCACTGCTAGTAGTAATGGAGGTCAGTGGGCTACATGAATTCTTTTATAAATTATTTTTGATAGGTTTTTTCAAATATTGCAATATGAATCAATCCGAGAGAACTTACATACAATGTATGTCCAGGAATTCATTTGTACATACAATTGTATACTAATGTTATATAATATTTTAATGTCTGTCTTTCGTGAATACTACATTGCAATCTAGTATTCACGAAAGACACATTCAAAATCCTTGGTATGAATGCATTTGAAAAAAAAATCAATTTACTAAATTTTTCGTTACGCCAAACAAAAAAAAAACTTTTTAAGTAATAAAACATTTTACTGAACATTCAATTTATGTTTAAGCTTCTATTCGCCTACAAGTAATGTGATTTAGTGAATTCGTATGATTAAAGCCATTATTTTCCAGCTCAAAGAAAAAGTCTGCGTCGCTAGATTAGAGGCATTGTCTTTTATATTATTCACGTGTGATTAGTCTTGTCAGTAAAGGTTTTCAGAAACTTTTATCAAACAGCGAGAAACAAGAAAAATCACATGTTTTTCAAAATGTATTTGTGAACGTAGTTACAGAAATAAGTAGGAGTGTACAGAATTCTCCAAAGTTTTCAGTTGCAATAGATTTCCGCAAAATAATGCCTGATTAAGAAGGACATATATATCTATTTTTGTATGTGGTTATGCTTGACATTCATTATTTAGTTCTAAAAGGTGCTAAAGGATATTTTATGATCATAAAAACTACAATACAGTATACTAAGGTCTCTCAGAAGGTACAGACTAAACAGCTAAAAACGCAAAGAGTAAATTTATCTTGCAAGAATGCTATTCTCAACTTCTACTCGTAGTTCTACATTAAAGGTACTTGTCCTGTATAGAACACTATTACGGCTACAATAGTAACTTCTCCATAGAAATACCCTAAGAATGTATCTAATTAGAAAGTTGTCGAGTTGTTTCGCGTTTCCTTCTCCAGCTCGGTCCAGAGATGTTCAACTTGATTAGATTGTTTCAGCTAATCTTACGTTTATTTGTATTTGTACAACCAAAATGTATTTAATTTAACTACAAATTTAGTTTGTTCCTAAAGTAAAAACTGTTTTTATTAGCCTATTTTTATGCAATCATCTGGGTTTAAAATTACACTACTGCACTAAGCGCAGCTATGTAATTATATAACAATATACTTACGTATTTTATTTTCATAATCCTGCTGTTTTTGGATTTGGATGTTAGGATAACAGGCCCTTACTAAAGTACCTTCGTTTGCTCTTCACATAAGAGAAATGGAAGATTAATTTATCTATTCTGTCTTTACTAAGCAATCTGCGGCACAACTCAAAAACAACTTTCTGAACCAACTCTCCTCTTCCGCCTCGCCCCCGTGGAGGTTAGACGTGTCCAACTCTCCACGTATATATTTAAAATTACGATAAAATTACATAATATTACAAAATAAACCAGCGCAAATAATAGGACAACATAACAAGAAGGAGATCGACGAGCAGGCAGCAAAAAGACGCAACTCTAAACTTCTCTGGCAGCCTGGTACCACAGCACCTCCCCCACTACTATATGTGAGTCCTCTATTGTCTTAGATTTGACCAATAACGGCCTTCCCTAACCCGAAGACGTCCGGTATTGGGCCACCTTTGAACTCTGGAGGGGCGCTCACTCACACAAGCGCTCATCGCATCATTCATAAGCTGCACACATAGTAAGTTCGACCGCCCCCTTTAGTATTAGTGTGCGCTAGCGCACACGTACACCTCGAGCAAGACGTCGCATCGCGCTGTCGCCGTCGGATAACCCGCACGCAAATAGGCCTACAAGTAAACTTCGGAGGTCAAAATGTCAAAAGTACAGCATTCACCATCAAAAACAAGCCCGGCAACCAGTGCAAAAAGTACTTTGAAGGAGAAACCGAAGAAACGAAAACACGAAAATGACGAACAAGAAACGGATGATTTAGATTCATTTAAGCGTGAAATGAAGGAGATGATATCTACAATGCTAGGCACTTTTACGAAAAATCAGAATGAGCGCATGACTGCCATGGAACGTAACATGGCAGAGTTAAAACTACAAACATCGCCCATAGCTGATATTGAAAAATCAGTTACATTTATTTCGGAACAGGTCACAGATATACAAAAGAAAGTAGATAATTTAGAAAAAGACAGAAACGCTGTAAGACAAGAGATTAAAAACATGGGAGATCGTATAGATACCCTTGAAAAGAACTCTAAAAAAACATCAATAGAGATAAGAAATGTGTCCAAAAAACAAGGTGAGAAAAAATCGGACTTATTTCATATGATTTCTAACCTCCTAAAGACACTCGGCGTGCAATGCTCATCTACAGATGTACGCGACGTATATAGAGTACCGAATAAACACAACAACAATGTCACAGCCCTTATAGCTGAATTTTCAAATACCCTCTTTAAAGAACAAGTTTTGGAAAAAGCTAAAAATTTCAACAAAAATCGAGAATCTAAACTACAAACTCGCCACCTAGGCTTGGACGGACCTTCGGCACAAATATACGTCTCGGAACTACTTACCGCTAAAGCGAGAAGATTGTTCTTCCTAGCCCGAGATCTGGCTAAATCTCAGAATTACGCTTACTGCTGGACTTCGAACGGCAACATATACCTGCGTAAAAAAGAGGGGCTTCCTCATATCCTTGTCAAGAGCGATCAGCATATTGATGAAATGAAGGCGAACGCGGCGGAGAAACAAACATGACTTCTTGCGACCGACACAATAAACAACAACTTAATAATTACTATTACTTCTATGACAAAACCTATGCAGCGGCGGCTACCTGTATCTTACCAGCTTAATAAACATGTCAATATGTATAATTACTGCCAAAATTCCGAATTTATTGCTCCTACACTCATAATGTCACTTGATTTAATTACTACCACGTTAATGGTCAATAATAATGATAAAAGCTATGTTTGCATTTTTATATCACCCTCAAAAAATGTAATAACTTCCTACCTTAACTTTCTAATTCAGTGCTATGCTAAAATTGTGAGACGATACCTATTCAACCTACTGAAACTAACAATCACACTTACCCGTAATTTCATAGAAATACTTAATTTTTCACAAAAATCCCATACTGATTACAATGTCATAAATTACACATCACTGATTATCTACTCACATAATTTTTATCTAAATATTGCAATAAGTGTATTTCTCGCACACAAAACAGCTACCACACATATTATTTGTAACATTTCATGCATCTCGAATGATCGCTATTTAGATAAGTTATTAATTACCACGCGCACGTCTGACACAGTTCATGGTCACGCAAAACTAAAAATAGATTGTTTCAGTGCCCTAAACCCAGGTGCATTCAGCGAGTATAGATATAAAACCGGTTATGTAACCAGTTTACACGAAACGGGAACAATCTTGCGAGCAATATTGCGACTTTTAATTAGAAACAACTCACGAACATCTATTACTTTAATTAATAACTTGTATGGACGGTGAACAATTATTAGAATCGATAGATAATTTTGAAGTAATTAGCACCGACTATACTCTGGTGCCTGAGATGTGTCAATTACATCTAGGTATACACAATAATCCTCATGAACTTTCCATTCTACTACAAAATATACGCAGTATACGTGCCAATTTTGATAAGTTGCTAGTATTTCTTTCGAGACTTGACTTCTTACCATCCATTATAGTGTTAACGGAATGCTGGACTAATAGTACTTTTACTGCTTTGACTTTGGAAAATTATCAATGTAGTTTTACAAAAAAATCATTTAACCAGAATGATGGCATTGTGGTGTATTCAAGGATTGGGCTCAACATTAGCATAACGGAACCTTCATTTCGTGACGCTAATTGTTTGATAATTGATATAGATAAACATTTTTCTATCGTAGCTATTTATAGATCGCCATCGCATCGTAATATCGATCGTTTTAAGAACTCATTAAACTCGGTAATTCAAAAACTCTCATGCGGTACAGCTATTATACTAGGCGATATGAATGTGGATATTAAGCCTGCGTCCACAGACCATCGTGCTGACGACTATATGGAGATGATAGCCAGCTATGGTTTTGTGACAGCACATCAAGTCGTCACTCACGAGAAGACCTGCCTTGACCACGCTTTCGTGCGAGCGACTTGTCCCTCGTCGTGTGTCGTCTGCTTATCAGGCGTTAGTGATCATGAGGCTGTTCTTTTGAAAGTAGTGGGAACACCAAAGCTCACAATAAAAACAAACAGAACAGTCACTAAAATAAACTATAACTTGGTCATCAGGGATCTTGAGCAGATCAACTGGGCAGAATTCTTTGATATTAGGGACGTTAGTCTAGCAGTTAAGGTTTTCAGTGATCATGTAAACACTGCTATAAAAACGCATAGAACAATCAAAGTACTTTCTAATTCTGAGTGCATAAGGAAGCCTTGGATAACTCCAGGCCTCCTTAAGTGTATCAGAAGAAGAGACTACCTACACCGACTTACAAAACTAGACCCTAGTAATTTAGATGCATTAAATATATATAAAAATTACCGAAATAAATGTAATAATATACTTCAAAATCTCAAAAATTCCTATGATATGAAACGAATCGAAAAAAGTGAAGGCAACAGTAGAGAGATATGGGAAGTTATTAGGGATATTTGCAACATGAAGTCAGTGAGCTCCACAAGTTCTAACCTTCTTCAGTCTAGCCGAACACCAAAAGAGGCCTTAAACAAAGCAAACAAATATTTTGCTACCATTGGTGAGTCACTAGCGAACGAGATACTGAGTGATTTGGGCATAACGGAAAGTGAACTATCCAGCAAAATCAATTTCACAAATACCCCCTCAACCTCATTATTTTTGGCTCCTACGAACGTATATGAAATAAACAAAATTATCTCTAACTTAAAGTCTAGATCAGCGTCGGGTGGCGACGGCATAAGTAATCATTTGCTTAAATTGGGAAAACATATCCTCTCTGCTCCGATAGCTCACATCTGTAACCTCAGCCTTGAGAATGGACATGTGCCAGCCGAACTAAAGTTAGCTAACGTATGTCCAATTCACAAGGCTGGTGATACAGATGCGATATCAAACTACAGACCAATCTCTTTGCTCAGCTCCATCTCTAAAATTCTGGAAAAGGTCGTCAATAAAGCACTTGTCTCATATTTTGAAAGCCACAACATACTCTCACCGAACCAGTTTGGTTTCAGACCAGGTAGGTCAACGGAAGACGCCGTTGTTGCTCTAGTAGACCACATTTCTGGAAAATTAAATGAGGGTAGACGCACAATTGGTGTCTTTCTTGACCTCGCCAAGGCTTTTGACACCTTATCTAAAAGACTACTGCTCAAAAAGCTTGAAGGCCTCGGCGTGCGCGGAGTGGCCCTAGAATGGTTTGAGTCGTACTTATCAGACCGCAAGCAGAAAGTCATTATAGACGGTCTCGCCAGTGACCTGGAAGATGTGAAATTTGGCGTACCCCAGGGAAGTGTGTTAGGCCCCACCCTTTTCTTAGCTTATATCAATGGCCTGTGCGACATGAAACTAGATAATGCTAAGCTAATCTCATTTGCCGATGATACCGCCATAATATGGGATGGAGCTACTTACGATGACGTCACTAACAACGCAAATTCTGGCCTAAGAAAAGTTGTTAGCTGGTTACAAGATAACTTACTTACATTAAACGCAAGCAAAAGTAAAATTATTGTGTTTCGAGTTTCATCTAGAACGAGCCCTAAAATCCCGGTATGTATTAAGCTCCACTCGTGTTCACCGGAAAGCATCGATTGCACTTGTCCAAAACTGGGTCAGGAACAAGACCTAAAATATCTAGGTATTTACATAGATGAGCTCCTCTCGTGGACTAAACAAATCGATGTCCTCAGTGGGCGTATAAGAAAACTGATATTCATATTCAAGAAGCTCAAACACGTAGCGACCAGAAAGACGATACAATTGGTATACACTTCACTCTGTCAGTCTCTACTCAGTTATTGTGTGCCAAAATGGGGCTCCGCCTGCACCTCACACCTGCTGCAACTAGAACGAGCCCAAAGGGCCGTACTTAAGGTAGCCTATGGCAAGCATTTTCAGTATCCGACTGAGAAACTACATAGTTTCACCCAAACCCTGTCTGTGCGAAAATTATATGTTCTTTCTGTCATGCTGAGGTTCCATCGAACAGCTAAGACATCTCAAGCACCATCTATAAACAAAGACTCAGCTCGACGAAACCCACTGTGGAAAAAACAGAAATGTAGGATAATGATAGGGTTCAGGAATAACACTTATAGAGGCAGTTACTTATACAATATAATCAACAAAAAGTTAAACATAGTTAACGATAATAAGCGTAGTTGCAAAGAAAAGCTTAAAGCCTTTCTGTCTACTCTAAACTATACAGAGACAGAAGAATTAATCAATCAAAGCTGTATTAGGTAAGCTTCAATCGCGTCAATTATCTCACAATTTAATATTACACTTAGACATAGGTATATTATATACGCACTTAATCAAATACTCACACACTCAGATCTCACATACATACACATAGACATAGATTCAAACACATGTGGTGGGGCTGTCACCCCAGCTTCACTGCCTGGCTGTATTCAGCCCCACCACGCAACAAGCGCACTTCTCGACATCTTACACACAAATACAAATACTAACATATGCATATTAAAAAACTTACTTGCGCCCATGACTTGTTTGTTGTCGGTCTTAAAGATTAATTAAAATCACATTCTTTTATAACTATTGCAATGTAATTGAAGTCATAATTATAATTTTAATTCTATTAATAATGTATTCATTCTATTATAACCTAATGAAATATTTCAAATTACTAATAATAAATATATATAGGATAGAAAATAAACATAAGTATGTAATTATTATAATCGTCATTCTGTATTGTGTTGTTTGGATAGATATACCTACTCTCCTAATAATATTAGTTTCCACGGAAGAACCCTGGCTACTGCAACACAGGGAATCCTACAGCAGTAGTCAGGACACACTATGTAAATATTCTGTGCAGCCTAAATTAAATTGTATTAATTGTAAATTGTTATAGGTATTCAATGGATGGGTTACGCATTACTTCCTTTATAATGCGTAAATAAACAACACAGACCTTTGGACAAAACTCACATACTATCACTCACTATCTAGCGATATATGTATATTCAATAAGAGTTGTTCCATAACCATAAAATAATATTTTTGTATTATTATTAAACTGAACCCTATTAATGGAGAACCGTTGAAATAACCAGTTTTTTACTTGCTTTCGCTAGAAAGCAAGTAAACGGTTATTTATTTGAGTTAGCACTCAGGTTTGTTTATTTAGTAGTTACTTTTTACTTGTTTTCTTTCTTACTTAATATTACATGAGACTAGTTAATAAGGTAAGGAATTTATTACAAAAAATCAATAAATACATAATATAAATTTAACCATTAAAATGTTTTATTCTTGTAATTCGGTTTTTTTCTACTTACCTCACAATCGAGATGTAAAGCAGAGTAGTTAGCTCGGGTGTAAGCATCATTTGCACCTTGCCTTATGCCCTCGGCTTCTAATCTACTATTATTGAATACAGGTACCTAATCGATGCGATCATACCTAATAGCGAAGCGACCTCCTTTGACTACTACCCGAACTTTTTGAAAGAGTGAAACGTTTTTTTTTAATTACTTACCGCCCTAGTGCTTTTCTAGCTACATTATTACCCTAGAGCGCTAATTGGTTACTTACAAGCCCCATTTGGGGGTAATTAGGACCTACTTACCCAACATGAGAGATGTAAAGTGATTTAATGTGATAGTTGGCTCATTGAATAGCATTTAAATACCTCCCCTAGCTGAGCTACAAACGCTTCAAACACCCTTTCCAAGTACTGGCAACTATGTACGTTGTGAGTAGAGGAGAGGCAATTAAACAAAAATATTCCAAAAATGTATCATACACGTGTACAGGTCACCGTGATTGGGAAATATCAGCGCTGTTTGTAAACAAATCTAAACTTGTTGATAGCGGATGTTTGCGGCTATGGTGATGATTAGATTTATCGATCTTCGCACGAGTACTTACTTGCCAACTTTGAACGATTTGCGTTGATGGACAGGAATTGGGTCGCCGTAAGTATTCAGTTTAACCAGAATTCACGTATTTTAATGAGTTTATGTAAACAAACTGTTCTAAAAATGTGCTACAGTATTTTTGCTCAAGGCAAAGAAATAGTTATAAATTCTACGCAAATGGTAAATTGATAGGACATAATGTAAAACGATAGTCATGATTATCATACGTATTATAATACATTTTAACTTATGCGGATAATATCACATACATACAGGTCGAATTGGTAACCTTTAAAATATACTCCATTTTATCCAATTGTAACAATATCACAAACATATGAAATAGATAACCTTTATTTTTAAAAGTCGGCTTAAAATGTACGACGATTTAGTCACATTCCGTTGGTAAGTAAGGATAATATAATATAAATTATATAATTGATAATAATAATATAATAATAATAATTTATTGATTCAAATAATAATGGCAATTATTACAATTTCACAATTTCATTGTCTTATTCTAAAAATTTTTTTTTTTAATGACTTGCTCCCTGGCTGCCGCTGTAGGATTCCCTGTGTCGCGGAGCTCAGGGTTCTTCCGATTGTTACCAATTTATAATGACAATTAAAGTACTAAACATTCGTGACGTGAGTGACATACATTCGTAATTAAATCTTATATGATAATGGTTAACCTATTATTATTATAAAATAATAAGGATAAATTGATTGATAATAATAGTAATCTGTGTTAGTATATTAGTTTTATGGCAGAAGTGTTTAGTAGGATTATATATATTTTGACTGACTACAGAATACTTAGTATTTGGAGAACAATGTAATAATATAAAAATATGTGAGTATAGTAGTTTTTGTTTCCCCTAGTGCCTCCAGGAACCTGTTCAGGTGGCGGAGGGCTCTAGCGTGATGAGTGTTTTACAGTGAGTGTTGTTGAGAGTGTGAGGGTTTTTGAGTTTGGTGGGTGTGATTGGGTGTCACCGAATACCGTCCAGCTGTTAGTGGGGGTGACGGTGACATCCAGGGTTTGATGACTTATAAAAATGTATTAGTTGAATGAGGTTCTATTTTACAATCCTAATTAATTCTTCCGTTTCCTCATAGTTCAGTTGTCGCAGATATGCTGTAATTTTAAGTTTTGCATTGTATTTGTTGTCCTCTAGTATGTTGAGCTTCTGATTGAGAAGGCGGTAAAGATAACGTCCTCTAAACTTGTAGGATCTTAGTCCAATTTGTATGCCTACTTTTGTGATTGCCCATGTTGTATATCGTGTTCGTTCTTGTCTTGTTTGTAGTGCTGTTCTATGGAAACGCAGGGCTGTTGATCTGATGTAGATTTGTCTAACAGATAGGTGGTTTGTTTCTGTGTGCAAAAGATCTGTAGGGTATTTAAAAGTTTTCCTATATGCCACTTTCAGGACTGCGCGTTGGGCCCGTTCTATTTTAAGCAAGTTGCACGTTCCGGCCGACCCCCAGGTGTTTACACAGTAACTTAGTAACGATTCACAAAGTGAAGTGTAGACCATTTTGATTATATTTCTGTTTGCAATGTTTCGAAGTCTTTTAAAGATGAATAGTAGCTTTCTTATTCGCGCAACAAGTACTTCAATTTGTTTAGTCCAAGATAAAAGTTCGTCTATGTGAATTCCAAGGTATTTGTAGCTCTTTTCTTGCATTAGTGATGGGCATTCACATAGATTGCTTTCTCTACATGTGTGAAGTTTAATGTTTAATGGTTCTTTTGGGCTCGTGCGAGCAGAAATCCTGAATGCAACAATTTTAGTTTTTTCAACATTAAGTGTAAGCAGATTACTACTCAACCAGTTTGCTACTTTTCTCAGGCCTGACTCAGCAGTTTCACTGACTTCTTTCCACGAGTCGGATGAGTAGATTATACTCGTGTCGTCGGCGAAACAGAAAAGGCTGCCATTTGTGAGTTTCAAATTAGACAGGTCATTGAGATAGACTAGAAAGAGCGTGGGTCCAAGCACACTTCCTTGTGGCACTCCAAAATCTACTTCCATAAAGTCACTTTGAAGGCCGTCGACTTTGACTCGTTGCCTTCGTCTTGTGAGGTACGATTCAAACCACGATAAAGCTGTTCCTCTTATTCCCAGGTTTTCCAGCTTTTTCAGCAGGATCAGTCTGGAAACGCTGTCGAAAGCTTTAGCTAGATCTAGGAATATTCCCACTGTTTTTTTTCCTGCATCTAGACAGGAAGAAACGTGATCAACTAAAGCCGTTACAGCATCTTCCGTTGACTTTTCCGAGCGGAAGCCAAATTGCTGAGGTGAGAGTAGATTTTCTTTTTCTAGGTATTTAAGAAGGTTCTTGTTGACAACTTTTTCAAGGATTTTTGATATAGAGCTCAGTAATGATATCGGTCTATAGTTTGAAACTTGCAGATCATCACCGGCTTTATAGATGGGACACACGTTTGCTTCTTTCAGGGGTTCTGGAACAATACCTGTTTGAATGCTAAGGTTGCAAACGTGTGTGATAGGACCAATTAGCACGTGTTTTGCTAGTTTTAGAAGGTGATTGCTTATGTTGTCTCCCCCTGGTGCAGATCTTACCTTAAGATTACATATAATTTTATTAATCTCATAAGCATCCGTTGGTGCCAAGAAGAAAGATTTTGCTGTTAGATTAGGTAGGTTTAAGTTGTTAGCAAGTTCCTGTTCAGTTGTTTGAGACCTATCCATAATACTACTGGCCAACGTATTGCCTATAGTCGCAAAATACTTATTTATATGATTCAAGGAGTCAGTTGGGGAGGAGAATATCTTCAGGAGATTAGTATTTTGTGATTTATGGGCCTTCAAATAACACACATCTTTTACTGCACTCCACAATTTCTTGCTGTCCCCATTACTTTCTTCTATTTTTTGACAGTCATGGTAATCTTTTAAATTTTGAAGAATGTTGTTGCATATGTTTCTGTACCTCTTATATTTTTCTAAAGAATTAGCGTCTGTAGGGTTCTTTTTAGAATAGCATCGTAGGGCATCCCTTTTCCTCATACACTTTAATAATCCTTCCGTAATCCATTCTTTTTTTATTAGTTTAGAGTTAGGAATTATTTTTGTAGATTTACTGGACTCGACCGCTTCATTTATGGTGTCTACTAGTTCGCTTAATGCAGCATTTATATCAGTTTGATCATATAATTTAAGCCAATTGTAATTCTCTAATTTTTGGACTACTAGGCCGTAGTTTATTTTAGTTATTACTTTTTTAGTTTTTTCTGGTACAGGAGGTGTACCTGGAATCCTCACCAGAACAGCGTCATGGTCGCTTATTTCAGAGGAACATACAACAGCGGACGTGGGAAACTTAGTGCATATAAATGTATGATCCAAACATCGCTTATCATGAGTAATAAATTGGTGTGCTGGTACATAACCATAGCTTGTGACTAGTTCTAAGTAGTCTTCAGCACGAGTGTCAATAGGTGTCGGTAGTATATTTATGTTCATGTCTCCCGTAATGACACAATTTGTTCCAGTGACCGAGCGCAATATTTTATCCAACGATGTTTTAAAATTTGTGATATTATATTTGGATGGCGATCTGTATAAAGCTATTATGTTGTAATAATTAAGGATTTTAATTATTAAACAGTTTGCGTCATTATAAGGAGGTTCAGTAATGCTAACTTCCATTCCTATTTTTGTATAGACTACAATTCCGTCGTTCCTATTTGATGATTTTTTTGTAAAATGACAGTGGTAGTTATCCATAATTGCATAATATAAATTATGCAGCTATTTTATTAGTAGATATATTATACTAACCTCACTAGTTCTTCTAAATCTGCTTTGATAGGATTACGATCACCCCTTTAAATTGGCTTAGTAAGATCAATCACCTCAATCAGTTGTGGTACTCTCGCTTTGCAACAACGCTTTGTAACAACGTCAATGAAATGTTGATTTGATGGTTGGTTTGTTTAGAGAAAGAAACATCATAAAACAAAAGATTGTTTGTTGAAACAATCTTTTGTTTTTTGATGCTTCATTCTTTACCAAAAATTGTGATATGTAAATCTCAATAATATTTTCTCTTCTCGGAAAACATTTTTGGGATTTCATGCACTGATGTTTTTGCTGCAACCCACTTTAGCAAGTCAAACAAGTCTTCCAGAATCCGCCCCAATTGATAGATTTAGTGAAAATATACATATATGTTCCGTAATATTGTAATTCCATACCTATTTTTGTAAAACTCCAGTCTACAATTCCCTTTCTCTCAAATCCCGTAACAATATGTAATGAAAAGTTTATCAAGAAATCCAATCTGCAACAAACAAATAACTTGCGTAGGAAATTGAATAGACTGCCAGAGCCAAGATTATATTGTTTAATTACAAACTCTGCCGGATACACAATTATTAATAACGGCCTGAGAAGCCTTTTGAATGGAATCTGTAATATCCACATAGTCTACAAGGTTGCTTTAAGACATGTCAGCTTGTATCTAAGAGTAGGTATACGATGATTGCTTTTGAGAAATTTAAAGACATTTTGATAATCTCAATAATTACGTATATAAAACACAAAGAATGGCCAAAAGCTAGGTTTATTTTGTGTTTATTAAATGTACCTGCGTCGACAACTTCTAAGAAAGACAAACGAATGTTTACATTATTTACTCGTACAAGTAAGATGGTTGGTGTTTAGTGACTTAGACAATTATAAGATTTCTTTACTCAAATGACAAAGTAAAACCTTTAGATAAATAGGTTACTCAATGGTAAATAATACTTTACCATATGCTGAAAATCACGTAATCTACTTACATAATAATTCAATACAATCAAAATCAGATCGAAAGTTAGTTGAAGCAATGTTTTCGCGGACCTCACATCGGTCGCAAGAATTGACTCCCAAAAGTTTGACATCACTAACATGTGTTGGACGGACCCGGAACTTACTGTTTTGGACTCGCCCTATGAAGGACATCCGAGTTGACATTGTGGATGAAATATAATATATAGAATGATGTATTTGTATGGAATTTTGGGAGTACATATATTATAGCTTATTCTATTTGTGCATATTTGTGGCTTGTTTGTATATATTTGACCTGAATAATTGTCTTACTAAAATAGACGTGTTTTCTTAACTAAGTAAATATATTATTACACTACTGAATCTCCGTTTTAGCTAAAAAGTTTAAGAAAGAACAAAAAATCAGTATTTATTCGTATTTCCCAAATATTTAGTGACTGGCCTGTTAGCTTAGTTGGTAGTGGCTCTGCCTTCTAATCTAGGGGTTGCGGGTTCGATTCCCGCCTGACACAAGTACTTATGCATTTTAAAAATGTATAATTTCTTGTGTTGAGTCTGGTTGTTTGTATGTATAATAAGTATGTATTTACAAAAGAAAAGTATATAAGTATTATATCCGTTATCTAGTACCCACGACACAAGCGTTTGCTTAGTGTGGGGCTAGATGGCGCTGTGTGCAATGTCCCGAAATATTTATTTATTTTATTTTGCTTAGACAGTGAAACAAATACCGAACAAAGTTGATTTTTCCATATACGAGTATGTACAAAGTTTCCTTCTCGCTAGGCACACTTCCAAATAGCGTGTAGCTTCGAAATGTCTAAAATGTAAGATAAGGTTGAAATATACGCCCCTATACACATGCAAATAAAATTTTACAAATATGTAATATTCTTGTTGAACTTAGCTATTTTTACTAGTCAATTGCTAGCCAATATGTTTAACGACATGCTTAAATAATGACGAATGTCATGTACGTTGATCGTTGTACGTACTTTTTTTTATGAATTTAATTATTATTAAGAGCCTGTATTGTCCCATTGTTGAGCAAAGGCCTCCCTACCCTCTTTCCATTTATTTCTATCCAGTGCTATAAATTTAATACTTTTTAACAATATTTTATACTATTATTTATGTATATTCACCGATAAAAGGTCAGTAATATAGTGGTAAGAAGTGATTTTGTAAAAATTCACTCCTTGTTCATTTCGAGCGTCAATCCATCGAAAACATTTTATACAAGTATTACTTAAAACACATAAAATGTAAAGGCGCGTGGTTCCACCTTAACTGTAAGTACATAGTTAAGTGCTCGTTTCCTCAGTTAGCAACTTGCTACTTACCAAATGGCCTCATATTTGCATTAGCTTTGGCTCCACTTTGGTGGGGCGCCAAATTTTAAAGGCTGGTGTAATATTACATTTATATTTGTATATGATATAGTTTTGCTGGGTACGCTACCCTATGGCAGTGGGCTGGAGCACTTAGATTTAGGCTTTTCTAATGATTTTCTAAGTGCCCCATTTTTTTGCAGTTAGAAGTAGTATGTAAGTTATTCTTCCCCTATTTTTATATATTATTATTGTAAACAAAGATATTTTATATTATATTGTTTTCTGACACTGTACAACACTTTAGTTGGCTATTAGTCCACCTAAACCAACACCAGAACAAGCGAACACTGTGACCCAAACTGGTGCATTATAACAAGACATTGCGATATTTCAACAATGGTGTAGGTAACTACTCTAATCATGGTTTAAACCAATCGATTCTTTATTTTTTTAAATACAAATACAAAAAAAAAATACAAAATTCGTTTATTTGACGTAAATAATGTACAATAACATGTGAATCCTCTGACCTCGTGGTAGCCGTAAGACTGTGTTACTAAAATATGTCCAGTATGTTTGTTTATTGAATCAATATTGTTTATAGATGGAACGACGAATAAACCAAATGAAACAGCCTTTAAAAACAATCACAAAAACAATATTATAGTATCAATAAATTGCAGTATTGAAAACTTTTTATTAATTGTGGTTTATGTAAAAATCAACGGATTAACAACCCTGGAAACACCAAATACTTTAAGTAATATTAAAAAGCAATTAAAGATATAATATTCTAAGCATGCCATTAATATGTGTACACATAACATGTTATTTATTTTTGCGGCTCAAATATTGCGAAAACTTTGTGAACAAACATTGTGTGTATCAAAAGTTATTACATAATTATTTGAAAATCTTTAAGACAACCTAAAGTTTTCGTAACATCTAAAACAAGTTTATCTGGTAAAATTGCTACTCGCAAAACTTTCTTTATCTGCTTACTTGCGAACATGAACTCCAGATATTTTCAAGATTACTAAAAATTTGTAAACAAAAACAAGAATACAGCGTAGAAAAGTAAACAAAACTCTCATGCCAGAAACAATGAAAACAATTCGTATATGATCTATCTCTTACAGCGATACTAAACTATGTTTTAAGATATATATTACACACATTTTTTACAGGATTTTTAGATCAAAATAAGAGTTTATCTTAAAGAGTACCTACTAAAGACTAATTAATAAAATAAAATAAAAATAAAATAAAAATAGCCTTTATTTCAGATATACTCAGTTGATTATTATAATAAAATACTTCAAATGTCACTTTAGAATTTCAATAAATGGGAATAAGAGGTAATTTAAATTTTTAAACATGTCACAATTCAACACAACACCACTAATAACACTATGCAGAAATTATTTTTCCATGTCTAATAAAATCAGTAATACATGTCATATAACAATTCTAAAATATAGATAGACTAAAGACTAATTATATTTAGTTAAATACTTACATAATTTTGCTGATTATAACTGTTCAGGGCGTTTTCTGGACTATAGACATCTGTACTATGTCTTCACCATATCATTATCACTACTACCACCGTCATACAAACCTGCGCATATTTGCCACGTTCCTTCGTTCGCTATTTGTATAGAAAGATGAGGTATAGGTATTGGTATATGTAGGTTCGTATGAGAATGACTATGTCTGGTGTCAGAACAAACTGAAATAAGTAAGTTCAAACTATGAGAGTGGCTATTATACAAACCGCCGTAGAGCCCTTTGATAGGAAAAATGAGAAGTGATTAATCTATCTATATCTATCTATGCATATAATAAAGCTGAAGAGGGTCAAAAATGTGAACTTAGATCATATTAGAAAATAATATTTGAGTATGCTTTTATATTTTTTTGTCTGTTTCTCTGTTTATCTGCGTCTCTGTTTGTCTGTTTTTTTAAACACTCATCACACAATATGACTAAACGGATCATTTTGATTTTTTGTATGTAGGTAGTATGAGGTCTTAGGAGTGTCATAGGCTTTTTATCCTGAAATAATGCGAATAAAGCCGCGGGTAACCGCTATAGAACTGTATAGTGGTTAGTAGCAAATCGAAGCGTATCTTCACTAGTGAGGTAAGCAATTCGGCGAGACAAAGTTGTGAGCGCTGGTAAGTAGTTTGTTCAACTCATTAGTTGGAAGAACTTACTAGCAACAATGTTACGTAGCCACTGTTTAGTGACAAACGTACTGTGTTACTCTCAGGGCAAAGAAATAAGTGAGATTGACATCTTGTATTTGTACTCGGATGTTATTTCTTATTTATTCATTTTTGATGATGTTATCTTGCTCTATACATAACTCTATTGAGAAAGCCTACACAAGATATCTAGGTGTAGCTAGCACATGCAAAATAGGTCATTACTGAGCCCAGCAGGTTGTAGTTGATGATGTTACAAATTCAAGCTATTGGTTTATCCATTGGTGCATTGCAATGTAATGGAGCCTTATTCTATTTTTATTTTTTTAGCTAATAAATTAAAATATAATTTGAACTAGGTTTCATGAAATACATTCACTAACTAAATTCAATATTCTAAAAATATTTTTTATGATATTCTTTATCATTACATATTCAATTACCTAAATTTTTTGAGCGGTTAAAACAAAACTGCATGAAATCTTTGGTACACTTTATTATAACGACAGCAAGTTCCAGATACAGTTTTATTTCCTTTAACACTAAATCTATTTACAACTACGTACATTTATAAAAATATTTTAGCGCAGTTTTAAAGTAGGCCTGTTGAGAAAAAAGTCGTTTCGTCAAGGGCTCAAAGTTCTTTAGAACTTATTGGCGGAACACTTTTTTCTGACTAATTTTATTTACAATGTTCCTTATGTTTCTCTCTGCCTATGTACAGTCGTATACTAAGTACTATGTACATTAGATCTACGTTTATTTACTTGTATTATTTATCTAACAATCAGCACATTAATTTAAGATAATTCAATCATTGACCTCATTATTTTAAAGTTACAGATGAATAACTGCAATTTGTTTTTTTTATTCTAAAATCATCGTATATTTAAGCATCAGGGAAATTGAGTAAAACCTAGAATTTTGTATTGATTTTCTTTTGGAATTTATTCAATAATTACAAACTGCGTGTAGCACCATATTCAATATCTAAACAGTTTGATAAAATTAAAACAAAAAAAAGTTTTAGTATATATGTGTATAATAGGTAATCATTCGACAGCCAATGATTTTAAAATATAATGGCTGCGACACACAAAAGAATGTTATTATTTAAGGTTAAATATATGACGGCTGATCTTTGGGTGTTGTTGACATGTGAAAAACTTCACTAATGATTGTTCAAAATAAATTCAAGCCAAGTTACCAGATATCACCACATGTATGTTTATGTATATCTATGTTTGTGTTTGTCCTGTATATGTCTGTAGATTGGTTAACCATTGATGTTACAGAAAGCAAAAAGGGGGAAAAAACACAAACTGTGCTATGTATAACCACCGTACATATCGATATTTCACTTTGATTTTCTCAGTTTGACGGCCTATCTTCCCACTTGACATTGGCAGAATTGCAAAGTCAAAACTTAGCAAACCATAACACAACAAAAAAAAAAAATTATGACTGTACATGACTACAACAAACTGTCGTTTTTTACTCCAGCTTTGCCAGCAGTATATTCGTCTCACCTTTGTCACTGTCACTAGAATTGTCTCTAATAATGTTATTTCCACAATACGAGGGAAAAGTCAGTGAAAACGTTCACGGAGTCGAAAACTTTGATTTATGGTATGAATTAGCATACTAAATCAAGTTCTGGAGAGTTGCGTCCGAAGTTGTATCGCGCCAGGTGTGACTGAGCGGGGCTGGGAACAAAGAAAAAACTGGTTACATTTGAAATATGCTCCGAAAACTACAATACGAAGAATTTTTGTATTTAACCCTATCTTGCTGTCATGTTCGTTTTCGATCCATTTCACAAGTTCATGAGTAACTAATTTATTATTTTTCTATCTAATAGTTATATTCTGTGCTAATAGCCGCAAATACGTGTGATTGATTCGATTGGATAACCTGTGCCTTTCTTTATTTAATTAATATAATTGATAACAGCAGTGAGTGGAATACGGGTTAACACATCTTTCAAAGCAACGTTTGATCTCATCCGGAATTTTGTACTCATTAGACATTTAAACCCCGAATAACAATCTCGTTTTAATAATTTCCTCGCATAAACTCTTCATAAGATTTCTACAAAAATAAATATGATATGCGGCTAGAGAGTTTAACTCAAATATTACGACATAGCTCACACTGAAATAGAGTTATAGCGATGCATTGCGTACAAAAATATTTTTATAGCGGATAGAGCGGTCTCCTCGCTCAAACTGACAGTAAAATGAGCTGGAACAACAAACCAACTTGAACACAGATTTGTGTATAGATAAACAGTTTATCTCTTATTTGGATTGCGTTTAAGAAGCATACTCGTAAAACTGTGCTGCAACTGCCTTGCACTAAACTTATTGGCTTGTACTGTAAAGTGGACTCGACAGTTATTTCTTGTTTTTTTTTTCTTTTTCACAAAACGGAAACTTGCTGAAAGAGCCAAAAATTAAATTTAATATGTTGAAAATGATCACTTACATTTTTGCAAAGGTTTGTGAAAAATTGACGCTAAAAACTTTACGAGCAGTTAAAACGCCGAACAAAACCGCGTTCCGCAGATTTACAATCTGTAATCGTGAGAATAAAATAAATAATAAAATCTGCCAATAAATGGTGGCAAAGTGGCTTAAAGTCGTAAATAACATTATTGCCGGCATTGAATCCTGTTTTTTATCGATACATGGGATTTGCAAGGATCATCGCGAAGGGCTGCGACGTCGCCGGCTGGTTTTTTAGAGCTCAATTTATATTTTCATTTAATGTCTGAGGACGTTCAAATTGTTTCCGTTTACGGCTTTTTTGACAGTATTTTTTTATGTCTTGCAATCGATAGTAGCGTAATTCATATTTGTAATGCAAGATAGGTTGTTGAGCGAATTTTATATTTCATGTTATCTCGAGTTAGTTTAAAAGATACTTTTGTGGCAATGGACAAATTTACGAATATATCCATATATAGATAAAGATATCAAAGCAAAATTGGATTTATGTACACGAAAATTTGCTTAAAGCCTTAAAAACACGAAATGTGGCCCATTTATTTGTGCACTAACGAACTTTTCCACTCAGAAACAGTTTTTTTTAGCTACCTTAGCTTTGAAGGCTTATTTTTTTCGCATTGATCGGTATTTTATTAGTCATGTCTGTAAGTTCTATCATACTTTATATACAACCATTGTCCTGAAAATAAGTGTCATAAGTTTGCCCCGCTGTACAACCCGTCATCGTAATTAAGATAGGATTTCGAAATTAACGACAATTATACTTTAGTGGAAAAGCAAGAGTAACTGACAAACATATGGCTCTTATTTCTAGATATACATATTTAAAAAATAAAGTAATCTTGCACGTGTTATCAATTTTAACATGTAGCTTTATTAATAGCTGTATAAAAACACTGCCGTCGGTGACCACTCTCCATTAGCTGAGCCGAGTTAAAAGCATGGCGATATCAATATGTATGTAGGTTGTCGACTATTTTCGATATTTCGGACGGAGTAATGATTTATCAAGTACAGTTACGAGTATGTATTTTTTTAACATGCTGCGTGTGTGTGTGTGTGTGCAAAATGTGATACAAATGTGGTTTTAATACAACTGAAGGACTGACGTATAGTTGTTACGTTTTTTTAAACAATAAAAATTAAATTTAATATCACTAATGTGCTGCTGTTTGAATAAGTATAATGTAGTTTAAATAATACCCAGATGATATATCTTAAAGATCTATGTCTTAAAAAAGCCAAGCCTGAATCAAAGAACAATATACGTTTATACAGGCGTTTAGAAAACTATCAACGTAAAAAGAAACGGTATTCTCTAACCTGGTTTCTCAGTAAGACAGTATTATTTTAGTGTATTGTTATTAACTCACCAGATATCTCACAGCACGGATACAATAGGTTCCCTATCCGAAGTGATCACAGTCTGGGTGTTGTCGGCGTACATGAACATGTCGACTCCATCTCCGTTGGGGCTGGGGTCATTCTCCGGCTTCTCGTCCGGACTAATGTTCTCTACCACTTCCTTATTGTTGAACTCTATCTTATATCTCACGGAAGGCATCTTATTTACAGTCGACGTGATCAAGGAATCTTGTATCGTATCGTTACCGTTGCAAGTCTTCTCAGATCTGTACATGCCGGTCCTATCTGATTGATTCGACCTTTTCTTTTTAGCTAACAACCTGCCCAGAAATGGCAAGATCTGCATGAACTCTTTCCTAAAGTTCTCGTTCAGCCAAGCGTAGAGAAATGGGTTGTAAATAGTAGAAGACATTGCAATGAAATGCGTTATGAAGAAAACTGTCATGTAGTAATTCCAGTCTTCGGCTACTGAATAGAAGTCACTACTTATATTAATTAAGTTAAGAGGAAGCCACGACAGCCCAAAAATTGCGACCATCGCTATTAACATTCTATTAGTTCTACGTTTTCTTTCTCTTTCTGCATCTTCTTTTTTACTATTCTTACTGCCAGGTCTAGTCTTTAACCTGTCATTTAATTTTACACTAACAAGAGTATAACAAAAAGCCATGACTACGAAGGGTATAATGAACTGCATGACTGCAGTCACTGACCCGAAAGCTTTTCTAATATGGTCTGAAGGCCATTTTTCTGCACAGTAAATATCTTCATTGTCCATATAGTAGCCATATGGAAACGTGACAGTCAAAGAAAAAATCCATATTGAAACAATAAGACCAATACATGTCTTGATCTGCATTCGCGGCTTGAACGGATAAATGATGACGAAGAACCTATCTATGGCTATCGAAGTCAGCGTGAGCGTGGAAATGTAGACGCTAGTGCCTTGGGCGTAAGGCATGATATGGCACAGCAGCCCTCCAAAGGCCCAGTGGCCTAGGAAAGTGTAAAGCGGAGTAAATGGTACTGCAAACACGCAGAGCAGTATGTCTGATAAGGCGAGGTTCGTGATGAAGAGATTAGTGACAGTTTGCATAGCTCGGTTCCTGATGACGGCATAGCACACTATTGCGTTCCCAAATATTCCGACCACGAAGATGATGGTGTAAGCTATAATGAAGGCGGCTTGGACTGCTTTGTTCTCGATAGGGTCTGGAGATTCGGTGACATTGTGATATGCTTCCGTTGAACTGACGCTGTCATTGTAAAAAGGATCCTCTGTCCACTCGGTCATAATTTGGCTGGCTTCTTAACTTGGCACCGTAAACCTTTTAGGGTTGGTGTTGTGGTCATATTTGTTTATTTGGTGGTATGTTCTATCTTTGGCTTGATTTATTGTCATCATAGTATGTCTTATTCTTAGCTATGATCTACTACTGGAACTCAGTGTTGATTTCATGATGTATTCTTAAATCTGCAACAATAGATAAAAACTGAATTAATACACTTCAAATAGATGTTTTTATGACAGTAGTTGATTTGACAAATACCCATCCAGTTATTTATAAACAAAAGCTTCTGTGAGCCGGGCGATTGATTGCGTTTATTTGTTTGAATATAAAATGTCCCATAAAATAAAAACAGCAACCTTGGTATAAAACTAATTTCCTCAAAAGATCTAAGGGTAGACTCTCCTTAAATATTTATGATGGACAATTTTGACCTGACCTTTACTCGCTAAGAGGGTAAGTAGAGTTCAGAAATTAGTTGTTTTGTCGGCAAAATAACTAAAATAGCTTCTATTTTCATATATCGTCTAACAATATTTATGTCAATACTATCTATACTAATATTATAAAGCTGATGAGTTTGTTTGTTTGTTTGTTTGTTTGAACGCGCTAATCTCAGGAACTACTGGTGCGAATTGAAAAAATATTTTTGTGTTGGGTAGACCATTTATCGAGGAAGGCTTTAGGCTATATAACATCACGCTGCAACTAATAGGAGCGAAGAAACGAAGGATCTGAAAAAAACTAGGAAAATTATTCATCTTTGAGGGCTTCCATTGCGTGTGCTGCGAAAACGGTTCAATATATTAAAAAAAATATGTACAAAAGAATTATTTCTCTTAAAATGATCTAACAAAATGTCAGCAACAGTATATGTCTATCTTTTAAGATTATCTCACTAGAACCGTTTTTATGGTAATAACTATTCCACGCGGACGAAGTCGCTGGCACAGCTAGTATCAAAGACTGAGTTACAACCTACATAATATATATAAAGTAATAAAAAAAAAAAAACCATACCGGATTCATCAAAACCAGATCACTCGCAAAAACGTAACATACACATACATATACGATCTTTAAAGCGAGAGTGAATCGGTTCTTACTGGGTAAGCACGTTCCATCCTAGACCGTAATGATTGCTTACCATCAGGCGAATTACGGTCAAGTGCAAACACATTTCCTGTAAAAAAAAAAATATGATGATCAGTTAAACCTACATACACACATACATTAAATTATAAGAGCATTTAAAGGCAGCTTTTCGCATTACCTCAAGTGTCTGTAAAGCTAAACAGCTTCTACTTCGATGCAAGAGCTCTGGAGAAGTTCTCTAGCCAGCTCATTACTCTAAGATAATCGCCTTCAAACCTCATTACCCTCTGCGGTTCTCTGGAAATTGCTCTACAAATTAGAAACTATGCACCATTTACTGTGCAGCTATGCATCTGTTACTACGACCTCACAGATATTAAACGCCTCACTTGATTATTACCGCCTCGCGAGTTAATCGAATCAAATAGATTAGTGATGAAAACTTTGCAGAATAATGTGTTTCGCTGTGACTTCTCTTCGCCGGCTACAATCAACAAAACTTGTTGGTTCTTAGGTGGGTTTGTTTATATACCAACACCACACCTGTATTATATTGGTTGTCTTTATAAGTTATGGTTTGTATAAGGTATGGATTTAAAGTTAGGTATCTATCGTTGTATTATCTATGATGTACCTACATACATATACCTACTCGGGTCACTAAGTGTCTGCCATCTAGGCCACAAGCCTGATATCTGGCTAACACGACTGTGACGAACGGCATACTAGAGAATATTTGTGTCATTTTTATTTGCCTATAAAATTGCGTATTTTTGATCTATTAGAACTAGAAAAAACACTGTAAAAACACTGCTTTTTCCTACAATATTATTATAGTTTAGAAACGAAGACGCAACGAATTAGAACCAACAATCACCTTATGTTAGTTATAATGAATGACTTAAATATCACCCAATCGACAAACAAAAATCACTGTATTCCAGAATCTTTAAAATATAATTATTGGAAAATTCACTGGACATTTACTTATGCTAACATACTACATAATGTCAATTTAATTTTAGTTAGGAAAATGGGAATTTTTCCACGCAACTCAAGTGTTAGCTATATCGGGACAATAATTGCGGGTTCGATTTATTTGGCCAGTCAAGTGTTTGTCTGTTTGTTCGGCCTACGTATCATGTTTATTTGTCCCGGCCTTCACTCTTACCATAGAGCATAGAATTGAGAAGGTTTCTTATGGTACAATGGGGAAAGTAAGTACGTAAGTTCGTATAAGAGTGGCCAACCCTGGTGTCGGGCGTTTCAACCACCCTGAGGGCTTCAAACGCGGCTTAACGAGGATTGTACTACGAGTATGACAAACAACTTGGACCAAATATTTGTTCAGTTTGGGGCTAGATGGCGCTGTGTTCAATGTCCCGGAATATTTATTTACGTGTCGATATACCAGACTGTAATTAAAGTTTCTAAAAATTTAATTATGCTTGTAAACTTACCAAAGCACTCGCAATTATTCACGTTAAGAAATTGTATGTTTTCATTTTGTATATAGGAATTCAAAAAAACCCACATTTTCACTGTTCAACATTCAATCTACCTATTTCCTCAATTCCCTGGAAAAATGGCCGTTGGGGTGGCTTTTAATTTAGGTTGGTGTTTTCGTAGCCGTGGACATGCCGTGGATGGACGTAGGCCATTCAAGTGCCTACGTGTTAAACAAAATTTAACGTCTCTGGAGAAATATGGGATCCTGTTCCGGCTGTCAGTCTTGTCGACAGTGCGAGTTTTATCTGAAAGGATTATGTTTTAGTATATCTGTTGTTAAAACACAAACATTGTTAAAAAGGAAGGTGTATGTGATTTATTTGAAATCCTTTGTCGATTATTACGAGTAGAATCAATCTGGCAGGATCACAATTATTGTTCTACAAACAAAATACCTTTATAAAGTTATAAGCACTAGTAATTTTTTAACACGAAGTGTATTTGCACTTGACCATAATTCGCCTGATAATATACGCTCATTTGAGATATATTTTTTTCATTCTACAACTTTTTTATATTTTGATTTTGCTTCGATTAAAAAATTTGTAGTTACATAATGACATGTCACATTTAAGTGATTGTAAGTTAATATCAAATAAAACCAATTAAGGTACGCAATATTGGATGATATTTCTACATAATATAATTATATCAGATCGTTAATATAATTTCCTAATGGCGGGTTATCGCGACATCGTAACTAATTGAGTGTTTGGTTCATAAGGCAATATTGTCACTCGTATATCTGAGAGATAAGGAAGCAATTAGTACGATGACTCAGTGATTACTGAATTATCATAGATTAGGAGATGTATGCTTCACTTGTATTGTTTTGGGATAAAAAGTAACCCCTTTCCTTCTCGATTTTGTTGTGATTTAGGTATCAAGCTGGATAGATTAATAAATTTATTTAACAAGACTTCCTCTTCAAAAAAAAATACAGAACAGTAAAAATAGAAATCTGTATCCTGGTTTAGGAATTAAAGATAGTGAATGTTTTCAGCATTTATTGTCTCGTTTGTTGTACAAGAGTTATTGTTCATATCTATAAGAAGCTATTGTAACCACGATTAAGTAATTTCAATGTGGAATTAGAAGAATTAGAAGATTTTATTATTTGAATTAGATATTAGAAGATCGGGATTTATGGCGTTATGGTAAAATGTACATATTGTACAATCATTTTAACACGATTTAACTACAAAAAACATCATATTTGTCGATCACATGGCAAAAATTTACAGCTTTATTACATGAAACGATATTTGATACCTTTATTGTGCAGTTCCTACGTCAGTCATGTACGAGTATATAGCAAACGTGACTGAAACTCGTGAATCTATTTCAGATTTAAAATTCATGTCCATCGTAAATATAATAATGACTTGCGTCATGAAAAATGTCAACAATAAACTTGAAAATATATTACGACTGCTTTCTGTACGATAGATATAACGAAGATTCCTTGTTTTGTGAGAGTGAGAGCTTCATATATATTTTAATAGTTAAAATTGTTAGTGTTTTAAACTAGTATAAATCTGTATTCCTATATACAGATACTAGCTGTGCCTGCGACTTCGTCCGCGTGGAATTAGTTATTTTGGGCATCATATTTATTTTTGCTGACCACCTCTTCAGCTTTATATTATAGCTGTTACCTACGACTAGGTACGACTTGAACCGTTTTCGCAGTACACGCAACGGAATCCCTCAAAGATGAATAATTTTCCCCGTTTTTTCCAGATTTTCCATTGTTTCTTCGCTCCTATTAGTTGCAGCGTGATGTTATATAGCCTAAAGCCTTCCTCGATAGATAGTCTATTCAACACAATAAGATTTTTTCAATTCGCACTAGTAGTTCCTGAGATTAGCGCGTTCAAACAAACTCTTCAGCTTTATAATATTAGTAAAGAATAAAATAAATTCGAATAAAAGTCATAATATTAATTCTGCGGGGGAGTCACGGCCCTCAGTAATGTGAAAATAGGACTCAAGGAAACAAAAGACATAGTATAAGGGTTCACAAGTATCGATCGATATTAATAATAAAAAGAAATAATAAAATGTACTCATATCTTTGATTATATATTTGCTTTAGCAATTGATATACAAAACCTATCCTTAATCATGTCACTAAGTATATCTCCACAAGTCCGTGTATAGAACAAGACATTCCCTTGACCTTTCCCCGTCCCGCTGAATACTGAAGACATTAGTTCGCCACATTTACTCCACTTCTTGAGCTATGAACCATTTCCGACTTGTTCAAGTGTTCATTTTCTCGGGAAATACTGGAACTTGTCTGCTTTTTCTTGGTTTTTTGTCAGCTTTTTTTACTTTTTATTGCTTCAGTCTAGTTAACTTGTAGACTTTAACTTACTAGTACGAAGTCTTTACTGGTTAAGTTTTTTTTTTTGTTGGAAATAGTTCAAAAACCAAGGAACGGTTTATTTTTGTTGAATACTTAATTGTTCTGGTTTGAAATAATTCGCTTTTGTAGACATTGTTACATAAGAAACGAGTTTTTTCTGCTTCTGTTCTGATTATTGTTCAGTACTAAGATTTCATTATTGTTTGATCTGAATACAACAATAGTAAAGCCATATAGAACTTTGAAAACAATCCAAATGTTTACCACCGTCAAGCTTATTTTTTTACGTATTATTTAAAATTATGTTATATCTTTTTACTTGCACAAACACCAGTATACCGTCAACATAATGTAAGTGGCGGCGCGATAGAAGGGTAATGTGTACCTACTATATAATATACGAGTACCTACTTGTCACTGTCATATTCCTGCACTTAAAATTATGAATATTTTCGACAGCTCTGCACACAGCCAGCGAGCTGATAAGGTACTCGTGTCGTATCTTCATTCATTAAATGTGCATGTTAGCTTGTTATGGGAAAAGCATTTAAGTTGTTTATTATCTGGACAACGGTTAATGTTTATGGGCGGCATTAGGAATTTTATAAGTTCATTCTGCCCGAATATCAAAACGTAAAATAAAATGTTACAAAATATATGGGAGAAATATGGGTCGGGATGGGATGGGGAAGTTATATGAGTACATATATTTAAAAAAAATATGGGATCAAAGTTTTATTCGACTACAAAAAAGATTAATACAAGTTTCTATTTTTTAAGATTTATTATTTATTAATTGCCAGCTTAACGAGGCTCTAACAACTTTTATAAGTTTGTAAAGCATCACTAAGCGAGGCTCATTTACATGTATTTATTTCAACATATAAATAATATTTTATGAAAAACTTACAAAACATAAAGTTTACTAATTAAAACCTAACTTATAAACTTAAATGTATAATAAAATTAAAACACCTAGAAAAAATATATATCTATAACGTTCAAACACCTATAAAAATATATTCTATAACGTTCCCAGCATGCTAGCAGCATTGCCAAGTCGGATGGCAATGCTTATTCTTTGCGCTAAGAATGCGCCAGCATGCTGATCACAAATTAATTATCATAATACCATTCGTATTCAATCAAATGTTCTTGAGTTACCTAAACGAGTTAGAAGTACATAGAGAATGAAATCTCTTCTCAGTCCTACAATGGCGAGTTGATTCACATTGCTTTGTAACTGAGCTCCATTCAATACAAGAGCTACTGGAAACATTTATTTCGAGAAAGGAGTCTGTCGGATATAGAAACTTATTGTATCTTATCCTGGAACGGGACAATGATTGTAATAAACGAGTACTTATTTCTTTACGAGCAATATCGGTTCGTTTTTTTGTGTAGCATAAGCTATTATTACAAAAATTGAATTTAGAATAACTACTAAGAAGAATTTGATTCTTTGTATGTAGGTTGCTAAGTTACACTAAAACTACAACCTGTATCTTATTTATTTAATTGAGCGTTGATTTTTTATGATTAATTAGTCTTGATTCTTCACAATACCATAAAACAATATAGGTCTACATTATGCTACTGTAATTTATTCATTTTATATTATTAACTCTTGCAACTCTCCATACAATGGAAAACAATAAAATCTTATATGCAAATAGAATAAAAATAACACAGAGCAATCTCGGAAACCAGAATTAATAGAATTAGTCCAAATGCGGAAAAAAGGTTCAATTATAGCGAGGTCGGATTCCTAAACCTATATCGTAGCGTTTTACTGTGATGGGGAGCCCAATTATACCATAGTAAAGGAGGATTATACCTGTAACCGAGATAAGCAAGTAAACGGCAAGTTGCGTAAAGTGGCTCTCATGGGAATTATGGGAAACAGAATTCGAGGTTACGACCGAATTAAATACCTTGAACAATAAGAGTATATTTTGTTATGATAAGAAGTTAGTTCGTACGAGAGAGGTTAACTCTCCAAAGTTGGCCAACTAACGCCAATTTAAATAGAGAAAACGGTTGTTAAAAAAACTGCTGTTAGATCGGCATTATACATTATACAGTATTACACAAATTTTCAACGAAATTTTTGCCCAAATAGTTCAAGGTAAATGCCATATTATGTAATAACTGAATTGCATAATCCAAGCCTGTGTAGTGATCAAGAGATAAAGGATAAGAAATACGCCGTTTGGGTCGAAATTTTAAGACGAACAGTTTAGTGGGCTGTGGAACCAATGTACTGTAACATAGTGTCAATACAGTGTCAAGTCACGTCCACGACACATTAGCCGTTTATTGCACCTATCTGTATCAATTTGCGCAAGTGTGGCAACTAGGTCACTGCTCGTTAATGTATACTGAAAGTTGCTATGAAATTAACCTCATTCTAACTTGAGTGACCTTTAAGCTAACCCAATAAACGAAATGCATGGAAATCTAATGAGGCTGATCATGTATCAAAAAATTAAATATTTCGTCAGACATTTACAAATGACTATTCGAAGTCAGTGTTGTTCCACTGCTGGGTGTAGGTTACTTTCCTACTATATCAATCATATAGATCATGTTCCGATCTATTGATAGCAGTCGCAAATAAACATTTTGAGATGAACCAAGACATGAAGAAAGTCACCAAGGCAAGAGAGGTAGTAGAGCTATTATTATTGAGTTTCACAGGTTCATTTTGTTTGGATGTAAGTTTTCGTGTATTCGTCATAGTACAATAGCTATTGATCCAATGAATAGATTAACTTGATGAAAACGAATATGCATATTGAAAAATAAAGAAAATAACGATTATTTTTACGTCTCCTCAGCTAACTAAAGTGGTTTCTAAAAATAATACTTAATATCATCAAACCACGCGTGTAATGGATAATTTAATTAAGTGTGTTTTATTAATCCTCTCATAATGTGGCCGAAATATATTAAATTAAACCCTTCACGTTTTTATAAATCCGGTGTTACCTCTGTAGTAATTTAATCCTACCCTGAGTACATAGAGAATTTTTAATTACGTTTGGAATTTATATATATTAAATAAAGGACATGCTATTATACTGTTCTCCGTTTTACTGTTTGATCTGAACCTACCAATTTTAATTAGAAGTCATATTTTAGTCTAAGCATGTGTAGTAACTTAGCAAATATACTAATTATGTACTAAGTAATTAACATATTGTTAATTTGCTGGGATTGTATTTACATAAGTGGATGTACATAGTTTAATTTTAACTAAATAAATATATATATATAATAATATAATAAACCTTATCCTTAAAATTAAGACCATGAACAACTCAACACAAAAGCCTTTAACATTAATACCATGTCTGCAATAGTTATATTATTTACCTAACATCCAGTCTCTGTAATTTTTTACTTAATTTTAAGTGTTTTTATTGTAAAAGGCCTCACAGTGTTGGCTACGGCTCACTAATGCCTTAAAAATACTGGGCGAAGGCCCGAGAATCTGTAAAGAGAAATAAAAATATAATAAACCTTATCCAATTTTTCTAATCAAAGCTGCTTTGAAATAACAGAATATCTACTCATATTATTCCCGTTTTTTCCTGATAGTGTTCGAAATCAATATGCAAAGCGTGTTCCGGCAAATATCACTTGGATCCGAGATATATCCGGATCAATGCCTCATATCATTGTTTGTATTTACCGATATGATTATATAACAAACATGACCTAACCTACTTCCCTGTTTGCAGTATACGGCATAATGTAGGGGATATTATCAAGGATAGAAAATAAAGAAATTTGATATTTTGATTAATTATTATAACATTGATCCGAGGCATATTGTACCTGTTATAGCTTAGAACATGCATTTTGGTTTGTAAATTAAGTGAAACCTTCTTCTTATCGAATGAGAGCGGCCAACTCTGGTGTCGAGAGTTTATGAAGCCGCCCTAAAGGCCTGTGACATGGCTTAACGACTGCCGTCCTAGACAAACAGCTGGGGCCTATAATTTAATGCATCATCTGACCCACGGAATCGCCCAAAATTAAATGCCACTTTTCAGCGGTCACCCATCCAAGGACTGACCGCGTCGACCTTTGCTTAACATTGGTAATCGCATGCGATTGCCCCCGCTAGCTGAGCTACGGGTGCTTCATATGAATTGAGATCAATATAGAAAAAAGTACTTAGTAACGAAAGTAGTAAGAACGAATAACGATATAAAAATAGACACATCATCGATGGCTATGTTTATTAAACTTTTAATAAAATGAATAATGAATATGCCATACAAACAACAGGTGCATTACGAATAAATTAATTCACCTTGTGGTTACAATAATACTCAACAATGAATAGTACATTGTTACCCTAGGGGTGAAAGTAACTTATTTAGTCCCGAGACGGGGTTTGGCACCCGAACGCAGTGAGGGCGCCAATAGTTCGAGGGACTAAATAAGTCTTTAACCCGAGGTAAACACTGTGCTTTTCATTACAAATACGAGGAAAGTAAAAATAAAAATATGAATTAGCTAAAGAAAATATGAGTAAATTTTATTTTACCACCCAAATCAAAACAAAGATACCTCAAATCGTATGATGATTTCCACTACCGCTTTAGCCGCTTCTTATAAAAAATAAGGCGTTGAATTTATATTAAAATCAGATGAACTCATTTTATAGGTACAAAATCTCTATCAACATAACAAAATAATTTTGTTTACCTGCATACGTGTTTTGTTTCTGATTTCTCCCTTGTGTAATTTATTCATTTCCAAAAGATACAGATACAAAATGCAACAAATAACACTGTGATGTATAAAATTGTACCTCCAGTTCAATTTCAACACTCATGTTAGATTCTGAGAGTTTGAAGTAAATTTAAAAATATATTATTTAAATAAAAAAATATGAAATGGCGTGTTATGTACAATGCACGACTAAGACAATTACCAGCACTTCCATCATACTCTCCGCTTCATTGTAACTTCTCAAAAGATCGAATACTTACAAATTAATATCGTATCCAGAAAACATGAATTATGTATAATTTGTAAGCAAAATTAGCAATGGTTGAGTCATTTGCATTAACGTTATTTCTGTACACCATACATTGAGCACGTGGCTTAAGCATTTCATCGGCATTCGAAGCTATAGAAAATAATATAAATCTGTAAGATAGATGGAACTATTATCGTAATTTGCCATATCAATAAACTATCTAAATTTCTTTGCAGAAGTTTTTATAGCAATAGCTTTGCAACATTTTACGAACGCAGAAGTTTGGTAAGAATTACTTTTAATTTCAGAATGTTATTATATTGTTTATTGGTTTATGATATGTATGTTAGGATATGACATGTTAGAATCGAGGCGTGCTGTAACGTTGATTAAATATGTGTGGAGCATTATTTCTGGTCGCATGACTCTTCCTTCAATTTTTGAACGATTGAGTTTGTTTGTCCCGGACAGTTACTTGAGCGCGCGCTGACACCCTCTATTCTGTTTCCCGCGTACTGGGACGGAAACTGGTCGACTCGCGCCACTTCCAAGATCCATGTTAATGTTAAATGAGATTTTAAGGCAGAACCATGACCTCGACCTTTTTATTTCTAACGAATCGCAAATTTGTAGCATAGTTAAAAAGGTGTATGATACATATACACTTAAACCATGTAAATAAGTAATGTTATGTAATATTTAACTAAGGGAGGCGAATTGGTCTTAGTCAGTAAAGCTTGTGCTTATGTAGTGAATAAATAAATGTATTTTGATGTTTATTTCTTGTAAATTTTGTGTATATGTAAATAAATACTTTCTATTCATTAAAGATAATAAAATAATTATTAGAGTTTGTCCAAAATGTATATAAGATAAATTAAAAACTGAGATCTGCAGGAAAAATGTAAAACATGTAGCTACTTGTTGAAGGAAATGAAATTTTGTTGTAAAAGATGTCGACGAAATTATTTTTTATCAGAAATTTCCATAATTCGATTCGATTCGAGTGATCTTGAACTTGATCTTGTTTGATTAGTCTTCAGCGGTACAGGGTAACTAGTGAATTGTAAGATGTTTATCTGTAAGGGTGTCTGTGATAAGTATGTTGAGTAGTATTTCCTCATGACTGAGGGTCGTGACTCCCCGCAGAATTAATTCGTTAGGGAAGTTCTCTTGGACAGATACATCGTGGTTGGCGCCAGGTCCTTCCACGAAAGACATATTGTGATCCTCAAACATGTCGGTATCCTCACGATGTTTTTCTTCACCGCTCAGCGAGTGCAAATCCAAACATAACTTAAAAATACAAGTCATTGGTGTAGGGCCGGATTCGAATCAGGATGCGTCTAGCGCTAAGCCACACTCGCTTATTACTGTGATAAGAAATATAAACAAAACGTAACGAACAAAAAGATTTTGTTTATATTTCCTGCAGCGGGTACATCGGGCTCTGAGCTAACGAGACTCCACTACCGACTAAAACCTAACACGATATTCCTTCATCCCGGCAAGAACAAGGAGCAATACTCCTCCTTATTTCCCCTCCAGATACATCTAACCCTGTAAAAAACAGGCAACTAACTTGCCCCATCTGTTTCTATTACAACTTGTGATTGAGATTGATCTAAAACATTATTTAGTAATCGGAAACTGTTTTGTGATTCGCAGCCTACTTTGGGGTTGAGTAATGGACTCACTCAGAATGTTTGATTTAACTAATCGAGTTTTTGCGGTAGAAAATGAGAGGAAAAACAAACTGGCTACTCGTTAAATAGGTGCATGAGTAGGTATAGACAGATATTAACTTTTTCTACTCACCCGCAGAATTTACTCTTTGCGGATCTTTTCTTGGGCAATAATAAATCGTAGTGGGCACCGAGTTTATCCCACAGATACTTCTTAGTTGATGCATTTTCCTCTTTTAGATGACAATCAAATAATTTCACATCACATCACTAATATAATAAAGTTTATAAGCGTGTTTGTTTATTAATTCTTCGCGCTCATATGGCTGACACAATAATTGTGAATGGAATTAGTTGTGAAGATAGATTAGCACTTGAGTTAACACATGGTCTACTTTTATCCCAGCAGTTTCCAACAAAGTAAAATAAAATTAAGTAAAATTTAGTTTATCTATTTACATTTTTGACATAGCCTCTACACAGCTCTATCCTTTATAATAATATACTGTAATTTTTAATTTATAATTTTATACGAAACTATTTGACGAAGCCTCTTTACAGCTGATAGTAAAACTTATTTAACTTTAAATACATATTTAAATTAGTTAATTGCCCTCTAAAATATGTTATTACCAAAAAAAAAATTGTCATAAATAATCAATATATGTAATGAATATAATTATAAAAATATTGACGATGTAAATCTTGAAATGGGCTTTCCCTCTAAGATATTTATTAGAGTTATGTGAATGTAACGTGACATGATTTCGAATAAATTATTTCATTTTATTTCAACGTAGACCACTAGGACGACTCATGAAAACATTAAAATTGCTCTTACAGAAAGTGACCGAAGTTCTCGCTTATCTTTTATTTTGAAATTCCCGACACTTTATAAATTGAATGCTATTTAATAAGTACTTACTTTCAGGCACAAACAAGAAAATAAGAGAACGCATTAAAAACATTTTAGAGCCGGGAAATTTCTTATTAATCAAAAGAGCTTTACAAGTGTAGCTTTAAAAAATGCGATTAAAACGTCTGCTGAAACTCGCGAAAGGCTTTTTACTCGTTTATTTTTCATTTAATTTTCATTTGAGCGATGTTTCGAGTTTTATAATCTTGCTTAGTGGTCTGTACTCCAACCAATGTTGTTGTTTTTTTATTCCTATTTTTGAGATAAGTCACTGATCTACTTAATAAAATAATAAATACTGTTACAAAAAGTGACTGCCATCAGATTTACGAAAATAGAACTATTTTGTGAAAGGGTGTACACATAAGTTCAGATGAATCCTAAGCTAGTTATCGTCAAGCGTCAACTTATTCTGTAAAAGTATAAAAATGGCAAACTCGCGCCAGAAATATGTAACAACGTTTAACTACTGTTATAAAGCAATGAATTCATTGCTATAATAAATGTGCGTTAAGAATCAGAAACCCGACGAAATACTCATTATTCATTGCGTCAGAGTTACGAGCCGTTTAAAGCTTTATTGTTTCATGATTTGTCTGAAAAATTACTGTTGGAATACAGAAGGAAAGAAGTTGTACATTTAATATGTTAAAACAATAAGTTCTTGTTGTTTAAGTTCAGTGTATTTTAATTTACTGTTCATACTAGTGTTTTGAGACTGTTATTATACGACACTTATTTATCATGTTCAAAATGCTGTGGTAATGTGGGTGTTATTTAAGTATGGAGATTGGTTAGAAAATAATAATACATAGGTTACACTTTCTAGCAGAACATCAAATTACATCACATCACACACAAACATATTGCGGGAAGCTACTTTAGATAGATCTAAAGTTTATGTTTAATCCCTTACTGCCAAAGTTAGGTACTTACTGTTAGGTGCTGTATTTATTACCTAAATTGTATCGTAAAATCTTAGAGTTTATGTTTCATCTGCTATAAAGGTTTAAATAGAAAGCGTAGACCATTGCGTGCATTAAAAACATTAAATCAAATTTGATTTTTATTACTTTTTAGTCGAAGTCGTTATTAAAACGAAAGATTCTAAGTACTCATTGGTATTTATAAGTATTACTGTTTACACAATTTAGATAATAAAATGATTTTTGACAAAAATACAAAAATAAAAATGTGTGGGTATACGTTTCAGTAGTTTTTATAACTTTTGTCTGTTTATCCGTGTCTCTGTTTGTTTATTTATTTAAACGCTCATTACGCAAAAACAGCTGAACATCTTGATTTTTGGTATGTAGGTAGTATGTAGGTCTTAGTGTCATAAGTTAACCTGAAAAAATGCGAGCGAAGCCGCGGGCGTCCACTATTTTCAAATAAAGCATCACACATTAACATTGGTAAAAAATACAGTTTAGACATTTATGATTGGAGTTTGTTTTTCATTGAAAATTTTCCGAATATGTAAAGCACTCCGCAATGTTTTTAAAGAACCATACTGTAGAGTACACAAAACAAAAAAGACTTAACCAACTTCGTCGTCAAACAGTGAATATGAAAGTTGAGCAGAGTTCACATTGCTGGACGATATAACACCTTGATATTTCCAACTTTATTTTTATTTCGCCCTCTGTTTTTGTTTATTTACACACGTTGTCCATTCACATTCAGATATATATCGGGAGAATGTTGCCATATTGCTGTCTGATGATAAGAAAAAAAATACTATAAATGCAAATTATTGATAGTAAACATGTCTGCAATAAATAAATGTACCTATAGAATAAAGATGTATGTGATAAATGCAATGTAAAAAATTTGTCAAAATCTTATTGTAGAGAAGAAGTGGAAATCTCAACTACTGACCGCAAATATTTAGACATTATCCGTAGATAATCTAAACAACGCAATGAAACTGCTGTTTTACTGGTTTCATAAAATTATAATAGCCCCCGATATGGTTGTGTTTGAATCGGAACAAACTGACCTAGCGAGTGAAGTGAAAGAAAAGCTTATACATCAACTTTAGATATGTACATTTGTATATTGGTATTTTCACTAATAAAATCTTAATCAATTTGAAAAACCTGGTATAGGTTTCTTGTTGTATGTGTTATTTCAATCTTATGCAAACTTCGACCCCTGACTTAAAATAAAACCAGCCTATCTCGCAGCTAGACGGCACTAAGTGCATTTTTTTTATTGATTTGTTAATCAGTAGAAGAGTTTGGGTGTATGTGGTAGGCAAATTGAAAAAACGTAAAATAAATAAAAATAATTAAAAAGTTACATTAAAGACAGATATTATTAGAGTATTTTATAAATTCAGTATCACGCACAAATGATTGTATGTACATAGTTTAGCAATTAACTTTTGTATTCACCTTTGAGAGGTCTACTGTTAACACAATAACTAGTCGTAAAGCTGTTTCTCATAAGCTGAACCCATGATACTAAGTTAATGTTGTATAAAAATGATATTAAACTGTTTTGAATTGGACACGTCCTTCAAACAGATATTAAAGATCAGAATCATCTTCCTGTTAAAACTCCTTCCAAATATAAGTTCAAACATTGTTTAAAACTTGCACACTAGATTTTAGTTTATTTACTACGAAAAAAAAGTAGGTTACGTCCTTACTTAAATTATTTTGATAGTAAAAATTAAATAAGATCTTCGTCTTATCGAATAATAGTGTCCAATTCTGGTGTCGAGAGTTTATCAAGCCACCCTACGGGCCTCTGACATGGCTTTACTACCTGCCGTACTAGATAAACAGCCGGGACCTACAATTTAACGTGTCATCCGACCCACGGAAGTGCCCAAAATGGAATGTATTCTGTGATGCCACTTAAATAAGATAAACGTGATTTTTTGACATCAAAATTCAACCAACATATAGAATAAAACATCGGATCACGGCATACAATCCAAGAATCTTAAAATGCTGACAAACGCTTCATCGATGGAAATATTGATTCAAGTGGAACGAGTTTCGCCTACAAGAGATTCTCCGTTGTTCATGATCGACAAAAAAAATGTCCATGTTTTTATTCAGATATCAAAATTGACAACAAAATTCCATATCAATTAAAACAGAATAGTCAAAAGATCGATTTAGATATCCGTACCATCTCGATTTATCAATAGTTTTTTATCGCACATTTCAATTTATTTTTAATCAAATTTCCGTCATAAAGCTCGCAGTTTAGATTGCATTTATTGTGTTGTGGCATGAATTAATTCAAATCAAATCAAATCAAATCAAATATACTTTATTGTACACCAAATAAAAAGAACATATTTTACATAAAGGTGGAAGGTAACCAGGGACATTGGGCGACCTTATCACTAAAGTGATCTCTTCCAGGTAACCTAGTTTGGACAACACTAGAGGAAATCCGTAAAGCTGGCGTACTTAACACAATATTAGATAAATTCTGTTTTAAATAACTTTAAACTCATAGAGATGAAAATACAATCCGTCTAATTGATTCTTTTAACAAAATAATCAGAATAATTGATTCCAGAAGTAAATCTAAAAGCATAATCTGATTTATTCTAGTCTTTAGTTGTATATGTTGCAGTCAAAACTTTTAACCAGTCAAAAGTACTATTGACTGGCAAAGTCATTCAAAACTAGTTTTGACTTAATAGATTGGTCAAAAGTGGTTTTGACTAAAAATTACTGGTCATAAGTACTTTTGACTGCAAATTTGCGGTTAAAAGTAGTTTTGACTGACGCTCTTAGTCAAAAAGTAGTTTTAACTGCAATGAAGCATCAGTCAAAAACACTTTTCACTCGTTAGATGTGAATAAAAAAGATATTTATTAAATGTGAAAAAGAAAACATCCACTTTAGTGTGGCTCAGCGGTTCCAATGTCTGCTTCTCATTCAGACGCACCCTGGTTCGATTCTGGCTCTTCACCAATGACTTGTATTTTTAAGTTATGTGAGGATTTGCACTCGCTTAACGGTGAAGGAAAACATCGTGAGGAAACCAACAAACCGATATGTTTGAGGACCCTAATATCCGAGGACACGTATCCGAGTCACGACCCTCAGTCAAAAGAAAATAAGACTCAAGAGAGAGAGAGAGAGAGCAACATAATTGTTTTTAGGGTTCCGTACCTAAAAGGTAAAACGGGACCCTATTACTAAGCCTCCGCTGTCTGTCTGTCTGTCTGTCTCCAGGCTGTATCTCATGAACCGTGATAGCTAGAAAGCTGAAATTTTCACAAATGATGTATTTCCGTTGCCGCTATAACAACAAATACTTACTAAGAACTAAAAAAAAAATAAGGGGGGTCCCCCACAATAGACGTGTTTTTTCGTATTTTTTTGCTCAATATTAAAAACGGTAAAGGTAGACGCTTCAAATTTTTACAGAATATTTAATTGTATATAACCTTTTGAAATCAATAATTTAATAACAATAAAACAAATATTTGTTTGGGGAGCTTCCATACAATAAACGTGTTTTTTCCGTATTTTTTTTTGCTCTATATTGAAAACGGTAACAGGTAGACGTTTCAAACTTTCACAGAATATTTACTTGTATATTACCTTTTAAAATAAATAATTAAATAACAATAAAAGAAATATTAAAGGGGGGCTCCAATACAACAAACGTAATTTTTTATAAATTTTTACTCGATCTTAATAAATAGATAGAAACTTGCATATTAGTAGTAAGTAAATATTTAGAAATATAATAACTAATAATAAATACCCAAACTAATACATAAAATAGACGATGGTACGGAACCCTTCGTGCGCGAGTTCGACTCGCACTTGGCCGGTTTTATTTTAATAACTTTACCAGGCTAATAGTCTACAATGACGAATTATTTTATTCATGCAACTCAAACTCAACTCGGCCTCAGGAGTGGGCGATAGCAGGCTGATGATGATGATGATTTATTATGGTTCTTTGAATTACACAGAAATCCTTTTTTTGCATAAACATTTATTATTTTATAATTTTTATTGACCATCTTAACTTTTAAGAGTTTTGACTGGTACAACTAGTCAAAACTACTTTCGACGGAATCACTGTGTCAAAAGTAGTTTTAACCAGCTCCATTAAGCAAAACTACTTTTGACGGTTATTTTAGTCAAAACTATTATTGACTAAAGCATACGGTCAAAACTACTTTTGACTGATTTTGCCAGTGAATAGTACTTTTGACTGGTTAAGAGTTTTGACTGCAACATATACATGTTCAAAACTAGTTTATTTTATTTCTCTACAAATAGTAAAGTAAACAATATCCAATTTAGTGGCTCCACTGAGTAAATCTGCGCATTCTTTCGCAAACAAAGAGTAATAGGCACCACGGTATTGAAATAGAAACTAAATAAACAGTAACGAGTCCGCAAATACATTGTCTATTTTCGCGAACATCTCAAATGGCTGAATACTATTTGATGTATTTGTATTATAAGTACTACCATCAGGGGAATAAAGAAATCCATTTTGCTAAAAAAGTAGCAATTGTTTGATTTACAATTTATTGACGGCGCACCTCTGTGTTTTATTCGGGAAAAAAGTAAAAAGAGTTAATTCACGGTATACTCTAACTCTATATCCGTATACATACATACGTATTACATCAAAATCGGTGCAGTTTCAAAATGAAACCATAGCTGTTATTTTTTCATTTCAAATGGGTTTGACATGACCGTTATTCGCCTGACGGTAAGCGATCAATACGGTCTAGGATGAAGCGTGCTTATGCTTACCCAGTAAGAATCGATTCACTCTCACTTTGAAGATAAACAAAATCAGATATTCACACGCTCATTATATTAGTGTGATTGACACAGCCATAGCTTTTAATAAACAAATTATTTGCCCATACTGGTACAAGCTGTTTAAACGTGCATGCAACCTCAAATTGGCTGGGATAAGTCGAACCCATTGTCATTCAATAAAGTGACTTAGTATCACTACAGAAGATTGTATTGATTCACAAAGAATAGGATTCTATATGTTTATGCTTAGATATAAATGTGTAAAGGATTTGTTATTTTGTTTTAGCAAACCGTGAGAAAAATAGTAATCACGCTTACCGATTTTATTAAGAACATGAGTCACAGTTAAATGTGTTACGACAGTCTTGTTAGAGAGTTAGAACCAAGTTGTTTCGCCTTCGATTACAGAATCATATTTGTAGGTACTTAATGTATACTTTGTCTCGTTACAGACCCGTTCTATACTGAATGATAATATTTACCCCGTTACCAGAAACGGCAACGGGTGGGTTAAATACCTAAATGAAAAAGATTATTTACATTATTGTACGACATAAAAATTCTTAACACAAAAGCTCTGCAACAATTACTTTCCGCTTGGTCAGCTAAGACTAAACTTGCAGAACTTATCCCGGGCAGCATTGTTCACAATCACTTTATAAAATAACACAAGTAGCACAACAAAAGCAGCTCGTATAAAAGTTCAAGCCAGCCACTTAAACGGTTTTATTTAAATAAAGTTGCAGCATCTTCAAGTTGGAGTTTTAACAAGGCAGAGCGCTGCACAGGCGTGGATATGAGAATTTAAAATGGCTAAAGTAGTTGAAGTTCGAACGCGAGTTAGGAGAACAACTTTGGGGATCAACCGTGGTGTACTGCGTTATATAGGATCAGATACATTGAACCAGAAAAGAGTACTATTTTTTCCCTTTTGATTAAGTGGATTATGTCATTGACATATATTGTCTGTTCATAATCTTTTACATTCGAAATAATTTAATTTTTTCATTTGTTGTTTAATAGAGTGCATATGACTTTTCGTATTCTTAAAAACAAAATTTATAATTTATATTCTGCCATATATTTTGCTGGTACTAAATCTTGTAAATTATAACAATTCAAAACAAAGACCAATATAGATAGACATTAAAATGCGATAGAGTGAGTATTGAACGATCAAGAATCCTGACCTCTTGTGTCGGTGATTTCATCACGATTTATTCGTTTCGCCTGTCAGTCTACAAGACGTATGGTAGAAACTTTTGGATTTATATTCTTGTTGTATAAACAGTGTCCATCACTTATTTAAATGTTTTCTTAAATTGGGATTTGAAATTGCTACTCAATAAATGATATAAAAAAATGTATGGGATGGCTATAGTCAACATTAGTATATATGTATACTAACCAAATCCTAAATTTTTTCTCCACAGATTTTTCGAGACTTAAAATAATACTGTTTTTTTACTACGGCAAGTTTCATCAAAAATAGTTTTTGAGATATGCCTAAATGGGTGCAAGAACATTGAAGTTGTTTAATTTCTTCATAATTACCATTACCATAGTTTTATTTTATTTTTATTATAGTTAGCGTTACACATTTTTTTGTTGTAATACGCTGAATACTTAAGTGCGGAAATAGCAGTAGATAATGCTACTTCCGAAGTTTGTCTGACTTGAAACTCCAGACACTGCACTTTGAAACAGGAAATTTAAAAATGTACAATGTAAATTTTGGTTGCTAGATTGAAAATATATTTCGACAAATATCCAAACGACGCTGATAAGATCGCTTGTAATTAATTAAAAAAGGAGAAGTGTCCAGAAGTGTTTTATAATGATACGAAAAGAAAATTAAAATACGAAAGAGAGCAAATAATTTGCTTACGAAATTCGTTCCATTTGTAGGCAACACAATGATCGGCCATTGCTTGAGTTTTAATTACAAACAGCTTTTGTTTCGCTGCTGATTTGTTCTTAGAAAATATTATTAGGAGTTTACGAAATCTCCGCGAAGTTTGTTTAATGTTGCAAATTTTTATTTTAGAGTTATTTTTTTTCATAAGCCATGGATTGTTGATAGAATCAGAAATAGAAAAATTAAATACATTAAGTATTAATAGCAATTTTTTATTTCATGATACTGCATAAAAACACTTTGCGATAATAGTGAAGGAAGATATAACGAGTACAATTGAGTATATCCAATAACATATCCTCTTCCTTGCTTCGTATTCCTCATTTTTGAGGGATGATATTTTTTAATATATAATATATTTTATATTTCAACATTAGTATATATGTATTAACTAACCAAATCCTAAATTTAAATCCTAATCACAATCGGTCACAATTAACTTCTCGATATTGTCTCCGTGTTCTCTT
This sequence comes from Macaria liturata, assembly GCA_964023185.1. NCBI lineage: Eukaryota > Metazoa > Arthropoda > Insecta > Lepidoptera > Geometridae > Macaria > Macaria liturata. Next base: position 9,900,436 of record OZ026825.1, on the reverse strand, counting down.
GAGATGTGACCGAAATACTGAAGTTCTACTGTACTGTACCAAAGTACTGAAATATATAAACTGTGTCTGGTATAATATTGAAGTTAACTTCAAGTAGTAGTAGTAACTTCAAGTGAATCTGCATGAAGTAAATAAGTAATATATAGAGTAAATAAATCAATAATTTGATCAGTCAAGGATGGCGCAGTTAGTACTAATTAGTTACCTTCGCATTGTAAATACCCTGAAGGGTAATAATAGCAAATCGATATAATACAAAGCTACAATTTAAGCCTTTCATGTCGAGGCAGGTATTCAATTTATTAGAAAGGATTTGTACATGTATTTTCTTTAATAAAGTATATTGTAAAATGTCACTGGTAAGTTGTAATTATTTAAAAGTTGGCTTTCGTAAATTTATTAATAGCAACAACCTTTATTTTTATTAAATTGTAATAAACGGCTAGCACTTACATCAATAATTATGTCGAAAATTAGCTCGACTTGTTTCGGAACACTGCGGGTTCCATTATCAGGAGAACAAAGTGACAATATAGACAACCTTTATTTTTGCAAATTTTGAAGATATAATAATTATTGATACGATTATAATTGTATCAATCAGTGAAATGTAAAACAAATCATAATCTAAAATGAAGAATCTATGAGCCGTAGATTAAAATATTACACACATACTCGTTCTGCTGTTCGTTAAAAATAACTTGAACAGTTTGGCGCAAGTAACCCGTATGTAACCTATTTAGATGCTTAAATGTAGTCTGGATTCGAAAACCTGTTGTTTTCTGTTTGAGTCTGATAAGGAATAGGTATGGCACGAGCGCAATTAGAGATACATACTCGTAAATGTAGCTATAAATAGGAGAGATATTGGACTCGGTGAGTCCCTTTCACTACAAGTAAAACTACCATACAACAGCAGTGAACAGTGATCGTCCATTTGATTTGAATCAAATTTGAGAAAATGACGAAACCATATGTTTTCGGATCACGACCATAATAACTTGCGTAAAATTTAATTAATTACCCTCGTATTATTCAAATGATCGGCCATGGGGAATTTCTCGTCATCCATTATTAATTCGGGTGAATATTACTATTCACGGCGCGCTCCCTTTTGCAATTTAAGAGAGTAGGCTTCAGTACTCGAGTGATTAATTTGCCGCTTTATTTACCACCTACGTTGTAAAATTAATTGGCTGTTAGCGAGCGTATTTAGAAAATAAAATAGTTTTAGACCGACACCGTAGTAAAAAAATATAGACGTGTGGCAGGTTTAAAACTGTTTGTAAGAATAGTAATGTATAGTACGTAGCAACAGTAAACAGATAAAAAAAATACAACTATTTTAGTAATAAATAGGACGACGCTGCCGTTAACATAACATGTACCTGTCTCTCTCTCTCTTGAGTCGTATTTTGAGACTGAGGGTCGTGACTCCCTCGCAGCATGAATTCGTTAGGGGAGTTTTCTTGGGCAGATACATCGTGGTGGGCGCGCAGGTCCTACCACGGAAGACCCATGTCCTCGGATATTGTAGACTCCTTCACCGATAACTTTAGAATACAAGTCATTGGTGTTGGGCCGGATTCGAACCAGGGTGCGTCTGGATGAAAAGCAGACACTGGAACCGCTGAGCCACACCCGCTTTATTACAATTTTAACGTGTACCTCATCCGTCATAAAATGACAAAAATACAAGCAAGTTGTTTATTTTAAAATTGTTAGCAACTAGTTAAACTGGAAAGGCCTACAACATTTTCAATCTGTTTTATATTGAAACCAGTATAATTGACAGAAATTTTACTATTGTCAATTCTGTTGGCAACAAAATAAAAACGGGAACTCGCAAAAGCCATAACACAAAAAAAAAAACAGGAACAAGATTTAACTCTGCCAAATGGAACAAACAGCGTTTTCGGACGCTCTTTTATCGTTATCGTCCGAAATCTAAAGCACTAGTAATCTTTTGCCGAGATAAAATTAATTCCACAGATACCATAAAGTGACACCAGCACATTGTACTATTTGTGAAAAATATACATAATGATGTAAATATGTAAAAATCAATTGCTTAATATAATTATAATCTGAATATAATTACTAACTGTAAAAACTCCAACTATAGTTTGCCATCATTATTTTTAATTAGGTAATTTTTGTGAATACTCGTTAATTCTTCATGGTAAGTACTTGGCGCGCAAAGTTAAAAAAAACGGATATTAATTTATTTTCATACCCGACTTATATGATGTGATTTGTATGGTTATTCCACAAGTCCAATGAAACAATTAAGAATCAAGAAACCTTATTCTAAGTCTAGCTCGGGTAATGTTACCTTACCATCAACAGTCACCTGAAAATGTACGAATATCCAGTTCTCGTATCATAATAATAACTCCCTTACGTCACGCCCTGTTTATACACATAACATTTAATGATATTCGCTATCTTTTTCCAAATACATCGGTAAGCCCGATGACGTCAGACTGCATTAAATTCGTAAAGTCGCTCCGTTAAAGTCCAAAGTAAATATTTATCAAATGAAGCTGATTTATGATGTTATAACTGCACTTATTTTTATCTGGAAAACGCGTTTATTGTAGTTTTTATCGGTGTTTGCTGATATTTTAAAGTAGTAGCAATTTATGGCGATCGGTTTACTCCAGACGCGACGGATTCTTTGTTCGTAGAAATTTCAAGAACAAATGATATTTCTTTTAGAATGTTTGTTATCGTGATTCTTTTTCAAGAATGTGCTTTACATTATTTATGAAATGTTTGTTGATTTAGCGTTTAAGATTTTACGTCTCAAAAATATTCATGTACATATTACTTTTGGTTTTCAACATGGCAAACAACAAAAAACTACATTTCAATTTCAGTCATGTCGACACAAAAATGCTGTAACAATATGAAAAACCAATATTTTTCCTCTTTATAAAGGTAAAACTGATCACGGCAGCTACACAATTTGTAGCCAAAAAAGTTAACTGATTTTAATTCTCCATCACAATTATTTCCTCTACACATCGATTTTCAAGTTCAGTGTACTGAATGATTACATTATCATCTTGTTATCACCGTACTGAAGGTTTCAGGTCGAGAGTAGATTATATGCGAGGAAAGTGGTGCGGATTTGTGTGACGAGGACTTAAACGTAATCGACCGAGGTAATCCTTGGTTAGGACGATGACTTTAATAAGAAAGGTAGGTTGAATTTAAAGGAGTTGCTTTGTAGATTGTTCGTGACTTTTTTGACTGGAGGTAAGAATAAATAAATCTTCACATTATTTTTGTTTTTGTCAAAGATAAGCTTAATTTTGAACAACACAGCTAACGTTTAGCAAAATTGCAATCTAAGATATTTTTTTTTGTGTCTCAAGCACCACCCCGTTTTCTAGTTTTGCAAATTATGTGGTCTACGTTCATTGTTCATTGATCAAATGTATTATGAATTTGGAATATATGAAAACTTAATACATATATGTTGATGGACCAAGTAAAATTATTTTAAGGTGTAGCCAATGTGTTACATTCTGCTATCTATCGACAGGAAAATATTATTTTAATACACATCCATACAAATAGCACCATTTTTATTATATGCTTTCCATGTCATAGTAACAAACATCAAGCCAAATCTGATATTAGAAGTAACATGGCGGAGGCAGCTATAATTTTTCCTTATCTTGGCTTTCCTGGGAAAATAGTTATGAAAAATCGTAGGCATAATTTTATTGTATATATTGTACTAATAAAAAACATATATTATCGTTTTTTCCAATAAAAATCGATCGTTTGACTTCTGTACCATTGAAAATCATTACTCAAGTAAATGTCAATAAATCAACACTGTTCCTTCGGTTCACTGTATTTAGGTCGATTTTGCCTTGCTTGTAGGGTTTTGGAGTAAAACGCGTGCGATTCCTTTGAGAGTAAGTATATTTGTTTAACGACACAGATAATGTAAACCTAGTCGATCACAGATCATACATACCGCCCACCAAAAACGTAGTTTTTCTATAAAGCTATACAAAATATAAATTGAATTTACCACCAAAAAACCGTAATTTGATACAATAGTATGGTGAGCGTTGACCCTAATCGTTCAATTTGACATTTGATAATCTTTTGACAATTGACCGTTTATACATAATCTATGAAATAGTGTAAGTAAACATAACCTGCAATCCAATTTATCCTTGGAATTACTATACCTTCTTGAAATATTCACAAATTGTACCGAATTTAGCAATATATTATTACACATTTCAAGTAATAAATAGTCATATCTAACTAACAATTCAACCTTACAGCTAATGATAAGTACCAAATTTATGTATGAAATCTGAATAAATCAGAGGTAAGTATAAATTTATCTTTACAGCAAATGATATTAAAATCTATAACTTTATTTACAGCCGAAATGAGTAAATACAAGTTCAGCAAGTACACAAGATCACAATAAAGGCTGCACAAAATTGCAAGTACCTACTAGTTACAATGTGAAATCAAATATTATTACAATAAGTTGTAATCATCAGATTTTTATGACCTTTTAAGGACACATCAGGTAGAAAACGTTCAAATTATACATTTTTAAAACATTTTAGGTAAATCAATCGAATGTAAGTACAATTTACTTGTTTATATGAAGCCTTGCAAGTATTGTAAACAATAAACATTATCATAAACATACATCGTTTCATTTGAAGTAGTTAGAATCTATAAGTAAACTTGTAGGTAACTAGAGTTAATTTGTACACATTAGCATCAAATTATATGCAAGTTATTCATCATTAATTGGAAGTGGGCACAACCGAGAGACAGCACGCTGTGTAATCTTACCATGATATTTTAAGCTGTACACTCTGCACACTCCATCATTCCCTGTGTGTTTCTGAACTATGCGACCCATTGACCACTTACCTGGTGGGAGGTTATCCTCTTTAACCAGTACAATGTCTCCGATGTTGAACTCAGGCCTTTGGCGATGCCATTTAGGTCTGTTCTGCAGCCTAGTCAGGTACTCCTGCTGCCAACGACGCCAAAAATGTTGTACTACACGCTGACAATGCTGCCACCTAGATAGTCTGCTAGCTGGAACTTCACTCAGATCTGGGGAAGGAACATTAATTAATGACTCGCCTATCAAAAAATGTCCTGGGGTCAAAACTTCTACTATATCAGGGTCATCACAATCAGTGGGACACAACGGCCTAGAATTTAGGCAAGCTTCAATCTGACATAAGACAGTTGAAAACTCTTCAAATGTCATTTTAGTGTTTAGTATTCTCTTGAGATGGTATTTCACTGAAGCTACACCACTCTCCCATAGTCCGCCTAGAGTGGGGCTATATGGTGGTATATGATGCCACTGAGTACCATCTTCGGCCAGCAAATGCTGTAGTTGTTCTGGCAAATCTAACTGAGCTTCCTTCCATAGTTTGGCCAACTCTGTGTTTCCAGCGGCCAAGTTGGTACCATTATCGCTCCACATATGAGCACATCGTCCTCTTCTTGCTACAAATCTCTTGAAAGCATTTATAAATCCTTCACAAGTCAATGATCCCACTAATTCAAGATGAATGCATCGTGTTACCATACAAATAAATACTGCCAAGTAAGCTTTACATGTTTTAGCTCCTCTAAATCTTGACATTAATATCTCAAATGGTCCTGCAAAGTCTACTGCTGCCCTTTTGAATGGTCGGGCAGGTGTTACACGAGCCTCTGGTAAGTCACCCATAATTTGCTCTCTAGCCTTGGCCCTTTGTTTTGCACATACAAGACATTTATGTATGTATGGTCGTACAGAACCTTTTATTTTTAAAATCCAGTACTGGGATCTCAGGTAAGTCAAGGTGAGTTGAACTCCTCCATGTAGTGTTCTTTTGTGTGCATCTTTGATGAGCAGAGGAAGCAAATCATTGTTGTGTCCTAGGATAATAGGATGTTTTTCCTTCTCAGGTAAATCTGTGTTTCTTAGGCGACCGCCCACCCTGAGTATATTTTTTGAATCAAGGAATGGATTCAAAGTTTTTAATTTACTTGTCCTTTTAACAGGTTTCCCTTGTTGTAGTCTCAAAATTTCTTCTTCAAACTCTTCTGTCTGAACTCTTTTTATCATAATTTCTAAAGATTCTTCTAGCTCTTTTGTTGTCATTCCCTTAGGATCTTCTGTCTTTGTCTTCTTGTAGTTTAAAAATCTTCTAGCAAAAGCTAATACCTTTTGAAGTTCAATCAATGTATCAAATTCTTTCAAATCTATCTTCTCTTCTTCGTTGATATCAACTATGGTGTGGAAACATTTTCTCATTTCTAGGTTTGTATCTTCTATCTTATCCTTGCTGAAAGGAATGTTGTTTGTTTGCAGCCATGACGGTCCACTCCACCACTGATGATTCTGTGCAAGTGCGGAAGGAGACGAGCCTCTACTGGCGACATCTGCAGGATTTTCTTCAGAAACAACATGATAGAATCGACTAGTTCCCATATTTTCAAGTATTTCTACTACTCTGTTACTGACAAAGACATTCCACCTTCCGGGATCGCCGTTCAACCACGACAGTACAACGGTCGAGTCTGTCCAAGCATATATTTTGTCACTTGACAAACCAGTTGCTTCTCTTATTTGTTTTAGAAGTCTTGATAGTACTAAAGCGCCTAGAAGCTCTAGTCTAGGTAACGACACTGTTTTTACAGGTGCAACTCGTCCTTTTGCAGCTATAATTCCAGTTTTGATATCTCCATCTTCTGTTTCTACTCTCATATAAGCAACTGCTGCATATGCCTTTGTTGAGGCATCTGAAAATCCATGTATTGTGGCATTTTTCAGTCTCTCTGTGGTTGTTCCTAACCACCTAGGTATTTCTATTTCCTTCAGATTCTCAAATCCTTGTCGAATCTTCAACCATTCTTCTCTCAGCTGGTCATCCACTTCTATATCCCAGTTGATTCCTTTCAACCATAGTTTTTGCATGACTATTCTTGCAGGTAGTATTGCTGGCGTCAGCCAACCAAGAGGATCAAATAGTCGCTGCAGCTCAGATAAGATAACTCTCTTTGTGATTATCTTGGGTACTGATGGTAGAGTGAGTTGATACTGGAACACATCTTGACCAACATCCCAGGCTATGCCCAGTGCCTTGACCATACCTTGCAGATCAAGGTTGACATGTGTTACATGTGTACTACATTCATCAGGTTGAAAATATTGCAGGAAATTGAGGTTATTGGAAGCCCACTTGTGCAGAGTGAAACCTCCTTTCTTGAGGATGTCCTTTACAGCTTGAGCTACTTCTAACGCGGTCTCTACTGTGTCTTGGCCTGACATCATGTCGTCCATAAAGAAATCTTCCTTTATTGTTCTAGCTGCTGTGGGATGATGTTTTCCTTCATCTTCTGCAAGTTGCTGCAAAGTTCTTACCGCTAGGTAAGGAGGTGAGGCTGTCCCAAAGGTTACTCTCAGCAGACGAAAGTCTTGTACTTCTTGCTCATCACTGTCCCGCCACAGTATGCGTTGGTAGTCTGTGTCCTCCTTAGTTACTAAAATTTCTCTATACATTCGTTGAATATCTGCAATGAAACAAATCTTTTTCATTCTCCATTTCATAATTAAATTCCGTAAATCATCTTGAAGCTGAGGTCCAACCAGTAATTCTTCATTTAACGAAACATTATTTGTACCTTTATTTGATGCATCAAAAACCACTCTTGTTTTTGAAGTATCCTTATCTTCTCTCACCACTGCATGGTGTGGAAGGTACACAGCTGGATTTTTCATCTCATCTTCCGGAACTGGTTCCATATGGTTCATGTCTAAATACTCCTTCATGACCTTAGTATACTCACTTTTCAGTTCAGGTTTTCGCTGGAATTTCTTTTCCAGTTGCTGTAATCTTCTCAATGCTATATCTCTAGTCTCCCCCTGAACTGATGTTGGTGTTGGTGTCTTAAATGGTAGTTTAACTACATACCTGCCTTCACTGTTTCTGGTGTGTGTTTCCTCATATATCTTCTCGCAGAGCCTCTCATCTGCAGTGAGTTTTCTTCTCTCTGTAGGCTCTAATTCCCACATGCCTTTCAGCATGTTATCCAGATCAGTGTGTATGTGCAAAGAAAGTGCTTCTTTGTGCCTATCTTCGCCTATTTCACCAAAAATAATCCAACCTAACCTGGTATTTTGCGCAGTCGGTTGATCAGGTTCTCCGTGTATGACACCACTTCTTATTATCTTGCCATACACCTTTGAGCTCAGCAACAGGTCTATCTTTCCCGGACGGTCGAAACTGGGATCTGCAAGTTTCAATCCCTGTACATGATGCCAGCTCCTGGAATCAACAGATTTTTTGGGAAAGAATGATGTAATGTTACCGGCTGTCACATAACAAATGACTTTGAGATTGAATGTTGGGTCTGCCTCTGGAACAATCTCAAAGGAAGTTACATGTGTAACAGCTGACTTTGCTGACCCTGTACCTGAAACATGTCCCTGTATGGGACTTTTCTCTGAGCGCAATCGTTGAGCTGCCCTCTCGCTTATCAGTGTTACCTGGGCCCCTGGATCTACGATAGCACGTAGTATTGTAATATTTCCTGAGCCGTCTCTGACTGGCACTAATGCTGTGGCCAGCAGACCGGGTGAGTCCATGCAAGTAAATAAGGTAGCTACTGCTACTTGCATACTGACTTCACTAGGCTCACTTACTTCGTTTAAAAGTTCTGTGTTTAAGTGTGTGTGTAATGAAACTTCTGTATTTTGTACTTTAGCCTTGGGCTCAGAAGCTTCCCTCTTAGCACTTGACTTACTTGAACAGAGCAGGGGGTGGTGCCTGCGTAAACAAATCTTACAAGAACCCTTTAAACGACAGAATCTGACAGAGTGTCCGGGCAACAAACAATAAAAGCAAAGATTCTTACCCTTTACAAAATCGCTCCTCTCTGGTTGTGCCAACTTACCAAATAAGTTACAATTAGGTAATAAGTGCTTTTCATCACAATATCCACATATCTTAATATTATCCTTTATCCTTGATTTGTTTATTTGCTCCGCTGCAGCTGAAGCATGGAGTACTAACTTGTTTGTGGGTGTTGTAGTCAATTCCAATGTTTGTATTCTTCTTTCAATGAAATCGAATAAGTTCTTTAAAGATGGTAGCTCACTGCCATTATTACTTACATAATCCTCCCATTCCTTATGAGTTTGAATGTCCAGCTTCTGTGATATCATATAGATTATTATTGGATCCCAATCAGTGGTTTGTATTCCACAGTTATTTATGCCTGTGAGACATTCACGGCTGGTATCAATCAGTGTTTTCAACTGTGATGCCGACTGAGATGAAATCCTTCTGGCACCAAACATCTTTTTCATAATGGCGTTGATTATTAATCTTTTGTGACAGTACCTTTTCTTTAAACAATCCCAGGCATGTTTGTAATTACTTCCAGTCACTTGATACGACTTGATTGCAGCAGCGGCCTCGCCTGTGAGGCACGACTTCAGGTAATGCAAGCGTTGGACATCAGATAAATTTTGGTTAGATTCAATAAGTGATACAAAGGTGTCTTCAAAACCTTGCCAATCTTCATGACCTCCGGCGAACTTTGGTAGGCTAATCCTCGGAAGACTGACTCCTCCAGTGTGACAGTGAATGCCATCCACCGACGTCGACGCCGCCGATGTGTTATTCTGAACTATACTGGCTTCAATCACTTCCATCATGTCAGTCTTGTAGGTTAGGAAAAGTTCCTCGACCTCACCGTATTCTTGCGTATGAGCACGTTGTTCCGTTAATGGCAAGTTTTGATAGTACTCGCAGAATTTTGCCCAGTTTTGTGTGAGATGTTCTATGCGAACCTTTGCGTACGCACTTGTGCGTCGCACCTTTGGGCATTTCTTGAAATTTTCATACGATCGCTTGATGCCGTTAATTATGTCATCTAACTTTGCCTTCGTGGTTTCAATTTGAAGTCCTTCCGCTTTCGACATTTTCTAAGCCACCAACAGATCTCAACAGATAGGTAGCACGAAATCAAGGTTTGCAGATATTTGTGACATTTCGCAATTACTTTTCAGTTTCACAATGTAATTGCGTCTTCCATTTTTAGCACACACAATGGCGTTCTCCGGAAAAAATGCAAGGCAAATTTTTGCATCCTGCTCGAATATGTTCCTTCGGTTCACTGTATTTAGGTCGATTTTGCCTTGCTTGTAGGGTTTTGGAGTAAAACGCGTGCGATTCCTTTGAGAGTAAGTATATTTGTTTAACGACACAGATAATGTAAACCTAGTCGATCACAGATCATACAAACACCAAGTGTTATTATTAACAGGAAATTAGGTTGTATCCGTACTTAATGTAATAAGCTGTAACAAAGTAACTCAATCTAGCAAAGAAAGCGTGCCACTTCCAATCAAATTAACAACACTATTTGGCTTCAGTAAATTACCAAGTTTGGTAACAGCAGTTTATCACGTCCCTTCCTTATTACTTACAAACAAACTAACAGAAAAACAGCAACCAGCTGGTGTGTTGGCGGTAGCTCTCAACACAGGCTTTGACCAATCACAATGATTTAGGGTCATTATTTATCGTCTATATTTTATCTCTATCTAGGGAAAATAAAGACGTAAATCCAATGCTCAATAGAACCCACAGAACAACGATCGGGCCACATCGCCCCCGCGCGCGCTTCCCCCGACAAGCATGGACTTCAAAGCTCTGTGATAGAACCACTTTAAGCGACAACAAATCATAAAAATCGTATATAAGAACATGAAGTAAATACAAGGTACTTGTTACATAAAGAATGTAATATTAATGATCAATACACGAAATTCCAATAGAAAACTAGAAACTATGGCCAAGTTTTAAGTTCATTTCAATGTGGCTCATTATTTCGAAATAACACGAATATAAGACAAATGGTGGTGAATCTAGATATAATCTCCAAAGTATTTTTATAAACCTATATAAGCTAACTTGCAAAGCGTCCGCTCCCACAATCAATAACTTTCAACTCGAAGCGTTACTATGATTACAGAACTTAAAGTTTTCAAGTACAAAACTTTGATTCCAACAATTTTAATGAACGAAATTTCTAGATTGCTTAATGCCGAAAATTTTACGCAGCCAATAATTTCTAAAGCAGCTTTCCAATAAATTTTATAGACGGATTTTCTTGTAATTAATTTTCTAGTAAGCATTAATTTTACGTTGCGGCATGGAAAATAAGTAAAACACTTGTATTTCAAGCTACCAAAACCGCAATTTACTTTAAGTTTTAATCTGAATTTCACATCATATACTTATGATTTCATAGTAAATATTTTAAACCAACAAAATCGTATAGTTTGGAAAACAAAACAATTAGACTAATTTGAATTTTGCTTAAATAATTCTGTCGGCATACTTGGCAGCAACATGGCGGATTTGGCTCATATTCAAACTTAAAAATTCAATTAACCTAATTAAATGAAACATATTCACTCACTTGATTAAAGTTGGAATTCCTCAATGTCAACCTAGCTTTACATGTGGAATAACTTTGTCTGATCATACTATTATAATTAACATTAATATCTTTAAAAGATAGCCGAAATAATATATCATTTCGGCAGAACAAACAATATAATATTTGTACTAGTATTTTTATTTACATTAATTTGAATCTATTTTCCAAAATTTCTATCAAATGTCATTTTTTCTTTGTGACAATAATGCTTTTTACAATATGCAGTTGTAGATAATATCCCATTTTAATCCCAGATAAACACGAGTAGCAACTAAAAGTCAGCGCATGTAATATTAACAGCTTTTCACATAAATGATTCTAAATCGTCTCCTAGCAATATGAACCTAACTATTGCAAAGCATAACAATACAAATACTTCATTAAAAGTAGATTCCATACCTCCCGTCGCACTTGTAAGAATGTAGGTACTAGGAATCCTAGGACAGCTATTTCTGCGTAGGAGAGCCTTCCTAGATGCTTTGAAGATATTCTCATCGACATGTTATAGTTAATATGGACTTGCCTAAGTATTTTGTAGCAATTTTAAATGCGCACGGAGCACGCTTTGTTTCAAACATAAAAAACCTGTAGTTACACTTATGCTTCATTCGGTTCTTATATTTCGATATTAATTACCTGATGTTTTTTTGAGGGAAATGTACTGATAGGGCCACCTCTTGTTTATCTTATACTTTACTTATTTAAAACTTAGGACCTACTTAGGGCGTTTGTTAACATATTTTAAGTTATCTACGTGTTTTTTGTACCTAATTCGTATAAAGAAGTAACACATATTATACACTTTTAATGTAGGTATATGATTCATCTCCATCTCACAAAATTAATTCACGAAAATAGTTCTATCCGGTTGATAAATCGTGGTATTTTAATAAAATTATAGTAGTCAACTGTAGGATTGAAACTGAACAAGGGACGCAGTATTAACAGCTAGTTCTAAAGTAAATCTCACTCAAAAAAATCGATCTGTAGCAAAATCCGTGTTAATTAGTAATTCAGTGACTGTTACGTTTGTTATTGTTATTTTATGTACTAAGCTTAGCTGGATTTGAATATTAAGTTCTAATCTCTGTAAACTCACGCACCAGGTGGCGCTGGGTTGTTAAAGTCTATTAATTTTCTTTTATTACTCGTGAATGCCCATGACTTTGTTTGCGTTGATTTGGGATAAAAACAATCTACCTACATACGCTTGTATTATAATTGAACTTACAAAATAATATACAGATCAACTAAAGGCATCAACAATAATTCAATTACAAAAAGAACGACTTGTCTAGCTTTTATTCTTCAATTCAAATAAAACAAATTTTGTTCTACAAAGCGGTTATAAATTCGCAAGCATAAGTTTATTTTGTGTAGGTAACACTTAGTTGCGGGTTGACAAACTATTGAACTGTTCAATGAGGTCAGGAACAGCTGATTTTGTACATACGAGGTTTGTTGAACAGCTGATTTTGTACATTAATTTTCAAATGTATAGTAACGAACTATAATCTTCTTTATCAGCATAGTTACCATTACACTCATTGCGTTTTTTTGCTTTGCTTTCAACTGCTGCTGTGATTTCTCAGTTTTCTGCGCAAACCGTTTATCACAGCAAACACAATAAATATAGCTTAACTGCAATAGAGAGCGGTCGTCAAACGGCAAATGGTATCGAATGCGGGCCAGTGAATTTGTACGAATAAATCTTACTGATGGTTCCATAGTACAGAGTCAATTGGAGCCAACTGCATGTGAAACGGAAACTGACTGAGAGGCAGTTGTGTAGAATGGCCGGGATATTAAACAGTGCGAATTATGTATGAGCACTATGTCAATTGTTAAAGTTTGTAAAAATGCGATTTTTACAATGTTTTAATAAAATAAAGAGACAAATAATAATTAAAGTATTTAATATATTTTCATTTTTTTTTCATCAATTAACTCGATGCCTCTCACACAAAATAACTTTTTATGATACGAAATAGGGTTACGTTTATGTACAGCCTGATTGATGTTGTTTAATAGGTATTCGTATTTAAAATTATGTATTTCCATTCGCTCGTTTTACTAATCTATGGCTACAGAGTAACTAAAACTACCTACTCGCTACAGGAAACGGACGCTGCAGCCAAAACCGTGATTTGTGTCCGCAGTTTTTGGACGCTTTGTTGTTTAGAACATAGAGCGATAAATGGAGACCATTCGGAAAGTAAATATCAATGAACTGAATAATTTATTGACGGCTGTGTAAGGATTTCGTTTGAATAATTTCGCATATTTTTAGTACCTATGTAAACTGTTTGCCACTTAATTCCTTGTTTCTTATCTTAGGTACTTACCGTATTTTTTTCTTTACCTCTTACTTGAATTCTACGTGTGTTTTGAAGTACTTTCACAAGTAGCGTTGTCAAGTGCTAAACAGTTATTATGGTGCTCGAAAGAAGGTTTTTTTAAAACATATTTCAAATCAAGTGAATTATTAAACTATGTATTTGTTGGGAATTTGTTCAGTATAAGATTGGAAAGTACGCACGCTCGGGCCGAAATAATGTTAAATTGATTAGGCAAGGGTTTTGCATACTTTGGCCATAAAATCAATAAGTTAGAGAAACAATGAAGAATTTTATAAAAACCTAGTATATATACCTATACCTATACCTAACCTAGTATATATATTCAGGCTACAGATCTAAACATTTGAAAGTTGAAATGCAAGCATTATAAGGTGCAACTTAAGTAATTGAAATCTTTAAGTTAAAATGGATTTTAAAACAACGAAACTTTGGTAGAATTATTTCTATAATACTACATAATGTAAATACTTAATTTTCTTGTGTGAAAACTTTCTTCTTCATTCTTTTCTTTTTTCTTTTTTTTTATGAGAAACTCTGAAGTTTAAAGTTGAGACACGTTGAGGACGGTGTTTTATAAAAACTATTGGATAAATAGTGCAACTAAAAAAAAAAAACAAATACATTCATCGACCTTAGGTCGGTTGCTTGATTTTAATATGTCGTACCATTAAAGTATTTGTATTGAAAACTAGTGGACGCCCACGGCTTCGCTCGCATTATTTTTGGGTTAAATAGTGATATGACACTCTTAAGATCTCATACTACCTACACGCCAAAAACATGATGATCCGTTCACCCGTTTTTGCGAGATGAGCGTTTGAATAAACAGACAAACAGAGATACAGGTAAACAGAGAAACAAATAAACAGACTAATAATCTAAAAACTGCTGAAACGTGTTTTGTTATGCATTTAAAGTATACTTACCCAGAAAATGTTTTTTTTTAATATCTTCTTTGTTTTGATTTTGACCCTCTCTAGCTTTATTTTATGTAAGTATAGCTTTATTTTAGATAAAGATTGCTCAGGCAGGTTTATGTGTACGACCTTAATTTACTTTCCATGAAACATTTTCATTTAATTAATTCATATAGATTCATACAAAACACCCAAATAACCCAATATGTGGTCCACAATTCAAATATTTCATTCATTTGCTTTTGCACAATATCGTCCAATTCGTCGAATGATGTTGCCAAATTATCGTGAATACTCCGTAATGGCTCGTCAAATATTTAAACACTAAGTATGCACGCTTGTGTCGTACAAAATGTCCTAGAATGCTGGGTTTTTTATAAAAATGTATTTGTAAAGGCAAAGGCAATATCGGGGCTAGTCGGAGATACATACATTGCAACATTTTTTGTCAACGCTATAGTAAATTGATTCGCATTTGATTTTATTCTGAAACTGATACATTTGAAAGCAAGTGAGGATGGAAAGTCTTCGATTCCTGTTTTAAGGAAGACAATAAGTATCATTATAAATATCTTTATTTACAATAATAAAATATAAAAACAAGGGAAGAAAAACTAAACATACTACTTCTAACTACTACAAAAAGGGGCACTTAGAAAATCATTAGAAAAGCCTAAAGATAATCTAAGTGCTCCAGCCCACTACCAGAGGGCAGCATGCCCAGCATACTGGCCGCATTACCACGCTGGATGGCAATGCTGATACGTTGAGCCAGAAAAAGGCCAGCATTTTGGTCACGCGTCGCGTCAACCAAGCGCTCCGAGAGGTTTTGGAAAATATTATGGGCTCCCGGACCCCACGGCCCCAAAGTCTCGACTCCAAAAGGCTCAAATATGTAACCTCGGCCGAGGTTAGCATATTTGCGTCTCTTGTGATGCTCGGCAATAATAGCCGCCGCTCCAGCCCGACACCGTGTCAAAGACAGATGAGACGGCGCCAATGTGTCGACGCTAGTTGCGTCCCACACAAGGGGCCGACCCAACTTCCAGGGCACAAGAGTCATACCGTCAGGTCTTTTTCCATCGTCACGTGCTAGGCCGCTCGGTTCGAGCATAGCTGCAACATTGGCAGTGGAAAAAGCCCGGCGAATGATGTCGTTCAGACTAGCGTGGCGGCTAATTCTACCAGCACTCCTCGAACATGAGAGGCCGTGGTGCCTGAGCTGGTCGACATTATTACATTACAGTATCATTTGTATTACTTATCTTCTAGGTAAACGTGTTACACCCTAGGCTGCAGCAATGCTTAACATCAGGCAGACTGTAGTCAAAAGTAAACCTATCCCACGTAAAAAAAAAATGACACAGTTAAAATTTATTGATGTCATACAATAAAATTTGAAAAAAAGTACTAATACGAACAATAATCTTTAACTTCCAAATCTAAGCAGTATCAAAGCGTATATTGGACCTAAAAACTTACTACATTATGTAGTTCATTTAGCAACATAAGTATTTTTTGCTCCACCTTGTACAGAATAGTTTCCATTTGTGCTACATATTTGGAAGCTAGGTACAAATTTGGTAGTCGTGCGAATATTGTACACATAGCTACCACAATGTTGTTTACAATAAATATGAGCTTATTTGTTCACGTTACCTTGTTATATATGTGTTTGAAGAGTTATTACGGAAACTTGAGCGAGTAAAGGATTAACAAAAATCATACTTTTATTTAGAAAAAAAATATTTGGGTTACATTGTTAGACTAGACGTATTTTACGCCGAAGTAGAGCGACGGATGACTTTAGTTTTTGGCACAATAGGCTCCAGAAAATGACTTGGCTACATTTTGTAACAGTGCAGGTGAAACCGAGCGCAACCACTAGTTATATTTTTTCTAGTTAAAATTTTGTTTATTTTTCTTTCAAACTTAACAAAAGCATAATCAAAATATCCATTAATTCAAATAAATATACGTCATGATGTACACCGAGCATAGGATGATAACGATTTTGGAATGAAGGTAGCCACCAGTTTGTGAGAGTGACTAGATAACATCTAATAAATCTTCTTATCAAATGAGAGTGGCCAACTCTGGTGTCGAGAGTTTATCAAGCTGCCCTAAGGGTCTCTGACATGGCTTAACGACTGCCGTACTAGGCAAACAGCCGGGATAGGTCCTGGCTGTTTGTCTAGTACGGCAAACAATTTAACGCGTTTTTCGACCCACGAAAGCGCCCTATCTATTATATTTTTATGATGGATTTGAAAATAATTCCACTATTTAGATTTCCATGGCGCCAAAGATAGATTTTTCTTTTTTAACAAATATTTATCTCACCAAGCGGGTGACACCACGTAGCAGCACCAGTACATTTTTAATAATCATGTTATGTTTACAATACATACCTGGAGCGAATTATAAATTCAGTCTCTAGATATGTAAATTTATATCTCAGACATATTGACATACATAATACCTACTACGTGGATAATGGTATATCTATTATAAATAAGGCGTATATTATGTACTATTAAACGCCCGCGGCTTCGCTCGCATCATTTCTTGATAAAAAGTAGTCTATGCACTCTTAAGACCTCATACCACCTACATCAAAAATCATGATGATCTGTTCAGACATTTTTGCGTTATGAGCGTTTTTAAATGCTATTGCGCTGTTTATTTATCAACAGACAAACAGAGACACTGATAAACGGACAAAAAATCTGGAAATTGTTAGAACGTGTTCTACTATTTATTCGAGGTATCTCCAACGTTTTTTTTATATATCTTCTATGTTTAGACTTTCGACCCTCTTCAGCTTTATTATATGTATATATTATTAGTACCGATATAATACTTTGGTAACACGTGCCCTATGTAAGACCTTATTTTGCGAACACGTGTGCTATAAGCCAATTGTGCTGTTTTAAAAGGAAAACTGGTTTTACTACGTTTGTAGGGCTGAGTAACCGTTGCCAGTAATTTATTTCCATGCTTTATGTATGTATACATTTTAGCAATGAATATTTTTCGTTATTTTTTATAAGTCGTTAAATAGAACAAGGTAACGACATTTGGAGGTTTTCAAGTTGAAAATGTATTCTGTAGGGCGATACACGCACATACTTGTACATACATACACCATGTGTGCTAGTAAGCTGTGGTGTTGGGAGCAAACAAGTTACAAATAAAGAGATCTTTAAAGACTTACAAACTCTTAGGGCCTTATTACAAAACGTGGTTTAACTTTGGTCCAGAACTTTGAATATATACAGTCAATTTTTGCTGCTCGAAATTTGTCTATCTACTGTCATAATAATCAAACTGTCAAAATGTAACCAATGATAAATCAATGTCCCAATTTGAAGTTGACATTTGATTGTTTGTATGTGATTTTTGACTGACTTTTTATTTCCAAAGTCCTGGACTAATATTTAAACCGCGTTTTGTAATAAGACAAGTCTGAAGACAAAGCTGCCTGCTTTTTTCAACATTGTAAACATAATATTATCTACAACGTACATATATGTATGTTATACCTACTGCGTTTGCTCATAAGAAACCGGTTCGCCCCAAATCAAAACTCGAACCATTATTGAGAAGAGCAAAAGAAGTTGTACTAACCCATACCTACGTACAAACTCGCATAATTTTTTGACGCATTTCGAGTCACAATAGAAAAGTGTATACAAAAAGAACTGATAAACTTTTTTCAGTGGAAGCGGGGACAAAAGATGGTACATAAAACGGACTGTTATTTGCAGCCGCTTTCAACAGAACTTTGTTCAATTCTATCTTTTTTCAGCACAGCTTGTACGGACGATGTTTCATTACAATTTTTGGTGTTTGATGACTTAAATGGATGAAGAGAATAGGTTTTTTATTTAAATACTCGTATAATGAAAATGTTGAACAAAGAAAACTAAGCGTTGACTGTTTCTATGTTGGTTAAGTTAGTTTAGGTAGTTAGTTAAAGTGGCCCTACATACATTTAATGACAATTGGATCAGTTCTTTTTACGATTATACGTAGCAACTTACTTGAAAGTCATAATTATTTTCTTGTTGTCTCTATGAATGGTAAAATGAATGGTGCCTTGTCGATAACAATAAATTGACTTGACTTCATGTATTAAGATTATACTTGTCAATATGTCCCAATAACAATCAAACAGAGATTACAGACAGACCGATAATGACAATGTGGTGATACTATCTACACTCGTATGTGGGAGTCAATGGACTTTCTCTAATCCGGACATTATCACTCAAAGCTCGGATTAATTCAATATTGTGTACAGGAAGTGACTATATCTGTATTATGGTCTTTGGGTTGCTTTTGAAGTTGTTGCGGTGGAAAGTTAAGTATAAGAGATGTGGGAGTTTAGTATTATTAGTTTCTCTCAATTTAAGGTTCATGGTTAATATATAAAAAAAAATGTTCCGGAACAATGCACACAGCGCCATCTAGCCCTACACTAAGCAAACGAGAAAGACATATTCAGAGAACTACGGTTTTATCACCATTCAAACGTAGGTATGTAAGTAGATGGAGACTGAACTTTGGTTACGAAAATTTCCCAATTAATATGATTCTGAGGTGTGAGGACCGTTCTTCTTGTTCTCTCGATCTGATATTGTGAAGATTACATCTTTAGAGTATACATGCAAAAACATAAATACTTTTATTTACATACCTACAAGAAAGCAGCGTCATATGTTTTGAAGTTGTTTACTTTTAGTTGCATAATGTGACATAAACTTTTGACCTAGGTTCAACTTATGTCAATTTGTCTCTCTATTTAGTGCTTAGGAGTATTTTTTTATTAGTGTTCATGAAAATATACCTCTGAAAAACAGTCTTTGTCTAATTGTCAGATTTTTTTCTTGAATTAAATTTTTTAAATAAGAAAAATAAATATTAATGTATGCAATTAATATAGAATAGCAAAATGACACATGACACACCATAAATGTAATTTCTGATTCACCCATCATTATTCAGTATCATATGTGATACATAAACCAATGCAGTAACAAAATAAGTAAAGAAAATCTCATCATTTTATCCATAAATTCTGAAAACACATGTATCATATATGATAAACCTGATGCAATGATGCAATGATAAGAATAAGGAAAATCTCGTCTGCACCTGCATATGGATACTGATATATATCTGTATCACAATTCCTACGTTAATATTATATAATATTAACGTAGGAATTATGATAAGGCAAAAGTTTGTATGTGTGCTTGCATGTTGGTTAATTCTTCACGCTCAGTCGTCTGTGCTGTGGGTGAAATATTCTATGCTGTAAAGCGCTGGAGGACGCCTATACTCAGCGGTGGGTGGCAAAAGGCTGATGTGCTAATGACAATAATGGAGGTAGATTAGACCCTGGATTAAGTAATAGGCTACGACAACAATCGCATGCGATAACCAATGCAATTGTCACCGCGGTCAGTCCTTGGATGGGTGACCAAAAGTGATATACTATTTTGACACTTCCGTGGGTTAGATGGCACGTCAAATTGTAGGTCGACGCTCTAAGTCATAGTACGGTAAAATCATAAAGACATATCAACAATATGGTATGAAAAAGACTACGTAGAAGAAGATCTTGGATTAACGCGGGTAACACCGCGGGGCGCAGGTAGTGTCTACACAACGCAAACACGCATCACAGATGTTAAGTAGTGTAAACAACAGACATAGCATCATCTTTGTATTGACACATAATGTGAAGTCAGATTACGTTATTTTTTATCACCAGCACGGTGTTATCGAGGAGTTTAGATAAGTGAGATTACAAGATCTTGGAAAAATCTTAGGATTTATTTGCTTTACATACGTTTAAACTATTGGAATGTTAAATATATATATTTTGTTATTGTATTTAACATAACCTATTTATCACATAGGTACGATTATGTCACTTCACTACAATAATTTTAATACTGTAACAATTCATTCAGAACAAGTTTTTTCTTTGTTGGCTGTAACTTTAACTACGTAATATTCCAATGTACAAGTCAGACCAGGTTAAATGACATAAATTTGACACTAACTTGGAAAAAAACTGTCTTTTGCATCACAGTTCCAACTAAAGCAAAAGACAGATTTATGTAAATTATACAATATACCTACAGTAATAAAATTGTAGTCAAGCGTGAGCATCACTCATGTAAAACAAAAAAAATGGTTGCTTTCAAATAAAAAAATACTTAACTTCATCATTTTTTACATATACAGTCGACACAAACTGGTAAGTACGAGTACTTATATGTATCTTTTTTTTGCATTTTTAACTATATTAAATCATAGTCCTCGAAGAAAAATTTTCATGGTAGTATACGCATATACATTAATTTACACTACAAATTACCTATAGAAAACAAATAATAGTGTTGTATTTGTACCTATTATTTACTAATATAATTGCGGAGCGTGTACGTAATTATGTTGTGGCCCAATTAAGATGTTTATCGAACATGGATTTATGTCAGGCCCGGCTCAGTCAGGCCGCTCAATGTGATTATTTATATAACTATGGAACTTAATCATTAAATGCGGTTAGTTACGGTTCACGGTAGCTGTTATTTTACTTGCGATAACATCGCCAGTAAATAATATGCTATTGAATAAAAAGTATTAAGGTGATATTATAAGATTCTGTTCATTCAATATGTACCATAATATTGTACGCTAACAACTTTGGAAATTAAAATGGTCATCGAAATAACTGTAAAGACTTTCAAAATATGTAGTTAAAAACAGTTACGAATTAGCTACTAATTTATTCAAAGAAACTTACCAAAACTTAAAATCCATGAAAAGTGAGCGCAAAATCAGCCACGAACCAAACTCATACGGTAAGCCAATCAAAAAGTTTTCATGCTAAATGAAGCACAGATAATAAAAAGTTGTTGAGCGTTCGAAATTGTAAAGTTGAGTAGGGTTGCGCTCCGGCCGTGTTAACGCACGCGAGCGCTCAGTCGGACTGACTTGGAGGCGATACTCTGATAGGGGCGTCATCACAGTATCACGACAACACTTTTATAACCTAAGAAAAAATGGCACGGTTTACGATTTGAGCAATACGTACCGTTTATTGGTTCTTTCGGCAGTGGCGTGGAAGAATTTCTCGCGAGAATGTGCTATTGGTAATTTCGAGGTTTGACAACATCCGCCGAAATGGATTTTTAATTGGGTCGCTGACAGGGAATGATGTCTGAAGCTTTCAGGATTGATTTTCTGTTTGGACTGTCACCGAATATTGATGTTATATAAAATATTGAATACCACCATGTACATGTGTGTATGTGTTATGTAAGTTTGAAACGTTGTACAATAATATAAAGTACGAACTGTATTTGTTCTTGAAACAATTTGTATTTGCATTTATTTATTCGTTTAACTGCTATTTAGGTACCTAGGAGCTTACAAATATATTAAATTTAATTAGTTAATTTAAATCTGATTAAATAATCAACTTAAAAACATTGGATTTATCAACGTATGTCAGTGCAGTATGATAATATTTCTTCCAAGCCACTTTATTAAAAAAACACAAACCGTCTTATTACAAAACGTGGTTTAATTATTAGCCCAGGACTTTAAAAATAAAAAGTCAGTTCTTGTTGTTCAAATATTATATATAAACAATCAAATGTCAACTTCAAATTGGGCCGTTGATTTATCATTGGTTACATATTGACAGTTTTATTTTCAGACAAATTTCGAACAGCAAAAACGGACTGCATATTTTCAGAGTTCTGGACTAATAATTAAACCACGTTTTGTAATAAGGCCCTTAGGTTTTATATTTTTCACCCCAAGGATAAACATTCTATTTTCATGTCACCACGAAAATAACTAAAAGGCTATTTTCCTTCGAACCCTTTTTATTTTTAGTCGACATTTTAACGATAAAATCGAAATTGTCACCCAGGGGGCTCCACAGTTTCCGCAAGTTTTTAGGGTTCAATAAAAGAAACTACGGAACTACTAGTTTCTATTATAAAGAAAAAAACAGCGGAAAATTGATAAAAAGGGTATCATTGTCATCGATTGGCAAATGCCATAAAATTTTTGCCCAAGCAGTCAAAAGAAAGCCTTTAAAATAAAAACAAAATTAGCAAACCCAAATTCTATTTTCGAAATTAGCTATCCCCTTTTTTTCATTTGCTGTGATAAAAACTCAATCATTCGTATCAGTCAATAAATACTCATTCTTTTTTACACTCACAGCATAACAAGAAACCCAGATAAAAAAAAGCTACAGAACCTTACCATACATTTATTACATTCCATTTTTTTGAATCTTGAATGTCAAATAGCTTGCGATTATCTACATAGTGAGGAAATAGAAGATTTTTTATTTCTCGCAAACACGTACCTATTATTGCCTGTTTTATTGAAGTTCGGGATTTTTGGCTGGACTTAAAAACAAACTAAGTGATTTTCTTTCGAAATCCCTAATTAAAATATTCTTCTTTTTCTTATCACCAAGCACCATTGTAGTCTAAGATGTTGCACGTTTGCCTATTCATACAACATGATGGTTCTTGTGAATATTTTTGAAGAAACCTGTCACAATAAAATGTTTTAGAATTCAAACAGCAATTTTATTGTGTTGTTTTAGTCGAGTATTTTACTGATGTCTATGACCATAGATTGTATTAGTTTTCGTTCTGCGCAATGATCTAGCTACATATGTCTTTTTATATATAGTTTCATTTTAAAACAAAAACAAATGAGACTATATAAGTAAAATATATACGGAAAATATTTCTGTTTTACTGACTTCAATTTTATAACAATTTCAAAATGCCATAATTTAATGAGCACGACAAAATACTAACTAAAGTTAAGTAATTCTTATACTGAAAAATTCTTAGTGTAATAGCCCCTTAAATTGATTTACAGCGCAGTAAAAATGTTAGAAAGTAATCTCATTATGTAAAGCACTTGTTGTAATAAAAACTGTACTCGTAATTTTGGATTAAATGTAATGATTTTACGACATTGTCCCTGATTTTATTACTGCTTTGTTACAATAGATTTTTTCGGTGTTGTAAATTAAATTAGAGCCAAAATGTAACATGTAGTGTTGTCAATGTGAGGTTAATTTTACCCGTGTATTTTCAAATCTTTGTGTTTATAGCAATATGTACATATATGCTTGTCTTGCTGTTCCCAACATGGTAAAATCAAATTTAGTCTGGTTCTCGCTTTGTGCACGACCAGCATTCTTGGATCTTCCTTCTTAACAAACTTTGAACAATCCGTCTCTATCATTCAGATGAGGCAAAAATAAAAAAGTGTGGCTCGTAAGGGGGAATCGTCCTCCTTACAATCTGATGATCCCTAATACCGGCTCTTCACCGATGACTTGTTTTAAACAAGTTATGTATTGGATTTTCACTTGCTTAGCGGTGACGGAAAACATTGTAAGGAAACCGACATGTTTGAGGACCACAAAATCCGAGGAAATTTGTGTCTCCCGCGGAAGGACCTGGGCGCCCACCACGATGTATCTGCCCGAGAGAACATCCCCAACAAATTGATTATACGAGAAAGGCACAACCTTCAGTAATAAGAAATAGTAGATATTAAAAAAGAAGGTAGTACAAATTACTTAAAAAATTACATTATTAAATTAGGTTAAATTTACTTTTGAAAAAAAAAATTGGAATAGTTGTTTTATTCTCACAATAATTAATGTTTCATTCGCCCACGCTTATTATTAATTTCTATTGACACAAAAACGTTCACAAAATTATTTTAATATGCAAATGGCAGATACTTTATTTTTAAGAGCCATCTATTCTATTATAACTACTCGCCCAGTACTACATATAATTAAACAAACATGAATAATTCCCTCATTAAAAAGCTATTAGTTTTGTAAACAGACGCCAGTCATTTTGTGTAAGTTTGATTAATTATTTTTACAAATCTTTCATCGTCATTATATGCGTATCTAAAATTGTTTAATGTAAATTAGGTAGTAGATGATATGATAGGATGTAGATGTATCGCATCCTTCGTAGCTTAAAATAAGTTTCTATGATGGTACCAAACTTTAGTATTAAGAGTTTTTGAGAGCGCAGTAGGTATAACAGATTATACAATGACGATAATCTAGGGCCTACAGAGTTTTCTGGTCTCTGCGGTGTGGCCACAATGTCGGTATGAGCCTTGCCCTGCGGTTGTTATAGATTGAACGTCATTCAAGAGCGCTCATGTCAATTTCTATTTTTCTATGGTCGGTCATATACTCGTATGTTATACCTCGATCGCGATTGCAGTTGCCTGACTTTAGTGGTCAATATGTTTCAAACTTACCGAATTAGTGGAAGTTAATATTTTGTCTGGAAGTGGCTAAATATTATGTATATTTTTAAGTTGATAGTGTCCTCTATAAACCATGTTTGCTTTCAGAGTTATTTTATTGTACGAAAACAGTAGATACTCGTACTTACTTAAAAACTGCTTAAAGAAGCATAATATATAAATTACAATTGCAATATTTAGGTTATAAATATGGTATTGCAAACATTATATTTTCTTTCTAAAACGCCTACACAAACATTACAAAAATATATTATTAGTTATCAACGCCTCTTATTCGTTGAAATAACAGCGGTTTCACGTGACCCTAGCCCATAAAGGCAAGCCTTAGCTAAAGCTAAGCCCTCAGATCTTTTGTGTTAGTGTAAATAGAATACTTTGATCTATTCCACGCGGAAAGTAAAGAAGTTTCGCTATTATTCGAAAACAATGGTATCTGAAACAAGGGGAGATTGAGGCAATTTCCTCGAAAATTTCATTGTTTCTCGAATCATAATAGATTTATTTCGGGAGATAGCCGATATTTGACAGCCGACCATGGCGCTACTTTTATCACGTTTGCCGCAAATTTAGCGGATTTCCTCTTTTTCTGTGGCCTTTCGATTTGACTAAAGCTGCCTTTTCTGGGTAGACATTGATTGTGTGAAATTTGTTTCACTATCACTAAGCGCCTACTCTTTTTTCACAACTTGTTCTTTTTGTTATCCCAACCCACTACCCACTAATATTATAAAGGTGAAAGTTTATGTGTGTTTATTAATGCGAATAGCAGCGGGTATATGATTCGTTTAAGATTCATGGGCATTTCGTCCGACCTGATTCATGATACCTTGTGGCCGATTCAAAATATATCTAAGCTTCTAAGCCATTAACTCTTAATTATCACAATAAATTTATTAATTTAAACATCACGGAGGTCACCGCAATCATTTTACGCTAATGTGTCTGCACAGGATGAGGAAATCCTTATTTTATGTAAAGGAGACGGGGATACAATGCAATGTTCGTATTGTGAAATAGTTGCCAGATTATAATGGTTTAGTTAGTCTCGTTTCGTAATAATATCATCTACAATAGTATTTTCGGCCCAAAGTTAAAGAGCGGAGCAGTCATGCAGACATGTCTTAAAAGATATGTACATAATGTAACTTATTTACATGTTTTTATCTGGATGATGGGTGTTAACAATGAAACAAGCTATATCTTATATAATTATACAGTGTATTTTATAAAATGGCCAATGTTGATATGTTTTCCATTGTGTTTGATTGCTCTCAAGAGAAGCAATGTTATTGCCGTAATGGTTTATGTAGCGTCCCTGCCTTTTCCTGTAATGGCGACAATTTATTATTGTAGTGCCTCGCGGAATTTCAATAGCTCTGTTTTCAGCTTTTACTTGCTTACCGATGAAATGGTCATAAAAAAAAGAAAAAGTACAAAATGTTTTTGGTAGAACAACAAGAGATAATTGTAGAAGAATTTTATGTGTCATATTCCTGTAACAGAAAATATATATTGTGTTTTTTATTTATTAGGCAGTTTTTAAAATCAAATCAAAGTCAAATCAACAATCTTCTACAAGTTATTTAGGTTTAAAAATAGGTTGTTGTTTCGAAATCTCGCGGCCATTAGCCGTCGTGATGTCACTGTATATCGAAGCTTAGTGAAACGAGGACGTGACACGGTTCGAAGAAATGTTTTTGACGTTGGAAAATTAAGTGGCTGCAGATTACGTTTTATAATGGAGAAATTTTCGTTAACTTTCATAAATCTTATAAATCTCGGTAAAAAGGTAAAGTTTATTAAACAGACGCGGTTTTTGAACAGATACCTAAACGAAAGTGAAGGTAGGTAGGTAGGTAGGTTAGGTAGGTTTCAATTTATGTAATATCAAAAATATAGTGCAACATTTAAATATTGAATTTAATGTACATAAAAAAATACAAAAATAGCATGCGTTTGATCAACACAGATTAGTGTAGGACGCTTGCTTCAATAAAGCCGGACCTTTGTTTATGTATCTACGTTTGTTTTTGTGTGTCTAACATTTTTCATGTGTCAATAAATGTTTTGTATGTTTTTAAGAAATATATATACTTGAAAGCTCTTGTTGTATACTCGCAACACATCAAGCTAAAATGTAAAGTTAAATTCACCACAGGCGGGGAATCAAAATCATAAATCCTTAGGACGTGACCACAGATCACGATCAAGTAAAACCAAGTCCAGAAAGTTAAGAGTTGAAACATAAGGCATGCGGTGACAGTTCCAAACTAGTAAGTTTGCTATGACTAATGTCTTCAATTCTCTAAGCTGAAGTTTCTGGTTTTAGAACTGAGAAGAAAGTGTTGTTAACTCATTATTGTTTTTAATAAACTTTTAGTTGTGCGTTATCTTGTTAATGAAGATAAGAAACAACACTATTTTTAAAAAACACAGCAGCATCAAATTTTGCCATGATGATTTATACTCATCATGGCAAATTAATAATTAACACATTTTTCCACCTTTCTTCGGAGCTTTGTACTGAACAAAATTACCATGCCTAGTTTTTGCTGTTGGTCAAAAAGCTGAATATTTTTTTTATATACCTGTCACTTGTCTACCTTTGCACAGGAAATTGTCAAATTTTAGCGATTGATTTCTAGATTAGATTAGAATCAGTATAAGTCATTGTATTTCACACAATGAGCTTCGATATTTCGTATCACGTAATAAATAGTACAAGGGTGGTAGTGGGTACAACATTCATTAACTTAGTATAAAAATGTAAATTGGTAAAAAAATTAGGAAAGTTATGCCATATAAAATCAATCATGTCTTGTAAATGATTCCATATCCTGTTTATTGCATCTTGCAGTAATAACTATTATTTTTAAAAGTATAAATCTTAGGAAACCAGTCAAAATTAAATCTTTATTTTCATGTCAACTTATTTCAAAGTCCATTGTTTACGTCTAATAAAAGTTTAATGATTAGGTAAACTTGGCATAAAACTGTCTAAACAATTCATGGCACAAAAAGAGCGAATGAATAAATAAATAGATACGTAGCCCTTTACATGCTGGTATCTTATCGTTCAATGGCGTGATACATACTCAACTCATTCACATATGCCCATCTGAAATATTGCCTCGATAGCTTATCTCCAGCGTTTCAATGGAAAATCTGCCGGTCATTCTTTGTAAGCCACTTGTGACATCCCGTGACTTTGCCTTCAAATTTTGGAATAACAAAACCATTTAAACATAATGTGCCATAAACAACGCACTAGATGAACCTGTATCGCGCAATGTTTGCCTATTTGCTCTAGACATTACAAGAAACATGAATAATAATATAATACCAAACACCATAATATGGAAATCCGCATTGATTCATCCCTGCGTGGCATGAAAAATTACCATACAAATAAACACACTAATACATTTTCGCTTTTATGTAATGGTGTAATATGTCCGAAGGTTTGGTAAAAACATGGAAATACGCCCATTTAACAGCAATACAATTTTATCGTTTTAGATATACGTATGTTAGAGTTGCTGTATTAGTTACTTTTAATTTTAGCACTAGGTACTCGTAAGTACAACGCTGCTATTTAACGAGCTTGGTTAGCATGCAAGTCTGTGTTTGTGGCTTTTCGAAAGTTAAGCTATAAACCTATTTGTGAATGAATGAAAATAAACAAGAGAATAAGTTCGTTTTATTTTATTTATATGTATGAGTTAGATATAGATATTATAGTATTTAATTTATTAATTTTTGGTCGGAGTTGACATCATTTTCATTTTACACATTATATTAAAGTATACAAATTGTTCAAGTCTATACAAGTAGTCATAAGTCATTTTAATGCCATCATTAAATATTCCGCAGTAAGTTTTCTTTATTTATTTTAATTTTATTCATTGAAAGCAAACTCATTATTTAAGATTCTAGACACAACATTTATAATGCGCTTTGTTTTGGCTCGAAATTCTGCGGGTAATTTTACGATCATCGAACTCAACAAATGTAAAAAAAAAGCTTATAAGAAATTGCCCAATTTGATTTAAAAATATTGTGTGTGAAAAAAGAAATTGGATTAGTAAAGTTTATGACAGATGAAACATTCTTGCTCGCTATGTTTATTTAATTTTTTTCTTCGACAAAAATTGGTAAGTGATTGACAAACCCAGTTTTACACAAATTTATGATCTTCATTAATTACCTAAGCATCACTGGTAGTCTAAGAAATAGCATTTTGGATTTGTGTTTTCTGGCCAAATTTCATGAGTTTACACATTAATACACAAACTTCCGCCTTTATGGTATGTATGAGTGGGAAAGTGTGAAGTAGGATTTATATATAGGCATGTAATAATTTCTATTTGCAGTCTTATTATAGCCATTTATTTCAAACTTTTAGTACATACCTACACAAAACACAAAAATCGATTGATCATAGTGAAGCAATTAGAAAATAAGTAAAATAATAAATAGACAATTTTTGAACATTTAAAAACTCATAATTATACCATTTATAAAAATAATCATTTCCAACTGTGCCAAGGAAGGACCGAAATCAAGTAACGAGATGAAGCCGTCTGTCGTTCCTGATGTTCATCTGACTTAATAATTTAATTTACCGACCGATTTCCCACATCGGATTTAATATCTGAGGAAGCGACTTCTAAATGCTTTAATATCGCAGGTCCTTGAACACCGGCCGTCTTGTAAGCGAGTTAGTATACATTGGGTAAGATTGCTACTAATTTCCTATAATTTCAATACATAGTCTGTTTAATTCACAGTAAAAAATTTTGTAAATTAAGTGGTCAAGATAAATGAAAATAATAGATGTTTATTTTGAATGGCCCGATCAATTCTGAACCAGCAAAGATTCACATAAAATAAGTAAGTAGGTCCGTATCAGAGTAGACCCCTCTGGTGTCAAAGTTTTCAAACCGCCCTGAGGCCCTCTAATATGGTTTAACTACAATCAAAGTATAGAATGTAAGTATATTCAATTAGTGCCTTTGGTTTCTAGTGAATATTAATAAGAAACTTACTGTTCCAATCCAATTAATATAAAACGCTGTTTATAAGACCAACTCTCACAATATTGATATTGAGCGAAGGAGGTGACAGACGGTAATCTTTGTACGTTTTACTACGTATCTATTGTCGCGGCTGTAAACGTGACACATAATAAATTTGCACAAAGTAACTAATTTTTTTGGCAATGTTATTGATAAAAAACACTTTTCACCCCTTTTCAACCCTTTCCGAACACCCTACAAGGGTGCAAACTCACACGGTCACTTATTTTACCCTTCTGAACAAATTCACAAAGTTTGGCCGAGTAACTAATTTGTTTGGGGTTTTGGGCTTTTTTGACTGGACTATAATATATTAAAATAAATAAATGTCATTTATTTCGAACTTTTCCAGTCCATACACAAAACATACACAACTTGCATTGAGAAAAAGATTAAACATAATAGAAGCAATTAGAAAATTAATAAAATAATTATTAGTTAAGTCAATATTAATTAAATCACATAATAGAAAAATGACAATTAACAAAATAAAAATTTAAATTTCAACATTAAATTACTTTGTTACCAACTAAGATTTTTTTTATTCAAAGGGTCATAAACCATGTGTAGCTGTGCGGCGTGATTGATGATGGGGCAGTCGAGTCGGGTAGCTACAACCCGGAGGATGCTGTTAGTGCTGCCTCGGACGCGGCTGAGCATCGAGGTGGCGTCATTAAGTATGATTATGTAAGTAGTTCTATTAATACATTATAGTGTAATGTGTATCGGTAAAAATATATTTAACCACACTTAAATCGGGGACAATACAGTCACGTGAGTCACACTTCACTAAGGACTTTGAAGTAAGTTGCAGCTTTACAGTATGGTGTTTATATTAAACAAAGGTACAAAAAACCTTTCAAATCCCTACCAATATAATTCATTAAAAAAAACTCTACAAATTAATTTAAGATTATATACCGTACACAATAGTTAACTTAACACTACCGATCACATTGTGTCATTTATAAAAGAACGTAAAATGCTCATCATATTATGATAGCATCGTGAGCGAGTGAACATAACACTCCATTCGCAGGAATCGCTTCAGCTCTCAGGACATAACCGAGGCCAGAAGCTGGCTATGTGAGGCCATAACTGACATGCAACGATGTTACTCGGGAAGCGATGCTACTTTTTTTATAAAGCATTGGTTCGTGTATAGGTACACTCTCTCTTCAAGTGGTGTTTAATTTTTCCTAACTACTGCGGATCGTGATACCAACGAAGAATAATTTTTCGGCAAATTAAAAAAAATATTGGGGAAGTTTTGGGCAAGTAATTCGCTATGGACGTCAACATTCCTACACGAAAGACACATGTTCTCGAATTTTATGATCGTTAAACATGGCGGCTTTTAACTATGTTTTACTTCACTACTAAACGATCGCAATCATCCATACAAAAAGAGTACACAACCCTCCTGATTTTAAGCAGTAACATGCTTTCGTAGAAGGTATGCCCTGCTTCAGTATTTGTTTAAACAAAATCATGCTCAAATAATGTTACCACACAGCACTGTTTTCTGTGAAGCACTAGTTATCGCTTCGCTCTGTGAGCTAGTACCCTTATTTCTGCCACATACTGAATACGTACCATCAGAGTTCAGGAAACGAGTCTTCATTAATTTTTTCACTCGTCATCAGTAGAGGCTCTAATATAAAACGAAGAATCTATAGAAAAGTTTATTGCTTGCTTGTTTTAGATGTGATAAATTTTATACACATCTTTGAAGTTTTTTCTTAGGCATAACCGGGATATTATGATCTGTAGTTACATTAATTTTCATGATTACAGACATACCTACGTTATTCGTAAGTTACAAATTACCAA
The DNA here is from genome assembly GCA_964023185.1 of Macaria liturata. Classification (NCBI taxonomy): domain Eukaryota; kingdom Metazoa; phylum Arthropoda; class Insecta; order Lepidoptera; family Geometridae; genus Macaria; species Macaria liturata. The sequence continues at coordinate 9,868,360 of OZ026825.1, read as the reverse complement.
AGTATTAACTGTAAATATTCTAGAATGTAATTATTATTGCTACTTGTAAAATAAATATATATTAGCTGTTACAAAACAGTCTTTTACAAAGGCAGATAAAAATTGGAACAAAAGACTGATACTTTCATTTTTAACCAACTACAAAAAAATTTTTTTTTCAAATCTTCTAAAAGTTTTCATGCTAATTTATTGGCTGCATTGGCTAATAAATACAAATAATTAAGTGTTACGTGCAGGTAATTATGTACGGCAGCGACCTCCGGAAACGACAGAGGCAATTACAAAATATACGATCCACCTGTTGAATGTATTTACACCATGAAGGGTTTATTATACCGCTGAGAGCTTCAGGACTCTTCAGATATGCTGCAGAATGTAATATTGCTGCGTTCCGCTAGATGGCGGTGTTATACATTTGTGGATAACGAGCATGATGCTAACAAAATGTTGTTATGAGATGAAATTTAAGTAATTAGTAAGTTATTTTTTAAAATAATTGTAAAAGTCTAGTTTTATGACACTAATAGAATTGGTTGATACCATTTCAGTTCGATTATCCTTCCAGTCTGAATTACAGATTTTACTTTAGATTGAATGCAATCTAAGCTTTAACCAAGGGTAAGTGCTAAATAGATCCGTCGCGTCTGTTGCTAGCACAAACCCATAAAGCTAAAATGGCCACTAAAATGTGCAGTGCTGTAAAAAGACGTTTCTTTTTACAGCACTGCACATTTTAGTGGCCAGTGTTCAGCAAATTATGCATTAAACCGAGAAGAGAAAAGAGGTTTAACTCCATCTTATAAACTAGAAAATAAACCTCCTTGTTAAATGAGGCTAGAGTTTACTAAGGATAAAGGTCAGTATCTACTTGAGATGAGAAAACTTGCAGTTTATCCGGATAAAAATGTTGTATTATGAAGTAAGTAGATAGGTAGGAAAAGTGAAGTTGAAACTAAGAATACAGTTAAACTATCTAACATAAAAATGCTATGGAACATAACGAAAGTGTAAATTTTGGGATGGAATTACATTGATGATTAAATATAAGACTTATGCGGACAAGCCTATTTGTTTCTGTGAAATATTAAACACGTTATGCAACTTTTTAAAATATATAATTATTTTCCTTTTTTCGTTCTGAAATTGACAAAAACAGATTTTTCCATCACCCCGTGCAAAATGCGTCACTTCAATTATGACGTCAAAGTATCGCACAGAAATAGCCAGATTGAAAACCTGTGTAAATGAAAAGCATACGTATTCAACCATGACATTTTATTTGTTGATTTACAAAAATAATTCTGAGTTTGCATAATTAATACTAATGGATACCAAAATTATAATTTAAAAGTAGTTTGTGCTTATTAATTAAAAGTTAACTGTGAGTAATATAATTATTACAAGAACACACTATATATTCATACGCATACACAACACTAAAAAAGAGATACCTAATTATCAACTTAAACGCTGAAAATAAATGATGAGGAAACTTTGTAATTATTACGCGTTCTTGTAAATTAATTTCAAGACTTGTCTATAAATTTACAGGTACTTAGCTACTACATGCCAGTTCAGCAGACGACGTACGTGACTCGAAATAATTATATATTTTATCTCACGAAGGCAGGTAAAGTAAAATTCATAGAAGCCTTTTCACGACCCGCAGGAGTTTTATACAAAATGTATTAGTAAAATTCCAGATTAAATCCAGGTGCTCCCTGCGGTTTTTCTAATGTTGTCAACCACGCATAATATAAACTTACACTATTTTTTAAATAACAATCACTATCAGGTTTAAAAAAAAACTTTGTTACATAGTAAGCCAGATAATTCAAAATAATTTTGTGTCTAATTTTCGGTGATAACTGTCACTTTACTTCACTATCTTATGGGTAGGGACTGTTTGTTCATAAACTCGCCTGTTGTGCTGTCTGACTAAAAATACATATTAAACTAAACTGATTTATCTAAGAAGGTATCATTAACTAGATGTCTGTGGACGTGGCACGCGCTGCTCTCACGGGGATGCTTCGACCGACCCTGGCCTCGTCACGACACACGCATGTTGATGGTGATACTTTGTGAGTGTGTGTTTGTATGCGAGTATGTTTTATTTATATACTCTTTTGCTATGAAATATTTGTCTAAAGAAAAGATACAATTATTTACTTATAATAGTGGCTGCCCATGGTTTCGCCTTTTTGCTAAGTGATAAAAATAAAAATAAAACTTTAAAACGATGCAAGTTTTACTGTAATATAGAAAAAACTGTAAATTTGAGAATCGTATTGTTTTCAACGTGGTTTTAAACCTACAAAATACTGCACGTGGAGTTTTACATCAGTCTGAGAGCTATCAAAAGAAAAAAACTTTTAATGAACACGAGTAAAGTCACAAAGTACTACTAGCGAGACCCTAATGCCATCCTTCGGAGCGAGTCTCGGGAATAGTTTCTGTAAACATGTCGTGTCTCGGAAACGGCCTCTGGGTCGGGCTACACAGATTTTACCATTGTTCTTTGTTTTACGAGTGTCTATGTAATATACCATTTAATATACCTACCTAACCTACCTTACCTACTCAAACCGAAGCATATTTTTTAAGATCCATCTTGTTGAGTATAAAATATTTTAGTATCTGTCCTAAATATTTAGTGACACGGTAAGATTGGTCTTCAAACTAGGACGTGTTTTGTATGATATTATTTTTCAGTAAACTACATAATGTATGTTAATGAAAATAGCAGCAAAATAATTAGTTACAACACAATAATAAAATAATAGACTGGCCTGTTAGCTTAGTTGCTAGTAGCTTGGTAGTGGCTCTCCCTTCTAATCTGGGGGTTGCGGGTTCGATTCCCGCGACACAAGTACCTAGTCAGGTCATAAGTATTGTCACACAGTAAAAACTTTTTTTTTTAGATTGCTGGCTACAAATAAGTTTATTGAATTCGAATTTCGAATTGTTCATGAAAATAAAAATGTATACTTTTTAGAATTTTACTCATTTTTAAATATGGAGTGGACGCTTAAAGAAGACCGTGTTGCAGTTATTGCATTGCATCGTTGCGGTTACGCGCAAATTCAAATTTTTGACACACTGAAAAATTTGAATATAACCAAAAGATTCGTGTATCGTACCATCAAACGATACAATGAAGACTCTAGTGTAGATGACAGGTCAAGAAGTGGTCGCCCTCGGTCTGTTAGGACTCCAGCAGTGATAAAAGCTGTGAAGGCGCGAATTCAAAGAAATCCCAAACGTAAGCAGAAACTGTTGGCCCTTCAGATGGGGTTAAGCAGAACCACGGTGAAAAGGGTGTTAAATGAAGACTTAGGGCTTCGGGCATATCGAAGAAAAACAGGACATCGTTTGAATGCTCGTCTAATGGACCTGAGACTGAAGAGATGCCGCGCTTTGTTGAAGCGGTACGCGGGAAAAAAATATCGGGAAATTCTTTTTTCGGATGAAAAATTTTTTACCGTACAAGAGAGCTACAACAAACAAAATGATAAGGTGTACGCACACAGTAGTGAAAAAGCGAGCAAATGTATTCCGCGTGTCCAACGAGGTCATTTTCCATCCTCGCTCATGGTATGGTTGGGACTTTCTTATTGGGGCTTAACAGAGGTACATTTTTGTGAGAAAGGTGTAAAAACGAATCCAGTTGTGTATCAAAATACAGTCCTGACGAACCTTGTGGAACCTGTTTCTCATATCATGTTCAAAAACAAGCACTGGGTATTCCAACAAGATTCGGCGCCAGCTCATAGAGCGAAGAGCACACAAGACTGGCTGGCGGCGCGTGAAATCGACTTCATCCGGCACGAAGACTGGCCCTCCTCCAGTCCAGATTTGAATCCGTTAGATTACAAGATATGGCAACACTTGGAGGAAAAGGCGTGCTCAAAGCCTCATCCCAATTTGGAGTCACTCAAGACATCCTTGATTAAGGCAGCCGCCGATATTGACATGGACCTCGTTCGTGCAGCGATAGACGACTGGCCGCGCAGATTGAAGGCCTGTATTCAAAATCACGGAGGTCATTTTGGATAAACTTTATTGTCATAAGAATCTATGTTTTGTTAAGTTCATTTTGGTATATAAATGGTTACATAAAGAATAAAGTTGTTTCAATTATTTTATATTAAACATGTGACAGAATTTATGACCTGACTAGGTATTTATGAATTTTAAAATGTGTTATTACTAGTGTTGAGTCTGGTCGTTTATATGTATAATAAGTATGTCTTATTCACTCCTATCAATATCCAATCTCAAATTGATAGCCTCCTCTTTTCATTGGTTCTTTACAACAAGTTCTCACTAAAAGCGTTAGAAAGCTTCTTTCATATCTATTCCCTCGCTGCTTGTTAATGAAGCCCTGTAAAAAGCTAGGTCGGATAAGAAAGCTATAAAACTGTATCAGGGCCTAGGAGCATCAAGGCGGCTGCTTTACGATACAAGGCTGCCAGGAAACGATAGGAATATACTAGCTCTTAAATTTAAGGGGATTTGCTGTTACATTTGTAATTTCATTACAATTTAAATTTTTGTATGTAGAATATAGATAGATACGCTTTTTTAAAAAAAGATTAGCTCTTTGAGAGTTTTTGTTATTGTTGGAATTTGATAAACTTACTATTAAAATTGGTTACCACCCAAAACTGTACATTTTTCTATCATTATAAATGTATGAATTATAAAAATGTTGGCGAAGTAAATCTTGAAACGTGCTTTCCCTCTAATATATTAATTAGAGTTATGAGCATGTAACGTGACATGTTTTCAAAATTGATGTGTCTGTGATTTTTTATAAAAGTATAATAGGATTTCAAAACTGACATAGGTATTATAATGTAGGATACTCTTTAAATAAATAAAAAATATAATTAAAAGTATGCTTTAATTTCGGACAACAAGGATATCCATTTATATGTATGTTAGTAAACTACTTAAAACTAATAAGGGTTAGTACAACTAAAACTCAGTTTGCTGAGGCGAGTATGCATAATATATTAATGCGTCATGTTCTCACGTTTTACCCCATTGAATGCATATCAAGCAGCAAGGCCAAGGAACGCTACAATCTAAATCTATCTTAACACAAAATAAATACTTACATGGAAAAACGTGATAAACTAAATACACGCCAAACTAAAACCAACCAAGCAAGCAAAAAAAATATATAAACGTCATAACCTAGGATCAAGTGTAACCCTAAATTAGCGGCGCGTTTCATGTGCAATCAAGCCACTATAACCGCAGGGGTCAGTTTTACCACGGCCTTAATTATGGGCCTTTAATGCGTGGCTGCTCGTAAACCATCTAATAGACCAGCGGCGTGATGATAAGAATTTTCCGTGGCTAAAGGAAAAAGATAATGTAAGACCATCGTAGTTAAACATAACTAAGCGGCCAAGTGTGGGTCGGTGTAAATAGGTATTCCTCCTCATTGTGTCGTAGAGTCTCCCCCGTAGAGTATACTCATTAGTGGAGTTCGCTGTGGTGTACGAGATCTATCCATGGACGTAGCATGTATGGGTATTGTATTGAGTAACCATTGTATGAGTTGTATTTAATTATAACAAATATCCCAGGATTATATAAATGGTAAACGCGAACAAAATCTTTTAATTTTTTTTTATGTAGATGTACTTTTTTTTGTGGTAAAGTACCTATTAGTAGTAACTTATTATAAATCCGATATGATCTGATTCAATTTACGCGTTCACATTACATTAACAAAGTAATAAACCTTGTTTGTGTTGAAAAAAGATGGATAGCTATTCAAATTTCCTCAACATGAAATGAAAGAAAATACCAGCTATACCAATCTGTAGGTATGGTTCTGTTCAAATTCATGTTTTGGTTTGAAAAAAGCCTTCAAAAATATCTTTGTTGAATTGATTTGAAAACTTTGATGTGTGTGGGTACTGCTCGTATATAGTAATTATAATTTAAGATATAAAAAAAAATACATTTTGTAGCCGGGAAACTACATGACATAAAAAATTAATCAAATCACATTGTCTGATAAAAACAAAAGTTGTTATAATACATAGTACAGCTTCGATATATTTTAACAAGCTTTCCTAGTTTGGGTTGTGAAACAAAACGAAGTCAATATTATGAACGTGACGCGAGGAACGTTCATAATTATAGCTATTTGTCAAGTAGGTACATATCTCATTTCACTAATAATGAACACGTGTAACTGTTTTCTTGGAGTTCTCTCATTAGTGAATAAACATACTTACACGATATTAAACATGAAATTAATTATGTAGATTATTTGTTTCCAAAGGATTACTTAGTCTCATGTTTTGTTCATTACCAGTCCTAGGAATATAGGTAAAGCAGACACAGCCGTAGGGAACCGCTAGTTGGGAGATATTAGTGAAATTTAACCTCACAACTGTAAGTCAAATCTAATCACGAGGCGGCCGCAGTGTGTGCCCGAGCGGAACTATATTATATCAAGTGTGGTATATACAGAGTTACAGCCGACTAGTTGTTATATGTGCAGAAATTTCAGACAATTATTATTATACAAACTATTGTATTAGAAGATCCAAAAACGAAAAAGATAAGAGAATAAATTATATTTTAAGTCTCAGGCAATCGTAACTCATTATAATCTCGCTTCTAAAAAACTAACAGCGTAAGTGATGTAGTTGTAAATTTTTACAAAAAAAAGTTCATACAAATTGTATTGCACGAAATCTACAGAAAACTATGCGGATGCTAATGTGGCTGGGCTGCTGCCTTTTATGGGTGACTTTTGTAAATAAACATGGTTATTCCATACAGTGACAGTGACAGTGATGTGATCCCTGACAGTGTATTTAAAAGCGAATTCAAGTGATATAGATTATTTGAGCAATTCCATGATCGTACCTTGGCTTCATAAAATTACTAGGCATTGGTATGTGCTGAAAACATGTATGAGATTCATACCTAACTTAATTGCAATTGTAAAATTCTAAAATTCTGTTCGTTGTTCACGTACTTACTAAATACGAAAATTATTGCATGCTTAACGAGCGGTATAAAAACAGGGTGCTTTAATGAATGTACATATTAGTGGATATTTATAACGAAAAATATAAAAATGATATCATTCACCTTTGTTGCTTGTATTTTATTCGCCAGTGTGTTAGCACTCGAAGTTCCTTTCTACGACGTGGAAGAAGCCGAGCAATTATTTGAAGAATTCATCATCAAACACGGCAAGTCATATCTAAATCCACAGGAAAAGGCTAAGAGACTACAGATTTTCAAAGAAAAGTTGCATTCAATCAATGAAAGAAATGCAAGAAGTAGCAGTGCCATGTTTGCAGTCACCTATTATGCAGACCTCACCGCAGAAGAAATCAACAACCGCCTGGGCTTTGCACCACTTGGAGTCGATATAGATACAAACTGTACCGTGATAACAAATATCACTACAAATGATGCTCCAAAATCAATAAACTGGGTAAAATTAGGAGCCGTTACGTCAGTCAAAAACCAGGACAAGCCGAGGTATTGCGGGAGTTGCTACGCGTTTTCAACTATAGGCAACATTGAAGGACAATATTTCATCAAGAACAACAAACTGCAAGAGTTTTCTGTTCAAGAAATAGTGGATTGCTCTACGAATACTGACGGTTGTGATGGAGGATATATGTCAAACGCTATCAATGATTTGACAAGGCTTGGCGGGGTTGAGTTAAACTCCACCTACCCTTACGTAGCTCAAGAACAAGCTTGTAAATTCAAACCTGCTAATGCAGTGGCAAGAATAAAAGGATGCACCTTTTATCTTCCGAAGAATGAAGAGCTATTAAAAGAAGTTGTCGCTAAAAGAGGTCCTTTGTCCATTGCAGTTAGCGGGTACGGTCTAGATGACTATCACAGTGGTATTCTGACGAAGCAAGACTGTCCACCGCTGTCTTTAGGTCATGCGATGTTACTGGTTGGGTACGGAACAGATGAAAAAGGTGTTGACTACTGGCTGGTGAAGAATACTTATGGCCCACAGTGGGGGGAGGAGGGGTACGTCAGGTTCGCTCGTGGACAGAATGTATGTAATTTTTTCAACGAATTTATTACTTCAGCTGATTTATTGTAAGAGGTGCTAGTAGTTTTTTAATGATTTAATTTTATCAGTTTTCTAGTTAAAACCTGTAATCTCTAAAATCATTATGTAGGTGAAGGTACTATTTGTAACGCTTGTATTTTTCTAATGATTTCAATACTTCAGCTGACCTATTTTAAACATTTATAATATTTTTCGATTGACTTTCTTATGAAACGTGTGTTTTTACTATTACATTTATTTACTATAATATGCATTGTACTGATGACTTCTTTAATTGATGAAATATAATATATATGTAGTAGCACGTCTATATAACATATATTATAAGAGTGTTTATTTATAGTCGAATTAGGTTATTAAATAACCCTGTATTTAAAGTGCGGAAACAGAATATCCCGGAGTACCTCCCGGCTGCGGCTTGCTGTGAAATTAACTGAATTTGTGACATTAGAGATAATAATTATATCATTTCCAGTTGTATAGAGCAATATTATGAGATATAACGTGATTGATCGATACATTTTATTTTTTTTTACATGATATAGGCTTACGTTTGACTACAACTTGCCTGATGTTAAGCAACGTTATCTATTTGTATTTGCCTATTTGTATCATAGCAACTGTACTACCTGTAATAAACTACCGCAATTTGATTTAAGTCCATTGAAATGTTACATTAGCTTTGCATTTTTTAGAGGTCGCAATTTTATTTGCGTCTTACAAAAAAATTGTTAGAAATGTGTTTATTTAACTTTTTGCCCTATATTAAAAATTAAAGAAGTTATAAACAAAAAAAGAGAAATAAAAAACGTTTGAGAACAAGGTTCAAAATGCTTTTTTGTACCTTCTTGACGTACATTACCTTCTAAGCTAGGGTTGCGCGTTCGATGCCCACCAAATGCAAGTTATGATTAATTTAAAAATTTATAATTACCGTTGTTAATATAAGTTGTAATAAGTATGTATTTACAAAAGAAAAGTATATATTCGTTATCTAGCACTATGATACAAGCCTTGGTTTAGTATGAGGTTAGATGGCGCTGTGTGACATGCCCTTAAATATTCTGAAAATAGTTTTTTTTTTTCGATTTTCACCACCGCCTACCAGTTGGTTTTCGTCAATGATATATCACTGGACCCTTAAAATACGTAGGCGTATCTCTTAAACATCGTAAACTCTTATTATATGTACTTGTGTTTGCTTTCATCTAGTGCCCGTAAGTACGTCAGAGCGCTATTTGCTTACAAATTTCTCATTACGACGCGTCTCGTCATTATAGGTGATAATTATGGGAGACGGTTGTTTATTTTTCCTTTCTTTCAGTACCTAACTATACTTTTTTAATACTTATCTACTCTATTAATTACATTTGGACAACCACAATATAAATATCATTTGATCATAAAAAAAAACAACTAGGTGTCAATCAATTCCCTGACAGTATTAAACAAAAAGAAGTTTTTCTAATTTTGCTTTATTCTTATTCTTAAAAAAATACTTGATTCAAACTAAACCAGTAAAGTATTTTATAATTTTTATAAAATTCAAATTCAAATAATTTATTTACATAAACGATTACATGAAACCTTAGAATAATACATAGCTGTGCGTAATAATAGGGATCAATTATTAATTAAATACTTTACTGGTTTAGTTTGAATCACACACACACACTTACTTACTTACTTTACACTACACTTACAGGCTAGTGTCAAATCAATAATTCCACCTTATATATCGATTCCCTACTATTTTCATGCGTTTTATGGGTTTCATAAAAATACTCACCACAATTTATGAACACTATGATAAATATCACGCATTGTTCAGCAAGAATTTCAAATCTGTTTACAGCATGTTCCATTATCTTTGCATAATCAAAATCCATTTTCATTTGAGAATGATAAATTGAATTTTTATATCTGTTTTTGAAGACTGATCATATTTAGTGCGTTCAATTTGATTTTCCATGTCAAAAGAAGTTACATAAATATTTAATGAAAATAATATCAAAAGAGTTAAGAAAGTAATCTAATACCTTTTACTCAATATGTAATTAAATTTTGTCAACCTTGTAATTAAATTCATATATTTACATACTTAATCAAATATATTCTTTCAAGACAAATTACAATCTCGTCGAGACATTCGCAAAACGTTTCGCAAGTTGACACCATCGGAAAACAAGCTTCACAAAAACTGGACAAGGTACTCAACGTTTATCTCTGGCTTATCACGTGGGCGTGCTAATAAAATCGCTACGGACAATGTACACAATTTCAGGCGCAGATTTTGAAAAACAACGTGTAGGCCGTAGGCTGCGACGCGACGCGCCGGGAAAACTTGCGCCTTCCTCAGTCTGGACTGAGCACGCGACTGCTGCGTACCTACCCGCTACATCGCACTACCAAGTAAACACGATGAATCTAACAACTTACTCTATAAAACCAAATAAATAAAAAATCTGTGTAAATAGAGAAAAAAAAACAACATTTGATTTTTTTACATTGACTGGAACTTTGAACTCTGATTGTTTAGAAAAATGAATAATTGTTTTCTTTTTTTATCGTAAAATTTGTGTTGTTAAGTGAGTGATTGTTTAGTTTTTAATTTGATAATGAACTAAAGACTTGGTTTTTAATGGTTTAACGGAAATATGAGTCCAGAAAGAAGATCTTAGTGACTGCTCACTGCAACGATATCGAAAAGTAAGTTTTTGCACTTATCGTAGCTACATAACAATTAAATATAGCCGTGATAAGCGATGTAATTATGTGGGTACAGGTTTTTTTTAAATGCGTAGATGTATAAAAATGAATGCTTAGATTAAAAAAAAAATAATGATTGTTCATAGGTGTTTACTTATAAACAATCATTAAAATTAGTTAATTTTATTTAGTACTAGCTGGTGCGCGCAACTTCGCCCGCGTGGAATAGTTATTACCATAAAAACTGTTCTAGTGAGTTAATCTTAAGAGATAGACGTATACAGTCTCGGACGTTTTGTTAGATCATTTCAAGAGAAATAATTCTTTCATACATATTTTTTTGATATCTTGAACCGTTTTCGCAGCGCACGCAACGGTAGCCCTCAAAGATGAATAATTTTCCCCGTTTTTCCCACATTTTCCATTGTTTCTTCGCTCCTATTAGTTGCAGTGTGATGTTATATAGCCTTAAGCCTTCCTCGATAAATGGTCTATTCAACACAAAAAGAATTTTTCAATTCGGACCAGTAGTCCCTGAGATTAGCGCGTTCAAACAAACAAACAAACAAACTCTTCAGCTTTATAATATTAGTATAGATAAAAAAAATATGCGTTATATATTTTATAAATTTTTTAAAATATAATAGTACTAAGTAAGTATTTTAAATCACGCAAACAGTACAAACTGCAGCTGTATAAATCCAGCACATAATAGAAAGCCTGATTTTATTTGTTTTAAATTTAAAAACCAAGACACTAAACCTCTAAATTTATGACAGCTTTAATTTGTTCTTGTAGTTTTATGATATACCGATAAGATATAATCTATTGAATATGCTTTATGAAAATCAGAAATAAAACAACATTTGAAATGTAAAATAAATTATATTTTCTGTTATATATATATATCTATTATCAAATATTTATTTGATAGAGCCGTTAACCTTTGGCATTTTTGTCTTTTAATTTTTCAGTTTAATTACTAAGCTTCTGCTGTTTATCTGTCTTTTCGTCACCTAGATCTTTCTTATAATCCGTCAAAACTAAAAAATATTTTCTCAAATCATACAGATATATCATTTCCGTTGACAAAATTTAAATTAAGGAAGTCCTCGTACAAAAAACGTATTTTTCGAATAACCTAATATTACCTAATGAAGGTAACAGGTAAACGCAATGATTAAACACTTAAAATTTTCACAGAAAATCTAGTTACCTTTCAGAATAAATAATAGGATAATAATTAATTTAATATCAAAGGGCTCCTATACTACAAACGTAATTTTAAACAATTTTTACTTCATTCATGAATTGATAGTGAATTTATTTTGTAGATAATGGTAGGTACGGAACTCTTCGAGCGAGAAACCAACTTGCACTTTAAAAAAAACACGAAATATACGAGTACAGATAATACAACCATTAACAGACTATTCGTCGTTATTTCCTCATTAATCTGTACTAAGTCACAAGTCCCTGGTACCTAGGCGTCAAAGGTAAGGCGTTTAGTTTCTGAGGCAGACCACAAAGAGGTCCTCAACCACGGAGTAATTACTACCATCCACAATGTTGGCAGTGGTATCAAATTAATACACGTCTTCTAACTGGTTCCTGTTACGTTTAGATTGATCGAGGTTAAACTGTATTCAATGACGTTATTAAGAACAACTGATGGGATAATTTGCAAGTCTCAAGTTCCGATACTCGAGGACCGATCTCAGAATGTAAAATTAGGGAGTTTACGGAATCTGATCTGTTAACATCAAAACACACCGACTCTTAAATGCATTAAGCCATTTTTACTACGTGCAAACTAAGTAGTAGGGGTGAGTTTCACTTTTTATTGTAATTTGACTGTGAGGTTAAAAATTAAACAAGTTTGCTAGAGGAAGCCTATTCTCGTTTTAACTGACTTAAACAATGAAATTTCTTTGTTGAATGTTTTTTGTAATAATATGGCGACATAAGGACAATAAAAGATATAAAAAAAACTAAAAAAGGTTTAATATACCCGACAATTATTAGTAAGTATCTGATGAAAGTTATACTAAATCTATGCGTGCAGTATACAGCTTGCTATTAAATAACTGTCGCGCGTATTTGTACTACCTATGTAACAAAATTTCAGTTTATAACAAATTTTTATATTGAAAACACTCAAGATGTCCACAAAAATGGTATTCATACAAATTGACAGGCTTTCAAACAACGCTGTGGTATAAAAAGCTTTCAAAACTGGAGGATGCACATCATTTTATTTATGCATACTGAATATGCATATAGATATAATTTTACTCATATCTTCCCAAAATTTTGATAAAATCTTCGCAATGTTTGGAAAAATGTAAAAACGACATCGTTTCAAGAACGATGACTCAAAATTGACAGTTGCATACCTACATATGAGATATATACAGGGTTATCAAGCTAAAAATCTGATATTTTTTATACGAATATCTGTAATTTTTAAGATAGTATTGGATTGACAATTAGAAAAGCAATTGTTTCGTCTCATAGCAGTCGATCTAATTTATTTTAATGGCTGCTAAAACTGGTAATCATTAAGGAAATAACCTATACACCGCTTATTTCTCTATGCTCTAATACCTCGAATATCCACACTCAAAATCCTTATTGCGAATCGAACTACAACATCAAATTTCCGACATCGAATGACCAGCAATTTGATTGAGTGATTACCGAATACCCAGTACTCGCTACCCTATACTTTAGATAGTGATATGTGATAGATAAGCCAATGATAGCATATTGCTCTGCGCGGTTGTATTCCCAATCACCGACCGGCTCCGCTGTGTTATCGACAGACGGAAAAATCTGGGTCATTATGAATGCTGACAAGTAAAAAGGGCGCTAATAAGTGTGTCCATGTTAGAATGTATTGTCAGTTACTGTCACACGAGGGAATTGCATACGTCTCATTAGTGAAAGTAAAGAAAGAGTATTCAGGATAATGTCACATCGCGAAAGCTTGGTTGTGAGAGTGTCAGCGATATTAAAAGCCAGGGTAAATGTTCTTAATCAATTGATAAAACTGATTTGGATAAAATTCTGATGGATAGAGATTTATTTTACCCAGATCGAAGTGTATAAATAGATGGTTTTTCTCTTAAATTGTATAAGACTCAATCAATATTTTCTCTCAAATTAAAGAAGAATCATCATTGCGATTGGCAATGATGATTCTTCTTTAATTTGAGATACAGTTACAGATGATAAACCATATTTCGGGACAGTTACTTATTAGTTTTTGAAGCTTTTAGTGCTAAACAGTAGTTTTTTTAATGACACGGCTTGTTTGTGATTCAGTTCTATTGCAGTTGAAGCATGACTTTCAACTATTCAAAGTGTTAATAATCTTCTATACATATAATAAAGCTTGAAAGGGTCAAAAATCTGTACATAGAAAATATTAAAAAAAATTATTTGTGTATACTTTAAATCCATAACAAACATTTCAGCAGATTTAAAAAAATACTGTTTATCTGTTTCGTTCTTTGTTTGTTTGTTTACTTAAACCCTCATTACGAAAAAACGGCTGAATGGATCATCATAATTTTTGGTACGTATGTAGTATGAGTGTTATAGGCTACTTTTTATTCTGTAATAATGTGAGCAAAGCCGCGGGCGTCCATGAGTTCATTATAAGTGTGTTCCATCAGTAATTTCAGTGTCGCTTGGTCGCTTCAGGCAACCTAGAGGTGAAAAGCTTGACTGTCATGTTTAAACAAGCTATATACGCCTAAAACAATATTTAGAGCAAACACTGTTAAACAGTGAATATGTTTAAAAATAAGTTTATGGCATTTAAACTGACTTCAAACAGTTTAATGTCCCGTGGAACATTAATGTGCCTACGCAAGTCACTGAACCACACCGGCTACAAGCCGAGCCTTTTGCATATTAAATCTACAGCAAATATTAATAACACCGCTTGTTATTTATAGATAAAAAATTACCCATATATTGTTTGGAACCGGTATGAATGAAAGGTATCTCTATGAAATTTAAAAATACTGACTTGAACACAAGTAGGTAAGTATTTTGATTTTGCTTCTTTTAAACCAACTTAAAATAGAAGTTAGGTATCAATTCAAACATGATTAATCTATTAATGTAAAATTGTGTGCCAATTTTATAATAGTGTATGCGATTGTCACTATAACTTTTTATCAACCAATAATATTATGATCTCCATTGGATTTTAGTGGGAATTAGTTAATGTGGATAAAGTATGGTTAGGATTATTTGTCGGAACAATACAGTAAGTAAATGTACCTATATCTCAGAGTTATCTGCTATCTTCATCGTATCTAGCGATAATCTGGTATGACGTCAGCAGCTAGATTCGTTACCTACAATAGAAAGTACGTCTTGTTTATTACATTCGTACGGATACATAATGTTTTTTTCATATATTTAATGGATTCTGCCATTGTATTATGAAAAAGATAGAGTGTTTGTTTTTCTCTCA
The DNA here is from genome assembly GCA_964023185.1 of Macaria liturata. Classification (NCBI taxonomy): domain Eukaryota; kingdom Metazoa; phylum Arthropoda; class Insecta; order Lepidoptera; family Geometridae; genus Macaria; species Macaria liturata. Next base: position 9,853,070 of record OZ026825.1, on the reverse strand, counting down.
CGCTGCAATAGTGACGAATCATCGTGATTTTCGTGGTGGTATTTATATGATTGACATGGATGACCTGGGCTCTATTTATTTCAACATAACGAGACCACTTATAGAGAGATATCTGGGAGTTATAGTAGATAACCATCTAAAATGGGGAGCTCACATACAAACTGTGTCCAAACGCACAAGAAAGCTAATACACGTTTTTAAAACTCTCAAATACGTGGCTGATAGCAAACTCCTTCTACAAACTTATAAAGCCTTAGCAGAGTGTGCTATAAGCTACTGTATAACTTCATGGGGTGGCGCTGGCAAAACCAATATGAAGGTAGTTGAGAGAGCCCAAAGAGCACTGCTTAAAGTAACGTTTAACTTACCTTTTATGTACCCAACTGACAAACTATATAAACTGTGCAATGTACTTACCGTACGTAAACTTTTTATGTGTCAATGTTTGCGTAAATATCATAGAGAAATAGTACCATACCTACCACAGAATAACAAACGTATTGATAGATGCCCAGTCCCTGAATATCATAGTGAAGTTGCCTGGCGACACTACTCCCACCTTGCGCCTATACTGTACAATAAACTGAATGAATTCCAAGATACAAAGAAATTAACTGTACATAAGTTGAAAAATATCATGCATAAATGGCTAGCCACGTTAAATTATGATGCAATAGAGAATATACTGGAAAAACAAATGAAGTAAAAAAGACAATTATCAACAACACCTTAAGTCACACTTACAAACACACCAGTATACGCAATCTCAAAAGACACATAAACACGTAGCGCACACACACACCCATACGCACACGCGAACGCACACATATGCACATACAAACACACACACACAAACATCCAGAACTAATCGCCAATACTCCACGCATAACATCATTGTAAATATATAAATAGCTGTTCATATTATATTATATAAAATTCAATTTAGGATACAAATAGATTAAGTAATATCATATTATGTATAAACAATAACTAGACATAGACTATTTTGTAATCACTTAACATACTACATTATTTTAAGTTGTTAATATAAAACTAAGTTGTAAACTAGAACCCCTGGAAGAACCTGCCTCTCTACGACACAGTTTTTTACTAATGTAAGAGGCAGAGCTATTTGTAAAGTGTAACATATTGTTTTGTTTACAATAAATTTATCTTTATCTTTATCTTTATCTTTACTTTTATTGTAATAAATAGAAATAAAGTGTAACTAAGACCAGTCATAAAAATAATAAACTAAGTAACTTGAGTTGATAAAAACGACATTTTCCAAAACATTTTCTTACCTACTAGGTAGGCTTACCAATCCAAACTGGATCCTGGCCTCCGACACCAAGAGACGCCACTCCGAAAATAAATATTTTCTAACCATTTTGCAAATAATTCCCCCTACAACTCTTTACCAAGTAACTAACTAGGTATATAGCGATGTAGAATCTTACGATCACTAATTTCGCCTCACTCAGATACCGTGGCGTGGAACATAATCCTCTAATACTATGATCCCTCCGATAAGTTATCAAAGTGTTTGGGTTTATGAGATATTTTGGTGACAATGCGTTCCCTAACAAAGAAGACGTCGATGTATAGGTAGATTGTAGATATATTTTTGTAACATGAATCTTTATTCAATAAAATATTTAGTTACATATTTGTAACTAAACATTTTTTTATGAAATTCTGGAGAAAATATTAGAGTGTTTGTCGCAACCGAAAAACACTACATATTTCTCCATTCATTAGATTTACGTAAAGTAACGCCTATATCTTAAATATTTTATTATTCTAAGGGTATCAATGTTTTGATTTATTCCACGATTACTCAGTACTTATTTAAATGTCTAGATCTAAAGCAGAAAAATTCCGTGTAACCAGAAACATACCAGCCATCTTGTAGGACTAGGTGGTTGTTTCATATACACCAACATTTTGTGTCAATTTTAAAAATTCGCAATAAATAAAGCTGATTAACTTATTGTATATAACAATAAAGCGACACGAATTCAAAATATGACAATAAATCAGTTAAAAAACTGGTTTGCTTGGGTTATAAGCGGAATATACAAATTTCATTGAAATTGATATATTTTCCACATTGTATGCCGCATTTGTTCTCAATCGGGTTATTCCCCAACAGAAATGCAACCTATTTATTCCAGTACGTTCTCGAATGACGGAGGCTTAATATATTTATCGAAGCTAGAGAAATAGGTCGAATGCAATTTCAGCTCTTGTTTCTTAATGGGGAAATAGATACACACGAGAATGTTGTTCAACATTTAATAGAATATGTTGGTTATTTGGTTTGATAAATCTTTCTTATCTAAGTCTAGTTTCGTGTAAAATTTGGAAAATCACCTACTTGGGTTATAAGGCGACATACTACGACAAATAATGGAAATAAAATCAATACTATTTATAGTTTAACTTTTCAATACATAACCACAAACACAGTTTGCTATTTTGTGTACCGACATTTCAGTTCTGTGAACTGCGGGCGTTTTGTAAACTATACGTATCAATCTACTCTTTTTGCAAATGACTATGAGTTTTTGGTTTTATGTTTTAGTTCTAAATCAGTACATCACAGAAACCAAAGTTTTATCAGCTTCCTCGAATAGCTATTGTGATTATAATTGCTTCGAACATAAGTATATTATAATGGTCAGAAGTTCTAAAAGTCGAGCCGATTTTCCGGAAAAGTTGCTAATGAATTCTATTCAATTTGATAAGTTACACGCATAATGAGTTCGTATACAAAGTTTGTTTAGGGAGAATTATATGAGATTTTTGTCGGTTAGTTAGAGCCTCGTTTTCACTGAATAAAAATCTCGCACATTAATTTCTCGTTGAAAGTTTTAAAGTCCTCATCAGATTTGCGGAAAATGTGGCGGTTGTTTAGCAAGCGTTTAGTGAAGTCTGTTAAAGTAAATATTAATGCACGGGGGAGCTATTTAACAGGCAGTATTCTATATATCTGAGCTAAATATTTGTGTATGATATACTCGTACTTGTACAAGTAATTTTCATACAGAATCACGCCAACACAACATGATTAGGGCGTAGTGGAATGTATGTTTATTATTTTTTACAATATAAAACGATGAAATCTTTGCTGCATCTGATATTATTACAGCCTCCCGCGCAGGTCGTAAAATATGTATTATTGTAACACTCTATATTGGAATTGAAACATGTCTTTTACACACTAATAGTTTAAAACATCCGATTTTAAAAGTTTGAGTTGTTATAATATAGTGTACAATTTTATTTCAACTTAATAACTTACCTGTACAAACAGTTTCCTCGCTCCATAGATATGCTACGTATGGGTGGTTAATCTGGCAGAGTCGAGCATTATTGTTTGTCCACCCGGTTATTATATCTGTGAGCTATCTCAGACCGCCCCGAGTGCTATGCCCACGTTGTCTTTGCCTATTACCTTCTATTATTTTAAGGGATAAACTATTGGGCAGCTATTATTAGCTGATATATAAGTTGGTCAGCAAATATTAAAAATAGAAAATAAAATGCTTATTAAAACTTTTATATTTCATATGTGATGGAAAAGGGATGGAAACGCAATCCAAACTGATGTTTTAATTGCTCATTAAACAGTAAAGATAAAACTGCTTTTGAAATAGTATAAAACAAAGTTACACGTACATATATGTGGGTATACCAACATTTTCAATTAGATGATCAAAACAAGCAAGCGTTTGCCATACATTCTGTCAACAGTATCAGAATCTATTTGGTCATTTAGCTGATATATAGGTATGCCTTTAGCCAATAAAATAATGAAATTTGCTGACCGAACAGATTTAATCGAATATATTCCATGCCTTTCTAATCTACTTCCGGTCGGTTTCCTGCGATATTTGTTCGACACCGCCCGATTTTATCTGCGCTTTATAACAAAGGCATTTACTGAGCTAAGCGAATGCCTGCATAGCATTCATTGGACTAAGGTTATTTTTATTAGAAGAATCAGAGTTTAAGGTGCTATATTTACCACGGAAACAACGTCATGGGAGTTGTAGTTGTCTATCTGCTCAAGCATTTATAAATAATTTGCTATGCCTGGTAATTGCATAGACATATGCAGTATCTTACTAACTACCAGGTGATATTTTACACATAGTACAATTATGTAAAAAGAAATTAACGTTTTAAAAACGTTATTAAATAATTGAATATGTGTCTTGTAATCTTGATTTGAACAAGATGATCGATATTCAAGTAAAATAGGGCTGTATGCGTAATATACGCTCCTTTTTTATTCAGAAAGAAAGCTTGCAGAACCGAAGGCAGTCACTAGTTATCAATAAATATCTCGCAATTTTCCTTCATTAAATAAAAATAGAACCCCGTGGGATGAAAGATTACTAGAAGCCAAAAACGTAATTAAATAATTTCACAGACCATTTAATTAGGTAGTTAATTACATATTAATCATCTTCTGTAATTTGAATAATTTCCCAAGTGTCTCGTAAATTGCTATAAAAATTCTGAAATACAATGTAACTATTGTATCTAATAAATAACAACTATTTGTATCAAATACCTAAAAACGTCTGAAAAATAAATATAGTTCTATGTACCACTACCATTTTTTTTTCATTTATAAAATAATAAAAAATAAACTGTACCAGTAACGTACTACTCTTTTAATATAATTTGTTAATATTTAAAGTTCATATGTAAGTTATTAGATGTTTAAATACGAACCAAATAAATATAAGACCAGTGTTATTTGGAAAATCAATGTGTTTCCATCGACCGAATTCACAAAGGCCAGCAGACACTTTATAATCTTGAAAACCTGCCAAAACACAGTCAAAACAATACATTTGCATGCTAAGTAAGCCTGTTTGCTACAATTATCTGGATTCGCCAAATACGAACAACGTAACTTGAAACAGCGCTTTCTTCCTAAAAGAAAACTTTATAAAATACTTTGAGATTATCATTTCATATCATTCTTTTCCGCATCTGTTTTAGTTAATTCACTATTAATTATTTTATTGATGGAGGTGGAGATGTATTTTACACTTTTGCAAAACAAATCATTCTAGGTAATTATTATTTGTAAAGAAACCTTTTTTTTATTATATCTAATAGGTAATTATTAAAATACAAAATGGAAATAGGAATTGAAATTTAATCTAAAATAGGTAAGGAAGTGCTTAAACTAATATCTAATTAAAATTAGTTATGAATAACACATAGTTACTATAATGTATAGTTTGCTAAAAAAGTTGAATACGAGTACTTTGTTTCAAAACCAAGAACTGTTTATAAAGGAATAATCAAATATAGTTTATGTTTATTCTAACTCACTGAAACAATAAGAATATTTTTGAAGTCTTTTTAAAAATAGATCTTTTTAAATACGTGAAATAGGTTTCCGTTTGACTACAGCCTGCCTGATGTTAAGCATTGCTGCAGCCTAGGGTGTAACACATGTTTCCAAGTAATGTCTGCTTTTTGCATAGATACGCATGTTAATTAGTTGATTTATGCCTCAGTCTTACAAGTGGGTAAAATATACCACCGCTTTGTAAGTATTTTTCCTATTTTAAATAATGTTCAAGAGGGCAGAAATAAATCTGGGCCTACTTAATATAAAGTGAATATTGGTATAATTTTATGAGAAACTCGTGCTTTTTTTCCGTAATCCGGAAAATATTTATAGCTTATACGTTGGAAAACGATGGAGATTTCATGGAAATTTCAATCGGGGTTAAACGATACCTAAATATTATGGAAACGATACTTTATTTTCATTCGTTCGTTTTTGACATTCATCTCTTTCTGACAGCCGGAATGAAAAGAAGCAGATGACGAAAACAGTGTTTATTCTATATTTCTTGAAAGAAGTTTTATTATTCTTCGCCTACACGTGTAAAATGTTGGAATGTTCTTCGCCTACACGTGTAAAATGTTGGAATGTTCGAGGGCTTTCTTTAAGTTTTAATACAAATTATTATTTCAAATTGGTCGAGACGCCTGAATGGAAACTATGAAAGTTTGTTATTAATAATCTTTTAGTATTACGAGGTTTGGAATTTGCCAATAGTTACAAGTTTCCAAACCCCTCGATTATTGACCAAATATTTGGAATACTGATGTCGGGATTGAAATTAAATACTTAATCAAAAGTTTTTATTTTGCATGCAGCTTGGTTTCGCCGTGTTTTTGAGCTAATGTGTACGGCATGGAACTAATCTACCAATAAAAAAAAAAGAGATTCATAATGGAAAATATGTAATGAGTTATTTGTCAGTAAGTGAGCATTGTTATATTATTATGTATCGTAACCGTTAAGTTTTAAGAATAAAAATAAATGGCATGAAGATAATGTATATACGAACGGATTAGTTGAATAGGTGAAAGAGGTGTCATAATGCCAACAGAAACTAGTTTCACCTATGTTACAACTATAAATTTTCATTGGAAGCACTATTAATATTGTTGTAGGTCATAACACCATGGCATATCATATATACAGACTATTTCTTCTCCTTTTATTTATATAGTCAGATTTATAGACTGTTTTTACTGTTATAAATTACATTCACAAAATTGTGAAATCATAGGTAGGTTATATACCTAATATATTTATTTACTGAAGGGCCAATAAAAATATTTCTATTCCAAAACACAACAAACGACAATTTTCCCGGCACTCTCGAAAGATTTGTCCAACTGACAACAATAGAGATTTCTTTCCTGTCACTCAAATGTCACGCCCAAAAGCTTACTGAATATTCTTACCCCTATCACGGACCTTTACATACCTAGTTTATATTTCCAGTTTAGTTTGAAATGTTAGATGAACTTTATTTCACGGTACGAGAGCCTATTTTGGTTTTGCCTAAATTTTGTCGCGGTTAGTTGCGGCAGAGGATTGCCGTGATATTTGAATCTTGTTGCTTGGCAATAGGAGTTATATTAACGTGTAAGGTTGGGGTTGAAATGTTGGTGATGTTTGTCAGGTAGGTTTGTGAGTGGATAATACGGCTGTCGCGGTGCTCTCAACACTTGACACTTACCCCTTTGAAGCCTTCACAGAGAAATGTAGGCAATACACGCGCAGAGGAACTCTAACGTAGAGATACAGAAACGATGTTGAAATAATTTTACCGTAATACTTTACATTAAATTTATTTCAAAATCTCTTATTTCCTGGTGTAAAAATAAGTATACAAAAAAGGTTACCTTTAAAACCGTAACAACAATATGTTTATTATTAGCATCATTCATGTCATGCAAAAGCAACAGAAGCATGACGTGTAATCATCTAAAACTGTTGCAGTTTGGTTTTGGAGGTCTATTAGATTTTGTTTTAGTTTGACCTATCGCAAAGTAAAGCAAAAGAGATCTATTTTCCCAAGTACACTAAACAACTAACTGTAAACAGAGGTAGGTACTTACAAAAACGTTTCCAAATGTATTTTTTTCGTGAATGTTACTCATACAATTTAATGGGCACATGTAGGTAGGTACAGTAAAGTGCCACAACCACTTACGCTAACATAAAAATCTCCATAAACAGCGACCCCATACACTTGTCTCTAACATGGACGAAAAATTGGGATACTTTCGTGTACTGTCCTTGCTATTTATATAAGTATTTGTCTCTCTCTCTATGTATGAGGTCTAAGTTACGGAAGCTCTCTGAGAGCGTGCCGAGGTACTATTATTCTCTATCTGTCTGTGCTAAGTGCTAGCATTCACTTTCAACTCACACTTACACTCACTGCCAAAATCGTCGGATTATAACGCTGCCGTCTCAAACAAGTTTGCTCTGACATAAGTCTTCAAGAAGATCGCTTGAGTGCCCAGAATTTGGAGCAAATATTTTCATGTAGCTGCTTTTCCAACATGTTTAGGATTGTGAATAGGAAGTACGTATAAAAGGTGTCATAGTTTTTTAAATATGTAATATAAATCTTAATAATTAAGCAAAGTAATTAATATTACGATATATTACTACATATACGAGTACATATTACTCATACATTGATATTTACTCACAGATGTAAACATAATTTTTATAAAAATTGGATTTGTCTGTAGTTAAAAAAGTATTTATGGAATTTTGTGTTTTGTGTGTCGTAAAGTTATATCATGTTGCATCATTACTGCTAGTAATCAGTTTAATTAATAATTCTAACAAATTTGTACAAAGTAAATAGTTGAATGCTGCGTAACACAGTACAGTAAATCAACTTAATTTGCCTGAAATTGCAGCTGAATTATGATTAACAGAATATTATATTTTATCAAAAGCTTGCTGCGTGAAAATGACATTCAAGGTGATGACAAGTTATTTAATATTTTGTTTGTAACTATCGCGTTCCATGTTCAAATTTAGTAATTTAACTATGGTTTAGTCAAAATGCGAGTAACTTGAATGGTTTGACAACACTGACAGTATGATAGTATTATATTACATAGGTAACGTTTTCACAATAATAATTATGATCACACGTTGTATCAATATTACAACAGTTTTCTGTTTTGCGTTCTACATTATGACGACCCATGAACGCCAACTAGACAGCGTTATTGGGTATAGAAAATGCCCAATAATATCCTACTACTGACTTTTGAAGTCACTTAAACGTATAACATTTTTTTGTAAACATTTCTTTATTTTTTTTTGTACTGACTGTATAGACATTATATTATTAAGCTAGATAACTTTAAAAAAAAAGTAATTTTGTTGGACAAACAAACAATTAAATAACAAAATTAGTAACACATCAAGTTTCATAGAGTCATAAAATTGTTACGAGTATGTCTATATGTGCGTTATTTCTGCATAACATAATAAAAATGATGATACACATTACACAAGCCATGTACAACTGTGATCAGTTCAGAATAAATAACACAAATGAAATGTCAATTCTTTTAAAACAACAAATTCTAACACATTTAATAGTTTCGTAAAATTTAAGGACAAATTTGGATCGTGAAAGATGTCAGTGGCAACGTGTTAACCGACTTAGAGATTTTCTCGCCTCAAAACTTATCCTATTTCAGCCCCAAAATCGCGGTTTACTAGTTTTAGATGATAAAATTACGTCTAGGCGAAGTTTCCTCTACAAATTTCCATAATAGAGGATCTGTCAACTGAAACATGACTGTACCTTACACTGTCTCGAATATTTCCCTTACTCAAAGAGATAGGGTAGGAAGATATAATAAACTATCTTTGAAGAAGATAAACTTGGATATGTTCCTACAGTAAATATCTGAACGAACTGATTGTTATTGTGTAGATAACACAACAATAATCATTAATATAACACTTTTGATGGGCTTCCAATGGGATTTATGTGGTGGTCATAACTTTTCGCAAAATTTCGAAAAAAGTATTGATGTACCGAAAATCTTCTTTGGAAAGTTTTCCATTGATTTCCTCCTCCTTGTTTCGCATTCCTCATTACTGATGGTCATGACTCCCTCGCAGATTTTTACTCATTGGGGAGTTTTTAGGCAAGTACTTCGTGGTGGGAGCGCAGATCCTGCTACGGGAGACGCATACTATAATTTAGATATCCGCAAAAAACAGTTTGTTATCAGTATATAATATTATGGAATACTGTTATTGTTACATACGAGTAGGTTCAACTTTGATACGTCATAATATTTTTATAACGCGGAAGCGGAAGCTTAGTGCTATCTCGGAAGTTCGCGAATGCAGGTAGATATAAAATGAGGAGAATGGAACACAACATTACAGTAATAGATATTTGCCGAAAACAGTAAAAATGTTAATTGTATTGTCATGTCTCTGTCGTATAAAAAAATCGTGAGTCCTGCTATCATTTTTAATTATAAAGCCTGGCAGACTCACTGACGATAGCAGAGTCTTACTTAGTACGTAAAAGGGTTCTTGGTATCCCAAAAAATAAACATGTTTTTCGAGGGTAAAAATGCAATATCAGTAACGTAACTGTATAATATACTTACCTTTAGCAGGTATGAACGCGAGCTATCGCCCCCAGAATCTAATCCAATTTTACAATATTCCGACGTGCGCAAAATCAGGTTAACCTTTTGGATTTTATTTGAATAAGCAATGCTATTATTTGCAATACCCTGCCCCGATTGTATAGTATTATTATGTTCTTTCAAAGGTTGAATAATATTCATAAATAGCTGATTACATTGGAACAAGTCAAATGAAGGATTTTTTATAAAGGTCTGTGAATGGCCTTTTGTTTCTTTTGACTGGAAATGTAAAATCGAATTATGCATGGTGCGTGAGAGAAATGTACGTAGGTATATATGTTTTCAATTACAAAATTACCCTTAATTCTTAATAATTATGGGTCTTAGCGGAAGTTAATTGAGATATTACTTGCAAGTTACTATTAATAAGATCATTTATTTACACTATTATCAAAACATCAAGTATAGCCAAAGATGAGTTTTACATTCCAAATTATTATCTTATTGACAAAGTAAAAATTCGTAACGTTTCATTAAACTTTTTGGTGACAACTGACTATAATGAATTATTTCATATGAATGAAGCACCAGTAGATATAACGCAATCAACAAATAAAATTGCAAAAATTTTGGGAATGATTAAGAATTTTCCCGTCTTGTTGTTAGTCAACCGTGAGCATAAGGGTACAGCAGATAGATACCGGTTCGTTTACAGCCAGGCATAATATATTTTAATCATTCCCAAATAAGTTTATTGGTATGACTATTATGTTTACATTATTTATTTATTGCGCACTAAGTGGTAATTCACCGTATTGTATCTCCGACAAATGTAATAAGCCCCAAATCCCACTATAAACACCACCTACAAAAGCACCATAAAACAAAGTAACCGAGATGGTTTCGCCTAATCAAGGCTATCACAAATACAAATAACAAATCGGATATTAATGGTACCATTATGTATTTAATGGCGACGTAATAGGATTATCTGATACGCGGGGCCGGGTCGATAGATCAAACATTATTGCACAATCACTTGCCATGTTGGACTTTCCAAATAGATGGCTTCGATACGGTTTACTGATATTTGATTTGCATAATTATTTGTCTATTTGAAAACTACAACAGTTGTCTTCTATTTATTCTGGTATTGAGAGATTTTACTGAACGGATGACATAGCTTAACGGAAGTCGTACTTATAAAAACAGCAAATACCTACAATTTTACATGTTATCCGCCCCACGGACTTTCTCTCTTAAGTCGTATTTCCTCATGACTGAGGGTCGTGACTCCCACGCAGAATTAATTTGTTAGGGGAGTTCTCTTGGGCAGGTACATCGTGGTAGGTGCTCAAGTCCTTCTACGGAAGACACATGTCATCGAATATTATGGTCCTCAAACATATCGCGTCACGAAGTTTTCCTTCACCGTTAAGTGAGTGCAAATCCACACATAACTTAAAAATACAAGTCATTGGTGTAGGGTCGGATTTGAACCAGGGTGCGTATGGATGAAAATCAGACACTGGCACTTCTGAGCCACCCTCGCTTACTCGTCCAACAGGCTAATGCCGGCTAAAACTTGGCTACAAAGTAATTAATGCCGCCCTCAGAGCGTCAGATATTCAGGAAGTGTGGCCAACACGTCCTCGCAAACATCCGGTGCCTTGGAACTGTTTCTACCGTCTAGATAGCTATATATATAATTTGGTATTTAATTTCACTATCATTAGTATGCTATTGTTTGGTCAATTTTGTTGTGACTTCAAAAAAAATGTATTTAATAAAATGACTTCAATAACTATAAGCATTGTCTTATAATTTAAGAAATAATGAACTTATTTAAGGCCAAAATATTTCACCCGAAAACGCTTTGCGCTTGGAAAAATGCATACAGTTGCTTTTTCGCATGCAACTCCACAAGGGCGAGCACCGCGCGCATAGCTCCAGCCGACGAGTCTTGTCCACACGCAAACAATTTTGCACAATTTGAGCAGTTTTGCAGATGTCTTTAACGAAATAAATTCATATAAAATCAGCAATTCAGAACATTCTATTTATGGCTTTTTACTCCTCTAAATAATAACATTATTTTTTAGATATAATTAAATTGGTTTAAATTTCTGTACTACTTTTGGAAAAAAAGGTGAAAAATATTTCTAAACAACTATTTTTCAAAAAATAAAACTATCGAGCAAAGTATACGTAATCGTGTTATGGCGTTTTTTATTGTCTGAACACTGAATCAAAATTACATAAACTGAAAAAAATGTAGCTCTATCTTATGTAGGTACTTCTATTTTATTTGATTTTTATGAAATGTCGATTTCATATAGCACCCCGTCTTAACTGCTAGAATGTTGGACCCTTACTGGGACTATATAGTTTACTACTTCTAATTTGTTTACTGAATGATATTTCATTTTATTTATCATGCAACTGTTTACGATTTGGTAGTTTTGTAGTTTTGCTGACACACACCCGCGTAATAACACAGATCTGCGCGAATCCAGGAAAAAAATGTGTAGGTGTGATTACGCAGCATATAATCTCGGACGTATTAATCATATTTACCGGCTATATCGTTATATTGTAACCTTGGTATTTTCATCACGTTTCCAGTTCGTCTCAATTTATTACTAGCCTTGATTTCGGCCAATAACTGGACTAGGCAAGGATAATATAATGCAATGGCTCCGAATTGGACTATTTTAAAATAATACGCGTTAAACCTTTTATACTACTTATATGTATAATTCCATTAAGGATATAACAAAACCTAATTAGGTATAGAGAAACGGTTAATTAGGCATACAAAACCTTATTAGGTATAGAGAAACGGTTTAATACGATTTTGTTATTATTTTAACTAGCTGTGCCTGCGACTTGGTCCGCGTGGGATAGTTATTTTGGGCATCATATTTATTTTTGGAAACTACCGCTTCAGTTTTATAAATTATAGTTACCCACGACTTGAACCGTTTTGGCAGCGCACGCAACGGAAGCCCTCAAAGATGAATAATTTTCCCCGTTTTTTTTCCAGATTTTCCATTGTTTCTTCGCTCCTATTAGTTGTCGCGTGATGTTATATAGCCTAAAGCCTTCCTCGATAAATGGTCTATTCAACACAAAAATATTTTTTCAATTCGCACCACTTATATCCTGAGATTAGCGCGTTCAAACAAACAAACAAACTCTTTAGCTTTATAATATTAGTATAGATGAAATACGTAAGGGTTGCATTGATTGAAGCAATGCAAGGGTTGAAACAACAATCCAATTAAATGTTAAACATTATGTTCCGAGTATAGACATAATATTTCGTAATGCGTGTGTTACTTATATGCTTCTAGTATTTATGTTTGTATTATATATGACTAATCGCGTACATTTGTTCCACATATACAGTTTAACAACCCTGAAATAAATGACATTTTTTTTTATTATTTATATCGTAATTTCTCGTCAGAATAAAGTGTCTATTAGTTTTATCGCTGGGACTGAAGTAATCCCATACCAAAATTACGTGTCTGGCCCAATTTGGCCATATCCCTTTGTTCGCTAGTTAATTTTGTGTTTATTGTATTAATTAAGGTCCATTGTCTCTTGGCTACTGATATTGTTATGAGTTAGGATGTATTGTATGTAGTAATTAATCAAGTCAAAGTCATAGCTCATATTCACTTGTATATAAAAATGAAAGTAAGATAATTATAAATAAATAAAATAAATAATTCAGGGTATGTCATGTAGCAATTAGTTGATTTGCTTGTTTTTTTCTTTCTTTCTTACGCCGCACCGAACGGATCATTGTATTTTTTGGTATGAAGGTAGTATAATGATCTTGAGTGCAGCGTATGTGTATATGCTACTTTTAACAATTAAAATGCAAATTGACGCCGCATGTAGCCCCTGATATCGTCGCTATAATGTGTAATATCCTGTTTTCAAAACGGATAACATACCTAGACCATACCATAAGGAGTGTAAATAACATAAATACTACGATGCTGTAGAAAAAAAAATCTTTAAGTACCTAAACCAATTCCAACAAAAATTCACTCGGTTAAACACCGTACACACTTACATAGACATCAGTCAGTCAGACACATCAGTGGATATTTTACTTAAACCAAAAAAAAAAACATTGGCAGCTCTGTTGAATCTGTATTTTTTAAACATTAACAGCGTTAACCTGACTAGATGACACCTCCAACACAATTTCCCTATCCACTTAATCCGTAGCTTTTTCTGTCACGTCACGTGGCCAGTGAAGGAAAACGTGACTAAAACATTTATTCATTGAAGTAGCTAACTCTTATTACGGCTTCCTGGCAGGCTCATTCCGGGAACAGTATAAACTTATTTTAAGTACACCTACATTGTATTTACCTACGCACACTTTATTCAGACTCAGATTCACTTTATAATAGACTTCAATGGTCGTATTTAAAAACGTTGTTAAAACATTGTAGGTATAATAAAATCACCAAAATTTTAACCTATTTATTAACGTATTAGAATGCTAATCTAACCATCACATAGTAGAGGAACTGTGTTTATTTATTTGTTGTTTGGTATGTTCTGATTTTACATCATTGGATCAACGTAATTTTAAATATGGTGATTGTACTCGTATAGAATTCTCATGTTTTTTTTTTTAATACCGTAACAACGAAAGTTAAGCTGTTAGTGTCTACTGTCAGATAAATCTGAGATAAGAAATAAATACATAATTCAAATAATAGTGCTATTAATATCTCAATTTTAAACGCATGCGTAAACGTTTTCGCTAGGCCATTTTTATTTTCTTGTCAATGATATTGGTCTAGGAGTTTTTTCTACATTCGCAAAGATGCAAACAATAACCTCTTTTATCATAACTCATAACTCATAACTCATTTATTGGTAAAACATTAAAATAAAGTTTACACGTCAATTATTCACGATATACCTATACAAAATACGATTAGAGTACTTATTTCATTCATACAAAAAATAATAACTTAAATAAAACTTCATACTTAATAATATTAAATTACAGTTCATAAAATTCTTTATAGCTGTAAAACGATTGCTCGATCAACCAGCGCTTGAGGCGAGACTTAAAGCTGCCTAGTGACGGAGCCGTGGTGACCTGCTCGGGAAGCTTGTTGTAAACACTCGGTCCCATCACGTGCGTGGACTTACTACTCCGCGCCAGGCTGCGGGACTCCTCCGCGAGCTTGCCCCTCCTGCTCGTGTTGTACGAGTGGTTGCCGCCCACAACTCGGTACGAGGCCAGGTTTAATCGAACGTATACTGCGACCTGGTATATCGCCAGCGATGGTAACGTCAAAATCCCTAGCTTCACAAAGTGTGGACGAGCAGACTCATCCTGTGATATTTTTGCTATAGATCGAACGGCTCTTTTTTGCAGTCTAAACACTCGCTCCCACTCCGCAGCCCTGCCGTATAGTTCCGCGCCGTACTGCAGCACGGAGTGCACGGTGGCAAAGTAGCACGTCCTCACTGCTTCGGCGGACACTACTTTTGCGACTCTGCTAAGAGCAAAGCAAGCACTACTCAACTTACCACACACCTTGTCTATATGGTTTTCCCAGGTTAGGGTTCGGTCTATTTCAAACCCGAGGAAGGTTGTAGCGACCACTTGGTCCAATCTTCTTCCCTCAACCGTCACAGATAAAGGCCTGGTGCTGTGTCCTGCTAAGTTAAAATGAACAAAGTGTGTTTTTGATAGGTTGAGTGCAAGACCGTTCATTCTGAACCATACCGCCAGTTGAGAGGTGGTGGTGTTCAGTCTTTCTTCTAGAAGATCGGAACTAGGTGCTGACACGATTCCGGCGACATCATCAGCGTATAAGAAGATGTCTGCAGCTTCCACAGACTCTGGTAGATCATTCAAGAGTAAGGAGAATAAAATGTTGGAGACGGAAGATCCCTGGGCTACTCCCATCACGGACTCCAGAGGATCGGATCTTTCCGTTCCGCCACACGCAACAACAGTTTGCGTTCTGTTCTGCATGAGATCTGTCAACAGCGCAAGAGGCGCGCCTCTCACACCGTAATGCTGCAATTTTGCAGCAAGTACCATGTGATCAGCTACGTCGAACGCTTTTGAGAGATCACAGCAGATAATCGCCACCTGCTGCTTCTTCTCCCGAGCTTGCAGCACTCTCCTGATCACCTCCCGGGTCAAGGATGTGGTCGAGCGCCCCTCGCGATACGCGTGTTGGCGCTCGGATAACGCATCTGTTGACACCAGGAACTCAGTGAGGCGCTCTCTCGTATCCCTTTCTATTATAAGCCAGTGTGGCTCAGCAGTTCCAGTGTCTGTTTTCCATCCAGACGCACCCTGGTTCGAATCCGGCCCAACACCAATGACTTGTATTTTCAAGTTAAGGTGAAGGAAAACATCGTGAGAAAGCCGACATGTTCGAGGACCACAATATCCGAGGGCGTGTGTCTTCCGTGGAAGGACTGGGCGCCCACCACGATGTATCTGCCCAAGAAAACTCCCCTAACGAATCAACTCTGCGAGGGAGTCACGACCCTCAGTCATGAGGAAATACGACTCAAGAGAGAAATCCCTTCCTAGCAAAATTTAATATCTACTTTATCTTCTCTCATATCTCAATGTGAAGTTTTGCTTGAACTAACCCATCTACTTCTCGAGATATAAACGCACTTATGAGCTGTTAAAGTTTCTAGTGGTTTCGAACCAACAAAATTGCACCAAATAGACGGTACATTGCGGCAAAAAATGCTGACACAAAAAAGCAACTATATTTTAATTCTACGATGCTTCACTTCTTACTAAAATTATACCACGATACGATACTACTATAACTACGAGTGTTATGTTTTTCTGTTGTTCTTCACACGTTTATCGCAAAACCTAGTCGTATAATATTTTGCTTGGAGATAGATTTGACTTTCAACACAGTATATAGTTATTAGTTAGTCTTTTTTATTCCATACTTATGCGACCGTCGAGTGCCCGTTATAAGTAACGTGTCATATTTCAGCATTATATCAGCTCATACGCAGATACGATACTTAGATCTTTGCCTATTGGCCCGAATCCATGCCATGACTGTTACATATGTTAGTTTTTAGTTTATAAGCTAATTTTAAATTAGTTTATTGCCTGTATGTTTTGATATTTTAGCTAGTTATTTTGAATATAATAGATAATTCATCTGTATCACTTAATATATTATGTTTGATTTCGTTGAGACCAGTAGGGTGTTTCACAAATTTGGAACATTTCCGCTCGGAAACGAAAAGCCAATCAAAGACGTCAACACTGACTTATTTTAACCAATTACAATCATCCACCAATCATAGAAGTCACAAGGAGTTCTACGATTAGCGTTTCTTTTCCGAGCGGAAACGTTCCGAATTTGTGAACATTTACGTTTTTAGGTGTCTCTGTATTATATAGTGTAGGTTTCAAAGCTAGTGTTATTGCTTGAGATTTATGAGAATAATGCCTATATCTATATAAGGTTATGAAGGTGCTGAGTAAGGTATGAGCTAATATTATTAGTTTTAAAAAATAAGAAGTAGAATACATTAAGATAAAAGTTTATAAATCTAAAAAATGTATTATAGCTCTCCTTTTGTATGCTGAAAAATTTGATTGTATAGCACTTAATTAAAGTGATGTTTTATCTAAATTTTTGAACGACTAAATAAAATCCTAAAACATTTCTTGAAACCGGGAATTACGGAAGAAAACTCTTGGTTAAATTCATCAAGTACAACTTTCAATTTCCTCATCAATCAAAAATTCAATTTAACTCTTAGAGTTTAGTCTAAAAACGTTCAAAAATCATCACAAATGAAAGGCGTCAGTCAAGTAAAATCTCATTTTAATAAATTTAAAGTTATCCAAACTCTCAATTGAAAAGGTACGAGATCTTGTTCCAATAATGATTTGAAAGCTTCTCTACTAATTGACCGACTGTTTCTGATTAGTCGAATTGCTAATTTTAAAATATCGAGTTTTCTACGGAAAAGAAAGCAGTTTTGTGAGGCCACTGTGTTTATGTAAAATTTATTCCGATATCAAAAGATAAGATATAAACTTTACACTCTAATTAATGGATTGCATTTTTTTGTTAATTGACTTGATGTTAAAAACTGATGACGCCCCTTTACAGCTGACAACATAACACTATTGTAATGAATTAATTAATGTTTGCTTAAGAATTTTGATTAATATTTACATGATTGATAATATGTTTATTACAAAAACAATTACGAAGCCAATTTGAAATGGGCTTGTCCTTGTCCAAACAGAGTACTCAGTTCAACAAACTGTAGTTACGCGGAGAAAAACTAGATGGCGCTAGTAGTATTTTTAACACACGCTAAAGCAGGCTAGTTGAGATTTGTAAGCAAAATGTCGAGTCAATTATTGTTTGAGTTTAAGAAGAGTTCTAAAAAGAGTCTAAAAGGTGTTATAAAAGAAGTTCTTTCAACAGTGTAGTAATATAAGTGAATTGTGTAGTGTAAATAAATAGTGCAGTGTGAAAAAGTGTTTCATTGAAGTGATCTCCCCCAACATAATGGTGCCGAAACCCGTGGAATGGACTAAGGACATAGAGTAATCGTGAGTACAGTGAACAAAGTGAACAGTGCAAAAAGACTTAGAAAAAAATCACGTTCGATTCGCGAAAAAATTACAAGTGTTAAATTCTCAAACACTTAGAATATTTCGCATCAAAACTTCTGGGACTTAGAAAAATTCGAAGTTTAAATTCCGAAAAAATTACAAGTGTCAAAATTTCAAACACTTAGAATATTTTGCATCCAAACATTTGGGACTTAGAAAAATCCAAAGTTTAGTATTGAAAATTTTACAAGTGTGTCACAATGGCTGAAACTTTGAAGTCACGCCTTCGCAGACAGGAAGATTTGGTTGATCGCGTAATTAAGGCCCACAATAACTATAAAAAGTCGCCTAAAGAGAGAATTACCGCAAATTATGTAGAAACCAAATTAGAATCCCTGGATCAATTGTGGAACGCCTTTTTGGATGGCCACAACGAGATAGCGTCGTCATTAGAGAAGTCGGATAAAATCAAACTCGAATATTTTTCTGAAGACATATACTCAAAAGTGGAAGAGATTTACACGGAATATAAAACAAAGCTTAAGGATGACTTACAAGTACGCCAACTACCTACCGTTGCTGCTTGCGCCTCTGGTACGAGTCTCACTACTTCTCCTGCGGGAACAACGTGTGAAGTCAAGCTGCCACAAATCCATCTGCCTAAATTCTCCAGTGGTTACGAAGATTGGCAAACTTTTCATGACATGTTCGAGTCCCTCATACATAAGAATGCGAGTTTGAGCGCAGTGCAAAAGTTGCATTACTTGAAGAGCTGCTTGACGGGCGAAGCGGAAGTCCTGCTAAAGAACCTGTCGACAACAGAACTTAACTATCAAGAAGCATGGAGTATGCTAGTTCGGAGATATAACAACAAGCGCTTCAACGCGAACGAGATTATGAAACGTCTGTTTACGCAGAAAGCTATTACTACTGAGTCACCGACAGCTTTGAAGCAGATACTTGATACAACATCTGCTTGTCTAAAGGCCTTAGAGAACATTGAAGTTGGTACAACCTCTTGGGATACAATAATCAATTTCTTAGTTGTGTCAAAATTAGACACAGAGTCACGAAAGTTATGGGAGTTAGAGGTGAGCCGAGAAAGTGACGAGTCCACAAATAATCTACCTACCTGGCCTCAACTTAAAAGGTTCTTAGAAATGCGATTCAGAACCCTCGAGATGATTGAACCAACCGTTAAATCTACACCCAGATCACAACCACAAAACAATACAAACAAACCGAGCGTAAAAGCGAGATCATTTCATTCATCCATTCAGGAAGAGAAGAAGAATTCAAACTGCATCATGTGTTCAGGACAACATGCGCTGTACCAGTGTAAGCAATTTGCAACGCAGAACCCGGAGAAGAGAGCTGAGTATGTACAATCAACGGGCCTGTGCTTCAACTGCTTGTCCCCCACGCACTCTGTAAAGAATTGTCGCACATCTTCATCTTGCCGTCGCTGCGGCAAGAGACATCACTCGCTGCTGCACTTCGAGAGAACACCAATTCAAGATTCAGCTACTGTTGAGTCTACGAGATCTACAAATACTCCTACTGGAGTAACTGAGTCGAGCAAGCAACAAGAGGTGAAAGTTGCAGCTCATTTCTCAAAAGAGAGTTTTCTATACAACAAGGGACTACTAGCTACTGCTATGGTCAAAATCAAGTCGCCTACTGGCTACTCACAAATCGCCCGAGCCCTTATCGACCCAGGATCCGAGGGCTCATTTATAAGAGAAGCTACTGCACAAGCTCTCCGCCTGAAAGGCTTAGCGGCGAGGGGCACAGTTTCGGGGATCGGAGACAAAGAAACTGATATAACAAAAATAGTGGCTTTTGAGTTAGGGTCCCTACACAACCCTGACTATTCTGTGCCAGTTGAGGCATTTGCGATGAAAAATGTAACATCATTCCAACCGTGTCAAGATACTTCACCACCAGACTGGCCAGAAATTCAACACTTACCTTTGGCTGATCCAAACTACAGAGAACCTGGAATTATAGATGTTGTATTAGGATCGGAAGTACACGGAGAAATCATTCTGAATGGTATCATCAAACATCCTTCGATGAGTGGTCATGTTGCATCCAACACGGAGCTTGGCTGGATAATTTCTGGAAAAATAAGCAAAGGGTTATCCAATCAACATAAAATAACTAACATGCACATACAGATAAAAGAAGATCAACTACTGAAGAAGTTTTGGGAAATAGAAAGAGAACCTGATAGTATCGGAAAACCAATGACAAAGGAAGAAATACGATGCGAAGAGATCTATGAAGAAACTACAAGAAGAAACGAAGAAGGACGTTACGTCGTGAGATTACCTTTCAAGACTTCCAATCCAGAATGCCTACACAGTCAGTCAAATGAAATCGCCTTGAAGAGGCTCACATCACTTGAGAAGAAACTAATACGAGATCCACATTTACAAGAGGAGTATAAGAACGTAATCGAAGATTATGTCAATCAAAATCACTTACAACCCATCACAGATTCCAAAGAGTTAGATGATCAACAAGTTGTCTACTTACCACATCACTCGGTTGTCAGAACAGACAAAGAAACAAGCAGAGTAAGGGTGGTCTTCGATGCATCTAGTAAAGGCTTGAACAATGTGTCGTTGAATGACAATTTACTTGTAGGTCCAAAACTACAATGTGACTTGCGGCATCTACTGATGCGATGGAGAAGGCATGCAATCTGTATTGTAGCAGACTTGGTTCAAATGTACCGCCAAGTTGTAGTCGACGAAAGAGACACAGATTTTCAAAGAATTCTATGGAGATCTAATCCGCAAGATGAAATTCAACATTACAGACTATTGAGACTTACCTTTGGAACATCCTGTGCGCCATACTTGGCCGTGAAGACTCTGCAACAGCTAGCAAAGGATGAGTATAATAACTATCCTATAGCTGCAGAAATAACACTGAAAGACTACTACATGGATGATTTACTTACCGGATGTGACACAGCAGAACAAGCTGTTGAGATCTATGAGCAGATGAGTAAATTAATGAATGCAGGAGGCTTTCAAGTTCAAAAGTGGTGCAGCAACAGTCGCAAATTGCTTGATTACATCAGCAAAGAGAACCAGCGACCTGACCAACTGAAGAGCTTCAAATCTGATGAGAACATGAAGGTGCTAGGTATATCCTGGAACAAAACAAATGATCAATTTGAGTATCATTTTCACTTACCTGAACATGATGAGATGAGAAGAGGAATCACGAAACGCAAGGTACTCTCGCAGATAGCCCGGCTTTACGATCCTATGGGATGGATTTCACCGATCATCATAACCGCCAAAATTTTCATACAAAAATTGTGGAAGTCAAAGTTATCATGGGATGAGGAACTTACCCCGCAACTCTTACTAGAATGGGAAAGGTTCAGATCTGACTTACCAAACATTGTGAAGATAACTATCAGCCGATGGCTTCAGACAAGAAGAGACGACGATGTAGAGCTTCATACCTTCGCTGATGCATCTCAATCCGCATACGCAGCAGCTGTGTATCTGAAATCGACGAGTAACGACGGTAGCACCGCAATCCATCTGATCACTGCTAAAACCAAGGTGGCCCCTGTGGAAAAAGAAATATCAATTCCTCGCATGGAATTATGTGCAGCATTACTTGCTACAAAACTAGTGTATGAAGTTTCACAGATCATGGACATACCTACGAGCAATATCTATGCGTGGTCTGATAGTACGGTTGTTCTAGCATGGATAGCAGGAGAGCCCAGTCGTTGGAAAACATTTGTGGCTAACAGAACATCAGAAATCCTTACCATGTTAGACCGCGACCAGTGGAGACACGTTGCGACGGATCAGAATCCAGCAGATTGTGCATCTAGAGGACTTCGTATTCCAGAGCTGAAGGAACATCGATTATGGTGGCACGGACCAGAATGGCTAAAGCGAGATGAGTACAGACAAAATTCGGGCAACATTAACGACACATCGGAAGAAACAAGATCAATCAAAGTGCTTACCACCACAGTTAACGAGAAAGAAGATTTCATATGGTCAAGATTTTCCAACCTAGCAAAAATGTTGAGAGTTCTTGCATACTGCAAGAAATTTCTACTACTAAGACAATCTAAAGAACAACGTGAGACATCATTCAAAACCGTGAGTCGAGAAGAAATTGAGATAATTCTCCAATTCTGCATAAAAGAGACCCAGTCTTTGCACTTCAAGGATGAGATTCACCGTTTAACATCTGGTCAGAACGTTTCCAACAAGAGCCAGCTCCTAACACTTCACCCAATTTTGGACGAGAAGGGAATTTTAAGAGTAGGGGGCAGAATACACGAAGCTGAAGTAGAAAGTGACAAGCGACATCCTGTGATTTTACCTAGTGACAGTCATCTTACTAGGCTAATAGTTCTGGACGCTCACGTCAAAACGCTTCACGGAGGACCACAACTGATGTTGAACTACTTGAGGTCAAAATACTGGATAATTCGAGCACGAAATCTGGTAAAGAAATGCTATAGAACCTGCGTGACATGTCTGAGATATTCCCAACAAAATAATCAACAACTAATGGGACAAATTCCTGCAGACAGACTAAAGCCAACGAGACCTTTCAAAATCAGCGGTGTCGACTTTACAGGCCACATCAATATCAGATTTTCACCAGGGCGAGGAGCCAAATCTTACAAAGGCTACATTTGTGTATTTGTGTGCTTCTTCACCAAGGCTATACACCTAGAAGCGGTATCAGACTTGAAATCATCAGGCTTCATAGCAGCATTTCGGAGATTCGTTTCAAGGAGAGGACATTGTCAAATCTTATATTCTGACAATGGCACCAATTTCACTGGAGCTGACAAAGAGTTGCGAGAGATGTTCGAGAAATCGAAGGCAAACCCGCTTCATCATCTACTTGCCAACGAGGGTACGACGTGGAAGTTTATCCCACCCTATTCGCCAAACTTTGGAGGTCTATGGGAGGCTGGAGTCCGGTCTACAAAAAACCATCTAAAACGTGTTATTGGAGACTCAACTCTCACCTATGAGGAGCTGTCAACGGTATTAAGTCAAATTGAGGCCTGTTTGAACTCCAGACCGTTATCCTACACCAGCAACGATCCTGACGACCCAATGCCCTTAACGCCTGGACATTTCTTAGTGGGCGAACCACTGACAATAATACCAGACGAGACATTTCACGAGGAACAACCCATTTCAAATTTGAGGCGATGGCAATATTGCCAAAAATTAATGAGTCAGTTCTGGTACAAATGGTCCAATGAATATCTGACCACCTTAAACCAGCGTTATAAGTGGGCCATCAAAAAAGAACCGGAACCTGAGATTGGCGCCGTTGTGGTTATCCGAGACAAAAACATACCACCGGCCAAGTGGTTAATGGGACGAATTGTTGAGAAGTTCCCCGGAAAGGACAACCTTACACGAGTCGTATCCATCCAGACCAAAGGAGGGATTATTCGAAGACCCTGCAATAAGTTATGCTTCTTAATCAGGGATACGTAGTTTACATGTTAATTTCGTATATGTTTTGTATATTTTACTCGTGCCATCTATGTTTTCATTCATTAAATTTGTGTTTATTTTCTTTTGAGACGTTCCCCTCATGGTGGGCGGTAGCAGTCTATCACGTGTCATTTTATTAAAGAACGAGGTTCTTTGGTGGGCGGTATGTCCAAACAGAGTACTCAGTTCAACAAACTGTAGTTACGCGGAGAAAAACTAGATGGCGCTAGTAGTATTTTTAACACACGCTAAAGCAGGCTAGTTGAGATTTGTAAGCAAAATGTCGAGTCAATTATTGTTTGAGTTTAAGAAGAGTTCTAAAAAGAGTCTAAAAGGTGTTATAAAGGAAGTTCTTTCAACAGTGTAGTAATATAAGTGAATTGTGTAGTGTAAATAAATAGTGCAGTGTGAAAAAGTGTTTCATTGAAGTGATCTCCCCCAACAGTCCTAATTGTATTAATTAAGGTTTGTGAATGTAACATGACATGTAATAATATGTGGTAATATATATGTGGCAGGCATTTTGTATGATTCCGCCGTTTACACACGGCGTCGTCAGTTTATAAACGCTTGCTGTTATGTAAAATGCCGAAGGCACTAATTAACATTTTTATTTTAATGTTAAATTACTAGCTATTGCTTGTAAAAATTTAATTTTTGTTGTATAATTGTCTTTATTCTTGATGATGTTTTTAATACGACTGCGAAGTCTCTTGTCTGTGACAGGAGGTAAGATTAGGTTCGTTAGGTTGCTTTCTACCACGCACATGCGACGACGAGCGAAGTGAGGAGAAGCCAAGGCATTATACATTTTGCCTTCGGCATTTTACATAACAGCAAGCGTTTATAAACTGACGACGCCGTATGTAAACGGCGGAATCATACAAAATGCCAGCGACATATATAAGTTCATTTCATTGATTTCATATTTCCGTAGTTCAACAAAGGTTACCTAGCTTGCTATCTTTTGACTCTGGATTAAAGACTTTTCACGTGTAATTATTTGAACAGATATTATACCAATGTATGTTAATATCAATAATGTTTTTTAACAGAAATTATAACAATATATGTATAACAAAGCCAAGAAATAAAGATGTATACCAGAGATTTTTTTGTTAGTATATGTTATTAGTGTAAATGAATCATAAAACTTTAATTGTATATTATATTATATTGTTATTTTACCAGTACCACTAAAAGATTAAATTTTTTGACATATTTATAAAATATAATGAGATCAGTTGAAATAAACAATAACTTCTATAGCCTCACATCTATTTGACATGTCACAAGTAAATATAATGCGTGTCGTGTAGTATGATGTGTGTAATTTTATTGTGTATCCATGTAGTTACCATGGCAACCACTATCCCTAACCAACCAGTAGTGCATCAAAGGGCAATATCAGTGTAGCTCTGATATAGAGCTGCGGGAACAAAGTTCCAGCCAAATAACCTAATCCACGAGACACTGGGCCAGTCGACTAGTGTATCACTTACTGTGTTTGTTATGGCCAATATTTACCTTATGATACCATAATGTATTATAAAGCAATTATTTGACATCAGAGTTGGCCCCTCTCATACGAAGTTAGATAAGTAAAATCAACAATGATTTTTGTAACATTTAAAAAAGAAAGAAAACAATTAGAAATTATCAGTTAGTTCTATATATGTACCTAACCTATGTATGTACATATGTACCTACTTATGAACAATTAAGAACTATCTAATTCCATTTATTAATAAATATGAGTTTTCTATTTCATATTTTGGTCCAATTGTGAAGATATTTTGTAGATTTAATTTAGTCCCATTTTTTACATACTTTAAGCTAGATATAATGGACCCAACTGTTAGTAAGTTAGATAAAGTATTAAGATTACTAGTAGATGCAATGGATAGAGAACAGAATCAAACTTGGACCAATTGGGGCCACAGTCTGACCTGATTTACATTCATCTGTTACAGCTTCCCTAGATCTAAGTTATGAACGTATTTACAACCCAAAATTTTGTTACAAACTGACGAAACCACCATCATCGCATGATATAATTATACTAAAACCCACTGTGAGGTGTTTGTTGATAGATTATAATATTCATTTACGAGCCAGTTCCTAATTTAGATTTTTGTATTTTGTATATGATAAAAGATAAAGATAAAGAATCTTTATTGATAATGTAAAGTTGTAACATACATAGGTATAGGTATAAGTACTAATATCACAGAATATGCTACACAAATTACAATATCTCGTCAAATTGAATTTATAACATTTAGTTTTATAAAATTTTAGAAGTTACATATGTCTAGTATTATTAATCAAATAATGAAAATTTTTGTTATTAAAATCATGTCAAACATAATAATAGGTATGTAATCATACAATATGTCAACTTAAATAAATCTTGGTACTGTCACTATGTATTGTATTCTAATACAAGTATGCTCCAACATATGTCACAGTCACACTTGTGTGCATGTTGTTTCTGGTAAAATAGTCAAAATGTCTTTGGCGTAAAAAAAGAGCTAAATATTCAAGTGTCAGCCCTGAATTTATTTCGAACCTCGCCTGTCTGCTGAAACTAATTCCACGTCTACGGGTGTCGTCGAAGAATAACAAACTAGAACGGAAATTAAGTTTAGACATTAATTAAAACTATTTATTTAGATAGAACATAAAATAATATTAATATCTTTTCTGGTGCAAAGGTTGGCCATTGCGATTCAACGTGGCAACGCGGCATAATAAAGTAACGCGGCACCTTTGCGCCGCATCGGAAGCGCTATTCGGTACATAATGCTGTTTGTTTTGACATTCACATTACATATTTTTCCTAATAATTTATTTAATTTAATATTGTTCTGATAATTTTGTTGATATCTGATGGTTTGAGTATTTCTTACTAGTTATTGGAACTTAAACGTCTACATATGTCGATCTAGCCTGAAAAATATGGTAGTTTGTTGCTGACACTTTTTATGTAGCATTTTATATTATCACTAGTAAATATTACCACATATCGTTAATCCAAACTTGTATATGTGATAATCCAAGGTCAAATCTAAGTATCTACATACCAAATTTAATCTAAATCAGTTCAGACGCTAGAATGTTGTTCATTATGTACTCAATATTAGTTTATTGAAATCAACTAGAGGAACAAACGTCACGCGTAGCATAACTGGGAGTTAATGGTAGTGCTACGGGTCGTAGTATTTTTATTATAAAAGCACATAAAATTCCTACCTTCATTATAAACAAAGTTACCAGCCGGTCCGTTCATAAAAATACAACATAAAATAAGTTTATGATTATGTTGGTACCAACGCTATCCATAAATCATGTATAGAATGTTTACAGATACGAATAGTTGAATGCATAGAAACATTTAAATATATTTGAGTAATGGTTTGTGATTCTATCCGTGAATCGTTATGGCGGAAATATCTGTATTATTTAGAAATAGATATAAATATAAATCATATATATCGATCTACATAAAACAAATAGGATAGATAGTTCATTCAATATGTCAACAGCATTGTTGACATATTTTTACAAGTATCTTTTGAAGTGAGATTCAATACAACACAGGGGAAACCAAAGAGCGCAACTAATTTTTTGATACATATTTTTATATTATGATTGTATCTTTCCTATACACCTACATCAGATTTTATGAGATTAAATTAGGTACGTAGATAGATAAGGATGGATATTGCCTATTTTTATCCCGGATTAACGAGTAACACACTAGATTGCCATAAGGAAACGAATAAAATGTCAGAAGATAAACACCACTATGGCATACCACTTAATTCACCACAAAATTGGAGTGTCCTGACAAATTATACAAAAATAAAAAAGGTGACATCAAAAAGGGTTAACAGACTATCTACCAGAAACCCACTTTAATTACCGGGCTTTTTTCATACATTTCACACTTTTATGATCCATGAATAATATAATAGGGGTCAGAGCGAGCCGGCTTCACATTTCTCGCATATATAATTGAATTAACGATTATTTTCACATTCACCAGCTGTAAATAATTTGAAACCAACGTGTGTTAATAACTACTGAAGTGGAATATAGTCGGAATATTAATATCAGTTCATTTGTGTTTAAATGAAGCTTGTACTAGACTAGTGGTTACCTGCGATGTTGCTCGCGTCAATCTAATGATATTCATAATCATCACGTCAAACGGCTCTCAAATCTTACCATTCTTTTTGGTAATTATTCTGAAGTTCAGTGATTATGTATTATTATAATAGCTTAAACAGCAATGTAACTTGACCTTTTCATAGAATTTTTAGTTAACTCTATTTACATTAATGCATGAGAAACACGTCAAGCATATTTTATCTAAAACTAGTTAGTGGTTAGTTGATACTGTAGGCGTACTAGTAGCAAAGATAATGACAAGTTCCATCCTGCCTGAGATCAAAGCTGAACTATTATTAGGTACATACTAAGAACTCGACTCAATATTAATATTACACCTTTAGGTGGCGGAGAAATGTATGTTCATTCTACTAGGAAGGTAGATTGATAGGTACCTATAGAAAATAGTTTGTATAAAATTGAAAGGCCATATTTCATTTCAGGCTGTATAATAAACGTTAGCGATAACCGAAGTAAAGGAAAAAACCAAAATCAATAATGTTACAGTCAAGTTCTGTAAAAAAAAATGAATAACGCAGGTCTTTTCATTTTATTTTTAACACAATTTTTAATTATTAACACTATCAGAAGACAGATAACGAATAATCGATTACTACAAGTCAATATGAGTGAAACTCAATTTTATCCGTGTGCTTACAAAATGGTGCGCGTCGGCCGCCCATTACAGAACTACGTCAATTCACAAATACAATACAAATACAAAATACAAATTATTTATTCATAACTCCATAGTTACAAGTCAGAAGTAGATACACGTACATGTATTGTTTACAATAGTAAATTTAATATAAATTGAAATGTATTGTATATAAAAAATTAAGTTATCATTTGCATAATTATATACAATACACATGTTATAAGTAAATAGAATATCAAAATATAAATCCAAGTAGCTGAATATAGAGAGCTGTTTGTTCCTCATCGGCCCACAAATACTGACCACAATACGCGATATCAGATAAGAGTGTGACGCAAGGGGAAAATACCAAAAAACAGTGTCGAAATTCAATGACTCTTCAAACAAAAGGCTCGATTTGGTGCAAACGAGCTTGTTTGTACAATCCCTTGTCAAATTGCGTTCGGATGTGGATAATGGTTTGTGGAAAACTCCCGAAAATATGAAAATAGACCTATTTACTTATTGGAGAAAGATGTCCAGTGGAGAAAATCACCGGTCACTCCCGAACGCCCGTGGATTTGCCTGATTTATAATGGGATAAGTCCCTTTACTTTCGGGAAACTACATTATCTTATCCACGAATAACTCGAAAATCAATTCATTGGTGTGGCCAGATTCGAACCATGGTGAGTCAGGATAAAAAGCAGACGCTTGACCGCCGAGCCACACTCACTTTCGTTTTCGGTGAAACATTACAGATGATTTATATTTCTTTGTTCTAAGAGGCAATTTTCCAATCCGTCGACTTAGATATTCGTTACTCACGAGTAAAGCCTTATATTAATTTAAAATTTAATAAGAAATTAGGTTTATTATGTATTAGGTTTTAAAATATTTAGAAAGGTTAATTGAAAAAAACTTGTTAAATGAGTTATTGCAAAAGAAATGTATGCAAACCATTCTGAATATCTTTTACATTATACATACTTACATATCATATTAGTACTATTATAAAGCTGACAAATCATGCTAAAAATAATTTGAAAATGTGAAAAATAAATAAATATTCCGGGACATTGCACACAGCGCCATCTAGCCCCACACTTAGCAACGTTTGTGTCGTGGGTACTAGATTACAGATATAATTACTTATATACTTTTCTTTTGTAAATACATACTTACTTTGACTTTGACTTTATTATACATAGAAATGACCAGACTCAACACAAGTAATTAAAAAAATAAAGTTTATAAATACTTGTGTTATGCGGGAATCGAATCCGCAACCCCTAGATTAGAAGGCAGAGCCACTACCAACTAAGCTAACAGAGCAGTCGTTTTATTTTTAAGTTGTTATGTTTTAGGTAGGTTAGATTCTCTTTCACTCAATCAATGTGATAATTGACGTGGTGGTAAAACAAGGGCTTAAGAGTAACGTAGGCTACATTTTATTACAAATGAATACGCGGGTATCCACTAGCATAACACACCATATTTATCACTATTCTCTAAAATACAATGTTTGCACTGAACTGAAAAACCTGCGAGGAAATTTCTACCAAACCACTTTTAAACAAAACAAACCTGCCTGTCCCATAACTGTGACGTAAATTACGGTATTCTTCAAGGGCCTAATCATAGCAAACAATAGTGTTACGTACATTGGGCTATCAATTACAGGCACACGGTTGCTTAGCTACACAGAATACTGTTTGTGGGGCACATAATAGTTATTAGATACTATTTACGTTATTGAACAGGATAGAATTAATTTTGTGATACGAGTAGATATAAAGGCACACCTTTTTTTTAAACAGTTTTAGCCTTATAAGACTACTGCACTATAAATACATGAAAGCTGAGACTTGATATTTTACCTGGGATCCCATACAGGTAATCGTTTAGTTGTAAATAAATAGTCAGTTGGTCTATTTTTACTATTAATGAATATAACTTAAACCACGGGAATCATTTTTGTTCACGCACATCGTTATTTTTATTTACGGTTTATAATGTTTGTGTGCGAACCTGTTTTGTACTAAATTTGTTATGTAGATAGACCCTGGATTAACATAGATAGAGGCTTTCTGGTCCAGATTAAGTTAAACAGGACACGAGGCACCATTAGCTTAAAATAAAAAATATTACTCAGCGCAAATTCAGTGAAATTTTTAATCGGATTTACGCATTTTGTTCTGTACAGTGTTTTATAAAAATATGTATTTTGGCGCGTGTATACTTCAAATCTCTTTTAAGTGTAATATAAAGCACATAAACTCATCCCTGGAAGTTCAGCCCTTGTTCTAACATCTATGCTGACTGATGTTTACAAAAGACAAAGCAGTTATAAATCACATCTGTTCACGCGTCACCGTGGAACGACCCCATTTACATTGTTATGATGAATTCAACACAATACAGACAACCCGACAAACGCCTCATTACGAACAAAAATACTCACATGTGTTGTTAATTAACATTATGAAAAAGTAAAAATTTATTTGTTCATTGTTTGCTCCTTTGAGCTGCCGCAACTGAAAGACAATTTATTGTGTTTTTTATTTACCTAATGAATATGCTTGCTTTTCTTTATGCCGTAAAGACACAAATGTAGCCGCATCAGCTAGTTAAAATAGTAGTAATTGAATCAAGGTTTCCGAATAGTATTTCCTACTTTGTTATTATAATATGGTATCTGGTACAGAAATCACGTGACACATGTTCCTTGTATTACTCTGTACTCTTAGATGGGCAATACTGATTTGTACCCGCAGAACATTACCCGTTGCAGAACATATGTTTGACGTAACGGTTTGTACTAAGCTTTCATAAGTAGTTAGATCTCTTGGTTATATTGTCTATGACACATCATGTACCTTGGATGCTGAACGAAGGATTTGCATGAAATAATGAGAGGCATTGAGCGAAGTTATAGGCGTCTTGAAGGCTAGAGATGTAATTTGCAAGGAGATGAGTAGACCTACCTCAGATGATAGCGCTAGTTGTTAATAACGTTATTTGTCAAAGACAGAATGGCTCTGACTGAACAAAATCCAAACCTTATATTGCATAAAATGTTGTCAAAAGTAATAGTGGTTAAACAATAAATAAAAAGAATAAATTATGCGCTGTCGGAAATTCCAAACAGATATTTAAGTGTAGAAATAATGATTCACCTATAATATATCTAACTAGTGGAAGCTCTCGGCTTTGCTCGCATTATTTCAGAATAAAAGTAACTTATGACACTCCTTAGATCTCATACCACCTACATACCAAAAATCATGATTATCCCTCAGCCATTTTTGCATGATGAGCGTTTAAATAAACAGATAAACAGACAAAAATTCTAATAGCTGCTGAAA
The DNA here is from genome assembly GCA_964023185.1 of Macaria liturata. Taxonomy (NCBI): domain Eukaryota; kingdom Metazoa; phylum Arthropoda; class Insecta; order Lepidoptera; family Geometridae; genus Macaria; species Macaria liturata. The sequence goes on along the minus strand of OZ026825.1, from coordinate 9,820,754 downwards.
CGTAATTTTGTTTTTGATTTAAAGAAAAGCCAAATATTTTTTCCTAATATCTTCTATGTACAGATTTTTGACCCTCTTCAGCTTTATATTTTTTTTACAAGGAATGGGTTTGCACATGACCGTAATTCGCCTGATGGTAAGCAAGCATTACGGTCTAGGATGAAAACGTGCTTACCCAGTAAGAACCGATAGATATGTAATTATATGTGTAGACATTAGTATGGTTCTACAGAATGTTCACTATTTAGAACAATGTAACGTTCTAGGAAATCATGTTAAGTTATGTTACACATTAACTAGCTAAACATCACAAAGCGGTCTCACTCCCGGTCTAAATACCCCGCCATTTGTTACGTACACATTAGTGTAGATAATACGAGGAACCTTGTTTTAATATGTGTAATGTTTATAACATATGGACCTTTTTATCGCGATTTTAACTCATTCTGTAATTATATGTTTGCCATCCTTTTGCTGATTGATTATCATGATATCTGCTACAAAAAATGTAATGTGAGTTGTCTATTCAAAATGTAATTTTATAATTTCATCATAATATTGTCTATCGGACAGGTATTTTACTCGAATACTGTTACTAAAGATGCAGTGTATGTGTAAGGTTGTGTTTGTGTTTGTGAAAAAGTTATCATCAACAACCAAAAGTTTGCACCATAATAATGAATTGAATGATATCAAGTTTGCGTATTGTGTTCAGAAAATCTTTGGCACTCAACACATATAACTAAACAATTATAGTACAAATACAAACGCACACCACACTTTCTTAAAACATATTGAGTATTAATATACACGGTTCTGGTTATCTTCTTATCGTGTGATAGTGGCCATCTCTGGTGTCGAGAGTTCATAAAGCCGCCCTAAGGGCCCTTATATTTTTAAGTTATTATTTATCTATGTATATTATCACATATTCAAATTAATTGAATTAAGCAGGTGAAACAGTATTTATTTCGTAATATTGTATGTAGCAGGCTCTTACATAACTGAAATACCTATTTCAGCCAATGTTTGTATATTTACTTCAACCAAAGCTTCGTATGTTTACAATAAAGCCCTAAACTGCGCAATTTATTAATATTTTGTACGCCAAAGTTGATATATCCAGTTTTGTGTATCTTTGTATAGCTAACTGTTGTCCCATTGGATTGCCGCAACAAATTTTCTAGAAAGTCTATATAAAGAACAAATATATTTTTTCAATCAATCAATATTTCACCCTTAAGGGTCACAATAAAAAATCATAATTTACAATAATCATATAAATCCCGCTACATAAAATTTTAGAAGTAATCTGTTCCGTATAATTCTAAAATACTTTTTAAATGTAAATCCAACTGTTACATAATACAGTAGACTTACAAAACATATAATCAATAATAATTTTGAGACTCAAACACACCCCACACATACAAATTAAACTTATATCAAAGGAAATACTCGTACAAATGAGAAAAATCCCAGTGTTCCTACGGTGATGCGTGACAAAAATGGAATCCGACAAATATTTGATAGATCAGTATCCTCAGGATGGTGGCAATATATCAGTATTATAATTTAATTTAATTGGTAACATGTTAGCATGTGTTTCTCGACCCTCATTTAAGCTGTAAAACAACGACGGCTCATGGTAAACTTTTGGTAACACTGGATCTCGAAAGTGTCAAAGATTATGTTTATTACTTTAGTAGTTTAAGATTATGTTGATTACATATATGTGTATTTACCACAATCACTATACTTTTCTATGAATTAAAACGGTGAATCAGATATCAGAGACGTGCTATGTTCCCTTTGAACACATTCCTCGAACCCTGAATATTAACTTGGCATTATGAAATCGTATAAAGAGGGCGCAGGAGAGCATATTATGATTTAATGAAATGCCGCCTACAGGCTGCCGTCGTCGCTTTTTTTCAAAGCTTTATCGAAGAAAATTAGATCGTGATTAAAGTTAATAAAAGCCTTCTCAAACATATATTTTTTTTAAATCTTGAAACATCATCAAACGCATGAAACTGATGTTTTGTTTTGCTTTCGGTTTTAGTAGTTTTTTTTTTTATATATATGACAAGTAAAAGTTGTATTTTTATTTTATTTGCCATTGCAAAAAAAGCAACTAGAATGTGGCTTGAGTACCTATTCTATGCTTTTAACCATAATTTTGCGGTCTACGATACTTGTACTTCAAAAAACGTCTAAAATATATACTTACAAAATATTTAATAACCTTAAATCTGCATGACAACTTTACACATAATGTACGAGTAGGTACATGTAAATCATGGACTCAAACAAAAGGCCGTAATCATCAAACGTCTTCAAAGATGCAAATAAAAAACGTTCACAGTAAACATCGGCCAAACATTACAGAATACATCTGTCGAACACAGCGACGGATTTAGTAAAAAAAAAGTAAAGTAAACGTTTTATCACTACAATTATTATGTTATAGTCATTAGAACTTATTCTTGCTTTTAATCTGTTACGAGAAAGCCTGTACCGATTTTTACTAACTCCTGGGTTTTCTTGTGGTCGTGTCTTGCACATGGCTTCCTCTTCCTCCACAGTCAATCCAATACAAAGGTGACCAAAATCATCAAACTCCATCCCTGGCGAAGAGTTTGATTTATCCCGTCGTATTTTTCATCGGCGATCCATCGCCGTCGATGTTGATTGATTACAAGAGGAATTCTTGTGCAATGCAAATGTTTGCGCCCACCGGATGTTTTTCCTTTTGATTCAGTTATTGCGGATATTTGAAATGCTATTGACTTATCCGTTCTGAAATAAGAATTTTAAATTTCATGAGATGCTTTTAGGTTAAGTACAATATTGTGAATAGCAAGCATAAATATTATGATTTTGACCTAAATTTCATCAGACATAATTTCTAAAATGTCCTCAACTTGCATAATGTTACTAAACAAAACAACAACGCGAGGCGATAGTAGTAAAAAATGAAGAAAGTAACAAAATAACGATCCCTGCCAGATAATATTTACTTCACTAGAAACAAAAAGTATAATATTTTGCAACACTTACTCAACATGTTTCCCAAACAACATGTGAAAAACTAGCTCGCCCCATAAAAACTTGCATCGTACGTTTCCTTCCGGCTACGACGTTAGCGGAGTTTTCTTACTTTTTTCTCAGAATCCTTTTGTGATAGCACATATGGAGCCACACACTATAAAATTATGGATAAATGCCTTTCTTTTATATGATAAATAACTTTTTTAATAATAGTTCATGATGATAATATAATTTTTTGATAAGTAAATTAATCAGGAAACAGAATAAACTACATTCGTAACTTCATGCATTTTCACTTTTCTTTTCGATATGCCTTCCTTTAATATTACGCGTTGAACTATATATGTATTCTGTATAAATACGTACTAGATATGACCAAGACCAAATTGATACTTTCGATGGCAAGACACTGACAATGAGATTAGATACTTACTGAGACATTAACGCGACACAAACAGAAAACGCTCATTTAACCTTAATCGGTGTGCAAAAACAAATCAAAAGAGCATCGTGTATACCATCCCTGCCTTTCCAAGGCTCCAAGCTTAGTTTGTATCTTGTTAATGAAGCAGGGCCGCGTAACCGACCAGCCTGCGAGCGATGGGAAAGTATCTTTTCGCACGTTCACTGAATACTCAGCGATTTGGCGAGCAAATGAAGTGAGCGAAACGTGTAACATGTATTTTTTTTGGACTGTAGATATATGAAAGCTAAGTTATTAATGACTTTTTATAGTTTGAGTCTTAGTTCTGTTCTGTACCTAAATAACCAAATAACGTATCACTGTATTACCAGTAAACTTATACTAATAATAAAACTACGTACCTATTACTCGTGTTGATGAGGGATAGAGTAAGAAATGATTTGGTTCAAATTCATGGACATTAAATGTGAACTTAATTTTGATTAAGAAATGAGTAATAATTATGTTCAAATAAATAAAAGAAATAAAAAGGTTTTGCTATAATATTATTAAACATACCCACTTTTTGCTACAGTAAATATATACACAGTCTACAGTTCCCAGAATTACGCTTGTACCTATCTATGTGAAGGGAATCAAAGATCTATTTAGGCCGAAGTTTCTCGCATAAAGTTATTTCTTGGAGGGAAGATTGCAGGGATCACGCTTGCCAATTAACGATCCTTTCGATAGCATACAGAAAAACCTTCGTTTGGCTTTTGGGTGAGGTAATTACTATTCCCTTGATTAAAAGCTTGCAAATAAAAAAGTGTTATAAAAATGTGAACTATAACTAGAGGGCTCGCGACTTCGCTCGCAAAAACTGTAATTTAAAAGTGGTATTTCCGAAAATCCTTTCTTAGCAGATGCCTACGTCATAACATCTACCTGCATGCCAAATTTCAGCCCGATCCGTTCAGTGGTTTGGGCTGTGCGTTGATAGTTCCCTATGTCAGTCAGTCTGTCATCTTTGATATTTATATATTTAGTTTGTGTGACTGTTGGGATTAATACATTATTTAATATTATTGTGTAATTAATTAATTAATTACATTCAAATTACTAACCCAATCAAATACAGTCATGCATCTAGTATCACAGTGTTCCCTTGTGCAGGCGTAGTTTTAAATGATCTAGTGTCAAATATCTGATTGTTATGTACAGTTTAAATAAATACCATTATACATATATAATACTTCTAGCCGTTTTTGGCTGCGCCGACGTTTATCTAGTATATACTAATTGTATATATAGGACGCGTCAAAGCATTTATAACAAAATTAGACTGTCATATGAGTATGAATGTCAAAAGCCATGTAACGACCAAGTAAATTAATAACAAAGGCTCTCGGTTTTGTAACGTCTCAGCCAATATTGCCTTTGTCTTTGAGCCCGACGTCGAATACCAAGTTTAGCTATAGGTGATAACAACGAGAATACATGCCTTAGACGCCTCAATATTAAGGCAAACTCCCTACATCAAATGCTACTTGTAATAAGATCATCTAAAAACCTTAACAAAATCGTATATTCCCATGTAATCTTCACCCTTTTACTTTTATTCACCCTTTTATGTGAATTGTGTTCTTTATTTTGGTGTACAATAAAGCATATTTGTTTGCTATTCTAAACAAAAAAAATGTAACAAGAAACAAAAATCACTACAACAATGGTCACTGCATAACATAACTACTTTAGGCATAATATACCTAACTTGTGTACATGTACATATGTGCATTATATTGTCATAATTTTAATAGAATTTTATTACATATTCTGTAATTTGTAAGACATTTCTTTATGAATAAATAACTTTGACTTAATGTATTACTCAAACTTAAATGTAAAATTGATCAATAAATGATTTGTTTATCTATGTGTCATTTATTGCTGAACATTTTTGAATAGAGAATATTCATGTACTTATTTGTTCATACTTCCAATATATATATAAAAAAAAATATTACTCTCCCGAGGTATTGGCGTGTAGCAGACACTGACTATACAAATACAAATCCGTTATTAATAACTCCATAGTTACAAGTCAATTTGATGTAAATGTGTTGTTTATAATAGTAAACATAATAAAAAATGGGGTATAAAAATGTATGTGCTAGTTAGTATCTAGTTGATAGTCTCTGTTTGTTTTGTCTTCGCGTAACATAGTGCTCGGAAATTATTCATGTCACAGAGCTCAATTGCCCTCAGTTATGTGTTAGTAGAATTAATTTCTCATTATGTTACATGCATACTAATTGCTTCATGTTTATTTCACGTGGTAGAAGACGGAAGACATTTTTGTATGAGATATAGACAAAATTAATCTCATCGTGCTGTGACCAGTGCGTTATTTCATTAAAACTGTTGTATAGTTAAGCTGCAGATATCATTATCGTTTCACTTATTTTGTTAATATCGGTCGTTTACTGTAAATAACTTGATTATTTCGCATAACGGACTTTCCATTTATTTCTATAATATTTTAAGCTTGGACTTTAAAACACCTAAATAAGGATTTTGAGTAGAGCAGAAAAGCGGAACTAATTTGAACATAAAAAGCATTAAAACAACTGAAATACATTTTGTTTGAAATTTTAGTAAAATTCAGCCTTAGATTTTGGCTTGTTTTACTTTCAGGATTGTTCATTCAGTTCGTGTCGAAAGATAGTATAAGTTTGTTTGAGCCCTTTATTTAAACATACAAACGTTCAGGAAGCACTTTGATATAACTTAGTAAGCCTGCACTAAAGCTTAGGTTTACCTACAGGTTACCTGAGTGGTTTACGTCTAGATGTACCACATTTCAGGCTTCCTGAGAACCAGATACTAAATCTTAAGAGGTATATAAATGTGATATACTCATTTTTGTAAATTTCAACTTATAAATATTAGTATCGAGAGTTTTAAAAGTCACATTATCACTACAGTGCACGCGCCCCTTTTTTTGACATAGATGCTCGCATGCTCTACCATAGTAGAAAACAATAATTGAGATATTTTAAAAATGGGTGGTTTTAAAATGATAAAACTGAATAATGTTTGTCATCTAATTATTATTACACACAATTATTGCAAAAGATTACAGTTTTAATAGAACATACTAAAACTAGAAACAATTTACGAGATCCAGAAAATAATCAACATTTTTGCCATGTTTGAGATCAGCTAAAAAAAAAAAACTTCTAATAAGCGATGACTATCTTATTGGTCACCATCCTCGCATTCGATACAGACCACAACTTGGTGATCAGGACAAATCCACCTGGCACATCGCTTACACCACTTTTTCGTGGACCGATTTCGGGCTCGAGAGCACAGGCAACATTTACCTACTCTTCCCATTTTTTGAGGATCATTCCGAGGCACCTCATCTGTATGCCCCAAAAGCCATTTCGTTTTATTTTTTAATTCACGGGAGAGGTTTTCAAAGGTCAGTTTTCTTGCCATGAGGGGTTTTGCCAGCTCATACGAAAGATCGTAAAGAAAATTGCGTCTCACAATCTTTTCCTGGCCTTTGTTTAGTTGGTGGATAATTAATGCATTTATTCCAGCTATGTGAGCTTTTGAGATCTTACCCGGGTTGCAGAAGGACATGTTTTACTCCAGCGTGTTCCATTTCTAGATACATAAATGTCGTCGCGTGTATTGTTTTGAGCGAGCTCAGAAAGAGGCATGTCATCTTCAGACGATGATGATTGGTCTTCGCTTACAGCTTCCTGTACCTGATGCCTGTCTTCCTGCTCCATCGGTTGTACTTCTTCTTCCCCACCATCCGATTCACTTTGAATCACTTCCTCGTCCTCAAATTCTTCATGCAACCACTGAATCACGCGAGATTCCATGATTGGATCCATTTTTTCGCTGAAACTAAGTAATAATAGTTATCAAAACACCATAACATATTAAATAGCAATAACTATATATATTGTTCATTTGTCAAAACGTAAACATTAAATTTTTATACATAATGGATTAAAAAAGTCAAAAAAGAAAATGTTTACTTACATTCGGTATTATTACGCCAATACTCGCACGTACTACAATAGTAGAAGACGAACTTTGACACGTAATTACAAGAAAGTGCGCTTACGCTGCAAGTGGGCGCCGTACTAATCCGTTCCGCGATTTTGTCGACGAGGCTTATCTAGGAGCGCAGGGGGTCAGGTGTGAGAATGAATGAATGGCGCTAAAATAAGTAAGTGCATTCTACTATAGTAGAGCGCGCGTGCACTCTAGTGTTATAGCATTTCACCGGTCATAGTACGTCATACTAACATAACACCCAATACTTATGTATACTACTACTACTACTACTTACAAAAAAAATTTCTCAATACAAATCCCATACATTTGCCTACGGCCGAACAAAACGACGGAGCAAGCGCACTTGCACTTGCACTTGCGACGTCATAGTGAGGGAGATGCGAGGCCGAAGGCCGAGCTTCACTATCACTTTGATGGTTAAGGATAAATTTAATGACGGGGCAAGTGCTGTGATGTCAAACCGAGGCCGAAGGCCCAGCTTCACCATAACTTTGCCCATGAGACCTATGGATATTTTTTCATGTATCGGAGCTCTCCCCCCCCCTTCATTAAACCCCCCTCGCGGGCCCCTTGGGCCCGCGCACAGAGCACCTCTAGAAAATTATGGCTTTCATACAAAAAAAATGTCTCAATACAAATCCCATACATTTGCCTATGGCCGAACAAAACGACGGAGTAAATGCTGCAACACTTGCGACGTCAAAGTGAGGGAGATGCGAGGCCAAAGGCCGAGCATCACCATCACTTTGATGATTCAGGATGAATTTAATGACGGAGCAAGTGCTGTGGTGTAAATTCGAGGAAGAAGCGAGGCCGAAGGCCGATCTTCACCATCACTTTGCCCATGAGACCTATGTTTTTTTTTTCATATATCGGAGCTCCCCCCCCCCCCATCATGAAACCCCCCTCGCGGGCCCCTTGGAGCCCGCGCACAGAGCACCACTAGTCAGCTATTGAAACCTCAAAATAGAATGCCAATTTTGGTCACCCAGCCGAGGGCTAAAAAAGGAAAAAATACAGGTAAATTAACTTTACATGTCTATAACATGAGTTTTGGCAGACTTATATCGTGTATAAAATTCGATACGTGTTCAGTTAACTTTATATTTGTTTCGAAAGAAATTCGTAATAATGAAAATTGCAATTTTTCGGTCAAGGTGCATTACAAAAAGCAACGTGTGGCTCATTTCTAAATGATACTCGTAGTATAGTTTTTATTCGTCTTGACATTAACAAGCAACATTATTCAAACATGTTCTCGTTTAAATCAAATAAAGATACGAAATAAAACAGTCCCACCGTGGGCGTATCATAAACCGTATTGAATGGACGGCATGTGGGATTCAACATAGACTTAGAAACGTATTATTTTGTAACGTGCTTTGTTTCTGTGTTTGTTGTTATGGTAAAATGTATTTTATTCTTATTCTTGACGATGGCAATCCTTGTAACATAGAACTAGTTTTTGAGAAAACATAATAAAAACACAACACATTTTGATAATTTTCCAAATATTATTATGTTCTATGTGATGTTGAAGATATATAAGAGCAGCACTGTTTTTTATAATAGTTAAAAAAAGCTCTCTATGTTAAGGTGAAAGTATTTTATACGATGCATGAGAAGAACTTTTCCGGTTTCTAAATCAGTTAATTCTCCCATCAACAAAATTTCTTCGCGTTGTCATTGGAGGCTGTTTAATTTTTAGCCAACAACAGCGAGAAGAAATTGATAACAAATCAATTATACAGATTTTATTCTAGAATTGAGGGAAGTTTTTTAAAAAATACCTGTTTACTATATTGATATTATATAATTTTACAAAACCGAGTTCGTAAGTATATCTTATTTGACTGTTTAGTGTTTAGGTAGAGTGAAACATTCTTCATTAAGTTCTATGGTTATCTCGTGTATATGTTTCTTTTGTCCGGTTAAATATAGAACAAAACGGTGTATATGTAACGAATGACGCAGCGTGCTTGTTTCTGAGTAAAAACTAATATAAAATAATAAATAATCTCATGAACGCATGAGAATTTCCTACATAATGAAATACATACTCGAAATAAATATTTTACGTTTAGCAGTCAAGTGATTAAAAAGATTCGATTACTTATAAATGATTTGACTCAATTAACTCATCTTCGAGAATGTTTATAGAACATAAAAGTCGTACCAGAGATTTCGATATTAAGGTATTATTATTAAATATAAAAATAAATTCATTATGCATTTAAGTCAGTTTTTTGTTTGTTATTAGTCGTAAAGAGAAGAAGATATACCATTTATAATACAGGTAGTTATATGAATATTCTAATCTAAATATATAAAACTCATAGGAGACTGACAGACATACTGATCTATCAAATTACAGCCCAAGCCACTGGACGAATCGAGCTGAAATTTGGCATGCAGGTAGATGTTGTGACGTAGGCAATCGCTATGAAAGGATTTTTGGAAATGCCACTTCTAAAGAATGCAAGTAATACTTCTTAATGCGAGTGAAGCCGTGAGCACCCACTAGTAATCTAATATATGCTATTGAATATATGAATTGTACATAGAATTTAATTCATATTTTCAATAGCACGCAACGTGTAAAAACTAAATAAATAAATAAATAAATATTCCGGGACATTGCACACAGCGCCATCTAGCCCCACACTAAGCAAACGCTTGTGTCGTGGGTACTAGATAACGGATATAATACTTATATACTTTTCTTTTGTAAATACATACTTGTTATACATAGAAACGACCGGACTCAACACAAGTAATTATAAATTTTTAAAGTAAGTACATAAATACAATAAATGAAATATTTGTTTATTGATGTTTTGTTCTATAATTTTAAGGCTGGGTGTTTCAACCGTCGCGTGCCAACGTCTATTTATTCACATTAATGTGTCAATTATTTGTTATTAAGCACCTGCCTACTTAATTTGACCAAAGTGGTGCTTAGCCTACAGTCTACACTCGGGGCTATAATTAAAAATGCAAGTGAGCGGAAATAGGCTGCAGTTATAAAGGCTAAAACTCCTTTTCTTTTTTAACAAATTTAAGATTGTAAGAACTAGTACAATGTTAGAACCAATCCTTGATTAGTGACTTTATTTCGTCAAAACAAAACTCTTGAATATTTATTTTATTTTACCCAAAAAAGCGTTGCTTGGTTGCGACGTGAAAACGAACAGATGTTAAAAACCTGCCAACCAATATACTGACTCAATTTTCGATAACGGTATGGCATTTATGGAGGCAATATTTTACGTTCATAAATATTATGACTAACTTCGTAGCCAATATTCAAAGTAATTCAAACGTACCGTTTACTTACGTAACCCTTAGCCGTAGACTTTAGCAACGTCAAGTGAGAGCTACGGCGTAGCACTGCTACGTCAAAGCGAGGGCGCTACGAGCTACGAATAAGTTAAGCAATTACTTAATCATAGTCGACTTTGTGTAGAATAAGGTTATGGATAAATTACAGTTGAGTGAACGGATTTGTTGTGGTTTTGGCAGTTTATAGAATTTAACAGTTAAATATAAAGTTATTACTACTTATTATATAAAGTTATCACCATTATTTGTCATTGTTATAGCATTAACTTACGTAGTTTACTTATATAAAAATAGTAGCTTATTTCGTAAATGTTTTGTGTAATATGTATGTATTTATTTATGTATATTTTGAGTATGTTTTGGTCTTTTAACTAATGTATGTATCTAATTATATTTTTAGTACACCGCCTGTTTATAATTCTTAGGAATGTCCATCCAAAAGGTTGCCTGGAAGAAATCGCCTAAGGCGATAAGGCCGCCCAATGTAAAGCCCTTTAATATATTTAAGCTTATTTCCTGTTTTTTTATTTCTATGTTTTATGGTGTACATTAAATATATATTCTATTCTATTATTTTTACATTTGCTAGGGCTTACTGGCACATACTTTATTGCCACGATATGCTTGAATCATAGATTATTTTAAAGCGTCTTTCTTCACTATACCTATATACACAGTATTTAAACAAATAAACAGTTTTATCATCTGCTCCATACAAAATGAAGGAAACAAATTGAATAGAGAAAGGATTTTTTTTAAAGACAGAAAGCAAAATTTCTTATTCAATGTTCTCTTTAGTCTTACCTATATATTACCGAAAAAATAAATTGCGTAATTTACTTTTAGTAAGTTGTAGTTATAGTACTTGTGCTAATTTAGTTAGGTTTCAGGTTGTTTAGTATTTTATTATTTAACTATATTTTACAGTCATACTTACATATGTACGACTCCGAAGTACTATAATATATTATGTTTATAATATGCATATATACGTAACTTAATATCATTATAATTTAATTCATTTATTCAGGCACTTATGGGTATGTCTATACTGTTTCAGCTGGGCAATTCATATATTAACTAAACGGTTTTCACTCACGTGTAAATCGCGTAAGTTGTTTACGCGTTTCGGATGTTATGACATCCATCTTCAGAACGTATGTTCTGGGACCGCGGCAGCACGCAGACTGCGCGCCGCCGCGCGAGCGGCCCGCCGGGACACGGGCGCGGGGGCCTGGGGTGGTGGGGGTGGAGGCGAGGCGATGTTACTACTCCCGGCCGCTTCGTCCTCGGGTCGCTCCACTGCTTCATCAGGGACAGCAACATCGACCGATGTACCAGCGCATACAAAACTGACCGTATCTTGATCCAAAGTTTCAATGATCCTTCTCTTTGTCATCGTATTAAGAGATATATATAACTTACGCGATTTACACGTGAGTGAAAACCGTTTAGGCAATTCATGCAAGAACGTAGAAATTATTAACTTACTATAGCTATAAAACCGCTAAACGACGTATATGTCATCAGTATTGATGCGCACTTGTTTACTGTCTATTCCTAATTCCAGACACTATCAGTGATCTCACTATAAAAGTGTTTCGACTAATGGATGTTGAAGATAATTGCGCGATAAATTGTTGGGTTTTACGACGAATAAGCAAGGCGGTACTTAAGGCTCGAACAATTTACAAGTATGTGCTTGTGTGAGTGACAACACATGCGACGACGTTCTTGTTGTTTACCGGCGACCGGACCGCAGCGGTCAATTATATCATACTACCGCCAATTTGGCTAGCCGTGTCTTTGTATAACGAAATACAGTTTCAATAAATGTAACGCAAATTCTAAAATAAGCTTACATAAATCTGTAATAAATCCCTTTCAAATAATTAGAACACTGTAACCACCACTTTAAACACAATTTGTTATATATACCTAGCTATAAATTCTTGATGAGTGTTATAACTTGAAGAATATATTAATATCATTGCAATGTACTCCTAGGATTAAAATGTACACTGGCATTGTACATTTAGCTTAAGTTTATGTAAAAAAAGATATTTAGAAATTGAATTGAAAATTTACAAGTATCATTTTACCGTTCGTTACTTATAACGAAAACATTCAGCCGACTTGAGCTTGTTTACTGAAGTCGTTTACAACTAACAGATACTTTAAAAGCTACACAGTTAACTAGGATTTGTAAATGAGAAAATTTAAATTAATATATTTTCATGTCATTCTAAAAAATCCTTTTATGATTATTTAGAGAAGAAATTTATTATTTTCTTTTTTTGGCACTTTTTTTAATACTAAGCTTAGCTTTTCATTATGTCTACACACGGAGCAATTTTTAAACTCACCGTCAGTTTAAAATGTTAATCAAAAATCCCGTTATAGAGAGCGGAAGTTTAATATACTTGGTATCAAGTATAAAGTTAACAAGCTACGTAGCCAAGTTTGTGAGTGTACTTAATAAAGTTTCTTTAGAATCGACTCTTTATTGTTCTTACTTAACGCGTTTTAAAACAAATATGTGAACACTTCTTTATACCTACCAGCAATCATTATAAATAACTTTTGAAATTCACGGATGTAACCAATTCTAGGATGTGAGTAGACAAGTTTCTTGGAAAATATGTTGAAATCGGCATGTTATAATGTTCATATCATTTCTAGAATCCTCTATTTTGGTAAAGTAAAAATAGGTTGCCATGTTCTATTTGAATATAATCATTCTACGTAGGACGAACAAAGAAAGAGCTTACTTTTATGTGAAAGGAAACATATCTTATATTCTCAACATAAGTAATGAAATTCTTAATTCGCTTGTTTTAGTGTTAAATGTCACAATGTGCTTGATTATTTTCTAAAATAAATCTTGAAATGATAAAATATACTAACATAACTTATTCAATTATTTATACGTAATAAGTCAATGGCATTAAATAATTAATTAAAGTTGGCATCAGGCCAACTTTAATTAATTATTTAACATTTAAAAATTAGAAAGCATCAGGAATACTGAAAATCGGGATGTAAATGCCTTTTAACCTAGAGACGACCTTGAGTTAAAAATGACGCCATTCAATCGTTCGTGCTCTAATTTAAACAGACATTAATAGGGCTTTAACGACTCAGCTATGTTTTCGTATCAAGATAACGATGTTTTATTTTTGTTTCTATTTACAAGTAACATGAGAACAACATCTTCAAAATTTTGATAATAATTTGAATCTTTACTTACAAAATTGTTTAGAAAATTAATAAACATATTTTTGAATACACTAATGGACGCCCTTGGCCGCTCGCATTATTTCTGGATAAAGAAAAAAAAAGTATGGAGTATAAATGGAAAAGTATCCTATGACACTCCTAAGACTTCATACTACCTTAGTGAGCGTTTAAATAAACAGATAAACAGAGACACAGAGAAACGGCTAAACACAAAAAATTGGTTGGTTTTCAAATTATTGAAACTACTGAGTGTTTTAGCATTGATTTAAAGTATTTGACCTTCTTTAGCTTTATTAAATGTATAGATTTGAAGGACAGAAAACTCAAAATAAAGATATATATGTCAGTCAGTACCTTGTACCGACATCACGCATACAATTTGGTCAAATTTAAAAAACATCTTCTTACTTTGGCATTCTAACTATTTTTGTAGTCTTTAATCGATGATAGCCGGAATCAGTTAGCGCATATTTAGTGGTTATTGAAGTGTGGTGAAAGACATCAAGGCGAGACATAAACTTGTTTATTACGATTAGTGTGAATTCATGGGCCATGATATAACGTTAAGCAGAGCTAATTGATGTTTTTACAAGCTTGTCATTCACCGTTTTAAGTAAATACTAACCAAATTCGATAAGTAATTATTGATAAAGATTCTTTGTCTTTAGGTTTTATGACTAAAGTTTAAATATCATTAAGTATAAACTGAAGCTCAGTTTATTTTTTCATTCTAACTTTAATAAGATGGTGTTTTTTTAATCACTCCTTAAATAAAGACAGTTCGGGTTTTTAGGTAGAAAGACATAAATAAGCTTTTTCTTCGTAGAATTACTAAGCTTAGTGTATTTTCTTTAAATCTATAACAGAACACGTTTCAGCAGTTTTTAGAATTTTTTGACTATCTGTTTGTCTGCTTATTTAAACGCTCATTATTTTTGGAATGTATGTGGTATGAGGTCTTAGAAGTGTCATAGGTTACTTTTTATCTCAAAATAATGCGAGGGAAGCCGCGGGCGTTCACTAGTCTGAAATACTCGGTGTTTTGAAACTTAAAGTTAAAATATAGTAATTACAATCCTAGCACAAATATAGACCTTTTCCTTTGGTATTGTTTCCATCCTACTAAGTATTGGATCTGCTGAGATACCAAATATACCAAGTATGAAAAACTGCATACTGACTCATTAAATCACAGACTATAATAATATGTAATGCAAACAACATATAAAAAAGAACAAGAAAAATTTATTATATTTACTACGCAATAGAATAATATGAAAAAACTTTTATTATGTTAAGATATTGAATCAGGTGTTACTTTGCGGAAATCCATTGGTTTCTTTTCATTCATGAAAAGAAGCCCACATAGCGACACTGTGGCTGCAGGTAAATGAATATATCTAATAATCGAAACTGCTGGAACACCGCTTGGCGCTTGGCAACAGATTTTACACTTGTATCTGATTGTTATAGATTATCTTTGAGTCGTATTTCCTCATGACTGAGGGTCGTGACTCCCCCGCAGAATTAACTCGTTGGGGGAGTTCTCTTGTGCAGATACATCGCGGTGGGCGCCCAGATCCTTCCACGAAAGACACATGGCCTCTGATATTGTGGTCCTCAAACATGTCAATAAATCGGTTTCCTCACAATGTTTTCCTTCACCGCTAAGCGAGTGCACATCCACACATAACTTGAAAATACAAGTCATTGGTGTTCGGATTCAAAACTGGGTGCGTCAGGATGAAAAGCAGACACTGAAACCGCCGAGCCACACTCACTTATCTTTATTATGATTAGAGAAAATCAAAAGCACTTATTCAAGAATACTTATTCAACTGGCGTCGACTTGTACAAGATTATCACAACCGTGTCTCGAATGAATCGACTAATCACGTTTGCGTGCGATATATGTACTTATATATATTGCGTTAAATCCTCAAGATTAATTTTGCGCGTGGATGAAATTTTAACTAGAAATGCAATACGTGCCACTGCGTCTAAGCAACAAATTAACGTTACTAGCCGCACCTACAGTGTGGATCTAGTGGGATTGTTTTGCCCCTATTTCATCTTCCTTTTCGGTGTGATTAGTTAAGTTTCTTTAATGAAAACTATGTTGATAAAGTTTTGACGCGCGGAGGCAGCTCAGCACTATCGGCAAAATATCTGAAAAAATAAGTGTCTTTAGGTAATAAGTAAGTAATCTCATAGTAATAAAACAAAGAACTGTGTACGTCTGTATACTATGGTAATATCCTCCGATAGTGCTGCCCCCGCGCGTGGTTATCTAGCGCGGGCTATGGCACATAAAACGTAAATCGAGCTGTAGAAATTCTTCATCGACACTCACATCGTTCGAGTTTACGACTCCCGACGTGAGTTCCCTACATTAACCCGTTGCTATGGTGACGCGCGGCATACTGCCCAGTGATTGGTGTTGTAAAACTCATTTTAGAGTTTGTAAAATTATCATAACTTATAACTTGCACTTGTGATAATTTTCTTACCTGTGAAAACTGAGGCTTCTTTCGTTTTGTTATGTTACCGTATACTATCACAAACCACAAATTACGTAGATCCGTTGCAGCGCGAAAGAGGAACACAGACCAATAAAATACACTTTCGCTTTTACATTATAACGGGATAAGTTTTCTTATTATTGTTTAATATTTCGTACATTGAAGGTGATTCTCAAGGTAAATGTGTTGTCCAAACATGAGTCACTGTGTTCCACGGCACCGGAACGATTGCTATTAAAGTGAAGCACATTAACACAGTTACGTCACGAGGCACCGTGTGGCACGGCTACAACAAGCGAATCAGGTTTATTCTAAACACTTGATTCATGTAACGTGCTTTATATAACCTTATTTTTACTAAGCATGTATACCACCTAACATATAACGATACCTTTATATGTATTTAACTTTATTTCTAACTAGCTGTGCGTGCGACTTCGTCCGCGTGGAATAATTATTTTGGGCATTAATTCTTTGAATTTTGAACCGTTTACGCAGCGACGAAATCCTTAAAAAAATAATAATGTTCCCCGTTTTTTCCACATTTTCCATTGTTTTTTCGCTCCTATTCGTTGCAGCGTGATGTAATATAGCCTAAAGCCTTCCTCGATAAATGGTCTATTCAACACAAAAAGATTTTTTCAATTCGCACCAGCAGTTCTTGAGATTAGCGCGTTCAAACAAACAAACTCTTCAGCTTTATAATATTATAATATATAGGTATATAGATGTAAAACATGAAAAAAAGTTTTCTCGTTTACTAACAGTTAGTAAACGTACCAAATGCTTCTTAGTTAAGTACTAAGAAGCATTTGGTACGTTCAGAAACAGCAACTTGTACAAATTATATATCAATACTAGATACGAGTATGTAGTTCTGCCTGTCGGATATTTTTACATCATAACAATGTGACTTATGATAATAATAGTTTTTATTTGCACCTAGAAAAGTTGACCTACTGTATTAATCTTATGTTGTTTAGAATGCCAAAAAGTTAATATCCTCACTTCATTATCTAACGACAAGAATTAATATATATTTTTTTCTTGTTGACAGATGGATTGGAGTGGCCAATGTCCTGTCCCATCGCGCTTGCAATGTTAACATGCTGTCACCATACAACGCCAGCCGGGAGGAAGTGGCGCCTCCATTAGACTCCAAGAATGATGGGTCTGCTATGACCTTCAATGAGTCATCCTACATGGGCGGAGGTGTCTGGATTCTCACGAAAACCCTGACCGGCGAGTCTGTGGAAGTCCTCGACGAGCCAGCAGTCAACAAAACTATAGACATCATCGACGTTGAAGTCGTACAATATGCTTTCATCATCCTCTACGGCATCATCTTCGTGCTCGGAGTGTTCGGCAACGTGCTCGTTTGTTTCGTCGTGTTCAGGAATCGAGCGATGCAAACTGTCACCAATCTCTTCATAACAAACCTGGCTCTATCGGACATCCTGCTATGCATATTCGCAGTGCCGCTCACCCCCATGTACACGTTCCTGGGGCGGTGGGTGTTCGGGCGCGCGCTGTGCCACCTCATGCCCTACGCGCAGGGCACGAGCGTCTACATATCCACACTCACGCTCACATCTATAGCTATAGACAGATTTTTCGTCATAATATACCCCTTCCACCCGAGAATGAAACTCAACACTTGCATCTGCATAATCGTGTTTATATGGGTGTTCTCGTTAGTAGTTACGTGCCCCTACGGACTGTTCATGGGCATTCAGATAACGAACAACAAGACTTACTATTGTGAAGAGAGCTGGCCCTCGGACAGGTCGAGGCGGATCTTCGGGGTTTGCACGACAGTTCTACAATTCTTAATACCTTTTTTAGTCATAGCCGTATGTTATACATGCGTTAGTATAAGATTGAAAGACCGAGCGCGGTCGAAACCTGGTGCTAAGAATACGAGAAGAGAGGAAGCAGATAGAGATAGAAAAAGAAGAACGAACAGAATGCTCATTTCCATGGTGGCGATATTCGGCATCTCGTGGCTTCCTTTGAACATCTACAATATATCGAATGATTTCTACGCGCAGATGACAGAGTGGAACTACTACTTCGTGTCATTTTTCTTGGCGCATTCGATGGCTATGGCGTCTACGTGTTACAATCCATTTCTATACGCGTGGCTGAATGAGAACTTTAGGAAAGAGTTTAAGCAGGTTCTGCCATTTTTCGAATCGACCGGAGGTGTGAGAAATAGCTATCACTCCGGGCGGATGCCCACGCACAAGGCGGATAAAAATATATGTAACGGGAATGAAACGATACAGGAAACTCTGGTCGGTTCATCATTCAACCGAGGCCCGTCGATAAAACACAGAGTACTGGAGGGGAACGGCAGGAGAGACAACGGTGTGGAGGTCGAGAGTATACTGTTGGAGGATAAAACGATCTCAGCCACTTATCACACTAAAAGTGAAAACGTAAATCTGCAGTTGATCGATGAAGAATCTCAGCTAAGCGAAACCAAAGAAAAACCATCGATTTAATTGTGAGTATCAAAGAAATATTGTCTTATGAAAAAAAAAATGATTTTGATTAAATGTAAATTCAACCATTTCAAGGATGAATCTACATTTAATAATAATTAAAGTAATGATCTCGCGCAAATTTAGTAAATTACCTCTAAAGATTCAGTATCTATTTTCCTAATGTTTTGTCTAGTAATATTAGTAAATATTGGGAAAAGTCTTAGTGAATTTTGTTCTCGTATTGAAAGACAAGACTTTTTATGTTAAAGCTCGCTGTTTGCAGAATTGTCTAAGTTTTATGCAAACACTTCCTGCGAGCGACGCAGACTCGGTTCAACTTCCTGAAACCGATTTTTGAATAAGAAGCTTAACTTTGCATATATGTATTTTAACATACAATAGCGGGATAATAGAAATGATCAATATAACCTAACTAACATCTGTATTAAACATTAGTTTGAAGCAGTGACACCATAACTGTACTTACAATAATGTCTAATTACAATATATATACATAATAATGTAGAATACAATATTATTAGCTATTGAAATAAATATATTTATATATATATTTACATACAATACACTGACTTAAGCTAAATATCCCAAACTTGAGTATAACTAAACTACCAATTTAAACAATAAAACGAAAATTCATTTTTGACGATACCTATTAAAAATCATAAATGCATAAAAGATTATGTATTGTATTAACTGTCAACCTTGAGGCTATATACTAGGCTCCGATTACTTTTATTGTCTAGATTATAATACTTAGCTGATTAGGATTTACATTTGTTTTCAGATATCTAGTAGTCATGACCTAGTCATAATAAGACAATGGTTAGGTATAGTACCAGCTAATGATGGTATAACCGTAAGTAATCCGCAAATAATGCAATTACGTACCATTAATATAGATAATTGGTGCAAACGTACTCTTTGTCAGCTGCATTGACACCCTGGTTCGGTTTTGTTCCTAAGTAATCTAAATATATAACTCTACGGTGACTGACTGACTAACTGACTGATATAGTGATCTATGTGCAACCCAAACCACAGGACGGATTGGGCTGAAATTCGGAATGAAGATAGATGTTATGACGTAGGCATCCGCTAAGAAAGATATTTTGAAAATACCACTTTCAAAGGGGTGAAATAAAGGATGCAAGTCTTACTTCTTAATGCGAGCGAAGCTGCGAGCACCCACTAGTGAGGAATATGATTCGACGATAATAAGAGTTTTGTATAGTGATAATTACTCAATAAAAAAATAATTGCTCAATTTTTCATTACAAATATTCTACTAATAAAATAAAATAAAAATTACCTTTATTTCTACTACTCTATAAAATAGATAGGTACATGAATACTTAACTTATACATTTTTAAATGAAGGTTAAACATGTTCCTTATGTTTACAAAGTTTATAAGATATTCTACTAACCTTACCGTAAATGAAAACAATCTAACGTATTTTGAGCCTTAAGAAGATTTGTCAATAAAAAGAAGATTACAACCTGACGGTCGCACCTTGACTAGACCCACCTGTCTTTCCACGCATGACACATGCCCTCGTATGCATCAATGTTCTAGGACTGGGATTGAACCGAGGCACAGAATACAGAGTACAAACCGAGGTTCATCAGATTGATGCCTCCGTTCACAAAACCATAACGAAAAATGTACATAACCTTGATTTAATTTGCTTTTTATTTTCTTTTTCAGATCATCCTTTGAGGACAACGAAATCACAAGAAAAGGTTTTTTTTACCATAAAATGAAGAAATATGTTTATTTTCTTACGAAATGTTTAATGATATAATTTGTATTATTGTGAGATCGCATTGATTTGTTGTTAATAATAAATAAGTTGTTAAACATATTCTGTAGATATGAAATTAATAAAACATAATTGTATAATACCAATATTGTCTAATTAAATTACAATTTATTAATGAAGTAAGTTGTTATTAAAACGCAAGTATCCATAAGGCCTAGATCTTTTTAAGGAATTATATTATTGTATATGCTGATAGCAAATTTAAATAATTAATGTTTATGTTACTCTCTGTACCTAGAGTTAAGATCGATTTAATAATCAGCTAATTAATTTGAGTAGGTTAAAAAACATTTGAGCCCGGTTTCAAACACAACATGTTGATTATAAATTAAATAATGTATGATTCTGCATTGAGATCGAGTTACGGTTTCTGTATATAAATGAGATTTTGAATATTTACTAGTTTGCACTTACTGTAACATATTTATTCCTGGATTCAGAACGGCAAACTGTTTAATTCTCACTTCAAGTGTCAGAATAAGGACTGAATCACATCAAATCAGTTTCTACGCGTTCTAATGTTGCGCTTATGACGGAACTTTACCATTGATAGGATACAAAATGTGGTTTATTATTGACTATGACGCGGTTGCATTTCGTTTTTTTTATATATCTTATTTGCCCTGTAACATGTTGATGTTTGCAACTTAAGTTTTTTGGCACACTCAAATTTTAACTAAGCTACATATTGTCAGAGCCGAGTTATTGTTCCAAACTTCGAATAGGTATGTGTAACTAGAATTAAAATAAGTCTTGTCAAAATAAACTTTTATAAATAGCCCCAGATATAGCAAATTATTTATATTTAAGAATGTAAATAGTATTACATTAAAAGATAAAATATGCGAAGTTTGTAACTTGCTTCTAGAAAGTAGCTAATGTATGTAATAAAAATGTGTTAGTCTATCGTATGCTATAATTTAAAGAATGTTGAAATTCTAATGATTTTAAAAATAAAGAAGAATGATTGACTTCTGTTGTTTTAATGTGTTGTAAGGCTTAGACCTGTGTATGCTTTATTATAACTAAAATTACAATAGAGTCATAATATAGCAAGAAATTATACTTAATAGGAATAAGGAACAGTCACTGATTTTTCTCTCTTCTCTTTTTAGTCGTATCACTGCTGAGGATGGTGACTCCTGATTCTGTCAACTAGGTGTCAACATCTGTTACCTTCAGTTACTTGATGTATTACGTCTTATATTGATATCTCCAGTTCTATGATTACTTGGTCAGACCACCACAAGGGACTCCCACCTCTCGGTCTCTTTAATTCTACTATATCGTCACTATTAGGCTCTATATCTGCTAGTAATGTGGGTAAAATACTGCACGAAAAGAAGAATTATGTATATCAACCAATACAAAACAAAATCTTGTTAATTTTTATAAACGATATTCCAACTCATACATTGACAATAACAATCAACATTGATTCTCAAATATTGATATGATGAGTTGAGTATGGGGTTTTATTCGGTGCCAACCTAGTACGACCATCGCATTGTGATGGCTCAAACCGTAGGTAGTATAATAGTTATTAACCGTAGGTAGCGAATATTGAAGGAGCTATAATAACTACATACCTATATGCATAAACGAATATGGATCAGTAAGTATATACCTACTATAGCCATACATGATCCATCACAGCATCTTGTCGTATAGCACTGCAGTTAGTGACAGACAAATCGCAATAGTAAAGATTCATTTATACGACTTTTATGTTAAATAATAATATTTACACCCCTAAGAGTTGCCAGTGCATTGCTTTTATAGAAACAATTGTGAAACGCCAAATTTTCATATGCTACTGATATAAATATAGTAGCAATTGCAGCCGCGTGTAAGATCATCGCTAGAGGCGCTAGTGTACCGTGAGGTCCAAATGTTCTCAAACTAAGCAGACTTCACCAATTTGCCGCTAGGATCGCTACTGGATCGTAAGGTTTGAAATGTCAAACGGTAGCTCTCATTGGAGCCGCGTGTATTACACTTACAAAAACAATCAGGCGTTAGCGACGCCATTATTGGCGTTATATAAAAATCTATGAAGATGGCAGCTGTCATAATTATCATGCTGTATTTACAAGGCGTGTTTATTAATAAATTACTGCTGCAAATAGACAAGATAATTCTGCCGCCGCTTTAGACTGGGGTGTTTGATGTAGATAGTGGTATCAAAGTCTGAGTTTCGTTTAGGCACCCTACTTCTGCTTCCCTTCTGACTTCCTGGCAGAATTATTTTGTAAGAGAAGTTCTGGGCAGATATATCGTGTTGGGCGCCCAAGTCCTTAATTACCTTTACATGATTCACCTTTATTGTGCACACTTTTATCAATCTTCTGGAGTCACTGAGTAGGCTTGTATCATCATACATATGTATGTGTGTACAATCTTCATCTATACTAATATTATGAAGCTGAAAAGTTTGTTTGTTTGTTTGTTTGAACGCGCTAATCTCAGGAACAACTGGTGCGAATTGAAAAAATATTTTTGTGTTGAATAGACCATTTATCGAGGAAGGCTTTAGGCTATATAACATCACGCTGCAACTAATAGGAGCGAAGAAACAATAGAAAATGTAGAAAAAACGGGGAAAATTATTCATCTTTGAGGGCTTCCGTTGCGTGCGCTGCGAAAACGGTTCAAGATATTAAAAAAACATGTATAAAATAATTATTCCTCTTGAAATAGTCTAACAAAATGTCTGCAACAGTATATGTCTATCTTTTAAGATTAACTCACTAGAACCGTTTTTATGGTAATAACTATTCCATGCAGACGAAGTCGCTGGCACAGCTAGTAAAATATATAAGGCAAATGAACACATTGCCTTATTCTATATAGAACTTGAATAACAGTAAATTACTAGGGCAACATCCTTGTAACGCTTTGAAAAGTGTGAACGTAGATAGAAGGCGTTATCCGTGAGGTTTGGCTACCTAAGTCTAACTAGAAGGTACCTGTTAGGTAGTCGATGAATAAAAGGTTAAAAGGTTATTATAAATAATTTATATTTAACTCTTCAAAAAGGTGGTAGTCTAAATTTACAATTTTAATTAGGTTTCTGCTTTACTTTAAATTTACATGTAGTTTAAAAAAATGATTATAGTATCTATATATGGGCGCCAGTCTTATCTCAAGGCGATAGAGAATGAGTACTCTTTTAATTATACAGTTATCCTCAGGGTCGAGGGAAAAAGCCTACACCAGGGTATCTAGTTGCAACCAGTACCTATGTGTTTTAGTATTCAACAATCACAGAAAAAATATAAATGCACCAGACATTATAGATGTCTGGTGTTACCGGCTTAGTGATGGGGACGGAGTCCGAGTGGAGTCACCCGCCATAGAGGGCTGGGAGAAGCAGCGAGTTCTCCCAACACGGTTGGTGACCTCCGGCGCCCCGCGCCCAAAGCACGATGTAGAAAAGTGAGGTAGGGTGTGATGTGAAGTATGTAGAATGGTGGGCGGCCTAGGCCAGCATCCTTAGACCGTGTAGATGAGTTGGAGAAGGAGAGAGTTTGCGAGAAACTTAAAAAACCCTGTTAACAAACAGTTACTTTTATTATATGTTCCACATTAGAGGGTAGATGGTATCTGCGCGCACCGCACTTAAAGAAAAAAAAAAGTCGTAAAACTTACCCAGAATCTGGGGTTTTTCTCCTTACAGACCAGCGGCTGCGTGCTAGGATGAGGTCCGCAGGCCTCATCGACCAGCACTACCTCCAGCAGACAGCAAATATCAAACAGCCTACGACAAGAAACGTGGAAGATTATTCCCGGTGAACAGGTTCTTTCACTGATCTCTTTTTCTCGAACACTCACCAGCAACGAGGGAGTTCCTATGTACGGAGCGTGGCGAATTGAACGAACTGCTTGTTCCGGGGTCTGGGAGTGGAATCTCCATCTCCCAGACCCGGCCTACATTTTTCTTGCCGTGCGCGTTTCTTTCTGTTGAGTCACCTTTCACGTCTCTCTGACAGATTCAAAAAAATGACAATTCGACACTGACATTGACAGTCGCAACCCAAAGACGCATAGGCATCTTTGTTTTGCGACTGCGCAACGTATCGACATTTAGCCATTTTGGACTAAATGAACGAAAGATAAAAGATAAAGATAAAGAATCTTTATTGATAATGTAAAGTTGTAACATACATAGGTATAGGTATAAGTACTAATATCACAGAATGTGCTACACAAATTACAATATCTCGTCAAATTGAATTTATAACATTTAGTTTTATAAAATTTTAGAAGTTACAATGTCTAGTTTTATTAATAAAATAATGAATTTTTTTGTTATTAAAATCATGTCAAACATAATAATAGGTATGTAATCATACAATATGTCAACTTAAATAAATCTTGGTACTGTCACTTTAGCTGTATAGGGGCTAAAATGACAATTTGGCATCACACTCCTTACCTAGTAGTTAATTACTTAATTTCTAAGCAAGATTACAATCAATTGCTAGTTGACTGTAGTCATTTTCAAAGTATTCTTTAAAACTGTATAGTGTCTGATCTAACAATAATTGTTTGACACTATTGCAAAATTGCTGATCATTATTCAAAGACTGAATGTGTGCGGGGAGTTTATTGAACAGTTTCTTTCCCATTATAGTGGGTAGTTTCTTAGTCATACACAGCCTAGGCACAGTAGGTTTTAGCAATACTCTGTTTATCTTGGATCTATTTGAGTTATAAGTCTTAAGTTTAAACAAATGTGAATTTCTTTTTACAAACTTTACAATCTCTAATATATATTGCGACACTGACGTCAATATCTTCAACTCTTTGAAATGGTTTCTACAAGACTCTCTATATCTACCTCCCATAAGTACCTACTCTTATTGCTCGTTTCTGCATTATTAACACTCTTTCAAAGTCTGTAGCATTGCCCCATATACTTATGCCGTATGAAAGTATAGAGTGTATGTAAGAATAATAAGTTTCCTTTAGGTGCTCTGGGCTTGTTATTGGTTTCAACTGTTTTAATGCATAAACCCCTTTAGCCATTTTTTACAAGTATTATCAATATGTTCTTTCCATGTTAATGAGGGATCTAAATCGAATCCTAATAGCTTTACATGCTTTGCATATACACATTCAGTTCCATTCTCTAATGAAATGAGGGGTTACATCCTGTAAGTGGCTATAAAATACAAAATACAAATACAAAATCTTTTATTGGGCCAAAAACAATATTACATCTAGGTAACTACAATACATTATGTCTTAAAGATACAAAATGTTTTATTACCTGTGTTGTGTTTGCACCTTGCAGTAGGTCTCATAAGAGCCTGAAGCGCAAGTGCATCCACTCCCACGTCATTTTTATTAGGCATTATAATATACAATTGTACATTGTACAGGCAGCCAAAAAGTTTAGAGCCTCTTAAGCACCTACTTATTCATAGATTTGGCACATCTGCTTCTTTCTATTCCACTTTAGTAACTGGAAAACATATCAGCAAATAGCCAGAGCATCAACTGCTATGAGTAATGTTATTTCATATACATACATACATTGACAAAATGAAATATATACGTCACAGATTTAATTTACTCTTTCTAAACCATATGTAGAACCACACTATTTTGTCAACAATAATAGGTAGGTAATGTCGGAAGAATAAGATACAAAATATAATAATAATATAATAAATATTTCAAGACATATCACACAGCGCCATCTAGCCCCATACTAAGCTTACGCTCGTATCATGGGTACTAGATAGCGGATATAATACATGGACTAATCGGTTTTTGGACGACTTACCTATGCAAGCACAATGGATTCTGACAAACATATGTAGGTACATATATTAAAAGAACCTTCTTCGACAATAATACATACCTAAGTAAATCTCACAATGAAGCTATCAGCTATATATTTACTTAACTAATATTTTCAAAGTTTCTAACAAAAATGAAAGTAGATATAAGGTGAGTAATGGAAATGTTGTGTTTCTCAATTACATTACGAACAAACTTAGAAAATATTATGTACTTACTTTTTCTATGACGTGGGATATCTAACCTTGTATTTTCTATAAAGAAAATGTACTCAACTTATACAACGTGTCAAGCGAGAGGAAATAAGGAGACTTCTCAATAAATTAATATTACTCACGCCAAGTACAATAAGCTATTATGTGTGCATAGTGTCATATTAGTTTAAGAATAATTATCTTTATTATTCTTTCATTACCAAAAAAAAACTTTTTGGGATTTGCCATGCACTTTATTCGCATTTCCAGCGTAGGTAGTTTCATCCCAGTCAAATGATTTGAAAATTAATACATCGAGTTAAAGATAGTTAATAGAACCTAGAAAGATAATAATAGTTAGTAGGTAAGTTTGTATGACAGTGGACAACTGGTGTCAGAACTTTCAAACCACCTTAGGGGCATCTGATTAGAATACAATACAAACAAAGATGCCATTTATTGAAAAAAATATAAAAAATCAAGCTCTAATTCAGATCCACGTTGTATTCAATAACTTCCATCGCAGAAAAATTTGTTATTTTCCTGTCAATAAATTAGTTTTAAGTTTGTTCGACAAGTTAGCAACTTTTAAAAATATGCTTTTCTATTTTCTGAGCGAGATTTTTCTTTATAAATGTGCGTGGGTTGAAGTTTTGTAAAAATCTAAATTTTTCTATCGCACAGGTGAATCAATATGTTTGCCGGCGTCAATATAAAATGTTGCACATACTTGAATGAAATAAATTAACAATTGTATACATTCGTGGCTTCTAATCGTGTAATCATCATCATAGGCCTCCTCCCTCTTACGCCAATAATCCCTGTCTTGCGCTGTTCTTGCCCAGATGTTATGTTTTTATTAGGTGGAAGACGTCGGGTCTCGTATTACGAAACTCAAGTGGCGATGGGCTGGACACGTGGCGAGACGTACTGACGGCAGATGGAGCAAAGCAATAACTGAATAGTACCCACGGCTTGGTAAGGAAGACCTCAATTACTTGTAAGGTACATTGTTATATGTACAGTCATTATATTACTAGCAACAATAATTAAACGTATAGAATAGAAGCGGTCAATTTATATGCCCAGCATTATCACTGTAACATTAGTTATACAAAGTCTCTTGGAAAATAAATAAAAATGTTAATTCTGGCATTTTTAGATCCATAATATATTACGAAGTAGCTGGATAATTTCTAGTTTAAAGTTTTCTCCTACCTAGCAGTACTAGCCTGGCAGTATAAATATATATACTTATTTTAACCGTTGGGCTATATGTTACATAAAACACTACATACATTATTATTTTATATTAATAAATAAATAAGGTCCTAGCGCCCATCACGATGATCATGTATCAGCCCAAAAGAACCTCAATGAATTAATTATGTGGAACAGCCAAGTCAGTAACAACAGATACGACACAAAGAGTTGCAGAATATTTCGGATATATTTCAAAAAGATGGTTATGAAAAATACTATATTTTTAGCACTAAAGAGACACACCTGTTGTGACTCACCATATTTTCTCACTATTCTATTCTGTCTAAGAATGCTGGGATTCTTGTATGAATATGCCTGTAATTACTAATAGTGGTTGCGTAATTCAAAGCTCGCTTGCATTTAATATTGATGAGCAGGCTTGCCCGCCCTGGCCGTATGCCCGCTGCGCGTCAGATCAATATTGTATTCTGATTCTAGTTCGATCTATAGGTGTACCTATTATAATAGCAGGCACCTGATAGACCCAAACAGGTAAGTATTCACAGTTCACACATACAATATGAGTACCTATAGTTTTGTTACTATAATGTGATTCTTTAACAGATAATTTCGTACCATATCAGATAACAAATGTATATTCTAATATATTGAAAATATATCGATTTACAATGAAACTAAAGTACAGTTACAGTTTCCAAATATTTAAGTACCTGTGACCCCAGAAACAAAAACTGAAGTTCCATAAAAATGGGTCATTCAGTTCTGAACCGAAAAAGAGATATAGGTATTATTTTTTTGGATAACTCCGGAGTTCCACAAAAATAACACTACAATGAGGCTTTTTCCGGGAGCCAATTAAAAAAAAAATAGTTTGAAATAGGTTCAATAGATGTCGCTGTATACTGTTAATGTACACCTAAGAGCAAGTAAAATTTATGGTTTTTGTTTTTCGGACGACATTGTTTAACTAAATGAACTCTGAACTTGTAGGTTGGTGTAATAAAAACAACTCAATATTTCAGTTTTTCTTTATTTTACTTCGAAAACACAAACACAGACAATATATACACAAAAAAAATGTATACAACACAAACACACATCATGGATGGTGGGATGTCAAAATATATATCATGTCAAAAGAAAAACTTTCCATTTCTTACAAAAAAAATTGTGTAATATTTTCAAAGACATCGTTGTCTAACTTTTATATTAGTATTTTGTAAATTGATTACCAGAATAAATTAATTTTACCAAAAACTTGTCTCACTCATACTGAATATAAATAAAATTGCATTGTAAAGTTTATGTAACGTTCCGTTTCACGTATTATGAAGAACTCGCTTGTGCAGGGGCAACATACAACGCCATCTGTTGAGCATTTTTTACACCATTTTTTATTTTTTAATTCAGCTGTCAGAAAAATCCTGATTGTTGGAGCGTCACATCCCGCTGCCAACATAACGGCGGGACAGGTCGACGTCCAACCAGAGAGGTTCCCGCCAACGCCGATAGGTGGCAGCACGCGCGCCAAGAGAAGCGCGCCAGAACATCGATACCCGGCTATCGCACCGCACGCGCAATCAGTCAATACACATATACATAAATACAGTCCACTCACGCCATACTAAACTCGTGTTATTTATCCAAGGCATCCCAATAGGACCGAGGATTCACGTACAACAATTAATACCTAATTTAATCAATGAAAGATTACGTGGCCTGGGTGATTGATAGCTATTTTTTAATTTATTAAAAATTACTTTATAAACTTTACTTAAGGACAAAATAAGTTATCTGAGACTTCACGATGAAAAATAAGGAATCAATTATTTGTTCGCTTTCATCTTCCTATTTTTAGTGGCTTTGATATTTAGGTACTGAGAACTTTTAGAGTTAAATTGCTCTCGTTACGAATATTTACTTCTGGTATTTTGTTATGATTACAAATTCGACCCCCTCGGGTAAAAGCTATTAGGTTGGTCCATTATTTGCCTATCTGTCTGGTACTCTATTTTTTTAAATTAATTTGGGGTTTATAACCAAGCAATCGAACATAAATGCTTCAGTACCAGTAAATTATTTTAGTTATTACTAGCAACACATTTAAACTAATTTAGGGGCTAAATACATTTATTATGTCTAAACATGTGCCTTGTTCAGTACCCCTACCACCAGTTTGCAAAATACCACAACATTTGTGTACATCAACTAAACTCAATACCATTGGTGATAGGTTAATCGGTATTATGAGTTACCTTACGATGACTCGTTAGATGACAAGTTCGCTCGAATGGTATTTATTGTTGATCATCCCAAATCATTCCCAAGTTCATTCTTAACATTATCTATGAAGAATAGTTTGTCAATGTCAATAATATTACTTTCTCATTCTCACAGTTAATAAAATAAGAGAGACAAACAATATGCCGCTGCTTGAGGTCACTGTCACTACTCAATCATATGATTTTCATTTTTGAGGTTAAAAACCATTAAAACAATGATACAAAATGAAGAAAGAAAGTGTTCGATATTTTAAAGATAACAAAACTATTATCCATTTAATTCCACGTAGTAAGTAGGTAGTTCCCGAAACGATTTTGGATTCATGGAAAGCTATCTACCAAATAATATTAGGTATAGATCGACAGCCTAAGAAAGTATTTGTGTTAAATCTAACGTCGGTGTCCACTCATAGTGCCGATTCGTACAACATAATTTAACGTCGGTGTGCACGTATCTTACCAACGTTTCTAGTTGACGAAAATTTTTGCGTATGAAACTGGTGGTGCCATTGTATCGAATCGAGAGGGGTAATGATGATATACACAAACGTTGTGGTATTTTGCAAACTTGTGTTAGCCCTACAGAGCGCCGCAAGAGATGTCATATGGCGTACGCTGGTTATTGTTCAATAAATGATATAAATGGATTTAACCAATGTTATATATTTGATGTAGGTATTCTTAATGATGGAAACAACAATGATATAAAATTACACAACGTTGACAAACTAGACTTTGTTTTACTTAATTTAATAAAAAAGGGCAGCAAAAAAAAAACCTTGCAATATTATTAGTTGTTATTCATATAATAAGTAATATTATACTCTGCCACTAATGCATGATTGAACTTTACATAACATGTTTCTTTTATTAAAAAACTTAATAATTTCTGGGCACTGATCGTTTTTGAGTTCAAGAGTAGCAACATACATACATACATGTCATTTTATTTAGAACTTAGTGACGATCTTTCTCCAAACATTGAATCCAATAGCAAATAACATAAACTTAAGGGTTGAATATCTTGATCATGGATAAAACCAAAATTGTTATAAATGTGTTATTAGGTATTGTTATAGCTGCTACGATTAGTAATGAGATAAACTAAATGTTTAATACATGTACATAATATGTACACTTGAAACATGAAATAAAATTATGTATCTAGTCCGGCTAGGTTGTTGGTGTTTTTCAGGAAGCCCTTACATTAAATAACCTGCAGCTAGTACGGACATCTTACATTCCTACATACTAAGTATTCAGTCAGGGTAACTGATAACAAAGGCTTTCATCTTAAATATTATATTATCACTCGACAAAATTGTAAAAAAAATAAAGTACATATTAGTAATCTATATAAAGTTGACAAACTCCTAGAAATGGGTAATATAAAATAAACTCGTGTAGAAATAAAACTACCACTATAACTACCACTAGACAGATATAATACCCAACGATACCATGAAATACACATGTCCTTAAAACTATTTTATAATGTAATTATTATTCTTGCTTCAAATCAGTAATTAAATTCTGAAATGGTTTGTAACGTAATTCCAGAGCGTTTCAAACCCTGCCTTCAACATAGCCCATGGATCGTGTTTATTTATTTTCTGTAAAAAAAAAAGTGAAGATTATAGGCCACAGATGCAAGTGAAATCCTATGATAAAAAAAATTGTATTTTGAAGAATATTAGACAAATTTTTTCTTACTCAAAAACCAAACAGAGGAAGTGTTTATGAAACGAGAATAATACATGTACGTCAGAACAATGAGCTGTAGGTACTTATATAATAACTTTAGAAAATATGTATAAATACATATTACACCTACTTTCATAAGTTCTTGATAGTATTCATCCGAGCTCTGTGTTCCTCTATTCTTCCTGTTTCTGTAAAATTCTCCGATCGCTGCCTGTTTAGAAGTTTGGAACAAGGTACCAAGTAAATTAGCAAGAGCCGTGGCCGCAATAGGTATGATAAATATCCAGTACCATTTAGCTCTGCGTAGTTCTTCCAATGTGCAAGTAAATACATTGTATGCAGTTTGAACTGCCTCATTGTTAGATGCAGCGTTTATCGTTTTGAACCCAGTGTATCGTTTCATTATCATCTACAAAAAAACGTCAAACACAGTAACATAATTTAAACTGAAGTTATGTATTTAATTCAGGTCATGTCTTCAAATTAACATAATTTAAACTGAAGTTATGTATTTAATTCAGGTCATGTACATATTCAAATTCCCTTAAATGTTATACAAGGTTAACTCACGCACATCATTAAAACGTGGCTTGAGTAGATATCTTAAAGGAAACTAGCATCGTTCTACGTTTCTTCATTTCGTCGCTGTGCACATGTTCCTGCACAAGTGTACCACACCGTGCGTTCACAAAAGCTACGCACAGCCGTGCCGGTGGAGCCAGAAGCTAAACGAAATGCAAGTTTGGTTCGTACAGAGCACAAAATGTATGTAAACGAATTTACTGCACATTATTTTGGTGGAATCACACCTTTACGTAACTTGGGTTTCGTTTCTCAATTATCCTAAACGAATGATAATGATTTTTTTTTGTCGTTCCACCATTTTTTCCCTCAACATGAGTCAAGGACATTTTCTGGCTGAACATTTGCTAAGGCGTAATGAGATTTTATGATCGGTTTATTAGAAACGTCACATGCAAAATTTGTACTTGTATATGAAAAGTGATTGTAAATGTTGTGAATGAATGTGTTAGTAATAATGTAATGTAATTTGTACTTGTATATGAAAAGTGATTGTAAATGTTGTGAATGAATGTGTTAGTAATAATGTAATGAAATGGTTATAAGAAAGTCTACTAATTTTGAGAATCATAAAAACAAAAATTTCAATGAAGATATATGATGATATGATATAATTAAATGTGAATAATTAAACTCTTGAACGAATTAAAAATAAAGTTCTACGAATATTCATATAAGTACGATACATACACACATTCTATTTTTTTTCTTTCTTATGTGTTTTTTTTCGTTTTTTTTTCATTTTTTTTTTACTTTCTTTATTATATTGTTTTTTTTTATATAAGTACATTTTTTTATTAATTACACATGTACATTTAACAATATAAGGTAAGTGAGACGAGGTATACTTGCTCAGCATGTATTCTCGTTTCATACTTCCCTTGTTACAATTGTATTTTTAACGACTAATCTTATCATATATGACTAATATACATACATAGGTATATATATGTTAGTTCAACTCATGTTGTCTGGACGGGTTAATGACAACATCACCGAAATTTTGTATGGTGCCAATTTGTGCGCCCTTTTGAAAAAGGACGGTGGCATCAGGCCTATAGCGGTCGGGACCACATACCGTCGCCTCGCGGCCAAGGTAGGTTGCAGGAAGGAGGTTGTTCCTTTGAGCAATCTTTTTCAACCACTGCAGCTTGGTTTTGGTTCGCGAGCCGGGTGTGAGGCCGCCGTCCACTCTCTTCGGACTTTTCTTCACCAAAATTGTGGAGATGTGTTGCTGAAGGTGGATGTCAAAAACGCTTTCAATTCGGTAGACAGAGGAGCTTTGTTGACCCAAGTGAAAGACAAAATTCCCGACCTTTATAATTTCCTTTGGCAATGCTACGGTAAGTCATCGAAATTGGTTTACAAAAACTATGTTATGGATTCTTCAGTTGGTTGTCAACAAGGTGACCCTCTTGGACCGGCCATTTTTAGCCTGGCCATACATCCCATAATTCAACGTCTCAAGTCCAAAGTTAATGTTTGGTACTTGGATGACGGAACTTTGGGAGGTGACGTGAACACCGTCCTCGATGATTTCAAAATTTTGGTAGACGAATTTCGTCATGTTGGTCTCGAATTAAATTCAAAAAAGTGCGAACTTTTTGTTTGCGATTCATGTTCGGACAAGGATTCAGTCATATCTAAATTCAATGATTTGGCACCGGGTATTTCTATTCTAGACAAAAGTTCACTTCGCCTTCTTGGTTCACCGATTCTAAATGAGTCGTTTTCTCCTTTCGTAGAGGACAAAATTCAAAATTTCAGGGACACTTCAGGCCGTCTGCTCAAAATTAACGCCCATATGGCTTTTACCATTATCAAATATTGTTTGTTTGTTCCAAATTTCACCTACTATTTACGATGTTGTCCATTGTGGCAACACAATGGGCTCCTTTCGAGCTTAGACAACATCGTAAAGGACACACTAGTTTCGGTTTTGAATGTGGACATGGATGACAGGACATGGTCGCAAGCTTCCTTACCTGTACGGTTAGGAGGTTTGGGTGTCCGCAAAATTTCAAGTGTTGCTTTACCAGCATTTTTGGCTTCTGTCCACGGTACTTACGAATTGGTCCAAAAAATCCTCGCACCCGCTTTAGGCCCGTCTGGCGTAGTTGTAGTTGCGCATACGGACGAAGCTAAAAATGCTTGGCGCCTGGCCTGTCCGAACACCGATTTCCCTACAACACCTCGTTCCCAGAGACTGTGGGATCGGCCGATCAGCGAACTAGCACGGAAATCACTTCTCGATACGTGTACTAGTTTCGCGGATCGCGCCCGTATCCTTGCGGTCAGTGTGTGGGAATCCGGTCTTTGGTTGCAGGCCATGCCTTCTTTTAATACAGGAAACCTTTTAGACCCGACAGCTTTTCGACTCGCGGTTAGTTTGCGTTTGGGTGCGAGGAGCTGTGAGCCGCATCGCTGCCAGTGTGGTACTGATGTCGACCAGCTCGGGCACCACGGCCTCTCATGTTCGAGGAGTGCTGGTAGAATTAGCCGCCACGCTAGTCTGAACGACATCATTCGCCGGGCTTTTTCCACTGCCAATGTTGCAGCTATGCTCGAACCGAGCGGCCTAGCACGTGACGATGGAAAAAGACCTGACGGTATGACTCTTGTGCCCTGGAAGTTGGGTCGGCCCCTTGTGTGGGACGCAACTTGCGTCGACACATTGGCGCCGTCTCATCTGTCTTTGACACGGTGTCGGGCTGGAGCGGCGGCTATTATTGCCGAGCATCACAAGAGACGCAAATATGCTAACCTCGGCCGAGGTTACATATTTGAGCCTTTTGGAGTCGAGACTTTGGGGCCGTGGGGTCCGGGAGCCCATACTATTTTCCAAAACCTCTCGGAGCGCTTGGTTGACGCGACGCATGACCAAAATGCTGGCCTTTTTCTGGCTCAACGTATCAGCATTGCCATCCAGCGTGGTAATGCGGCCAGTATGCTGGGCACGCTGCCCTCTGGTAGTGGGCTGGAGCACTTAGATTATCTTTAGGCTTTTCTAAAGATTTTCTAAGTGCCCCTATTTGTAGTAGTTAGAAGTAGAGTGTTTAGTTTTTCTTTCCTTGTTTTTATATTTTATTATTGTAAATAAAGTTATTTATATATATAGTATATATATTTATATATATATATTTGCTGTAATCTGTGTCTGTCTATTTATTTTTTATATATTCTACAAAACACATTTAAATACATAATTTTCATATTGTAATTAGTAAGTAAAAAATAATGTTAATTAAAAGAAACAGTGTAAAGTTTTGATGGAATGCTAATCAGAGATGCCAAATTTGACTATTTTAACTAGGTACTGACAGTAAATCAGACATGACAGGTTAGGCGGTTTTAGACTGAAAACTTTTGATTGAGGAACGTGCCGAAGTTTAGTTTAAAATGATGGAATGTTTATCAAAATAATTATTTTAAACAAAAGCAAAAACCGGCTTCAACTTTACTGTCACGTTACTGAACAAATCTAAGCCTATAAAAAAAACTACAACATAAATTCATTTGCTAAACAAATCTAAGCCTATCAGAGATAACCGCATCAAAATCGGGCTGATAATTCAGAAGATATAGTGTATACAGCAGCGCCCCCTGGTGAGTTGTCATCGTAATACATAGCTAAAAAGATGCACCAATTAAAACTCAACACATTATAGAAAACTGTATCAAAATCCGACTAGTAGTTTTGAATATATGGGTAAAATTGGTTTGCATAAACTTTATCAATTTGTTGGTTTATTGTTTTTTTCTCAATAAGTATTGAACCGAATGAAAAACAATTTTAATGGGACCATCTCGGAAACTATCCTCATCGAATAAAAAAGAATTTTTGAAATCGGTTGATAAACAACGGAGTAATCGCGTAACATCCCAACAAAAAAAAAACTCTCAGAAGACTTAATAACCTCCTTTTTTTGAAAGTCGGTTAATAACTAAGCAATTGTTATTATTATATTTTTTGCTATTGTATACTACAAGGAGTAAGAGGAACATGGATTACCGTTTCAACTATGCCACTATCCTCTTGAGACAAGTCTTGTTGGCTGCGGCGGCCCAGCAGAGTTGCTAATGCAGCTGCATGTGCAGCTTTATGTATCTGTTCCAACTCTTCAGGATGCAGATGTTCGTTTCGTGTATTCCAGTTTTCGTTCACGAAGGCACTATATTTAGTAACGGCTTCATTGATTACTTTGCCATTGGTTTTTGCGTTCATAGTTTTTATTTCGTTGTATTGGTCGTTGACTACCTGCGTGTGCATTTCATGCAAATTAAAGTCAGGAGATAACATTTTATAAATGTTAAGTTTAATTTTTAGGCAGGTAATAGCAAGGTCTGTAACATTACATAATAATAAATGTATGTTTTGATATTTAACCTGTTGCGAAGCAACAAATCAATTGGCAAAATGTATCGTTGTAGCTGGTAGCCAAGAAGCACTGAATTTACAATGGAAAAAAGAAAAATACTTTTAGTTGCTTTAGTACAAAAAGAGCAGAAATGTTGATATATTCTTACCTCCAAAAGCATGTCTTTGTAATTGTCACTAGCGTAGGATTCAGCGAGGCATTTTCTCAATTCTTTAAAGGCTTGCAGCACCTTCTCGAGCCCCGCTTCATGCTGCCGCTGTAGCTGTGCCGGGAAGGGAGGTGGGTCTGCCAGCACTGAAGGCTGCATGTGATCCCAGTACTTGACGCGCAAATCATCGACCACCCGGTTGTTACTGCGTTCGTTTTGAGCTTTCAACCTATTGTATTCATCGGTCTTCCTCTGTGATAATATATTTTTTAGGCTTAAACTTTTTATTAAAAATGAGCTAAAGCAATCACGACCGGTAGGATTCGAATCTGCGTATATGATCACGAGGTAGAACGTCTAAACCTTTTAGCCACGGTCTACTAACTAATACTTAATACTTTTTATAGTTACTAGTACTGACATAATATTTTTTTTACTGTGAGAGTATTTTTTTCCCCAACATTCTAATCAACACGAAAAAGAAACTCTGTAATTATTACATATTTATTGTAAGGAAAATACAATAATGTACCAAAAAAATATTTTACTGGTTTAGATAAAAACGAGTATAGTTTCAAATTTACCTTCTCAAAACTGTCTCGATCTCCATCTTTCTTGTTTGAGATACGTCTCACGAGGGAATCAAAGGTGTTCAACGCAATAGTTAAAGCACGTCTGTGAATGCCGTCGAGATCATCAGGATGTACGCATATTAAGTCGTCAGCATCCAAATATTGTTTTATGTGGTCTTTGTAAGCATTTTCTGATGCTTCTATGACAGCTTGTCGTTTCTTTGCATTTACTGCTGCGAATTTCTCAGCTAGACTATCAATATCCTGAAACAGTAAATAATATTTATCAATTCCATTAAATTTCAATAAGTTCACATCATAGAAAAATGACATCATGATATCATGACATGAGGTCCTATCAACAGACAGTTGTACTCCACTCCTTATTCATCTATACGGACGAAAACACGGCAACAAACGAACCATAGGCAAAACCAGTGATGATGTTAAGATTGAATGAACGACAAGTTACAATGAAGTGAATGAACTTATGAACCCAAAATAAAGTTTTAACCAATTTTATTTTGGAGCAGTGAGATATTTAACTACAAGGCGCCGGCATCCACTAGTGTTAAATAATTGTGTTAATATGTATGTAAGTAGTAGCATAAAATGTTCTATTCGTGACCAGGCACTATCTTAAATAACATAGTAAAGTGATTTTGTCGAAAATTTTGTATTTTTACTCGAGTAAACTTGGCTCCAGATTATATGTATTTAGCATGTAGTTAACGTTTCGATTCGTTTCTTTAGAGAAGAAATATTGTTCATACTTTGGACAGCTTCTTTTGATATGTTTCGATGATCGACTTTGTGCCCATCAATTTCTTTGCCGAGTAGTTAGCCAGTGCTGTCCTCTTGTATTGTTCGTGTAGATGCTTCACATCATCAACTGAGAGGCTCGGCACATTGGCACCACACTCTCGTTCCATGTTAGCTTCATACTGCTCCCCCAGCTCACGTATGGCAGTGTGAAGATTAGCTTCAGTGGTTACCTAAAAACAATAACATGTTGCTAACAAGTTATATTCAACGTACAAGTGTGACTCAGCGGTATAAACAAACTTTTTTACATAATTATTACAAATCCCACCAAAAACATTCTGTCTCTTTATGTGTCACTAAAAAATATTCTCCAAATATTACGGAAATCAATAAGAATACTTACATGATTGTAAGTTTTAATAATTTGATAGATTCGTTACTCCCAATTCTGAATTCGCGAAAATAAAAAATATTTATAAACTTTTTAGTGAAACATGGTCGGTTTTTTATTTTTTTAAGCTTAGCGAGAGATAAGCTAATTAATTATTGTTTTCTTGTTGCAATCTTGCACGCATCCAATACCGACACAATATGGTGAAATACGAATAACTTCATAAAAACTTGATTTACCTGCATGATACTGTTCGTGGTAGGCATTTGGCCGCTACTGAAGATGGCCATCAATCAATCAAGCAAGGAAATCAATGGCGAGGAGTTGTACAATTTGTTCAAATCGTACAACTCCTCGCCATTGATTTCCTTTTTCCCTATTTCCTTAGGAGCAAGGTTCACTGATTTCAATATCGATTCCACAAGCTCCTTCACATGTTGTTTGAATTCGGCAGATATCTCTGTAAAGTAATAAAAATAAGCTATAATGGTGTGTGTGGTGGTGCTCTTGCTTGATACAAAACAGCTTTTCTAATTTGTATTTATAAATTAATCGATAAATAAAATGTATTTTTTAATAAATGTGTCAAAAACTCGTACTATGAAGCTGTCCCTTAAATCCAGATTTGAATAATTCAAATCCAGGATGTGGCATCAGAAAACAAGAGATCTTTTCAAAAGATGAAGCAATATGTCTCCGCGCTGCTTGCAGCTCTTCTGGCATTTGATTGTGTATCTGCAATAACAGACAGAAAGTATAGTTAGTGCCTGCGATGCATAATAATGCAAATATTATACAAATGGTTTATGGTTTGATGTAACACTCTACACAATAGTACTGTGTGTTTACTGTGTAGTTATTAAACAACTCATATGTAATGTAAAAATGTATATCTATAAAATAGAGATTTTTATGTAAAGTATAATAAATATAACCGATGTTTTTTTACCAAGTCAATGTTTCGAAATATGTATGTACATAATATGTACCTGTAGCTGAGCTTTCAAGTATGTGTCTCCTCCATCAGTCCCAAAATCATATTCATCAGCGTTTTGCCAGTCTCTTATTAGGAATATTAGAGTTTGAAATGCTTTCCCATGACCTTGGTCGTGAATCAGTCGGCCATAGTCACTGAATAGCTGAAAAACATAATATACTAAAATAAACTTGAATATGTACTTATTGTGAATAAATAATATTTAATCATATTAGTTCAATACTTTTATTTGCGCGTCGAGCACAATAGCAGTACAAGTCGTAACCTGTTCAAACCTGAGTTATCTACATTAGCGAAGATTGTCAAATAAGTACATAATATGTAATATTCAATAACATGTCGAACTACAGGGAGCGCCGGATTAGACAGGGACCGGATTATTGGGGGGTCCACTGTATTACTATTATTACATTCTTTTTATAACGTATGATTAGATTTTCCGTCTGTTATTCGAAAATTTAAAAACACTGCCCAAGGAAACCTAAATCTAGATTCAACTCACATGAAGATGTTGCAAGTGAAATTCTTCTATAATCTTGGACAGGTTGTATATCTGCACGGAGCAGATCAGAGTGGAGAGTGCGAAGATGTTGGTGCAGTCTGCCATCGTACTTGAACTATCGAAAGTACCTTGTGTGTCCATCAACAGCACTGCCACCTGTGGGAAAATGTACCGTACAATGATCCGTAGGAAGTCTGCATTGAAACTTAGTAAGGTAATGATTCACATAAAACTGTAGCTCTAAATTGTTGTTGTTTTTGTTAGGTAGTTTATTACTTTTTCGTGTGAGTTATAACTAAACCGTAAAAAGTTAAGTAACACCTAAAAATATTAGTAAAGGTACAAAAAACATTGATCTCGTTCAACAGGACGCCTGAATTCAATATTTTTTCCAAGGAGATTAATTATAAATTAAACTTATGACCTTTTTCGTCGGCGTTATATTACAGATGAATGGCTGAGACCAGATCTGTATCCCCGTTGTGTTCCTTTTGGTCCCAGAGCGCCAGCTGAATCCTTCCAGATTATCGCCAGTAGAAAGCCACGAACCGTTGTCTCGTGCAGATTGCTGAAATCAAAATACTATGTTTATTTTTGTAAGCTTTCGATGTCATTTAGTTAATTGTAGTTATACATTAAGTTCTTTGAGTTCTATAATGCAAGCTTGATATTTGATTGTTTGATAAATCACTCTCAAGAATATTTATTTCGCAGTAAGGACTCACAATGTTTAGGCGACTTTGGTGAACGACGAATTAAATAAAAGTCTATTCGTACCGGTGCCGTGAGGTATCTGAGGAAGAAGTTGAGCAGGAAGGACTTGCCGCCCCTGTAGACGCCGGCCACGCTGACCAGCACCACGGGCAGGTGGCGCGTGTCCTCCCGCAGCAGCACGCCCGCCAGCGCCTGCTCGTCCAGCACGAAGCGCCGCGACTCTGTCACCTGCACGATCTGCACGCCGTACCCATGCGCGTCAGACGCCGCCATCTTGTATCAACCGCACACACACACACACTTGTATCTAACTTCTCACACTCGGCTGAAAATAAAATATTGTCTTGGTAATATTTTACATGAAAAATGTATGGTCTGTACAAATACTGTTCGTCGGAGTATCTAATTACTTTCTAATATCGTTTCTTGTCCTGCGAATAAAACATTTAGTTTACTTGTATATTTTACTAGAGTTTTTAGTTTCGTGGAAAAACAATGTTATTATAGTTATTTTCGTGTATCGTAATAACCGTAAATTTAAGTGAAACAATATAAGATTTGTTTTATTTTTATTTATTTATTTTATATTGTCCGTTACGGGATCCTATACCACCCAAGGTTAAAAGGATCGGCTTCGCATTTCGGCGTAAAAATAACAATTTAAAAAGATACTCTGATTACCTATATGTTAGCATAACAATAATTGTTATCAATGCTAACTACGTTAGATGACACGCAGCGTAAATACAGCAATTCTTCTGTGTGTGACACTGGTAAAAATAATAATTAAATACCTACATTATAATAAAGTTCATTTAATCCTATTAAAATTTATAAAATAAATTCTTCTTAGAATATTTATTAATTCGCGTGAACCTATCGAGACATATTTGCGCTATTTTAGTCCGCGATAACATAAACTCCGCCAAAGTAAACTAACCTCTTTGTTGGGCGTTCTAGGCAGATACGAGTATGTCTGCAGCTTGCACTCGCAACTCAAGGTTTGCAAGTATTTGTGATAACAAAGCCGGCTTATATTATTCGGACCAGAATACATATAGCAAAGGGTTTCAATAGGTAAGATTTAGATACATACCAGAGGGTGACAAGGTCAAGTAATCCAGAAATAAACACAAAATACTGCTAAAATGGGCAAAATATAATTTCGCACGATCACCAAGCGCCAAGTCCCAACAACATAAGAAAAATGAGATGAGACGGGGGCCGGGGCGTCGGTCGTGCGCCAGAGCACACTTCTGTATTCTGAGGGTCATAGATAGACAACGCCTGAATATTTTTTAATGCGTCATTTTTTTTTTCTTTTTGTATGTTTGTCGATCAATCCACCAACATATAGAAGTCGGAGATGTTGTCCAACAAACACTGATCACATCAAAAAATTTGAAATGTAGACTTATAGATAGACGAGTACAATGCCGTCTTTGCTATTTCTATTTTACCATTAAGTAAGCTGTTAAACTAGCAAATTGTATGTATAAATTGTAGTTTTAAGGAATTTATACAAGTATTTTACACAATAAATACTGTTTTCCCTTCAATTACATTATTATATTAGATTAAAAATTACGCTTTCGTACAGTGAACACATACCTCTGTAGTAAGTAATCATATTATCGTTTGATAAATCAAAACGCTTGCAACGTATTCAATATACTATCCCATACATATATACAATCCCGGGATCCTAAATCTCGGGATCCCAGGATCCCGACAGTTTTCTAGCCCCGAAAATCCCGGGAATGTACTTGGCTAATCTCGGGATTTTCGGGATTGCCACAAACAAGTCTAGTTTGTATTCCGTAGTCCGTTGCGCCTTGA
Organism: Macaria liturata; assembly: GCA_964023185.1. Classification (NCBI taxonomy): domain Eukaryota; kingdom Metazoa; phylum Arthropoda; class Insecta; order Lepidoptera; family Geometridae; genus Macaria; species Macaria liturata. The sequence goes on along the minus strand of OZ026825.1, from coordinate 9,777,653 downwards.
AAATAACCTTGCCTAGATTATTTTAATACATTATGACAAAAAGCAACTCGTACAATACGTAGGTACCCACTATTTACTACACAGGTACAGTCCTAATAATATGTTTGTCGTAGAACTTAGAAGGGACTTCCCCACTCGGAATACTTTAATACAATACTCTTAATACCCCAACGAACCAACAGGGGAATCACCCGATCATCTCATATCTTAATAGTCGAGATTACACGGAAGATGAAGCAAGGTCAGGATCACAAACAGATGATGAGCTAAGGTCAGAAACCTCCCAACCCCAATTTTATTGACATTAAAGGAAAAGTTACAGCTGGAAATTAACAAGAGTATGAAATCCCCAGATTCTGAAGTACAAGTACAAAATGAATTGGGGTTGGCAAATAGTATTAGACGTGAAATGAGCCTGTTCGAAAATGGAGGAGTTCGTAGATATCACTTAGAAACAGCATATAAGTATCTATTGTCTATTCCTCCAACCAGCGTAGAAGCTGAACGAGCGTTTTCAGCTGCTGCTTATGTTGGCAATAAACTACGAAGCGGGCTCGGAAGTCAAACATTGGATGCTTTAATATTTCTGCGATTATATTTTCGAAATTCTAAATAGTTATTTTGTGCTGTTTTTTAATTTCTTGCAAAGTATAGTATTTTTTGGTTTGTGTTTTTTCTTTTCTTATTATTATTCTGATTTGTGTTGTGCAAAGACATTACAGACATTTTTTTTTAATTACTTGTGTTTTTTTTATTTTAGCCCAATTAGAAACCACATAGTCTAATCCCGGGATAGGCCCGTGATCCCGGGAAAAGGCTTCAAAAATCCCGTAAGCCCGGGATTGAAAAACATGCTCGGGATTGTATTATCTAGTTATGATAGCGACAGTAACATAACCTACCAGCAAAGTTAGGTACTGTAACGAACCAAAAATGAGCATACCTCTCATTTTCTGCAATCGATTAAATAAAAATATATAAACATAACAAATATGGATATATCTCAAAAATACACATGTAAAAACTAAATACTAATCTATTTTCCCAATATTCGCATTCTACAAAGAAGGTTTTATGCAAAAATTCAACGAAGGAGTTTATGTTAAAATTAACAAAGAAGGTTTTATACCTACATTCGACGAGAGAGGTTTCATCTCAACATTGAAAGAAGGTTGAGGTCAATTGATGTACAAAAAAGGTAGAACTAATTGTTAAACATAAGTTTGGTATTAAATATATCGGCATTAATTATCTTCTATGTTAAAGAAGTCTTGTATGAGTATCATTAGAAGAATTATAGACAATTAGAACTGTTTTTCACATAATAAGATAATCTTTTGAACGGAAATAGCCGTATTTATCCATTTACTCGACGGTTGGTAATATGGAAGACAGTTGTAATCTTGGACGACGCATCGGTTTGAGTAGTAATTGTTAGTCAAAATTGATCTATTATGACATGAGATTTCGTAGGATATTTGTTTCAAGAGTCTTGTAAATAATATTCAGTAATATTAAGTTGGTTGTCAATATTAGATATTGGGTAATTACTTCGGTTACAAATGCATTGCATGATTAAGGACGGATTTGAACGGAAGCGCAATAATGAAGGTTTTTTTGTGTGCGCGAAGGCTTCGGGTTCCGAGAAATATGTTAGCGTGTTGAAAGTCATGTAGGCCAAATTTCCAAGAATAGTCATTAAAAGTCGCATGATATTTAAAGGGTTGCCAGTTGTGGATAGAGGGTACGGTACATTACGAGTACTAACCGGGTTTGGTCGAATTACTTTGTACAAATTGGAAATGTTAGAACATAATTTTTATTAGTAAAACTATTCACAGGAATTTGTGTTATAGTTCATAGTAAGTTATTTATAAACAGAGGTTATTAAATCAAAAATGATATCACATAGTTTGTATGTTTACATTAAAGTAATTACATAATAATATTTTAAATCCAATTACACATAAAGTTATTGAAGTATTTGTTTTGAATTAATTTATAATAATAAAAAAAAAGAGTTTGTTAAAATAAATATCAAAAGGCTAAAAAAAACCATTAGGATTTTATAATAGGAGTTCATAATAAATTATTGTATTAGTTACTTATTTGGAAATCAATGATGATTTATTTAGGTAGATGTACCGAATTTTGGGGAATAGTCACATGGGACCACACCGGAGAGGATTAGGGGAAACGGGATAGGAAGCGAAAGAAAGAGATAGTGAAGCCTTTGTTATACTTTGGCATAAAAGGGGGAAGGGGCGCGAGTTCGCCCTCTTTCATCGCTGGGTCGCCGAGGAGGACGGAAGTGTCCAATCCCTGAGTAAGCAAAATCTCATCTTTCATCCATAACATTTGAGCTACCTTTCCTTGATTAACTTTGGAGTGTTCCTTTGACCTTTAAGCTACAAATTTAGTTTTGAAAGTATGCCAATTTAAGTGCATATACCTGGTATCTTGACGGACTTTTGGCTTGGGTGTTCCGAAGGGGCTGATCCAATCAGTGTTACGATGTGGTCGCCAGAGTTAATTGTCAGTCAAGGTATAAGTTTTCCATTTAACGTTCGGATTTGGGAAGATTGAAGCATATCCTGCTCCTGTCAGGCTCACCAAGTAGTCGCCCAAAGTCGAAGGTAATGGAAAATAGGGTATTTATTTTAAAATTATTAAATTTAAATATTGGTAGCTTTTCCTTTCCTGATAAAATCATTAAGTCACAAATTTAGTTTGAAAGTATGCCAATTTAAGTGCATATACCTGGTATCTTGACGGACATTTGGCTTGGGTGTTCCGAAGGGGCTGATCCAATCAGTGTTACGATGTGGTCGCCAGAGTTAATTGTCAGTCATGGTATAAATATCACATTTGACGTTCGGATTTGGGAAGATTGAAGCATATCCTGCTTCTGTCAGGCTCACCAAGTAGTCGTCCAAAGTCGAAGGCAATGTGATATAAGGTTTAATAATAGATCCAAATTACCCAGTGAACGCGTTAATTTACCCGTAAAATTTAAATCTGGGATCCCGCTTGAGCTAGTAATTGCATGTTGTAATTAGTATTTGAGTGACTAATTACTGCTTTGCTAAAGTAGATTAGATACCTTTAAACTCTCGTGGTTTAAAGCCCTTGATTGTTATTATACCCGGCATTATTCTGGCTGTCCGCTGGATAAATGTTGTATGTCTACCTTCATTTCCTCCCGATTCGGCCGCGACTACCTTTGGCCATGGGTTAGTAGAAACCCTCTCTAATCTGAGTCTGGATTAGGGGAATCTGGGAAAATCATTCCGCATCCTAAATTCCTCCCCCCTAGTTCCACTGGTCGTCCTAGGTTATTCGGCGGCTAGTATCCTGATATATTATTTTGAGTAGGCAGGGATAGGGATAGGAGAAGCTAGGGTTCATTCTGATAAGTAGGTTTAGTTGAGGGATTAGCGTAGGGAGAAACAGGTAAGTAAGAAGTAAGGAATAAATTTAGAGAAGAGATTTGCATTAGATTAGGATGATAGGTTATAGGGAGGTAGATAATTATTTGAAATTTGGTATAAGACGAAAGTTTGTGTATGATTCACGAAGTAGGACGGGGACGTAAAATAGCGCGGAGCTATTAGCGGAATTAATAAAACCAACTGCGTTTAAATTATAGGGCGTTATTTAAGGGTGAACCGAATAATTGAGTTTTGGAAGAAAGTTTGTAATATCAAATAAAACGTAGAAGTTGCGGTAGTTAGGGAACATTCATCTAAAATTGGAAATTATGATTATGAACGGTTACAAGTTCACATTAAATAAATACTCGTCATAATGAATACAAGTCGGATAATTAATTGAAATAAACAGCGGGAGCTGCTATCTGGAACATGTGTTATTTAAACGAAGTTCTTTTATTGCCTATTGAAAACATCATAGCAAATTATCAATTAAAATCTAACCAAAGCTACGCATGCTTAAATGACAGTAATAAAGTTGAGAGACTATTTATTGAATGAATATCAATTCTAGAAATATAAACTATGACTCTTTTAAATACAAAAGTAAGTTATTCTATTTCGCAAGATAGCGCCTGATGGAAATGTTGAAGCGATTTAAATTAAAGTAAACTAAGCTACACTTGCTTAAAGGCAGAAGTTGTGTTGGGAGTATATTTATTGACAAAATAATAAATTTAAAAATATGATAAAATTACTACAGTTGTATATGGTTTATAAATATCATTTTGAAAACAATTACCTTTACAAAATAAATAGGGAATATAACTTAATTGTTTATTTATGAGAATATTACCTTACTTCGTGATATAACACTGAAGACCTTTATAATATAGTTCCTATTTTTGGCTGATTAGATTAATAACTAATTATTTACAGATAAGTTATCTAATCTCGGTCACTTTGTTATACGGTAGAATTCAGAAGTGTTTTCTAGGGTTTCGTACGTTGGCAAAATTATCACCAACCAGGAACCCAGCTGTTGGAAAGTGAATAATAGAGATGACGTAACATTATTGTTGTTTTTCTACTACTTATGAGTAACTACACACTCAGCCAAGATCAGGAATTATTACCTAGAATGTCTAAATGTATTTAACTTTTCTTCGTCATAACTTTGTTAGGATTAATCTGACCTTTATATTTACGATAGTTTTCTTTGAGAAGTAGACTCCATTTGGGTTATACTAGGTTATGGTTCCTTTCTGTTCATCCTTAAAGAGCTAGGGCTACTACGTAAAACCTAGGCGTTCTAACTAACTAGATGATCACATTTCGTAGGGAATCATGTTAAAAGTTCGAGCGAGGTTTTGTTAGGTAGGTCATAATCAAACAAATGAATAAAAATAAAAGTAAATACATTCAGCTAGAAAAAGATTGAGTTATCATTGATAGGAAAGGCCGCTTTTGTCAGGGGTTTAGATCTCGTGGAAATTATATGTTTACCATGGGAAAATGCGTTGGAATGGAGCATTTTCTGTGCTTTTCAGTTAAATTCTTGACTGATTGGTACGCAAAAGCGAGCCTAAATAATAAACATAAATAAAGATAGCAATTAACATTATTAATCTATGAACGAATGAAGGAAATCTCTATATAGTTTTGTTTGACCTCCTTGATAGACAGAGTTTCGTAAGAGAGTTTAAATAATGAGCCTAAATAATAAAAAAAATATATGTAGATAATAATTAACATTATTAATCTATGAACGGATGAAGGAAATCTCTATATAGTTTTGTTGACCTCATTGATAAACAGGGTTTAGTAAAAGAGATTATATAATTAAACATCTATCAGTAGGATTCTATGTTTGTACTAACATGATTTATTATATAAGAGTTCTAAACACTAGATTGTTAGAAATAGGAATTAAGCAATGGGTTTGAGGTAATGAAAGAGTACACGGTAATACACTAGTATAATATCAATTGGAAGAAGTAAGTTGTAAGATTAATTAACAAGAAGACGACAAAATTAGGTCAGCTGTACTAAGACATCACATATACTTATCTAATAGGTTTCGTTAAAGTAGATACAATGATCAGACGTATATCAGCGGTATGCTAGTTATTAATTAGTCATAATTACAATTTATAGTTATAAGTTAGATATAGTTTCAAAAAAAATAGAGATATATAGAGAGATAGGTAGTGGGTTGTTACATTGGGTGGCCGTGACAGGATTTAAAATTTAATTGATTTTAGGATTGTAATTTTAAGTTATAAGTATCTACAAATAGGAATATATTTGACATGATTTTGGCCATCATAAATAGTCAGACCTAGCGGTCTGGCTACATTTGTTGCTGTTTGAAATGGAGGGATAACAGAGAGGGACACGTTTAGAATAAGATATTATATTAGGCTAGTTTAAAACTAAAACGTCTGGGGGCGAGTCGTTAGTTTTCATAGGCTGGTACTTTCTGCTATTGAAGAGTTGGTTTTCCTGAAAAATAAAAATAGTAATGTTAGACATTTGTACAAACTATTGTTGTAAATATAGCCATAATAAATAGAATAAATTAGCACATACGTTGAAGTCTTTTGTAGAAAGTTGTAGGTTGTATATAAATATGTATGTGAATATATATATATAAAAAAAAAAATGTTTCTGAATTTAGTATAATTTAGTAAAAATATTTAAGAATTATTAATATAGAGTAGGATTTAGTCATACTTATAGTCTTTTATATATAAACATTATTTAAATAAATTTAGAAGCAAGTGTAGACTCATATATCACAAAAATTGATAATCCACTATCATATAAATATGTAAGTATGAATATTAAAATTTGGATAAATTTTACCTTTGAATAAACAAGTAACAAATACAAATGGGCTGGGGTCTCCAATTTTCATCAATTCTAAATGTCAGCTTGTGGAATAATTCAGCATCTGAAAAATAAAGTTCATTAAAACATTAATATTTGATGGTATGAAATTAAATAAAATTGGGCACATATGTAATATCTGGTTAAGAAAGGTTGTTTAAGTTAATCATTATAATATGTATCTAAGCTTTTTGTTTTCTTGAATATAATTGTTTCCTTTTTATAATAATTTTAGTTTTACTTTAATATTTTATTCTTTATGTAGTAATCTATTTCTATAAAGTAAAGTATAGATCAAACATAATAGGCTTGAGTAGTTGTTACCTTATTATAAATTCATGTTTAAGATGCTTAGGTGAAAGAAGGAAAAATATAGGGTTTTATCTTTGAACATTGAATTGGTTAAATTAGATTGACATTAAGGGCCACCGTTCACATATTTGAAAACAAATAGTTGGTGTTAATATAGAATTACTTTAGATAGTTTTTGAGCTTGTAACAGTCTAAATGGCGGCCTTATTGCTTAAAGTAAGTTCTGTCAGAATGTAGTTAAGTAGAGAAATTATTCAAAGAAGAATCTGGTTTTATATTTAGAGTTTTGTGGCAATTTGAACGAACAAACAAGTAAACACACAAACAAATAGTTGAGAATAGCATTAGCGGGATTTCAGAATGAGCATTTTTGTGGGACGGATGTCGCGTTGAATTGTAGGACTCGGCTGTTTGTATAGAAAAAGATATAACAAAACCATGTTAGAGGAACTTAGGGCGGTTTTGGGGTTCGTTATGACTTTATTAAAATTATCATATAGTGTACAGAATTCTAAAAAAAAAAATCAAATTAATTTAGTTGGCATTAATTACTTACTTGTGTTGATGGTATTCAAATTAAGGGGTGGGAGTTTGGGATCATCCATTGTGCATTAGTGTTTATTCCTGAAAAAAAAAAGAAAAGGAGAAGGTTTAGTTATTATTTTAGTAGGTTGTATTAATGTAATTTGATGATTATTTTATTATATTCTGGGTAGAGTTTGAATTAGTGGTATATTATAGAACAATAATTATTGGAACAAGATAGGGCAGTCTATATGGGCGTTTCTGAGAGTTTCCATACCAATTATCAATTTCTTCATAGAATAAATGTCAAAATTATACAAATTAAGCTATTAAGAGGAGAATTAGGGTGTAACTAAAATTAAAAGTAAAATATTTTAGGAATATCAGGTAAAAGGGTTAATTATACAACTAGCAAAGGCACAATTTTCATAGTCAAAACCAATATCAAAGTTCTTACAATGAAAGATCAGATAAGATGTTAAAATTAAAGAAAGGTGTCTAGCTCTATTGTTCATTTATGAATAATTACAAAATAGGTAGTGTGATAGTACTTATTTATTTGGGAATATCTTTTGTAACACATTGTACAATAGGCATGAATTAGGTTATTCAGGGACATGAAATTTAAGTTAGACTGGTTACCTTTTGACTGATTTTTATGTCTTTATCTAAGTAAGGGCGTTAATGTTATGTGTCTAAGCATGAAAAAAAAATATAATATTGTTATATCAAGTCGTGCAAGGTCTGGTAATTATCAACACATAAAAAGGATTATAGGGACAATATTGTTAGGAATTTCATTGGGTTTGTTGACATGATTAGAAGTGGGAAGTTTTGTGCAAGACCATAGGGTCACTTTCTTTTTCAAGTATATTATAAAATGGATAGTTTATTGGGTTGATTTCATGTATTAATGTTGAGATTGAATGGGGTTATATTGTTGACATAGTGAGCAATAGATAGGTAATAGAATATGATCTGACACTTATTATCACTGAACATAGTTTGGTTGGGAATTGTATGCTTACCTTTTGAAACCATGGGAGTAGTTTGCTGTAGAATTGTGACGACAAATTTTGTAGGTAAAGTTTATCTACTTTTTGCACTGTTTTGGAGTTTGAAATGGTAGTTGGGCGCAGGTGGCACTAGGTAGTTTTTGTTTGTACACGAAAAGCGTTAGATTATCTATAATTACACTGTATTGTGCTGGAATATACAGAATTAGAGATTTTTTTCATCACAAACATTGCCGGTCGTTCACATAAAATTTGAGAGCAGGCGGAAGTGGCGACATCTTGTGAACTCATCGTTCAACTGGTTGAGTTTAGTGATGGGAACGTTATCTAATTAATCGATAAAAATGGGGCTAGGTGTTTGGATGGATTCGATTATTTTGCAAGAAACAATATATTGTGTATGTTTGAATATTGTATTTTCACGCTTTATAAAAAAAAATATAACAAAATGTCTTAGATAATATTATAATTTACAATTGGTATCTGAGTAGAATTGGATAATTTAGGAATTTCTAATAGCTAGTACTTGGAAGTTAGGGAAAACAAAACATGTCTATAAGATTTATTGCGTTGAGATTTTTGTGCGTAATTAATTAATTGCATTACAATCACATTTTTATTGTATTTACAAGAAGAAGAATAATTATTCAAATGTTAAATTATGTTTTCTTTTTTTTTTGAGATTGATATTTTTGTTAATATTTATATATTTTATTATTCAGAAAAAAAAGAAAAAAAACTAATTCTACATTAAAATAGTGAATAAACATTTACTACAAAGAGACAGTACATCTTTGTAAATTAAAGGATGAAATATAGAATATTAGTTTTGTGTTTTCATTCGATTAAGTTCAAATTGTTGTTTGTTCAATTTTACCACAACACTAAATAATGTTTGACGGGACATGTTGGATATTGAACGTGACGTCGCGAGCTCTGATTGGACGATTGGTCGTTTCATTTCATAGGCGTTTCGTTTTACGCGACTGATAGGAAAATTTAGTTATGAGTAATATATAATAATTTTATTGTGTTGTATGAGTGAAATGTTTGATAAGTTTTATTATTATAAAAAGTCATTAGGAAACTTATTTATTTGATAGTCAAGTCAAAAAATTCTATTGTTATTATAGTATAGTTAACCAACAGTTGGAACCCGCGAAAATTTGAATTAGATTAGTGAACATTTTAGGTGAAAATAAGAGATAAAACCGGTTGCAGATAGAAAACATAGGAAATAAAAGAGGGAGAACTTAGTATATAATAATATATATAATATATTATATAATTTATAATGAATTAGTTCTAGAAAAGATCTTCGAATAGAGATTCCATTTCCGGAGACGTATAATCGGTCTGTAAAGGAAAGGGAATGGTGTAGTCAATTATTAACTGTGTGAGTGCTATTATATATTTTATGTAGCCAGGGACAGGAGAGACTTACCAGAGTAGGCGGGGGTAGATCGGAGATAGTGGGTACAAATGGATGAGCCTGTAATCGAAAGTACACATTATGTATGGGGCTTGAATAATGAGAAAATGGTAGAATGGAGACATAATAATAATACTTAGATGAGTAAATACGTACTGATAAAATTGGGTCATAGGCGCGTCGGGTATCGATAGGAAGAGGGAATGGTGGCAAGGGGGGATTCGCTGAGTTTGTAGGAATCTGGAAAGGGAGAAAAGTAGTAGGTTAAAGTAGAGTCGTTTTCTAAAAGGAGTACATATTTTGCGTCTATACATATACATAAATAGATAAAGGTTTATTACCGGTTCAGTTGTTCGGTGAGTTATAACAATCGTCGAAGGCGGGTATAGTTGCTGTAGGGCCACCAGTGAATGAATGTTCGTTCTGGCGGCTTCTCTTTCTGCTGGGGGCAAGGAAGACAAGCCAGGCAGGCAGACGATCATCCATTCACTGGCTGGAGCGGACGGAATCGGGGGGCTTAGTGGGATAGGATTCTGGAAGGAATTAAAGGGAACAAGATATAAGTACAGAAGTACTTGAGAGAACAAAAAAGAATTCATATAAAAAAAAAAAGGAACTTACCGTATTAGGGTGTGTTGTATCTTGGATTGTACGGATGTGTTCTTTGTATTTTCGTCTTAATTGCGATATAGAAATTGATGTGGGAGAAGTTAAATTATATTTTGTTAATAAATTGTACATAGATTGTTTGCGTAAGTCTTGATTATTGAAATTAGTATCGGAAGGATCGAAAAGAATGGGAAATTGGGCGGTTAAATTAGCTAAAATGGGGTCCATTGTGTTTGATTATTTCTTTAAATGAATTGAATATATTTAATTTATGTGGGCGTGCGCGGAAAACGAGAGAAGAAATAATTTTATAGGCACAGATAACATAATTGTGGGTTTTGCGCGGGAAAATCACTAGAGAGTTTGCATGAAACGCAAACCTTTTTGGGAGCGTATAATAGGTTATTTGAAAACGAAGGAGGTTTCATTGTGCATAAATTGTTAGATAGTTATTACAATAAGCATATGTAGTTATACGCGAAATTAAATTTAGTATGCTTAAAATTAAAAATAGAAAGAGTTAATATTGGTCTTCAACAAACATAGGTTGATATGTTGATTTGTATAGTAGATTAACGGTTGTAAGGAGAGAGTTAGCGTTCTAATAACATCACGCGTTGGTTAAATCGTTATTAGATTATAATTAAAAATCTTATTGTATGAGTTAAATAATGAGTTATAATAGTAAAAACGGTTGTTAGTTGTCATCGGTAGGGATAAGTGATTATTAACTTAAAGTAATTATAAAATGCGGAAATATTAGATATAGCTAGGTATTAGAAATGAAATGAAAGAAAAATGATAAATGAAGTGGCAGATTAGAGGTTTTATAATATTCAACAAATTAGATTCACCTGAGTTGGGTTTTAAAAGTTTTGGTTATGGTTTGGTTTGAGTAAATTTGTTTATGCATTCGTAGGTATCATTTTGTGAGTAATACGAAGTTTATTCAGTAAGAGCAATATTTTTATATGAAGATTAGGAATTGATTAAGCTGCATTAAATTGTGATATCATAAGTTTAATAAATTGCAATCTATCCGAAATCCTTGGGGTTTTTCTTTCCAGTATCACTTGTCAGTATTGGATAGATAGCTAATTTTTGTTAGTACTGCGCATACTCAAACTTTATAGGAAGAGATTTAATTTGAAGAATTAGAAGCAGGAAAAAAAATGCTACCAAAGAGGTTTTACTTTACGTAGGTAAACTTTTCCAGTTATGTTAGGTTAATCAAGAGGTTACACACATAATCTAATTAAATCTTTTTTGATTAGAACATTTTGGCTTAACGCGCGTTTAGGTTTACGAAAATAAATATTGTGTAGTTTTATCCTCGAATGGTAATGTTAATAATAATATTAATAATAATAAAAGATTAATAAAAAAAAAAAAATGAGAAGTTTTAGTTTTCAAATTATCTTTATTTGCATAAATTCTTATTCTAATGTATAATTACAAGTGTATATTATAAAATCCTAGTAGTACATTGCAATCATATGGTGTATTATTTAAGTAGGTATGTTCATAAAAGAATTTATATAAATGTAAATTAAATTTTTCGTATTTATACTATTAGACACTATTGATATATGAGAGTAACTTGATAATTTAGGTGTATGTAAGCCTATTTTAGATTGCATTACATTTGACAACACGGTTATCGTAACAAAAACAGTGGCAAGCCAATTCGGGGGTAGATGACAATTTTAACGCTCCGATTGTCCGGTAAACAACAAGAACGTAGGTAGCATAAAGTGGCACGCACCCGGCCACATTCAAACCGAGACACGTTCGGTCGCGCACGCCGTTTCCACCCGATACCCGCGGTAATACGGACGAGTACGGCGCGCACGACCGCCGCGCTCGGCCCGAGCGCAGCGTAGGTATGACGCGGCCTATTCATCGAGAGCGGGCAAAAGAAAATAGTAGTGAGGTAGTTTGTACCTGTTGTAAGTATCGAAATGTTTTGTATTGTGAATTCTAGATTGACAAATATTTTTAATCAAACTATTTTTGTGCTTTGGAATTTTATGAAGATAAAACAATTCGGATATTTTATAAATGAAAATATCTATTTTAAGCAGGCCTATTCTCAAATGTAATTTGTGAAGTTTAGATCGAAACGGTGTGTTGTAAGAGTATTTATTATTATATTCATGAGGGAAAATAAAAATAATATTAAATGTATTATACGGTAACCATAGGATAGACACCAAAATAGTACAAATAGTAATGATGACAAATAAAAGGATAATAATATAACAGTTATTCATTGAAGTTTAACGAATTAAAATAAGGAGATTGGTTGGTGGTTGTAACTCAATTTTTCAGTCATACGGGCTAGCAGATAGTAAGTATAATTATTCACAATTAGTCTGCAGCTCTTCCGTTATATTGTTTTGGAGTAAGTAAAGCGGAGTAACCTTATGAGGGAATGGGTTAGACTTAGTAATAAATAAAATCAAGTTTAATAAGGACTTTGATGTAATTTAAACAAAGATGCTTATTTAGTTGAAACAGTTGCAGAAGAATATAGGTTGGTTAGGAAAGTTATTAACAATAATTAGGTATGTTGCAATAGAAAAAAAAAATCTGTATTCTAGACATAAAAGTGAGTTACTAATAATAAATATTAATAATAAATAATAATAAATAATAAAAAATAATAATAAATAATAAAAAATAATAATAAATAATAAAAAATAATAATAAATAATAAAAAATAATAATAAATAATAAAAAATAATAATAAATAATAAAAAATAATAATAAATAATAAAAAATAATAATAAATAATAATAAATAATAATAAATAATAATAAATAATAATAAATAATAATAAATAATAATAAATAATAATAAATAATAATAAATAATAATAAATAATAATAAATAATAATAAATAATAATAAATAATAATAAATAATAATAAATAATAATAAATAATAAAAAATAATAAAAAATAATAATAAATAATAAATAATAATAATAAATAATAATAAATAATAATAAATAATAATAAATAATAATAAATAATAATAAATAATAATAAATAATAATAAATAATAATAAATAATAATAAATAATAATAGATAATAATAAATAATAATAAATAATAATAATAAAATAGATTTATATTAAAAAAAAAAAAAAAAAAAAAAAACTCCGCACTGGCGTAGATGTACTTAATATAGACATGGTTTAGGGTAAGATAAATTTTGGTTGAAATTAGCGTTCGTGGTTTTCTGATAAATTAGATTATCAGTTAAAATTTATTTGTTGCGTTTTTCGGTGACGTGGTTTGGGTTTGAATTCATATATGGTCATGTGTTACGGATCCCAGGGGGCGCTGCAATAGACATTTGTAGGTATATAAAACAGTTTCCAATAGATATGGTTCATAAAAAAAAAAAAACAGTGATGTTTTGTATTTAGAATAATTTCATGTACCTATGTGTTTTAAGAATAGAATAGAATAGGTAATAAATATAATAAATAAATAAATAAATAATAAATAAATCATTTATTGACACAAACAACATTTTAAAATATACAATACCTAGTAGCCTATAATATAATATTAGAAAATATGTGTAAAGTACATTTTTATTTGAGCAATGAATAGATCCGAATCCAGAATAGAATAGAATAGAATGCCTTTATTGTCCATAATGTCATAATATATCACAGTTATACATAACCAAGTACCTAATACTTAATTTCAAAACGAGTCTGTTTGAGAACGTCTCTATCTTACTTCTAGGTAGAATCAACTTTACATTTTTAAATATACTATTTGTGCTATATTATTAAATATATATATTAGAGAAGAAGATTTATTGATAGTAATTATCAAGATTAAAACTACAATGTGTTTGAGTTTGTTACCATTGCATAAAGTTAGCCACAGAGTGCGGAACGAGAATTTTAAATTTAAATTTACCGCGCCATCGCGCTTCACAGATAATGTTACATAATTAAGATTGCCATACACATGGTAAAAATTAAAACTAGAATTGGTAGCTTATTCACATTATTTCAGCATTAGGACATATTATTGTAGCGGCTGTAAATGGGCCTTGTTTATATTTGAAGTTTATATAAAGCAACTATTGTCTAAAATTAATAAAATGATGATTGCACACTATTGCGACTGTAGAAAGGCCTTGTCGATTAATGAACCCATTTTATTTATAATGAACCTTGAGAATACCTACGCTAAATGTTTGATGTATAAGTACGCAAATAGTTGAGAGTTTATAGATACTTGCCTATTGAGAGAAGGGAGATGAGAAAGAGATTGTTAGTTAAATTTCATCAGGGGTTTAGAAATGAAAAGAATTTCATTTATTGATCAACTGTATTACATAATACGTGTTAGTTTATTTTATCAGGAGCTGAGACAGAACAAAGAAGAGGATTTTTTATTAGCTTTGATTTTATCAGGCGCCGCAATAGTAAAAAATAAAGGTAAGATAAACTTTTTGGTAAAGGTAAATAAATAGTAGCTTGGTTTTGTCAAATTTAAACTTAATTTTGAACCAAATCTTCTAGTTCGGAAATTAATGGTTCTCGGGTTTGTCAAAGCGTGGAATGAATGACCACGAAAGTAGGTTCTGAATGATGTATCAGTGTGAGTGCAGTGGCGTTTTGACAAAACCAGAATTTCTGATTTCTGAATAGGTCAATTCATTTCCAAAATTGAACTCGTACACTTACAATGGTCTACAAAAAAGGAGAGTGAAGTTAGGTTAGTGTTTTACAGTAGGTTTACTACTTTTTTTTGTAGACTTAACTACACAAGAAGCTACCATAATATGCTAGAATAGGCATCATCGAACACTACACATAACTCCTTGTGATTAATTGGGATATGCTTACGATTTGTACTGTAAGAGGCCTGTTTATTTCTGGCAATCTATTGTTTTGAACCAGAGACACTTAACTAAAGTATTTGAGGGTGGTTCGGTCGATCCCAGGTCAAGCGGATAAATCAGGTTTGGGTTGATGGATCGTCAGAACTATACTGACTAGCGGTTGGTGAATTCACAACTCATTCCTTTGGGTACTTTGGTTATTTCGAGGGGAAAGGACAATTTTGCGTCAATGATTTTCAGGCTATTCTATAGATACGAAACGGGAGCTTATTTTTATTTATTCATTAGGTTTAAATAACACACCACACACTTAGGGCCACACTACATTCTGTAAAGTTTAGATTTGGAAATGAAAAGATTAACGAAGTTTAAATTGGTTCTTTTAAAATTTGAGACGATTCCAAGTGAGGTAATGATATTGTTTTATAGAAGGTAATGGTAATGTTTTTCAAAGGTAACCAGTAAACAGGTAAAACTTATAATAAAATATATTTTATTAAACAAGAAAAGAGTCTTTTATTTCGTCTGTCAACTATTTAGGTTTAGCCGCTATTAAATCCTCTTTTCGGGGGCGAGTGTAACGAACCAAAAATGAGCATACCTCTCATTTTCTGCAATCGATTAAATAAAAATATATAAACATAACAAATATGGATATATCTCAAAAATACACATGTAAAAACTAAATACTAATCTATTTTCCCAATATTCGCATTCTACAAAGAAGGTTTTATGCAAAAATTCAACGAAGGAGTTTATGTTAAAATTAACAAAGAAGGTTTTATACCTACATTCGACGAGAGAGGTTTCATCTCAACATTGAAAGAAGGTTGAGGTCAATTGATGTACAAAAAAGGTAGAACTAATTGTTAAACATAAGTTTGGTATTAAATATATCGGCATTAATTATCTTCTATGTTAAAGAAGTCTTGTATGAGTATCATTAGAAGAATTATAGACAATTAGAACTGTTTTTCACATAATAAGATAATCTTTTGAACGGAAATAGCCGTATTTATCCATTTACTCGACGGTTGGTAATATGGAAGACAGTTGTAATCTTGGACGACGCATCGGTTTGAGTAGTAATTGTTAGTCAAAATTGATCTATTATGACATGAGATTTCGTAGGATATTTGTTTCAAGAGTCTTGTAAATAATATTCAGTAATATTAAGTTGGTTGTCAATATTAGATATTGGGTAATTACTTCGGTTACAAATGCATTGCATGATTAAGGACGGATTTGAACGGAAGCGCAATAATGAAGGTTTTTTTGTGTGCGCGAAGGCTTCGGGTTCCGAGAAATATGTTAGCGTGTTGAAAGTCATGTAGGCCAAATTTCCAAGAATAGTCATTAAAAGTCGCATGATATTTAAAGGGTTGCCAGTTGTGGATAGAGGGTACGGTACATTACGAGTACTAACCGGGTTTGGTCGAATTACTTTGTACAAATTGGAAATGTTAGAACATAATTTTTATTAGTAAAACTATTCACAGGAATTTGTGTTATAGTTCATAGTAAGTTATTTATAAACAGAGGTTATTAAATCAAAAATGATATCACATAGTTTGTATGTTTACATTAAAGTAATTACATAATAATATTTTAAATCCAATTACACATAAAGTTATTGAAGTATTTGTTTTGAATTAATTTATAATAATAAAAAAAAAGAGTTTGTTAAAATAAATATCAAAAGGCTAAAAAAAACCATTAGGATTTTATAATAGGAGTTCATAATAAATTATTGTATTAGTTACTTATTTGGAAATCAATGATGATTTATTTAGGTAGATGTACCGAATTTTGGGGAATAGTCACATGGGACCACACCGGAGAGGATTAGGGGAAACGGGATAGGAAGCGAAAGAAAGAGATAGTGAAGCCTTTGTTATACTTTGGCATAAAAGGGGGAAGGGGCGCGAGTTCGCCCTCTTTCATCGCTGGGTCGCCGAGGAGGACGGAAGTGTCCAATCCCTGAGTAAGCAAAATCTCATCTTTCATCCATAACATTTGAGCTACCTTTCCTTGATTAACTTTGGAGTGTTCCTTTGACCTTTAAGCTACAAATTTAGTTTTGAAAGTATGCCAATTTAAGTGCATATACCTGGTATCTTGACGGACTTTTGGCTTGGGTGTTCCGAAGGGGCTGATCCAATCAGTGTTACGATGTGGTCGCCAGAGTTAATTGTCAGTCAAGGTATAAGTTTTCCATTTAACGTTCGGATTTGGGAAGATTGAAGCATATCCTGCTCCTGTCAGGCTCACCAAGTAGTCGCCCAAAGTCGAAGGTAATGGAAAATAGGGTATTTATTTTAAAATTATTAAATTTAAATATTGGTAGCTTTTCCTTTCCTGATAAAATCATTAAGTCACAAATTTAGTTTGAAAGTATGCCAATTTAAGTGCATATACCTGGTATCTTGACGGACATTTGGCTTGGGTGTTCCGAAGGGGCTGATCCAATCAGTGTTACGATGTGGTCGCCAGAGTTAATTGTCAGTCATGGTATAAATATCACATTTGACGTTCGGATTTGGGAAGATTGAAGCATATCCTGCTTCTGTCAGGCTCACCAAGTAGTCGTCCAAAGTCGAAGGCAATGTGATATAAGGTTTAATAATAGATCCAAATTACCCAGTGAACGCGTTAATTTACCCGTAAAATTTAAATCTGGGATCCCGCTTGAGCTAGTAATTGCATGTTGTAATTAGTATTTGAGTGACTAATTACTGCTTTGCTAAAGTAGATTAGATACCTTTAAACTCTCGTGGTTTAAAGCCCTTGATTGTTATTATACCCGGCATTATTCTGGCTGTCCGCTGGATAAATGTTGTATGTCTACCTTCATTTCCTCCCGATTCGGCCGCGACTACCTTTGGCCATGGGTTAGTAGAAACCCTCTCTAATCTGAGTCTGGATTAGGGGAATCTGGGAAAATCATTCCGCATCCTAAATTCCTCCCCCCTAGTTCCACTGGTCGTCCTAGGTTATTCGGCGGCTAGTATCCTGATATATTATTTTGAGTAGGCAGGGATAGGGATAGGAGAAGCTAGGGTTCATTCTGATAAGTAGGTTTAGTTGAGGGATTAGCGTAGGGAGAAACAGGTAAGTAAGAAGTAAGGAATAAATTTAGAGAAGAGATTTGCATTAGATTAGGATGATAGGTTATAGGGAGGTAGATAATTATTTGAAATTTGGTATAAGACGAAAGTTTGTGTATGATTCACGAAGTAGGACGGGGACGTAAAATAGCGCGGAGCTATTAGCGGAATTAATAAAACCAACTGCGTTTAAATTATAGGGCGTTATTTAAGGGTGAACCGAATAATTGAGTTTTGGAAGAAAGTTTGTAATATCAAATAAAACGTAGAAGTTGCGGTAGTTAGGGAACATTCATCTAAAATTGGAAATTATGATTATGAACGGTTACAAGTTCACATTAAATAAATACTCGTCATAATGAATACAAGTCGGATAATTAATTGAAATAAACAGCGGGAGCTGCTATCTGGAACATGTGTTATTTAAACGAAGTTCTTTTATTGCCTATTGAAAACATCATAGCAAATTATCAATTAAAATCTAACCAAAGCTACGCATGCTTAAATGACAGTAATAAAGTTGAGAGACTATTTATTGAATGAATATCAATTCTAGAAATATAAACTATGACTCTTTTAAATACAAAAGTAAGTTATTCTATTTCGCAAGATAGCGCCTGATGGAAATGTTGAAGCGATTTAAATTAAAGTAAACTAAGCTACACTTGCTTAAAGGCAGAAGTTGTGTTGGGAGTATATTTATTGACAAAATAATAAATTTAAAAATATGATAAAATTACTACAGTTGTATATGGTTTATAAATATCATTTTGAAAACAATTACCTTTACAAAATAAATAGGGAATATAACTTAATTGTTTATTTATGAGAATATTACCTTACTTCGTGATATAACACTGAAGACCTTTATAATATAGTTCCTATTTTTGGCTGATTAGATTAATAACTAATTATTTACAGATAAGTTATCTAATCTCGGTCACTTTGTTATACGGTAGAATTCAGAAGTGTTTTCTAGGGTTTCGTACGTTGGCAAAATTATCACCAACCAGGAACCCAGCTGTTGGAAAGTGAATAATAGAGATGACGTAACATTATTGTTGTTTTTCTACTACTTATGAGTAACTACACACTCAGCCAAGATCAGGAATTATTACCTAGAATGTCTAAATGTATTTAACTTTTCTTCGTCATAACTTTGTTAGGATTAATCTGACCTTTATATTTACGATAGTTTTCTTTGAGAAGTAGACTCCATTTGGGTTATACTAGGTTATGGTTCCTTTCTGTTCATCCTTAAAGAGCTAGGGCTACTACGTAAAACCTAGGCGTTCTAACTAACTAGATGATCACATTTCGTAGGGAATCATGTTAAAAGTTCGAGCGAGGTTTTGTTAGGTAGGTCATAATCAAACAAATGAATAAAAATAAAAGTAAATACATTCAGCTAGAAAAAGATTGAGTTATCATTGATAGGAAAGGCCGCTTTTGTCAGGGGTTTAGATCTCGTGGAAATTATATGTTTACCATGGGAAAATGCGTTGGAATGGAGCATTTTCTGTGCTTTTCAGTTAAATTCTTGACTGATTGGTACGCAAAAGCGAGCCTAAATAATAAACATAAATAAAGATAGCAATTAACATTATTAATCTATGAACGAATGAAGGAAATCTCTATATAGTTTTGTTTGACCTCCTTGATAGACAGAGTTTCGTAAGAGAGTTTAAATAATGAGCCTAAATAATAAAAAAAATATATGTAGATAATAATTAACATTATTAATCTATGAACGGATGAAGGAAATCTCTATATAGTTTTGTTGACCTCATTGATAAACAGGGTTTAGTAAAAGAGATTATATAATTAAACATCTATCAGTAGGATTCTATGTTTGTACTAACATGATTTATTATATAAGAGTTCTAAACACTAGATTGTTAGAAATAGGAATTAAGCAATGGGTTTGAGGTAATGAAAGAGTACACGGTAATACACTAGTATAATATCAATTGGAAGAAGTAAGTTGTAAGATTAATTAACAAGAAGACGACAAAATTAGGTCAGCTGTACTAAGACATCACATATACTTATCTAATAGGTTTCGTTAAAGTAGATACAATGATCAGACGTATATCAGCGGTATGCTAGTTATTAATTAGTCATAATTACAATTTATAGTTATAAGTTAGATATAGTTTCAAAAAAAATAGAGATATATAGAGAGATAGGTAGTGGGTTGTTACAGTACTATTACAATACCTAATTTTTCCCTAAATTGATCATGGACCAAGGATTGTAACTACGAATATTATTATGTCTTGTCCGAGGGCACTAGCCTTCTAGTATTTGATATGTGAAGCATCCTCTTTATATTGATGCAAACTATATATATACGTACTTATGTTATTCATCTGCTGGTAACATTGTTAGATCAATGGCTGGTAAAGTCAACAGTATCAATCCACAATGTGCAAAATACATTTATCAACGTTATCGGAACTCAAGAGAACGACGTGTCAAAGCATGCATACATTTTAGCGAATGTTCCATTTAAAGTTGAGAATAGAATAAAGGTATATAGGTATATACATCTATATGTACATATAATAAAACTGTAACTCATCCGTGCTTGTACATATATAGAAGATAATAAAAAAAAACTGATTTACCTACTGATTTACTGTTAATACAAAACAAAATACAAAAATGTAACTATTAGTATTTCTGTTTTTAATAATCAATATTATAAATGTTGTCTGTTTGTCTGTATGTATGTGCAAGTCAATCTTAGACACGCCCCGATTTCGACGCGGTTTTCACTATGGATAGTAATATTTTTCACTTTAAATTTAGTGCTTTGATTATGTAGTAGATATGTAGACAGATAATTCTTTATTGTCAGACACATAGAAAACATAAATAATAAAATTACAAACAGAAACTACTCTAGTGCCATAAGTGGCGGCCTTATTGCTAAAAGCAATCTCTTCCAGGCAACCGTTGGATGGAGAAATAAAGGATTTTTAATGACGTGGTGTACAACAGAAAGAGACGCGATAAGATAAATAATATACACAAACATAATTATAATGTACATAAACATAAAACATACTTCCTGAGACATTTCTATAATGAAAGCATTTAGTGTTAGTTTTATGTCCAAAAACCAAACCAGACGCAGCTAATGCAGAGTTTGATTTTACTGGGAGACTAATGACGTGGTTAGGAGATCTGATAACAGATGGAGTAAAGCAGTCACAGAATGGTGGGGTGGTAGAACTGGCAGGCTAGGAGTGGGTCGTCCGGTCGCGAGATGAGTTGACGATATCGTCAAAGTCGAGGGTCCAACCTGGATGAGGTCTGCACAAAATCGACGCAGATGGCACATACAAAGGGAGGCCTATACCCAGCAGTGGGATCCCAAGGGCTGTGGATGATGATGGTGATGATGAATGGTGCGGCACCGCTGCGGTTACTCACTAGTACCTACATAATATAAATACGAAGGCAGGAGACTGCTATGCATAAAATTATCACAGTTCAAAGATAAAATCCACATGGTATTTGATAATCAAAACTTAATAGGCATCTCTTTTAATTATTTATTTTTAGATTGAATAGAAAAGTAATATTTCAGCAGGTTGGTTCAACATATGTCTTAAAATGGCGCTACTGCATCATTATCACGGGTGTTACTCAATGGCATGAGAAATGAAATGATTATAGATTTTTACACACGACTGGATGAGGAGAGAAACAGCATCATAAAATTGGAGGCAAATTTTGACAAACAAAGATATTGAAAGTAAAACATGAATGCCTTTGTCGGTACCACAAAAGGAATGTGAAGAGTACCTAGTACCTACACGCAACCTAGTACTAGATACTATAAATCAATTTCATGTTAAATCCTAGTTTAATCACTTAGTACTTACGACATTTTGTATTGTGTAAAGTGGCATAAGTACGAGTACTTATTATGGCAATAATTATTAATTGTTTGCTAAAACAACTTGATGCTATTTTTGTACGCGATAACGTAAACATTGCTGAAATAAACGTCTTTTTGAGCTTCTGGGGGTATAATTATTTATCTGTCTTAATACTACGCCTTATTTATGAGATTTTTTATGCAACCGACGAAATAAAAAAAAACTATTAAAGTACTCACAAGCTTAGGAGTGAGCCGAAGAATCAGCAACTGAGACCGCTGCTGCAATGAATTGCTGCCCACGACTCGACGGTGAAGCTTCGACTGATGCCTGGCCACAAATGCGCCGGAGCGTTTCTGAGTGCAACTATATATGCATCGTACTGCGTGATGATATAAAACATGCTTGTATAGAACATTCAAGGGCAGGCCTTGCTATTCCTTTAACAAATAAGCGTACTTGACAGGACAGTAGGTACTCATCCAAAAATTTCTCGCCCAGTTTAATAGAGTTGTCAATTAATTTTTTTTGTTGGTGACAACTGGTCGAGTTACTCGTCCACATAATATTTAAAGCGGTACAATGAAATTAAAACGCTGTAAAACTGATACTACATAATTTAATAAAAGTATTAATAAATTTATGTAGGTACCTAGTAAAATGGAATATTAACACAAATAACTATAGAAACAATCTTGAACCTGGAGAAGTGTTTTAATTTGTTGACAGTAAGCCAACAAATAGTATCAGATATTATATGAAATATAATGAAGAAAGATTGTGTTTTATATTTTTAATAAGTTAGTATAAGTGAGACACCTCCGCAAGTGAATGTTAATCATGGGCCGGTCAATTTCTGTTCTCAAAGTGGATCCAACATCTTAGTTATAATTATTTACTTATTCATTTTAATAACACTACATCTAATTTATATTTTTTGCAGTAAATTCAGATAATTTGTACCTTACACCGGTGCTTTATGAACAACTGTTTGTTTTTAATTGCTTTGGGCGTTGTGTTTCCTTTTTTTTGTCTTTTCGTCTGTTGAGTTGAGACTATAGGTTACTCCATGGTTAAGCGCAACGCTGTGGTCAGCCACTGGTCTATATTCTGTACGTATACGAATTGCTGGTTTTTCTTTCCTTGCTTGACAAAAACTACGGCGTATTTCGAATCTTGCGCCTAATCAAAGAGGTAAGATTTTATTTATTTTTTCGTGGGTAAGACAACAATTGCCAAGAGGATTATATGATATAGAAGTTAAGTTAAAAATAATTAACTATGCTTATGTTTATTCTAGTGCAGCTTATTTAGTCTAGTCTTATCATTGCATTAACGTGCATAATGTGTTATCATTCATAGTCATTTAATCTACGTGATTACTATATGGCACAATATACTGTTCATGGTTTTAAAAATTGGACCTATCAGGATATATTTACTTTACCTACTGATTTGGTCTATTTCAGTCCGTATATACCGCTAAATAAATAAATAGTTGCTGGTTCTCGACAAATAACGTTCCCATCCTCAAAGTTTGCACGTGTATGTAAACACCTATGTACGTATCAACAAAATATACCACGTACCATATAGTATACGGCTGAATCTATCTATGTATTTATACATAATATAATAAAGCTGAAGAGGGTCGAAAGACTAAACATTAACGATATAAAAAAATGTTTGAAGATACTTACAATTGACGACAGAACACGTTGTAACACTTTATAGATTTTTTGTCTGTTTATATGTGTCTCTGTTTATCTGTTTATTTAAACGGTCATAGTCATAGGCTACTTTATTCTGAAATAATGCGAGCGACGCCAGCGAAGCCGCTGGCGTCCACTAGTCAAATTAATAGAATTGTAGATAAATATTGTTGTGTACTTAGCGAGTACTTGTGAACCAAAAAGTAAGAAATACAATCGAATCTGCAGTTGCGATGAATATTTCTCACTATGCCGCTAAGAATCGACTGGTGCAAACAAATAGTACCTATAATAATAATAGCCAGACTGGTGCAGATCGGCTACCGACTGACGTCGCGGCTGAATATTTTTGTTTAGTGCTAAAGAACATAAGCTTCTGACATATTCTGTTCATCTTTGTATCTTGTACCTTTGGCAAGCCATTGGCATATTTCTTGTTAGTCTTCGTTTTGTTTGTTTAAATCTATATAGTCTTGTATGTTTTGTAAGAGAAAATTGATTGTGTAGAATTTTTATTTTCTGCCAATCAAGCGGTTTGTTAAACTGCCAGGGCAGTGTGGAAGAGTAAAAGTTTTCTCTTCCACTGAAATGAAAATCCTACAATGTAATATATTCGACTATTAATTTTGTGCTAAGGTGAGTGACATATATTTATTACTTCTTCATGCTCAACTGGCTGAACCAATTTGTATGAGGTTCAGTATGGAGGTAGATTAGACCTTGGATTAACAGAGAGTTTATTTTTTCATCCTTGATAAACGGGCTAGCCAAAATAAGGTTTTAAGATGAGTTGTTAAACACATTAAAATTTATAGGAATAAAATATTCATTGACGTGGAATCAGGTACTTTATTTAACTCGTTGGATTATATTTCTACTGTTAATTTATAGAATTAATTGGTTAACGTTGACATCTACTTTAATCAAACCAAGGGACAAAGTTTCTTCATTAAAATCGGGACGGTTTGGTTCCCCCCTGCGAACCTTTTTGTCAGTAAAATTAAGTTACAATTAAGGTAACCACGAATTTAAATTTTACTGATTATAGAAAAAATAACAAGTGCCATTTTAATAAATCCACAGACCTCAGAACAACTACACATACAATAATTATGAAGTTCCTGGTAACGAACACCATACCGACAATTTTTGTTTTACTCGTATAACTTTTGAAAATTTACAGCAGTCGATCGCATCACACTAGTTATTAATCAATATGTATGACATCTTCACATAATTTATATTAACATCAAATACTGCTTCAGGTTCCTGGTTGATACAAAAACTCTCGCTACGCTCTGTCAATTTTAACATGAAAATCCTAAAAAGATATTGAAACATGGTGACATCATTAACGCTTTGATCCCTCCTTGTCTATGTATTTGGAATGTCATTAAAGTTTAATTGCTGTATGCACACTTTATTTTCCTAAATATGGTGGCAGCATAGATAGCTATTAAGATCTTTTTGTTTTCACTTCGGAAATCTTTTATTTGTGAAGAAGGTTATATTTCACTTCACTTTACGTGTATTATTAATTTATATTAGTCGCGATTTTGTGTTAAACATTATTCAGGTATATTAACACTACGGACAGGGGATTAAAAGCAGATTAAGTTTTCTAATTTATTTGATGACTCGACACCAGTTAGTACTGATAATACAGGAATATTTTGAAACAACACCATCGACAATCAATCTCAACTGGATAAAGTTAATTATTTATTTTTTTTTATTAATGGACTCTGCAGGGATAAAGTTAATGACCTGCCAATGGGAACGCAATACTTGTCAATATCATCTCAAGTCCATACAAACTTACGAAGGTAACTAGTTTGAGCTACTCTATGGAATATTTGAGCAGGGTTCGACAGCCTATTATCAATATTGGCCCAGAATCTCGATAGGCCGATTTGAACAGAATTCAATCGAGAGTTAGCGTTGCGTTAACTTGGTGTTTGCAAGATGTTTACTTGAGTCGTAGTAACGAGTAATGAAAATGTCAAATTTGGATCTACCTTGAGTGTTTGCTAGAATGAGATGAATCGAAATTAGAATCTACTAAGTTGGTAGTGTGGACTCTAAGTTTAAATACGGAGCTAGTTATAGGTACTATGGTGTAGGTTAACGAATAGGTTTATTAATACTCTCGAAGAACAATGGATGCTTGCAACTGGAGAGCGCTCCGGCGCGGTCAAGGGGGCTCGCGATGTGTGGGAGGGACTTACAACGTAGAAAAATATCACGGAGGGAAGAAAACTGATATGGAGTACGTGGGTATTTGTGTATAATGCACACACGCATCTTCAATTCTAATATTGGCACTGTGGAGCAAACAGTGAGCTTCGGATTGTATTGTCTAATAATTATTTTAAACAAAAGCAAAAACCGACTTCAACTCTACTGTAACGTTACTAAACAAATCTAAGCCTATCAAAAAAAACTACAACATTAATTCATTTGCTAAACAAATCTAAGCTTATCAGAGAAAATCGCATCAAAATCGGGCTGATAATTCAGAAGATATAGTGTATACAGCAGCGCCCCCTGGTGAGTTGTCATCGTAATACATAGCTAAAAAGATGCACCCATTAAACCTCAACAAATCACAGAAAACTGTATCAAAATCCGACTAGTAGTTTTAGAAATTTGGGTTAAATTGGTTTGCATAAACTTTATCAATCTGTTGGTTAATTGGGTTTTTTTTTTGAAAAGTACTGAACCGAATGAAAAACAATTTTTATGGGGTCATCTAGGAAACTATCCTCATCGAATAAAAAAAGAATTTTTGAAATCGGTTGCTAAACAACGGAGAAGTCGCGTAACATATCCACAAAAAAAAACTTTCAGAAGACTTAATAACCTCCTTTTTTGGAATTCGGTTAAAAAAACTTTCAGAAGACTTGAAAACCTCCTTTTTTTGGAAGTTGGTTAATTATACAGGAAGGCAGCCAACATCATACATTGTAGGTGTAACGAAAATTTTACACATTTTGGAAATTGGTAAAAAATTACTATTATCCATATCCAAACCCATATTATGTATGTTTTTTATGGATTGTAAGAATTTCCCAAATTCATGACTAAGGGTCAGTCGCGCTATTTCCATTCAAACTGTTGTATAGTTAGACTCCAAAACTAAGAAAGATTGACTGATGGTTTATATCCAAATTGTTGGAATCTAAACAAAGATTTCGACTCTAGAAAACCAAGTTTTTGTAATTTGAAGATTTCGGGAAAAACATTTTGTATGCTAACATATTTTTTGGTAACGTTTGTTGTCATTTTATTACTGAATTATGTGGTTTCTCATAGGATGTCGTACGAACCAATCAATTCAATGCTATGCATGTATTATTCCTATGTACATTCTACCTAGGTTGTTACCGTTTTCATTGAATAAATAAATAAGTAAATAAAAAAAATAATATACATATGAATCCAAAAATGTTAGTATCATTTCTCCTTGCAACGTAAAAACTTTCCACTCGTCTGGTAATTGGAGTAGGTATTAGTATAATTAGCACTTGTAATAAATATAACGAGTTTATAACAAGTCGATTAATTAAATTATCAATGTATTAACTGATTACAACAATGCTGCACAGAACATACTCATAACACTCATGAAATAATAGTCAAGATAACATGTAATAAAGACAAGTTCCACGCCACGTACATATTATACGTTTACTATGACATTTTATCACTGGGCAGAAGTAATTTGACAATGAAAGGAGCACAGATTTTTTATTTGACTACCTACTTAATCCTAACATCCATTTCATATAGCAAGGCACCTGTGACACATATAAAACGTCACTTGTCAATATCATTTTGACAATTGTAATGATGTACTGCAGTAATTCGAATTAGAAATTTACCGATTATCGATTGTAGTTACTTATGGCTATTTTCATCTGCCTATCCTAAAAATGTTATGTGTATTACCGACAATCACAAAATAATATTCGTCGAACCCACAATAAATTCCTACAGATAAATTAAGGAAGGGACAAATTGAGAAGAAAAGAATAAAGTTTTGATAAAAAATATTGCCAGTATAATATATATGAAGCCAAAATATATATTAAATTATTCAAATGAAATTATGATACACAAAAATTTTATGTTTTTCGCTATATTTTTTATGATACAAAACTCATAAATACCTTCCTTAATTATTTTAATATTATAAATCGCATAAAATCATTGTGCTTGAAGTACATAAATCATTATCTCTGATAGATCAAAATGATAAATACTTGTTTTTGCGATATTTTTTTGATGTCAAAAATAATCGATTACCAAGTCCCAACCGTACGAAAATGACGTCACAATTAGCAGTAGTACGTAACTTTTGCTGTGCGATGAAATTTAATATTTTATTTTTTTGTAACATTGAATGCGAGTATGTACACGCGAAAAATACCCTTTATTTGATGTTTTATAATTTTTACTGTTTATATTAATAGTTATTTTTGTTAACTTACATAATGTTTTCACTAATAAATAGAAATATTTCTACATGAGCATGACGTCACAATAATTTATGTACATGTTCTTTTACGTTCTACTGACTTGTCACAGGTGACTTGCTATATGAAATGGACTATAACACCTTTTTTTAATTCGGTTCTGATGGGCACCGCTAGTCTAAATATGCAAAAAATGACCAATGACATGTCCTCAAACCAATCTAAATATCAACTATGGAGATAGACCAATCAGAAAACAGATGTATCTTGAGATATAAGTAGCGTATACTTGTACCCTGTCCCTATAGATATTTGTAGTGTGGAAATTAACCTAATTTTCTACATATTATTATCTAAAAATTACGTATGTTGTCACAATTTAAAACATTGTATATTCAACCCTTTGATTTTGGTATACCTTGTTTTAAGGATTTTGTGTATAGGTAGTACTTCTGTATTCTCTGTATGTTGTTTTTTAGGCATAGGCATAGTAAGGTGTCATCTGAATATGACGTTGCGTTTGCCGAATAGGGAAATATGTACAATAGGTTTTGTGCTGCCATGGCCAGCTCGATCGACGACCACGAAACAATTGATGTAGTGACCAACAATGGCCGCCTACTGCCCGCCACACTCACCGCGTGCATACAAAATTCAACCACTTTATATTACACTAGTGGACGCCCGCGGCTTCGCTCGCATTATTTCAGATTATAAAGCCCATGTCTATGTGAAAGCTATTAAGTGTGTCACAAATAAATAACGTATATAATTAAATAATGAAGAATTAAAAAAAAGAAAGCAAAAGCATCTGTGAAAACCAAATTATTTATTTAGGCAGCCATCGAGACCATATTGTAAAGTATTCCCGTTTATTGTAAACAGGGCCTGAAATTAAAATCTTTGCATCATGCAGGTAACTTTTTAAGCTGAATTTCATTTAACAATACTATATTATTTTAAAATAAAGGTTATAATTCATTACATAATGAGACGCCATACTAACCTGTATAATGTTTTAACAAATCTTACCAATACATTTGTTGAGCACTGTCGTCGTTGTCACATCAAATACACGAATTATTTAAGGCGAGCCACCAGTAAAAAGCGGAGAAAAACGTTTTACTATATCAAATTTTTTAGGTATTTACTCCTTAATATCGGTCTTGCAAAAAATATACAATATACTTAAGGATATTGTCTGAGGAATGTGCTAATTTGTTACACGATAGGGTATACTTTACTCGATCATAAAAAATTCCAAAGACAGCTTAATGTAAAAGTCTAAATCGAATATCTTATTAATAAAATTTCTGACTTTACACATCATTTTTATATAGAAATGTTTCTCTTTAAATACTACAGAGAACCTGCTAAAATTTGGGTTTCAACTAAAGTCCTATAATTTTGAGTTAATTATTAATCCCAAAACTTGAATATTTCCCAGCAGTTTGACAAGACGCCGCGCCGCCCGCTACCCCGTCAGTCGCAATCGGGCGCTTGCCAACGTTAGACCTGTGCCAAATTTTCTCCGCCCGTTCTTACATTCTTGCCACAGTGTAATAATTGAAAATGACTAATAAAAAAAATTAAGTTAGAAAGAAATCAGTGTTAATATCTAAAAGAAGGACAGGGAAAGAGAACTATAAGAAACGGTATGTAAATTACTCCCTTTTATAGTAAAATTATGAAGTTTACTCGTTTTTTTAAAGTAAAATTACTAAGCACGCAACAATATTTCTAAAAGTGGCCCAATTTTTTTATTCTTTATGTTTCTCCTCAGGTATATGAGAATTTTCTATAATTTTAGTTGATTTCGTAAATTTTCGTCATTACTTGCCACAGACTAAATTATATCAGTATGATCAAAAGTATGTACCTATGTACGAGTACCCTATA
Organism: Macaria liturata; assembly: GCA_964023185.1. NCBI lineage: Eukaryota > Metazoa > Arthropoda > Insecta > Lepidoptera > Geometridae > Macaria > Macaria liturata. Next base: position 9,747,470 of record OZ026825.1, on the reverse strand, counting down.
ATTAATTAATTTAGGTCGAAAAACACGAGTATCTAATACTACCAGTCCATTAGTAGAATTGCAACCTGTGAATTTCAATACTTCAACGACAGATGGGTAAGTGGATCATGTACTAAACAATAATACCATAAAATAGGCAGATCTATTTATTTTTTATATTATTTACTATTGACTATAAACTCTACAGCTGATAAAGAATGACTTGCAGAATGTGATGATAAATTATCTCAAAATAATATCAATGATGAGTGAGTATATTATAACATCATTAGTTTGTCACGTAATACACAAAACAGAACCAAGCTGAATTTATACAATCATAAACGTAATAGTTATGGTAATTTATATTTGTTGTTATTTGTTGTTACGACTGTATGTGTTCGAAATAAATAAAATAATTGCGGCAACAGAAATACATCTTCTAAAAAAAACTGTCTAACTATCACGGTTTATAAGATACAGCCTGGTGACATACGGACGGACAGACAGACAGACAGCGAAGTCTTAGTAATAGTGTCCCGTTTTTTACCCTTTGGGTACGGAACCCTAAAAACAGATCCAAGCAGAATATCCAAACAGAATGTATACGATAATAAACGTAATAAATGTGGTGATATTTTTATTTGCATGTTATCTAAGCAGCGAATATAAAAAGTCACGGCAATTTTATTAATATAACCTATGTATTTTTTTTTCAAACAACAAACACGACTTTTTTTATATTTATAGATATAAAGTAATAAATTATTACTTAGCTTATTTAAAACTGACAAAAATAACATTTTACATTAATAGAAGTTGATCATAGTATAACAGCTGAAATATTTATACTGTGGCGTAGTGCTAACGTTACGAGAAATGGACAGCGCGCGGAGTGAGACGCGCGGGCGGCCCCCCACACCTCACCTCCTAAAATCGTAGTTCGCGCGAAAATGCCTCGCCTTAAGAAAAAATCGAAAAAAATCAAAATAATCAATCAAGGCACATAAACTTAACATAATTTCAAATAATATTTAATCAAATACATAACACAAATACTTTCTACATTAAAAGTAGATTTGAGACGCCAACTTATCGTGAAAAAAAAACAAATGCCTGTCTAATTTTTTCTTTCACGTTCAAGTTTCTTGGCGGCCAGTGTTCTTTTTATAAATTGTAGCATTTACCAAATAGGTTGTATGCATTGCTTCGAAATAGGTTGCATGCTTTGCTTCGCAGTAATGGTCTCGGTTTTAAAGGTTGTCATAAAATCTGGAATGGCAATTGGGATTTCGCTCAAACTCGGCGGTGTAAATTTAGGTGAAATTTGATATGAACGACGTTTAATGCTGAATTACAATACAAGCTATCTTTGGTAGATGGCACTAAGGGGTGTAATCTACAAAACTTAAGATAAAAAGAAGAAAAATCTTCAAATACTTAAATTGAATATTTATCTTAAAGGTTTTTAGCTTTATGTATCTTCTTGCTTCCACCTAACACCCTTAGTCGCGGAAAAAATCCAAGTTTAGCCATAAAAAGAGCGAAATAGCAAAATGAGGAACATTAAAAGAATGAATTTGGTACTTAAGTTTGATTTTATTGCAGCATTAGCTCTTTAGCTTTCTGTAACAATGATTTTATTCTACCACTAGTGGACGCCCGGGTCTTCGCTCGCATTATTTCAGCAACGTTTATTGTACGGACGGCAAAGCTTTGGAACACTTTACCAGAAGCTGTGTTTCCTGCGAACTACAATCCAGGAGTTTTCAAATCTAGAGTTAATAGGTATCTTCTAGGTAAACGTGTTACACCCTAAGCTGCAGCAATGCTTAACATCAGGCAGGCTGTAGTAAACCTAAACCTATCCCACGTAAAAAAAAATTGCCTATAACACTTCTAAAATTCCATACTATCTAAAATTACATACATACATAAACTGTATAAAAAATTTAAAAAAAAATGTAATAAACAGAGACACAGAGCAACAGATAAACAGACAAAGTTGGAACATGTTCTGTTATCAATTCGAAGTATCTCCAAACTATTTTTTTAAATGTCTCAATGTCCAGACTTTCTTGTGCTTTCGGCCCTCTTCAGCTTTATTATATGTATAGAATAGATTGTCTGGAAATCCTTAAATATTTTTTTACATGGGATAGGTTTGTGTTTGACTACAGTTTGCCTGATATTAAGCATTGCTGCAGCCTAGGATGTAACACGCTTACCTAGAAGACACTAAATTAAATACTTGTCAATATTAAATCTGTATATTATGAGGTATGATTATATGTTCTACGTATAAAAGCCATAGAACAAAAGTAGCTGATTTAGATTTACTGGACAAGTAATTAAGTTCGTATGATTGAAAAAATGTAAAATGAAAGGTCTGTTGTCAGCGGTTATCAAACTACTCTTAAACGTTTTTCACATTAAAATAAATACATACTGTGATATAAATGCCAGTTTCTTTGCTTCGGTCACCCATCCAATGACTGACCGCGGCGACAGTTGCTTCGGTACCGCAGTAGGTACACTAACTAAACCACCAAAACTAAAAACATCTAAAACTACGATCATTTTACATCTCGATTAAATCAATTTCTGCGCGCTGTTATTGGCTAAAAATATTAAACCCACTAATGACAGCGCGTCAAAACTTCGTTTGGGGATTTAAATTAATCTTCGTTATCGAATCCTCAAAAAAGAAGTAAGTCTCATTAACTGTCCAAGGTTATGCGCTGATACCATGTATATTGATCCCTGTGTGAAACGGAAGCTTATCTTCAAGGGAATTCGATAAGGTGTCGACAAATAGGGTGCGATTGAATTAGCCGCGTTCAACCGGTCAGCTTCAGATCCTGATGTCCCTTAGTGGTACTACTTCTATGTTCTGTGGTCGAGTGTAGGCATACAATACATGTATAGCTAACTAATAGACAAGCTAATTTGATCTGATCCGATGTAATCTTGACTGGGTAAGCAGAAATTACCAACTAACTGTTGCAGTTATTCATATTGTAGAAGAAAATAAGAATAATAAGTTCAACTCTGAATAAGAATTTTGATAAAGTACCCTAAGGGTCTCCAAAAAGCTTGATAACTATCATACTGAGAAACAAACCACCAAGACTTACAATTTGACGAGTAACGCGACCCATGGTTATCCATCCATGATCGAATCGATAGTTTAGCGTTGGTCGAATACAAGTGCTTTCGCTGATTGAACTACGGGCGTTTGTTTTGTTAGGTATGGTTATAAGCTATGTTTTTGCTCTATAAATTATGACATACATTTTATTAACACTAATCATTTAACGGTATAATATTTTTCAAGATTTCAATAGTACATTTTCTCGTTCATTATTATAATACTAATACAAGCTACAAGTCCAAGTAATATGATAAAATTGTCGCGAAGTATATTTCCATCACCGCAGCGGGAGAAATTGGCAAATATTAAATTCACCTGCGATAATCCGATTCGATCCGCGTAAGTACGCACGAGACGCACAAATTGAATGAGCGACATAAAAAAAACGCGTAGCGAGTGTTCATGGCTGTAAATTGACGAAAATACTCGGCAGGTGGCGCGGATGAACTAAATTACGGAGACGGTATCTTAGGTTATACTTGATTTAAAAGTCTAAACAAACAGCAGGACACTTGGTGCGTAGGGATGTCTCTAGATGGTCTCTAGATGGTGCCCGCGACTTCGTCCGCGTGGAATAATTATTACAATAAAAACGGTTCTAATGAGTTAACCTTAAAAGATAGATATATATTGTTGAAGACATTTTGTTAGATTATTTTAAGAGAAATAATTATTTTCTATACATATTTTTGTGATATCTTGAACCGTTTTCTCAGCGCACGCAACGGAAGCCCTCAAAGATGAATAATTTTCCCCGTTTTTTCCACATTTTCCATTATTTTTTCGCTCCTATTAGTTGCAGCGTGATGTTATATAGCCTAAAGCCTTCCTCGATAAATGGTCTATTAAACACAAAAAGAATTTTTCAATTCGCACCAGTAGTCCCTGAGATTAGCGCGTTCAAACAAACAAACAAACTCTTCAGCTTTATAATATTATACCTATATAGTATAGATTACATCACATACAGCTACACTCTCTATTAGGTACTTATGCCGGAAATAAAACTTTGTTCTATGACTTTTAGAAATGTGCGCGAACAAATTTAGGTTTTGCATACATTTTACAACCGGTAAAATTTTATGCCTAAAAGATTTTTTATACGAGGATGAACTAGTTTTGTATTGATTCAAATAACCCTAAAAATTTCTTCATCATCATCATATCGGCTCGTGTTTACCCACTGCTGAGTACAAGCCTCCTCTCCAGCGCGCCACACGGTACGGTCTCTGGCCTGTCTTATCTAGTTCCTAGTTTAGTTAGTACTCTTTGTGCTTGGATACAAAATTTTGCCAAGGACCAAATGATTGCTAATAGAAACGTACACCCTCTTTAGAATACGATCGGTAAATAATGGCTATAGCAAACAATGAGGCATCGAAACCTGCATCATTTCCACCCCGCTTGGTGTTCTGTTTGCTGTCTCACACGAGCAGAAACATAGGCTACTACGCACATCTTTTGCACGGTACCACTTGTACTTTCTTGGGAGAACATACAAAGATTACCTCTGTTATTGTAGATATCGCCAGTCTGTGGAAATATTTACTCAAGGAAAGAAGTCTCACTTGTCGTTTCAGAAGCGTTAGTTCGTATGAGAGAAATTAGTCTAAACTTAAGCCCATTCAGTAAAAAAAGTAGTTAAAAAAATAAACTATTGCGCAGTGAACTAACATACAGACAACAAAAATTCAACAGTAAACCCTGGCTTCCAATTTTCTCAAATACTTTCTCTTCAATGTACAAAGCTTTAAGCATAGTAGATCTATGAACAGAGCTAGTCAGTCCTTGGATATGTGACCAGAAAGTGGCATTCTGGGCGCTTCCGTGAGTAGAATAACGTAATCTATGACAAACAGCCTAAAATAAAGTAATAAGTTACGTTAAATTTTAGGCTATTCGTCAAAGAACGGCAGTCGTAATTTCATCTCAGAGTCCCTCACTACAGTTAGCCATACTCGATAGATAAAAAGAAGTAGATGTGATAGAAATATGTATGTAAGTACAACTCTTTAGCGATCTCTCTCCAGAGTTTTATTCAAAGGTAATCCACGGTACAATACACGCTTGACATATAGAGATGGTATAAAGCGGCCGGTACACGCTCAATCAGCCGCCAGTCGAGGCGTGATGGAGTAATGATAGACCAGTGTTCCGAGCTCAATCTCGTGTGTGATCGCCCGTGAACCTGCCGAATTGGGTTTTATAAATGTCAAATTATATAATGAGCTTTTATTGCGATCGTTAGATATAAGTTGTTCAGTTGAAGAAAATACAACTATTGACTGCCCAGAAAAGAGATAGTTTGAAAGTATTTTTTTCTGGAATATACAAAAATAATATATTGACTAATAATATGGTCATATTTTGATCGAAGAATAATATAGTCAAACACTTATGTACTTTTGTTAATACATAGTTCTATTAGACATCTTGTATAATACAACGAAAAGAAAAACGTTTCCTTCTTTTAAGTTCTAATCAACGGGTTGGTGTTTAGTATTTTTCACTGTTTTACCAAAAATGCAATTGAGTTGAGACCCTATTATTTTAATTTTAATTTCAACAAGATTAATAAGACAAATAAAATTAGTAATGAAGATCAATGAGCAAATAACAGTTTCTGACTTTTCTTTCCTCCATTCATCCACGTGTTATAAATGAGTTTAAAAATTTGTCATTTTTATACAATACTGAACGATGCGCGATGTTTATAAAGGGAAATGTAATAAACAATATTTAAAGGGAAGGTTTGAGGAAAACGAAAACATTTCTGGAATCAAAGGTTTTCTTGAAAATGCGGGAAAACATATCTCATAAAGCAAATTCTATTATTTGTGTTTCATATTAAAGCGACCCTTGGTAACGCGTGTTTGTTTGTAAAGGTACGAGCAGAAGAATGTGTGGATGTTCACAGGAACGAAGTTTCATAAATACAGTATTCCAACTAGGACCGGAATTTGAGGATAAAAATATAATTTACTGCAACACCCCGTGGTGACTGAACTAATGTTAAGCTGGAATGAATTCATCAAGTTCTTGCTATCCTTTTTTCCCTTTTGCCCAATTGTCACCATAAATGCAACGTTCGTCGTAAATAAAAATAGTGTATAGTACTACAACCATATTTTCAGTTAAACGAAGGTTAATCATAATCTATGGATAGCCTCACACAGATTTAATTTCTGTAAGCCAATGTTGCTACTTTCCTTAGGTCCTACTGGGATGCCTTTCGTTGGATGAGATAGAAACAGTTGGTATATCTTGATGATGATTTAATGTGAGTGGACTGTATTTTACAATGATTGCGCGTACGATGTGCGGTGCGATAGACAGTTTGTGTCGTTTTGTTGGCGCCGTTGGCGCGCGGGCTGCCCCCTGCCGTCGTTGGCGGGAACCTCCTTCATGTTGGTAGAACCACGGTTATTACCGTGGTAGAACTGTCCCGCTGTTATGTTGGTAGCGGGATGTGACGCTCCAACAGCCAATTAAAATAAACGTGATACCTAACTTAAAAGGTTATCAAGGTCTATATTGATAAACCTTTAAGGGTTATGTTTATTTTAAATAATCACTATTTTCAATTTGAAAAAAAAGTACAACAATTTTTTTTTTTAAAACTAGGGATGTAAAATTAAACATACTACATTGAATCATTATACTCGTATTATACTGACATGGTTATTCCGTATCTCAGACGATTCTAAAAGAGGGAAGTAAAAATACTGTCTATAATATAGCTTTACTGTGGCATAAACGGTAGGTATAGGTACGTATGAAATACTGAACTTTAATATTGTGTAGTAGAATTACTGTTGTTTGAGTAGGTGCCTAACTAATGCTAGGAACTACTTTTGAGGTCAACTGCATACAGGTACGTCAAAAACAGTATTAAATTGAAGCGGAGTTTGAACTAGGTACCTATTTGTTTCTAGCTTTTACTCATAAAAATATTGCGTAAATAATATTAAGCACACGTGTTAAGAAGCCTAAATAGATTATCGGAATCAAATGTTTTCCAATTCAAACAAAATCATACCTACATACAATATACAAGTCAAATTATTAGCCTCCTTTTTTGTCGTTATTCCTTAAAACTATTTTTCACTAACCAAATTAACTGCTGATTATAATGTTTACGGACTTAAAATGTTACATATTGTAAGGTTTTCGACTGTGATACAATTGAAGTTTTTTTCTACAATAAAAAAAACCTAGACATTGTATTGCCCTCCTCCATGCAACATTAAGTTCGGGCGCACTCTCCGTCCTCTTGCTAGGCTCTGGCCCGCATTTTCTCATGTTACGCTCGAGAGAAGCCCGTCCATCCAAACTAGAACTCCTACTATAAACTCATTGCTTGCTATTCTACCACAATTGACAACTTGCAAATGTTACTAAGTTTTAAATTTTCAATTAAATAAAGAACTAAAGTTTTATGTATTTTTGGACCGATGTCTAAAGAAGTGGTTGGTTATCTTCGATATTATAACTTTTGGCAAAGAACTTTGATGCATTTCCTAGAGATAAATACGAATGGATTTTGAATCAATATATAAATCAACATTAATAAAAGAAAAGGAAATAATAGAATTCCAGCCTGTGCTATGAAATACAAAACTGATTTTAATAACATAGCGTATCACAACACGGTGCTAATCCACAAATTATTTTCAATTGTTAGACCCAGCAATTTTATTAGTACATTGCTCTTTAACACAGAACAGATTAAGTACTACTAAGCAGTAGAATAAGCGACAAAAAATGTATCCTTTCCCGTTGTTTCCGTTTTGCTCAAGTGATGATTACAAGTACTTGCATTATATTAAAATGTAGCTTAGTACATAGGTACGTGTTGTCTATGTACTTTGTAAATCGGTACAATCAACTCAAAATATGTCTTATTTTTTTCTATGCAGTTTAGTAGAACACATACCTAGTAGGCCTACAGCGCTGGCTGTCTCTCTAAACTGGCTGTACGCTGTAGCGGGACACCACGTGATTTAGTGCTTGTCATTTAAGTACTCACTTTGTTGGCAAATTTAAAAACTAAGACCGATTGAAAAATTTTATGTCAGTGTTTTTGCGTAATGAATAGAGATAACATTTTTATGATCAAACTAATGGTGATACAAGTTTTAAGTAAACTTTGTGTTCACAGCTCTTTTTTATTCAACTGTCTGAAAATGGAAGTCTCTAATCAAATAGATTGAGATAGGATAGATAGATAGATAGATAGATTAACGCTTTATTGGACACACAAATAAAATAGAACACAACACAAACAAGAGAAAATTTAAATCTTATGTCACAAATGGCGGCCTTATCGCTAAAAGCGATCTCTTCCAGGCAACCGTAGGATGGAGAGGAAATCATAAATAACAATAGACGGGGAGTACAATAAAGAACTCATGAAAAAAAAAATACAATTGATACTTAGATAGGTAGGTAGCAGAAGTTTATACTAGGTAGGTATACAAAAACAAAATAATTTGATTTATACCTTAATCTGTCCTTGTTATTTCAAGGCTATTTACCCCACATCCCAGTAGATGGAAGGTTGTGCGACGGGTGCCGTCGGGCCCGTCATCCGACATTTTACCCCCAATCCGTTCCGCGGCCCTTCAGCTGATACATAATATACACACTTACGTAACATATACGTAGTTATAATACAATCCTGTAGTTCTTATATGGTATCACTATCTCATACTTCTGTACCTACTTATTATCTCATAATACTTTTTTTGTAAACTGCTCCAACTTTGCCAACTAAGACCAACTTTGCCTAAATCATAAAATACCATTTTGCTTTTGACACATCATCTGTTTTTTACTTTTGAAAATGGGGTAAATAACATTACTAAAGTGGCAACCCATTTCGTTTCTTTTTCTGAGGTAACACTGTCATATGAACCGTCATTGTATTGTCAAAGACTCGCAGGTGAGGAACGTTATTTTGTTGTGGTTGTAAACTTTTTGTTTTTTCCTGTTTAACGCTAGAAATACTATTTTCTCAAACCATCACAAGGTAAGAAAATATACCATTTTAATGTGACTACTGCTTTTTTTAGTGAAATTGCTTAGTTAAGGTAATATAGAGTGTAGGTAATGTTGCAAACGGTTACTCGAACACAAATTACACAACTTTGCCTAGAGCTAGGGCTGCCACTATGTATTTTAACCGACTTTCGAAAATAAGAATTTTTGACCTCACAATTTGCATGGAATAATATGTACCTGATTGTTACTTTCGCGTATCTTCGCGTTTTTTACGAAACATTTAACCATATGTTATTTTAATAATATCGAATATATAAAAATAATATATAAAATATTTATTGTATTATATTTGTATTCTCTACCCCTGACGCAAAAGGGGGTGTCAATTTGACTGCTATGTGTGTCTGTCTGTCTGTCTGTGGCACTGTAGCGCCTAATCGAGTCAATAAATTTTGCTTTGGTGCGGTTTTTTGTTAGAAAGCGTGTCTTCCGGCGGTGGTCTTTAGACACTTAATGTCAAAATCGGTACTTGTATCATAAATAAATATGTTTTCTTATATTTTCGGCAGTGCCTACATGAAGAAATTGGAAAGAAAGGAAGCAGAAGAAAACCTGGCGCCTTAGCCTTTTAGCACAACCCTAATAAGTTTCTCCGATTGTATGGGTTAATTTTCCAGGCAAGCTAAACTTTGCCTAATTTCGAGAAAAAAAAATCTAAGCCGTTTTGAATTGTGTGCAAAGATATTTAACGATTAGACTTTAGCAAGCCTATAAAACAAAGACAAGGTTTTCTGACTCTGCTTTTATTTTGTAAAATAATCTTCTAGGCAAAGTTGGATTTTTTTGCCACAACTTTGCCTACTACTTTGGAAGCTTCTATTTCATTTAATTCAAAGATTTTGAACTATTTGACACCATACAGCATAAGATAAAATGTCTAATATTGTGTATTCGAGCAAAAACACCCAGATAATATACATATTATGGTAAATATCTGCAAAAAACTTGAAATCCCGTGCAAAGTTGCAGCAGTTTACGGTACATTTTTATTGGTGTCATTGCCATTTGAAGTATTGTGAGTACCTACCCAGTTTAAACTGGTCTCGCATCATAACTTTCTTACCAAGATGTTGTACTTACCATTAATAATTACTTCAACTTAAGTAAATAAAAATATATAAGTACCTACTTATATAAATATATATGTACCTATATATTTTTATTAATATAATTCAATTTTCACAATGAACCGTGAAGAAGCAACATTCAAACATATGACACACGAAGTAATCCTAATTATTATGCTGTATACTTCGATGTGTAAGAAATGTTTGTAAAGGAGGTATGTATTGATATAAAATCTCAAATTAAGAGCAACTGCCAAACAACCTATCTCAAAAGGTCAGGCTGACATTTATAATAAGTCATAACTCATAAATTGATTCTTCTAAGTATCCAACCAAACCTTTTTAAAGAGGGTAAACCCTGAATATTATATACTTTGATATCCCGAACAATAACTAACTACCATAGACTAAAGAGATACAAAGTATGTGAATCTTGAATAAAACAATACCTAGGTAGTTTTTAATTATCATTCTTGAAAATTGCGAATAAAAACTTTAAACTTATATGTGTAATACTTATACCTAGTAGCTGCAATACAATAAAGTAGAAAATAAAAATCGATAAATAGCCGCTAAGACGACATATTACCTCGTTGCTTTAAAAAAATATTCAGGCGTTACGTTAGTCTATGGTCAATGCGTCCCGTGACCCGTCCGAAAATCAATAAAATCAATTCCAAGTGGTTTTTAGCTTAGATCAACAATACCAACTTTTAGTTTCAATAAAATAATAAACTATTTGTCAGCAAATATTACACAATAACAAATAATAATTGTTAACAAGTTATTTATTATTTAATTAACATTCATAATCAATTCATTTTAGTTTTTTAAAATTTACACTGACGGTTTGTAAATAAGATAATCCATGTACATTCTACGGATTTGTTACCTCAATGCTGGTATCACCAACATATGATGTATGACCAACAGTTTGTTTACAATTAGCAAATAGCAATACATATTTTTGTAATCTATTTATTTATGGTTAGGACAGTTTAATTATGTTTTAAAACGTAAAATCAGTGTAAAATAGGCAAAGAAGCCTGCTGCGCGGGAGGTACTGCAGTCTTGCAATTCAGGACCCTTGAGGTACCTTGTACAAGACTCAGTAAACCTTACCAACTTACATATGCTACGTATTGGCATGCTAGTTTTGAGTATACTGTTGTATTAGCATGCTCGAAGCAAACATCTATTCGTACTGAATTCAATAAAATTGTGTAATTGCTCGCGGTGAACTGTACTAAACAAATTTTGCTGAAAAAAACTAGAAATAGAACGATTTGGGTTCGTGATTGGATAGCAAGAAGAGCCAATCTTGGAGCCAGCACTCGTTTGTTAGCAGAAATGCGAGACGAAGCTTCTTCTCGCATTTCTGCTAACAAACGAGAGGAGGGCTATAAAAACCATTTACACATGTTGCCTCATCAATTTGATACGCTACTTTCAAAAGTTGAAGCCTCTATACAAAAGTGTGACACACATCTGCGAGATGCTTTTAACGCAGCCCCCACTACCCCGCTCCTCAGGTAGTCTGCTAGTAAATCAACAGTTGGTCGATTTACTAGCAAACTACGAGCTAGCATGCTACTTTCAAGCAAGGCCCAATACACACGTGCTACTTGATAGCATTTGCTCAAATATAGCATGCTTTCGTGCTACTTTCTAGCATGTGTATCTGTACCTTTATGCGGAGCCAACTCGATGCGCTCGGCTGAAGTCGAGCGCGTTCGGCACCATTCGTGGCTACTGGCTCCGCAATCTCCGCGTTAGTCTAGTCTGTCGCGCGCGAGCCGCGAGACTCACTCAAGTGTCGGCGCCGGCGCCGATGCCCGATAATCCCGATATAAATTATATATTATTCCATACCGTCGCTGAGTTTCCATACCGTTTTCATTTAATTATTCATTCAGTGGGTTAGGTTTGCTGCTTACGCTCGTGCGAAATTATTATTCTTAGTAGGTAGTTTTGTTTTTTCCTCACTCGTACGAGCTTGGCCTTGATATCCACTTGTAAGTATGTAGATCTTACTTATTGAATCTTTCTATGTGTAGTTCTATTTCGGAACGAAATAACCTATTATTGTTAAAACTAATATATATACTACCTACCTAGAGTTGAGAGTGCAGATTGCAGACATATTTGCCTAGAACGCCCAACAAAGAGGTTAGTTCGCGGTGTTTACGTTATCGCGGACTAAAATAGCACAAATATTTATACACTAAGTACAATAAATTCGTTGTCTCGATGGGTGGCCTTCCACACATCGTCTGATAAGAATACCTACTCATACATGCAAATTTAATAATACATATGAATGATTTTTATATACCTATATAATTAATAATGGTAGCGTTGTGAAGTTTTTTACCATAATTTTATAAGCATTATCATCATAGCATTTAATGAAAGTTAATGTTCCTTTATAAGGCTCTGTGTGTCTCTTTCTTACCATCGTAGCGAAACTACAGTTTTTTTTTCATTTGATGGCAAAGGTATATTTTGGTGTAGGTAAAGATGAAGTTTCTAGTTAGGTATTATTATCCCGTTTCAACGCGAGTGAAGCCGCGGGTTACCATGAGTTAACATATAAATATAATACAAGCGAAATTTTTTAAATGTTTGTTTCTTATTTACGCTCAAACAGCAGATTCGATTTCATTGACATTTGGTAAATAGATAGGTACGTTTAATATTCCCAAAAAATACTTTTAAATTGTACAATTTATTGTATAATCATTGCTTTTTAAACTTGGTCTTTAAATAAATAATAGTGGGTAGGTATTCTATTTCATACTTATAATTAATCTACTATTTAAAAATAAGTCGGGTTTACCTTCCTGACGCTCCAGAACGCACGAACCGATTTCCACGGTTTTGCATTCGTTGGAAAGGTCTCGGGCTAAGTAAGGTTTATAGCAAAGAAAATTTAGGAAAAATTCAACAGAAAAGCGGAATAAAAGGGAATATCATTTTTCACATACAGCGCCATCTATGGGCGAAACGGAGTTCGCCAGGTTTGCTAGTTAGGTATATAAGAGACAAGAGCATCGTAGGATATTGTTGTACAAATATAATTAGGTACTGACATAGAAGTATGGGTACTGATGTATGCAAGGTGTGTTGTTATAACAATTATTCTTGGAAACATCCTAGTATGTATCTAATCTATCTATCGAGATATAATAATAATAAAAAGATCAAATATAAGTAGATAAACTTAACTACTATGTACAGATTTTTCGAAAATAAAATTTTATTTGTATATTTTCAACTGATAAACGGCGTGTTCCGTTAATTGGTTAAACCCATTTGAAAGGTTTTACTAATTGTTAGATTTTTTTCTGCTTGTCTGTTTATTTACACGTGCATAACGCAAAAATAGCTAAACGGATCATCATGATTTTTGGTAGGTAGTACGAGATCCTGGGAGTAGCTACTTTTATACCGAAAGGATACAAACGATGCGGCGGGCGTCCACTATAATCACTTTATAACCATGTGCATATAAGTTTCGCGTTATCTATACTAGATATCAACTTCATTGAAGTGTGTTTCGTTAAGCTAATGCTTACATGCTGTAAGAACTAGATAAGATAAGAAATAATTATTTATAAAGACGCCATTTAGCATGTTCCTTGTTAACTCTGCCATCGCATCACAAGAAGGTAATTTGTTCAACGACATCTAATATTAAATCCAGTGTTTTTGAAGACACATAGTAGGCCAATTAACGCGATTTCATGCATTGAGATATTAAACTCATCGTAAATTATCAAATATATATGTATGTAGGTATGTATGTATATATAGATACATTAAATACATATATAAATTCATCGGTGAGTGAATAGTAATACGCCAACGTGAAACTGAGACGGGGTTAGGTATATACAGATAGGTCACTAGGAGGTCCCGAGACGTAAATTTTCTTTGCAAATCTAGACTTCGCCTCACATCACCGGCAGGATTTAAATCAATTGGGCTGTGTTTGTCATGCCACTAAAAAGAACACTGAAAAGTATTATTTTTTTAGGCGTGTGGAGCAGCACACGATGGCGGCGTCTGGCGCGTATGGGTACGGCGTGCCGATCGTGCAGGTGACAGAGTCGCGGCGCTTCGTGCTGGACGAGCAGGCGCTGGCGGGCGTGCTGCTGCGGGAGGACACGCGCCACCTGCCCGTGGTGCTGGTCAGCGTGGCCGGCGCCTACAGGGGCGGCAAGTCCTTCCTGCTCAACTTCTTCCTCAGATACCTCACGGCACCGGTACACCTGCTTTTGTCATTGTATCTAACTAGTGTCCGGAGAAATACCTTATGAGCAAATGATTTATTACATGGCTAAAACAATCAACAACCAATCAATCTCCATATCTTAACTTAATCAAGTTTAACAAGCTCGTGAGTTACTACTATTATCAGGCATGGACAGATGGCGCTTGAACTTGGAATGAAACTGAGATAAGGAAGTAACCCCACATATTATTAAGGTGCAGCCTCCTGTGCGTAATTATTTTTAGATACTGTTGTTTAATATGAGCTAGAAACAGATAAAAGAGCGTTATGGTTTCAGCAATCCGCTCGTGACGATGGCTCGTGGCTTCTCAACGGAGACACCTTGGAGGGGTTCAGCTGGAGGGGTGGTTCCGAGAGGAACACCACGGGGATACAGATGTGGTCTGAGCCATTTATCTGTCAAACAGCAACAGGAAGCAAGGTCTGGCATTAATTGTTCCCCTTGCATTAATATACAATTTGCTGCTGATTAAGTCGGTAGCAAATTGTATATGTACTGTACATATAAGTATTGCAATGCTAGAGCGAGGGGTTTCAATGTATAGTATTGTATAGTAATAGTACAATGTATAGTAATATAGTATTCTCGGAAATGCTGAGGGTTGGCTATCGCCCAAAATTACAACATACCGTGTTTACTAACAATCTTCCTATGGTAATTGCCCAAAACATTAATTTTATATTGTTATGGCCCCTACAAACATGTCAGACGCCCTTTGAGCTAGGTATGCGAATAATTAGAACACTCTTAAAGCTTTCAGATTACTATACCTCACTACTACTTTATATTAAATTTGTCAATTGGTTTACCAACTTGATAGATAACAAAACATCATTGATTATTTGATATAGTCCAACCGATACATATACAGATAAATCTGAAAGCAATTAATTACATTGCTCAATGTTTCCACCAGGTGGCAGTGCTGTTGATGGACACACAAGGCACATTCGACAGTTCCAGTACGATGGAAGACTGCACCAACATCTTCGCACTCTCCACTCTGCTCTGCTCCGTGCAGATATACAACCTGTCGCAGAAGATTCAAGAAGACCATTTGCAGCATATCCATGTGAGTACGAGTACATGCAAGGGTTAGAAATTCTGAACTGTAAAAGTAACAATACAATACATGTATTACTTGCTTACCAGCCGCCAACAGTGTGTT
This sequence comes from Macaria liturata, assembly GCA_964023185.1. Classification (NCBI taxonomy): domain Eukaryota; kingdom Metazoa; phylum Arthropoda; class Insecta; order Lepidoptera; family Geometridae; genus Macaria; species Macaria liturata. The sequence continues at coordinate 9,731,741 of OZ026825.1, read as the reverse complement.
GTGGTGCAATTCCTATGTACTTATTGAGTTAAGAAAATAACGACAAAATGGACATCACAACTTGTCTTATCTTAAAATACATCTCGAAGCAGACTTTTAATGAGGAAAAAATATAAGTCAGTTCAGTTTACTACCAGATACAATTGCGTTCTAGCTTAGTCTGAAAATGCCGCGTGTAATCATATTATTATATAAATATTATAAATTCTCTATTGAATAATAAATAAATTTAAAGTTTATAGGTACTTTCAAGTGAAAAAAGCAACGGAAGTAGCTGTTTCATACATAAAATATACGATTGATCCATGTACATATGTATATGGATACATTATATAAATTCCACATGATTATATAATCAAAGCTGAGTGTTCCCAGACTTGTTTACAATGCTAATATATCTTGCCTTCATGGTGGCCTGCTGACGTCTTTGTATAAGCAAATGAATACAATGTAGCATGTTGCGGCTGATATGAATACATATTGCGATATATTATTGTAATATAATGGCTCACACAGCTACTAGCTTGTAAATGCATCCATGAATTTTAGATGACCACAAAATTTTATAGGTATTTTGAAACACATAATAAAAAGATAAAAGTTTTTTATTTGTAAACAGATAAATGGGATACAATAAAGTGTTGCTCTGCCTTCTACTGTAGTGTTAACTGTGTTGTAGAAGGCAGGATCTTTCAGGGGATCAATTTGTTTACAATTTAAATATGTATGTGTTTTAATAATGTACTTAACTTAGTCATACCAATTCCAGAAACAAACAATATTCATTCACTAATTAAGTCCTTAAACTGATGTTACATAATTCATTATTCTTTAGCGTCAATTTATCGGGGAAATACATTTTATTTCGACTTTAGGTAATTTAATTTAAGGCAATGAGGCCTGTGGTACAACTAGAAATATCAGCTCACATACATACACGCCAACTTGTAATATGAAGAATGATTTATCATATTTACTTCGTTAGTAATTTCCAGCTTTTCACCGAGTACGGTAGACTGACTCGCGACCAGGGCCAAGGGAGGGCGTTCCAAACGCTGATGTTTCTCGTGCGGGACTGGCAGAACCCATATGAGTTCCAATACGGCACTGCTGGTGGGAACAGTTACTTGCAGGCACAGCTACAGGTATACATACATTCTTAATATTATTTACATTTATGTCAAATTAATAAAAATAAAATACACAAACAAACACACAGACCAACGAACAAAACACAACTTCCCGCGCGCATAACCGAATGTCCCCAGTGTTTCCTCGTTTACTTTTTATAGTAAAAAAAAAACTTAATCCACAAATTCTTAATAACTTACTAAGACAGCTGGAACCTACGATTTAAAGTGTCACCAGACCCACGGAAGCGCTCAAAATGGAATGCCACTTTTTAGTCACCCATCCAAGGACACATGAAAATTACAACTTTCAGGTAAATAGCGGAAGTGCCGAAGAAATCAGAGCCGTGCGTAATCATATACGTTCCTGTTTTGATAAAGTGTCCTGTTTTTTGATGCCACATCCTGGACTGACTGTGTGCAATCCGCATTTTAGAGGAGAACTTAACCGTACGTATTATTGTATATCTTCTTTTTATTAATTAATAACGAATAGAAAATATAACTAACTAAGTACTTAACTTAAATTAAAACCTTTGTGAATTAAATTAAATTCTAACTTATAACATTAAAAAAAACATATAGTTACCGAATTTTTTTTATCAATTTATGTGGTATAAATTGATTAAAAAAATTGGCGTCCTTCGAGCAAATTAAAGAAATTATAAAATTAGACAAGTAGAAACTAACTAAGCAACGACGTTGAACATATTATGTTTAAGCTACTATTATACCGTAAAACAAAATATTTTTATTATATTACAGAGTTAGCCGCAGAATTCAAACAATACGTGAAATACCTAGTGGACTCAATTTTCAAAACTGTGAACCTCACACCTAGAATTTTAAATGGGAAGACAATCACGTCAAATGAATTGTACACATACTTCAAATCTTACATGAGCATCTTTAGCAGTGGTCGGATGCCTTCCATGAAAAGTATCATGCAGGTAAATTATATCATGTACCTTTAGCTGTATACCATCATCATTGTAGTTCTGAGAAACTGATACTTCAGTCTCCATTTTCTCTTTCTATTTCCAATGGTGCTAAGTTAATAATGATTAACCTAAGTTATTTTACATAGTACCTATAACAAGTAAACTTGTTAAAAAAAGCAATATATGTATTAATAATAATACCCGTAATGATTGCTTACCATCAGGCGAATTACGATCAAGTGCAAACCCATTCTTTGTTTAAAAAAATACTTTAGGAAGTGTTCCATATGAAATCATATTGTGATCAATGTGATGGACTGCCAAGAAAGAAATGAAAATGCTATAAAACCAGTAATAATTTGTTTTAGGTTACCACTGAAGCCAATCTTTTATCAGCTATACGCGAGTTGGCAGGGCAATATGAATTTGAAATGGAACGTGAGTGTGGTGAAAATACGCCCTGTATTCCTCCAGCGGATCTCAAAGTACTTCACGACCGTTACAAAAAAGCAGCGCTGGAAAACTACAAGACGATGAAATTGATGGGTCCCCGAGACACCATCAAAACGTTTCAAGAAAAACTATCAAAAGTAAGAATAAGATTATGATTTACGTTTATGAAGTAAGCTTTATAATAATAACTTAAAAAAACAAAGTATCAACAGAATACATTTGGAAATTATTAGTTCAGGATTTTGTTTTTATATGTTTGGTGGTTCAGGAATAATAAATGTAGAAAACGAGTAAGTATATGTATATATACACCGTCCAATTTATTCGTCAACCTTTTAGCACCTACAAATTAAATTTATAAAAAAAACATAGTATTTTGATGTTAAAGTCCTCATAAAAGTCATTTGAATCAATTTACCAACCTCAACTTTTGGAAATAATGTAAATAAAATAATAAAATTACTCAACAAACACAAACATGGTAACCTAAACTAGCATCTACACAAAAAACATATCTTTTTCAGGATATCGATGATCGAGCAGAAAAATATGCAGCTGTGAATGCAGTGAAGCGTCAAGCAGTTATAGACGCAGCAAAACAAGCTTACGACGCTAAAGTAAGGCAATACAGCCCAGATGATGCCATTTGCGTGCATCCTGACGATATTGAGAGCATTCATAGCATGGCATCCAGCGCTGCAATGGGCACCTTTGATTCTCTCGTAAGGCGTATCACTGACAAAAAAGATGCAGAAAGAGATATCTTTCTGAGAGTAAGTAAAATATTTTTGTTCAAAAGCTGTTCTTTGTGTTTTTAATATCCAAGAAATACTTAACACAGTTTCTTGTATCACTGTAAAAATTAATACCACGGACCTAATTTCTGCATTCTGCGTTAACAGTATACTATCTTTTACTAGTCTTAAAACCATTGTTAAAACTCATCTCAAACGCTTTACATCCAGAGATTGACCAATGAGCATGATCTGCTGAAGAACACAAACGAGCGTAGTAACACTCAGTTAGCCTCTGATCTTCGCATCATGTACTGGGAGCACATGCAGCCGTCTATCCTGGCCGATCCACTTCCCTTCCCGGCGCAGCTCCGGCAAGCTCATGATGAAGGGTACGCGAGGGTCATGGACAATTTCAACAGAAGGAGGAGGTGCCTCGCTGATTCCTACCCGACTGATGTATACAAAGACAGAATTATAAGTGTGAGTATATTTCCAAGCTCATCTATTATTATCTATGCTGCTTTAATATTGGATGTTTAGGGTTCGCTTAAGAAGCACAAGTTGTCGTTCAGAAATTCTGGACTATTTTGAGATCGTTTTGGTGAGTTCTACTAACGACTCTTCTGCCTTTTGTACTGAAATTCGTCTTTTTTACCTGTACTAACGAGCCCATAATATATCAGATCTAAATCAGTATCAAAAGGAATAGGGAAAGTCTTACGAAATGTAAGAAATATAATAGAATCAAAATGTTCCTTGTGGAACACCTGATTCAAGACTAATGAACAAGTATGTATTTTTTTCAAGTATTTTGTGTCAGACTAACTATTGAATATGATATAATGAGTATTGTTTGTTCTTAAAAATACTTTCTCATAAGTAAGTATAATAACAACGCTGTCAAAATTTGACGAATACAGTTTTTATTCTATGTCTCGGTTTTTATATATAGGTGAATCAAAGTCAAATACATTGTTTTCTATATGACAAGAGTTTATTAGGGGTCTAGATGGCGCTGTGTGTAATATTTATTTATTTATCTCTTCCAGACAATGAACAACTACTACAACGACGTACGGATCATGAACGAGAGTGCAAACGGGCGAGCGATGAACGCAGCCGTGACTGAATACAGCGGCCACGTGAACCGGCACTGGAACCTGAGGACTGAGAACCTGCATCCTGACGAGTTGGCAGAGATCCACGAGGGGGCGCGAGCGGCCGCGCTCGCAATACTGCTCGGGAACCGCAGGAGGGAACAAGACATCCCGCAGGAAGATAGAACCAATCTCGAAAGGGTAATTCATAATGCATGTTCGCTGAGCTAGAGATACTATTTTAAGTATTATCATTATATGTTCGGTGTTTAGGGTATATATCGATATTTTAATATCGGTTTTAAAATTAAAAGCAGTAGAAATTGTTTCAGATTTGAAATAAAGTTATAGCTAAATTTGAAAGCATTACTTTTTTCACTTGCTTACGTGGAATTTTAACCTGTTTATCGTTTATACTATTAATTAAACTGTACATTATATATTTTCGTTTCTTTTTTTTTTATTCCTACCCCTGATCCTACTGGTGGGACGAACGGGAATTTTAATTAATGCGCTAGAGGTTGATACATTTTAGCTGAAACGCACTACTATTATTGTGTGCAGGTTATGATTACCTGCTTGATAAATTAAAGTCTAAGTTCGAGTAGTCATTATAAGTTGTTTAAAACATAACTGAATATAGTTTACCGCCATCAACAATTATTTAGTTTAATTTGTCATGAGTGTAGAAGCATGATTTTGTGTTGACCTAATTGAAGAAATGATTTCAAATAAAAAAAAACCTTTTTTAATTTACAGATGATGTGTACGCGCTACACTGAGTTTGAACATACGAACGCTGCCGCCAATAGGGAAGCAGTTCAGTCTGCATATAACTTGTTTATATCCTCACTGGAGGAACAACGTAGAGCTAGATGGTATTGGATATTTATCGTACCAATTATAGCTACCGCTATAGTGGACTTGCAAGGCGTATTCTTTAAGCATTCTAAAAAGCTTGCAATCGATGAGTTCTACAAAAACCGAAAGAGGAAAGGCTTGGAAAGCACTGACACTTTCTTTCAGGAACTTTTAACGGTAACTATGTCATTATTTTATCATACATTATATATTTAAACTAAGGCTTTTCATGTGCCCTGTTCGGCGCCGTAAAAGATATCTAGCTTAGGTACGCTACGTACATGGCATTTTACGCCATTTTACCTAATTTTGCTGCAATTTACAGTTATTGTCGTAAAAAATCCTCGTCAATATAAAGTAATCGCAACATTTGCTACCAGCTGAAGGGTAGACAGTTAAATGTACGACTTATTGTCTAACTTATTGAATTCCATCAAATTGGTACATTATGCTACTTTAAATAACGGTCATTGTTTAATTTACTTACATTGTGTTATTTAAGGCCACGATATTTCATCCGAAAACGCTTTGCGCTTGGAAAAATGCCTACAGTTGCTTTTTCGCATGCAATGACACGCCGTATTAACATGAGGGCAAGGGCGAGCATCGCGCGCATAGCTCCGGCCGACGAGTCTTGTCCACACGCAAACTATTTTGCACAATTTGAGTCGTTTTTCAGACGTTTTTGACGAAATAAATTCATATAAAAGCAGCAATTCAGAATATTCTATTTATGGCTTTTTACTCTAAATAAACTAAACATAATTAAATTGCTTTAAATTTCTGTACTACTTTTGGAAAAAAAGGTGAAAAATATTTCAAATCATCTATTTTTCAAAAAATAAAACTATAGATCGAAGTATACGTAATCGTGTATTGGCGTTTTTTATTGTCTTAAAACTGAATCAAAATTATATTAACTGAAAAAAAATTAGCTCTATCTTATATACTTCTATTTTATTTGATTTTTATGAAATGTCGATTTCACATAGCACCCCGCGTTAACTGTTGCTGTTAAGTGTAAAATAATAAAAAATACAAACGTAGATCATTTGTTATAATCCTATTTTTGTGTAAATAAATCTAGTAAACGAGTTTGAAACACTGTATTTCTCTGTAGTAGCTAATAATTGTTTCGATTATTTCATTACTTCATTTATTTTTCCAGAAAATCAACAAACATGATCCATGGAAGTTAGTGGAGCGCGGTATCGACTTCTGCAGGCAATACATAAAAGACCATTTTGGATTAGATTTGTAAAACCGGAGCGAAACTTGTCGACCTAAATGAAAAATCATTTGGTGCTATCATAATAAATCTATGCATTAAGAGTCTTAATTTGTATCTTAGGTTTTCTTTTATAATGAAACCCTAATATGATGATGATGATGATCATCATCATCTTATATCATTAATTCTTTTATACTCGTAAAATGTAATCTCTATTTTGTAATAAAAAAATACTGTATCCGACAGCATTTTTGTTATGTTTTAGTATATAAGAGTGAGTGTGGCTCAGCGGTTCCAGTTTCTGGTTTTCAACCATACGCACCCTGGTTCAAATCTGGCCCTACAACAATGACTTTTATTTTCAAGTTATGTGTGGATTTGCACTAGCTTAACGATGAAGGAAAACATCGTGAGGAAACCGACATGTTTGAGGACAACAATATCCGAGGACTTGTGTCCTCAAGACCACGATCCACCACGATGTATCTGCCCAAGAGAACTCCCTTAACGAATTAATTCTGCGGGGGAGTCATGACCCTCAGTCATGAGGAAATATGACTCAAGAGAGAGTATATAAGAAAACCCAATAATATTACTGATATTTGCTTAGACGCATGTTTGCGTATTGTTCTCTTATCGTTATTGCTTTAAATTGTATTTAAAAGTAGTTTATCATGATATCATATACTCGTACTTAGTATGTAACTAGATGGCGCCGTGTGAAATGGTCCAGATTTATTTTGAAATTGTAACATATCGCGGCGCGGCGTCCTTAGTTACGCTACTCACGCCGTGATATTAATTTAAGACCTTTCAACATGACCTTTAATTGCGATTTATTTCCAAAGGTTCTCTTCTTTCGCGTGGTTGGACTTGGAGTGTCATTATTACCTCCCCCCACAGAGCTTTGAAGTCCATGCTTGTCGCCCTGTGACTAGAGGCGAATTCTTTCTTTATTCGATACAAAACAGGTGTCACCATTTACTAAAACTAACACACTTTCGGCACGCACACTACGACGCACGAGATGTTCATGTACACAGTACGCTTCAACTTCATCGGCTGTGCAATGTCGATATTTTTTATCGATTATTTACACATTTACTTCGAAGATGGAAATATATGTTTTTAGTATAACTATATTATTTAAGTACAAATTATAGTTAACTAGCTATGGCCCGCGGTGTTATCCGCTGTAAACACGTTTTTATCCCGTGGGATAAAAACTATCTTATGTCCTTACCGGGGACTGAAACTATCTCTATACCAAATTTAATCAAAATCAGTTCAATTATCAAATCATCTTCATAATGACTGGAGCATATTCTGGCATTTTTATGAGGAAACCAGTTGTATCTACCGGTCGCAAATATCCATTTATTTTTTAACACTGGATTTTTTGGAAATCTGTAAATTAAGTATGTGTTAAATAAAAACCGTAATCCAGAAACATTTCCATACAGATACAGAAACATCATATACATTATATCGATTATCGATAATTTGCTAGGTTCCATTTACACATCACTTTGCTATCGAGAAGTAGCGTCGTCAAGACAACGAATGTGTTAATGCCATTCAAAATCCATTCAAGTCAAAAGTTTTATTTATTAAAATTAGGAAATTTTACTACTTACCGATGGTATTTCACGCCGGTAACACTGGAACTTGTTCTTACAATTTTTAACTTGACACCAGGACATATTTAATAGTTTATCATGCTGTAAAACCGAGTAAAACGACCGAAAACTCTCTCTCGCTCGGACTATGTTTGACAACAGACTGACAAGCGCTGTCGTAGGTTAGGTTGGCATGTTTACTGGTCCAAACGAGAACCACGTATTATTAGTCATTTCGCTTCTATGGGGGGGCGCGCGCGGGGACGATGTGGCCCGATCGTTGTTCTGTGCCTCCCCCGGTACATTAACATTCTCACTATAACTATTCTAATTAGATCGTTTTATTTTTTAATCTTTGGATATTTATTATTGAGTTCAGTTAACACTGATATGCTACTTCCGTATGACCATTAACTATACTGATACCTAGTTAGTAATATCACTTTTATATCTCTCTGTTTATTGTTTTATTATTTTTCCTATGCTTCACCCGTTTACTTTTAGGTTAAAAGTATGGCTGGTGTCATTTTCGAGGACATTATAGAAGCCATTATACAAAAACTCTTGGCAACGCCATTAATGTGCAATTATTTCATTCTAACAACACATAGAAAAGTATGTAGGTTTAAGGTAAGTTAAATTTTTAAGTAGTTACTTGGTTTTCGTTAATAAATGGACAATATTACAAATTCATCATACGACGTGTGGACATAGCCGGTATAGTTAATTACTGGGCCTTGAGAGGCTCAGTTCAGACTATATTCTATAGTTGTTTTTCCCACAGAAAGTTACTATTTCCAACATCCTATTACGTGTAAATCGGGATTGCAGTTACATTGTACTCAAAACTGAGTCTCTCGAGGCCGTATTGAGTATCTATTTTCTAGTTTTGACTTTAAACACGAAACATTGTAGGTAGTAGGTATAGGCAATTCAAATTTAAATCGATTGTTGAGGATACCTATGTATAATTGAGTTTGATCAACCACTTCATTGAAATGACAAGTGACACTCGTCTAAGTGGATCTTTCCTGTAGATATGGAAAGGAATATAATAATAATAATAATACTTTATTGCAATTAAATAACAAGAGTAATTTCCTTATAACTGTGTGTTGTCACCCGGACGAGATGTTTCTGTTTCCCGGGTGACAACGTCTTCCCGTCAGGATTAAGTTGTACACATTATTAACCCTTACAAGGCAGTCCATATATGGATGTTATATTTTTAGGATATACAGTACTTATATATTATTTGATTTATTTAAGAGAACAGTTTTTCCAATACACAGTAACATAACAATAAAGAATATGATATAATGATTGTGAAGGAATTAAAGAATATAATTATTGGTATGGTAGGCACAAATAAATTATATTCGCGAAGCGAATCTATAATATATATATATATATATATATATATTTAGTTGAAAACTCTTGTAATAATATATTTATATCTATAATAATTGCCCAAACTATCTCACTAGGTACCAACCAGTGATCGTAGAAACAGATATTGCATTCTTTATTGTATCTCCATAAAGTTCAGTTTGAACCCTCAACAAGAGCCGTTTAATTGAAACCAATTAAAAACTGATAACCTTACGACACAATCTCGCCGCTTTAACAATATCCTGGTATCAAAGCAAAATCTGTAATATCTAGTCCTTATCTTGATTGTATGAATAATTCACAAAAAGCAATCTTTGAACCAGCTTTTATAGAAAGGTGATTTTCATTCTTGATTTATTTCGTCGGCAAAATTGGCCGGCAGTAATTGGTAATTTTAATATATTACCCGTTGTGATTACTAAAAATTAAGATAGCGTATTATATCCATATTGCATATTGAATTAAAATATTTTAAATGTAGGTATGTACTTTAAATACTAAAAAAATGCTGTGTTACTCGTCAATATGAGGAAAGTATATATTTTAATAAGTTTTTTTTTTAATTATTTCATATTTTTGGTGAGAATGGGAGACGATCGTAGTGTCAAGAGAGCCTTTCTCGGTGTCCCGAGTGGCCGTCGTCCCGTTGGTCGGCCGAGGTACCGCTGGAAGGACGTTGTGGAGTCAGATCTACGCGTGCTTCAAGTAGCTGACTGGCGGGAGGCGGCTCAAGACCGGGACGCGTATTTCCATTTCCGTGTTCATTAGAAGGCAGTACTGCCTCGAAACACGCACGGGTTTGTCGCGCTAACTGCCTTTAAAAAATCGTGTGCAATTCAAGGCACGTGTCCTCCAATCGCGCACGGATTTGCAAGGATTATGCGCCACAAATCCGTGTGCATTTAGCAACTCATTGTATTCTTCACTGTGATAGCAGAGCTACGAGTTTCAGATTGGCAGAAGGTGGCACAAGACCAGCGAAGGTGGAATTATCTTGTTTCGGAGGACAAGACTCACTTTAGGTCGCTACGTCAAAAAAGTATTTCTTTCTATAGAGTACAGCACTAAAAGACTCACGAAAAGTGGGTAGTACCGTGGGGCGCAACTAGTTATTGTTTATGAATACCCTAAACTTTTTAACAAGACTGAGTTTACGAACATTGAGGTTTGTTAACAAGGGAACTTTATACAATCTACCAGCTTCGTCTACACTTCGGCTTAATCGATTTTCATCACAACTCATAATTGTGTCTTTAAATAATGCTTCCTCAATAATAACTCTCTATCGTCAGCTTACCTTAACTACAATCAAAGGAAACTTAAACGTTTTGCAGCGATTTTGAAATAGTAATAAGTAAAATAAATGGCTGTGTAAAACGTAAACATGCTGTAGGTATGTATTATGTATTATTACGCCTAATTCGTAAAACCCGCCTAAAGCCTTCATATGCCTTTATTCACAATGATACTCAATTGCACTGTAAGCCATGTTACAGACATTTTAAAACTAAATTTGATTTTGTGAGCTATATACGGGCTCATAGCAGTAACAAAGCTAAGTACCTGGTCGAGATTCGCCATTGGCAGACACGCCAAGGAGGACTATGTATATATGTATTATGTAAAATGACACGGGATTCTTCACTTAACCAGTTCTTAATCTTTTCTTATACCTACATTTCGACGGAGTGATTAAGTTATCATCGCTATTTTTAGTATCAAATGTAGAATTCCGATAATGACATGACAACTTGACTTCGTTTTATTCAAATACACTAGTAAATTTAGGCGAAACCATATACTTGTAACTAGTAACTTAATATTCGCATTAGTAAGCAACAGATAATAACTTGATATTCTCTAGCCAAAAGCAAACTAACCCAAATATTAAATTTAGTAGTAAAACAGAAGATTGTTACAAACAATGCACATTGTACATACTATATAAGTACTTAGCTACTTGTACGTACTTATACGAAAGATTCAAATTTAACTCCATGAAGTGCCCATACCCTCCTTTTTATGTTGTAGTTAGAAGTAGTATGTTTAGTTTTTCTTCACTTGTTTTTATGTATTATTAATGTAAATATAAATAATTTCCTACTCGATAAGGTTTCATTTTAATTGTGTTACATCAGATGATAAAAATAGTACCTAATAGACATTTTTTTGTTCAGTTTACATATAGAAAAAATAATTTATTTTATTTAGAAACATATTAAATGGGTTAATTAAAGAAAACACGATTAATATACTTAATAGGTATACAAAAACAGTTAAAAAGAAAGAAACATAGAACAACAGAACTTCTAGTACCTATTCTATTTTTAACCCTTATCTTATATAATATCTTATCAGTCTGACATTTGGACACTAGGTCAGTTGAACCGACACTAGCACAAACAACACTGTGGTTGAAGGTAGGATTTAGATACGAGTATATGGTACTGATATATTTATGTGCTTACAGCTTAACTGTCTATGACAAAATATCACAATCCAAAATAATCATTTACTATTAGAAAATTTTGGGCCATTTCATTCAGGCAAAAAGATACCGGTCCTCTGTTTTCTGAAGCAAACACATATAATGAAGTCGTCACACCGAACCTTGCTGTATCCATATTTCCCGTTAAATATTTCCCAAATAGCGGTAACCTCTTGACTAAGTGGTCAGTGCCTGCAAACTTACTTTAACTTAACTTCAAACTTATACGTAGGTACACGATCGACACACTCCTAAGTTTGCGGAGGTCTGACATATTTTCGCATTTACTTAAAGAACTATAATTTATTATATTATATGCAATTTAAAAAGTGTAAAATTTTATAATGTGTCATCGATCCACGTGAATTTTAAGGATCAACGAGTTGAATTTGAATTCTGTATTCTGTGTGTATGTATACTATACACATAAGCATTATTAAAAATATAATATATTAGTGAGCTCCACTAATATGCTGCTTTACTCATTTTCATCGGACAATGTCTCAAAAATATCGAAATGTATTTGAACAAAAAAGCTGTTGATATCCTATTATTATTATCCCTTAAAAGGTTACCGCAAACGTTTATACGTGTAATAATTATCTAGTCCACAAACATCGCACAGGTATAGGTTTCTCGCTAATTGAGGCTTTGTTTGACCCATTAGCACAAATACATAGCACGACAGAACGATTTTTAATATCGCCGGCTTAGTCTGGTTTTCTGAGGCGTGGCAAAGTCACGGATTCTATGGAATTACCATTACAGAGAATTGAAGCTTTTTAGAGCTCGTATTTGGCCTCAGATTCGCTAGGAGAGGTGAAAGCTTTACGGGTTTGTGTAAATGGGAATAAATTCGATTTAATATGGAAGTACAACTTTGAGTACGGTTTTGAAACCAATCTAAGTCCGTACTATTTTATTTAATACACTGGATTCAAAGAGCCTTGATGTCTTGATTCAATAAAAATACGGGAAATATTTATGCTTCCGACAGCATTATGGGTCGTTGTTATAACCTGGTCATCCAGGTTTGACCTGTGACAGATGTTATACCAAGTAGTAAAATAAAAAAGGATGTGGATGATAAATATTAAATCTCGTAACTTTCTTTTTGAAGTGTTCGATACATACTCATGTATAGTCTTGTACTGGGTTAGTGTTGGAAGATAAAAGCATCATATAATCGCGGTATACTTATTCTTGCATTGAGGCAAAACATGGACACATGTAAATTGAACCTCCATTGGATCCTGATTCGAATGCGAGGTAAGCACGTCGTTACGCGTCGGATATTACCAAATCCAGGCCACAGTGTCAACCCAACAGTGAAATGAAACCGAAATGGCATCATTTCAGATTAAATGACAATGTGCAGTGTGTACAAGGAATAATCGCTTTTGCATCCCGTATTAAGAAGACCAGCGCTGGTTGTTATGCCAGCATAATGCAGCCAGCATTATACTGAGTTGGGGTTGTATTGTGGCGAATAAGTATTTTATTTACGTAGTTTTAGATACTTCTTGTTTGTACTTTCTTGTTTATTATTTGCTCCAATAAATGATTTTCTTTCTGTCTTTCTTTTCTTAACCACATAAGTTCCATTCCAGTACAGGTACCTTGGACCACATTTTACTCGTAACTTGCGGTTCAGGTCAGATCGATCAAATGCCTTATTCAGCGTAAAATTTGTAAAACTGATTAGTGTTTTTCGTTCGGTTACTTTCTATTTTCATAATCATAACAATGTAATTGTCGGGAAAAGGACAGTGTTAATTCTGTATTGAAGGTATGGATGATTTATTTCTGATTATTAATATTTTTTATTATTTTAATTCCAATAAAAATATTGTTTTGTACGTAAACAGTAATAACATAATGTCTTGTTTGACGTGATTCAGACAAATTGTAAATTAAAAGTCTTTTAAAAAAGCAAAAGAATTATAAGTGTTTTGCTCACATTAAGAATTTATTTCATTTTTCCATTTATAAATTAGGTGTTACAAAAACGTTTTACTAATATTAATATCACTCGTAAATATGAATACGAGATTGAGATCAAAGCCGAACTCAGTATCGATGTTTGAAGGCTTCAATGGAAGCTTTAGCAAAATGGATTCATAGAAATTTCAAGATTCATGTTCAATTCAATATAAAAAGAACAATAGAATACTAAGTTCTGTGTGGTTCTGTGAACTTTAAGAGAAAAACTAATGTATTTACTGATGAAACTAAAAACAAACAGTATAATAAAATTTTAGGTAATGTCAGAAAAATCTATTTAATTAATAATAATAATAATAATAGAAGGAAAACATGTGAGTATGTTTGTAAGTCTTTGGTTCCTATAACTTGCCTAAACTCAAAAAAAAACTCTTATGTATGAAATTTAGTATGAAGATATATTAGACCTAGTATTAACAAATAGACTATTTTTATTCCGTTTTCACTCGAGTAAAATCACAAGGCACCGCTAATGAAATCAAACAAACAAACACGCAGTTTCCACGATTGAAAAGGCTTATTTCTAATTTTTGTAATGTGGTCAATAGATGACGCACACAATATATAATCATTTCTTTTTTTTTTGTTAACTGTTGCTATGAATGGCCGGAACAGAAACTACACATGTTTGAGATTAAATGTGTCACTATATTATTATTTTAAAACGAATAAATAATAATACTTTTCTAACCCTATCGACGACATATCCTCGCGGCAATATACGAGTATAATAAAAGATATACCTACATTTTCAAAAAGCTACTTTCGTCTAAAATACCCAGAGAAGTATACTTAACTTGCAATCTCGGAAACTGTGTACCTCTGTCTGTTGAAGGGCTGTGTCTCGATTGAGAGGCCTAATGTCTCGGCAAATGGTTACGTCGTTTTAACTAGAGTTTTACAACTTCGCCCGAAAGCCCCGAGTTTGGAGCCCGCGTGGATCGACGTAACATAGTAAATGACAGGCCACATTTCCCTAAAAAAACAAGTTGGTAGTTAGATTAACACTATCAAAAGACAGATACTGAATAAAGCAGTCTTATAAGTATGATACACTGTTTGAACTGAAAAAATATAAAATAGATTAGGTTAGTCTGCTTCCTCCTCCTTGAGTCATTGCTCTTCTTTACTGAGAGTCGTAACTCCCTATAGTATTAGAATAAAAATGTAAAGGGTAGATAAATCGTGGGCATCAGGGCCGTGTCCTTGAATATTGTGGTGCTCAAACGGCAGAATATTATGCGGGCGCATTTACCACCGACCCACCTTCGCTTAGCTTTGGCCAGTCATTTCATTTTAATTATTTATCAATAGGTACATATATTATATAATAGGTACATAAAAGTACATTATGTTAGTTAAATCAGTACAGAATTATACAATTCATTTTGTTCTGTCCATTCCTGTTCTATGTCTCCGGATCAAAGGAGGCAGGGTGGGAGGTAGTGACGGATTCTGTTTCCCGCTTATCAATCATGTTCAATGTCGCTATTCAGAAACTTTTAATCCGACGCTCTTATTCGGAGACAGGAATGTTTCGCGGAGTTTTCGTGGTAATTAGATGTTAACTGTTAAAATTAAAATTTTAAGTGATTAAATTTTTACACAAATAAATTGTAGGTAAGTATAATACTTCTGTCTCGAAAATCAAGACGATACGTCGCTCTTTTGCGGAATAAAAGAGAAATAAACTTCATTACATCAAGAAACAACGTATACTCGCTTTCATATATCTATTAACATTAGAAGCTTTTATATAGTAAATTTGGATACTACTTAAATAATTATAATATTACTAGCTGGTGCCTGCGACATCGTCCGCGTGGAATAGTTATTACCATAAAACGGTTCTAGTGAGTTAATCTTAAAAGATAGACATATACTGCCGTGGACATTTTGTTAGATCATTTTAAGAGAAATAATTCTTTTATACATAGTTTTTTGATATCTTGAACCGTTTTCGCAGCGCACGCAACGGAAGCCCTGAAAACTGAATAATTTTCCCCGTTTTTTCCACATTTTCCATTGTTTCTTCGCTGCTATTAGTTGCAGCGTGATGTTATATAGCCTAAAGCCTTCCTCAATAAATGGTCTATTCAACACAAAAAGAATTTTTCAATTCGCACCAGTAGTTTCTGAGATTAGCGCGTTCAAACAAACAAACAAACAAACTCTTCAGCTTTATAATATTAGTGTATAGATTAAGCAACGATCGTTTTATTACTTACAATGGTCTCAGAGTATTATAATTCTAATACGAGGTTACAAAACATTACATGTACAGGAAACACATGACTCTCTACAAAAAAAAGAAAAGCCTTTAATCGCATCAAATATGATCGGGAAAATTCAATAAATAGGAAAACTACACAACCCTGTGATCTCTGAATATCTAACGATTCAATAAGTAGGTATTTAATACCAAGACAGCAAAAAGCAATAAGTCATGACATGAGACATCAAAGACGGCTCAAATGGTTCATAATACAAGGTTACAGAGAAATCAAGGACTATCGATATTCGTTTGTGGTTAGCAAAGTTATGCTGCTGCGGTGAGATAATCGTCTGAAAAGATAAAAAAATATAATGATGCCTCATAAAATTTAAGTTATTACACTATTATGTTGGTTAGGACACAGTATCTCAAATTGTGTATCATTATTTAAACTGTTGTGTGAAATGAATGTTTCATTAGTGTGCATTACTACTGTATCCCTAGAATTCTCTGCTACTATGATGTAACGTAAATAAACTTAATAAATAAACTAAATAAATAATTACGTAAACTTTGAAATCAATTGTAATTACAATTACAATAACCATACCAAGGACAAACTTAGTTTTACCTTTTTAGCAAGCAAATAAGTTCATATGATAAAGGTCAACTCCGGTGTTGTAGCTTTTTAAATCACTATTTTGAACTGATGCCTATAATTTTTATACGCGTATACATACTCGTATAATGTGTCGATAGTAACTGTAAGTCTGTAAATTCTTGCCCTTTGGAATGTAGATCACGTAGAAGAACAGTACAAGATAGGTAGGAAGATACTTTACTTAGTTCGCAAGACGATATTAGAATAGAAAATATGAGTACTAATATTATTTAGAGAGACTAACTGGTGCTGTGAGGCAAATCTGTATGAACACACAAAACTGGATCTATACTTATGTTAACATAAGCGTTCTACGGCTGCTGATAAATATTTATGTCGTATATCTATGAAAACCATAAATACCTTCGCTCGTACTATTTCGGGATAAAAAGAAGCCATACTAACAACACACCAAAAATCATGAAGTTCAGCCATATTTGCGAGTTGAGCTTTTAAATAAACAGATACACAGATAAACAAAAAAATATGCTCAAAATCAGCATAAAAGAGACTAATGATGCAAATATTATGTGAAAGGCTAAAAATTAATCTAAATGTGAAATAATACAGACACATCCATACTTATTCCCACACCAGTTCTATCAATATCATTCGCATACCTACAGCTTTGTGGTTCAGGTCACGCTGCCACAATACAAATGACAGATGAACAAAAATGAACCCTATCTACATGGGTGTATAATACTGGATATACCAATCTAGTTCCCTTTTAAGTGATAACGAGTGTATTATTGAGGAATAGGTACGAAATTTTTTTTAGTGAAGTTATATTTTTCAACAGAAATGATACAATGGTTGCCTGGAAGACAATCAAAAGCTTGTAGGTATAAGGCTCCCACTTTAAGCACTAGTTTTTTTTGTGATTCATTTACCACCCTGTTGTTTATCTGTCGTGCGTTGCTACAATTACATATATACCTGACACTTTACTTTCAAATGATCATCACCTACCATAATGAAGGCATGTTGCGTGCCGTGTTGCACCATAAATTAATACCACGTAGGTACTTGTACTAATACCACGGACACATAGATACTTATATATTTTTAAGGCTGGATCGCACGTTTGAGCATCGTCACCGTCGTTTTCACTATTTATTATTTTATTAGTTAACTACAGACTTGATGTTTGATAAACAAATAGTGAAAAAAAACTACTGTGGCGCCGCATAAACGCACGGTGCTCTTTTAATGCACACCAGCTCTTTCAGGCACGTTCAACACACGTCTTTTTGCCTTTTAACAAGCCAGTCTGCCAGATCTAGAATTGTTATGTAATCTGTGCTGAGTCATCGCGCCGGCATTGTGCGGTATGATTGATGACGAGTGGCGGAAGGGGTGGCAAATAGATTCACTTGCCGAGTTGTTTTCTGGAATATTCCATCGTATTTTCACAAGTTAATGAAAAAATTAGGTCATTTGGAAGCCTGTAACCTACACACAAAATACATACCTATACCTAACAATATCTGTCTCTCAGTTGCGGCGATAAAGTGGGGTGAATAGTATGAATTGTAATAGTGTTAAATGTGTTTCGCAACAGAATACGAGTACTTTACCTTAGTAGTCACTTCATTTTTAAATAAAATATAACGTATGATTTTTTCATATGAATTTCTTACTAAATATTTTTACCTAGAATAACCACTATTGGTCCTATACTTTCAATCTAACGTACATTAGTCACATGTCCAAAGTAAATACGTCATCACCCGTTGGCGGGCGGAGCCATCAATCAGGACCAATTGAAGGACTCACTCGGTTGGATTGATTCCCTTCCATCTGTCATTGGTATTGTGAAGCACTGGAGGAATGGACTCGGTCGAGAAACGGTCGCGTCTAGCTGAGGCGACGGATCTGATATGGGATAGGGTACTGGGATAAATTTGTAGGGCAAAATATGGAATGCGATGTTAAAGAAATCGTGACGGTAGGTAAAGTGTCGTATCAACCAGACAGTTTTAATGGTCTATGATAAAGTAAATAAATCTATGTGTGTATGGGAATTTACAGTACTATCTAACATATAAAATTCATTAAACAGTTCTTCATTTGATTAATTAGATTTGTGTGTAGTAAAATTAAGGTCATAATATTTTAAAGCATATTGAGATGCATAAAAACTGACATTTGTGACAGTGACAGTTTCAAAATACAAATGTAAATTTTATGGTAAGTGTCATTTATGTAAATTCTTCACTACAACTATATGATCATCTCTTGTTCAACAGCAGTCATAGGTTCATTCCTAAGCTAATTGCTTATTTTTACTACACTACAAATTACTCCGGCAAATATACACAAAGGAAAACAATTTTTTTAAATGCGAGTAAACCATCTATATGGGTAAGTAACTAATCCAGAAATGCACCAAAAATATAAAAAAGAATAACTCAACCGCTTGACGTTTCTTCTAAACTTGATAGTTGAATGACGTTCGGAGGATATTTGTACCATGTTCTGTTGTGTACGGAAATGGTTAGATTACTGTTTTGAAAGTATTTCCCAAGAGTATAAAAGAATACCCAAAGAAGCATAAAGGTGTCAATCATAATAAAAACTTATATTGTAAGCAACCACGAACATGATATTATTGTGAATCATACCATGTAAGTATAACACTCTCAAATAATAATTCTGGCACCAAGGGCAGAGATATGTTTGAGAGATAGGTCATTCCAGTACGTACAAACTTGCCTTACCTTCAGCATGGTTCAGCTAGTGCGAGTGATGTAAGTCACTGTGAAGTATAATAAAACCTCGCCACAATTTATTTTTCCTATAACCCATATAATGCTGATCTGTTGATCTAGAAAATTACATGAACGAACAGACACAAAACGCACACAAATATTAATACCATATTTGCCACAAACATATACAAACATCAATACCATATTTGCGCATTATAATTTGTTATACTTATACTACAACATCACTAGAACATCACATTTGTATCAGTCGTATGCGCTTATTATTTTGATGTCACCTGCAACAGTCTCCATTTGTTACTATCATACATTATCCCTGTAAAGTGTCGCCATTTTTCACGACGAAACACCCGAAGAATGAAAACTTGTAGAAATACGAAACGCATTTGCATGAATTTCTGAACCGAGGTGAACATGTGGTAACACTTCTTATACGAATGTTGAGGATAATAAAATACGAAAATTATGTATTATTTTTTGTATTGTTACTCGCTCATATACATTTGTTATATTTGTGGAGTAATATGATCCTATTTATCAATATATTTTTTTAAACTACTTCCTACTTTTAATATGGCAATCGACTATTTTTATTCACTTGACATCGTAATCTAAATGCACTCTTTGAACTTTTAATTATACGAATAAGTTTTATCACGAATAAGATATAAATAGATTGTAAACTTAATATCACTTGCATTATATTAATTTCTGACAAGATGCCAACATTGACATATTAAACATCATGATAACATTCTTACAACCAGAATGCGCTACATCACATATAAGTACTGAAAAACCTGTATTAGCGATTAATTTGAATTAATCTGATTAATATTTTAATTTTGTATTACTTACTGGAGAAACAAACGCTAAATGTTTCTGTACAGATTTTGAAACAATTATATTTACTATCATAATACTTTACGAAATTGTGCATTTTTTTACTGTACATAAATGAATGAATATCAAAACAAAATATTTGGAGTGCAATCGAACACAAATATAAAAAATACCAGTTAAAATATGATAACAATACTTACGCAATCATGTTTTACAATTGAAAGTGTCTCCCAGGAACTTTAAAACTATGCTCATTATCAACACTAGTAACTGGTTTAATGAATAAATGTGTAATATGTCACTGAAATAGTTTACCAAGTAACTTTTTAATTGACTACATAGTTATTGTGTTTTACTCCAGTTTGAAAGTTGTTATCTTATTCATTCCAACTATTCATTCTAAAATGTTACTGGCATGTTATCAGCACGAATATGAATTAAATCGGCCAAGTGAGACATGGAACAATAGTTTATGAGAGTATATTTAGCATGTCGAAAGCATTAGCATGGGCAAGCTTTAGTATTCAGTGCCATCAAGGATTTTTATGCCTTATTCATAATTATTAATATATACATACGTCAAAGCCCATAATGGAGACTTAGAAACAGAGAAAAAATCTTAGTGTCAGCTTCGTTTTAGGTAAGGTTTAATATATGATTGTTACTAGTAGTAAAATTGTATATGTAATGCTTAATAATACTGATCAATCAAATTAATGTATCAAGTAACTTATAACCCCGTACAAAAAAATCTCTCTGTTGTTATGTGTACGACGGTCAAACTGACTGACCAACCAACACACTATTTCTTTATATAAAATAAAAAAAAAAAAAAAACCTGGACATTGCACACAGCGCCATCTAGCCCCACACTAAGCAAACGCTTGTGTCGCGGGTACTAGATAACGGATATAATACTTATATACTTTTCTTTTGTAAATACATACTTATTATACATACAAACGACCAGGCTCAACACAAGTAATTATAAATTTTTAAAGTACATAAATACTTGTGTCATGCGGAAATCGAACCCGCAATATGAAAGCAAGTATCACAGCGGGATACCACTAGTGTAACTATTCCATCAAACAACGTCCTCGCCAAGTATGATAAAACAGGGGACATTTTCCTCTCATTAAGTTTACGCGGTGGTAATATGATAACAGCAAACCCATGTAATTTCGCCGACAATTTGATAATGTAATAACAAGAACCCCGCCATTTTGTGAGACCAAAACAGTAATTTCACAGGCCTTCGTTAGTTTTGGGTTGTTTCTATGCGTAGCTAAAAAGTAAGTTTATAAAAGTGGATAACTCTGATGTCGAGAGTTTTCAACTGTTTACTCGTATGTCCTCTGAAATGTTTTTGTCATGTAATTTCACTTATCATTTGAAACTTCATAACTATCAAATGTGGAAGATACTTCATCCCCATAGCTTTTGACTGGCCTGTTAGCTTAGTTGGTAGTGGCTCTGCCTTCTAATCTAGGGGTTGCGGGTTCGATTCCCGCTTGACACAAGTATTTATGAAATTCAAAATTTATAATTACTTGTGTTGAGTCTGGTCGTTTGTATGTATAATAAGTATGTATTTACAAAATAAAAGTATATAAGTATTATATCCGTTATCTAGTACCCGCAACACAAGTGTTTGCTTAGTGTGGGGCTAGATGGCGCTGTGTGGAATGTCCCGGAATATTTATTTATTTATTTAAGCTATCAAATTCAAATTCATTGATTCTAATTAGAACCGTACACGGATTACACTAATGATAACAATTTTAATAATTAAGTGAATTAAACTAAAACATAGAAACAAATTAAAAATACTATCTATATAATACACACGGAAACCTCATTTAACTGAGCGCCGATAAATTCTAGATTTCATAAAGGCAGTTACTGTTAGTATTTATTTTGCCGCTGGATATTTTAATGATTGTACCTCCTACTTACTTGCAGTAAACATAACTAATTTGATGAAATTGTTGACGAAGTTGAAGAAATCTGTTAAAAGTAAATACGAATAAATATTTCGTATCCAAAAACTTCAGGAATTAAAAAAAAATATTTGTAGAAAAAAAGTATATCCTTATCATTTATCCATAAGATTTTTTTTACAAACATAACAAAATATGTACTGGATTTTTATGTGGTTCTTTTTTCAAACGTTGTCCAGAAAGTATGTAGGTAAAGATTGTAGCTGAATGTAACAAAAGTAATTTCGAAACAATTATTATAATTTTCCTTAAAACCAAGAAAGAAAATGGCTGACGATGGCACCGGATAGACCACTTCACAGAATTAAATTTTAATTTGGCATCACTAATTAGTTAACCTAGTCTACGTCATTGCGGCGCGAGCTACTTACTACATAAGACATTTCTTACATAATTAAAACAATGTTTTAAAAAACATAAGCATTGTCATATTGTATTGTATTGTATTGTATAGCTTGTATCAAGCTAAAAATGTAAATGGGATTTTTACCCATTACCGTTTCAATACTTGTTTTATAGATTATAACGATGCTTAACATCAGGCAAGTTGTAGTCAAGCGTGTCTAGCGATCTTCAAAGTGAGAGTGACTGGTTCTTATTATATAAGCATGCTTTATCTTAGGCCATATCTTTTGCGTACCCTCAGGTAAACTATGGTCGAGTGCTAGCCCGTTTCGGTTAAAAATAAAATTGCTGACACTTATATTCAAAGTGAGATATCGATTCTCGTTAACAATAAACAAATAACGCGTTAAGGTACTACAATCCATGGGTCTTCAAATCTAGAGTTAAAAGGTATCTTCTAGGTAAGCGTGTTACACCCTAGGCTGCAGCAATGCTTAGCATCAGGCAGGCTGTAGTCGAACGTAAATCTATCACGCAAAAAAAGGTTACTGAAACTCCTATTTAAAAATGTTATTACATAAAAGGTAACTCATTTTATTCAATTTAGGGTGTGACACCGCGGTTTTTACCTAATTAGGACCATATTTATGATTCCAACTCAAATACATACATATTAAGTGTAATTAAATAAAACGCGCACTTCAAATTAAACCATATTAAATCGCTATCCACTATCAGAAGCTTGTGACCTGTGGGTCAACTTAGTTTATCATCGTCTTCTTCTGCTTTATCGCTACTTACGGAAACAGAAGTCTTGTCTGATGCTATGTCATTTGTGATCAGATTTTTAGTTTGCGGCTGCGCTCGCATTGTTATCGCATAAATATATTTATATTGCTACTTCATAATACTGCTCTCATACCAAAAAACATCATGAATTGTATACTAGTTTTTGAGTGATGCGAGAACAAATAAATACACAGACAAATTCTGTAAACTGTTGGAAGGTGGTCTGTTTTAATATTAAGTATCCTCAAACATATTATTTTTTGAATATGTTATACGTACGTACAGATGATACACTCTCTTTGACTTTATTATTTATAGACGTATATAAATAGATGCTACATTGTTATTTAGTCCAGAGCAAAAACTCAGCAGATTGTACTCAAGACATAATTCAGAGTTAAACCTGATTACAAATACGGGCCTACCTCGTAACTACAGTAGTAAAGCTAATTAAGGTCGGTCAAAATGAAATGCTTTAAGTTCCTCAGAATATTTATTTATTTTGTCGTGTCTACAAAGGTTGGGCTAGTAAATTACAAAATTAAATTTGTCGTACGGAAAGGGGTGGATTTTACCGGCTTGTAAATCTCGCCGAGGTTTCAAGTTACATTCTAAATTGCCCACTAAAGGCAGCCGAATGGAAACTGTGCTTTTGACATTACTAATTTCCTGTGGACCGTGGCTGGCTGTTTGTTGTGGACTCCAATATCCTGGCTACTGGCATTATTTTCTTCATTTTAAAGTGTTATAAATAGATTGCCTGCAAAACTAAATTTTTATATGTAGGTATATAAATGAAATAGTCTTGCTTGAGATTTGCGACTTCTCTTTTTTTAAAAAACAGCTTTGTCTAACTACAAATACTGACAAAACATTGATTTTATAGAGATTTAGGTATTTAATACGATCAAATTTTGGACCATTGGAATTATTAAATTTTGACAAAACTTCAATGTGATTAAAAAGTAAATTCCACCTCTCATAGAACAACATTACACCACCAACTTTTCTTTTTACACAAAAACAAAAAAAATTGTAGTCTTGGATGTAAGGGTACAAAAATTATTTATATGTCGTGGATCTATTATTCTCTCTCATTATATCATCACAATTATTACTTACGTTCCATATATTATTACTTATTAATTTAATTAATTAGGTATCATAATACAATTATACATATATTTTGATAATAAGGATCGGGATAGGGTGGTATTGGGTTTAAATTTGTTCATAAAATCAGATTTGAAATTACACGTACTATGTATATTTTCTGTTTAAAATTGTAATTATATCTGCCATTGTTACCCACTATGTTACTTACTATAAACACACAAGGTTTGACACGTGTGTGGAATCCAGGTAAAAGAGCTTTTAGAGCTCGCTATTATCGGCATTTCTACCACACTTAGATTTCCAGAACGATAATCTATTTATTTTCCCAAAAATCAATTTCTACGACCTGCCATTGGCTGATAATTTGAAATCCAGCAATGACAACGCAAAGAAATGTATTTAATGAATTTTGATTGGCGTACTTGAAACCTATAGTTTTGAAATTAATTTGCCTATCAGACCTTTTTTGTTTTAATTTAGTCCGCGCGCAGAGTTCCCTAAGCTTACTCTTATAATATACAAGTAGGTTGGTCTATTTTTGATAATATAAGTATAATCATAAATAGGTTTTTACTAAAACTGAACAAATAAAATTATTTAATATCTACGCCGAAGACACTTAACGAGGTATCACGTTATTAAAGGTAGTATTTTAATTAAAGACATAAATAATAGAAGTAATGAAGTCAAATGTTGTACAATCAAATTGAGTTAGTCTTTAACACGAAAAGTCATGACATTTATTAATTATCAATATCATGGCAAAACACGACAATGTTCTCAATTTTTAAAGTAAGTTGAAATGTTTCCATTTCTAGCTTTTGCTGTTTGTGTTCCAAACAAATGTATCGGATATTGTTGTAAAGTTATAAATTCGGAACCAATATTATTAATGTTGGCATCTCTGGTCGATTTCAGTTAGTACTAGTTGTTATTGCTTGACGATTGTTTACGTGTTTCTAATGCAAACTAATACTAAACTCTGGAGCTTTGAGAGAGCTTTTGTAACACTAATTGCGCAGTTCCAATAAGTGCTTCGGTTCGTATTGCAAGGTGTGAAACTTTGTTTACTCAAATGTTATACAGTACTGTTTTAATTCTATTTGTTGGCGCATATATTGAACTCAGATTTATGTAATGATTATTTTAACAAGGATTATACTTAAAAATAGATCAATAATTAAATTGCTGCCATTAAGTTTTAAACACTAAAACAATTTTATATATAATCACTAATACTCATTTTATTTATATTTATTTATTTATTTTTATTTCACTGTGTGATATGTCATACAATATTTATTTATTTATTTAAGTCAGTAAATGCTTTTCTTAATCGTTCCCGACATATTGCATGTGACTGATTCGACAAGTTAGGTACGAACTAACTTTTATTCGCTGGATTCAGTGCCGTAGGAAAGTAGAATAAAAAGAATGGAAATACCTCGAGCTTGTTTCAGGTCAAACTAGTACAGAGACGAACACAAAAAACCATAGAGTTTGAATCTAATTCGGAAATAGCAGAGTTCGACTAATGGAAAATACTCAGACGAAAACTAATTTTTTGCATACTTTGTGTAGTAGGAGACGGTATGTTATGTACATTCTAGGATGCTTTTTAAAAATAGATATATGACATCAATTAAATTCATAAATTAATATTCAAAAACAAGCAAATGAAATTAGATATTTGTCTGGAAATGTTGAATTTAATTTTGGAATTGGAAGGAATGAAAAGAAAGACGTAAATATAAGGTTTCGGTTCTTAAAATCCTTATCCTACCTTAAAATAGTTGTGCAAGGGTACCAACAAATATAATAACAATATATGTATATGTCGTCACATGACTGTAGATACTTGTTAAGACTTTGATATTTATTTATTGATGAATGAAATTGTTTTTAAGGCATTTTTAAATGGAATATTCAATTTTAACAACAAAAATTAAAGATTTTTTTAATCACCCAACGATCTTAACATGGAAGGAAAAAATATAATAAAGTGAAGCATTGCTAATATTTAAATTCGATATTAATAACTTAAGCCCTAGTTAAATAATTACATTATTTATACTACTAATATATTGCTTCACATTGACTCACGTTTTTTTGAAATACACAATTACTCAATATTAATTTTAAATACTTTCGCTTTTCTTACGCTTCAAAAAAAGATTTTATAAAATTGAGATTTTAAGTTTCTTTAGTAGTATATGACGTTTAACTACGAAAGCTGAATCAATTATTTATATTATCGAATATTTTTTCAATTTTATAACTAATAAACCACTAGATGATATTGAATCAGGCTTTACTTTGCGGAAATACATTGTAAATGAAACTCTGGAATATTTCTCTCTCTCTATTTCTCCAGAGTTTCATTCAAAAACCACTAGTTAATTAATCAGTGGTAGTTAATTCAGATTTCTAAGTAAGACGTATACACTATAGTCTTAATACACTGTTACGTACAAGTACATACATACTTAACAAATGAATATTCTTAAATCAACTTACTTACTCCGAAATAGTTTTAAATCACAACAATTAAATTAAATTGACAACAATGTTTGTATTTTAAACTAGAAAGTCAAATGTTTTAAAATCAACAATCTCTAATGCTTATCGAAATTTGGAATTTGAAAATTGTTATCACTAGATATCTTAAAATACTCCTCCCATTTTAGTAAAATTGATTACTACCATCGTACCTAATATTTAGCAATTGTTATTTTACTGGAGTTATGTAACCTAATTAATAGTTAAGATAATTCAAAGATATTAGACAGTAAGTATAATTATCATAAGACGCAACATTAGGCTAAGAACATACAGGGTTACCATAAAGTATCAAAAAAACGCTATAAAACTGATAGTTTAAAAATTCAGAAAAATTCAGAGCTTTATAAAATTAATATTGTATTTTCAGTGGGGGTTTGGATATATTTTCTGATTATAACTTCATTTATGTCTTTGCAAAAATGTTGTAAGCTGTGCTAAAAGATTAAATAAATTTTCTAAAAATCAAATATATGCTAATTTCCCCCGAAAAATACCTGCTTGCATTTGATGATATTTTTCTGTAACTCTGTTATAAAGAAACGTAAGAGAACCTAGAATTAATACTACACTAGTATAGAATTGTATTTGTAATTGTAATCTCTATATTTGTTATTCTTTTAAAATTTAAATTATCTGATATTATTATATTATTACAAATAAAGCAAGAAATAAATTGATAAAAGAAATATCCGAAGATATTAACATTAAGAAGCTTGATGTACTTATCAAATCAAATCTCGGACAGTTATGAAATCAATAGATATCAAATTTTAGGTAAATGGTGGCAGTGTAAAGGGACCCAACTAACAATCTATGTACGTACATTTTGTGCAAAGGTACGAAAACTATGATAATAATTAAAATATCAGGTTTATCGCCTTGTTGTGGGCGTAATGATC
The DNA here is from genome assembly GCA_964023185.1 of Macaria liturata. Taxonomy (NCBI): domain Eukaryota; kingdom Metazoa; phylum Arthropoda; class Insecta; order Lepidoptera; family Geometridae; genus Macaria; species Macaria liturata. The sequence continues at coordinate 9,703,623 of OZ026825.1, read as the reverse complement.
CTAGATGTCTTACTTTATTTAATGTCTCATGTTGCAAACAATAAACAAATAAAGTTTCATTGTTCTAAATATATTTAATTTTTTATTTAAATCAAAAATTCAAGAGAAAAATCTAAATTAATATACTTTTTGATAGAATCTGGTTAAAACTCTTGCGGTAGAAATAAATTATGCTTATCAAGGACCAAACTGTAGCTTATCACAATTATTTATGTTCTTTCAAGGATACCGAAAAGGTTAGCACTTAAATAAATGATCAGATTTTTTCTGTATTTAGGTTTTTTGTAAAAAATAAAACTCTCAATAAAGTAAGACATCAGGATCTGGATAAAATAAACAGATGATACTTATTATTCTAAAGGTTTAGTAAATTCATAAGCGTATCGAAGTTCAGTTAGTCACAGTGTGCATACGAGTAGGTAAGTATTACCTAGTAAAGACGTCATCAGTACAAAATACATGCTCCAAAAATATCTGCTCCTATGTCATCTCATAGTTGGGAACGCCTCATCTTGCGAACCTGCGAAAGGAAAAATTAAATTTAAAAATACTAAATCGAAAAAAAGGTAAACCAAGGTCTAAAAGATTTTTGATAAAATTAAAATATCTATATCTCCTATCTTAACTGATTAAAAAGTAATTGGGTGAGAAAAATGTTGATAAATAGATTTGAAAACCACTATCTAATAATGATTATATTTACACAACATAATCAAACAAAACAAGACACATGCTGTCGTCGCGTTGCGAAGAAAAACGATGTCGATCCATCGCACCCCAAAAGCGTTTAGGTGTGTGTGTAATTAATGACCGGCGGCACTTACCCGAGAAATCAACCGTTAGAATTGACTCTGCGAGGGCGCGCCGTCGAAGGACTCCTCGTTGATGAGCCGCAACTTCACAGACTCCCGCCGCAGGTTGTAGCTGGTCGAGATGTGGCAATGTTTCACGTCCACAGTGAGCAGGTCTTCGTTCAGTTCCACGCCGCTCTTCTCCACGTCGGCGGCGGCGCTCGGCTTGCGCTTGTGTCGGAACGAGGTCCCGCGCTGGGAACTCGAGTTCAAGTAACTGTCAGTGGTCGTGTTCCCGTTGAAAGTCTTCTCCGCGTTCCCCCCCACCTGCTCCAGCTGTATGTTCCCGCGCGGCGCCGCCGAGTCGATGCACGGCATCAGCTGCTTGAACTCCTTCCGGAAGTTCTCGTTCATCCACGCGTAGATGAAGGGATTGTAACAAGTCGACGACATCGCTATCACGTGCGCGATGAAAAATATCAAAAAGTAATACTTCAGATGTATAGCGTACATGTAGAAGTCGTTGCAGAGATTGATCAAGTTCAGCGGCAGCCACGACAGGCCGAATATCATCACCATCGCAATCAACATTTGGTTCGTTCGACGTTTTCTATTTTTATCGATTTCCTCTTTACGGGAATTTTTGCTCGCCGCCTTCGCTTTGGCTCTGTCGTTCAGTTTGAAACTGACGCAAGTGTAGCAGAATCCTATCACGGAGAACGGCAGCAGAAACTGCAACACGGACGTGACGGTGCCAAACAGCTGCCTCAGTCGCTCCGAAGGCCACGTCTCTTCACAAAACTTTCCTATCTCGACGTCGTAGTACGTCATGAATATAGCGTACGGCAACGTCACCGTGACGGAAAACGTCCATATCATTATGATAACGGTAATGCACGTCTCGATTTTCATTCTCGGCTTAAAAGGGTATATTATCACGAAAAACCTATCGATAGCGATAGACATAAGCGTTAACGTAGATATGTATACGCTACATCCCTGTGCGAAAGGCATGATGTGGCACAACAGCGCGCCCCAGCTCCAAATGCCGCGGAAGGTGTAGAGGGGAGTGAAGGGCACCGCGAATATACAGAGGAATATGTCTGAGAGCGCGAGGTTGCTGATGAAGAGGTTGGTGACGGTCTGCATGGCCTTGTTGCGCACCACCACGAAGCACACGAGCAGGTTGCCGAGCACGCCCAGCACGAAGATGACGGTGTAGACGACGCAGAACACGCTCTGCACCCAGCCGGTGTCGATGACGTTGTCATGCGCGCGCGCGGCACCCAGTCCGCGCGCGCTGTTGTTCAGATGCCGCTCGGTTAAGTTTAACGTGGTGTAATTCACAGCCGTTTCGTTCATTGTTTCGACTGTGGTTTCTTCCGCACTAAAATTCGAGACAATTTACTTGCGGCGTTAAAACGTCAGTTTTACGAGCTTCCTCGGCCTGATTTATCTTCGGTGAAGCCTGTAACAAAATTTCTAAATTACTATTAACCGTCACCGGTTCAATGAATTCGGTAATAACAAGGCGTCAAAGTTTCCATAAAACTTTGTGAAGGGAAACAGGTTGCTTGTTACAGTTGTCCTCGACACAAATTCTACAACTAAGTAATTTTATTATTTAATGTACGGCTATTGTTTTGCGACTAAAACCCTTCTAAAATTAAACAAACAAACTTATTCCATTATTCTAGTAAAAGGTTATATTGTACGAGTATTATGGTGCCTAAAATACCCTCACCCTGTTTTATCCTGAACTCAAAGTTCATGGCAAAATGACTTGGTTTTTAAAATAGCAAAGTGATAGTTTCGTTTTTACAAAGAAGAGCTCACAAAATGTAGTACGGCAGGTAAAAACTTTTCATCATGATTTCGAGTTTGAAGCGTTAAGCCTGCCCTCTGAAAGCCAGGTTCCGCTGAGCGAGAATGTTGGCTTCAGTCCAAAAACTGATTGTAATATTTGTGATACACATGAATTTCAGCTGTAATTATCAACCGACACGAGTGTATCACTTTTTTTTATATTTTTTAACTGTGTTTTGTTAACATTTAAAGATTTTTTAATACAAGATTACAGATTTATGCTTGGTAAGTTCCATTTGGATCGTCTGTGTAAATGTTTACACAAAATAACTGACAAATACCTCGCGCTGCAAGCTTACGAGCAGACTAGCGTGTGGTATGATGTGACCTAATTAATATCACACAAGAAGGTTGTAACCATAAACTCTATTATATTATGAATACATGCTAACTTTCCATATTTGGTTTAGCCCACGCTTAACAAGTTTTCATACAAACTATAAATTCCTATTTCAGTCCATAAAGTGGATTAACCAAATATTTCCTAGTGGTTACTGGGAGCCTTTCACTAAATATTACAAAAGTTCTCTTAAGCTAACGGCATGCAAAATATCTACAGTTACAGCGCTTTGCTTCAACGTTTATTGTACGGACGGCAAAGCTTTGGAACACTTTACCAGAAGCTGTGTTTCCTGCGAACTACTATCCAGGGGTTTTCAAATCTAGAGTTAATAGGTATCTTCTAGGTAAACGTGTTACACGCTAGGCTGCAGCAATGCTTAACATCAGGCAGGCTGTAGTCAAAAACGTAAGTCGTAAACCTAACCCACGTAAAAAAAAAAAATGTTATCTTTAAAGTACAGGATGATTAGTTCTGTTTTAGAGCTGTGTGTTTATGATCTGTTTTGGTACGTTAAAAGCACAGATTTTCTTTCTTCTTGCTGATCGTAATTTTGACTATCGCCGTGACATTAATATCTATAACTAATAAAGCTGAAGAGCTTCATAATTCTGAACATGGAAGATATTAGAAAAAAAAAAACAACTATGCCTCAAATCGATAATAAACTACATTTCAGCTATTTTTAGATTTTTTTATCTGTTTGTATAAACGTTCAACTTCAAGCAATAAGGGCTGAACAGATCACCATTATTTTTGGTATGAGGTTTTAAAAGTGTCATAGGCTACTTTTTATCCTGAAATAATGAGATCAAAGCCGCGGGCGCCTACTACTTATGAACATACAGATTTTATGTTTGAGCTTAGCTGTAGGCATTAAATGTTAATTAGTAAGTTTCGGACCGGCACGGCCATCATTAAATCAGCAAGACTGAAACTTTCCATACAATTTTATTCGATGTATATATAAAGTTATTTCCAACTAAACCTCAGATAAATTACCATATTATGATATAGTAGTCCGTGAAGGACTGTTTAACAAAAACTTTTACAATATGTTGGAATAGTAGAGGAATAATTTCGTTTAGAATTTCATGAAATCCCATTTGTTATCTTGTGGACACAGTTATTCAGATTATTCAATACAGATAGATAACTTTTGCGAGTTGTATTTGGGACAAAAATAAAATTACGTACAATATCCTACATGTTTGTGCTAAATGTAAACAGCTCTGTTGCTTTCTTAAAGCCAGGAACTCGAATAATAATTAATAAAAATTGATAGTACTGATTAAGAAAATCATTGATTTCTTCAAATATTTTACTGCGTATGGTTTAAGTAACTTTTGTCTCACTAGGTTATAGTGAAGAGCTTTAAATTAAACAAAAATCTGCCACATACATAGTTTATTAAAAGTTTTAGTTTATATGTTAGGTATTAATTACTTAAGTTTTTATTTTAAATTAGTAAAATTTGTTTTATAAGTTTTTATTAAATAAATACTAGAAAGTATTTTATGATATGATACCTCCAGAATCAATAAAATTGCCACATACTTGTTATTATTGTACAGTGAGATTTTTAGATGCACATATTCATATAATTCTACTCGGAAATATAAATAACATTCCTTTGTCACAATATCTTCAAAGAAAAAAAAATTATACCACATGCTCAGCAGCATTTCTCGTATTCTGTCCTCGGGTCCAATTTCAATATAGGGCCACGACAATATTGTATTTAGATTACGTTGAACCCTTTTAGGGCTCGTCAAAAATAATTCGGACCGCGGCTCCGGTGGGACACCTAAAATTATCCGTTAAATGGACTGGAAATGCATGATTCTAAAAGGTTAAGCTTTTATGAATGAACATCCATGGTATTATTATTCGATAACTTATACTTGCTACAATAATTGTATATCTTCTATTTAAAAATAGAATCGTAAAAATAAAAAAAAATAAAAAAAATTACAACATCAAACTTTATCGGTTCATTGAGAGATTATCCATGTACCTTATTGAAATATAAATTGCAATAGGATTTATTACTTGTAAATACCGTAGTGTTAGCATTCAGTGTGCAAATTCCTATGTATTATGTCCCTAACATGTTTTATCACCACATCATATACCAACTGCAAAAGCACACTTTTCCGTTAATTTTTTTACTGTATTTTATTTTTTGTTTCAAAGCAAACACTTTAGACATATTTTAATAATATTACTGTATGGATGTTTTTACTGTTTTATATTCTCTATTGTTTTTTTTTAATTAGTGGAACTAGTAGTTTGTATGTCTTAGTAGGTTTTAATAAATCAAAGTCGTTGTACAGTTGTTTTTATTTTTAATTTTTAATATGTACGTACGAAAACGACGTATGTAATAATACGAAAACTAAAACCTTATAAAAAACTATTTCATGCATTAAAATACATGCTTCACGTTTTTTAATGCATGACGCTGTCTTTAGTTAATATAATACACACACGTAAACAGAGTTTGGTAAATCCGCTTTGTTATTTAAAGCAACTTGTTTGTAAAAATAAATAAATAAATATTCCGGGACATTGCACACAGCGCCATCTAGCCCCACACTAAGCAAACGCTTGTGTCGTGGGTACTAGATAACGGATATAATACTTATATACTTTTCTTTTGTAAAAACATACTTATTATACATAGAAACGACCAGACTCAACACAAGTAATTACAAATTTAAATATTTAATTTTGTTAATCACATGTTTGTATAAAATACATCCTCCATGTTTGCTCCCGTCGCCGTAATTCACTTAGTAACGAGTACGAGTATCAAGCAAATCGATGTAGAAAATCGCGAGTCCCTAAATAACGCAGAATCGATACGAACCATACTCGTGTTCCTTCTTCGCATAACAGACTTTTAACTCGTAATTTATTATCGAGCTGTTAGAAAAAAGCTATAATGTATAGCCACAAAAGTGCCGATTATACACCCTAACCATGCCCCATAAATAACAAAACACGTGTAGTAGTTTACTAACTCTTGACCTTCCGAGGTCATTGTAAACAGAATCCCTAAACGCTCCAACTCAGAACCACTTTGCTATTAATTCGCTAGTCACCATTAATAGTTCCCTAAAACGTTACCCTGGGAGCCTGGGAGCCAGGGAATACGGCTAAGGCCAATTTGTCACGCAATCAATTAACTTTTACAAGGGTGATACACTTTAAGGTTATACTGACGAAAATCTGACAAGATTACTCACGGAAAGCGAAGCGGTTGTGTAAGCGGTTGCAGCACTTTGTAAATCACATGTTAAGTGTATATTTTGGTTTCGAAATGTAAAGAAACATTTAGAAATATTTATATTTTGTTTTGGGTGCACAGCGAGTGTGGCTTGGAGTGCCATGCGCCGACCGCGCGCATGCGTGCTTCAGCCGGAGGGAAGCCAATTATGTTTGTGAAATTTCCGAGTAAATGCTTCGTATCGGAAATTTCAGGGCTTGCCCTGTTCCTGTCGCGGAGCCGAGGGTTGTTGTTGGCAGCACCCAAAATAAAATAACGTGTTGTATTACAATCCCTCGTCTGTTCTCGTAGCTAATTCGTAGAAAGCTCGTAGCACTGCTACATATTGCTATGAGCTTCTATCAATTCAGTTTTTTTTTATTTCAAGTCAATGAAATGATTTAGAGGGAATTCCGAAATACTACTTTAGTACATACCAACCATTTTTCTTCAATTTTTTTAATAATTGGAGAAAATTGCTTTCGATTAACCAGGTATTTTCAAATCTAGAGTTTATAGGCACCTTTTAATAAGCGTGTTATATTCTGGGCTGCAACAATCGAAGCACATCGGTAATTAAAACGTTTTTAATATTGATTATATGTTTATCATTATGTAAATGATTTTTTAGTTATATAAGATATATCATGTTATATGCCCATATCTTTTCCATAAATCTCGCGACCCTAGTTGCACAAAGGAAATGAGGACACATTGTTTCCTCTACGTATCGAACTGTTGCATTTCACTGACTAACTTACAACTAGACTTCTGTACAAAGATCCATACCTATGTATATAGGAATTCTTTCAACATAGCCTGACTTAATGTAGTGAATAATAATAAAATAAGTGAAAAGATCGAGTGCAAACCCGAAAAATTGAAAATTACTTTGACTAGTATTCTTATTTTTGGTCACCCGTCCAAGAACTGACCGCGTTGATCTGTGCTTAACATGTGATTGCCACCGCTAGCTGAGCTACGGGCGCTTCTTTTGACTAGTGACACTACAATAGTGTACTTAATAGTTTAAAGATAAGACATGGTTTTACAACGACAAGACAAAGAGCGGGAAAAAACTAACCTACTAAAAACATAATATCACTTTTGTTTTAAAATACAAACCTGTATTGAATTAATGTAAGATAATATGATCATCACTATCAGCCTACTTTTTAATGATAGGTTTAATGTAAAACCCATTACAGAAACACTAGATTTATAAACAACCAACTATATGTTGGTAAAGGGTCGAATCCAATAAAATCTTCACTATATATACACCGGACTCAACCCGAAAACAATTTGTCACAGATTCAGAGAATGGTATTTATAATTAAAGTGAATAAATCATAGTCCCATGTCCCAGAGCAAGATATCTCTCTGCAAGGGACCCAGTCAAGGGATTTGTAGGGGCTCGACAGACATTTTATTTTCTCTTTTCCGTGGTTTATTTGACTTGAGTATTTATGGAAGAAAAATGTAAGAGCCACTTTCGACTTGCCAACAATCTTACATTATAATAAAAGATGATTATTAAAAAAACATTATATTCATTTTAGCTATATTAGCACCTAATTATAAACAATTTTCACGCACAGATCTAATTTTTTTATTTTTCGACAAAAAATATATACTTGTATATTTACATTTGCAAAAAACCCAATAACAAAACTATCAAAAATGTATAAGTCGTAAAAAAAGAAGTTGATGCCATAATATTCTTAGTACTTCTTCTTTATATTTTTTTAAACCAGATCGGCTCACGCTTGTCTACAACTCGCCTGATGGTAAGCAATGTTGTAATCTACGATCTAGCGCGCTTGCCTAGAAGAAACCGATACTCTATTCTTAGTACTTAACACAACAAAACCCCTGCATAAGAAATCCCTCTAACATCCTTGAACACGCACACTACCCTTGTCTATATCGCGTCGTCTGTAGTGATTGTACATTCCTACAACTCTTACTTATGTACAAGCACTAGAATAATTCAGATTGGGAAAACATTTCATATAAATATACCACAACACGATTGTGACAAGTAATATACGCACATCTATGGCTATTTATCAATTGCTTGTTCAGAGACTATTTTATCATTAGACAGAATAGTCTCCGAGCCGTATTTATTTTACTTTCTTTTTCTCCCATCAGTCCTATATGACATTCATTTATCTGCTAATACAGAAATGAACCAAGCTTTGAAGGATGCTAGTTTAAGCCCACGGAGCTTTGAAGGATGCTAGTGTAAGCCCACGGAGCTTTGAAGGATGCTAGTGTAAGCCCACGTAGCTTTGAAGGATGCTAGTGTAAGCCCACGGAGCTTTGAAGGATGCTAGTGTAAGCCCACGGAGCTTTGAAGGATGCTAGTGTAAGCCCACGGAGCTTTGAAGGATGCTAGTGTAAGCCCACGGAGCTTTGAAGGATGCTAGTGTAAGCCCACGGAGCTTTGAAGGATGCTAGTGTAAGCCCACGGAGCTTTGAAGGATGCTAGTGTAAGCCCACGGAGCTTTGAAGGATGCTAGTGTAAGCCCACGGAGCTTTGAAGGATGCTAGTGTAAGCCCACGGAGCTTTGAAGGATGCTAGTGTAAGCCCACGGAGCTTTGAAGGATGCTAGTGTAAGCCCACGGAGCTTTGAAGGATGCTAGTGTAAGCCCACGGTTTCGTTTGCATTTTTTCGTATTAAAAAGTAACCTATATATCACTCTCAGAACTCTATCACCATACCATTGACTGCTCCGTTAGCTTAGTTGGTAGTGGCTCTGCCTTCTAATCTAGGGGTGCGGGTTCGATTCCCGCAAAACACAAGTAATTATGAATATTTAAAATTTGTAATTACTTGTCTTGAGTCTGGTCGTTTCTATGTATAATAAGTATGTATTTACAAAAGAAAAGTATATTATATCCGTTATCTAGTCCCCATGATACAAGCGTAAGCTTAGTATGGGGCTAGATGGCGCTGTGTGATATGTCCTGAAATATTTATTATTATTATTATTATTATACACCACCATAAAAATCACTATGATTTGTAGCTTCAGTGTAGCGTGGAAACGTGGAGCAAAAAGAGCAATACCGTACTTTTTTTTTTCATATAAGTAATAGAAATAAAAGTCACTGTTTTTATCATTAAACAATATCAAGTGCCAAGAATGGAACAATATCGACGAACAAAAAGCTAAAATTGAAGAGAGGACATCAACCGTCACTACAAAGAAAATAAATGACTTAGCTGAGGCATGAGCTCATTTCCTCGTAATGAGCTGAGTCAGTAGCACGGTGACAAGTAAACTTATTTGATTCTGCGTTTAAATCAGTTTGGAATAAGTGAGCTTCCATACCTATAAAAGTTGTAAATTAAATAATTTTACCTAACGTGTACTCTCATGTGATAGAAGCTTGAGATTATATGTCGCATGTGTGAATATTATTTGTTACTTGAATGTACAAAAATTGAGAAACAAAATTTTGGTACTTATATCAATACATAAATTTACAACGAATTAAAATAATTCTTATACGTCTTATGACCTAGTGTCCTGAGATATGTAATATATTACTTTTGTTTTTAATTATATTGTGTTTTAATTTATCGATCAACATGGATATACCACAGCAACACTAATAAAGAGCAATGCTGCTTTAAATACTTACTCCTCAAAGCCACAGGACATAATTTTTCTAAGCCAATTCCAAATTAATGACTAGGAAAAGGCCAAATTGAAAGGCTAGTCGCCATTGAGAGAAATTAGGACAGCCATGATAAGCCGAATTCGGCGTACGTTTGAATCCCACCATCTATCATGTTACAAGCAACGATCATCATAAATCTTACTCAATGTGCCCACAACGGATGTGTTGTTTTTGGCACACGATTTTAGATAATTATGTGGGTTGCTTATGTTTTTCAAATCGAATTGTTTGCGCTTAAAATAGGCCAGATATCGTTAAGCCACCTAAAACCAAACAAAAGTAAACTCTTGCGAATTGACAAAAGACGTTCTCATTATATTGAGACGATCTTATTAATATATACCTATATATTTGTTCCGTATGTCAAATCTTCGTCATCATCATTTTCATCTTCAGACCTTGTCAACCCACTGTTGAGTAACTATATTAAACTAGAATAGGTTTTTTGCACAACATTGTGAAGATGTGTGATGTGTTAGTGTGTGTGATGTGTTAGTGTGTGTGATGTGTTAGTGTGTGTGTTGCTAACTTACAATAGCCAAACTAATAATAAGCCAAAATAAATGCCTTTATTTACAGCTCATTTTTTCCAGAAAATATAATACCATCGACAGAGCCTCTAGCTACATCATAATACGACACGTGCGAACACTACATGAAAATTCAATTATCGAAGCAATCACAAAAAAAGTGTTCGGAAAATGTCCGCTTTCGAAATACGTGACGCGTGCTCATCTCACGTACAGATAGATATCCACGCAGCCGATTTTATTTTCATATGAAATCATAACTAGTAGCTTACCACTCATGTAGGGAGACTTACAGGGAAACCTATTCAAGTGGGAGTGAGAAAACTACTTAAGGTGGGGATTCGTGTTCTGTAAATAAGACGGAGTAGTGTGATTATCTCTATGTGAGATTACAAGCCATTTGTTTGTTGTCTAGTATTTTTAGGTGTCTGCTTCATATATTTAATTCTTTTAAGTAAGCAATTGCATCTACTTCAGTACATTGACACGACTACAACTAATTTCGTTCTATTTTGCTTGGAAAAAATATATCAGCAATCGATATGCATTATCACAAATATAGGTAAATATTACTCGTCAATAATGACGACGTCGTTTCAACGCTTTCTGAGCACCATCATCAGTGCGAACGTCACGGAACCGACACAGATAAATGCAATAACCGTTTAAGAAGCTAGAAAATCATCTTGTTTAATGCCGGACTGAACTGTGAGAATCGTTCAAAAATGTTTTAAAGGTCTTATTTCTCTTGACCCTCATGTATGCATTAGATTTTATCCAGCCGTCAATCCTAAAATACAACGTCTTGCAAGTTTAAGTAGAATAGTAGTACCTATGTAGCTGCATTTTGCTTAGTGAACAAAAAATGCGTAGTTGGAAAATATTTCATGTTTATTCTATGTACAATCTGAATAAGATAACTCTGTTCGCAACTGATAGCAGCATTCCTGTTACATGTTAACCTTCAAAATCATATCCCGTTAGTTCCGCTTCTATCCAATTTTGTAGTAAGTTTAGGGGTCTAGTTTCAGAGTCACTGGTGCCAGAGTAGTTTTGGCACGCTGCCCGCACAGACACAAACACGAGTTACGCTCCAACTTTATTCATGCCCCTAGTTCTTCAAGACGGAAGAAGATCGAGAGTTGTGTAAACACAGGTTTTGGATAACAGTATAAGGATTCGCGTGAACTACGTGAGTAGGATATAAAATTGCATTTTTGAGGTTATATTTGTGTCTTTCAATTGTTTAAGCAGTTCTAAAATTTAATAAATATGGAAAAAAATATTTGTAAGGTTTTATATATTTTTTTAAATTATATAGATGTTATTTAGTTGATATTTTTATGCAGTTTTTTTAATTGTGTTTAATAAAGTACTTGTAATTATTTTAAAATACATAAATAAGTGATAACTTAAGATCGGGAGTTTCATGAGCCACTGTAACGCTTGTAAAGTGTAAATAAAAATAATAGTAAGTAAGTAAAAATATAAATGCACCAGACATTATATATGTCTGGTGTTACCGGCTTAGTGATGGGAACGAAGTCCGAGTGGAGTCACCCGCCATAGAGGGCTGGGAGAAGCAGCAATCTCTCCCAACACGGTTGGTGACTTCCGGCGCCCCGTGCCCAAAGCACGGTGTAGAAAGGTGAGGTATGGTGTGTTGTCGAGTAAGTTAGATGGTGGGCAGCCTAGGCCAGCCGCCTTAGACCGTGTATATGGATAGTAAAGTGGAGTGAGTTTGCGAGAAACTTAAAAAACCCTGTTAACAAACAGTTACTTTTATAATATGTTCAGCTTTAGAGGGTAGATGGTATCTGCGCGCACCGCACGTATGTCGTAAAACTTACCCAGTTTCTGGGGTTTTTCTCCTTTCCGACTCGCGGCTGCGTGCTAGGATGAGGTCCGCAGGCCTCAACTTGGCTCAACCAGCACTTCCTCCAGCCGACAACGACCAATAAACGGCCTACGAAAGGAAACGTGGTAGGTTACTTGACGGCGAACAAATTATATCACGGTTCCCTGTTGCTCGAGGACTTACCAACAACGAGGGAGTTCCTAGATATACGGAGCGCGGCGAATGGAATGAACTGGCTTTGCCGGGGTCTGGGGGTGGAATACCATCTTCCCCAGACCCAGCCACGTTACATCTTTTCTTTTGTGCGCCTTTCACTCGAGTTCTGAACAAGTCCAGTCACTTTCCACGTCCCTGACAGATTCAAAATGTCAATTCGACACTGACATCGCGCAACGTATCGACATTTAGCCATGTTGGACTCAATGAATGAAATTAAATTAGGGGTTACACCACATTTTTTTAATAAAGCACAAATTAATCTTAGTCCAACTTAATTTTTTTTTTACTTTATTTACAGTATTGTCCTAAATTTCTAATTCTAAGTTGTTGAATTTGTAATATAGAAAACAATATCGAAATCTATTGCGTTCTTAAGGCAATTTAATGATATAACAGATACTCGTAAAAACATCATTTTTACTTCTTCTTATCGAATGAGAGTGGCCAGCTGCCCTAAGGTCCTCTGACATGGCTTAACGACTGCCATACTAGACAAACTGCCGGGACCTACAATATGACGTGAACGTGTCATCCGACCCACGGAAGCGCCCAAAACGGGATGCCACTTTTCGGTCACCCATCCATAGACTAGTCGACCTTTGCTTATCATTGGTAATCGCATGCGATGGCCTCCGCTAGCTGAACTACGGGCGCTTCTTATTTTTACTTATTTTATGACTTGTGATATGTAAAAAGGAAAATTGCATTATTTATTAGCACCCATACTGTCAACAAAAAAGTACATCTAACTAAATTATCCTCAAGCTCCGAAGTTTAAAATTGCTGTTGTTACAAGCTTAGTTGGTTTAATCACTTTGAAACTTGAAATAGTGCAAAGATAGTCACAGCCAATAAATTGTAGATCTTGACAAACTAACAAAGAAGTAAGATTATGTTCCTGTATTTTTATTTAAGGCCAAGTTCTTGAACTTTAGAACACTGTATTGCGAAACTTAGGTGTTGTTTTTATTTATTTTTATTGGTTGTAGTTACAAAAAATCTGAAAAAGTTGTCGTCGTTTTTTTTTTTTTATCTATCAAACATATTGTTATAACTTTATACATAAAACCAAGATTTTAAATTTTACTTCTTACCTGATCTTCAAGAGGCCATTTTATTAAGCTCCAGGAAGTTCTACAAGCTCTTCAACTGCAGGAGACCTTAATTCAGTTTTATATATTTTTTTAATGAAAATAAAGATAAGATAAATAACCTTTATTGATATTGTAAAGTTGCAACATATATACATATATAAGTACTAATATCATAGAATATGCTACTCAAATTACGAATCTCGTCAAATTAGCTTTTATAAAATTTTACATTAACACACATTTAATATACAATATACAGGTACATTGTATAGTTAATTCTGCCTTCTTTAATTTTTCACCGACAGGCTGCAATCTACGAACTTTCTTTGAAACAATTTACCCTTATTCTATTAGCTGGTTCTTCCAATGCTCGCATTTAGCAAACGACTCAATTTATTTAACGTGCGCTCGAGTTATTATACCACGTGATGTGTTTTACTAAGGTCTATCGGTATAAAGGTATGAATCTATTAAAATAAATATTTTTTTATTTTATAGACAACACTGACAGAAATTTATAGAAACTAGTGTATAGTAGCAGGTTCCTCCTTGCTGTACATAGAAATGAAAAAGGCACCTATTATTAAACAAAAGGAAAAATAAAAGTTATTAATTATTCTTTATTCAAGTTCTTAAATTCTAAACGCCATAAAATTTAAAAGTGTCCTGAATATATAGTTGAATAGTTGATTCAGTCACATGAAGGCTGGATAGATCCTTCTGGGAATTCGTAAGAGAGCTCTCAACTGCAAAATTTAATGTGAAGTAGAAACCTACTTCAAAGTCCTAAGAGGTTGGTTAGAAGAAGTATTTTATCTAACACTTTATTTTTATGGTACTCGAAAGGAGATCGCATATCTCCACCACATACATTTGTTTTTAAAACGGTTTAACATAGAATACGATTAACAGTTCACAGTTCAATTTAAACGTGCATTCTTTTTAGTTCCAATGTCGTTCGCGCAACAATTTAAATTTCACTTCACGCCTTTTTCTTGTTTCGGCTTTAATTACTTTTCAGCTTTTAACCTTAATTAACTGCCATCAAATATACCGACCGTCGGTCATTTCAGTTGTCGGATAAATGTGTGGTGAGGGGTTAATTTGTATTAAAATTAACATGCCATAAAACCTTTATTCAGATGATGCGTGTGCCTTTGTTTTGTGCAAAACATAAAGAATCGAAATCTCAGCTGATGACAAACTTGTGAATTATATCAAATGTGCATAGATACCAACAAACGTGATAAACCTTAGTATGTTACATATGTCAATAATACATTTTATTTATTATTATTATATTGTATACCTATGTAACTACATGGTTACAGTTATGAGCATAACAATTTAGTTGAACCTATCAATTTAGCTACAAATCAAAACAAAAAGCAAACTTCAATAAATTGTCGATTAAAATAAAATAATAAAATTGAGCTCTATATTTTCCACGTGACCATTAACTTGTTTTGAAGAAGGTCATCTTATTCCGTCGTCTTCGGCGAAATCCTTTTATAATTTTTCCTCGAATAATGGACGATTTAAATCTTCGAGTTGGGTTTATTACCGAATTGTTTCAAAACTGGATTAGATTCATAATATTGAGTAGAATGGGTTCTATTTAAACAAAATATAAATGATGATACAGCAGTAACAAGTTATTTTGATCCAAACAATATCGTGTGAGTAGAGGTTAGTATATTCTGAAACACCATCCACAGTATTGTAGGGAACATATACTCCATTGAACGGGTTGATGAATCCCATTTACTTACAGGTAAGTACAATTACTTAAGTACATCAAGATACATATTTATTAAAACGTTAAACAATAGATACGTACATTGTAGAACAATATAATTTTGGTGGTAACAATTGCAGTGTGCATGTACTATTTATATTTATGTATGTGATTATAGACTGTGGAAACATTGATTTGCTCATACATTTGGTTCATGCTTTTGCAACATTGAAAAAACGCAGATAAAAAGAAAATGTAAGCCAATACGAACTAAATTAACTCGCGTGACTGCATCTGACTTCGTTATAAGTTTCTAACTAGAACAGTAAATTAAAAGGAATGAACTTTCGTAACAAGAGATAATAATTACTGTTTTTAAATCAGACGAGGAAAACCGTTTTTATAACGGTCTAGCCTCATGGCTTGAATTTTATACGTAATATAGCATACAATATTTTTTTTACCCAAGCTCTCAAGACCGCGGAGGACAGGACATCATGGAGAAGCACAGTGCACCAAGTGATCAAGACTTCAAGCTAGACACGACCTTTAGCAATGAAGATAACGACTAAGAAGAAGATTATTTTAATAAAACTTGTACTATCCTTAAGAATTAATCAAAATTTATAACATAATTTAATTGACTTCGAATCACGTTAATTATGTAGCGATACTAGTTTGACTATCTATGAAGACCCATTATATTTATAAGTGCAATAAAAGACTTGGTGAGATTTGTAAAAGCATTAAAACTAATGGTTATCAGTAATAAGGCGCAGCATCAATTTACTCAGAACGTGGCATCATTATCATCCCCTGCTAACCTTCTCTCAAGTCGAGAGGCTTAGCTTTATTTCGTGTTTTTTTTTCACATAGAATGGAAGAAAAATAACTACAATTTTCGATCTATGTATCTTCTCTCAATACTTATCTATTGCATTAATCCACCTAGTTGTCACGTTCCTTAATCTAAAATCATCCAGCCACAATACTGTCTGGCAAGTTTCACCGCGGTATAAACCTAGTCCATTCAAGTAAAGCCATATTGCCTCGCTTTATGAAACTCTGCTAAGATGCTATTAATAACACTTCAAACAAGAGAAAAATAACTATTTCTGATGAAATATGAGTACTTCACTGTACAAGGGAAAGAATAAATGCTCTCTAGGATTTAACAGAGACAGGTTTTCTGTGATATTTAGGTCAAGAATAATAAAAAATCTTTAATGCTCTCTAACTTAAGTTAACGTGAAAATAACCCTTAAATTGAAACTATGAATAGAGATTTTTTTAGTCTAATTAATGAACAAATAACTCGTTGTTTCCGGTATCAAGATTATTGGGTGGTATACATGTATTTCACATACTTTATTTACAAATATAACACAATTCATGAGATCTCACGTCGCTTGAATAGTTTCTGAAGTCTCTGGGATTTAATTACTTTTAGCAGGCACGAATTTTTACTAAATTTTTAGTACCTATCCATTACATAAATTGCATTCGCTCTTCAATAAAAGCCGTGAAGCCATGAACGCATCGTTTCCAGCGAACCTCAAACGATTTGCGTATAAAATACCAGTTAACACGATTGTTCTGCCAAATGAATCGGGTCGACGAATTCCATTTGCTTTTATTTTGCAGTTTTTGGATGCTGCTCGGTACCTAAAATGACACACAAACCACACACAGTTGAATTTATAGAGCAAAGTGTTTTTAGTGTGCGCGAATGTTAGCCACAAATCAACAGCGGGCTATCGACTGATTTGTTTTTAAAGTTTGTTATGAGGGTTAGACTATCTTTAAGCTTTTCTAAAGATTTTCTAAGTACCCTTTTTATGTTCTGGTTAGAAGTAGTATCTTTACTTTTTTCTTGTTATTATGTTTTATTACTTAGATAATAAAAGTTATGAGATTTTTCAAACGTCTCACTTATAGGATAGGCAGATTAAAAATGGACAGTTATTTGTGTTGTGAGGGAATTGAACCCGCGACTCTCGGAACTAGAGGCAGACATACTACCAACCTTGCTAATAATTTAACGGTGTTGAAAAGCCTCATGTTTTATTCATCAAAATAAATTGGGAGTTGTAGAACCACACTTCGACTAAATCAAGTTCTCCCATGCGTTAAGGTATTAAAGTTCAAAACAAATAAATCGCAATCGTAGCTGTTTCGCAGTAAACACAAATCTTCAGATATACTCGCTGCTCAGTACAATGCAATCATCGGGAACGGGCGGACGAACCATTTATATTATTACCTACTTGTAGGCAGAGAGATCACCTATTTAGTTATCTTAAAAATATTATTGATAAAAGCTATATAACAAAAAAGTAATCTAGGAGGTACAAATAAGTTTGGCAATTTTGGCCCCAAAATTCTGTAGTTTTAACACAGACAACCTGCTAAAGACCTTGTCACTAACGAGCCTTGTTATTGTGTTAACGTTATTTTGTTAATAATATATTCAATCTCTCATTAATATTTAAATTGTTTCATGTAAAATAAATTAATTTCTGGAAAGAGTAAGTTTGTATTTGAGTGTTCAACTCTGGTTTTAGTGTTTTCAAACTGCTCTAGAGGCCTCTGACATGTATTAACAGCAGCCATATAATGATAAACAGTCATGATGTACAATTTCTATACAAACCTAAATTACCTAGCTTCAAACATGATATTAGTACTTCTCTCTACCTTGAGTCGTATTTCCTCATGACTGAGGGTCGTGACTCCCCGCTGAATTAATTCGTTAGGGGAGTTCTCTTGGGCAAATAAATCATGGTGGGCGCCCAGCTCCTTCCACGGAAGACACATGTCCTCGGGTATTGTTGTTCTCATGTCGGTTTCCTCACTATGTTTTCCTTCCCTGTTAAGCGAGTGCATATCCACACATAACTTGAAAATACAAGTCATTAGTGTAGGGCCGGATTTAAACCAGGGTGCGCCTGGGTGAAAAGCAGCCACTGGAACCGCAGAGCCACACTCGCGTATTACTCGGTATTGGTACGAGTAGGTACTTACCTTTATCTTTCCGGTAACTTACTCACCCTTCGTACCTTTCCCGATGTAGTGTCCACCTCCTTGCTGGCAGAGCGATGACCGGTAGACGTAAGATACGGCCGCGCTACAATGAAATACGGGGGAAATAGATAAAAGTGCTGTTCACTCCAACCCTGATAGGTTTTTCGTGAAAAGACAAAGTTAAGCAACAAAATAAGCATAAAAATAGGTGGTAAGTACCAGTATTTTCGTGTGGTTCCTCTACATTTTTAGATTTTTTGAGTATTAATAATTTGTAAAGACTTTGTTTGAAGTAGACGTCATGGTGTTTTATTTTCATCCATCTAAAAAAACCTAGGGCGGTGCAAAAACTCTCGTCGATAGACTCTATTCGACCTTAGCTACTAATTAAAAATCTTTTAAAGAGTTATCTAAAAATCTAGATTATTTATTAAGACATAAGCTTTAATGTCTACTATGTTCGTGGAAACATCTACTCACACATAGCTGCAGTAAATTTCTAAATAATTTCATATCATGTTCGAATAGAAGCAATACAACTAACAATTTCCTGAGAACTTACACTTTTCGTTATAAGTAAATGCACTTCCATATAAGACTTCGTAATAAGATTGGATAGAATATCTCGAAAATAGAATTGAAGATAAACAGAATTTAGTACATTTCCTGAACGTTTCAGAAACAGGGCGCCTTATGTTGTTCACGGGAAGTTTATAGTTTTTAAACCGTACAGTACAGATATACGAAATTGGGACACTACACTTCGTAGTAAGTTTTTATGCATATTGGTAGGAAACAAAAATAAAAACAAATGTAAGAAGTTTTGAATATCCGTAAATTTAGTATCTATATATCGAGTCTGAAGTGGAAGAAATATTATATTAAACAAGGACAATATGATTGAGGAATGTATTTACAAAAGTCATCATTGTTAAAGGCCGTATTTCATTTACACAAAATGATTTTTCTATCCAGATAATGCTGTTGACTGGTCATATTTACTTACACATTTTGTTATGTACATCGGTACTGGTCGTGTATTATAGCTTGTTCAGCCACGAGCGCAGATGGAACGTAACACATGTTACGTAATTCGTGCTTATGCAATTATTTGTTTGTTCATTACCAGCTTGGATGTAATTTAAATATATTAGTTTTATTTATGGACTAGTGGGGGCTTCGTTCGCATAAAGAAGTAAAACTTGCATCCCCTATTTCACCCCTTTAAAAGCAGAATTTCCAATGATACTTCCTTAGCGGATGCCTACGTCGAACCTCTACCTGCAAGCCAAATTTCAGCCCGATCCGACTAGTGGTTTGGGCTGTGCGTTGATAGATCACTATGTTAGTTAGTCCTTTAAGTTTTATATATTTAGATATATTTTTTCCAATAACGTAAAGTTAATAACCGCTACGATACATTGTATTCGCTCAAACACTGTACGCCTTCAAATACTTTGTAGCAGCTTTGTACGTTTACACTTTTATATTGTAGGTATTCTACAAAATGGGACAAAAGCTGAAGTTAGTAGTGTGTATTTTAGGACTCAGTGACACAATAAACTGCAGTTTGCTTGCGTAATTGTGTTTTGTTCAGGAGCTTTAGAATACCAACGCTACTATAAAATGTTACTACTGCGGTTGTTATCGCTAAACATGCATAATACAAGCCTTTAAAGCAACCTTTTTTTGTTAAATAATAGTTGAGACGACGTGTGAAACCCGTTTTGAAAAGTTTTGTAGCACATTTATTTTACGGAGAGCGAAACTGCAATTTATGTCTAGGTGTCTTCAACCGGGCGAAAGGAAACGTCTTTATTAAAAAACGCAGTTCTGTGCTGATTTTCGAAACTTTGTTCAATTTTGGTATAATAGTGAGTGTTGGGTGAAAAACATGGAGATCATTATTGGTTTGGTTATGCCTGTCCAAGTAATATATTTGGCGTATATGTATGTTATTTTTAATTCAACTTCTTAATAGCATTTTATTAGTCTAGATGAACTATTTGTACTATTTATAGATACTGTTTTATCACACGGATAGATTCGAAAGTTTATAATGTTAGTGAACTTTATAGTAACTGTTTATACCAGATACGGAGGGCAACACTGCGGGGCAACACTAGTAGCCACAAACGGTACCTACATATATAATTTTATGTAAACTTTTCGTATAATGAATTCAGTGAAGAGTCCTTATTATATGGTAACCCTTACGTAACCTTTTGATATGAACGTCGAAGCCGTAATATATGATATCCCAACACAATGAAGAACTTCTAAAATAGAAGGAATTCATTTTAATAACATTATTAGGTAGGTAATGTTTCAAAGACTATATGTATATTATGCGTGCAAATTATACGACTTAGAAAAGATAATGTTTGAAGAATAATTTATGTTTGTGTAGTTGAATGTGCTCAAAATATGAATGAAGTTTTAATATAAACGATTTTATACTCGTAGTTTGAATGCAAACTCTCTAACAACTAACTCCTTGGCAGAATCACTGTTCTCTTTGAACTATAAAAATTTATGAGTGTAATAAACTTAATCTTTTTCGAGGTCATATAATGAGTGAAAAGAATCAATTCTTCAGGGGAGTAACGACCCTCAGTAATGAGGAAATACGACTCGTGAGATAGAGATAATGAGTGAACCGCTATCTTGAAAATCACGTTTGATAATAAAATCATGCTATATAGCTAAAATAAGGTTTTTTTTTGAGCTTATTTTTTCCTAATAAGAACTACCGACATAGAAATGAGAACACAAGTTCTACGCTATATTATTTTTAGTATTTTAGTCTTCCCATAACTTTTGCATTTCCCGTCGTCATTGAAAAATTGTATATTATTTTATAAAGCCGATGTTTGGTTTGCATGGTAAATTCAATCACGCAGACAAACCGCTATATATGAACAATCAAGTCAATTAGTGTGCGTTGTTCACTTTTCAAAATTTTCTCTGTTTTATTTTCGAACAGCATTTCTGATTGCACGCTTTTGAAATTCTCTCACTCGTTTTTCAGGTTATTTAATGTTAACATAAGTTTAATCTTTATTTTGTTAGGCAAGAGACATAAATAAAGTTAAGAAACATATACACACAATATTTACTTAAAATGTATTAAACAAAAACATTATATATATTTCTTATCTTAATTTTTAACTTAAATAACTGAGTTTAACTTAAATCTTGTGTTATTTTCTTTTTTGTTTTACCTATGGCTAATACACTACGAGTAAGTACACCTATTGTTCGTTCATTTTTGAAGCTATTCTTGCATTAATTGTTTATTTAAACCTAGTTAACAATAATTCACACATCAGAATTCTTTACTTGGCACCCATTCTCTCAGTTACATAGGTATAATATATTACTATCAGAACATACATCCATAACCTTTAGTGACCGAGATTATTAAATTAATTACTTACCTATGTTATACATTTATCGGAACGTTAGTAAAAAAACACTGTTTGAAGTTATTAGTTAATTAAATAGTAGATTAATATTAATCCAGGGTCTATCTCCACATCAAATTTCATTTCGGATGGTCAAGCCATTTAGGCGTGAAGTAGGAATAAAAGCACTCGCACACTCTCAAACTCTCACTTTTATAAATTCTTGTGTGAAGTGATGTAAAAAAATGTACAATATATCTATTTACTAATAACTAATTCAATCAATGTTCTAAGCTCGCATCTCGTTTTACCTCCTTATGTTCTAAGTCATTCTCAACCTGTTTGACTTGAGTATACAATACATGACAGTTACTAGTACATTTGTTAGGTGCCTCGTCTTCTGAATGACCGAACTGGTAGCCCCGCGAGAGGAAATGGAAGACTGTTATGGACACAAACATCAACCCCGTGTAGATGAAATATTGGGTCTCCTGAAAACAGAATAACAGAATATTAAGTTTTTATCAGCTATATTTGATGTCTTCGGAATGTATTCGACCGAAAGTATAAGCAGAAACATACAAAATGTTGTACAATAATACCTACTCAAAACTATAAAAAACCTAACAAATTTAAAGTGTGCTTGAAGGTAATATTATTCAATTAATAATGATATTACCTACAAGAGAAGACCAACAATTTGAAGTATACTTAAAACATACAACCTAATCACTCGATCATTACAGTTTTAAAAATTATAATGATCGATGATTTCTTCGGAATGTATTCAACCGAAAGTACAAACAAATACATACACCATTTTATACAGTAAAACTCAAAACTAATAATGATCGAGTGATAAGGTTGCAGGTTTACTTCAAATTGTAGATCTTCTATTTTAGGTAATAAAATCACCTAAAATTTATTAGGTTTGCATTTTTTTTTTATACAAGATATTATGAGTGCTTTCTTGGTTTGTAGTAGTAATTTTTTTTTAACTAAAACAGGTTTGCCCTTGACCATAGATTGCATGATGGAAAGCAAAGGCCAAGATGGAGCGTGTTTACCCGATCAAAACAGATTCACTCTCGCTTTGAAGATGGCTGGATTATAGTGCGTGGGGATCAGGGAGTCAGGCAGGGAGTTCCACAATTCAGGCAATTTACGGTCAAGTGCAAACCCATACTTTGTTAAAAAAAACAAATATACGTATAAAAATGATTTGGGTCTTGCTACATAAGAAATACTTTTACACTACTGCACTTTATATCTGCATTAAGGTAGAGTCACAAAATGAATATATCCGCAAAGCTTAGTCTTGTTCGTGGTATAAAATGTACGGGTCCTCAGTATAATGTGGCAGAGTAAATGTGGGTTTTAATGTAGTTTTAATTGCACTACACTAAGCTAACCGCACTTGGTTCAGTACCACATTATATGTATATATTGTGCCTGTAGAAATATCTGCTTTTATATTGATTCTGAAATATATACTTTAAAATATAAATCAAGCACGACTTTTGTATTAATGTGTGCTTTTTCAATAAAAAACTCAAATTGAGAATATAAATTGATATGGACGTATGTACATATATGATTTATGTTCCTGTTAATAGCAGCAAATTAGTAACAACTGACAACATTCAACATTTTAAAGATAAGAATGTGATAAATAATAATTAGACCTATTATAATTAGACAAATATATTGAATTTATTGGTCAAGTGCAAACCCAAAAATTTATTTAGTTAAAAATCATAATATACATATACCTGTGAATAGCTAGCAAACATCCTTGTGATGATGATGATGATGATGTTCCCCACAGCGTCCGTGAGAAGCCACACGGACGTCATGACAGCTTTCATGCTGCTCGGGGCCTCTTTGAACGCGAACTCATTGCCTGTCACAGCGAACAGAACCTGCAGTTTAATATTTAACGTAAACATATAAAACTAGTTGACGCCCGCGGCTTCATTCGCATTATTTCAGGATAAAAAGTAGCTATATATGATAGTATGAATTTTCAAAGACCTCATTCTACCCACATACCAAAAATCATGATGATCCGTTCAGCCGTTTTTGCGTGATGAGCGTTTAAATAAACAAACAAACCGATAAACAGAGACACAGATACCTAAATAGACAAAATTTCTAGAAATTGTTGGAACGTGTTCTGCTATCAATACGAAATATCTCCAAACATTTTTTAAAACATATATTCGATGTTCAGACTTTTGACTCTCTCCAGCTTTATTGTATGTATACAGATAACAGTACCAGTTTTGAAAGTTTTAAACAAGTAGACTCATAACGGCTGTTTCTGCCAGTCATCAAGCGTTTCAGTAATCCCAAGGGTGGTTTAAAAACTCTCGAAAAAGAATTGAAGTAACATGACACCACAAATTGAATTTTAATGTTCAGTAGCATCTAAGATATTATATTTTTCACAAATATACATATCAAGTATGTACATATTTTTTTCAATAGTTTTAAGCGATTGCCCGGTCTTGTTGGCTAACGAGTGATATATGACGAAGAGCTGAAACCTAAAATCTTTATCGTATCGACTCATTAGAGAGTTTGTATGTCCTAATTTTTATTAAGAAGTAAGTTTCAAAGCTAGATTTCTGCGTGTCGGTCGACTAGACTAAACCATTAGCACACAAAATCTAATCAGTGCTACGAAGTTGCTACGAAAGCCGTAGGCGCTGTAGCAACTGCTACGTTTGCGCTACGCCTTTGTCGGTACAAATCTTAGCTTCGTGTGTGATCAACAAGAAAAAGATAAAATTTAAATTTTCAAAACAGCATTATAATAAATCTATAGATATAATAAAGCTAAAAAGGTGAAATCTGATCATTGAAGATATTTAAAAAAATGTTTGGAGATCAAATCGAAGTATCGATTTGATAGCAGAACACGTTCCAACAATTGCTAGAAATTGTGTCTGTTTATCTGTGTCTCTTTTTGTATGTTTATTTAAACACTGGTCACGCAAAAACGACTAAGAGTATATTCATAATTTTTGGTATATAGGTAGCATGAGGTCTTAGAAGTGTCGTCTAATTTTTATCGTGAAATAACACAAGCGTAGCCTCGGGCATCCACTATTTTTACATACAATATTACTATGCCTTTTGATTAGCAACCACCTTTCCATTAAATCAAGAATTGGTTTGTTAAAAAATTTTTGAATTGGGAAGACAACTTAGAGTAGGTTACTACAATAATATCTAGTATAAAAAGTGTACATAAAACTGACCTCTCCTGCAGATATGATGAAGAACTGAGGCAGCAGCCACGCCATGGTTATAGAGTTCGCTTCCGTTATCGCGAACAGTTTTGATACCTGCATATTAAAAATAAGATAATGAATAAATCATTGGATATACTGGTATTTGCAACTTTTATTTATTCTTATAACATATTTCTTTACAAACACATCAGTTTATTACTTCGTCCAGATACAATGTGTATTATATTGCAAAATTTCTGTATTCTGTTGCATTTCATGCATACAAGACGAATTTATGAACTACATATTTTTTCTGCAAAAGTCAGTTAGACCTCACTTTACACCTGCTGACTAATTTGTCTATAAATAAAAATCTAAATATACTCACATACTTTCCTCCCTGTTTTCCCAACAATATAGCATAAACACCACCACTTTCCAGTTCCACATTTTCCATTAGAGTTTCATTATCTATCTTCAAAGAGTAAATAGAAGCAAACACTTCTGTTTGCTTCGATACTCCGGTACTATTGATAGTAGTCTCTACCTCGGACCGTCTCTTATTGTATAGGTGTATATCTGTGTCATTTATATAATTCAGGAATCTGTAAAAAAAATTAAAACTTATTAAAAAGTGATAATAGTTCAAAGTCATTTATTTACAAACAGAGTTTACATGTCATATGAAGAAAATAATAAATGAAATAGATAAAATAAGTGATATAAATTTTCTAGATAGCTTGTACAAAAGTACTTAAAGAATAAATTAATTTTGTAATGTTTGTTACTGTTTTGAAATCCCGATTTTAAATACCTTAGTATTTTATTTATTTAAGTAAGTATTCGAAAATTACCCTAAATACCAATGAAATGATTGATGTATGCGGCCTAACTTCTAGCCAGCTGGCACATAGGAAACACGTTATCTCGCGACATAAACACACTAAGTTTTTTATTAAAGGTAACACTAAATCCGGGCAGGTATTGAAACAAAACCCATACTTTACATTGACCAAAACACGGTCCACGTAACGGCGAACTAAAGCTAGTAAGCCCGAGATTGCAAGCAGATCGCACAGACCGATCAATCATGGCGGCTTCACCTGCTCCATTAAGGCGAGTATGTTCTCTTAGACCCACCTGTATTCACCAAATTGAAATTGTTTTTTTTTTCCTTTTTCGTAGGAAATACGCATTGACAGATCAAAGGCGCAACCCACACAGGGAATAATTGGAAAAAGGCTAATGCTCACCCACAAAGAATAGAATTAACACACCTAAATCGAATGTAGGCCGGTGGCGAAAACAGCGCCGATGTACACCTACGTGGATGCGGTGTTTTACACGAGTTCGAGGACCATGTGCAAGCCCGGATAACACGGAGACGAGATTTCATGATCGCACGGCTAATCAGTGTAGGTATTTTACACACATATTTTATTTAAAAATACTTTCCATCGTTCAGAAGTGAATATATGATATATTGATATATAATATATTGATTGTTTGCTTGTATCCTATTTCATCGAGATTATTTTACGTATTTATAGTGTCCAGTTACAGAATTTGATTAATACTAGACAATCAAATTCTGTGTTCACTCTAATGTAGTTTTTTCTCAAAAATCTGCATAGTGAATGAACCGAGTGAACCTAAACCTGCGAGTGTTTTAATATTACTTGCAAAATTCGCTCGCAGCAAAACGAGACAGGTAAGAGGTTAAAAAAGGTGATAATACTGTGTAAAAGTAAATGAAACATTTTCGAGAAGACGAGAAAGTGCGTGTTTAGACGGGCACGAGCTCGATTGTGTCTTGACGTTTCCGGCTCAAGGCGTCCACAAAACGAAAGAATTTCCGCTTGATTTTCTGCCAAAATTGAAGTTCCGACTCGTGTCGGCGTTTTCCGGAACAAATTCGATTCGATTATGTCGCTTTGACCGGCGAGAAGATGCGTTGGTTACTGATTATACGATTCGTGCAATTCTTTTCGGCCGCACGGAGTGTTAATAGAGCCCAAGAAATGTTTTAAATAATAAACACTACTTTGATAAGAAGATAAATAATTGTTGATAGATCGGAGACATAGACGAACGACCGTCAAAATCTACAATGAGTAAATTGTCTTCTCGAGATAGAGAGAGCGCTCACGTGTTTCGTAAATTTACGCATTTGATAAATTCTACAGCCACTAAGAGAATAGTGATTGGTTCTCAATATTTATTGTTAATTTACATGTCAGCCTTGTATTTGCAGGGATAACAACAGTACAGACACATACTAGGTTTTGCAATTCAATATTGTAAGTAAAGGGCAAGCGTTATATGCATCTTTTTCTTGTCGAATCTTTGTATTATAAAAAGATTATCTTTTGACGTCATATACGTTACCACTTATGTCAACTTTCGGTTCATAGAAAATACGATTCCACTGATAAAAACCATTTTTCCTGATCTTCATTTATCCCATTACATTAATTAAGAAGTTTTAGCAATCTTTTTCCATTAGTTTGTCAAAGGTCAAACTATCTCTAATCTGATATGGACCGAACATCGCCTATCCTTTTAACAAGCACAAAGAAATTCAATTATCCTAATCAAATGCCGGCTCTCTTTGTGTTCCACATTGCAATATTTGGCGGAATAACAATGTATTTTTGCTGAATTAAATTTTGTATATCGTTTGTATATGGAACTTCTTTAAAAATTAATGGTTTATCTTGATTTGAAAATTGTGCTTTCATTACCAGGATAAAATGTTTTTTCTGAGTGGGTAATATTACTGTATTCACCAAAATTTTGAATACAAATACCAAATTGAACAGTTTTTTTTAATAGAGCTTTGGTTCGTCAGTACGAAAAGTTTATGTTTGAAAATTTTTCATAATTTAGTAAAAACCCTTATTTATGATTTGTAGCATATTAAACGTATCGATGTTAAAACACTTGCATTACATACATATAGTTAACACGCTTGAAACTGCGTTATTTCCTAGTCTTCTTTTTATCGAATGAGTGTGTAGACAAACAGCCGGGACCTACAATTTAACGTGTCATCCGACCCACGGAAGCACCCAAAATACAAAGCCACTTTTCGGTCACTTATCCAAGGACTGACCGCGTCGACCTTTGCTTAACATTGGTGATTCCTAGTAATAGCCCTGTATAAAATTATATTAAACAAACAAATATTCAGGAAAATAAATACATTTTTACACAGCGTTATCCATTTCCATACTAAACAAACGCTTAAATGTTATATTAATACCGATCGATAATGTAAGTATATCCGTACCTTACAAACGGGAAGCCAGCCTTGCTCTTATCAACATGGTCTCTGTATCTGATGACGTCATCTCCCATCAAGTAGAATGATATCGCTTCCTTCTCCTCGAGGTAGAACTGCTCATCTCTCGGCTCGATACAACCGCCGCCTAACTTCAAGGTCAAGTATGAAACGCCTGGAACAAATATTTGAGTTAAAGGATGCAAAATTAACTATAGTATGATAAACACAACATAAATAATTTTGCTTAACTTATGACCAACAAATTCCATAGAAATACCGCTTAACAATTACTTTCATTGCTTCTTTTTAAATTTACTGTCTTCAAAACAAGTGTATTAGTTTGTTATCTTTCAACCTGCAATACAGTAATATTATCAAAACCAAGTAAATACATCCCACATCTGTTAATTCGAATTTGTCGATTTTTGTTTAATAAAATTAAATTAGGTGTTAATTTTTTTTTCTGTAGTAAAATATGATTTTACCTTCAACTGGAATGTCCTTCTTGTACTGAGAAAACTTGGGTATAGTATAGGTAATATTGTGGTATTTATTCTCAATTGAAATAGAGCAAGGATTCCCATTATAGACGCGAAGTTGCGAGAAACCAGCGCGCGGCAGATTGGGGTAGGTTGTCTGAAATAAAATAAAAACAATTAAATTCTTTAATTTAATAAACCTAAACAGAGTTTTATTTTTAAACAACTAGGAAAAAGGAATTAATAAAGCCTCCTGAAACTTATTTTTTTTGTAATTTGTTTGTTCGTCTTTTAAGCCACAATGATGCAACAGATCCTAGTTATTTTTGGTTTGGCTTTAAGATAGTTACATAGGTTCCCAAATTTTGCATATTTTTGTTTTTACATCTCGAAACAATGTAAGTAAAGTCGCTGGCACCATTTACCTGTTGATAAATAGATTAGAATTGTTTTCAGAACATCACGATACGACGACGACGGTCGTCATTTTAAAATAGCATTGCCAATTTGCCTGAAATCTCAGGAGAAACCTCAATACAGTCTAAATTTTATTACACTGATATCGGATAATCCGAAAACCAATCATAACTGAAAATTCGAAAGTCTTTTTTTATAAACGCCATCTTTCTACAAGGAGGTAGATCATATCTACCTATATATACATCACGAAAAGTACAGAAACAAATACGTTTCTTGAAATCCGAGCCGTATAAATTATACAGTGACCTACTTCTTAAATTTGTCATATGAATAATGTTTAGCTATTTTTAGCAATTCGAAAAAGACCCCCTCTCCACCTGAAGCCCTGTTTTCAGAAAATTATAAATCAAGGGTCTTTAAATCTAGATTAAATAGGTTTCTTCTAGGCAAGCGTGCTACATCTTAGACTACAGTGGTGCTTAACATCAGGCAGGCTGTAGTCAAATGTAAGCCTATTTCGTGATAAAAATACCCTAACATTTTGTACCTTACAGTAAATTAAGCGCAGTCAATAAGAAAATTGTATTGTATTTATATGAAAAATTTTACTTGCGCGAATGTGGTGGTCAATAATAAAGGCTTGACTGTCCTGTTTTCTTTTATTCGTCCTCCTCCACCAAATACCTTCTGTATTGCAAAGGCCCTTGTGCCACTATGTTTGAGAATATCTAGATAAAATTATATTTTATATTACCAAAACATTCTGGATGTCTTTAATATTATAAAACACTAGCTTCGTCCGCGGGGAATAGTTATTTTGGGCATTAATTATTTGAATTTTGAACCGTTTGTGCAGCGCACGCAACGGAAGCCCTGAGAGATGAATAATTTTCCCCTTTTTTCCAGATTTTCCATTGTTTCTTCGCTCCTATTAGTTGCATCGTGATGTTATATAGCCTAAAGCCTTCCTCGATAAATGGTCTATTCAACACAAAAATATTTTTTCAATTCGCACCAGTAGTTCCTGAGATTATCGCGTTCAAACAAACAAACAAACAAACTCTTCAGCTTTATAATATTAGTATAGATTAGTACGGAGACATGTGTTGTCACACTGGTTAATAGCAAACTGAATTCACGATAGTGCCCTGAAAAGATCCTGACTCGGAAGGATAGCATTTACTACATCGCTAGACAGCCGTTTGCGTTCCGTTCAACTGCTAGCAGAATTTTTAGTTTGGGTCTCGGACAGTCTTACAATTCATAAGCATTTGGATGAGTCTAAGTGGCTTAATTAGAATTCACTAAAAAGAAATCCTCTTCACGAAACACAATTTCTTACATATACATATATAAATAAATATTGCCTCATAATTGAAGCAGCAGGTGATCCCACGCGGACAAACAAAGTTTTTAATAAAAGATTATAATCTCCTGCAGACCGCCGCGGACGGCATATTAAATATCTCGACAAAGAAGTTGTTTCAATAGCTATCTTTGTCGAGCGCTCTTTATACTGTTGAGGTTTTTTCGGGAAATTAAGTTCTTTAGAAGTGTAGTTTAATACCTGCTTTATTAACGGAGGTAAATTACACGTCCGAGAGAGATTGAGAGTGTTTTTGTGGGCTCACGCTATTAAGATTTAGGAAGATTACTTTTTATCTTTTTGGGTTTTGGTAGCACATAGATAATATTAGCTCACAGTCCATTATACCCAGTTATGTATGCTAACCTCGTACTCATACCTTAGCACACAGGTAAAAAAATTAATTAATAATATTTGTGTCAAACAATTACCTAGTGATGCTATACATGAATGTCACATATAAGCTTGAACCAAGCAGTATATTATAAATTGATCAATACCCAACATCACCGTTGCCTCATCTTTACAAATATGTAAAACAACAAATCTTTTGAACCACCGAGATACAGGCCCAGGCCTAGTTCGGGGTTCACAAGAAACATACATTAACATTATATAAGTAATAAATATATTTTACTAAATAAATTAAGCACCAGGCTGCTTCTCTGTAATGTATTACATAAATATAGAAATAAGTTATTGTTATTGTGCTATGTCATGTGCCAGTGTTTTTGTCAAAATAAATATCTATATTAATTAATAATAATGTTAAACAGGGGTATACTTACACTGATATATATCTCTAGTATGCCAGACGCGATGAAGGCGAGGCCGGCCAGCACCCCGCCCAGAGTCAGCTTGTGGAGGGGACTCTTCAACATGTTGCGGCTCTCGCAGAATGGGTACAGGGACTGAAACATAAACAAATAACATAAAAAAATTTGTGCAGTAGAAGTATGAAGCTAGTGTAGCTTAGCGGTTCCAGTGTCTGTTTTTTATCCAGACGCACCCTGGTTCGAATCCCGGCCTTCCTTCCGGCCCGAGTGCAAAACTTTATAGTTTTAAATTATGAGTGGGTTTGCACTCGCTTAACGGTGAAGGAAAAAATCGTGAGGAAACCGACATGTTTGAGAACCACAATATCCGAGGACATGGGTCCTCCGTGGAGGGACCTGGGCACCCACACGATGCATCTGCCCAAGAGAACTCCCCTAACGAATTAATTCTGCGGGGGAGTCACAACCGTCAGTCATGAGGATATGCGATTCAACAGAGACAGGGAAAATCGTGTGAGAGATGGACCAGACCAAAAAAAAACAATAAAAGGGGCTGGCTCGATTAACTAGTGATGATGATGATGACATCCATATAAACCTTGATGTAAAACAAGCACGTGTTATACCAGATTCACGTGGATTCACGTAATACCTTAGGATATAAAAACTTTTCTAAGGTAAGTACAAATGGTAATTAGCAAGAACATACGAAGTAAAAGTTTAAACATTAACACGTGCTTAAACTTGAGTTTTGAAACAGGTAATAACGGTTCTGTCTACATTATATACTTTTATCATCATCATCATCATTACATTACAAACTTCTCTCTATCTCTCTCTCTTTGAGTCGTATTTCCTCATGACTGAGGGTCGTGTCTCCCCCGCAGAATTAATTCGTTAGGGGAGTTTTCTAAGTAGTTTCCAGATAGATCGTGGTAGGCGCCCAGGTCCTTCCACAAAAGACACATCTCCTCGGATATTGTGGTCCTCAAACATGTCGGTTTCCTCACGATGTTTTTCCTTGACCGTTAAGCGAGTGAAAATCCACACATAACTTGAAAATACAAGTCATTGGTGTAGGGCCGAATGTGAACCAGGGTGCATCTAGATGAAAATCAGACACTGGAACCGCTGAGACACACTCGTTTAAACTTAAAAAGATACACCAATTTAAAGTATATCATCAAAGTTCATTTTTTTTTTTTAAATGCAACTTTAAAATATGGCGCATTCTTGGCGCAAAGGATAAGCATTGCCATCCAACGTGGCAATGCCGCCAGCATGCTGGGAACGTTGCCTACAGATATACTTTTTTTATAGGTGTTTTAAGTTTATTAAAAGTTTTAGTTTATAAGTTAGGTATTAATTACTTAAGTTTTTATTTTCAATTAGTAAAATTTGTTTTGTAAGTTTTTATTAAATAAATATCATCAAATAAATATTTTATTAAATACACAAAAATTTTCATCGATATAGTTACATGTAACATTCTGAAATTCGCTATAATCTCGGCTTCCAATAAACGCAATAACATCCTTAAAGCTAGTCCTTTTGTCGAATCCACAACACGTGTTTCTAAACATCAGTTAGGTACTTATTTTCGTCGCCCATTTTACGACAGAAACCTCGGTAAGTACTAACGAAAGCCATTATAGATTGTCAAAGCACTAAAACGCGGAACTTTTCAATCGTTTTATAGCTGCAATCATTATTTTTACTCCCCATTGGAATAAAATAGGAAATAGAGCCTTTGATAACTGGAATATCAGCTATGGGGCAGATGGGAATTAGAAAAAAAATATTTATTTGTTATCACGAAATAGAATTACGTTTGACTACAGCCTGCCTGAAGTTAAGCACATTTTTGATGATGACTGGAAAACTAATATGATTTAAAATGAAATAAAATAGTTATGAACGCAATTTTTGTACTTATTTAGAAATGGAGATCATATTTTCGAGGTATGTGTGTATTTGCACTCTTTTAACGGTGACATACAATATCATTTTCATTTTAAACAAACATTTCAATTATTTTGCAACCGTACTCAAGTTATTACTAGTATATATTATGGTGGTATATAAATTATAACGAGATATATTAAGTCATGTTTATGATAACCCTTCTCTAGCCAGGATACGGTAGTTGGTCAGAGCTTTTATGGTGGACAATCTACTTGTTATGACGGAGTATAAGTAATGGCCAAAGTTACGGGTTTCATTATAATTCAACTGAAGTTGAAATTTATTGAGCTGCCTGTGAACTACGGCTCAGCAGATTCCGATTGGGATTGGAGTGTGTTTTTAAAGTTTTTATTGTGAGGAAAAGTTATTGTAAAAGATTTTCTTCAGATTTTCGAATCTTAGGTATAAAATATAAATGTTTCAGTGTTTACTTTGAGTTTGCGAATTTATAAACGTGTTTTTATTACACAAAAGTAATAAATTAAGCAATACTTTATTTGTACTAGGACACCATATCTTTTAAATGATATGGATTCCTGCTATCATTAGCAACATAAGCTATATCCAAATCTTATACTTCATTGGTTTTGTTGTTCTCATTGTTATTTTTAATAGTATGGCGTGTCGTTATTAAATGAGGAAGACGCGTCCGCTAGAATCTTTCGAGTCTTATTTCGTTTCCGAGTGAAAACTTTCCGAATTTGTGAAACATCCTGCTGTGACACTCCGAGCTTAGTAAATCAAAACAGCGCGTCACTGCATTGTGCTCTTCACTGTCACGTGGATGATATATCTCCTACGTAGCTCTTTGCATAGAACTCTCGGTGCGCACTGCCGCAGTGCTCAGTAATTTTACCAAATACATTGGCCTACAAACAGGAATACTGAAACATATGTATAATGTTTATAACGTTTGACGATTTAATAATTGATAACAGCATG
Organism: Macaria liturata; assembly: GCA_964023185.1. NCBI lineage: Eukaryota > Metazoa > Arthropoda > Insecta > Lepidoptera > Geometridae > Macaria > Macaria liturata. The sequence continues at coordinate 9,669,315 of OZ026825.1, read as the reverse complement.
CTACTCCCCCGGTCATCCACAGCAATTAGTGTAGTAATGTTATCTATCATCTTATATCTTTAACATAACACATCTACTTCTTCTAACATGTAATAACATACTACCAACCAATTGCCTTATTAGCTTTTATCAGTTTTTATTTGTATGCGGTTTTTATACTTAAACCAGTCCCTTAAGGCTTGATAAACTCTCGACAACAGAGACGGCCCCTCTGATTCGATAAGAAGACGGAGTTAGAACTTGTGTCTTACCTTTTGAAACAGCGGGATAAGGATGAGTATGAATATAGGCGCCAGAACTTGCATCTGATCAGGTTTGATTGTCACGAAGCCGAATCTACCGTCCATTTTGGTCGCTTGTAATGTCCACCGAGAACCCTGCAAATTATAATAGATATACATGCAGATAAAGTGAATCAATTTGGTAACTAAATAACATAAATCTTTGTAAGGAAGGCTTTACCACAAAATAATATCAATAATTTTTGCTATGATTTTTTAATTGTAATAAAATTCTTTGGGCGAAATAATAAAATAAAAGCAATTTTTCATGATCTTAAAATAAAATTAATAATAAAAATACATTATTCTTAAAAAGTTTAAAAAATTACCAACAGTCCCGTATAAAACATAATGGCTTTATTTAAACTGAATTATTTTCTATGATTTCTTATATTTAAATAAGAAGGTTCTTTAAGAGTTAAGACTGTAGACTCCAGCTCTGGTTCGTTTCTGGTGAAACGGCTAGCTATTACCATTTTGCGCGGAAACGCAGCGAGCTTGATGGGCACATTTGCACCGGAGCGGGTTATTTAGTTAAGTTGATATGTAATTTTGATTTAAATTGATGTTAATAATTGTGTGACATGTGGTAAAATAAATGACAGTACTCAAATATCTAATCATTTGTTGTATAATTATAATATTTATTTAATCTAATTTTATTGTGTTTCAATCACTCGTATACCTTTCGTCCCGTTCGTGACGTCACCAGCCGGTTTCAACGGAAAACCAGCGCTGGATACTTGCATCCAGCACATGCTGAGTTGGGGCCGGATTGTGACACGAAACGTGTACTTATCTTTCTATTTTATTGTGTTCTGTTTCTCGTGTTGTTTCGTGAATAAATGTATTTTATTCTTATTTTCATTATTTGCTCACCATCTGATCCAACAGCGCCCAAAAGACCGGCAGTACGGTAAACAACATCAGAATAGAGAGTGTCTTCTTGATGTCCTTTATGAACCGTCTATCGAACTGATGCTGCGTCGTGTCGAGCCAGTGAGATGTCTTCTCGCTCTTTCCACGATTGCAGATGGCGTTTTTCATGCCAAGCTGGGAAGTAAATATCATACATAAATATAGTGTGGCAGCCACAAGATGAAAGGTGGCCAATTTGAAATTATGTTTGTTTGTTTGTTAATATTATGTTTGTATGCATTCACTGTAGTTCTTTACTGTATAAAAAAGGTTAAATCAGATCACTTAACAGTAAATTTAAACGACTCACTTCGTAACTCTCAAGAATTATTATTATATTCATGACGCAAATGGATTATCCAGCTTTATAATCTCAAGTAAAATTTAATACCTACCATCTCAGGTGTTTTGAAACTTTCACGCTAAAATTTATCAATTTAATAACACAAGACTTTGCCCAAATATACGATCTGGCAGAACTTCCAAATTGGATCATCTATCATTCGTACAACTTTACAATAGCTTGAAAATGCTTGAATTTGAAATGTGGACCTAAGATTTAGATGCAACTTGGATTTTAAGTAAAGTAGCAATGCTACGTTGATAAATGTTTTCTTTCCGGAGTCTGAGTTGAATAAACTCATTGCAGGAACGTAACAAAACACCTAATACAGATAACTAGTGGCGCACCGTGGTGCTACCCGCGTTAATCTGGGTTAAAAAAAAAAATCAAGAGTCTAATCTATATTTATGGTACATTTCATCCAAATCAGTCCCACCCGTTAATCACTAAGAGGGATCAAACATAGTCACACACATGAGCATAGTCAAAAACTTCCTCGTTTATAATATTAGTATAGTGTGCTTTGCCGATGACGAAACCATGAAATTTTAGAATTAACAAAAAAAACTGTAATTCTTTAACAAGATTTACATTCTGGTCTCCAGGGCTTATAAAGCTCATACGATAATAATATATTATGATCTACTTGCACACTACGTGTAAACAAATTTAATCTTTTATTCAAGATTCTTAGAAATACTAAAGAGCGCATGACACGAAATGATATCTGTAAAAATAAGACTACCTTTATACAAAGGACCTATTTACTAATCTAAGTGGCGGAGAGAAATATGAATGGTTATATATTTGTAGCGCAAACTAGTACGGTAGACAAGGACAAAATAAAACAGTCACGACATAAGTACATAGATCCATCGTCACTATTGACTGGCTAACTAAATACAAAGGTACTTACCGATATACATTTCATCACATCTAGAATAACGTTTCCTTCTGGCTTCTTTACGATGTAACGAGTTTTAGCGCTGACGAATACCACTGTAAAGAAAAAATACATAAATATTATGTTTAAGTTACGACATTAAAACATATTTCTGTGAGCCATAAGCGGATTTAGTTTACATATGAGAAACAGACCTTTGACCTCAGTGTCAGTATCAATTCCACGTGAAGGTATGCCATATACCTAACTATTAGTCAAGTGTGAAAAAAAGGATGGCGCTACTTTACCTTCAAAATAAAATACGTATATTAAACAAGTAAATATGAACAAATTGCATCAATGCACGCTACCTCCACGCAATCATCGTCATTTCATTTTATTCTCTCTCTTGAGTCGTATTCCTCATGACTGAGGGTCGTGACTCCCCCGCAGAATTAATCCGCTAGGGGAGTTTTTTTGGGCAGATACATCGCGGTGGGCGCCCAGGTCCTTCCACGGAAGACACATGTCCTCGGATATCGTGGTCCTCAAACATGTCGGTTTCCTCACGATGTTTTCCTTCACCGTTAAGCGAGTGCAAATCCACACATAACTTGAAAATACAAGTCATTGGTGTAGGGCCGGATTCGAACCCGGGTGCGTCTGAATGAAAAGCACACACTGGAACCGCTACGCCACACTCGCTTCATTTTATTATCGTATCATAAATTCCAACTACAAGACAAATATAAGTGTAAACATACCTCGTAGCTACTGTAATAACAAGCCGAAAATAAACCATTTCTTTACACACACGATATGCTAATATTTACTCTGGCACGTGGAATCAAATGTTTAATACTATATTTAGTTACTTGCTTCAAGAATATGGTTTTCGTAAATGATAACTTTATTCAGTAAGGGCCGATCAATGAACTTGTAGAATGTGATATGATTTAATATAATAAGATGTTTATAGGCCTTATTCATTCTTTACCATACTATTCTTCGTGTTGCCAGTAGGGAGTCAAAAAATAGGATAGAAGAGAATGTATTTTAAAAATAATTGAACTATTACTATTTACACTGCACTTTAATTAAGTGTTTATAATTTATTTTCGACATATTTTGAGGAGTAATGTAAGTAAGGAACCAATTAGGTATGCACCATAAATAATTCTGTTACATAAACAATTGAATATCTTCAGCTATCCATTGTCCTAGTACAAAAAAACAACATTATCTCTTCAGCACTTTCTCCAAGAACTCTTTTCTTAAACCAATGATGTTACCTGGACTCCATGTCAAGTTTTAATTCAGTTTATCGAGCTGTCTAGACAGTCCATCAATTAAGGCTAGATCTTCAGGTAAACTAATCGTATAGTAGATACGTGAGATCATTACTTCTACCTCGCCTAGTACCCATCTACTCTCAACTAATATCTCCGCTCCCAACTAACAATTTGAAAAACGAAATTTTATCTCAGACCGATGGAAATTTAATAGTATTTGGGATCGCATAAATAATAACCCATAGGAAAACTGATAGCAAATTTGCTTGTCAGCCAAAGTTATTAATGTAAATTTGATCCCGAATAAAATTACAGTCTGCTTTAGTTTCATAACGTTATCATGAATCAACAAATCTGCGTTACCTTTTTGGACGTAAAAGTTAGATTTAAGTATTCTTTATGTAAATTAAGCCAAAGGAGTGGTAAGGTAGTGGTAGGAGTGGTGTAGGTGGTAGGCTATCTAGCTAACAAAAATCATAAAAGAAAAAATACCCACACAATTTTCTGACCTAAATTTTCTAAATCGCTTTCCTAGAAAAGGTACCGGACTCTCCACTAAATTAAGAACTTAAGTGGTAGGCATCTAAAATCGTTTGTATTTGTCGGCATTTGATGCCAAGTGCAGAGTTCTCAAGGAGGCAATTAATCACAGATGCTCTGATTAAGGCACAAGTGCGGCTTTCATAACGAGCGAGGAGGTTGATCCGTGGGAACAAGTCTCTTGAAAAAGTTTATATGGAAAAACGTTACTGGCAGGAAAATAGAAAATATCGTCTGTAAAGGTATTATGAAAATGGTTTCGTAGCAAAATGAGAGGCATTTAACGATCTAGGAAATTATAATTACTTGTCGGGCTCGCCGCTACGAATTTCTTTTATCTGAACTATGACACTTCTGGAAAAGTTAACGTTCGTGTTGTTTTATGATTTGTAGATACTCAGTGAAAAATATGTGCTATATTTTGAAATGTTTGATTTTTAATTAAAAATACCATAGAATAAATACCCTAGTTACTGTTCCCTGACAATTAAAACCGCAGTGCTTTTCAATTCAGAAAAAAAATCCTCTCCGATTTAGTCAGTAGTAAATGTACATCTAAGCACGTACGTACACGTAATGTAAAAAGATCACGTAAAAACATTCAATTAAATAAAAACGTTGTTTTATCAAAATGTTACCACTTACCAATAGAAACCAGTACAATCAGCCCCGGAGCGCCAAACGCCAGCGAATAGCAGTCTTTATCACCGAAGCAGTGGACCTCTGCTCTCAGTATCGGAGACACAGTCTTTGCAATCAGACTTCCCAGACACAGCATAAAGTATAGCACACTGAAGTACACCGCCAGGTGGTGTTCCTGGCGAGGTAGCTCGAACTGGTCGCCGCCGAATGAGGTGACACAGGGCTTTATGCCGCCAGTGCCGATGGTAATCATGAAGAGACCGATTAGGGTACATAGCCTGAAAAATAATATACGAGATTCAACTGCTTATTGAATGAATAGGTTAGTAAATTCTCCAATACATAAGTCATAAGAAAAACTTGGATACCAAAGCTAGGTATGTATCTGCCATTTGTCTAAGAAAACTGAAAAATGTTTTTTTTAGTAATGAAGATTATGACTAAGGTAAAAGTGAAGTAACGTAAACTTTAACAAAATGTGGTTTCAAAACTTCTATTTTTGAATTATCATGGTAAATGTAATAAGCAAGTCGAAAGGACAAAAACTTACTGGTGTTGAAAAAAACCTTATTTACTACTAGTAAAATATATAGAAATTACCTGCCAGGCATAGCGAGCTGTGGTATAGCAGTGACAGCAACCAAAATGTTTCCCGCCGCGTAAACAAACATCATGTAGAGAATCGTTCTGAAACGCAATTCATATTTCAGCTGAATCGCCGCTTTACGGGCTTTTGTAGTCGGGATTTTGCTACTAACAGCGCAGTCAGCGCTGTTTCACTCAATTGTACGTAACAGCACACCACATTGAAACTGGTGGGTACGTTAGATTTTCTAGGTATAGATTATCACCAAAATAAATATTACTAATTTTACAATGATGTATGGATGAAGCGCTAGTAGCTCAGCTAGCGGAGGCAACCGCAAGCGATTACCAATGTACCTATAGCAAAGGTCGACGGGGGCAGTCCTCGGGTGGGTAACTGAAAAAAGGCATTCCATTTTAGACGTTTCGTCGGATGACACGTTAAATTGTAGGTCCCATTTGTTTGACTAGTCCGGCAGTCGTTACGCTATGTCAGAGTTCCTTAGGGCGGCATATAATATAAATAAATGGATAATATTATTTAAATCCTCCTTACAATAGGACATAAAATCAATGAAACCAATTTCACGTTAACATAATCATTAGTATTCACAATTTGCGTAAACAACGAGCATCATAAAATCTTTTTATGGCAACAATGTATATTGATTCCCCTATTATTATTATTGCCGGCCAATGGTTTCGCGCTTTGAAAACACCTAACGCTCGGCTCGACGAATAAACAAGAATTTGACAAAGTTATTTTGATATTTTCGATATTTTTTAGAAGATGTAGGTACTTTTAATATAAACATGAAAATGTGATATTGTCTATCGTAAGTAAACCAATTTAACCGATTCATTGACGTAAGAATAACCGTAGACGTAGTTGTACTTCTGTGCCGTAGATATTGTCTTCAAAGTGTTGTTACGAAACAAATAAATAAATAAATAAATATTTCAGGACATATCACACAGCGCCATCTAGCCCCATACTAAGCTTACGCTTGTATCATGGGTACTAGATAACGGATATAATACATATATACTTTTCTTTTGTAAATACATACTTATTATACATAGAAACGACCAGACTCAACACAAGTAATTACAAATTTTAATAAGTATTCATAATTACTTGTGTTATGCAGGAATCGAACCCGCACCCCTAGAATTGAAGGCAGAGCCACTACCAACTAAGCTAACGGAGCAGTCATGATGTGTCAAATGGCCCTCTAGTTTACATTACAAGATAGGTATACAAGTGTAGATTAAAATTTTATCTTTTCTTCACGCAATTTCGAATATAATATGAAATAAAAAAATCTTTCAGAAGACTAGATAACCTCCATTTTTTGGAAGTCGGTTAAAAACCAAATAGTCTTTCTAGGGGTCTAAGAGCTTACGATAAAAAGTTTTTTAAATCACCTTGCGATGATGATGATGAAACCTTTCCAAAAAAACTACTTCCACTGTATCTGCATCGATAATCTTGTGAGTATATAAGTAAACTACCTATGTATTTATGTTTCTACAATATATTACTATTTCCTTCTTGCTACCCATTTTTACAGCCTCTCTTCGTGAGGAATGAGTCAGGCCTTTTATTGATATAGTATTATATTGATAAAATGATAGGGAGGCCGGTTTATTGTTCAGTTATTGTCTTGGGACGACCTCAATGGCCAATACAAAGAGGAAAAGAGATTTTGAGTGGTTTTGTATGTAGATTAGATTACTCATAGGCTGATGGTTGAAAGTAAGTATATTTTTGGCAAGTTTTCCTCAATTTTGTTATGTTTTTTTCATAGAGTGTTGTACACTCTATGAAAAAAACTTGACTCACGAAAAGATTAACTCCTAATGTGAAATATTTTATGATATCTTTTGGAGATAGGTTTTGAATGTGCGTAGTAATCATCATACCATTATGTACTTAGCAGCAAAAATACGTTTGTTGTTCAGTTTGTTCCTTTTGATGACACAACACAAATATTTCATTGTTTTTATTCCGAATCAATTCAAGCGCGGGCAATCACAAGAATAATATGAATAGTTTATTTCGGCTGATTTTTGACAGAATGGGTGGATAATTCAATGTGAAAGCTGAGCAAAATACCTGGAAAATATAATTTAAATAAAATTGTCGGAAAAGCGTAGAATGATGGCATTGTGGGCAGAGAATGCGTAATCTTTGTTTATCAATATTGGTGTGAAGTTTATTGGCTAAATTCGTGACTTACGTGAAAAGTTAAGTGGTACATACAATGTTTATGATTGTCGCTGTTATGTATGTATGTCGCTGTATTATATATGCCTGTGCTAACAGGCATATATAATACTTACTACCGTTAAGTACGAACTTCTTTCCAATCCCTTCACGAATTATAATCAGTAAACCCGAATAAACTTAGCATTACCTAGACGTCTTGGGTGAATCCAAAAATAGATGGAGTAGATTACCATAGCTTTACGGGTAAATTAACAAAACAAAATGTATGATAAATCTTACCTGAACTTGCCCAGGTAGTTATCAGCCATGATCCCTCCTATGACGGGGAACACATACACCAAGGTGCTGAACACATGGTACGTCTCAGTCGCTTCATCATCTGAATAGCCGAGCTTGCTTCTTAGGTACAGAGTTAGGAATGCTGGAAATGAATAATACAATAATACTTATTTTACTGTAACTGCTTTGGTAAGTCACTTAGAGTAATATAATATAGTAACTGAGCTGTTCTAGAAGGGTACTCACACTCGGAAACGAAACACCAATTGTAGAACCTTTGAAATTTCTATGATTAGTTGATGATTTTCATTAGATTTAAAGTCAATTGAATATGAAGTCTTTGATTGGCGTTGCGATAAAAAAAAAACCTTTTCGAATTTTAAAGTGGTACTGGGTTTGATAGTCCCAATACGTTTGTTCAAAACATGTACTTAATCAAATATGTATTGTATTAACAGTTAAAACTCTAGTAGGTTGTAATTATTCAATACACTATTGCATTACGACACGAAGCCAAACAGGAGCAATCTTAGTAGCGCGACACTAAATACCTTTTAAAATTTGTCATCTATTCCAAGAACTGATTTGCATTTATCCTTACATCTTATTAAAAATACAGCATCAAACTCTGCCTATCAACGCTGTCTGTAATTTTAATATAAACGAGTAAGTACCTCTCATCCCCGAATACGAGAACCTTTCACAGAACTCTGTGAGGATGATTACCATCACTATTCTGGGGAAACGTTCTTTGACCTGAAACAATGGAAAATTAATTAAAATTACCAAACAATATGCGTTATTCGTACATTCAAGACTTTCTTGTAAAAAGACCAAAAAACGTTTTATCTATCTATTTTATTTACTAGTGGACGCCCGCGGCTTCGCTAACGTTAGTTTGAAATAAAAATACTTCTGAGATTTCATACTACCTACCTACATACCAAAAATCATGATGATCCGTTCAGCCGTTTTTGCGTTATGAGCGTTCTAAAAACTGCTGAAACGTGTTCTGTTATGGATTTAAAGTGTACTCAAACCTTTTATTTTCTAATATCTTCAATGTCCAGTTTTTTTTTACTTTCTTCTGCATTAATATGTAGATCGGGCAGGTTTTGTACTGATTAGTTGAAAAGCTAGATAGGAAATCTATTACAACATTTAAAAAAAAATAAGTGGAAAAATCACAAAAACATAGAACAAAAGGTTTGGGTACACTTTGTGCGTCATGGAGGAAGGATAATCATATGTCTTGAAATGGTAATGGTAGCTTCAGAGATTAACATAATAGGCTACATTTTGTCCCGATACAAACACACAGTACCTACATGAGCGAAGCCGAGAACATCTCGGAGTGATTAATATAAAAACAAAGTATTTTTTTAAAACGTTAGACTGTGTTCTCCCCCGCAACAGGCCAGCAGTGATTTTGTTACATGGAGGTAGTTAGACACTCGAGTAATAACTGCTACATAAATCCCGAATCACTTCTAACGACTATACGGGCATCCTTTAATGTTAAATAGTAAAATAGAACAATCTATTAGGTAAATATAATAAATAAATAAGTAACTATTTCGGGACATTTCATAATATTACGATAAAATGATAGTATGAAAAATACACACAGTTTTAGGTCGTAACGCTCCATAATCATCATCCTTAGCCACTTTTACACTCACTGCACCCGACATATTTACTACAACATTTATCTATTGACTAATTCATCCACGCGTACTTTTGTTAATTTATATCATTTAATTTACATCTCGTAGATCAGCAAATATCTCGTTATCTCGATATTGCCACCGGTAGACGCAAATAAACTGTGTGTTTGTTTCTCGACGTGGCGAGAATAGGCGCTTTGTACAAGAATAGCTTTAGGTATCTAGTGTTAAAAGTCATCATTATAACTGTTCTGACGACCTTAAGATAGATGTATTATTTTTATGCAGTGAACTCATGGTTTGGTTAACGTGTTTACATAGTAACATAATAAGGAAATTAAAAGCATATAAATTGTTAAATCACAGTTTGTTTATTATCGTCAACACGTTTGAAATTATAAAGTAACTAACAGGTGGCAAGTAAGGGTAAGGGACCTATGTTATGCTACAATCGTGGTGATAGTGGTCGGTCATTTATAAAAGTTTCATGTAGGGTAGGGTTAAAGTTGTAAGTAAAAGTTTCATGTAGCTTAAAAAATGTACATACTACCTCGTGTTCTTACAAATTCCTATAAGCTAAGCAATTCAGAATGCGGTCACACCTTGGATGGGTGACGAAACGCGACATTGTATGTATATGCTTCCGTGGGTCGGAGATTGGCTCAATAATAACTTCTAAAATTATAGTTCTAGTCTTTTCGTCACATACCAGTAGCCACATCAGATGCCCTTAAACGCCGCCTGCTGATTGGCTCACTTAAAAGTAGCCTGTGATCCCAGGGACCTCATATACTACCTATACTATATGGTACATACCAAGTATCATGATAATCCGTTCAGCCCTTTTTGTGTGATTTGCATACAAATAAACTGTCAAAAAACTTAAAAACTGATTAAACGTGTTATGTTATCGATTAAAAGAACAGTACCTACCCGAACTTTTTTTTAGTAGATATTAATAATGGTTCATTTTTGGTAGACATCGTGATTCAACGTGGCAACGCGGAGAGCGTAATGGGCACCTTTGCACTGGGAGCGATCCGAGGTTGGTTATTGAATTAATTTTTATTTGTTTTGTTTCAAATTTATTCTATGGATTAATATTATGTAAGTATAAGACTTTTAAATGTATGTAAATTTATATCACATATAGAAAACAATGATATAATACAGAAGTAGTGAATCCCACCCCTTATATCATCATTATTAGGCAAATTCAAACATGCCTTTCGCCAGTTTGCCTCTGTCGTCTTTGTGCCTGATAACCACGCTCAGAAGTCACACCTACTATAAGTAAAACAATGAACTACTTATCTCTGACACGATAATCTATGCGTAATGATTTGATAATAAGGTATTTGTTTGAATTTTCAGGGATCCTTATGAAATTGCTGTCAGACCGAACGATTTATTGAATTCTGTACATAACTGCATAAAAACCTAAGTATAATTAATTTTGTAACTAATCTGGTGATAAAAGTGCCCTTATTTTTGTAGGCTGTTAAAACATTTAGTAAAATCAATCACATATGAATGAGATATCGGATATATACATAGAATATTTTATTTTATTCTAAGCATTTTAATGTTATGCGGTATAGCGTTGATTTATTTGATCTTTTTGGACCACAGAATTATATACCTACCTCTTTGATATTTCTTACTTCCATGGTTTGTTTGTACCTTCGAGCATCAATCAGAGTTTGTACCATGTTTGTACACGTTTTATATTCTAAACTTTTTCCCGCTTCTACCGAAATCCAAAGCAATGAAAACTAATTTGTCTATGGTAAATGCAGCTTAGTTCATATACAAAATACTAGATGGCGCTACTTTCACTTTACCGGTTTTTTTAGTCTGTATCGAAATTCAGTTTCACATAGGTACATAGTGTACACTGACACTTATTTAAAAAAAAGAAATTCAAAAGTTGAAAGAAAACGGTTGAATGAATCAAATGTTTTGTTTTGAATTTCTGTGTAGCCAAATAAAATTTCATTTCAATTGCTAGTGTAAAAGTTCATTCGTTAACACTATAATGCGATAGCGATATTGGTAGAAGTTTAATTACACGGTATGTAATAGTTAAAAGTAACGATCTCCGAATTATTATACCTTCTTGACATAATAGCGTATCATCTCAATTTTAGATTGAAAAATGTCGAATTCTCGTACTCTAATCCCGTCGCCGGCGCGATCACAAGGTGCCCCGAGAACACCGCGGCGCTATGTGACCCCACGAAAGACTAAAAGTGTGTGCTCTCCTGCAAGATCTACTGCCTCTGGAAGACTTAGCACCTTGATTCAGGAGCACAGAGAACAAGACTCGTTTCGGCTCTCTCCTATTGTAAGAAGATCTCTATTACCTGATGATACGGACATTGATATGCCCGGACGTGAGTAAAGTTTCCTTTACCCGTATGATATGGCTTCTTACTATGAATACATCAGCAGAACTGGTAAAAATATGTGTATAAACATCCCATGAAATTAATCATCCATTGCTACAAAGAGCCAGAGAACTGGAGAAATATCAAAAAATAAAATGCGTGGCTATTTTAGGCATACTCAACTTGTTCATACCTACTACATACTTATATAATTTGCCTTTTGTGGTCATACATGGTGGACCATCCATTTAAAAATATATGAGTGCCTAACATTACAATAACTGGAGTTTCGTAAGTTGCCCTTTGAAATTGCTTTCTTAAGCATATAAATTTGTGTTTGTTAAAATATTATTATCTTTAGAATTACAGTTTCTACAAGAATAAACAGAAGCTCAATTGTTTCTTATTTATTTATTTATTTATAATGGTACACAAAACAGAATGTGTAATTATCATTAATTACAGGCAAAAGTTGGTGGAAGAATTTAAATGACCAGTCTAGAGATGTGACGGAGGTACTGAAAGAGAATGTCATAGAACCACATAATGTCATGGATGAGTTAAATATTGAAGTTTTGAGGTATGTTATGAGGTACTTCTTCTTATCGAATGAGAGTGGCCAACTCTGGTATCAAGAGTTTATCAAGCTGCCCAAAGGGCCTCTGACATGGCTCAACAACTGCCATAAAGACAAACAGCCGGGACCTACAATTTAATGTGTCATCTGACCCACAGAAGTACTCAAAAAGGACTTAAACTTAAATGACACTATTTGGTACCTGAGCTACGGGCTCTATAAACTACTAGCTTGGTCTAAACTGACCTAACTAAAATAATATTCTGTTGGGGGGATTATTATTATATTATGGTGTGTAGATTGGTCCGTGGTCCATCGAGCACATGTCTGTCCTTAACCTTTTAGTCTTTTCTGCATACTAATGAAGCACCTTTAGACTGGGGGGAACATGCCCAAATGATTACCGATGTAAAGCAACTATTGACATGATTAATCCACATGGTTGGTGACCAGTGGCCTTCCACTATGGGTGCTTCCATAGGACAGTTGACACATTCAATAGTATAGTAGTTTGTCATAGTATGGCAATTATTAAACTATTTCAGGAGTGGAGTCACCACTGGGGTGGTTTAAAATTCTGACTCCAGAGTTGACTATATTTATTATTATATGAACTAACTATCATACTAATAATATAAGTGTAGCTACATTTTTTCCTTCTTCATGTCGGAATAGAGTAACAAATCATGTATTTTGGTATGAAATTAGTGGTCCTAAAGACAAAATAGGCTATTTGAACCCAACACTTAAAGGGTAGCCTTTGACATATACACTGATTAATAAATAAGTGCCTCAATCTAAATATATAAAACTCAAAGGTGACTGACTGACTGATAGGTATAGAGATCTATCAACACACAGCCCAAACCACTGGACGGATTGGCCTGAAATTTGGAATGAAGGTAGATGTTATGTACATACGCATCCACTAAGAAAGGATTTTTGGAAATGCCACTTTTAAAGGGGTGAAATATGAGATGCAAGTTTTACTTCTTAATGTGAGCGAAGCCGCGAGCACCCACTTGTTGTAATATAGAATCATATGATGTGTAGTGTATACATTTACATAGTTTACAATTTTGTGGTTTTTGACATAATTTCCTTCACATAACATGCAGTGGCATATAAGGCAGTGATTACTAACCAACCCCATATATTTCACTGATTTTTATGTTCATTTTAACTAATTGAACTTGACTTAAAAACACTGTTTAACAAAAAACAATGCTTTTCTAGCCAAATAAGTTGTCACATAACAATTTAAATGATGTTACCATTTATTTATTTGTAAATTTCAGCCAAGAAACACAGAAGTGTTACACACTGGATCTTCCAGACAGCAGTGACTGTGAGTCCATCCACAGTATTGTCATGCCTCACAAAAGGCTATTTGATCAAAAAGAAAACAGGCCTCAGAAGCAATATGATGATTTTGGTAGCAGAGGAACTTTAGAAAAAGTCTTTGAATCAAATACAGACCATGAAAAACCAGCTAGTACAGCCACCAAAGAGCTCTTTCAAAACAAACCAACTGCCAAACCAGCTTTCCCCGCTGCTCTCCTTGATGTATCTGCCAATACTACTGTAGGCGATAAAACATTAGTACCAGCTGTCAAACCTAGAACAGGCCTAAGAAATATGTTTGGTATGCAACAGTCCACAAAACGTAAAAATATGTTTGCCAAGTTTATTGAATCTACTACTGATTATAGCAGTGAGGAAGAAATTGCAGATGTTTCCAAAGTCCAGAGAAGGTTTTTTGATCTTCCAAAACCACTACCACAAAGGCGTGTGTTCGAATCTGCTCGAAGTTCTTCATCTAAACTCCGAGACCCCTCTCCAACATCAAATGATATGGCTGATTCATTTGCTGACTGGGATCAGCTTCCGTCGTCCACTATGGTAGATAATCAACTTGAAGCAGCATTAACTGGAGGCAGTAAAGCCAAGAAATCGAGGCTTAGTAAACTGTCAGAAGCTTCTAGCCCTCTGACCAGTAATAGTTCCAAGTCCAGTAACAAATCAAAACAATCTAACAAGTCCTTTAAAAATAAGTCACAAATCAAAAATAAATCCCTGGAAAAAACTCTAGATGCACAAAAAAACGCAAGCCTAACATTAAGATCCAAAGAGATAAACAGAAGTAAATCAGATAAAAATATTCAAATCACTGACATTAATGTGATTCAAGAACCAATGGAGAAATCAGAAAAAATTAATGATTATAATTCTGTATTTAATAAAGAAAAGGCTATACTTGACACCATTGAAATGGAAACTAATTGTAAACAGCCAGAAGATCACGAAACTCTGGAAACAGCAGTAAAAGATAACAATATAACAAAGCAAATACTCAACAAAAGTTCTGATAAATCTAGTAAGAAAATTGAAGACTCTGCTGCAATTTCTAGAAAAAGCAATGTAATTGACATTGCCATGGAAAAACTTGATGAAATTATTAATCAAGATGATGACATGGAAATTCTAGTATCACAAGATGAATCTATCAATAAACAACAAGAAGAAAACAATGAATGTCCAAATGATAATGTCTCAGGACTTGTAAATAAAGAACAAGACTCTGAACACAAGCACCAGAATATCAATGATGGCAATAGCTTTAGCCGAAAAAACGTTGAAGAGGAACACTCAACCAAACATTCTGAAATGGACATAACCATAGATAAACAACAAATAGAAAATAAGCAAAATAACAAACACAATATTGAGACCATGGCGCAAAATGAAATATCAAAATCTCAACTACAAAATAAAATTGATAATAGCAAGATTCATAGCAATGACGCAAAAGAACAAATGCAAAATATGCCAACGCAGAATAATTTGCAAAAACTACAAAATGAAAGCCAACAAAACCGAAACGAGAGTCAGTTAGAAAAAACTGATATAGAAATCAATAAGAGCCAAAAACAAACTAAAGTTGTTGAAGAAAATACCGAAATACGGATAGAGCCCGTGATTGACAACCAAGAGATAAAAAAAGAAAATAGTGATCAAGAGAAAGATGACAATGAGAGTGAAACTGAAGAACAAGAAGTTGAGGAAATTGAGGAAGCGGCAGTCAACGAGTATGATAGTGGAACAGAAGAACAAGAAGTTGAAAATATTGAGGAAGCAGCAGTTGACGAGAATGAGAGTGAAACAGAAGAACAAGAAATTGAAATTAATATCAGTAATAAAGGGCAAGAAGTTGGCGAAGATGAAAGTGAAATTGATGAACAAGAAGTCGACAAACATGTGAGCTATACTGAAGAACAAGAAGAAGAAGAAAAGGAGAGTGATACTGACGAACAAGAAGTAGAAAATGAAAGTGATGAAGAACAATCAGTTCAAGCTAATGAAAGCGAAACTGAAGAACAAGCTGTTGAAGCCAATGAAAGTGAAATTGAAGAACAGGAAGCCGATGAAAACGAGAGTGTAGTCGAAGAAGAAAATGATGAAATCAACGTCGGAGATCAAGATAATGAAGATGACAATCAAGATATCGAAAATGCAAGCGAGCAAGAAATTACACCAGATGCCTCTAATCAATCCATAGAAGCCATGGTAGATAGTGATACAGAAAATGATCAAGAATCAGAAAATGAAGAAACAAACATAAGTGAATCAGGCTACGAAGAAGTAGCGGTAAATGAAAGTGACGATGAACAAGCAAATGAAAGCGAACATGAGTCGGAAGCTGAACAAGCCAATGAAAGTGGCCAAGATATGGAAACCGACCAAAATGATGATGAGGCGATCGACGATACTCCTGACATATCCCACGATACTACCGGCCGGAACAGAAAGAAACCCGAGAATGTTTCGATAGAAGCAGTCGTGTTCAATCCTACAAAAGAATTGGAACACTCATTCGTCGGTCGCGCGCGGAACACAACCGTAAAAATGTCCAAGAGCCTTATAAACCCGCACATTGAACCTGCGAGAATCGAAGAAAATAATACTAGAGGTAGCTTAAGCATGTCTGAAGGTAGAAATTCGAGCGCAGAAGGGTCAGGCTGGGATTCACACAGGACTACCAGAAAAACTTTGCGGCGAACATTTGGCAAAGATATAACGCCGCGAAAATCTTTGCGTGCGTTGGTTATGGAGAATGCAGCTAAAAGACATACTCTTGCTAAAAGTAGCATAGATACCATGACGGGACATATACCTCTGGCCAATTCTACTGAGTTAGGGGAGGCATCAATGGGAAATGATTATGAAATGCAAGAGGAACCAGTAGAGTCTGTACAGGAAGTTTCTATTAGGACCAAAAAAGCTACTTTGGAAGATTATTTGATTAAAATAAAACGAGAGAATGATGAGAAGAGAGCTAAGATAGTGAGTATTTATGTATCTATTTAATGTTAAAAATTTTTAAGAACAGTGCACTGCAGTATTTAGTTAAAACTGTAAACATGCCTTCTTCTAATTTTGGAGAAGTATTTCTTCTTTGATAGTGAAAGAAAAGACAATAGTAAATATACTATTTTAGTCGAATAATTTTAAATTATTTTTCTTTTCAGGCAATAGCAGTAAAGAATCAACTGGAGCAGGCTCCAAAAGAGCACACATTCAAAGTGCCAGCTCGACCGACATTCCCTCGTCGCACGCAAACTAAAACCCAGGGCCAAGCCAAAGTTGCAACTAACAAAAAACTCAAACTGTCAGTGCCTTTAGAAGATTTACCCGCAGATGTTCAGGAGGATTTGAAATACAAACCACCTAAACGATTTGCACCGAGAAACGCAGCTTGGCTGACCGTGAGGTTTTACAAATATGTTGAGAACAAACTTGAACCCAAGTAAGTTAATTGTTTTACATTTACATAAAAACTGTTTTGGTTATTTGAATTTTCGACCTGATACAGATATTTTGATAAATAGAAGTTGTACAGAACAAACAGTCCAAATATTTTGACGTTTAAGTCAATTCAGAAGTATTTTACATGTGAATTAAAATTAATAATAATAAAATGCAATATTGCTGAAAATTTCACGTCTCATACAACCTGTAGTGTAAACATATTATGAAGGCTAATGTCTCTATAGTATATAAATAAAATGTACTTATGCATGTTCCGTAGCACCAGTAGATTTTAAACAAAATGTATTTTTAAAAATTAACAAAAAAACGTTAAATAGATTTGAAAACCTCCTTTTTAGATTAATAAATTGCCTTTCAACATTTCAGATACGACTACAAGGCCCGTGTCCGCGCCGAGAAGTTTGCGCAAAAATTATACAACTTCGTGCAAGCCAACAGAAGGAGGAACATAGCTCTCTCAGACCATGTTGAAGAACTCAAGCACGAGATGGCGCGACTCAAGATTGTCAAAACACATGTCGACTTTTATAACTTCTTCTGGAACTTTATGCCGAGAGAAGTTCGCCTGAAGGTTAGTCACAGTTTACACTCAATAAATAGACAGACACTTAATCGCTAGGTCGCCTGAAAGACCTAGCATAAGCGACACTGTGGTTGAATGCAAAACATGTGTTTCATGGAAAGGAAGACGCTGGAGCATATTGCTAGGTGCTTTGTGTATTTCTACTACAAACAGTTTTTCTCTGCTTATTTTCAAACTTAAGATAATTAGCAGCTCATCTTTGAATATATCGACGTTCCGCATTGACCCTATTCAATTAGAAATTTAGGCCAGGCTACGCTGATCTCTATGATGTCAAGAATTATTAATTGTTGTTCGCTCTTATAGTCCCAAAAGCAGTGCCCTAATCATATTTAGTGTAAAAAACTATTTACTACTAGCTGCGGCTAATTCATGATAAAAAGTAGTCTATATGTTAATCAAGAGTCATCTACCTCTAAATATTATACAAAATATTATCCAAATTAGTTCACAAGTTAATATTGATGGAATGTACTTATTGTACTTTTCTCTCCGCAGGTGATTCCCGACCTCATAAACAAGATTCCTCAGCCGCGTTCAGGCGTTTTCTCAGACATTCTAGTAAGCGACTTGAGAGAATAAGTTTCAGTTTTTCGCTTTAGTAGGTATAGTACTAATTAGACTAAAATGAAGTTTGTCGAGTTATGGTTAATTTTATGATTATTTTTCTATTAATAAATGATGAGTTATTTTAAAATGACTAATTTGTACCTAAATCAAACCTAGTTACTTATTCCATGTGCGTTTTTCTCGTTTAGAAATTAACACCTTGTACTTGGTATTGAATTGATGGCCTCAAGAGCCTTAGATATTAATTGTTATCAAAAGTTCACCATAGTGTGATTCTTACAACTTTTATGATGTACCGGTTACATGAGCTACAAAAAAAACATAATCTGGGTATCTAGTAATTGTTTATTTCGAAAATAGTAGGATACAAATGTAAACCTATGTTACAATGGAGCACCATACACATAAACATATTGCAGGTAATATTGGTACAGTACATGGGGAAGTAAGCAACAAGAATATTATTTATAAACTAGTATCTCTAAAATTTAAAAAAAACCAACACATTTATTTTTTAATAATTTTGTTTCATTGTTGTTGTGGTAAAGATTATCAAGTAAATAGTTTCTAATACCAAAACTGGTAACTTTATTGTTAAGACTTGATTGCTCAATAGCTGCAAATTACAATATGCATAAAATAAATATGTACTTACTTTTGATCAATTCTTGTTGCTTACTATACATACAGGGTAAATGTACTAAGAAACCATGTCTTGGCTTAACTAATGTAGGTATATTATGTATAGAAGGGGTAAAGGCAAAGCTTAGTCTTACTTCGATACACTAATTGGGGCATAATTATTGTTACACTTATTATATTATCCTTACATTAAAGTTTGAGTAAAAATAAAAATACATAATGTACAATGTGTTTCAACCAATAGGTATGTGAATGCGATTACAATTTAAAGTGCTTTTTAAGTTGGACAACTATCTCGCTCCCACGATGTCTTATGGTTTTTTTTATTATTAATTTAAAGACTTTACTTTTATATTGAAGGTCAAACTTAAGAAGCACTTCAAAGAGGATTCACCGATTCATTTATTTTGAGAGGTTTTGGGTCAAATAAATAGATAAACACAAAATATTACTTTTAAACCTAAAACAACGTCTGATTGGTTTCATCTCTTTTTCACATTGCTAGTATTAAAAATGAGCGAAGACGACTAAGTTCACCGAATCATTCGTTGATTTTAGTTTTAAAAGTAAAAATTCGTTACACAGGGTCAAACGAACTACTATGTCCTGTAGTAGTACTTTCAACTCGACCACAGAAATCTCGACCAGAGTCGCCGAGTTGACAATGTTTAATATTTTTTTTAGTTTTAGCAAATTGTCAACTTTAGAAGTCTAGGTGACTTTGGAGTTCAATAAGTAAAAAAAATACAAATGGAAATGTCTCTAAATATCATTACAATCTGTAGCTACTATAATTCTTCTGTACATAAAAATAGGTTACATTGTGCTAAAAACAGTTCCAAAATATACATTTAAATATAAAGAACATAATGATAAATGCAAAAGTCAATAAGTAAAACGCTAAGCAGTATATTGTATAACTAGTTTACACATAACAGGGTTACATGAACTGCTGTCCTTTTCTGACACACGTAAGTCATAAGAGAGAAAAGGATGGCAAATATTTACAAACGATAAATTTGTTGGATCAATACATATATATTGTGTTTAGCTAAAGAGTTTGTTTTCGAAACATACCAAAATGTAGGGTATTTTAAATCTATTTTAATAGTTAGAACATACAAACAAGAATATTATTTCAACTAAATGCCATTGAATCTGAAATCATATTATTAAAAAACTATTTTTGTGCACAAGTTTGTGTCTAAAATAGGTAAATAACGGCGAATATTTTAAGTTAAAAAGAATACATATAATTACTACATTGTTTAATTCCAAAATGACTAGGCAAGACACCTATGTTTTTGTTCAATAGTAAATTAAATGCATATACTTATAAATCGATTAATTATTATTACACAGCAAAGATAGAAAACTTAGGGAGGGGATATTGTGTTTGTGACCTATAATTGTGACTAAAGTTCGGCCATTGAACTTGAAGAATTTTGTACATTTGTGTGCCTGTTCCTTCACTACACTGCACTAATATCTAGTAGGTACATATTTTCTTTTAGCTCTAAATACTTTCTGCTCTATGACCGAACTTTAAGATAGAAATAACTTCAAATGGTGCAGATATTTTGGCACTACTAAGACACATTTTATAAATGTTAAAAAGGGTCGTAATTGTACAGTTTGCAATCATATTTCTCTTTTACCGGAATCGTCAATAACATTTTTTTTCTAAGTACATCTAAGTATTTAAAGCTAGGAATGCAGTCTAGACTATAAAAATTAAAGCAGTCAAATAATACATTACAAAACCAAAATTTTGTTTAACTAATTAAGAATACAATTTAACTATAAATTGGTTTAAATTTCATGTTCGAATCCCAATTTAGAACCGATCGGCGCCTAATCTAAGAAACAACCATAATTCATATTGCTTTAAAAATAAATAAACACAACACATAAATAAAATTCAAATTTCATTTTAGTCAAAATGTTGTTGTATATTCAAAACTAACACAATTTAATAATGACGTGGACATATTCATTGAGTAGAAAATATAAAAGCAAAGCAAATAAAATCGCAAAATATTAACTAAACATTAAACTATACACCTAATTATATAACTAAAACACTAAAAAATACAAAACATTCCATGATTATTTCATATTAATCCAGGCTAAAACAGCAAAAAAAAATCCAAAATCCTGTACAAAGTTATGCTAATTGCTTCATATTAATAATCAATTAACACAATTAAATTATAATATAATTATATAATCATTATAATAATTCCCAATGAAAACTCAAACTTATTTGATTGTTTTGAGTTCATATAAAGTTCATACAAGAGAATTTAATACAAATGTCGAATTTTAGAGATGGTAGAATCAGGGTCATTAATTATTATTAATTAAACGAAAAGGTATACTAAAACATTTCTAAGCATATATGTATTACACACACACACACACACATTGCCATACAAATCAGCATTGCCATCCAGCGTGGTAATGCAGCCAGCCGTGTATGCTGGGCGCGCTGCCCTCTGGCAGTGGGCTGGAGCACTTAGTCTTTCTTTAGGCTTTTTTAATTGCCCCCCTTTTTATGTTGTAGTTAGAAGTAGTATGTTTAGTTTTCCTTTCCTTGTTTTTATTTATTATTATTGTAAATAAAACTTCTAGAATATCACACACTAATGACTATCAAACTTTCAAAGGCCTTCACTCAGGTCTTCAATTGAGTACGAAAAGTACACTTTGATTGTGAATACTTCCTTTAAAGATAACTTGAAAGAAATAGAAGGGCAAAGAAATAGTCATATTAGGGCGGATGAATTAGGATATCATTTTTAGTTTTTATACACACTTCTGACAGAAACAAAGAAAAAATTAAAGTGAAAAAAACATTTATGTCGTTGATAAAACTTTATCCTTCTATTTCTTTGTGAATTAAGTATTCCTTTACATCGTAATGTAAATTCTTTACTACAAAATTCATTATCAAAATTTCAAAGTTCATAGTAATTTCCAAAAAGTTATTAACAATGTCCGTTTAACAACTGAAACCAAATTTAAAACCTTAACTTTTTTATGTATAAGGCATTGAAATATAAGTACCTAAATACGAATGCCTTATTTCGGTTATACTTTAAATTCGGAGGTTTCAAATGGTGTTTACAGGAATAAGTACTGATTAAATACACTTTTACGATAACTTTCAACTACAATGTATTCCTAAAGACGATAAATCTTAATGTCTTATTGAACACTTTGCCAATATTTGTCTTCATCACCTCAACAATTAGGTATAAAATATTGATATTATGAAATGAAGATACATGTTTCTCAATGGTTAAAATAATTGTGGTTGATGGAATGAAGATATAAGATGATGATGATACAGATATCTATTTATTATCATTAAATATCTTATGGAGATGTCACAATTTAATAATGATGTCAGACTCGCATGTATATGTCAATGTCAAATTATATTATAGACGTTAAGATTTAAATATAGATGTCACAGTTACGTGTAAACATAACAATATACACCTCAAGAGGCTCTCGCTGGAAGGTTGGGGTAAGGGCCAGATACAGAAGACAGTGATCCTTGACACGGCATGTATTGTCCGGAGGGTCCTGTCTTTGTAGCCTCTACCACCGGTAGCTTAGGTCCTGCCCCGCTGCCGGCGGATCCACTAGTTTTAAGAATTTTTATATTTGTTTTTTTTTTACGTATGTACGTACAAAAGAAATCATGTAATGTGTGTACATTATATTGTAAAAAAAATAAAAAGAGTTGTAAATAAATGAATACGTAATACGTAATGTAAGTGTTACAATTACATGTAGATGTGACATACATGTTAATATTACATTTGAGAGTAGTTGTTGAATGTGTGAGGCGCCTGGTACATGCGGGCTAGCGCGGCGGCGGCAGGAGCTCCACGTAGTTGGCGGGGAAGAGGCCGAAGAGCCCCCGGGGGCCGAGCCCCTGCCACCAGCCCGCGTCTATCTGCTCGATGTGCGTGATGATGTCGCCCGGGTCGAACGTGATCTCAGACTCGTCCGCTGCAACGTGGAAAGCATTTATTCAGGGCTTGAACCCACAACGACAAAAGAAAATCACACTAATATTATAAAAATGAAACTTATTTGGGTTCTATGTACTTATAATAAGAATGTATTTACAAAAGAAAAGTATATACATATGTATTGTATTATATCCGTTATCTAGTACTCATGATACAAGCGTAAGCGTATAGGACTAGATGGCGCTGTGTGATATTTCTTGAAATATTTTTTATTTTATTTTATTATTATAAATGAACCCAAGCGCATGGAGACGAATCAAACAACACTTTGAAAAGCAGGTAACGCGCCCTCAGCGCACTCCAATTTGACAGTTATAAGTAATAATGTAATTATAACTGATTAATGTGTTTCTTTTCAAAGAAACATACATTAATCCGCTTAGTTACGCTCTGCAGTATTATAAACTCTTTGAGATAAACGTGGTGTAATAAAACAGGAGGCGCCATCGGCCGCTTACTCCAAAGCTTAGAAATGGCAAACAAAAAAATCATTTGGTTGTGATTGTAGTTCTTTTATATATTTGAGTTCATTGTAGTCTGTTGCAGTTTAAAAACCCGAAAAAAAGTTAAAGGAGGACATATATCGATCAAATTAAAGAGAAGGCAAACGTCATGTCGTATAAGGGGGTCAAGGAATTGGCCGAAAATCGAGGAAAATGGTGCATACTCCACAGACAAGAGTATCGCTCTTAAATTTTGAATGAACGAATTATTTCGTTGTTTGAAGCCGAGTCGCAGCGGAAAACACTACATATACTTAGCCTAATTATAATCCTGCTGGTGGTTGTAATAA
The DNA here is from genome assembly GCA_964023185.1 of Macaria liturata. Classification (NCBI taxonomy): domain Eukaryota; kingdom Metazoa; phylum Arthropoda; class Insecta; order Lepidoptera; family Geometridae; genus Macaria; species Macaria liturata. The sequence goes on along the minus strand of OZ026825.1, from coordinate 9,645,218 downwards.
TATCCATTTAAAGTTTGTTAAATCACGTTGCTCATGACTACATGATAATGCAAAGTTTGGTATCACCAGGGGAATCTAACTTTGAACAAAAACGCGCCACGCTATCAAAATACGTTCGCAGCGTACGTTCGTAACCCACGCGCAAGCCAAATTGATACTTAACGTTTTGACTAACGGTTCGTATTCCACTGCATAAAGTTCGAATAAAATTGTATTATTTTAGTGTTATACTTAATCAACAGTGAATTATATTTTGATAAATTAATAGGTACTTTATCAGTAATTGTTTTGTATGTGTTATTATAACAAAATATTAAGAAACCTTTTTCTAAATTTTTTACTAAATTAATCATGTTTTTCTCAAATTCGACTCTAAATTGCTTATTTAAGTAGCTAGATATAGTTACTGATACAATTCGAATTCATTTTTTATACTTAGGCGACGCGGCCAGCGAGCGAGTGATGTGCCGTTTGACACACGACTGTCGAGCGTACTTTACTGTGCCCTCCGCTCGCTGCGTGTTCGAAGCAGGGAGATAGGTTTCTGTTGTATTATGTATACTGTGGTATTACCTGCTTGGTAGTCGTAGAGCGCCCTGGCGGAGAGGCCGGGGTCGTCGTCCAGGTCCTCGTATATAGTGCCCTCCTCCAGCTCCTCGGGGGACACGTCTGCAATGTACACGTGTACGGGTTATACAAGCTCTAAAAGACAAAGACAAAAATTAAAGCTAGCAAATTGCATAAATATTATGTACCTGTCATCTTTGTAACCTACATTCTTAGGCATATAAATATTTCCTTTCATTTCAAGACAAACATATTTATTAATGTTATAAAATGAATACATAAAAATACCTTAGGTAAGCACAGTATGCATCATATAATCTCTTTATTCATTCACTTCTTCTTATGTAATAAGAGTGGCCAACTCTGGTGTCAAGGGTTTATTAAGCCGCCCTAAGAGCCTCTGACATGACTTAACAACTGCCGTACTAGACAAACAGCCGGGACCTACAATTTAATGTGTCATCCGAACCACGGAAGCGCCAAGAACTGACCGCGTCGACGTTTGCTTAACATTGGTAATCGCATGCGATTTGCTTCCGTTAGCTGAGCTATGAGCGCTTACATCTATATGTAGATAGTACATTATACATATATCTAGATGTATTTTTAGTACTATTATACACTAGTGGGTGCTCGCGGCTTCGCTCGCATTAAGAAGTAAAACTTGCATCCCCTATTTCACCCCTTTAAAAGTGGCATTTCCAAAAATCCTTTCCTAAAAAAGCGGATGCCTACGTCATAACATCTACCTTGATTTCAAATTTCAGCCCAATCCGTCCTGCGGTTTGGGCTGTGCGTTGATAGATCACTATATCAGTCAGTCAGTCACCTTTGAGTTTTATATATATTTATAGATGTACAGTAGACGGTACATATAAGTACAATTATTTGTCAACAACACTCACCATCAAGCGTGGTCCCGTTCCCGTTGGTCTCCTTCACATAGTTAACATTCTCTATGACGGTGTCCTGCCTGCTGAGCTCCTTGCCCTCCCCCGCTATATTACTCTTGCTGTAGGGCGAGCGCTTGATCGTACTGAACTTATTGTCACTGTCTTCATCATCGTTCTCATTCGAGCTGGAGTAAGACGCGTCGAACATGTCGTTCTCTAGAATGTTCTGCTTGATCATCGGTTCGGCCTGTTTCAGGCTCTCGGAGGGTATGTCTCTGTACGCTTCGTCCTGTTTGTATTCGGAGTAGCTGATGGCGCTGAAGGAGGTCGGGTCGTTGTCTGTGCTCGGGGAGAGGTCCGCGGGGTCTATGATCGGTTCGTACTGTATCTGCGAGGGGCTCTCGAGGCTGAGTTTGATTTTGTCTATGTTCTTAAGGGGGCTGGTCTTGGGAGGTTCTTCGTCGGCGGGTGGCGGGTGCGGGCCCAGGTGCAGAGGGGGCTTGCAGGGAGACGCCGGCGCTGGTTGCTGCGAGAACGTGTTGATGCGCTGCGCTATCACTGAGCTGCGGACTGGCTTCTCGGGGATGCTGTTTGATCTAAAATGTGGTATAATGGTATGCAACTATAGTCGGTCAATACACATAAGAATAGGTTCCACGTGAATCACTTCCGTTTGAAACTGGTTTAATAGTATAATCAAAACTCAATTCAGTTGATAAGACAGGCTGGCAGAATAAACTACCACTGTTTTATAATATTAATATCTACTATAATTCGGACAAGTCTGCGATTGTAATAAAGTTGTATGTTTGTTTTGTGTCGGACGCCAGGATCCACTTTGGGTCGCAGCGCCACATTAGTAGTAAGTAAGTGGTCTGTTTGATTGTTTGGAACGACAGATGATCGTAATTTTGGTTATGATGGCAGTATAGGGTATCAAGAGTAAAATTCTACTTTATATCCCGAAATGAACGCGAGTTACGCAAAGAAAATCCACTGCATATAAACCACATAAAAAAATCTTACTTATTGAGTTGCCCCTGCGCCAAATTCTGCTGGAACAGCGCCCGTGCGTTGGCCGTGGAGGCGCCGATGAGCTGGCGCGCCTCCGCCGAGCGCTGCTTGCGGAGCACGTCCGCGCTCACGCCGCCTGCCTCGGGGGCCGGGCCGGGGGCCACCTCCCTGCACACAAAAAAATATGTTTATTTTACATACAGAAGTGCTTACTAAAAATAAAATACCCTTTATTTCCTGAATAAAAAAAAACCTTACACAAGTAGTTCATACTTTTATTTAAACAAAAAACTTACAGGATCTTTGTTTTCCATACTAGAGACAAAACTAGATTGGATAGATTTGTCTTATTGACTGGAGCCATTTTTAATTGAAGGAAATTGCTTAGTCTAGTTTTGAGTGAACCAAAAGCTTTTGAGAATTTTAGTATAGTTTCTAGCTTGAAAACAGACCAGCCTGAACATTCATTCAAGTACTGTAACAAAATTGTGTTGTACCGTGCATAAAAAAAAACTTTTGTTAAGTACTTAAAAGTAAGTAAAGAAAAACATGCAGTTAATTACATCGTTAAGTGATTTTAAAGACAAAAGAAACTACATAATTAAAGTAATTAATTTTATAAAACTAATTGATTGTAACTTATGTCCTTACTTTTGCTCTGCATTGTCTCGTCTCTCAGCTTCTAATTCGTCTCGTTTCCGCGTCGCTTCTTCGATTTTACGTTTTTCCTGCAAATAAATTAGGTAAAGGTTAAATTATACACAAATTACTATGAATCGTTTTTTATATATGACATAGAAGTTAATACTAAAGATCAAATTTACTCTATGATGCATTTATTAGACTATTTAAATAAGAAATTTTAGTCATAAGAGATTTTAGTTATTTTTGTTTTTAGAAAGAAAGAAAGAAATATCTTTTTGTTACCTATTTAGGTTGCGGGTTCGATTTCCGCATGACACAAGTATTTATGTACTTTAAAAAAATATATAATTAGGTACTTGTGTTGAGTCTGGTCGTTTGTATGTATAATAAGTATACAATGTATTTACAAAAAATAAGCATATAAGTATTATATCCGTTATCTGGTACCCACGACACAAGCGTTTGCTTAGTGTGGGGCTAGATGGCGCTGTGTGCAATGTCCCGGAATATTTGTTTATTTATTTATTGAGACTCTTACAAATTCTTGACTAAATAGTATACATCTTGTGTAATGAGTTTATTCAATACTTAAGCTGTGATAGTGTTTTAGTTAACTGTTACAGTTTACCTCTTCCCGTCGCTTCTTCTCAGCTTCTAGCCTCTTATTTTCTTCTTGTTCTTCCTTTATCCAAAACTGATCTCGTTCTTTTGAGTTGATTTCTTGTACTGAAATTCGAAATTATTAACATTATTTATACTATAAAACATATTATTGTACAATGAACTCAGTAGTAAAGAAAGTACTAAACTAGATATATTTCATCACAACTTAACTAAATTCAAAAACCTACTTAATAAATGTAATATTACCGGTTATAATAGTGACGTTCTCTATAAACTTTAAGAGTATAACATTATATTGTAAAGAAACTTGTACACAATAGTTAGACTTACAAATTTAAAATGGTTTCACATATAAGGTCAAGTTTGTATTTTATTATAAGTTTTAGTTTGTAAGTTGTTTTTGTTTCTGTAAATAAATAAATATTATGTTTCAAAAAAAATTATAAAATTATAACAATTTGAAACTTAACTTCAAATAGTGATTACATAATGTTCTATAACAATCATAGAGCTCCTAATATATAAAAGTGTTTGTTTGTTGATGTCTAATACATAAAGTAAACCGGCCTTTGTTATCGCCGCTGTTGTTATAAGAGGGATTGAAAACAACACCCAAGGTCTAATGTTATAAGCCTTCTACAGGGTTAATGCAAAATAATCCACACGGACTCTTAAATGAAAAGAAAAAAAAAATAACCTAAAATAAAAATTATAGGAATTCGCGACAAACCGATATCCCATAACAAGTATTTATTGTGATGCGATGAAGTAATACCTAATGCAGAGTAAATAAAGCTAAAAGGAAAAAAGTTAATGGTTTTCAATATTTATTAGCCACTAACAGTTATATAATAAAAAATATACAATACATAAAAAATATTCCGAGACATTTCACACAGCGCTATCTAACCCCACCTAAGTAAATGCTTATATCATGGATAGGTACATACTAGATAACAGATATAATACTTATTACTTTTCTTATAACGCATGAGCCACCTAAAGAGGGTTGATTACTATTAACTCTGTATAAATTATTTAGGCATTACAAAGGTCTCGCCTTGAAAATCTGAAGGTGAAATTGGTAGTGATTCTCCGAATAATTGCTTATCACAAGGCCAGCCTACTTTCGCTAACACTTGGGAAATTGTGTGATAGGTATACAAGATAACACTAGTTTTGTAATGTTATCGAAGGAGGAAATAATGTGTGCAATGTAAAGTAACACTAATATTTGTATGTATAATAAGGACGTATTTACAAAAGAAAAGTACATATATAAGTATTATATCCGTTATCTAGTACCCACGACACAAGCTTTTGCTTAGTGTGGGGCTAGATGGCGCTGTGTGCAATGTCCCGGAATATTTATTTATTTAGTTTTATTTATGTAACACAGTTTTTGTAGAATAAAGTATTATACTATGCATATAACAGGAAATATAACATAAAATGCCTAGAAGCGTCTCTTATGCCTGTTCGATAAAATAATACAATTCTTAATAACAATGGTATTTTTGTATTGTTTACAGAAATTGATGAATACTACATTTTCCTTTGACCGTATATTAACGACTATCTATGGCTCGCGGTTTCACCCGCATAGTATAAAATAGCTAGTGATAGTGAGTATTATTTCTAAGCAAATTTTGGATGAAGTCGATTTAGCTTTTCTTTTATCGAATAAAAGTGGCCAACTCTGGTGTCTAGAGTTTATCAAGCCGGCCTAAGGGCCTCTGACATGGCCTAACGACTGCCGTACTAGACCAACAGCCGGGACCTACAATTTAACGTGTCATCCGACCCACGGAAGCGCCCAAAATCCGAATACTAAATACATTATACTCCTCATCCTTGAGTCATATTTATTCACTAGTGGACGCCCGCGGCTTCGCTTGCATTATTTTGAGATAAAAAGGTTTAAAATGAACATAACTGTTTTATTTACGAACCGATTGAAATGAAATAAACACTAAATGTTAAGTTAAAAATGCACCAACATGTTAGTAAAAACCGTAGACAAATTGGTTCAGCCGTTTTCGAGTCTATAACGAACAAACATACCGACAGACAAACAGATTTTTTTAAAACCTGATTTTTGTGTTCTTTTGCATTAATGAAGACCCCTCAACTATTTTTTTTTCAATTATCTTCAATGTATAGACACCGACCTGTTACAGCTTTATTATATGCATAGATTACTAAGTATGATCCCCATAAAATTAAATCTAATGTTAGAGTTCAATACATCCATCCACATACCTGGATTAACCTTCTTATAAGTGGTACCGACTGGCCCGCTGGGAGGCAGTTCCTCAGGTTTACTCGACTTGAAGTTGAACGCCGAGCCAGCTTTCGCCACTTTGTCCAATATTACCTTTGAACATAAAGTAAACTTTGTCAGATATATATATATATATATAATATATGTATGTTTAATGTTTGAATACATATATGTAATCTTGTAACACCACAGAGTTTAAAATTTGTGTGTTATATTCATTTAATAGAACTGTGTAAGAATTTCTATATGTTTTAGTTTGAAGAAAAATGTTTAAAAATCTGAACAAAAACGGCATGGCGACCTTCCAAAACAAATCAACATTTACAAGTTGTGTGCAAGTTGTAATAACGTTTAGGCAACTATTTTCAACCTGCAGTTGCAGTACGTGTGTTTATTTTTTCATGTTTAAACATCTGATCTAATTTGCATGAAATGTTGTATGATCTGGATTAGCACAATACTCTTTATCTCCGATTAACGCGGCGAGCCGGATGTTACTAGTAAATTATAATCATAATTTTATAATACCTTTTCATCCAGATCGTCCTCGGTCCTGGCATGCATGGTGAGATGGAACCCCGTGAAGAAGTTAGTCACCTGCTTGATGTGGTTCGCACACGTGCCTTTACGCACCGTCGGGGCACCTTCACCCTGGAATACGAGAAATTAAACATTTTAAGTATAATGGTGCTATTAAACACGCGAGAGTTTTTTGTTGTTAGGTTTGGCATAAAGTCAGTAGTACTTAGTAAGTATGACTGTGAAAATACAAATATATAAATATAATATATATAACAAATATATTCACGGACATTGCACACAGCGCCATCTAGCCCCACACTAAGCAAACGCTTGTGTCGTGGGTACTAGATAACGGATATAATACATTTATACTTTTCTTTTGTAAATACATACTTATTATACATACAAACGACCAGACTCAACACAAGTAATTATAAATTTTAAAATTCATAAATACTTATGTCATGTGGGAATCGAACCCGCAACCCCTAGATTAGAAGGCAGAGCCACTACCAACTAAGCTAACAGGCCAGTCAAACAAACAAAATGATATAGGCTAGAGACTTATGACTTCAATAAAGTAGATTCTCAATTCGTCTGTTTTTTTTATATCACAAAACAATGCTAGCAAAGCACAACAACCATTTATTCAACATACCATATATATAAAAGTTTTTCATTCTATTGTTATTGACATTATCAATCCACCCATGCTTAGCTTATTGTAGTGCAATGTTATACGGGTACAAATATCTTTGAATCTTTAAAAGTGTATTTTTAAGTTTGTTTATTTATCACGCCGCAATGCAACGGATTATCGTTATTGTTAGCTTGCAGGTAGCATACATGACATAGGGCGATTTTTATAAGGAAACACGCGAATACACAATCAGATGCCTCTAGGGAGGTCAGAAAAGATAAGCTGGGGTTTATCACTCTCATACAAAACTTATAAGAGGCCCCTTTTAAGATAAATATGTGGTTTAAAAGTTTTAATCACTGTAAGCAAAGTATGCCATCTTTTGACTGTTTATTATAAAGTATCTTTCTATTCCATTCTGTGAGCAAAAAAAGAGAAGTAATTTATCTGATCAAATCATACGGCAATAACTAAAATAGTAATCAACAGTTTTTGCGTCAGGAAAAAACACGATAATATTTACAAACACCCTCCTAATCGCCGTAAACTCGAGTATAAAATTGACTCAATGGATTAATTAATTTTAATTAAATCATTAAATACAATTGCTCATTTAGTGATACTAAAAAAGCCACTCGGCATTTTTAATGCGGCCCCTAGCTACGCAGATAACGTAGTGAAAAAAGCCGTTATTCTCGTCTCAGTAATTAAATAAACTAACATGACGCCATGGAGCCATATCTTTGTATTTGGATTGCTCACACTTACTACGTCTTGTTTGCTTTATACTAAGACGCGGGAAAGTCTTTTAAACATCTAAAGCGACATTTAAAAAACTTTGGATACTGTTTACAACATGACAAGGCTATTTGTCTGTTGATTTCACATACATATATCTACTGGCAAAATATACATATATACCATATGTGTGTTAAAAAGTTCTTTTATTAAATGTTGATTTTATGTAGATAAAGAAGTTTTTAGAAAATAATAATAAATTTAAATTCATAAAAGTACTTGGATTATAAAATCAATCATAAGGAAGCATTTAGGTGTGATGTTATCTTCATAAACAATGGCTATTATCTTATCTCAGTTGAAATAACAGAAACATGTATCACAATTAGTTCATGATTAAGCAGGATGTGTTTCCCAACATTTGATAAATGAATTCAACTGATAGAAATAAAAAAAAATATATTAGACTTAATTTTTTGGTTAAGTACTAACAAGTTCTAATTTCACAAAAAAAGTTATACAGTTTAAAGTTATAGAGTTTACAACTCTGGTACTTAACTAGGGTATAGCGACAATGATATCTAAACTCAACACTTTCACACACACATACACACACACACACACCATACAAACTTAGGTTGGTGTAGTGCTGCAATATATGTATATCCTATAAGTTTGAAAATTCTGTGGTTGATTCAAATACCTTGAGTATGTTTTTGAATAGAGTAATTAATGTAAAGAGTCATGTTCTATTTAGGAATTGGTCTTGTTTTTGTAATCACTTTATTTACTAGAGTACATGATCACTTTTTACAATGGAAATCTGCGAATAACTTAGTTATATCCCATTTTAGTAACTCTCAGTCTTGAAACACCGAGATACTGGCCCAGGCCTAGTTCAGGGTTCACAAGAAACACACATTAACATTGTATACATTAATCTAGTAATAACAATAAGTTATGTGTAGTACCAGTGTTTTGTCAAATAAATATCTTTATATCTTATACTTTCTAGAAATATAGATATATATAATTAAATGTCACTGCTGAAGTTAACTGTAGTCTGTATATTGGTAGTAAGTACATACTTCATCTAAATCAAAGAATCAATTATCACCATATTAAACTGAACTATTTAAAAGTGTAAATAGTATCCAAGAAATATTCTGAATAAACACAAATATATAGTGTGTGTAGTGTAGTGACATAGGTTACTTTTTACCCTGAAAAAATGTAGGTGAAGCAAATTAAGGAGAATAATATTGTTTTTTCTTTTGCAATTAATAAATAATAAATAATAATAAATATTTCAGGACATATCACACAGCGCCATCTAGCCCCATACTAAGCTTACGCTTGTATCATGGGTGCTAGATAACGGATATAATACATATATACTTTTTCTTTTGTAAATACATACTTATTATACATAGAAACGACCAGACTTAACACAAGTAATTACAAATTTTAATATTCAGAATTATATTTCTTTGGCCTACAATAGTTTCTAATTACCTGCCAATTGATAAGAACATATTTGGATATGCTGCCATCAGGGAGGTCCACCTTCAGGAAGGCATACTGGATCTTGCCGCTGTTCAGATCATCCACCAACTCTATCAGCCCTCCATCTCCTTTACATACAAACTTGAGGTCATTTGTCATTCCATCATAGCCAAATAGTGCCCTGAAACAAGAGAAAACATTCATATTATTATATTATATTTGGATATTTTTTGTGCCTGGCAGTTAGTAGACTGTAACTGAGAGGTTCTGGTAGTCAGAAATATGCAGGTTTAAATCCTATCATTTTTTTATAAAACTATTATTATTTTACAATGACCATGAAATTATGTCAACAATTACATAAAAACATTTCAGATTGTTTTATTATTCCGTCATATTTGTTTCAATATACATAGTATTTCCTGTTCTTCTGGCCAACATACAAGTAAATGTTTATATTCTTTGACTATGTATTTACATAGTTTTAGAGGAAGGAGGCAATTAAAGTCTGTCTAGAGGAAACTATTAACCACAATAGTAATTCAATAGTACATATAAAATGTATGATGGTTCCACACTACACAAACAATAACTTTTATTTTAACCACTACACTAAAGGCTCACTTTATTTAAATATTATGAAGATGACGGGTCTTAAGTATATTTGTTTCTTCTTCACAATCAAACAGCTTAACTTGTATAAAATCTGGTGATAGTTTAGACTATGGATTTACACATAGGCTTTTCAAAATAAATTTCCTTGGTTTAACCACCAAAGACATTGTTAGACTTTAATAATGGAGTAGATTTCTGTCTGATTTCTGAACTGTCAAGTTGTACTAATAATTCAAGAAGTTAGGCAAGTGTCAAGGTGTAAGCTACTTCTGTTTGCACTGTTATTAGTCTGTAATCAACCCTTGCAAGCCTATCAATATCTATGCTCTCAATATGAAATCTTGTAATAGATACAGAGATAAGCTGGTCATAATTTGTAATTGAAAAGTATTCACAGAAATGTAGCAGGTAATTACAACTATTATCTTCGCCAATCATGCGTGTATGTTTTTTCTTCTTTTGGGCTTTATACATTGCGATATCCAATGATATTTATCAGATCAAGAATAAGGCCAGACTGCATCGGTATGCAGCAGTTTCGAATGGTTCTAAGTGAATACTACTTGCAAGCATTGTCACGTATAAGGAATAGCAACTGTAGATGCCATTCAATTCAACTTTAATCAACCGCGCGTGTTTATTTAATATTTCCGAGCCAAGCGACAGGGTCGGTGACACCGTGGTTTGGACTTACCAGTTGGTCTCTGTTTTCTCATCCAATACGTCCTTCCAAGCTGCTATCAACGCATCTTTGTGTTTATCTAAATTTATAGCCATTTTACATTATTTTTGAGCACTCCACCTTGATGTAATGCAGCTGAATTTAAGATAAATCGAAATCAAAACGCCGCTGACGACTGACGAGACGAGTCTGACTCACAACAAATTTGTTACAGACTAAAAATATAAACTGACATCTGTCACCCAGTCAGGACAGAGACAGTGACATACATTCCATTCCTGGCAACTATTGCTGCCAGCTAAATAAAAACTGTTTGCATTTGCGAGCTAAAAAATATATGAAAAAACATGTATAAAAGATAACTCTCAAAACATTAACAGAAATATATTTTGAGCATTTTAACAACGTTATAATCAACGGACACGTATACAGGGTTACGTATGAAGAGATAAGTTAGTATGAAAAGTTACAAATATGTCTGCTAATTACTAAATAGAAAGAAAGAAAGAAATAATAGAAGCAGAGCCCTCTAAGGAGGTTTGGAAACTCTTGATATCAGAGTGGCTAATGCGAGCTTAATTTCTCGCTAATCAACAAATTTGTAAGAAGTGTTTGTGTTTAGGATACCCATACATAAACTTTTTCATAGTTTGTTCCTAAATGGACCTAAAGGAAAATTAAAGTAAAAGCAAGAACTTGTGCTTTTATTTATTTTATTAGGTTTTTGGTTTAGCTAAGTACCTACCTATAAGGATTAATTTTGTAAATATTCTGTGTGACTTCCTTATTGCGCGCGCAACCAAGCATCAAATAAAATGTAATCGGCCCTTATCACATTGTAATAAGGTATTTTAGAGGAACTTTCATTCATCGTGAGAATCAGAGCTCGGTAGTCACGCAAGAGATTGCTCGGCGTGCTCACGCCGCCTTTCGCGAAATGGCTTGTTTTCGTGCCGATTTTAAAAACAAAGCCTGATTACAATGTGGGTAGATGTAAGCGGGCGCGAAAAACAAAATTATATGTCGGCTGCAAATGGATCGTTTATACCCGGGTAAGTCACACGGTGAAAACGGAAAACAAACGTCTTGTTGCTATTGTGAGGCGCTATGCGACGCGATGTAAACAAAGATTTTTAGAAATCGTTTTTGGATGTTCCAGCAAAATATGAGAGCAGTTTTAGAAACACATGTTAGATAAATAAATCTTATTAATTTGTTCCTTTTTTTCAATTTTAATCAAATATGATAGGTACTAAGCAATCACATGAGTAGGTAGGTACCTACTAGGTGATAAAATCTTGGTAATAGCACAATATAAAAATTAAAGTACTTAATAGGAATTATATAGGTATTTCATCAAAAGTAAATAATAATAGAAAAACTAGACAACCTTCTAGACAACTGAGATAATTTACCTACCTACTAAATTATATAACATTAAGTAGCAATCAAGCATTCTGTAGGTAATAGGTACTCATATAACAGACTTGTGACATTAAATATTTATATGGGTTTAACTTTTACTCTTTGCATATTGTATTGTTCTCATCCAAATGGTTATTCAATAGGTATTCATAAGTTTTCTTCGCGTTTGCATCTTCGTGATCATAAAATATTTCTTACGATTGCTATTAACATTAAAAAATGGTATGCAAGTTTAATAAATAGTTATTTATTTAACTATTTTGTTATGCAAGTTTAATGCCATGTAATGAAATGAATTAAGTAGTCATAAACTACTTCTACCTAAGTACTTGTCTTTAGATTTTTTTATATAGGTGGGTACGGTGATTTTAGCATCAATCTCGTTGTGAATACGTAATTAACATTTAAATTCATTAAACAAATGAAAACTTTGGTTGGTAGTGATTGTACATACCTAGGTACCTACGTGTTAAATGTAGGTAAGTATTTAAGAAATAAAATCAAGCAGTTTCAAGAATGTAGGTACCATAAATACCTAAGTATGCTTACGTACCTTTGACATGACCAGTCGCGTTACCTATTTATATTTTTCGAGTTTTCCAGTCAAGGTTTACGCATTACCACTCCGAATTTTACGTAGAAACACAAAAACATGGTAGCGTTTTTAACCAGACAGAGGCAATATCATAAATAAGTAAAACATTGTGTTTCGGCTGGTGGAATAAAAGACGAGACACCATCATGTTGTGAAGGCTTGCGACTATAAACATGATATTTTTATCATTCGGGGAAAATAAAATGAAGTTGCGGAAATTTGGCCAAATGATAGGGCATTTAGGTCAGCAGGTCATGGTGCAGGCGCTCCCATGAACATGAGGGTGTATTGTAGGAGTATGGATTTACCAGACCTGTCATTATGTAGGCATACTATTCATTCTACTCGTAGATGCATTGTAATTAAGGTAGGTTAACCTCCCTGTTTACTATAGGCGAAATATTTTTCTTGTTGTAGGTACTTACCTATTCTCATTGGAGCAAATTTGTAGTTCGCAAGTAAGTCATATCTACTAGAATAGAGCTGCAAATCATCGTAAAAATACAAATAACAATTAACAAATACATATTTATTGATTTTATTTAAAATAATAACATGTGTAGGTAAAATTAAATTGATGGCAGCACTAATTTGTCTCAAAAAGTCCAGGAAATCTTATCCTAATTCAAATTATTTGGCGGGAAAATATTGAATTTAGTTTAAATAATGGTAATGAATAGGTGCAATTGTACATGATATCATGAAATTATTTAAATATAAGTAAGTATAATATAGTAATAATTGCATTTGAAATAAGAGAAAGTGATTTTCACCAATGAATGCAAAGTTATGGTGCGTATCGATGATCATCATTCGACCGGCCGATAGTGAAATCAAATCAATTCCTCGCGTAGACACGGTTTGATTCGACATGCATTATCGCCGATAGCTGGGGCTGGCGTAAAATGCATAGCAAGTAGGTAAAATATTGATCAGATACAAATATAGTACCTACCTACCTACCTTTTTTATTTGAATAACCCATTTTTACCTATCGTTTTACCACAGACTGTGCCCAACATCAGTGCTTACACACTAAAGGAAGAGAAGAAGGGTATTATGTACTTGCCTTCCCCTTTTGTCGTAATTCCGTATTACTGAGGGTCGATAATCCCCTTCAGATTCATTGGGAAATGTCCCTTTGGCAGGTAATCAGGTCTATAAAAAACACGCGTCACATACCTAACATAAAACGAATAAATCCTAGCTAAACAAAATTACCAAACTACTTACTCCAACCTTGATTTGAAATTTATGGCGGTAATCGATTAACTCATTGCCTTTTATAATTTCATAAAAACGTAATCGTAAGGTTACCTTTTTTATTCATACAGGCTTACTTACGACAAAATGACGAACTTTTACTTTACATAAATCTAAAAATATTATGTAGCCCGTAAAATGTTTAGTGAATACAACTAACCCTGTTTAGTTTAGCTACAATGTGATTGGTAATCGTCATCATCATCATCAGCCTAAAGTCGTTCACTTCTGGCATAGGCCTGTCCCAAGACACGCACGCACAGCCCGATTTAGCTTTTCTCCTAGCTATCGGCTGTGCTTTATGTCGTACAAGTTATAGATACCTATAGATAATTATAGTTACCAATAATATTGGAGCACGCAAATACATTTATAAAGACAGTTTACCAAAAAAAAACTTTCTTCGGATATTATTATGGCATGTCACAAACCGGAAGATCAGGGGCATTCAGATGACATGACAAATTGCAGCTCCGATAAATCACCGTTACCGTGCCATTACCTAACCTAACCGACATGGGTTGTCCTTGCCATTGCCACGGTAATAGTATCCCATTGCTATCAACATTTATACAGGTACATATTTTTAGTAGTGGACGCCCGCGGCTTCGCTTGCATTATTTCAATTTATTTCGGAATAAAACGTAGCCTATGTCACACCCAGAACTTCATACTACCTACATACTAAAAATCATAAAGATTTGTTTCGCCGTTATTGTGTGATCGCAATCAAATAAACAGATGAGACTCTTTTTTATAAATTTAATGGATAATAATAGCAGCATGGAGTCCGGAGAATAAAATACAAAGGGTTGCGAGTAAACCCGGGGTAAACACAAGTCTATGATTGATAATAGATCCATGGCATGATGACATGCAATCTTTACGATTTATAACTCGGAACCTTGGGTTCAGTTGATTAATAATTAATCAATGAACATTCATAATTTCGTTCGTTTTATTCATGGCGCAATTATGATTTTACAAAGGTCACGTAAAAATAAAGCTAGGCTGCATAAATAATGTTAATTACAAAACAAATAGGTACGAGTCGTTGAGATATAGGAATTTGCGCCCCTTAGCGAAACTATGGATTTCGGCGCCTCCTCACTTGACAAAGCGAAGAGTTTTGTTTGTACTTATATCCGATTATTCACATATTTTCGGTTTTATGCTCATTACATTTTATAAAGTAATGCGAATTTTATGAATTTTAATTACATCGAGATAAATTATTCGGGCTAACAATTTTTATTTTTACATTAAGTATATATACTTAGGTATATTGTATTGAAACAAAACGCCACGCTATTTATTTTACAAAGTAGAAATAATGAATGGCAACTTAGTAGGTAAGTGCCTTATTATAACTATGTTAACTTAAAAGCAAAGTTAGTACTTAAGTCATAAACTCTAATGAACTACCTACACACAAAGTATTTCGGCCAATCTACTAGATAATGGTAATACATGAACACAAATCACCTTTTTAAAGCAGTACCTGTATAAACCGAAACACTAAGGTAAATTGAATAGCAAATCACCTTACATAATCCTTATACCTACTCGGTCTAGATTGAAATGTAACCTATACACTACAAGACACTCGGTGTGCGATACCACCTATATTCTGTGGTTTCCCGCCTACTTTGCTGCTTAGTGCTTGTTTGTAGGCTAAGAGCTGGCGGGAGATTTGATTACGAGCTTGTAAGGTATGTCAATAAAAGCAAGGTGATCATTGGTCAAGTTATTGTAGATAATTAATTTAAAATAAAATTAAAAAAACTCCTAAGTACTCTGAATTAAATATACTGGAACTAACTCAGCACCATTAGGGTTAAACCGAAAAAAGGGTCTCAAGAGCACGCATGGGCAAGGCGAAAAGTTATGCGACTTTCTTACTGGTGCCTGTATAGTTCATTGTTCGAACTATTTCCTTATTACTCATAAAAATAGCAACTATTTTTTTTTAAATACTAGGCAGTATACAAAAAAAAATTACATAAATCTTCTGTTTATATTAGTTTGTGATCAATCACCGACACGACAAAGACTAGTAGGTAAACCAACCTCCCACTATCTCCCAGCCTACAGATAGGCTCTGCGTAGATAGTCGCTACCTGTTACCGGCGCGATTACAGAACACGCCGCCGCCTCGTGCCTGGCACTGCCCTTATCAGGCTTAGATAGGGACTACTATTCTTCAGTATTCTTCATGGAGCTGGAAAGGCTTTAAAAAATGTCTTGTGAATTGATAAGATTGAACAGTGGCGTAGCGCATATTATGAGAGTGGATGGAAAGAGGTATTAGATGCTTTAAGTAAACTTATTCTTCTAATTGTAGTTTTTATAGAATCACTTTTGTGAGAAATTATAAAAAAAAATAAAAAAAATACATTTCATGTCTTGGAAAGTTTGTTTTATAAATGTTATGTATTCATCTATGAAGAAGATACCGAACTAACATTCTTTCGCATTTTGTCTAGAAGAACTCTAGAAACAACAAAATTGTAGCATGTTGGGAAAAATACTCGTAGTTACCTATACATATGTATATGTATTGTCGTGTAGGTAATATCGCAAAAGCTTAGACACTCTCTGATATCTACTCAGCTCAGCACCCAACTACTTCCAACTTAGGTACCAATTCACAATCAGGCAACATTTATCATTTCACCTATTTAACATTAAGTAGGGCATTCGTGTTGGTGCCCCGTTTGCGTCGGCAACTTGCTCTATGATCCACTTAGCATTCGATAAACACGTTCAAACTTTATACAGACCTCTGCTTTAACTGTTTACTAACTTTCTGGAAGTAAACTTGGTCTTGTTATCATTATTGAGGCGGTTAGACAATAATTTAGCACCTTCGTGATACAGGGTGGGTGGTGAATTTAACATGTATATTTTTAGTTTTCATAAGTTCTTATTCATACACTAAATATAGTAAATTGATGTCTTAGAAATTGCAAGTAAGTAAGAATATACATGGCTAATATAATCTACTTAAACCAACTGAAGAATGACAAGTTCAGCAAAAGGCATTTCTGAAAATGTTACGGAATTACAGACTAGTTATTTTAATTAGATATAGATTAGTACAGCAAATATAAGCTGATATTTTTCGCCAAACCACGTAAGTTGTTTACTACTAGCTACCTTCGCTAATTCTCTTTTATCCAAACAGATTCTGGCAATTGTTTCAACTTTTGTTATCTGAATTATAAAATCTGAATTCATTATAATGTTATGACAACAAAAGTACAAGGTACAAGGTATTCCTGTGATTCAATATCCAAGGTCGTTGTAAAAGTGCGTGCCAGCCGATGCGGAAACGATGCAAATTTGGGGTGAGTAAAAATAAGTAGGTACCTACTTACTTACAATGTGCTTCCATCAACATGATCTTAACCTTAACTTGCCGCAATATAAATCTTTTGACTTCGGTCCGTTGAAGAATGACAACATTTATTATGCTATAGAAACCAAGTTTTTTCAACATGTATATTGTCTCGTTTAAGTCTATATCTAAAGTTGATATTCTCGCAAGAACTTTTTTTCTATCGTTATTTTTTATTTAAGTTATTGTTTTTTTAAACTTAAAATTTTAAAGTACATAGTAAAATAACAAGTATGTTTTCTTTTTTCTTAATAATGGGAACTTATTTATATTCCTATACATTTTTATAATGAAATCGTATCAACTAGGTATTTTATTTTTAGAAGGGTGCCGAATGCAATGGCTAGAGAAACTTGGAATTCGATTCCAAATCAGCGATACAATGTGTAACTTTTCATTTCAACTAAGTATTATTTACAAAACAACAGTCGGATTCCGTAAACGCTAGAAATTATAAAAGCGTTCAATAATCGTGAGAGCGTTCCATGTGATTCTCCGATGCTATTGTGTTCGGAACAATGACACCTTTACTGCTCGCGCTGCTTTCCATTTCGCTCGCGAGCGGCTTCGATCACTTCAGAAGGTGTTTGCTTTTCAATAGAACTTGTAAGTTTACTTTCACGAGATTACGCGTAATTAGAATTGCAGTTTCCGGAACAAAATGCATTGCAAGAAATGTCACACGTTGGGCACCAATTATTTGCTATAAGCACTTGTGGATTTGTGAGGATTTAATTGAGTTGCTTCAAGAAAAAGAATCTACGGTATAATATGACACTTTTGGTACATATTATATATGTTACCCTTGTGACTCTTTACTTACTAAGTACAATCATAAATTTTGCGCTCCTCTGCGGCATGAAAAAAGACCAAAGACCTACAAAATTCACTTCCACTTTTTTAACATTCTTAGGCGTTTTTATATTGCAGGTGTGATCTTCTGTCCAAAATTTATGCATCCGTACCACACTCGATGTGACAAAGATACGATGTCGCAACGTACTTGCGACGAGCCTGTCAATTACCCACTAGGTAATAAGCAATAAGTATATGTACCTATTTGTATAAATAACCAAGTACTTATCTACTATATAAAAATAAGTCGGGTTTTCCTTCCTGACGCTCCAGAACGCACGAACCGATTTCCACGGTTTTGCATTCGTTGGAAAGGTCTCAGGCTCCGTGAGGTTTATAAAAAAAACGAAGCCATCTGGTGGCGAAACGAAGTTCGCCGGGTTTGCTAGTTACAAATACAAAAAAAAATAACATGTAATAAAATAAACTCATTCTGAAATCTTCTTTTCCTGAACGGGCGTAATAAATCCATATTCGACCGCGATGAGGGTATTCAAGCAACCTGATGGTCTAATAAAGTATATTCATACTTGCAAATAACTTTTGTTTTTTTTCTTCGCTCCAATAAAAAAAATGTTTCGAATTTAAGGCTACACATGCGGTTGGTCCCGCTGCGACTGCAATGGCGACTTGCTTCTAGAACCCTCGACCATGGCGTGTGTCCGACAGGAGGACTGTCCCCTCGTCATCCACAGGAAGCCAGAACACGAGAGGGTGGGCAAAGCAAGGAGGAGGAACAAGATCAGGAGTGGGAAGATCGTTGTACCACCCGATGTTGATATGATTGATATGAATATGGAGTCCAAATAAATACCTAGACGACTGATTATATTATAATGTAAAGTCAATAAGCTGTTTAAAATATGATTGAACCGATGAAATATCTTAATACCTGTATGACTTGAGAGTATATGATAATTGATAGAAACTGTGATACGATATAGAATTTGAATCCAATTTGCGGCACAGAATTACCAAAATCAAAATTTTAAACGTTATTCTTGGCTACAACGGAAAAGACAATGATATCGTACGTATACCTACAACCAGGAAAGAAACATACGGGTGGAAAGGAATCAACAATATCAGATCACAATGCGACACAATACCTACGCATCAATTTATGTGTCAACATGGATACATCCAAGTATGAACATAAAAATTGCTTAGTTGTCCTCTACATTCAATCGACGATAGAGCACAAGGGATCAAATAAAATCTAGATCAATGATAACCATCACTCTACTATTGTACTTAGTTAATATTATCCTCGCTTCTGAGGTCCCGTATTATGGATCAGTAGGAACTCCAGGATGTCTCAACTTTAACGGAACTTGTAAGTAAACATCGTTTTTTTATCTTTCGCTATAATCGTGATAGAGTTAATCGAATCCTGCCTTCGCCATCATAAAATATTGGAAGACGGTGCTATCGTACTATCGATTAGCCATTCTTAGAAAAAGCGTTGCTTTCCAAACTTGGAAAACCCACCGTTACGAAACGAATTTCATAACTGCTTTGATTCTATTTTAGATAACGTTTCGTAGTTTAAGATTAGATTAGCAAGTCTTCTTTTTTGAATAATAAATTTGTAAATTTGTTTTTACCCTACTTTGTCAAATAATGTAATTTGATATGGTAGTTTATGGACTTATTAATTTGGTAGGTAGTATTTTTCTAAGTTTGAAAGTTCTGGTTAATAGTATCAAAACTCGTAAAGTTAGTTAACAACTTCCAAAAAACTTGTACCAATTAACTTCAAGGCGCGGTTCCATTGGATATTTTTTCGTAAGTTCTATTCACCGATTGTTTCGTAATTTAATATCATAGAATCTAGAACTATTTCCGTCTGCTAAACATTTCTTCTTGTAATTTTGTAAAGACTCTGGCTAGATAAAGCCTAGCCACTGTCTCTTGCTGCGCCCCAATACCTCGGGGCACATGTAATTTTTTTGAAAAATGTTATGTGTGCTAGTATAAAGAAATAAATAAATAAATTTCAGGCGTAGAATCCTGTCCTGCGAACATGCACCGACGGAACAGCGAGTGTCGCTCGACTCCATCTCAGAGGACTTGCGACGAGCCCGTCTCTGTGTCTATGGGGCTGATCCGCGACTGGTCGCGATGCGACTGCGACTTCCCCTTCGTACTGCACCTGCCTTCTGGATACTGCTTCGCTTTGGAGGATTGCCCCAAATAGAATTACAAACGAAGATTTAATGTTTATTTTTGTAAACGTTTAATTGATCAATGTAGAACGTTAGAAATAAAATACACAAGTTTGGTACGTGTCCAAAAAGATTTGTGTTAAATAATATTATAATAAGGATCAAATCTTGCTTAAAATTCAATTTTATGTAGGTGATAAAAACCGTTTATATGATGCTAAGGAATTTTCGACGTTGATTCAATTTCGTTGTAATTTGACGCTCGATTTGAGACGATAATATCGACGTGTGTTTGAGGCGGTAAATAAAATGTCTGATTTTGTTATAACGGTGTTTCATTTTCGAGTCTGACGGCAAAAGATTGAATTTTGTCTTAGCAGAATTTTGTGTTAGCAATCTCGTATCAAACCCTTGTCAATGCTGAAATATCCGTTGTAGATTTAGGCCACATGTTTAACATTGTAGGCATTTCTATAAGTACAAAGGCGGTTAGTGAAAGCTATGTAGTTACCTACGTTTGATCTGGTGTTACCACGGATATCAGAACATATGGCTGTAGGAATCTGTAAGAAATTTATCACAGCCTAGATAAAATAGAGAAAAGCCTAAAAGTTCGATAGACAAATGATTTATTCCTTGTATACGTACCTAACGATAATTATACTTACTATTGTAACAATTCCTTCATCGATTATTGATAACATAAACTGTTCTGAATCTTCACAGCGATATTTTTTAAATAATAATAGCTCTAATTTATATAAATCTGTTTATTTCCAGATATACTGGCCACTGTCCTATGCTCAAATTCCGTTTCGGAAAATGCTACGGCGAGAACACAAGACACATTTTGAAGGAAATACGCTCTAAAGGACTTTTTAAGTGAGTACCTACCTACTTTCATTAAACTTAATTTAACTGATAAAGTAGATTCAAAGACAAAGAACAAGACAAAGAGGCTTATGCCCTGAAGTAGACGAATACAGGCTAATGATATTGACAATTTCAATAAAAACTCAGTTATTAATCTATTATTATCATAATCTTGGAAAGAGAAAAGTAAAATTAAGTAATCTATGTTTTAATTCATACATCCATCTTCATACAAAATTTTATCGCCATCCGGCTAGCTATTTAAACGCGGAAAAAGAAAAAATAATTAGTCCACAAATTTTTGGGTTTCATAATTAAATATTATTTTGATAGTGTGATTAATTCGAATGAAATCAAGCCCCGTCTCTCGAGGCGTGACTACAATATCCTGAGGATCTTTTAACCCAAATCTCGAGGGCCCTCGTTAATGAAGGGTCAGCTTGTCATCAAGTGTAATTGGCTCTGAGGTGTAATAAGAAGCCCGTTAGCTAGTTTAATTACAAAAGTTAAGACGATAAACGGGTTTGGCTGAAAGTAGGTGCTACATATGTTATCATTGCAAATCATACTTGTAAGTGGAAAGTTTCGAATCCCTCTCGAAGTAATCTGACTGCAAACTTTATCTTTCAAATTAATTTATAGCATTCAGTGGCATTGCTTGGCGGCTAAGCAACTAAAGTGTAGGTACTTTCCGTTACGCCTTCCGCACTGCAAGAGGATTGCCAATAAACATATTCTATTACTGATGATGTTATTGTTCCAGCAAACCGCTTGAATACCGCCCAGGCGACAACTACGAGCTGAACCACATGCCGCGGCGCGAGCGACCGCAACATGACGTGTACGACGGGCTGCGACACCGCGCGCCGGCGTACATGACCGGATACACGGGATACGTGCCCGGGATGAACTTTAGGTACGTTTATCTAGGATTTAAAGTAATTTATATGTTAGCGTATGATCTAAACTAGCTTCATGTCAAAATTGATATAAATCGGATCAGCCGTTTTCAAATAAAAGCTAATCAATCAAACACTCAAACGCACGGTATCAAATTTTTGGCACGTTCATCCTGGATTAACAGTCCTCTGTGTGTTACTCCATGATCAAACTAGCTTTGTGTCAAATTTGATCCAAATAGAATGGCCCGTTTGAGTGCGAAAGCGAGGAACAAACGTGAACATATGCTAAGGGCAAGAGCTATTGCCTAATGGTATTCCAACATTATTTACTCACCTACCAATGACTTTGAAAATTTGCCAAAATAAATACCATCCCCTTAAAATTATAGTCGCAGGCTAATTTTTTACTGTTTCTCAAATATTGTAGATTAGATTGGTAGTTTTGATTAACAAAACGGCCCAATAAAAGTTTTGCAATAGTTACTAGTATAGTAGCCCTGTATATTATTTGTAAGATTTTTTCCTATATAGGGCAGTGCAAAGTGGCACCCCTGTGCGAACTGGGTGAAAGGTATCTGCACTGCCACTACCATGGAAACGGGGCGGAAATTACTTCCCGGTTAACATCGCATTACGTAAAATTGCGTAAGTTGGAACTTGTGGGAAACTTAATATCGGTGATCAATCTTAGCGTTTATCCATGCTAGTTAGGAACATCCTATAAAAAAAAGTTTTGAGATTGTTATGTATAGATAATGCAATACCTAATTCAAAGATCTAGAAATAGATGTATGAACTGTTCCCAATAAATCAGGTCCAGAATAATATCTAAGTAGGTACCTAAATATAACACAAGTGCATAAAGTGGACTTTCAGTCAACAGACTACGCAACAGTTGATTCCAGTTTTTTTTAATATAGTGGGTATTGTACCTATTGGTAAATTAGAGGCGAGACACTCAAAGGACACCACACCTAAGGTTGAGCATAACTGTTCTTCCTGACCTGGCTCTTAAAGTGACAAACATATTTCCAGATACGGTAAATCGTACGGTCGAGCGGCGGACGACTGCATGGCTGACTTCTCAGACAGCCAGCGCGGTCTGCGGCGCAAGGCAGACTTCAACCGGAGCTACGTGCGCTCCAGGAGTGCGCCCAAGATGGAGACCATACACTCCCGGGACGAGATACGACGGGATCTCAGTCGGTTCAGAGAAATTAACAAGTACAAAGGTATATCTATAATATAAAAATAAATCGCAATATATGTTGGTAAGCGCATAACTTAGCAGCGCCTGGACCAATTTGGCCAAATCTTTTTTTAAATATTCTTTCAAGTTCAAGGATGGTTTTTTTCGGTTAGTAAAAATCGAATAATTGCCGGAAAACCCCTAAAACAGCCCTTTTCTTTTTCCCATACACAAACGTTTTCTAACTAAAAGGTAGTGTAAAAGAGTCAACAGACAGGACGAAGTCTGTCGGATCCGCTAGTAATATATATATAAACCGATTACGTAAGACGTAGCACAAAATTAACCTTTGCCATACGCTTCTACGTTTATAGTTCAACAGCCAAATTGTGCAACGCCTGACCAGATATGCATAGGAGCTTTTAGGCAACCGCGCTCGGCGCAGCAACGTTATTTAACTTGGATACTCATCTTCATCCAAAGCTTTACCCAGAAGATGTTGTTTAGCAATAAATTGCTAAGTAGTTAATTTTTTTGATACATATAGGTACTGATTAGATAGTTAAATAGTTCAATTTAATTTTCCTGCTAAAATGTTTCTTCTGAGTATCTATATATTTATATACTTTTTCAATTTTCCAGAGAACACAATATCCCCAGAATTCCCGCCTATAGCCGGTTACACGGGCCACATCCCCCGCATCAAGGGGTCCGAAGCATCTCTCAGCCAGAGATATCACTGCGCAGCGAAACGAGGCCTCGAACTCATACGAATGGAGAAAGACAAGAGAGAAGAACTACAGAACGCAAACGCGAACATCCGAGCCATACTCAAAGACGATCATAAGAAATATTCTTACTGGAACTGGGGATAGCATACAGCCAGAAGAATGTTCTTTACTAAATGTAGATGAATATTCTTCTATAAAAGATAAAGAAACTCAACAGTATTGGACGCAATTTAAGGACTTGATGGGATATCGAATTGAATCACTGTATGGTATAAGAGATAGAAATAGTAATTTATATGACACAGCAAATAAAGCTATAGATATGGGCGAAGTGAACCAGTAGGCGTATAAAAATGATTTTAAATTGCCAACACGAAATTTTAATTTTTCGGACATGGTTACAAATAGTAGTAAATAGATACAGGTATCATTTGGGGGACATAATCATAGTAACGCAATAAGTATATTATAGTAACTGATCAACGAAGCACAACTAACATCGAGTTAATTAAAAGTTATTTAAGTATAAAACTATTTTAAAATAACTGCTATTTGAGGTGTCACTGCAGCTGAAATAGGAAAGAATGTTGCTCGTCTTTCATTTGTTTAAAAAAAAATAGTTTTATTTCTCAAGTTTAATCTGCACTTAAATCACTGAAACCAGCTTTTTAGTTTCTAGGAAATAGAATTAACTTACCCCTTAGCGAAGGTATTCAAAGAGTATTTCCCACTATACTTCAAATTTGCAAATACCTCAAATGAAATTGAGTATTTTATGATTCTATTCTGTCTATACACAAATATAGAGATATATTTCTAAGCATCAAGTGGAATGGAATCGTTATTTTAAAATAAAATATTGTTTTATTTAAAACATCGTTTGTTTTATTTTAGTACTTTAGTACTCATATAAGATAGGAAATAATAATATTAGGTACTTATGTTATTATTGCTTCTTTATATAGATTTTTATCTAACTCTGTCACTGCATTACTTGCTTTTGGTTGGGGTTACATTAACATTTGCTTAAAGGTAAATCTGAATTTAGTAGCTAAACATTTTGAACATTAAACATTACAAAACATGTACAAACAAACTGTTCTACATTTCTGTTAAAATTAAAATAAGTGTCTAATATTATTAAGCTGAAGAGCTTGTTTGTTTGTTTGAACGCGCTAATCTCAGGAACTACTGGTGCGAATTGAAAAATTATTTTTGTGTTGGATAGACCATTTATCGAGGAAGGCTTTAGGCTATATAACATCACGCTGCAACAATGGAAAATGTGAAAAAAACGGGGAAAATTATTCATCTTTGAGGGCTTCCGTTGCGTGTGCTGCGAAAATGGTTCAAGATATCAAAAAAATATGTATGAAAGAATTATTCCTCTTGAAATGATCTAACAAAATGTTTGGAACAGTATAATATGGCTATCTTTTAAGAATAACTCACTAGAACCGTTTTTATGGTAATAACTATTCCATGCGGACGAAGTCGCTGGCACAGCTAGTATTTAAATAAAAATATCATTTTTTTAATGTTTTGGTTCCTTCAAATCACAATACATATCATGTATTTTAGCCTGATTTTACAGAATCATATTTGTAATACATACAAATACATAAATCTATTAAAGGTATACACAAGTACAAGATATGACTACATACATAATCTCTTAGTGCTTATTTAAAGTATGTCATGTTAAACATAACTATCATAAAATTATTAATAAACTACAAATAGAATGTAAGAAAATAGGGCACATTTCTTAAGGCACTTAGAATCTGATATAAAATTATAACTAGTATTTAAACTAACATCAAATATTAAATTTTAAACTTAACTAAGAGTTGCACCATTGACAGCAACCTTTGTAAATGCATAGTTATTGCAGCAATATCTTTAAAGAAGTTTTATTAATAACATTAATTCGTTTTACCAACTGGCAACACTAAAAATATATATATAACTAGCAAACTCAACTATTATCAGTATGAATCTCGACCATCTTACCAGTTCTTTCATCAACTCCATCCACAATTATAGGTACTTCGTTATCATCATCTACAGCCTTTTTCGCTTCGTTTAAGTCAAAAGTTTTGTTACTGGCAAGTTCTATCATAAGAGTTTCAAGTTTTTGAGCCTTTCTGGTTTCGTTGTGTGTGATAAGAGCACAGAGATGCTCTGTAAGGAGCTCTTTCTTCTCCTTTTCTTTTTGTAAATGAATCTTTGCCTGAAGGAACTCCTTTTCCACTTTCAGGTAGTTCTTCCTGGAATCGATAAAATGTTTCTTATTATTAATTAAATTTAAGTTATTAATCTGGTGAGGGCAAAATTACTAGTGTGAAATACGATTGTAAACAGGGATAATTGTGAGGATATAGGTATTTTAAATTAACAAAGATTATATAAAAATAGTAGGATTAGGACGTAAATTTAATAATTTTAGAAGTCTTAAAATTCAGCGTAAATAAGTTACTTTTAGACAAGCATGTTAGGTACAACTTAGGCTACAGTTGAGCTTAACATACGAAAAAAAATGAATACTCTAACTTAAGACTATACAGGTGTATTTCAATTCAAACAAAAAAATAAAAATAACAAAACCTGTGATTGAAATGAAAATACCTATGACTCATAGGTTTTGTTTTTAAGTTTTATCTAAGCATATGTATGTTTTTATAGTGTTATTTTAATGAAATCTTCAAAACTACGAAACCTATGCCTTTGGTTTTCTAAAGGCGAGTTTTTGAGTCTATCTATACAACAGTTTGTATGAACTATAAAATAGCACAGAGGCGACTGCACGTTAATTATGGGTTGATATAAGACAGTTTGCTTAGTGTGGAGCTAGATGACGTTGTATGCAATGTCCCGGAATATTTATTATTTTTATTTATTTTAAATGAATAAAGTTACTAGTTTATTTTATATCATGGATATATGTATGTACTCACTCGGCCTCTGAGTACGTGAGACAGGCCTGGTCTATCTTCTTCCGCAGCACATTGACGTCCTGTGAGAACTGGCCGTCCAACACTTGCAGCTCCTTCTTTATCTTCTCCAGCTTGAGCACCTCTTCCTCCGTCTGACGGGTCCTGGAATATATATATATTTATATATTGTTTTTAATTACTTATTTAAGCATAAATAATATACTTATTTTTTTTACCAATGCTACGCAGCTTTTAACTGTCATTTAACCATGCAAGTAGCTTGTATCAAAATGTTCAATCATGTAAGTTTAGGTACAGCCCTTCTGATGGCAGGCATCACTGCAACATACTAGTCTTATCAAATTGAATCCTACACAAGTATACACTATGCATAAAGTTATTTTATATTAGGTATATTTTTAAAGTGAGTAAGCAAATATGATAATGAAAAAGTATAGAGCTATTTAGTTATTTTTATTTTCATTGTTGTAGCATTTTAGTTTAAGATTTTAGATTAATTTTTAGATTTTTAAATAATTAGATTTTATTTTAGCTACGCCCTAATTCCCCTCTTAACAGGGTAAATGTAAATTCATTTAAGCTAATAACGGAATTGAAAAAAAACTATTGAAAATTTGAAATAAGTCCTCTGATGCCACTTTTTCTTTGAGTGTTTGTTTAGTACTACTGTAGTAGAAATATACTACGAGTACATCCTATCTAAACATAGGTATAGTAACTTAGCCCATGCAATGTACCATTACTAGGCATTAATATATTCTATTATCACTACTATGATAGCTTAACAACGTTAACAAATATACTTATATATACACTCACAATTTACTGTACTTTAACTACTCACATGTAATGAACTCATTTGACAATTACAAAAGCATTAGCAATGAGCCTTATACTTATAGCAATATACACTATTGCATTCCTGACATATACATATTTATGGTTAAATCACAAACATGCAAAAAACACAAGTACTTTAGGCATATGTATGTCAGGAGAATACTGAAAATAAGTAATAATAAAGTTTAGAAACCAACCATATTGTTTTCGTAATTAAATGGTAGAATTTATTAACCATTATTTTCACATTTCACACAATATTGTTTTACAAATTTATAAACTTTCTTGACATGACACATACAACATTTCTATGTTCCGTCCGTTTGTATCAAATACTTTAGTGATTGATAAAATTGCAAAAGTGTTTGTCAAAAGATATGTGTGATAATAGATAACATTCAAGATTATGGATCTAAACTAAGGTTTAGTGAGTACACAACATACTACAAGTTACTGCTACAAGTATTATGGGCTAGCCTATGAGAAACAGATTCATATGTTTGCCTGTATTTTTCCTCCATTATTTGTATAGAGATAACAGATTGACAACAGTTTAGATAGTGAACATTCTCCATTGATCTGTGGAACAAACTCTGTTTAAGTGTGAGTCTGACCGAACATATGAAATTGCAAACCTATGTGTTGGGTGTTGGTTGCAAATGGCATATTTAGGAGTTATTAGTTTGTTAATAATACTAATTTAAATTTTTAAGGCATTAAGGCATAAGTAAATTAGACTTAATTTTATACTGGTTCAGATGGAAATACAAGTGCCAAATTAAAAGTGAAAAGGTTACTTACCTATCAGCTAAAGCTTTGGACAACATCTCTTTCCTCTTCTTATTCTGCTCTTCCATCAACTTCTGTTTCAGTTGCAACTCTTCTAGCTTCACTCTGTGTGCTGCTAGCTCTGCCTCTGTTAAATCTACCCCTCTAACTATATCTGGAGTTACATCTGTACTGTCTTTTCTGATAATCTCTTGAGGGAAAACATCCTCTAAAACATCTTCAGAATTATCCAAATCCTGGCATCTATATGGTTCTATTATAGTAACAGCTTCTTCATCATTGCTTGGCTCATCATTCTGACTGGAACCTTCATCTTGATCTTTGAGATCCAAGTCATTGTTGTTGATAGTCATATTCTTTGGTGGAGGAGACTTTAGGCTAAGTCTGCACTTTTCAAATTGTATATCATCTATAGTGTCATCGGATAATTGGTTTCGTAATGTTATGTTTTTAAGTTGGAACTGTTTGTTTTTAGCCGCACCAAATGTTGCAGTTTTGACTGGTCGGCTGAAATCTGGCGGCAAAGATGGTGCTGAAATATATAAATGTCCATAATTAATAATTTATTTTTTTATTGATTGTTTTTATAAACTCAAACACAATTTCTAAAGGTAAATAAGTACCTACATATTTGTTCAATTGTTAATAAAATAAACAAATTTTTCTTTACAATCTGTACTATTTCTTTTTCTCAGAGAGAATGATTACATTATGATAATCAACTTGCATCATAGTTCTCAGGTTAGATCATCAATAGCAAAAACATAATAACAGCAAGAATGAGGTCACTATAAATAATTACCGATTGCTCATAATTTTACTAGAAACATAAATGTACAAAACAAAACACCAGCAAATTAAAAAATAAGTAAGTTTGCATGGAACCACTAAACTCTAGTATTGAGAGATGTAAAGTCTTCCTTTGTTTACTATGATGATCAGATGGTAATCCCACTTTTTGTCTGATTAAAGATCCCTATCCAAAAACTGAATGTAAAGGTGTGTGTATAGATCAATTTATAGTTAATATAGTTATATAGCATAATAATATAATAGTATATAATAGTTATATATAATTATATAGTTAATAGGTATCTTCTAGGTAAACGTGTTACACCCTAGGTTGCAGCAATGCTTAATTGCTTAACATCAGGTAGGCTGTAGTCAAACGTAAACATATCACACGTAAAAAAAAATTACGTACACAACTATAAAATCAAATAGTAAGAGTATAGATAGCGTACATAAATTATACAAATGTAGAATGGTTTAACTTCGGCCGCAGAGCTAATCGCCACGAAAACTGAATGATACTGGATACCACAGCTTGCCTAGTTTGACTTCTATCGAAGTAGGACAATCCTAGAGACACCACTGCTTTTCTAAATAATAGATAAATTGCGTGAGAGAATAACTGTGCGAATATCGTGTGGGTATTTACCGTTGTTTGGATGAGATGATGATTTAATACGTTGCAAGTCTTCATCACTGAAACCCGTGAAAGTACTCATGGCGTACAAGCTGATCGTTCTTATGTAGTATACAACTGAGTAACTTTAAATTAAAAGAAATATATATTCTTATTCCATGAAAATTAGTAATAGCGATTTTGTTTTGATTTTTAGTCATTTGAACTTTTGACAGTTGAATAAAAATAAAAATGACGTGTTGATTAAAAATCAAAATGACAAATCTTACTGTCTATGGTTACTAAAGTAGATATGAGAACACCGGTACTTTCCCTGTAGCTGCTAAAATCGATCGAATATACTACAGCCCATCACTAGCAAAAAAGTAAGTGAGCCAAGAACTTGTCTGTGGTTCGTTAACAAAAATAGCAAAAAACGGCAACTGTTTTTCCTTACATTTCCTTTATTGGAATTGTTTTGTTGTTATTTGTCTGATTAAAGGTGAAGATCTGTTAAATACTCCATAATTGAAATGCAGCAATTGTATATTGTTGATGGCATCTATAAATATTTGTTTCAGAATCTAACCTCAAAATGGCGGCGGCTATGCCAATCAACCCCAAGCCCTTCCTCAACAGTCTCACTGGAAAATCTGTGCTTGTAAAACTCAAATGGGGCCATGAGTACAAAGGTTTACTTGTATCTGCCGATGGCTACATGAACCTCCAGCTGGCTAACACTGAGGAAATTGTAGATGGCAATTGCACTGGTAAGTTTTTAACCTAACAGAAGGTAGTTATTTCACTGATCACCCCACTGCTCCTGATGAAGATAAGTATTATTCTATAGGTAGAACTTAATGTTGAGTCTTTATTATGTAATTCCATTGACTTATATTATTGTTGTATACTTGGTATCTGCTTAGTGGGTGTACCTATTGTTAATGTTGGAGAACCAATCAAAGCCAGCTGGCCTAATTGGCTGCTGTTAATAGGCTGGCGCTGTGATGAAAACAACAATATAATATTTGTATACCTAGTTATTTTTTAGTATAAGTTACACATAGGTAGGTACTAATATTTAATACTCTTTTTCTACTTTTCAGGTAACCTGGGAGAAGTCCTCATTAGGTGTAACAATGTATTATATGTGAGAGGAGCCGAGGAAGAAGATGAAGAAGGAGAAATGAAAGAATAATTTAAGTTAACATAAAATAAGGTTAAGGACAAATTGTATGTTAAGGCTTAGATTATAAGGACATTCCAAAGACCTGCAGTTTGATTTCTATAAAAAACCTGGACCTCTTTTAGAAACAACAAATATAAATCTAAAAATATAAATAATTAGGTATATTTTGAAATTATATCTAACTTGACTATAGATAGATATACACTTTATTAAAAACACCAGCACAATACAGAAATTTACATAAAAATATTAAAACTTAAGCCTAGTGTCTTAACTGGTGGCCGCTAAAAGCGATCTCTTCCAGGCAACCAATCTGGCAGGGATAAGACGCAAGTATAATGGTAGACGAGGTGTTTTAAATGTAGTTGATTAGGTAACAATCTAAACAAATTTAAAGTTGGTAAATAAAAATCAAATGTCATACAATTGCTTTATTAGAAGTTTTTAACATATTTACAGAAATTATAAGATTCATAATTCAAGTCACAAGTAGGTACACTCAAGTTCAGAATGTTATAGGTACAGTTTCATGGCTTAAAATATAATTTTATTGTTTGTATTTTCTGTCTGCTTACTTTTTAGTTTGAACTCATGAAATATTTTAATAGTAACTGTAAATAATATGTTTTTATTAGCACTTGAGTTGTACCTTGCATTACCTATAAGTGTGTACAGACTGTACAGTTTTCAATACTTAAAATTAATGACAATATTGCTTATGCATACAACAGTAGATTTTCACATACATTTATTATACTCATGATTATTTCACCACCATAAAATTACAACCTATAAGTAAATACATATAAAGTTGTAGGTGTGCAAGAATTAGCAAAAACCTTGGTATTTAACTCATAAGGTAATTTTTATTATAGACAATGATCTACATACATACCTTGGTTGAATTATTTTGCAGATATTTTTTTTTATTTACATATGAAATGTATACACAGATAGGTATATTTCTTACACACCAATTGTAAATTCAGTAGTTTATTTATTAGTACATAGATTAAATACAACATCCAAACATGCACTCAGCAATTACACAAAATATGTGAGAGTGAGCAATAAACTTTGTGCCTCTTCTATTTTAATGTTTTCAAATGCAATGCGATAAAATATGCATAATGCATTAAGTTTTATAAACTAGTCCGTTACATAATTGACCATTCTAGTCAGAGGTGTAGCACGCCTGTACTTGAATGTAAATGGCTCTCAAATAAGGTTGCCAGAACTATACAGGTACTTAGCAAATAAGTTTATGTTGACTAATGTATGAACTAGTAGAAGTATGCTGTGATCGCGACGAATCTCTTGTCCAGGTAACTTTGTTCAACTTCCACAGAACCGCCAACTTCTTTTGCCAATGATAAGATCTGAAACGTGTAACATACTTGGGTTATTTTATGAAATTGGTTTTGGACTGGCGATTTTTGATAGTCTACTAAATCTACAAAGTTATATATTTGAGTAAGTGATATGCATACATTATACAGAGCAGCATGTCTCTTAAGTACCTATAACTAATCAAATGTGTGCTTTCAATGGGAAAGAGCAAGTAGAGTGAGTACGTAAATACTAAGAGCAAGCAGATTAAACTTTGGATTAGTCCTGTCCTATCCTGGGTATATCTATGTTATGTCCTGTTATCCTGTCTATGATATAGATATGTAACACAAAAGAGCCCTGTACGCCACGGCTTTTTCACCGACTACAAAAAGGGAGGTAAGAACTCAATTTCTTTTAAAAAAAATGTGTGGATATTTTACGTGATTATTCCGATATTTATGAACGGATTTAAATAAAAAAATATATATATAAGGGGATGTTTCAGAGCTGGTCCCATATTAGTTTTTTTTGCAGACAAACATCTATAACGTTTCACAAGTGCTGCTAAAGTATAGAAAGGCGGGTGTAAGACTTGGCGGTTATAGGTAAATAAAGTATTGTTTGTAGGACATACCTGATCTGGTCGAGTGTTCCTGGGCAGGTACAGAGAGATGGTGGGTGAGATGCTCCGAGCCACACTCATCAGCTCGGAGGCTGGCTTCGGGAGCAACATCGTCTCTATGTCGTACTGAGCATTCTGCAACAATGAGAAATATTATGTAAACGTTGTATGCGAGTGGCGAACTCTGGTGTAGAGTTTAAAAAGGCACAGAGGCTTCTTAAGTTAATGTTTAAGAAATTTTTATTAGACTTATATAAACACTTCGATTGGATTGCTATTTTCTTTTCTGCATGGACATGGTCAGCTAAGTTTGTTTGAGCGTGGCTAACCCTGGTGATAGGCAACTTAAAAAGCAAAATTACTTTCATATGTAATTACATAAGAGTCAGAACTGCAGTAAAGAAGTGATACCTACAAGCGAGTTTTAGGTTGAAGGTGGAGCATGTCTATATTAGAATGGAACTGGCTTTCAAACAGACAACAGATGTACTAAATTGACTATCATAAGTGTAGGTACTTTTATGTACCTATATTAATGAGTAAATGAAATGACCTGCAGATACAAATCGCTTGACGACAGATTATGTTACATTAAAGCGCCTCGTCTACCATTATACTTGCGTCTTATCCCTGCCAGATTGGTTACCTGGAAGAGATCGCTCTTAGCGATAAGGTCGCCAGTTAAGACACTAGGCTTAAGTTTTAATATTCTTTTGTAAATTTCTGTATTGTGCTGGTGTTTGTAATAAAATGTAAGTCTACGACTATCGAACTACTGGTAGGACTAGTTGGAATAAACCGTATCTATGTTCAAAATTTGTTTTTCCCTACTTACACTGGAGTATCCGGGTCCCCCCCAGGGCGGGCTGAGGAACACCATGTCCGCGCGCAGGGAGGGCGCCAGCTCGAAGAAGTCCCCCACGTGGAAGTGTATCCTGTCCGCCACCCCGTACACGGCGGCGTTGTGGCGCGCCATCGCGATCTTAGCCGGGTCTATGTCTATGGCTATTACTGGAACGAATGAAGGAATTCATTATTATAAGTTGTGTGATGCAACCACGTAAACAGACAAAAAAACCACAAGACTGAGGGTCGTGACTCCCCCGCAGAATTTTTGAGAGTACTCGTCTATCTGAGTAAGGATTTGAAGTGTTCAAAACCTTCCTACAGCTACAAATTTAGCAGCTCAACCGTGTGACCGGGTCTTCAAGACGCAAGCTTGGATTTGCCAGACACTTCAGAGCACATAAAATCCAGCCAGGAATACCTAGTTATTGCCGACCACTCGATACACACGCTAGGAAGACATGGCCAGGGTCACCATCGTCGGATACGACTAAGCCGATATCATCATCTTATTACAATGTTGATATGTTCTTCTTCTTCTTCTCATCGAATGAGAGTGACCAAATCTGGTGTCGAGAGTTTATCAAACCGACCTAAGAGCCTCTGACATGACTTAACAACTGCCGTACTAGCAAAGCGCGTGGGTCCACTTTGCAACCGCAATCATAGGGATTGGTGGCCTGCGCTTGCTCCGCTGATTTTAATCTACGATCGCAAGGACGCCCGAAGGTCGTGTTGTTTCAATAGAAGATAATAAATATGTGTATATAATTTCACTGTTCTAGTCATTGATGCATTTTTTTAATCAAATATTAGGTACGACATAAATGTTAATCCTAGACTAAAGGTTGCATATTATTAAGTGATGATTTTATTTTAATTTTATATTGTATAATTTATATGAAATACATGAGATAAGTTATAATACATAATTTTATAAATTATATAATAATCAAATTTGTATTTAATGTAAGTGCTAGGATTAAATGTACACTAGCAGCGAACTACTAAATTGTTATACTATTAATAAAGAATATTTGAAAACAAAACAAAACTAGACAAACGGCCGGGATCTACAATTTAACGTGTCATACGACCCACGGAAGCACCTCAAAATGGAATGCCACTTTTCGGTCACCCATCTAAAGACTGTCCGCGTCGACCTTTGCTTATAATTGGTAATCGCATGGGAATGCCTCCGCTAGCTGAGCTATGGGCGTTTCGTTGATGTGTTGCAATGTTGTCTCACCCCTCTTGCTGGTGCGCGCGAACTGTATGGTGTTCCCGCCGGCGCCGCAGAAGGCGTCCAGCACGGTGTGGTAGGCGTGCTTGCGCGCGATGTGGCGCGCCACGCTCTCCGGCGTCACGCTGAACCAGCTCTCGCGGTCCAGCTGAATGCCCTCGTCGAACCTGGACAACACAACACAAATCACATTAAATAAATATAAATAAATAAAATTTGTTTATTTTGCACTGTTTCACTTGAGACACTAGTATAAGTTTTTTTGTAAGAAAGAAATAAAGAAAGAAAACATTTATTGTGACAGATTTAACAAAAAAACAAACACAAGTAAAAACACAATAATCAAACATAAACATTTGAACACATTTGTTTTTCTTTCTTTGTAATTATTATCGTGTGTCGCAATAAATAATTTTCTATTCTATTCTACTTAAAGGTACTTATGGCATAACACTGTATGAAAATCCAAAGATTAAAGTTTAGGACAAATTGTCAGGACGGCTTTAAAAAAAACGCGTATTTCCAATAGTTGTACAACAAAATTTGTTATTAGTAATGTTACTGTTGTTGATATCACTCTCAAATGTGTATATCGTAACTTACCGGTTATCTTTTAAACATACATAATTGTAATTTCTCTCGACTACAAAATAAATTAATATAACCAAGACCAAACTTGGTTTAGTTAAACAATGCATTACCAATTAAATAATAAAAAACTTACTTGACAAATTCAAAACCCGACTAAGGTAACACAGGCATTCTGACTTGTAACCAGGATAACGCATGTTCGAATCCTGCCAGTCATCATTATTTTCGCTTATTTCCAAATAAGTTTAAGATAAAAAAGTATAGTTACTTGCTAAGGTTGCCTGGAAGGGATCACTCAAGGTGATAAGGCCGCCGACTTGTACATTTATTTATAGTTTAAGTCCTTTTAATATTTTAATTTATTAAAGGGATATTGTATAGTTACCTATGAAACAGAGAATGCCTTTTCTTCCAATACTTCATCATCTTGTGATCGTCTCGTAGTTCCTCGGGGATGGAGGACAGCTCCTCTTCATCCAGCTTGGCGTATCTCTTCTGTCGCCGGCGCCGCTTGGTCGGCTCCACGCTCTGAGACGCTGATAACCAAATGTTTTTAATACGTTTCATTATTTCCATGGTCACTTTATTAAATCAAATTAATTGTTTATGCGTGGGTATGGGCACACGTTTTTTGTTTATTTTGGACTACTTATTTGGACGGTAAAAAGTACAGTAATATTTAAACAAATTTATGAATGTAAAATATGTGTTGTAATTTAAAAGTAGACATTTAATTTGTCTGTCTATTTCACTAGCATTGATTAACTTTATTACTCTATTTGAACACCATAAAAACGTGCAGTGTGTGCAGAATACATTTACAATAGAAAGCTACAATTAGTATGATGTCAGTGCAAATTACTAATTTACTAATGAGTACTCATTATTGTAAGAACACCCAACGTGGTTTAAGAAAAAGCGATATTATTAATTATATTGTCACTGATTAGCCATCAAAGTGCAATACCAATTTTAAAAAGTACTACATCAACTGTTATTATGATTATCTGTTCATCTTTTTATCGAATGAGAGTGGCAAACTCTGGTGTTGAGAGTCTATCAAGCCACCCTAACGCTAAGGACTCACGGAGCGGTTTTTTCCCGCGCCCGCCGCGGTGGCGGGTCCGCAGCCTGTATAGAATACAGATATGTATGTAAAAAACTCAAGCACATTTCACAACGCGGTCTACTCCCGCGGCGATTGCGATTGTTCGCGGCTCCCGCTGCACCCGCAGGCGGGGCTGCACGCGGCACCGCAGCCGCGGCGGTTTCCACCCGCGCGCTCTGCGATCAAAGTCCGGCGAAGGTCCTTCTTGCAATAATCAACCGCCAGGTTTGCGGGCGATAATTGCTGCAGCGGCGCCGCACAAAACTCCGGCTTCGTGAGGTTTGAAAATTTAACGCGGTGCCGCCGCGGCGGGCGTTGGAAAAAACCGCTCCGTGAGTTCTTAGCGTAAAAGTCTCTAACAAGGCTTAACGACTGCCGTGTTAGACAAACAGCCGTTAAAATAACTATGCTTTATGTTGCGTTTTATACACGCGTTTTGCTTATCAAAATGTTTTTTTTTTATATAAAATATATCACATAAGTACCTGAGGTATCCAAAACATCCTGCTTTTCATCACTAGACGGGTCCAGATCTTCTGGTAGAGGCATTTCCGAGGCTTGCATCGCTATACACTCCTCCACAACATCATCAACCTTATTCTGTACGTCATAATTCCTATTTTCCTTTGACTCGGGTTCTTTTAAACTTTCACTACTACTTCCTGCTTCTAAATTATCGCTTTCTTTTATATTTCCCTCCATAGATTTATTGAAATCCATGTCTGTTGTAATTTGTTTCTTATCCTCATCTACAGTAGGGTTATTTTCATTAAATTTGATATTGTCTATGCTCATTTCAGTGTTATTTTCTTCACATGCATTTGAGTTTACTGTATCCATATTTGTTACTATATCCTTAGAACTGATTTCTGTAGACCTGTCTATAGGGTTGCTTACATCTATATTCATATCTTCACATATATTTTGAGCTTTCGTATTAATTTTCATATTACTTTCATCAGCTTTACTTTTTATGGTATTTTGATCTTCTTTTTCTTGAGTTTGACTACTGTTTTGTTGTTCTAAAGTGTTCAAAAGTCTGAGTGCTTCAGATTTAAAGTCTGGACAAGGAATATCATCATCGGTTTGCATGTCGCACTCGTCTTGAGAATCTTTGCTCTGCAAATTTATAAGCAAATTAAATAACTTATGATTAAAAGTAAAGTAAAGCAGAAAGTTTGTGAGTGTGTTAATTGTACTAATTCCTGTCCCATATTTAAACTGCATAAATTAGGATTGCATGTTATTATACAACTTCAATACAGGATTAATATGCATGATTCGAGAGGTGCTTAAAAAATTATAATTCCAAAAACATGGCATATTTCAAATACAAGTAGATTAGTGAATATGGCTAAAATTGTAAATACAAATACTGATATATACTTGTTCCAGTATTGCATTTCCATCATCATCAAAATATGTCTTCTTAGAAGTTCCTAATCTCTTGTTATACTTGTATCGAGGGGGTCGAAGTCTCGCGAGTCTCTTTCTAAACACCATCTGTCCTTTAGGGATGTTGTTGTCTTCTATAGAGAATCCCATTATTTCGAATGTAGCTTTTATTTTCTCCGCCGCTACCTCTTCATGGTCGATCTCGTGACTGAAATAGGAAACAATATAACAATTAGGTTTGGGTAGAAATTTTACCAACCAAGCCTTTACAATTATTATTAGTATCATGTGCTTCGCTACCAAAACAAATGGATAAAACTGGATTAATTCAATTTAAAGCCAGGATTTGTAAAATATATCATAATTTTAGCGTATGAACTAATCTACAAACTTACTGAAATACAAAAGAAAGATATTATTGAATTACCTTCTTTTCAAATTAATAGGAGTCTCCTCGGGTGGTTCATCGTCTCCATCATCATAACTATATGAAGTGAAGTTTGTATTACTGGCAGACTGTTGTAAATTCACACTACTTTCATTATTACTCTCTGCAGCTTCTCCTGTGACTTGTTCTTTGTCATTTGATTCATTTCTACCTTCACCAGCATCTGTCGCTTCTGTGTCTTTCACATTTTCATCCTTGAGTAAATTCTGCAATAACACTCCTACAGAACCAAGGAATTTGTTAGACTTTTTCTTTCCTCGCTTCTTTGGTTTCACTTCAGGTTCTTGCAACTGAATTTCTTCAACTTTAGTCTTTATCTCTTCTACTTGAGTGATATCTTTCTCTACTTGAGTCTTGTATTGTTCTACTTGAGCCTTTGCAAGATCTTGTTCAGTTTTAGCAACTTGTTCTTGCATGCATATTTCTACCTCTCTTTCTATAACTGTAGGGAGCTCCTGTGAATTGCCTTCACTATTTTCACATTCAATGTCTAAACACTTCTCTTGAATATCTTGATTTTCAATGGTTTTGTTTGCGTTTTCTTCATTAGGACTAGAAGCTTCAATGTTTATAGAAGGCAGGTCACTGTCTTTGTCTTGAGCTATATGACTAACAATGTAGTTAGCATAATGTAATGCATATTGTTCTCCAAAATGCTTTTTCCATAAGAATTGCCAATACTGGTCTGAGTCCATGTCTTCTGTGGAAGTTGGCTCAGCATTTTCTACATTGGCAATTCTAGTTTGATCGTTAGATTGGTCGTCTGATGTAGTTGAAGAGACACTGTAATCATCAGTTGGGGATGATTCTGAAGTGACATGGCTTGAAGTCACATCATAGCTGGAGAGTGTTATTTTAGTGACATTAGTCATTGAATCAGTACCAGCAAGTGTTCTGGGGCTGACTATTCTCTCGTGCTCTGAACAGGACCGCCTTCTACTACATGGTAACCAGGACTCATCTTTATTTTCAATCCTCTCTAATTTTTCTGCTTGAATTTGTCCATGACTCTTTTTGTATGGATTGACTTTAGAATCATAGGAGAATTTGCGTTCCCTCATACTGTCATCTTCATTTTTCAATTCAGTTTCTTTATAGATCTGATCTACAGACTTCTGTTTAGGGATACTGCTGTCATCTACGGCTAAGTCGTTGTTTTCGTCTAAGTACCCAGGGTTGATGTAGTCACTGTATTTCTTTATCCAAGAAGCCCATATGAGCCTTTCTCCATTCACAGCCCAGAATTTGTCCCAAGTAGCTTCCGAGAGGTAGTTTTCAGTAGCATTGCTGTAGTCATGGTCCATTCGCTCTATTTTATCAGGGTTGGTATTTTCAGAGTGACAGTCTTGGTAAGTGAGGTCGGCTCCACTGTCACTGGGTTGTAGAGCATGACATGTTCCATGTATTTGTGCTGCATCATGCTCGTCTGTGGAGCAGCAGTTGTCAGTGTGGGATGCACTGCAGTAGCAACTAGCTACTTCATCTTTCTGTAATTATTAGGAAGGTAAATCAAAAACTTGTCTAAAGCACTTTTAATATAAAACTGTCTGTAGTTAAGGAAAAAACTTGATGCAAGTACTTAGGTCAATTCAATTTATCAGCATTCAGATATTGTGAAATGATATTGATGAGAGTAATTGAATTTCAAATGAGGTTTAACTAAAATACTGTTTTAATTTCGGCATAAGTGGATTTGTTGGTTCTCACATATTTTTCAGACAGTGCAACAACAGGTCACCATATATACAGCACAGCAAGCAAGGCATTACACAAAAGTATCTTACCTCACACTTGACTTTATAAGATGTGTCGAGAGAGAAATGTACGTGAGATTCATTCTCCCAGCCCTGAGAGCCGGTGTCTCGGAGCACCTCCATGTCACTCTCACTCACATCTTCCTTGTCTACAGAGAAACTTTTCACCCCATCTCTGTAGAAAGATAAAGACAATATTTTAACTTTCAAACTGAATATATGCTGACTTTTTAATTT
This sequence comes from Macaria liturata, assembly GCA_964023185.1. Taxonomy (NCBI): domain Eukaryota; kingdom Metazoa; phylum Arthropoda; class Insecta; order Lepidoptera; family Geometridae; genus Macaria; species Macaria liturata. The sequence continues at coordinate 9,604,328 of OZ026825.1, read as the reverse complement.
AGAAGACTAAATACATAAGTTTTATTTTACATGTAAGACATTCTTTGAAAGACTCTACCTTCAGTCATTGAATATAATATTCATAAAATAATATTGGTAAGTCATGAAACCCACGCCAGTAGTCTCAAGACTGTAAACCATGCTTGAAGTTGGATCAAAACATTTGGTATTGATTTCTCATAAAATATAGGACTTTAGGTACTGGGGCAAACTTAACTAGGCCACGGTGTACTTTATTTAACAGATGAAATGAATTTTACTGAAAGACTCGTTATTGAGCTACAGAACGTAGAAACTACATACATGCATAATGTTTTTACCAACTCCTACACAAACACGCTGAGCCATACTAAATCGATTATAAAAAGTACATAAAAAAGCTAACTGAATTACCTGATATATGCTCTGCTGCATAAACAGTACAAGTAATTCTCATCATCGTATTCTTCATCATCACTATCATTCAGGTTGAAGTGGAATTCTGCAAGAGGCTCCCATCGATGGTAGTGATCGTAATATTCGGACATCTTCAATAAAACAGTACAACTTATTATGTTCTTGAACAACTAGCTTGCTACGTTATCAGGAATATTGCTTCCCGAAAGAGCCCATTGAACAAATTTTTTTTACAACCTTTTTAAAAAATCGAAGACAAAATCTCCCTCAAAGATCACCCTTTTTGCTTTTGCTAATTTTTACGTTCCATATCGCTTGTTGTATATGTATATGGAAGCTAACACATTTTCTGAAGATTGAAATACTTGCGTTCAATGAAACGTAAATTACTTTAACATTTGTGCAATTTCTTATTTTATAGAAAAATCCGGTAAAATCGGAAATTTCAGTCTACTATCAGAGGGCGCGTGTGGTGTGGACTGTGGGAACGCTGAATCATTCATTCGACTCTGATTGACGTCCATGTTCATTCATGTTGTTTTTGTGTCAACCTGTCATTGTCAAAAGCACGCCTGTTTGGTTTTGTGCCGTGCTTTTCGTGGATATTTGCTAGTTATTTGATTATTTCCAATTAATTAGTAAATATTCCCTAGACATCAAGAACAGACGGAATTTAAATGGGGAAGAAATCTAAAGAAGGCCTAGGGCGTTCGCTCATAAAGGACAGATTTTCCAAGAATCGTAACAAAAAACATGTCGAGGACAATACCATGGTAATCCTATTTTTTTCCAAAGTACCTGATTCATAAATAAGTCGTTTGCGTCATCAATTATCTTAAAAAAATAACTCTAATATAATAACTAACTCGATTTTATAAAGATATATTGAGAAAAAAATTGGTCAATCAATGTAAACATAACCTCGAATAAAGTAAACATCTCCTCCTATTTAAATATAATACCTATTTAAACTCACTGCTTCAATAATACTTTCTTATAATATAATATATTTATATTCTTGCTAATTATAAGTAACATTTAATTTTTATATGTATGATAACCAAGTGTTAAATATTGTAGCTTCACACCACAGAAGTCAACGATGGCTATGAATGGGGTAGATTGAACCTTCAATCTGTTACTGCTGAGTCATCTCTGCAAGAGTTCCTGTCCACGGCTGAGTTGGCTAACAGAGAGTTTACTGCGGAGAAGTTAAACTTGAGATATGTCAAGTCAGTGCCTATGGAAGTAGCTGTTGTCACTTCTCAGCCAAACTTTGATGAGCCATTGACTGTGCCAAGAAGGTAATATAATACTTTTTAAATTTTATAGTTCATTTATTAGTATAAAATATAATAAACATCAACATCATTATTTATCATTGATAAAGGGTTATCAAAACATAGAGGTTTTAGTAGGTAAGTATAAAACAGTTCTTAACAATCATACATATGTAAATGAAACTATGTAACAACTCGAGTATAAATTTGAGTGCAATTTACATAATATGCAAATATGCTAACCTCGGCCGAGGTTACATATTTGAGCCTTTTGGAGTTGAGACTTTGGGGCCGTGGGGTCCGGGAGCCCATTCTATTTTCCAAAACCTCTTGGAGCGCTTGGTTGACGCGACGCATGACCAAAATGCTGGCCCTTTTCTGGCTCAACATATCAGCATTGCCATCCAGCATGGTAATGCGGCCAGTATGCTGGGCATGCTGCCCTCTGGTAGTGGGCTGGAGCACTTAGATTATCTTTAGGCTTTTCTAAAGATTTTAAGTGCCCTTTTTTGTAGTAGTTAGAAGTAGTATGTTTAGTTTTTCTTCCCTTGTTTTTATATTTTATTATTGTAAATAAAGTTGATTCTTTTTATGTAACTAAAAAATTTACATAATATTGTGCAATTCAGTTGTCATATTTTACATTGTTAATGGTAGAGATAAGTGGCTTAATATTGTTACTAATTTCTGGCAAAAGAGGAGAGCCTATTAAAACAGCTTTTCTACATTGTATTTTCAGCACTTATTTATTCACTAAAAAAGTTAGAATATCTGAATATAGTTTATGATATTTTTATATACCTTGTCTATTATTAGTACATGTACAATTTTAAGCTGAAGTACATGTGATTGAAATAACCATCCAGTTATTCTACAGTTCCAGTTCATTCCACACATGAACCATTATGTGAAATTATATCTAAAAGATAACTAATTTGTGACATTAATTTAATATGTATGTCACTTTTTAGATTTTCTTTTTATGACTCCTCATTTAAATTGTAACAAGTGTAGTTTTTATATTATCTAATTTGCATACCTACCAGTCAAGGTGTGATTCTAATATTTGATTTTATATCACCTACCATCATGTTAGTCCATGGAAGGACCTTGGCACCAACCACGATGTATCTACCAAGAGAACTTCCCTATCAAATTAATTCTGCAGGGGAGTCACAGCCCTCAGTCATGAGAAAATATGACTCAAGAGAGAGAGACCATCATGTAACACAACTACATCTTATGAATAAATGAATCTTTATCTTTATTTCCAGACCTCCATGGAAGCCAGGCATAACAGCAGAGGAACAACTTGAGCATGAGAGAGAGACCTACTTAGACTGGCGCAGACAACTCAACGAGCTTCAAGCCAAGCTCGGGGCGGCCGTGACTCCGTACGAGAGGAACTTGGAGCTCTGGAAACAGCTGTGGAGGACATTGGAGAAGTCAGATGTTGTGCTGCTGCTGCTGGATGCAAGGAATCCATTGTTGTTCAGGTAACAAACACTTTTTTAAAACCATTATCAATTTATTATGCTCTTTGTTATTATGTATGTAATAATTGCATTATGAATATGTATCAATATGACATGTAAATTGACTTCTCCAATAAATCTATACTAATATTATAAAGCTGAAGAGTTTGTTTGTTTGTTTGAACGCGCTAATCTCAGGAACTACTGGTGTGAATTGAAAAATTCTTTTTGTGTTAGATAGACCATTTATCGAGGAAGGCTTTAGGTTATATAACATTACGCTGCAACTAATATGAACGAAGAAACAATGAAAAATGTGAAAAAACGGGGAAAATTATTCATCCTTGCGGGCTTCCGTTGCAGGCGCTGCGAAAACGGTTCAAGATATCAAAAAAACGTGTATGAAAGAATTACTTTTCTTGAAATGATCTAACAAAATGTCCGCAACAGTATATGTCTATCTTTTAAGGTTAACTCACTAGAACCGTTTTTATGGTAATAACTATTCCACGCGGACGAAGTCGCGCGCACCAGCTAGTTGATTATAATTATTAATAAGTTACTTTTTATATACTTAAACCTATTCCCAGCACTGGCATAAGATATATTGTGGTTGATGATCATTAATAGGTACTTGAAAGTATTTTAAAAGCTGTCAACTCAATTGTCGTCACTACTCTCAAACATACAAAAATTAAGCATGTTTTTGGCATAAAACCTAATGAAGATGTAGTAAAATGAGCATATAATACTATCAAGTGTATTAATAAAAACCTAACTAAAATACAAGGGGTAGAAGCATTAATGTGTGATTCACATCCACATATATTCTCAAATAGCATCTTTTGGTGTTTCTAACCAAATGAATAAATAATTGTATTTTATTCCCAGATGTGCAGACCTAGAGAAGTATGCCATAGAACAGAAGTGCAAAGTGATCCTCCTTCTGAACAAGGCTGACTTGACCACGGAATATGAACGCAAGTGCTGGGCCGAATACTTTAACAAAGAGGTGAGATCTTTATTATTGCAACATTTTAGAGGTTTTTAGTAAAATGACTTGGTTTTTTCAGGTTTATTAATACACCATAAAACTGCAGGATGTTATCAAAAGCAGACCAATCCCACGAAAAAAATCGTAAATACTTCTTAAAACTAACATATTCTTTAACTTCTTTATTGGAAAATGAACAAAAAAAAAGAAAAGTTTTCTAATAAAAACTTTTGAGTTAAACAACCAATGTGGGTTTAGCACTTGACAAAATAACTCATAACATATTGTATATCAAATCAAATAACATTTTTCATTTCTGTTACAGAATGTCTCCATTATATTCTTCTCAGCTGCCAAAGTAACAAACGAACGCAAAATATCAGAAGCTAGCAATGAAGAGACTCTTAAAGAAGATGACGAGGAAGAAATAAACTCTGAAACAGAATCTGCTAGTTCAGAGTTAGAGGATAGTGACACAGAAAAAGATGGCTTAAAATCAACACAGGAAGATATAGAATTGTTTAAAAGACAACTTTCAGACCTAGACAAGGCTGTGAATAACACTGCAGATAGGTTTGATAGGATACAAGAAGCTCTAGACAAAATGGTAGAGAATTTGAGACTTGGCCTCCCTGTAGAACCATTTAACATCAACAAATCAGAAGACAATAGCACTGAAAATATTAATAATGACAATGTAAAAGAATCTAGTACAGAAAACACAGAAAATTCAAATGAAATTGAACCCAGTACTGAAGAAGATAGTGTTCAAAATTCTCATGAAATATTTGATAGGAATATGCTCTTGGAAGTGTTGAGGAATCAGAAAATAGAAAGAAAGAAGAATCCACCCAGACTTAGTGTTGGCATGATTGGATACCCCAATGTGGGCAAGTCTAGTACTGTCAATATCTTGATGCAGACTAAAAAGGTATGTGAAACTTCTATTTCTTATAGGTATGCTTTGATTGAATCGATAACAACATGTTTCAGCAGTTTTTTAAACTTTTCTCTGTTTATGTTTTTGTCTATCTATCTGTTTGTCTGTTAATTTGGTTTTACATCACCCAAAAACGGCTGAACGGATCTTCATAATTTTTGGTATGTGGGTACTATAAGGTTTTGGAAGTGATATAGGCTACTTTTTATTCCGAACTAAAGCAAGCGAAGCCGCTTGCGTCCACTAGTAAGTTACGTAATGAGTAAAATATCATCATCATCAGCCTAATGAGACCCACTGCAGGGTATAGGCCTCCTCCCTCTTACGCCAATACTCCCTGTCTTGCGCTGTTCTCGCCCAGTTTTTCCTTCTAACTTTCTAATATCAGTAAAATATCATCAGTTATTATATTCCTTGACTGGCCTGTTAGCTTAGTTGGTAGTGGCTCTGCCTGCTAATCTAGGGGTTGCGGGTTCGATTCCCGCATGACACAAGTAGATATTTATGAACTTTAAAATTTATATTACTCGTGTTGAGTCTGGTCGTTTGTATGTATAATAAGTATGTATTTACAAAAAGAAAAGTGTATAAGTTTTTTTATTATATCCGTTTTCTAGTAGCCACGACACAAGCGTTTGCTTAGTGTGGGGCTAGATGGCGCTGTGTGCAATGTCCGGAATATTTCATAATCATAATCATTTATTTGCAGAATATAGGTTTTACAGAGTTGTTCAAAAATAAGATATTGACCGCTACATTCATACCCATAGGGCGTGCAAATTGGTTTCATAAAGTATGAAGTAAATGCCAAAAAAAAACAATTAAAATTAGGCACATCATAAATGTCAGATAGTTTCATTATTCAAAAATAAATTTATGGAATAATAACACTTTGCCAATAAAAACACATACCTACACACATACATACATTTATTTATTATAATTTATATTCCTCCCCGTGCAGGTGTCGGTGAGCTCCATGCCGGGGCACACGCGCCACATCCAGTCGCTGGTGCTGGAGCGGGACCTGGAGCTGCTGGACTGCCCCGGGCTGGTGCTGCCCGCCTACGCGGTGGCGCCCGACCTGCTGCTCACTGCCGTGCTGCCCATAGACCAGGTCAGCATTCATACTTACAATTCATTATTCACCATCATCATTTATTCATAGTCATTTATTTATATCAGGTATTTGATACACGTCACAAAACACAAATAAATTGAAAAAAATAAAATGAATAGTACAATAAAATACTGTACCTACTATTCATTTTAAATAATAAATATTGCAAAAAAAAATATTACATTAAATTATTATACAACCTACCTTTGCGAACATGGGTATATACAAAGATAATAATGTAAAATTAAATTTAAAAAGTGCACCACATTCCGCCTAAGAACATTTATTTATTTATTTACAAAAGGTACAGACATAAAATGCAGGCTAAAAGATTACAAACAAATATAGGAATACTGTGACACATAAGACTAAACCTAAAGTTCAATTAAGTCCTTACTCAACGTACATGCAAAGATTTGTTACAGAGGATTATCTCATCAATTAAACTTACTGTATATATATCTCTTTATATCTCATAAAAAATATGGATTCTAATTATCGTAATAAACTTCGAAAGTAATCATACTCAGCAGTTGTTTGACCAGAAGCCCTTGTGCATGTTTACAGAAGTACGAGTCTAATAACTGCTAAAGAATATCAAATAAGTCGTCATGTCAAAATAGTTGTAGTACTGTTATTCTTAAAAAAGTTTTTTTATCAAATTATGATGTCCCACTACTGGGCAAAGGTCTCCCCTAAAAACATTCTGTAAAAAACTAGCCCAGTCTCGATGGAGCTGCTTGTTTATCTCTAAAAAGTAATGAAATTTAGACAAGGTCGTGCCAAGTCTAAGGTTCGTTACTGCGATTTTTTTATTATTATAGATAATGTTATATGACTGGCCGTTGACTTGTACCCACTAACGTATAAAGAATGTTAAACGGCCAGTCTAGATTTAATTACTTTCTAGAGATACACAAGCAGCTCCATCGAGACTTAATTTTTTTTTCAGAATGTTTTTGGTGGGTTTTATTCTATTCCTTTATTAGCAAAAGTATACGAAGGAAGGTGTATGAGGGAATTAAAATTTACATTTATCCTGTTTATGAGGGAATTAGTGCGTAGCCATACATAAAACTAATTTAAAAAAACTTAAACTTAAAATACATACAATATTTTCTCGTTAGGTATTATAAAACTATTCTAGTTATATGTTATAAAAAGAGATTTGATCTAATTTCTAACATATATTATTACCCTAGATGCGCGCACACGACGCCGCGATGGCGCGTCTCTGCGAGCTAGTCAGCAAGCACACGTTCGAACAGCAGTACGGACTCCTCCTGCCGGAGGAGGCCATCGCTAAGGAGTCCATGTACAAACAGATACTGACTGCACACGCTTGTAAGTAACAACTATAATTTCATCATCATCATCAGCCTGTTATCGCCCACTGCTGAGCATAGGCCCCTCTTGTACGCCACTCATCCCGGTCCTGCGCAGATAGAATCCAGCTGCTCCCTGCGGTTTTTCTAATAACTATAATTTACATCTTTTTAATTCTACATTATAATTTATCATCATCCGCAGCGCTGTTGCCATCTCTTTACATTCCACACCCTAAGTACCTAATTGTAGTATTTATTTTCTACCTCTTCTACCTTAGTCATATTATGTATTTAAAAATGTCTAGAGTTTATTTCTTTCTAAGTCTATATTGCCAGCATAGAAGCACTTTTTGTCTTGGCACAACATAGGGCAAATAAACCGACGGCCAACCTCCAATAGAGAGAGGAAATGAAAGAAGGAAAATAAAGTCTGTGGCCTAATAATCATGCCAGAATCAGTACCTTTATATTCATAATAGTAAACACTGATAATCGCCATCAAAAATTTACCTTCTTGTTAAATTTGTTGTTTCCAACAAGAAATCCTATATGAGCAACTTTTCGTTTCTACAAAGATATAAAGTAAACCTACTACAAATGTTATTCCAGACAACCGTGGCTTCATGACGGCGGCGGGTCAGCCAGACGTGTCTCGCTCCGCCAGGATACTGCTGAAAGACGCAGCTAGCGGCAGGTGTGTATTATAAACAGTGGAACCCGATGATTTTACTGCGATAATACGGATAACAAGTAATATACATATGTGTAGGTCTAAACTCTCTAAGTCAAAGTTAACTTCCCCACGCACAATAATGCAGCGATCTTCAAAGCGAGAGTGAATCGGTTCTTATCGGGTAAGCACGCTCCATATTAGGCCTTAGCCTTTGCTTGCTATCAGGCAAACTATGGCCAAGTGCAAACCCGTACAAGTAAAAAAAAAGGCAGATACATCATGGTTGACGTCAAGGTCCTTCCACAGAAGACACATGTCCTTGGATTTTGTGGTCCTCAAACATGTCGATTTCCTGACGATGTGAGGAATGTGCTGAGATATAAACTATTCCTGACCAAATTTGAATCCAACCGGTCCAGGAAAAAGGAATAACAATGAGCGTGTTACACACACACACACACATTGCCGTCTATATCATTAGTGCGATGATGATGGATAAGTAGTAAAACGATACAAAGCTTCCCTTTTTTTGTTTACGTTTGTCTACAGCCTGCCTGATGTTAAGCATTGCTGCAGCCTAGGATGTAACACGCTTACCTAGAAGATACCTATTTACTCTAGATTTGAAGTCCCCTGGATTGTAGTTCGCAGGAAACACGGCTTCTGGTAAAGTGTTCCAAAGCTTAGCCGTCCGTACAATAAACGTACTACTACTATTTTTATGTTGCATATAACAATAAATGTATTTTTGTAGTGCTTACGATCCCAAATCTTATCCAAATCGATTCAGCTGTTTCAACGTGAATAAATGATTGCTCACAATGTTTTGCCTTGTTAATTGTTATATAATAGACTGACCTGTTGGCTTGCCCGTATTCACAAACAAAACTTCCCTAAGTAAAGCATCAACACTGTGCTAAGGGTAACACTTCTCAGTGCGTTCCATTCATCGAGCCTTTCTATTCATAGATAAAATTTAAGTAATGCTTGGCAAAGTAAACGCACTGCGTGAAATGGCGACATGTGATTGGTCCATTTTGTATTGCTAAGTTCATGGTGGAGTTTGACAGGAGTAAATGACAATCAAATCAAATAAAAATAACCTGAAACCGTTTGTTTAGAAACATTGTCGATTTGTCGTCTTAATTTTAATTGAATAATAAGCTTACACTTGTGTGTGTATTGTATTTAAAAATGTCGCAGCACTTAGAAACACCAAATAAAAAAAAAACATTACGGACGCGATGTGGTAAGTGAAATTTTAGAAATTTCATTTTACTATCTTTACAAATTATGAACATTGTTATGTTAATATTTTGCTTTTAAGTATTTAATTTTAACTTGGTTTAATATGGCATATTGACTGGCAAACTAAGGAAAATTTAAGTATACCTACATATAAACGAAAATTTAGAGTGACTTATAAATAAAACAATATAATTTATTGTATTCCAGTTCTAAGAAAATACCATTCACCATTGAAAAGCAATAAAATGTTGAGGTACATACATATTATGGTTTATTTTATTTCTTAAAAGTGGCTTATTATAAACATTCTAAGAGAATACCACTTATTACTCCTTCATAAACGCTGCAAAAATCGGTAAACAAGTATCTAAACATAACCAGCCATACAACTATGATAAAGACAAGCCCTATGCGTAGGTTAAAATAGCTAGCGAGCTCCCTTGGCTGTGCGCGCGTTTAAAAGGACGCATAGTGCCGGCCGCCACTCAAGTATTGTTTATGAATAGGTTTTTGGGACCATGTGCGTCCGCGCGCGCTGTGAGACCTCATAGTATCGTTTGTGAATACGGGTGTTAGTTGGTAGTGGCGCTGCTTTCTAATCTAGGAGTTGCGGGTTCGATTCCCGTCAATTTCCCGTATGACACAAGTAATTATGAACTTTAAAATTTATAATTACTTGTGTTGAGTCTGGTCGTTTCTATATATAATGAGTATAGAAAAGTATATACGTATTATATCCGTCATCTAGTACCCACGACACAAGCGTTTGCTTAGTGTGGGGCTAGATGGCGATGTGTACAATCTCCCGGAGTATTTATTTTATTTATTTTTACTATCTTCATAAAATTGTGTATATCTAGGTTGCAGTGGGAGCAGCTCCCCCCGGGCTGCGCCCCGCCGCCGGTGGAAGACATGCTGAGCGCTCGCGCGGCGCACAGGGAGCCCACGCCTCGGGAACGTAGGATGGTGGTGGTAAGATAAACACCCATCAAGTTTTTTTGTAATTCTTCTTCTTATGGTGGCTCTCCAACTAGTGAAGGCTGGCAGTCAGCTCTGCATAAGTACTTTATTTTGTTCATTGCCAAGCGAAACAATTCCGCAGCACTTGTGATCCCGGTCCATTATCGAATGTTCCGCAACCAGGACTTCTTTCTGCGACCGACTCGTCTTTACTCGTTTTTAGTAATAAAATGTGTCAAATGGTGACAGGTCTGATAGTAAGCAGTCATCGTCGCTTATGAGACTTAGTGGCGCGGATTATATTATTATTTCCTTTTTTTATTCTATAATTTAATTTTCATTACTCATACTCTGAAAGTAGGTCTGAAGTTGCCTGAGGAGCGGGTTGAAAGTAATACTTTTCATCCCTAGGGAGAATCACTCTCAACTGACAGCTGTCAAATTAACATGTAAAAACTCTGCGCGCGACTGGCGGCAGCACTTATGCCAAGAATTGGCCTCTGAATCCTCTGATGCAAATTGCAATCAGAACATTTTAGTTCCAATTTTATCCGCGCGCAGAGTTATCTTGAACTCTACTAACTTCTTTACAAAAACAAAAGAGTTCCTATACATACCTACATTCAACAAAATAGTTCTTATACATACATTTAACCAAATAGTTCTTACACCTACATTCAAAGAGGTTCTACGTCACAATACGTATAGCAGAGATTTTGTACCTATAAAATGAGTTCATCTGATTTTAATATAAATTTAACGCCTGATTTTATAAAAGAAGAGGCTAAAGCGGTAGTGGAAAATCATCATACGGTTTGAGGTATCTTTGTTTTGACTTGGGTGGTAAAATAAAATTTACTCATATTTTCTTTATTTCTTTATTAATTCATGTTTTTATTTTTACTTTCCTCGTATTTGTAATGAAAAGCACAGTGTTTACGTCGGGTTAAAGAAAGTCAGGTTACTTTCACCCCTAGGGTAACAATGTACTATTATCTTCATCCGCGGCCCTTTCACCATCTCTTTACACCCCACCTTAACTTAACCGTTTGCGTCAAATAAAGATCGGCTGGATTTTTTGTGACAATAAAGTTAATGATAGACTGATGAAAATTAATACGCTTGCCCATTTACGATTGCTAGTTGTGATTATATGGGGCTAGATGGCGCTGTGTAAATTGTCCCAGAACTCAATGATTTATCGTTGCGATTTATTTATTCTCAATAATCATAATACGCTTATATAAAAGCAATGATACTTACATGTGACTTACCCTTATATTTCCTTCACAGGGTTGGCAGAACAAATCAGCTGAAATCGACAGCGCGTTCTTCGCCATGCAGAAAAGTTCAGCGCATGTGAAAGGAAAACCTATCATTGGGTATGTATACTAGTTTCTTATTCATTCTTCAGTATATTGGCACTTACGTATCTGGCTAAACTAGGGAAAAAATGTCTGTCATATTCAATAGAAAAATTAAAATGTCACCAATAAAATTATTCAGCAACTAGTGCCGTAGTCTGTCCTTGGATGGGTAGCCGTAGCAAAAACAGTAGAGTTAAATAGTAGATCCCGGCTAATAAAGATAAAGTTAAAGATAAACCAGATTTTATCTCCTGATACCAGAGTGTGTTAGCTCATACAAATGTACTTACTTAAGTAACTTTGCATTCACACATAGTCATTATAACAAATGCTTGGATATACGTATTCTAAAAATTTTCCATACATACGTCGTAAATCAATATAAACGTCGTAATAAAGAGAGATGAAAATCATTACCCTTGAATATCTAAATGTTATTGCCTTGCTTTTAAAATCTAACCAGAAATCCTAAGTACAAAAATTGAACTGTATCGTTTCTCACCAAATGTAAATATCTCCTTACTAATAAGACAGGTATTCCTCACGTAAAACACATGTTCAACAAATCTAATCACTGCATGTTTTTACAATCTAAATACTTGCATAGTAACAGAGACATTAAACTTTTTAATACCGCATTCAGAAAAGCGTCATAAAAGCTTCGAGGCACAGATTATAAATAAACAGATGTATCACGTCATGTCAGCAAAAACTAAGGTTTGATTTTGATAGCTGGCTACCGTTTAATAAATTAAAATTATAAAATAACCATTTTACTTTTACAGTAATTATAATGAATTACTAACCAGCTTAGTTACTTAAACATTCATCGTTGGCACTGTTTCTTAAAATCAAAGCAATCTCCATCGGAAAAACGAAGCCGCCATTAAATTTTTATCAATGTTAAATACACTTTTGAATTCATTAAGTTGCCCATCTGTCCATTTCCTTCTCTGCGCACCAAGACGCTCTTTCGCCTCCCGACCTCCAAACGGGCAAAAATAACTCCGTTATACCGCGAGATGAAAGATATAACAGTTATTATCAATTACAGCTGCTAAGGGAAACGTAAATAAACCGCCGTGAGATATTGACGCGAGTTGTGCCTCTGGGATAATTAGCACGCGGTAATGTGTCTGGAGCGGCCTTAGATGTCTTAGCTTAGATGAATATACGTATTAGACAGGTTCTTATTGGCTCATGAGAGATAGTGTAAATATACGAATATACCTAGTCAGGTCATAAGTATTGTCACACAGTAAAAACTTTTCTTTTAGAATGCTGGCCACAAAAAAGTTTATTGAATTCGAATTTCGAATTGTTCATGAAAATAAAAATGTATACTTTTTAGAATTTTACTCATTTTTAAATATGGAGTGGACGCTTAAAGAAGACCGTGTTGCAGTTATTGCATTGTATCGTTGCGGTTACGCGCCAATTAAAATTTCGGGCATATCGAAGAAAAACAGGACATCGTTTGAATGCTCGTCTATTGGACCTGAGACTGAAGAGATGCCGCGCTTTGTTGAAGCGGTACGCGGGAAAAAAATATCGGGAAATTCTTTTTTCGGATGAAAAAATTTTTACCTTAGAAGAGAGCTACAACAAACGAAATGATAAGGTGTACGCACACAGTAGTGAAGAAGCGAGCAAACGTATTCCGCGTGTCCAACGAGGTCATTTTCCATCCTCGCTCATGGTATGGTTGGGAGTTTCTTATTGAGGCTTAACAGAGGTACATTTTTGTGAGAAAGGTGTAAAAACGAATGCAGTTGTGTATCAAAATACAGTCCTGACGAACCTTGTGGAACCTGTTTCTCATATCATGTTCAATAACAAGCACTGGGTATTCCAACAAGATTCGGCGCCAGCTCATAGAGCGAAGAGCACACAAGACTGGCTGGCGGCGCGTGAAATCGACTTCATCCGGCACGAAGACTGGCCCTCCTCCAGTCCAGATTTGAATCCGTTAGATTACAAGATATGGCAACACTTGGAGGAAAAGGCGTGCTCAAAGCCTCATCCCAATTTGGAGTCACTCAAGACATCCTCGATTAAGGCAGCCGCCGATATTGACATGGACCTCGTTCGTGCAGCGATAGACGACTGGCCGCGCAGATTGAAGGCCTGTATTCAAAATCACGGAGGTCATTTTGAATAAACTTTATTGTCATAAGAATCTATGTTTTGTTAAGTTCACTTTGGTATATAAATGGTTACATAAAGAATAAAGTTGTTTCAATTATTTTATATTAAACATGTGACAGAATTTATGACCTGACTAGGTATAAGATAAGTTTTTAGTTCAGTAGCAAAACTAAGAACTTTTATTTCATACAGTACTCCATAAAAAGTAAGTTCGTATGAGTGTTCAATACGCCCTACAAATAGACTACAGTTTGACGTGTAGGTAATATCCGACCCACGGAATCGCGCAAAATGTAATACTGACTCACATCCAAGGAATGACCGTGGCAACAGTTGCTTAACATTGGTAATCTCGTGCGATTGCCTCGTGATTTTCACTAAATAGTGTAAAGCAAAGTTGCTTCCCGCGTTATTCTTAATGTGAGCAAAACTAAAACTTAAACGAAAAACTAAAACTTGCACCCCTATTTCACCCCTTTAATAGCGGTATTTCCAAAAATCCTTTCTTAGCGGATGCCTAGTGCCTACGTCATAACATCTACCGGCATGCCAAATTTTACCGATCAAATCAGTGGTTTGGGTTGATCACTATGCCAGTCACGCAGTCAGTCAGTGAAACTTGGGTTTTATAATATATTTAGATAATGCGTGCGAAATCTAGTAATTGACTACTATAGCGAACTTTACTTTCAATGTTATGCAGCTCCATACACACTGTAAATTATTCTGTGTTATAGTTAGAGGTACTTACTTACACGTGTGGTGTAGGCAGCCATAGCCCACTGGATTGCAGCCAACTGTTAATTCATACTGTTAGTTTACGAGCGAGACGCTTTCGGTCCACGCACGCACTGGCGGCGGGAGAACTCTGAACTAACCTTAGACTGTTATTAAACAACTTGGTAAAATTATATATTATTCTGTTATATTATTTATCTTATATCTTATTTTATAGTAGATTCGAATTAAATTATGTCCTATGACCCTATGTATTATTATTTCTTGTAAAAGTTTTAAGTAAAAACGCGCGGGCGCTCTTGAAATGTCTGACTGCGAATGTATCGTTTTACATAAAATTAGATTACTTCTGCTAGTTAGAATTTGATATGAAGATAGCGCTAGATTTAGGTTTTCACAAGGATAGACGCGCGAAAAGTGTGTTTTAATAGATTTTCTATAAGATTTGAGATAAATATGAAGATAGCGATTTAGGTTTTCATAAGGACAGACTTGAAAAAGTGTATCTAATAGATTCTCTACAAGATTAGAGATTATTTTTGGTTTTGAAAATTTGAGTATGAGAATACCAATATAGGCATGTGTTTCTTTATGAATCAAAGCAAGAAACATGTAGTTTTACCAATAGAGTACACTTTAATAAACTTCCGTTGCCACTGACTGTACATTGCAGTTGCAGTAACATCCCAGAGTTTAAAATATAAAAACGGCTTCACTTTTTACTAAAGAATAATCACATCATACTAATATTATGAAGGCGAAAGTTTATGCGTGAGTTTGTTACCTCTATACGATCATACGGCTGAATCCATTTAAATGAAATTTTGGAAAATTAGATATAGATTAACACATAAATTTATATTTCAAATTAACCGCGCGGCGCTGCTAATAAAGTACATAAAAGGAAAAATAAAAACACAACTTTTCTTTATTTTGCAGAGTGAAAGGCGCGCAACCAGCTCAAGTCGGCAAGCCCTGGAAGCAAGAGAAAAAACACGCCAATAAGAACAAACGAGAGAAACTGAGACGGGTATACTCGCATTTGGACGAACACTGATGTTGGAGTGAGACAACACGACTGACAGGTTGCGTCTTATAACTTGAAATAGAATTGATAGAGATGGGTTGTGAAACATCGTTCGGTCTCTGTTACACTTGTTCAAGTTATTTAGCGGTAATTGTTCGAGATTTCAGGTTTATATTGTTCCACGCCCCCTTAAATTTGTGTCCAAAAGTAACGTAAATAGAAAATATGAACCGTTCTAAACTATATCCGTTTCTATATATCTTAAGCTTAAATTCAAGTATAATACAGGATTACTTAACAAGGGTTACTTAAAGCTAATTATACGGCATAATTTTATTACTTATCTATTAAAACTGTACCGAATGTATTTTCCTACCAAAAGTATTTTCATGAAAACTACAAAACCATATTATATCGATTTGAAATGAAATCCCTTGGGTTACAAATTCTTATTGCGCGATTAGATTGTTTTGCGTTTGTTAAAAGAAACCCTGTATTATACATTATGCATACGTTATATCAAAAACTTCTAAATGCTATACCTACTATAAAAAAAAATGTTGGAAATTCTGTGATGGCTAGTTTGTTGAAAGAGTTTTGAACATAAAATTATTTATCAAGTTTATCTATATTAATTAATTAAATAACCATGGTAAACATATGTACATATACGATTTTCATTCTTTCTCTTACATTTACAGTATCTGTAGGTGG
This sequence comes from Macaria liturata, assembly GCA_964023185.1. NCBI lineage: Eukaryota > Metazoa > Arthropoda > Insecta > Lepidoptera > Geometridae > Macaria > Macaria liturata. The sequence goes on along the minus strand of OZ026825.1, from coordinate 9,587,920 downwards.
CGATGGGACCTATAGTTTTTTTTATACTTATCTTTTCTGATAATATTTGATAGTCCAGTGATATTATAATTACACAGTGCAATGTAGAATAAGTTCAGCTGAATTCAATCTGCGCAGGACTGGGACAAGCTACTGCTAGAAGAGAGGCCTATGCTCAGCAGCGTGCTATCACAGGCTGCCGATGATGATGGAGTATGTGCGTAAACTCAAGTACGCTCAAATTAGCGCGGTGCTCGTAAATCAGAGGATTTGGGCCAGCGCGGGAATAGCAAGTATTTCATACTGCCTGTTTATTATAATGGGCCGCTCATTACTGCATGGATGTGTTGTTTACTTGCGAGTGACGGGTAAAGAAAAAAGATTTTAGTTGCAAAAGTAAAATAAATAAGAAACCGAAGCGGGTAGACATTTTAATAGAAGAAAAGAAATGGAGCGCACATATACCTACGTTATGTTAATATATTAAGTACTAATAGTAGGTATAGGTAAAGTAATAAATGGTAAAATAGTAAGTATGGACTATTTTTTTGAATTGATGGTCGAGTTTTTTAGGATCGTAATAACTTATTCACTGTGTTTAAACCTGCGTTATAACAGAAGGAAAGTATTCCTCGGAAATTTTTTCTTAGTAAATTTAGTTTGAGGTTAATTAAATTTATCTAACTTTTTTTTACATGAGATAGACTCACGCTTGACCACAACTTGCCTGATGTCAAGTAACGTTATAATCTACGATCTAGTGCGCTTGCCTAGAAGAAACTATCTAACTCTATCCCAAATAAACATTTTCCCCCATACTTAATGTTTATGTAGGTAAGTACCTGTATTCTGTGATAATATTTCTATGATTTAACTTCTAAATATTATAAAATTGGTAGTGTCTTCCCAATCATCGCTCCCTGCATAGCTACTGCTGCCCCAATATTATATCACACGGCGACATCTGTGAAGACACGTGTAACCGTAGAACCTATCATTAGTCAACCGACGCGGCGCGGAATCTTCCTTCCTCCGAATGTGACACCTGGATTAATGGCCGACACTATATCAGCCATGGGATATGGCCTAAAAATAAACGATATGCCCTAAAAATAAAAGGCAAACTTAATTAAATATTCTCTTGTTATTTATATGACTTTATTGGATTACATTATTCTATGGACTAGGTACCTAATAATTAAATTTACGAGTAAGTAATGCTCGGTCGCATAAAATGAAGAATTGTTTTCGATCATTGTTGATGACGCGCTCGCTTAAGCGCATTAACAACAGTGTTTAACTGCTATCAAATTCTTCTGTTCTTCAACCAGACTCTTAAAACTTCACAGAAAACATTATTACGAGTATGTCTTGAATTCTGCCACGGCTCAGCAGATTGGAATTTTACAACCTTTGGCATGCCATATTTCACAAATGAGTCATCCTAACTCACTTGTCGAGTCATAACCATTACTCTAGATCACTCGCAGCTACGTTAATAAACCGCGAAAAAATAACAAATAGCTCCCAGAAAAACTATCTAACATTATAAATCACCATTCTATATTGCTTACGAAAATCTTAAACTAATATCAAACCTCCTCGGTCGAACTACCAAACATAAATAAAAAAACATTGACGTAATCGAAAATTAATTTTCCCGCCAAAATAAAAAAGTTTCGTAACTTTTACTTTTAAATCGTTTGGCAAATGTTTCACACGAAACTTTATAATAATTTTGTAAAAACTAGTAACAATAGTAAATATCGTAAATACACCTAAACATTCAAAAGAATAATGGGACAATATCGGCCGTTTTGTAATTTTACAAAATGATTTTGAATGCTCAATTTAGTTTATTTATTGCATTTGAAGCAATAAGTTTCGGGCGAGTTAATTAGAATGTGGGTCTCACCAAAAATAAATGCGTCTGAAATAAGGCACTACCAACCTGTAGGACATTTTTCATGTTATGTTTTGATTTCGAAATGAAAATTCGTGATCATAATATTTTATTAATTTATTTTAGTAAATTTTTTATAAGTTATCTTGAGCTACACCTACATATGTAAATAAACTTCTTGTAAACTATTTTTAGTCTCTTTTTGCTTTTTTGTGTTTCTTCATAACTTCATCATCATCATCATCCACCGCTATCTCTATCCCACTGCTGGTCTTGCCAGCTGCGAAAATAACTTGAGTTTTCCAAATCTTCTTTCTTCTCCGTTTGTAGCAAGTTCCCATAAAGGAGACCTTTTCACTTTGCTGTTGACGTTTCACAAATAATCAGCAGCAAAGCGGAAAAAGACAATTTTACGGAGAACTTTGGCTTCGATCTTCTTGCTTCTTTCTTCTTTATTTCTTTTACAATATTAGGAAGATACTTTTAGAAATATATTTTTTAGTTTTCTAACACGGTAATCAGTTTATTTATGCTGTGAAATACAATAATTGTTTCAAGCTTGATTCATTTAAGTAGTAGAAAATTAAATAAAAATAAGTAGATACCAATTAACCAATCACAGCGTGTCAGTTGATTTAATTAACTGATCTTCGTTCAAGTAAACAAAGGTTTGACGAGTAGATTGTTGTAGATCAAATAAAATTTCACAGCCCTGAATAAATCACTATAATTCCTTAAACCTAATTGCGTACTATCAAAACTCGCAAGTCTTGGCATCTCACGAATGATATACATATCTACATTTATAACATGTTTGTATATAATTATGAATTGAATGTAAACAATATCACTGTTTGGGTAAATAGCTTGCAAATAGTCGAGGCCGGACGGAACGGTACGTTTCGGCCTTAGTTTAATTATAATGCTAATAATTAACTCAAAACACTGTAAATTAGTGTCTACATAAATAAACCTAGATGCCTAAAATATGCAAAGCGGGTTAAAGTTTGAATGTGAAGTTTCACATTTTACTTACACTAGCGATTTTACTGGGAATTATAAGGAAACTAAAATGTGTAGAATTCTTTTTTTTTTCCACTCTAATTGATGCCAATATTTACAATGAAACAAAAGTTAAGTTAATTACTTTCTGTTTTCGTAATCATAATAGTGTAGGCATCAGGAATCAATAATTAAATTGTAGCACTTATATTATTTTAGTTGTAAGTTTGATTATCTTAGTCTTAAGCTACAAACTTTATAATAGGTAGATTTAAGTTCAATAAAAAAAATTGATTTGATTTGAGGAATAGAACAAATAAATTAAACAAGTACCTACTACAAGTGGCGCCACCACGTTTTCTTCACTTTTTAGTTAGTAAGCTATTGTTGATCGAAGTTAGTAAGTATAAGTCATGGAAATAATATGAGGGATGAAATAAAAAATCCTTGATATAAGTATACTGAATTTCTGAATACAAGAAAGAATGTTGTAACGTTTGACAGACCTCACGCTACACTAGTCTCTTGAGTTTCGGAGTGTTTTATAGGGTAGAGGTAGGTAGGTACTGCGTTATTTTGGTCCTAACATTTAGGGATACTAACTTCTCAGTCTAATTCACTTTACTGCAATTTTCGCCGGTATTTCCTAGTGCTGTAAACACATTCAAATGCCAACGGATGTGGGAATACAAAGAGAATGGCCAATTTCACGGCCTATATCCAAATCCATACATCCAGATTTTATAGCTTCATACATCTTTCGCTCAACGGATTTAAAAGAAGTAGCTTTTGAGAAATGATAAAGAAAATTCGCACTTTTTTGAAGATTTATTATTATAATATACTTACCTAATTCTTGTAAGTTCGACGAGCATTTTATTGTCATGCTTTTCAAGGGTCTCTCACTTTTTTGAAGATCTACCTAATTTAAGAAAATATTAAGTTTATGACTACGTAATTACAACCTTTCGTACCTAATTAAACAAACAGTTAATTGCTACTGATTGATCTTTACCCTGATGCGCGTGTTTTACGCCAACCAAAATTAAAACTAAAATAGTGGTCATTCTAGATTTCTCCAATTAGTTAAATTTCAAATTTGTTGCCTTTTTTCAAATTTTATTACCTATACATATACCTAGTACTGACACAAACGGATCCTGTAGCCGCTAATAAGAAAAAAAATAGATTTAGAAAACTAGTAAGTAGGTTCTCAACAAAAAGAGTTGGCAGCGTGCTGCGGAATCTGCGTACTTTTCCACACAAGACGAGTGAAACAGAAGTAAAATGCTTTTGATGGATTGCACACAGCGTGCATCGGTAAGCTTTTAATATTTTGTAAACAGTTTGGCATTTCTTTGCGTCTTATTAGTTATTTTAGATAGTTTGTTGCTAACTACATGTCTTTCGATATTCAGTAAGTAAACGTTTTTGTTACTTATTGACCGTCTAGATGATAAGTAGGTACAAAATACTATAAAAATAATGATATATATTCGTCAGGCGCCGTTATAAGAATGTCGTCTTGAAATACCTGAATACCTGTAATTCAAGAGAGTATGTTTTCAATCGTTTTTTGAAATATAGCCGCTGCGCATATATATATATATATATATATCTATATTGAAAAATTACAGATCAAATATACCTTACTTACTAATAAAAAAATATGTATTTTTTATTAATGAGAGAATTACTAACTAATTATTAATTATTGACAACTTCACAAAAAAATATCTTGATGAAACGTTTGTAGGACAAACAGTAGGACAGTCTTCCTATTACATAGTCTGGCTAGTATATCTATATCTACCAATTTTATATCTCCCCCGTTCAATTGCTTACAATTTATTGCTACAAAGTTTACATTGAGCATATTTCCATCGTTTAGTCTACCTCAACGTTCAGCCAAGTGTCTGAAATACAGCGTTTTGGCGCCAATTCACGATTTTCAGGCGACCTATGTCTTAAATCTTAATCTCGGGCTAATTTATACAATTCGCTTTTCACAACAGTCCGTATTAATAATATGTACACTATCTCTTCCCCCAAAACATAATACATAAATATTATTCGCTGAATACCTACTTTTGTACCTAGCTAGTACAGGCTGCGACAAAAGTGTTTTAGTATTTTGTTTTAACTCGATTCTTTATATTTTTTCAGGAAATTGTGTTCCTAGCTTTGATCGAAGGTTCCTAGACCTAAATACAAATACAAAATATTTATTGACATAATAAAAAACGGGTAACAATAATTTCGTGAAACCTCTGGCCTTGTGCTAGTCGTGAGACTGTGTTACAAAGCCAGTGTCTTCTCCCAATTGTGAGGCTTATATTATATTACGTCTTGTATTAAGTAGGTACTAAAATATGTACTTAGTATTTATCTTCAAACGGAAAAAACTAAGGCAGTTTATATGTGTGGTTATGAAACACATTGAATGATGTACTAAGTGACAAGTTTATGTGTATCTATGTATGTTTTTTGAAAAGCCTCGTGCTCATATTCACTTTTCACACCTTGGCTGCTAAAAGGCATTTAATATTTTAAAACTAAAATGTTTGTATGTTATTACAATTAAAATGTTTGTATGTTATTACAATCAAAACAATGGCCAGTAAAAAATAATTAGGTAGGTACCATTTCTATCTATTCAAACAGTAGTAGTAGTATTAGTTTATAAGGGTGTAAGTTGAGTTTTTGAAAATTAAGTTATTTTGTATTTGTATTATTTGTATTTGTAAACACCTTTTGTGTCGCTGCTTGTACCTCTTGCGTACATTTAATCCAGCAGTAACTGACTGGCTTCCATCCAACGAAGATACACATCCAGGTGGGCTTGATTTGACTATTTTATTCGTCAGTCTTAAATCTGTAATGTATTTTTGCACAGTCCGTCTGATAGGCGCTCGAAATAGTCCAAGGTTGAACTCGAAATAATCAAATGTTGCGAAGGAAGCGTAGGTTTTGAATTCCAATGAATTTATGTGATGGGAGAATTCGAGAACGTATCAGAGCTCTATTAAAGCAGTAGAAATATCTTATTAGGACATGTGATATAGGAGCAGAATACTCGCAGACTGAATAAAGATCTTTGTTAATTTGATTATCTAGAACTAGTTGTAGATACCAACACCCTACATAACTTTCATAAAGTAGATAAAAACCTGACATATAAAAGAAAAGTATGCAAAGAAAAAGTCTACCTTTCCATCTACCTACTTACTGCAAGACCCATCTATTGATCGGGCTTGTACTCATCATAACCAGCAGGGTTTTACACAAATTCGGAAAATTTTACCTCGAAACTGAAACGTCAATGATAAAAGCCCTTTGGGACTACTACTATTGGTCTTCGGTTGGCGTTTAATTTTCGAGTGAAGAGTCACCGAATTTGTAAAACACCTAGCAGAAATATAAACTCTTCCAAAAACCTTTCTTTCTTTTAATGTACTTACACGTCTTACACCCTGTAGAAATACCCAGCGGTATATAATAATCCAGAAATGCCGCTCTACCAAGGACTATCAATTCTTCCAAATGTTACTCCTAGTATACCTATACGAATGATGATTACAAACTATGTCTATCAATGTATCTACTTACATAAAAAAGGTAACAAAAAATGGTCTTCCCGTCACTTGCCCACTTCATTGATGTGCATAGTTGTACCTACATTCACCCTACAGTCTTACACTACACGTGGCGGGACACTCGCGCCCGAAATAAACAAAGCAGGAGTTTACGAGCCACTTCCTACGTCTATTTCCGAATTCCAGCCAGAGTTCGTTATCCAGGGACATCGTGGATCTTGGGGGAGTGAACTAAACCCCCTAAAGACGCATGTAAGTTTCTAGTGAGCTAGAAAGGCACATAGATTGCGAGATGTCATTCAAATAATGCCTCGTTCACTCTGTTGTTTTTGCGTTGTGGTGAAATTGAAAATGCCATGCCACTCCCAGAAAAAAGCCCTGTATTTCTATAATGCGAATATATAATTCTCCAATTATTCATTTTATCAATATGCTGTGGCCGCTTTGTCAAATCAAATATAAATTTATTTACAGTACAGTTATACATGGCAGCACATGTATATAATTAGATCAATACATTATTATAATACAGAACAATCGTTATCAATGTCATCGATTGACTTTCTACGCGGCGAGCTTTTATCATAAGATTCACATTTTGAAACAGACACACATAAACTAGGTACTTAGACTTATACCTACATCTACGCCTATAAACTAACTAACTCACCTATCAATTCCCAGACCACTTGCAAATTGTTCTGCAACACCAAAAGTCGAATCAAGCGATTAATTAAAACAAATAGTTGATTATCAGCTTCCTCTCCTCCACTTTGGCATCGTAACAGCGGAAACACGGATGACGTAGACTGAGATTCATGCAATGGTAAAAATAGGAAAGTATTTTGGACATTGCGGATACCAGAAGAGCGAAAGTTCAGTGCTCAGAAATAAAAATATAATGTGTACTCATTGAATACATGTCACTATTGCACGGCTCATTTGATATTTATTGAGACAGAAAACACGGCTGGAGCTTTAGGATAATTTACGAGTAATCCTATGATCCTATTTAAATTATAAAATATGACCGGGTATGTAGTAGGTACGACGTATACAACAAGTATGAACGAAAAACATAAAATAATTCATTAAGGTTCATTCATACATTTGTTCTATTCGTCGTTCATAAGAAGAACCATGTTTCGATAAGCCTTCTTCCTAAGTCAACTCTAAAATATTTCGCTGCCTGTCTAAAAATACCAACTCATAAAACAATTCCGATTTATCCAGAGACATTTTTTTCAGTCACCTCGCAACACTGACTAATCCCGCTAATCCGAGCCGTCATAAAAATTAAATAAAATTAGACACAGATACGAGCATAAGGTGGGGTCAGTGCTTGTTAAGACGACAGACAGCTGAAATGGCCTAAAATAAATTTATTCCACAGAAACACGTCATATTCTTACACTAGTGAGTGCTTCGCTCGCATTAAGAAGTAAAACTTGCATCTCCTATTTCACCCCTTTAAAAGTGGCATTTCCAAAAATCCTTTCTTAGCAGATGCCTACGTCATAACATCTACCTTCATTCCAAATTTCAGCCCAATCCGTCCAGTGGTTTGGGCTGTGCGTTAATAGATCACTATATCAGCCAGTCAGTCAGTCAGTCACCTTTGAGTTTTATATATATAGATTTATATTCTCACATTTATCTTTAACCCGTCTCAGGTAGATACTTAAATACTTATAGGTATAGGCGAGTCGTTATACATATTCATACGTTTACAAGATCACTATGACGACAGATTTGTGCATTCCGGCTACCAGAATCGTGTCACCTATTTCTATTTGATGAGCAAAACCATATAAAACGGCCGATATTATGATATTATTTTAACAATATTTACGGCGCGGTTACCATCGAACAGTTTTATGTTTCCGCTGTAGATGCCAAACTTGTTATATTATTTATTTCTTAATTTTTAAAATAATAAATATAATCGTCGGGATAACCCATGAATGATGTAGGTTGTAGGCATTTATTATCCACATACAAGCTTAGAGAACTTTTTTGTGCCTTCCATAAAAAAAAAGAAAAAAAACTCAACACAGCACTTTCACCACAACATAAAAAATTACATGGAAAGCGCTTTAGGAAAACCTCAAATATAAATCGAGGACCTATCATTCTACATTTATTATTTTTAAAAGCTTGTTCAGTAATTTACAACCCAGGCGTTGTATTCGGAATGCACTGAAAGTCGTCGTGTCAAGTGCAATTTGGCAAGCGGCAGATTTCTTTGTCTGTCGCTCGTCTGCCGACGTACGGATGTCGCCTTTCTTCAACTGGTTTGTTATTATAGACATGTTAGCGACGTTATTTTAATACTAGTAAACGACCGCAGCTTTCCTCATCTTGTTTTGGCACAAAAAAGCCTATGTCACTCTAAGATGACAAGGCCTCATAGCAAAAATCATCATGATCCGTCGCTTTCCGAATCCGAATTTTAATTTCTTCCCATTTGCTGCAAGTGTCCGTAGATCTTTGTACTGTAATGAGCTTGAGAATTACCTAACTATAGAAACTGTCAATGCAGTCAGTATTTAGGCCATTTTCCCATGGATAAAAGCATTTATTACACGTGACTCATGATAAATCCGCTGCTTTGAACCATAAGTTCGCTACTCTCATACGAACTAACGCGAAGTTACTGGATTAATTAACAAGTCGTATATATATTTCTAATTTTTACTTTTTACACGTTTGAAAAATTCAATGACGCCTGTAAGACGGTTATAGAAGGGAATATGAAAGAACGAAGACGAGTTGAAAGATACATGACGCACGCACGGAAAGTGTGCGTGTAAAAGTATTGGTAGGTATAGGTATCTCTACCTACCTACATATTCTGTCTAGACAGCCTAAGAATCTAGCTAACATGCGTACGTGATTGATCACATCCAGAACGCAGAAAATACAGCATAAAATATTCGATCTCTACCTACCTAAACCAAATTTATTCGATTTTATTTGCAGAAGAATCGACGAGTCACGGACTTTTAAACGAGTTACCTATTTAAATGCTCGTTCTAAATGAAACGGTTTCGGTAAAACTGAAAAAAAAAAACAAAATGCATTTTGGGTTGGAAACGGGTGTTTCTTGACCTGTTAGAAGATGAGCGTATGTTTTTTTTTAGTTATAGATTATAAAGCTCATATTTGACTGCATCGTGCTTGATATTAGGTCATTAAGCATTATCATGGTCCAGTTACAAGTAAAACTAGAAAAGGAATTCCAATATCGATATCTAATGCAAATGAACCTACATAATTAGATCTAGCATTTCGAGCAAGCGTTATGAATGAACGCAAGTGCATCCTAGAAATACCCGCTAATGAGAACGATATCCACCGCGGTGCTTCATTCACTAGGAAGGTATAAATTTAGGTAAATGGAAGAACGTTGCTTTGATCTCATTGAGGATTTTCACTAAAATCGCTTACAATCTAGGTGTAACTATTTATGAAATATTATGTTTCGTAACTAACAGATGAGATGAACTTTTCAACAATTCGCCACAAAGACAATTAGGTAGTATGTTATATTGTGTTTATGATGAATCGTTGTTTGAATATGGTATCGAGATTTTTTAACTGATTGATTGATTGATTGATAAATTCTTTATTAAAACACCACATACATAAAAAAACAATACAAAAAACATAGAAAATAAAATTTGCGTTTTAATTGGCGGCCTTATCGCTAACTGTCCTAGTTTTAAGTATTTATAGTGTAGCAGTCGTACAATCATGTCCGTAGCCCCTGAGGCGGTTTCAAAACTACCGACACCAGAATTCCTCACTCTCTTACAAAGTTTTTTTACATCGAATCTCTTATAAGTTAGCGTCCATGTTAAAACATACTTACTTACTCGTATTTTCTCACTCCATTTAACATCCTCGAATGTTCTTTCAGACAATTTTTCTCTTTCCCAAATAATTCCATCCACAAAACTCTACCTTTCAACGTTGGCATAGTGCATCAAAGCGTTTTCAGCGGCTCTCAATAAGTGTTCAATAAACAAGCGAACCAGGAAACATTGTGCTTGCGTCGGGCCAGGCTAAATTTAGGTAAGGGTAACGCCCTTAATCGGCTTCAAAGATGCTAAGAACGTGAGGAATTATACGATTATAAATATTTGATATCGGTATATAGGTAACCCTACAGTATGAAGTGCTTCTTTGAGCTAGATGAATGATATTCAACCTGTAGATAGAACGGTACAAAATCGTTGTAAAACTATAAACAATGTTCGTGTACCTACATACTGAATTTGGCAGAAAAAGTAGCTAGTGGCAGAGTAGGTTTTTTTTACGTGGGATAGGTTTACGTTTGACTACAGCCTGCCTGATGTTACGCATTGCTGCAGCCTAGGGTGTAACACGCTTACCTAGAAGATACCTATTAAGTCTAGATTTGAAGACCCCTGGATTGAGTTCTAGTCTTTATCTTCGTACCAGATTTCTAATGGATACCATTTTTAGATTCTGAGTAAAGAAATAATAATTTCCATATTATCATCTCGTCACATTAGGGAGCTATCACGCTCTAAAAAGATTAGTGTTATACATATGTACAGAGAATAAACCTCTGTGAATCAGTTTCTGACATCATCATGAATTTAGTACTTCTAATCCGCGCCTACTTAAAACATTTAAAACGACAATTTCATTTGTTTCAACTATTACAACAGCTTCTGATCAATGGCTCTCAAAGTCTCGTAAAACCCTGTGTTTATTCCCGCCATTCTGTTCCAGTGGACAGTCGACTACAAGCTCGATTATAGCATTTTTGTCAACGGAATCGTAGTAATATTGCCGCTATTATTTCATTCTGTGTGGACGTTAATAGGCCCTCGTGTCTGATCTCGACGTTTTTTTAGCGTTTGTTATGATGACAGAGGATCGTGGAATATTCGGCAAGTGGGTACTTTATTGTGAGTAGGTATTTGTGTGTCAATGAAATATTTCCCTACGTATACGTCTGGGACGACTCACTGATTGTTCTTAAGAAATAGGGAGAGTAGGTACATGATTTGATGGTCTTGTTGTTTCCAAATTTTAGTTGGTTAGTGTTATGTTTGAAAATACTTTGTTTACATTTGGAAATATGAAATAATTTTAGAGAAAGAAAATGTTTTTTGTTTTTCCTCGTTCTACATAAAAATATTTTGTCTTCTGAGCTCTCAGCTTCCTACATCTTAATCCTGACATCAGTTAATCCTCCTTGGTAGAGACAAACATTGTTCAAACGTCTTCAGACAAAGGGAAAGTCTTATTTCAGTTCCGAAATGAAAAACGAAGCTATTGTTCACCATGTCACATAACATGCACAACTTTTAGGCACGGAAATAGCTAATTACTAACAGTTTTTCAGTTATTTTTATACAGATCTAAGTGGGTTGTCATCTTGCGTAATAGTAATTTTGAGATGTGCGTTTTTTTATTTTCTAGATTTATTTTCGGATTAGACGAGTTATTTTTGTGGGACAAAAACAAAGGCCGTTGATCGATGATTGATATTTTTAGTCAGACCGATGTTGTTGTTGTCTAATACTGAGAAATAGATCTAGGTTTAGCCTAGATACTAGTTGACGCGTGAAGGCTGTGAAGAATATCTGGTTGCAGGCGGAAAAAAAAGGCTACGAAACTTGAATGAATGACACTTGTAGTAGTATGTAATTAATAAGATGAATACGTAGGTAGGCACATATGTACAACAATATTGTAAGACGAGATTACCTATTTGGTAGGAATTATTATTTCTTTCAAAAGTACGTAATATTGTTTTTATTCTACATAACTCGGAACCATCGCAGTCTATCCTTGCGCATCCGAGTAAAACATTGGTCTTCATTAGAAAAAAAAACATAGCTTCATGCTTTGCCATTTACACAGTCGGGCTACTTGTCTCTCATTTACACAGTCGGGCTACATATCTCTCATTTCGAGCACTGAAAATAACTAACATTTATAGGCTTCTAAAAGACCGTCACTTTACACGTAGGGTGCCAAACGTGACCAGAGACCTATTATAGAAATGGGCACTAAAATGCAAATAGTCCACGGGCTAAGTAAACTATTTAACCTCGGGATCCTCAGTAACCAGTGATTGAATTGGAAGCTAGCCTCCCATAACGCAAGCTTGTTTACAACCAACGCTCTAAATACGAAAATACGCGATGGAAATCGTCAGAGAAAAATGGGCTGCTGAAATATACTCCCCACGCGCCTCTGACGGATGTTTGTATATGGATTAAGAAAAAAATGTATATTGCGGAATATTCCTTCTATATACAATGCGTTATCTGCTAAGTGTGTGTAGGTACAGGGTTGGATTGTAACTTTTTAAGGGCGAATTTAGTACATTGATAGAAAGTTATTTGTACGAGTAAGTTACCAGCACCTAATTTTGTAGTGTTTAGTTTTAGTTAGGTATTGAAGAAGTTTTTGGAAGTGCCGCGGAATATCTAGGAAAAAAAATTACGTCATTATACTTTTACATTACATTTTTTTTTTTTTTAAAAAGGTGGTAGTAGATACTTGGGAACTAAGCTATAATGCCAAGTTTTTTGACTCTAGTCATGATAGAGACGCAATATACTAGGTACCTAAGTAATATGGTAGCAATCCGACATAATGTTATTGCTTTCTTTTCCCAAACCAACTACTATCAATTTATGGTTTTCCAGTAGGTACTTACTTCTGATAGACGAAAAGAGTTTGTTTACTTTATTTTTGAAGGGGTTTGGTTTGTTTCTTTAGCGTTCGATCGTTGGATTAAATTCTTCTGTAAATGTTTCTAATATTGGGGTAATGCGTTCCAGATACATTTATAGCCGAGAGTAAATAGCTGTAGGAAACGATACAGTTGCGTTGGTAACAGCAGGAAGGCACGATTGGTACGTATGTAAGTACTTATTTTTTAATACAAATAGAAACAATTACACAGTGTATTAATATTTTATAGAATTTTAAAATCTTATCCTATATCTAAATACATGGTTGCTATTATATGTTATAGAAATAATATCAACTTATTAAAAAAACTAACTTCCCCTTAAATGTTTAAACAGTTCTTACCTATTTTATTTATTGATGTACTAACTAAAAGCAGCTAAAAATCGAAATTAATAAAAAAACATTACTAATGTTACTATTGTAATCATACCCATAGGAGGAATTCGTTCTGTATAGATTTCGAAAATCAGTTTTTCAGTAAAAAATACATTGAAATTCGAATTACGTTATACTTATAGTGAGATGTATTAAATATTATCTTCAAAGCAAAGAGCATACTGCAACTAAGGCGAGTATCTTCTACATACAATGTAGCAAAAGTGTTGTTAATCTAAAACGGCTGGGCCTGCGTTATATCAAAGCACTAGCTCTAGGCGGCCTAAAATCTGCGTGATAGCAGATATCTAGGCAAACGTGTAGTCTAAACATTAACGTGCTAAACAACGAGGTGATTTTTATAGTATACCTGAATAACTTATTAAAATATTATCAGTATATCTATAGCTGTTGTAATATTCTTTAGCACAACAAAAAGCTTTTGTATTTTGTATAGAAAACTTTTGTTTTCTATAAAATTAAAAAAAAATATGTACCTAAGTGATATTGTATTGTATTGTATTTTTTATAATTCGACAGTAATTTTTATCATGATCATACATAGGTAACAGTGTACCCGATTATTGAAAAAAAAAAAATAACCGGCCAAGTGCGAGTTGGACTCGCGCACGAAGGATTCCGTACTATCATCTATTTATGTATTAGTTTAGGTATTTTTTATAGTCAATATATTTCTATATATTAACTTACATATGTTTAAGTTTCTACCTGTTTATTAAGATTGATTAAAAATAGCTTGAAAATTGCGTTTGTTGTATGGGAGCCCCCCTTTAATATTTACTTTATTGTTATTTTATTATTTATTTTAAAAGGTAATATACAAGTAAACATTCTGTGAAAATTTTAAGCGTCTACCGGTTACCGTTTTTAATATTGAGCAAAAAATACGAAAAAAACACGTTTATTGTATGGAGACCCCCTTAATAGTTTAGTATTTGTTGTTATAGCGGCAACGGAAATTCATCATTTGGAAAATTTCAGCTTTCTAGCTATCACGGTTTATGAGATACAGCCTGGAGACAGACAGTCAGACAGACAGACAGCAGAGTCTTAGTAATAGGGTCCCGTTTTACCTTTTAGGTAGGTACGGAACCCTAAAAAAGTAAGTGGTGCCTCCTAAATTGCTTTCCTTATTTTAGTAAGGAGTTTACTAACATTATAAATAAGCTGAAATGTCTCGTGGTAGGCAACATATATGGAGACACGTATTTATTTATTGGGATTACACGATACAATATCCCTATCAAAAGTTAATTATAAAAATATGTACCTATGTATATACCTATAACTCAAGGTGACGTAGTGATCTATCAACGCACAGCCCAAACCGCTGGACGGATCGGGCTGAAATTTGGTATACAGGTAGAAGGATTTTTGGAAATGGCACTTTTAAAGGGGTGAAATAGGGGATGCAAGTTTTACTTCTTAATGCGAGCGAAGCCGCGGGCATCTACTAGTCACCTATATTTACAGAACAGACATCCATACCTACCTACATGAACATAAGTAGGCCGACTAAACTAATAATGCATTTTAGTGGTTGTAAAAGTCAACGCATTTCAGCTACTGAAGAAATTGTCAGTCACACACTATAAACACTGTTGAAATAGTCCCGCACAAAGGAAACGTTTATCTACGGTACGGGTATTACTTGCTAGTACTAAAATTGTTTTATTTGGAATAATATAAATCTTACAGGTCAATGAAAAAGTTGAAAAGTTCATATTTCACAGTAATAAAGGCGAAAATTTGTAAATGTAGTTTTGTTTTTTCTTTACGATCGAGTAGCTGAACCTATTTGGATGGCATTTGGTGAGGAGGTAAACTAGAACCAATATTAACAGATATGCTTTTTATTGGACCGGATTAACACAAGTACCTATCACAATGTTACATATTTTCCCGCGCGGTTTATTATTATATTTATTATTATTATTTATTATTATTTTTTAACAGTATTCAGGTATCTATTGATGTGGCTGGTTGAAAGCCATGAGTATAAAGAGCTAACTAAACCAAGCTTAGCACATAAATGCAATGGTGTGGTTGGGTTTAACGGTTTTTCGTTTTCTTTACAGAGATATGAGTCGCAGTGAAAAGCGTAGAAAATATCTGTACACTTTTTTTTGTTTAAAGTGACGAACTCTAGTGTTAAGTGTTTACTCGACTGGTGTTTGTGAAATCAAATTTGGTTGATGAAAATCAGACAAGTACCTAATAGTCATGGCAGTCATGTAGGTACTTATGTAGCTACATAGATACGAGTATGTAATTCCTGACGATTTTTCTTTTTACAACAAGACAATCTTTCTTTTATAAATTCAAACCCTTAACTGGGTTCAAGACAGTCGTTGTAGGTAGGTACTTCCAAACCTGTAGAAGAACAATTTATAACTACACTGGTTTTAAAGTAGTAATTAAAGTTAGGTTTTAGCACCTACAGTCAGAATATGAAATACGTTGGCGAATATTACCAGTGTTTACTGAGGCGAGAAGTTGGGTATGCTAATTATGTAATGAATTATAGTGTCGGAGAATACATAAGTTAAAATGTTAGGATTTATCTAAAATACTGTTGGAAGACCTGTGGCTAGATAGCATTAAGAAGTTTGAAACAACAGGCAAGAGAAGCGCGAAACAGTGAGAAAAGTTATTGATGACTAGTGGGTGCTCGCGGCTTCGCTCGCATTAAGAAGTACCTAAGACTTGCATCCCCTATTTCACCCCTTTAAGTGGCATTTCCTAAAATCCTTTCTTAGCGGATGCCTACGTCATAGCATCTACCTTCATTCCAAATTTCAGCCCAATCCGTCCAGTGGTTTGGGCTGTGCGTTGATAGATCACTATATCAGTCAGTCAGTCACCTTCGAGTTTTATATATATGTATGTATATAGATAATGAAAAAAATAGATACTTACTGATAAACCTAGTATAATTAGTATGTCTATGTAATATCATGGTAGAGTTTATGTGGGAACTTGACTCACTGAGATTTACATAAGTCTAGATAGGTAGTGCTAGCTCTATTTGAGTACAGAATACGATAAACGCAATCAGGTAGGTATATTGATGAGTCGTGACACAAAATATCATAAAACTATCGCTTGTAGATCTACACTAGCTCCTAGTATTGTCACTAGGTATTACTTTAGTACTATGGATACTTTTTTTGTAAGTTTGTTAACGTTGTAGGAAATTTTGTGTAAAAACCAACGTATTTCGAGGACCACCAATCCTATAATAATAATAATAAATATTTCAGGACATATCACACAGCGCCATCTAGCCCCATACTAAGCTTACGCTTGTATCACTATAAAAGAAAAAAAATATAAATATACCTTTTCTATAAAAGAATATTTTAAAGAAAAAGCTCCAGGAAGCCACGAGACAATCAATAATGAGAATACGGTTTAAGGATTTTAAGGATAAAATTTCATAATAAATAGTTTGAAATTACACCCAACACTTATTCACGATTCTACGAATTAGTTTTGAGTTTAGCTAAAACAAATAAACCCGTGCAGGCGTGTAACATGCGTTCTACGAACACACGGCCGTAAACTTTTTAAATTCCTCAACGGGCATGAGGCGTGCGCCATTCTGCCAGAACATCTCGTAAAACTTTACAGCCAGAACCGAAGTACTGAAAAACTCAAAAATAACTCGCGCCAGAGCAACATAGCTGTGGAGATGTAGCCGTTATCATTTATTTATGATCCCCACTTTTTAACGGGAATAAATCATAATTCAGACGTCGCGACGCAACCAAAATAAACGTGAAGCGGCAGTTTTTAAACTGGACACTCCATTTATAATACGAAAATAGGGTGATTGATTCAAATTGTATTTTTAATATTTTTATGAAGAAATGAAATGAAGTAAGACTGCCGAATTTAATTCTAATTGTGTATCTTTTTAGAATTTCTTGTAATAAACTTACTATTAATTAGGACTTCTATATTGGTGTTAACTACTTACGTAGGTACTTAAGACTAATAATTGTTTGTAATAAAACAAAATTAAATACTTACATGTCAAGAACACTCACACACACAGCACCAACGGTTCGCCAACACACAAGACCGACTATATTTTATTGTAAAAAAATTCGTATCGGATCATAAAATATATAATTTTAGTTCGGGAGCCCGCGCTCTGCGCCGCCTGTTCATTGTCGCACTCGCTTCCAACTAATTTCGGTGCAGCGTTATTCCGTGATTCTGTAAACACACCGCACCGTGGTAAAACTCGACCAGAATCCTTTGACCTGGCCAGACTACGCGCTTCCTTCCCTAGCGACGCCTGAACGACTACTGAATAGAGGGGTGAGAGACCAACTTATACTGGCGCTTTGACTTGCTTGCAATATTATAAATGCAGCTAACATCGACCTTATTCCTTGGAGATAAGACTTCTATTTGTATAGTTTATGGTTTGCGATGTAAATGGTAAGCAATAAGTTCTGTTTTGGGCACGCCGTGAGTCAGTCGGGATGAGGAAATGCTGCAAGTTATAATTTCGGCGCGGCCGACATTGTTGATAGATTTTATAAATCTTGGAGCCGCGGCCGGGAATACTTTCTTCCTATATCTATTATCTTTTTGTATACAGGACTATTTGATAAGTACCTAACTAATAAACTCTTAAGTGCGAAGTACCTAGTAACTCTTATGTAAAAAAATAAGTAAGAAATACCTAAACATTAAAAATTCTTTTAGAAAGGAACCTAGGTCATTTAAAAAAAATCCATGAATCCAAATATAAAACAGAAGTAGTTTTTTTACTTACCAAATCAAACTCGCAATTCCAAAATAATACGTTAGCTGCCATTCACTAACTCTGTACATATTTTTCTATTATAAATATATTTTTGATACGTATCTTTCTGGGAAGAGTGATAAATCATGGCGCGGGCGGTCGACTTTAATCATATCGTCACCGTTCGAGCCAATTTCCTCAGATTATTTGAAGACATTTCTGAGAGCTCCGTCGGAATGGTTTTGACCGAAATGTTAATTACTTACTGATGTTCTTATATATGTATTTTCTTTGCGTTTGAAACCACCGACTCGGATGTTAGTGGATGCATTGATTTATAAGTATAGGATGTGTAATGCTAAAATTATGACATCGATTTCCTTTTCCTGTCCTAAAAATAAAGATTTGTGGTGTGAGATGGAAGAAATTACTTGACTAATATTTTTGAATTATACCGACCTTAGTTATTATTCTACTTTTACTACTATTCTTAGTAATTATCTTATCTACGCTATTTCGGAGCGTGCATAGAATTTTAACTTCACAAGATTGTAAAAGAAACAAACAAATACATACAAACTAGTTTATTTTACACCTAAAATCAAGGTTTTTACCCAACTTACACAACATCACACACATTCAATCGCACTATTATATTAAACTTATAAATGTTTCAAAACCTGAGTTTGGAAAGTACTATTTAAGTGTTCCGAGTCCTAGTAAATTCACTCGAACTAATATTGTATTGTGTTTGCACATTATTGCTTGGCAGCTGGATCAAACATGTGTAGGATATTTCACAAATTCGGAAAACTTTTTACTCGAAAACAAAACAAGAATCAAAGATGTCTAAACAGACAAACATATATTAAGCAATAGAATCCCCTCATAGAGTACAATAATCCTCCAATCATTGTCCAACCAAGTTCCAAGGATTTCTATGATTGGTGTTTCGTTTTCAAGAAAAAAGTTTGAGAATTTCTGAAACAGTCTATTGATACTTTTTAGCTGACACCTGCTTAAGAGGCCCACCATAATCTTACATCGAAATGAAACTGGAGAAATATGTAGTGTTTTTCCGCTGTGACTGCTTCTTAACCGACATCAAACAACAAACTTGATGGTTTTAGGTGTGTTCCTCCATATATGTACCACCGCCACACCTCACCTCCACACTCCACCAAGCTTGTTGTTTGAAGTCGGTTAAGGAGCAGTCGCAGCGGAAAAATACTACATACATATTTCTCCAGAGTTTCATTTACAATGGATTTCCGCAAAGTGACGCCTGATTCAGTCTTCTTATATATAAAAATGAATCGCAAAATGTGTTGGTAAGCGCATAACTCAACAACGCCAGGACCGATTTGGCCAATTATTTTTTTTAATATTCGTTAAAGTTGATGGGTTTTACGGCGAGAAAAATTAAAAAAAATGCCGGGAAATCCCTAAAAACCGCCCTTTTCTTTTTCCCATACAAACGTTTTCTAACTAACTAAAGAGTAAAGGAGTCAACATACAGGACGAAGTCTGTCGCGTCCGCTAGTATCTTATAATTTTAGCATCCTCATTCTATACCACATCCATTTTTATCTTCAGTTGGCAGCCTTCAGTGCTTCACATGCATCCACCATCTTGAGTCCTTCCATGATGTAGAGCAGATTCTCCACGGACGCATCCTCGTCGTCGTCAAACCACAACTTTAGCATGTTTTGGGCCCTGCGAATAAAAAAAAAGTATATAAAAATTGGATTCTGGTGTTACGTTGTGGAAACCCTAGCAGAGATGATAACTGTGGAGAAATATTCAGGGTTGTTCCGCTGCGACTGCTCCTTACAATAAATAAATATTTTTCTAGTTTAAAAAAAAAACAATAAAAAAATGCATGAATATAATGTTTTGACCTAATTCCGTCTATTTTTTGTAGCATGACGGCAAAATTATAGGTTACCATCTGGTAAGGTGTGAGGCTCGCTTGCCATTTATACTTGAGTACATCTATATATAAAAGAAAGTGGTGTTAGTTACACCATTTATAACTCAAAAACGGCTGAACGGATTTAGCTGAAAATCGATGGGGAGGTAGCTTAGAACCAGGAGACGGACATAGGATACTTATTATCCGTTTTTTTTTATTTGAATTGAATAAAATCGAATATATCTGCTCATTTATTGCCTCTAAGGCGGAACAGAGTTCGCCGGGTCAGCTAGTATAAACTAGTACGCTAATAAAAATTTACCTCAACTCATCCGTAGCGTTCTCAGTATAGAAGTACTGTATCTCGTCAGGCTTGTACCCCAGCTTGGCGGCCAGCGTCCTCCAATCAGCGAGCGCGGCGCACACGGCTTGCAGCTGCGAGCTCGATATCATGGTGACGCGCGCGCGGCCCGGCTTCTCCATGTCGTCCTCACCGGCCGCCGTCGAGTCTGGCATCTACAATATAATAAGTAATTGTTAGTCTTCTTCTTCTTATCGCATGAGAGTGGCCAACTCTGGTGTCGAGAGTTTTTTAAGCCACCCTAAGGACCTCTGACACGGCTTAACGACTGCCGTACTAGACAAACAGCCGGGACCTACAATTTAAAGTGGCATCCGACCCACGGAAGCGCCCGGAATGGAATGCCACTTTTCGGTCACCCATCCAAGGACTGACCGCGTCAACCTTTGCTTAACATTGGTCATCGCATGTGATTGCCTCCGCTAGCACAGAAAGAAAAAAAAACTTCGCAACATGAAAGCTAAAAAAAAAGTATATCATCGCCACATACATTTTGATAAAGGTGCGAAACTTTCGAATTCTACGAGATTTTAGAATAATATTTTTTGGTACAGACGAAGCCTAACTGCACAAGTGCTGCCACCGTGCGAAAGCTAGGAAATGAGAGTGTATTTTAGCGCCTGTCAAGACCGTATTCAAAATACTTCAAATACACAATAATTATGTATTTAAAGCAAGAAGAGGCGTACTACAAGAGAAGCCTATGCTGGCAGTGGGCGATAACAGGCTGTTGATGATGATGATTTAAACGAAAATAAATACAGGACTAATACTTTGACGTATTTTATTATTTGAAGTGACACAATCCAAATAATATTTTTTGTTGATATAGTCAGATATCAGTTAGTTTAATATCGTAATTTATAGTTTATACTTTTAATGATATTATATAGTATATTTTTTACTTTTAATTTTAATATAGGTAATAGTAAATTAAATACCTGTTCAATATCATTGGGATCCTCCTCCTTAATGAGATCTGTTTCCATCTGTTCTTCTGTGCTCTGCGCTATCTCTTCCTCTGTAGGTTCCTAAAAACAAGGACAACATAAGGTTAAATTTGTGAGACTAAGTAATCATACGGTTTAAAAGCATTGTTCCTTGTACATAAACTGCAAGATATGAAGAGTATTGCGAACTATGCGGACAGAGGTGATCTGTTGTTGAAAAACTAACACTGCTCAAGAGGTCTGGTATCAAGTTGGGGTTAGAAATACTCAATGTGATGATTTGTGGAGATGTATAACAGCAAATAATGGAAATAAAAAAAACAATGAATGTGACTTTTCTTTGTCTCTATGCATCAACCCTGGACTTCTTTTATATCTTACTAATATTGGTTGTAAGCTGTCTGTTATTTCTAAGCTAAGCTTAAGACTTGGATCATGTGAGTACTAGAAGTAACAATAGAGACTAGTATAATAAAATGAATATATATGAACATATATATCTACTATATAAAATAAGTCGGGTTTTCCTTCCTGACGCTATAACTCCAGAACGCACGAACCGATTTCCACGGTTTTGCATTCGTTGGAAAGGTCGCGGGCTCCGTGAGGTTTATAGCAAAGAAAATTCAGGAAAAATTTAAACAGAAAAGCGGGAAAACAGGGAAACGTTTTTCACATACAGCGCCATCTCTGATACATAGCATGTACTACAAACTGGCGAAACGGAGTTCGCGGGGTTTGCTAGTATAGTATGATGATGATGATTACTTACAGACTTGATCTTGTCATCTCTCGCGTCTCCGTTGGTGGTGAGTGCAGCCGCGCGCACTGCCTCCTCACGTGTTACTCGCTCCACCTGGGAGAAACGAGAGGAAACAGTAATGTAATAACAATCGTTTTAGGTTTATTATATTTGTAGTTTTAGTCGTAACATAAACAAAATCCGAAGACAAGCGTCATTCGTAGAAGAACCCGGGCGCCTACCATGTTGAACTTGCCAAAGTGAACTAAACTGCAATAAATCGATTCTGAGGGAGTCATACGATTTGAGGATGTAGTTCTCTTATAGTTAGCTAGTTTGTAGCGACGTGTGCTCACTCACCATGGCGTCCAGGTAGTCGGGCAGGCGGCCGATGGGGTTGTTGGTGTGCACGAAGAAGTGTGGCGAGCGCCGCGCCAGCAGGCGGAACGCGCGCCACCCCCAGCCCCCGCACGCGTGTTGTTAGTGGTAGCGACGTGTGCTCACTCACCATGGCGTCCAGGTAGTCGGGCAGGCGGCCGATGGGGTTGTTGGTGTGCACGAAGAAGTGTGGTGGGCGCCGCGCCAGCAGGCGGAGCGCACGCCACCCCCAGCCCCCGCACGCGTGTAGTTAGTTGTTAAGCGACGTGTGCTCACTCACCATGGCGTCCAGGTAGTCGGGCAGGCGGCCGATGGGGTTGTTGGTGTGCACGAAGAAGTGTGGCGAGCGCCGCGCCAGCAGGCGGAGCGCGCGCCACCCCCAGCCCCCGCACGCGGTGCGCCGCCGCCCGTCCGCTGCCGCCTCGCCGCCCGTCACTATGAACGACTCTGCAAGGTAAAAAGTAAAAGTAAAACTCTGAAAAGTAATGACGATTTATTGATAGTATCAAAAGTATAATATATGATGCCAATATAATATATAGTCTCGCGACTGCAGAAGATTCAAAAGGGCACGTGTCCTACGGGTGGTGCTAAACGCCTGGCAATAAAAAAGCTATAAATGCTTAGACGAAAAATACAATAGTGTAATTTCAACATCATTATTTACAAAATAGTTTATCTTAATAAATTAATGAATAAAATGCCATAACTTTTCCCTATTGATTTATACTCAGACACTTATCAGGCAGAACTTACCCAGTGAAGGCATGAAGTCACGTTCCTTGGTCCGACAAGCAGTCAGGTTGTCAGGACACAAGTTCCACAGCTTTGTCAGTTCATTGCTGAAAATATAAGAAAGCCATGAACATTGGGCACATTGTGACATTGGTGATATTTGGTGCAGCATTTTAGTTTTGTTTAGAAATAATTGATGTCAGCTGGTTATATCTATCTATATAGCTTATCTGTGGCCATGGGCTGGTCATAGAACTAACAGCCGATGGAGAAAAATGAGGACATCAACGAAAATAACAGGGAACACATAGAGATGTGAATCCCAAACTTTGGTAGAGGCAGAGACCTATGTCCAGAAGTGAACAGTTGTACGCTGATGACCAAGTCAATTTAACAGACATACATAAACATGTATTATACTTACTTTCCCATATAAGACTTGTTGGAGCCCTGGTACTCCCTTATGATGTCCCCGACCGGGCGGCGGCGGCGCGGCCGCCGGGGCTCCTCGCCGGATTCGGACTGCACCGGGGGCTTCGGCTTCTGGAACTCTGTAGACATGCAATACATTCATAATGCTATGTGATAGAAGAAAACAAAATAGTCTTTTTTTATATAGTGAAGTGACACTATTTCAATATATAAAACAAATAACTAGATACAAGTGATTAATAAAAACGAAAAAGAAGAAACACCAATAATCTGTCTTGTGCTGTTCTTGTCCAGATGTTTCCTTCATACATTACATAGTATGAATAAATAAGGACATCGATACTCTGGATATCTCTACTAGGGATCTTCAGGGTTTCTTCTAAGCAAGCCTACATTCATGTAAGGCTCTTGGGCTTACATCAAGCAGGATATGGTCAAATTATAGACATGTGACAAAAAAATATAACAGTCTCGATGTTAACATTGATGGCGCTGTGTGCAATGTCCTGAAATAATTATTTATTATTATTAACATTGCATCACTGTAGTATACACAGCATTTTCATAAAATATAATTAAAAATAGGACTTACATAAATTACTTCCTAAAATATTTTTCTCCTTTAGAAACAAATGGAGAGGCTATATTTTGTGAAAAGGATGGTAGGAATTTGGTTGCCATTTATATTAACTGTCCTGCAATTTAGATGGCACTTACCAGGACAACCATCATTCTTCCAGCTGTTCCAGTGCTCCTCCCTCTTCAAGATACTCTTCACACACTCGGCGAACCTCTTGCCATTAGGAGGGGTCTCACCGAGCAGCTTGTATACCAGAGCTGTGTTCTCTTTCACCCACTCAGCCTGGTCAGACTTTAGTTCTTGGGATTCCCTACAATGAAAATAGTAATGGTCTTTAGAAGGTGCCTAACTAAGGCCACTTTTCCTAAATTACTACTTTTTTTCAACTAGAATGGGTTTGCACTTGGCCATAGTTTGTGTAATAGCAAGCAAAAGCTATGGCCTAAGATGAAGTGTGCTCACACGATAAGATCAGATTCACTCTCGTTTTGAAGTTCACTGGATTATAGTGTGTGTGGATCAGAGAGTCAGGCAGGGAGTTCTTATTCTACTTGTTTTGAGTCCTGTTTTTTACACTTTGCAGTCAGGCATTTGAACACTAGGTGACCTGAAGTGACACAAGCAAACACTGGCTGAAGGCTCTATAGCATGGCTGCCATAACACAGTTAAATGCTTCGTTAAGGGTAAAGGTTTTACATCAGAAAATGTGGCTATTGTCATCATAAATTTAATAAATATAGACTTTCTAATTCAGGGTGCACATGAGAACTATGATTTTTACCATTTTATTTACTCTCGACACCAGAGTTGGCCACTCTCATTCGATAAGAAGAAGAAGAATATGATACAAGACATTCACTAGATTTTAGATTTAAAATAAATATGTGCAAGTACATAGTTTCATTGCATATAGTCTAAACTAAACCATGCTTACATTTTAAACTTCACAGTTGACGTCAAATACTGGAACAGTATCAGGAACTGAATCAGAACACATCTTCTAAAGTTAGAGTCAGACAGTTGAAGCTCCAACAGCTTCTGATTGGTTAAGAACTTGGCAAAGTAATGTTGTTCCTTATTAGACTCTGCCATCTCTATGTCCTGTGTGTTCATAGCCTTCAGTCTGTTCAGCTTAGACTTCTGTAGCTCAATAGATTCTAGCTTGTATGATGAGAATGCTGAAAGCACACTGCCTGAATGCTAAAAAGATAAAAAATATTGAAAAAAAAGTGAAGCTGTATGTGGATCAATGGTAGATGAATATTTGAATGATGTCAGACTGCTGTTGTATCAGAATTGTATAATAATACTTATGAAAATTAATCTAAACAAAAAATTTATAATCATTTAGGTTGTCAAGGAAACATAATTATTACAAAAAAGCCTTAAACTATGAATGCCTAACCATAAGCTTGTATATCTGGTAAATAAAGTGTATTTATATTACTTAGTGGGTACAGAGACAATATCTTACCACAACAAATGTTTTCCACTGTAACTTATTATAGCAGGTGTTAGGGTTTCTGAAGAAGTCTTGCAAGCCCCAGAATCTACAGTACAGGTTGTAATCAATGGTCAGTTTACTCTTCTCACTATCTATCACTACTTCATCATCCAATGTATCTTTCAATGTACTGGAGTTGTCTCCACCAAACTCTGTCACATTTTCTAGATTAAATTCAGACACAATATTTAGTCCTGATCTCTCAGAGAATGGGAAAAACTTGGCCAAAAACAAGAGAATTCTACCACAGAACACTGTGTTCTGAGACCGTGATAATCTTCGTAGTAGATCGTTGCACATTCTCAGAAGATTATTCTTGCATGCGACGAAGAAAAGTTCTTCTTTCCAGATGTTCACGCCGTTTTCCACGTATGAGAACATTTTCTCACATTTATTGAGTGTGAGGGCGTCGAAAATATCTCCAAGCAGGACTACGGGCATTGTAGGAGTTACCATCTGCCGTCTACATGACTCGATACAGAAACAGACGTAGTTTTCAAGAGTATCTGGTTCCTCTACGAGTAAGTCCAGAAGCTTGTCTCGGAACGCCTGATCCATGGCCGCTTTTCGATCTGCTTCATTGGCATTCTTGGAAAAAGAATCCAACAGTTCAATATTGCTGGTAGCAAAAGCTTTGGCAAGCACATCCTGGAAGAAACAGAAATGTTGAGATATCAACGAAGTACAAAAAAGCGAATAGGTTAGAATATGTTTATGATTTATTTTACCTTGTATTTGGCCCGTAGGGCATCGAAGCTTTTTTCTGTCATTTTGTACGCAGTTTAAACAATCAGATCAATATAGATATTAGACGATACATTTAATTGAAAATTCTTTATTTAGGGCAAAACACTAAACCAGATGAAAACAAACACACCATAGATATCAAAGAATGAATGAGTATCGTGCATTGAATGAACACATAAAACAAAAAAAAATAACAGCTCTATGGAACCGAAACGTACAAGAAGGGTCAAAACTCACTATGTTATGTGTGAAACGTTCACAAAATCGATCGATTACATTAGTAAATTGTACAGCCCTACTTGCAGATCGATATTTGCTTCTCTGCTCATTCATTGGTGAAAGTGATGTCATTTTTTATTGTAGCCAATCAGAACTAAAGTTCAACGTACCGAAATGCAGCAGCTGATTTGATTTGGCAGCGAGTTTTTTGACAGCTGTGAATGTGATTTTGTGTCGTGTTGTGTGGCGTCCTGTCTATTTATCCTTAGAATTATTATTTACAGATTTTTTACTTGAATCCTTTGTTTAGAAATGTATTAGAACATAGGTAGTTTAGTATAGTTTATCCTGTCATATACTTAGTCTAAGAAAAGCTTCGACGCACGAGTGTTTTGGTTTAAATTGTGAATATGGATCGGAACAATATGAGGTGAGGCAGAATCGCTTTCGCTTACAATAATCTTACTTTCACAGCGTGCAAAACGTGTAATGCGCGTTGTAAACAAAGCATCGCCACGTTCTAGTAATTTAGAGCTATCATAATCTACATAACCCATTCACTAGAGACTAGATAATGTCTTAGTTTCAGGATCTTTTCACGAGTACTGTTGTGGTTAGGAGCATCTTATTTTCTATCTGAATATTATTCTAGAACTTAAATTACCGCTATACTAAATAATAAGTAGTTTTTACTCGGGGAAGTACGCGTATGTTTACACATAGAGTTCGTGCGTGATATTTTTGTTGTTATCTTTGTTATCAGCACGCTCGCGCTCGTGTAGGTAGCCACTGTATACAATGTGCCTAACTATCAATACATAGTTTACATGTCAAGTGTTTATATTGATTATGTAGCTCTAAAAGATAGATGTAGCTCTTCAATGTAGACATATTGTAGGTATGGATGGTTGAACAGCTCTGCCTATAATTATTCGCTCCATAATTTGTGATATTTACATGTTTAGCTCTTTCCTAAATATGTTAAGTAAATTTCTTGATTTTTGAATTAAATCAATAAAATCTTTACTTTGTATCTACAGTATGTGTTTGTTATGTAATTGTTACTTGTTATATACATAATTATGTTATTGTTTGGAAATCATAGCTTACCAATAAAAGAATAATTGAACCTTTTACACTGCATTACCATTAGAAACAACTAGGCTAATTTACATATAATATTCTTGTCCATTACAGATTATGTAATAAATAATTGGTCTATTCTTACTTATAAATCTCAAAAATATTCACTTCTCAGTTTTTGTATTCATATTTGTATTTCTGTTATGATGTGTTTGTGTTCATTTTGGTAATTGTATGAATCTATTATCATACATACTGGCAGTGAGATGGGTTGACAACATTGCGTTGCGGGTTCTTTATGGATGAGGTCTGCACAACACATTCAAAGAGAGACCTATGCCCAGCAGTAGGATAGAAAAAGCTGTGGATGATGATGGTTATTATAAAACTAATATTTATTTTGTTACTGTCCAATTCCAGGTCAAGTTATGTGAGCAGTGGTCCTCGGTCCCTGCCCCACATGGGCAGTAAGCGCCATGCGGGCAACGGTCACAGCAGTAATGGTCACAGAGACTCGGCACGGTTCAGCCCGCCCGACCACAGCCCACCCTCACTGGACAGACAGAACAGCAACCAGCAGGATGATATTATTAATTATATATATGATTCATGGAATAAGGTGAGAATTGACACTTGACTAGTACATTGAGGATTTTACAGCAAAGTGGAAACAAGAGGTGCTGCTCTATAAACAGATGCAATGACAATTGCACAGACAACAACAAATTTATATCAAACATTTTTAACCTATTTTTATAACAAATTCAATAAACATTTTTTTTTATCTGTCTAGCAGTACAGTGTGATTTTCATTGTAGCAGATGTCTCATCCCGTATTACATCTATTCTTATTCTGTTCATATCTTATTCCATAGTACTAGTACTGATTCAGTATTGCCCTATTTTCCAGGTAAGCCGCGAGCTAGAGCGCGGCAGTGCTGAAGCCCGATATTACCAAGAGGTGGTAGCGCCGCGTCAGCTCGCCAACTTCAGACCTTTCAACTTCGACGAGTGGTGGGGGCGCCGCAAGCTGCAGGCCATCAACAGGCAGAACCACCGGACCTCATAACAAGTGTGGTTATATACTGATGGATCTTGTGTACGGGATGTTGATTGACTTTTCTGGACAGATTTGATGCTTTTTAAATTGAAATTTTGTTGTCTTGGACATTTAAAGTATTATTATGATGTGGATATATTTTAGCTGACAGTTATTTGACACACAAGCTCCGCTAATAGAGGTGCTCTGTTGGATGTTTTCAAAAGACCTTGGCATAACATATATTAAGCCATACTCTATTCCTTATTTCAATACAGAATATTGTATTCTAAGACTAACTTACTAAGAGAGACAATGTGATTGTAGATATCCAAAGATATGCCCAGCCAACTATATAGGTTCTGTAGCTCTGGACTTATTACAAAAATATGTTTTCATACAAAATGTATTTTCATAGAACTTCCAAAACCTTTGTTGGTGATTTTCAAAAGTCTAAATTTACCAACTAGTCTTTCTTAGTTATAAAGTCTTTCTATGACAATAATTTGTATCAAAAGTAAATTGCACTTTACCTGAATTGACACGACTTACATTACAGAATATTATTATTCTTTAATTTTAAAAGATATCATTGCATCTAATCCACATAAAGTCCATGAAAAGTCAATCAAATGTTCTGTGAAAATTACTTTCGTTTCTCTAGTTTGTGTAAAACCAAGCCTATTACTTAATATAGTTTATATCATCAATAACATCGTACATTTTCCTTTACGTAAATAAATATTCTGATAGTTTGGATTGCAAAGCAACAATATTATACATTTTATTACACAAACGAATTTTCATACAAACTCAATTTTAATTTTCACTTTACAAATATGTTGTTTTAATAATACCTATATTGTGCATTTAATTATCTAAAGTACATCTTAACGATAAAATCGGTTTTGTGACCCATCATTATGTGACAATTTAGTATTTTCATAGCTTTGTATGGTACATGGTTTTGTATTTTCCTATTGCGGCTACAGAGTGTGAATTCTCCACTAGAGGCGCTAGTGTAGCGTGAGGTCTGAATAATGTCAAATTTTACCCAATTCGACTTAATTTCCTAAAACTGTAATGTGGCGTTAGACAAATGTCAAATAACTGTAGCCGCCATTTTAAAAACATTCTTAAAAATATTAAACTGAGATTGAATGCAATAAAAATATGAGATTAGGGATCATTCCAAATACACCAATTTACAGCATTTGAATGTTAATTTTAATAAATACCGTATACTAGTGTTGTGACGGCGGTAGTTTAGTTATTTTACAAAACAAGTTGCGAGTTGAATGTGTTTGCTGAGTATATGACATGTTATATCATTATATTCGTTGAAAAGTTTATGTAAAACTAAATGCGTTCTGTTGGCAGTGTTTCAATATATGACTACTTATTACTCCCGTTAATATACAATATTATATACTTAATCTGTAATAACGAAAGTCGAAACGAAGACGACTTTGCACCAAATATGTTCACATGGTCTTCAAATTCTATTTGAACAGGTTTCTTTAAATCCATGTTATTTAATATCAGGCTGTACTAAGTCCAACGTGGTAAAAATAAATCATATATTGATGGCACTGCCAACAATATCTGCCCTGGTTTCAAGCAAAATAATGTGATTGAAACAATTAAAAAATACCACAGCAATAACTAGTGTATTGAAACAAGAAGCCGAAAGGAAATTTTCCAAAAAAAGTAATTCAATGATTATGTACGTAGGTGATCAACATGTAAATAAATATAAGGTAGTGTATAATTTCTATTTTTTAATTCATTAGAGTTAAGTGATTGATTTTTTTATTTAAATTCAATGGTGGTTGCCACGGATCAACATTTTTGTTTCTAGCAAAGAAAATTTCTTTTGTACGAAGTAGTTGTGTTGTTACGTGGGAATTGACCCGGACCGAATAGTTTTTTTTGAATTTGGACGATTATGGAAAATTATGACGTTACAACAAAAATGAAATCAATCAGTTTTACCTTTTATTTGAATGGATAACGGAATTTTTACACAAATACGGGCTATTTTTTGCGAGAAAACCTTTTGATAACATAATGTGTATTTTATTTTGTACTTAACTTAACTAATGTTATTTAGTGCGGCTGTGGAATGTAAAGAAAAAGTATGTTGTAAACAAAATATGATATAGAATGACAAAATATTATACCTAGCCAGGTCATAAATTCTGTCACATGTTTAATATGAAATAATTGAAACAACTTTATTCTTTATGTAACCATTTATATACCAAAATGAACTTAACAAAACATAGATTCTTATGACAATAAAGTTTATTCAAAATGACCTCCGTGATTTTGAATACAGGCCTTCAATCTGCGCGGCCAGTCGTCTATCGCTGCACGAACGAGGTCCATGTCAATATCGGCGGCTGCCTTAATCAAGGATGTCTTGAGTGACTCCAAATTGGGATGAGGCTTTGAGCACGCCTTTTCCTCCAAGTGTTGCCATATCTTGTAATCTAACGGATTCAAATCTGGACTGGAGGAGGGCCAGTCTTCGTGCCGGATGAAGTCGATTTCACGCGCCGCCAGCCAGTCTTGTGTGCTCTTCGCTCTATGAGCTGGCGCCAAATCTTGTTGGAATACCCAGTGCTTGTTATTGAACATGATATGAGAAACCGGTTCCACAAGGTTCGTCAGGACTGTATTTTGATACACAACTGCATTCATTTTTACACCTTTCTCACAAAAATGTACCTCTGTTAAGCCCCAATAAGAAACTCCCAACCATACCATGAGCGAGGATGGAAAATGACCTCGTTGGACACGCGGAATACGTTTGCTCGCTTCTTCACTACTGTGTGCGTACACCTTATCATTTTGTTTGTTGTAGCTCTCTTCTACGGTAAAAATTTTTTCATCCGAAAAAAGAATTTCCCGATATTTTTTTCCCGCGTACCGCTTCAGCAAAGCGCGGCATCTCTTCAGTCTCAGGTCCATTAGACGAGCATTCAAACGATGTCCTGTTTTTCTTCGATATGCCCGAAGCCCTAAGTCTTCATTTAACACCCTTTTCACCGTGGTTCGGCTTAACCCCATCTGAAGGGCCAACAGTTTCTGCTTACGTTTGGGATTTCTTTGAATTCGCGCCTTCACAGCTTTTATCACTGCTGGAGTCCTAACAGACCGAGGGCGACCACTTCTTGACCTGTCATCTACACTAGAGTCTTCATTGTATCGTTTGATGGTACGATAAACGAATCTTTTGGTTATATTCAAATTTTTCAGTATGTCAAAAATTTGAATTGGCGCGTAACCGCAACGATGCAATGCAATAACTGCAACACGGTCTTCTTTAAGCGTCCACTCCATATTTAAAAATGAGTAAAATTCTAAAATGTATACATTTTTATTTTCATGAACAATTCGAAATTCGAATTCAATAAACTTTTTTGTGGCCACCATTCTAAAATAAAAGTTTTTACTGTGTGACAATACTTATGACCTGACTAGGTATATGTTCTTTTAATCTGATAATTGTAATTTACTCGCAAAAGTTATAGCCCAAAATCGTGGCATTGGAATAGGATTTTTATTAATTTTACACACCCGAGATAAAATATCATTGTACTACATTCCAGTCGGGATTCGAACCTGTACTTAGCATTTTACTTGTATATACGTTTTGTGTGAAGCAGTGCTGTACCGTAAGATTATGGATTTGAATAAAACATTTTTTAATTATTATCTAATGGTTTTATTTATAAACTAGTGGACAACCGCGGCTTCGCACGCATTATCTTAGGATGAAAAGTCTTAAAGTCAGAAAATTAGCCTATAATACTCCTAAGACCTCATACTACCTACATACATACCATGTATCATGACGATTCGTTCAGCCGTTTTTGCGTTATGAGCGTTTAAATAAACAGACAAAAAATCTAAAAACTGCAAGAACATGTTCTGTTATACATTTTAAGTATACCCAAACATTTTTTTTCCTAAGTTCAAATTTTGAAAGTGTAATTATTATAAATCCTGACAGGTGGCGCCACCTGTGGTAAAGGGGGCTCTAAAGTTAATAAGTCCCCTGATTAAGCTCTAGTTTTGAGTCTGGGAATAGTTATTATCTATACATATAATAAAGCTATTGAAAAAAAAAGCTGTAACCGGTCGCTGTCTGTACATTGAAGATAGATGAAAAAAAATAGTCGAGGGGACTTCATTGATACAATAGAACACAAAAATCATGTTTAAAAAAAAATCTGTTTGTCTGTCGGTATGTTTGTTCGTTATAGACTCGAAAACGGCTGAACCGATTTGTCTACGGTTTTCACTAACATGTTGGTGCATTTTAACTTGACATTAGTGTTTATTTCATTTCAATCGGTTCGTAAATAAAAAAGTTGTGTAATTTTAAACCTTTTTATCTCAAAATAATGCGAGCGAAGCTGCGGGCGTCCACTAGTATTGAAATAAAATAGGTACCTACTTAAGCAAATATTTTCTTTTAGCAGGAATTCACTTATGAAGGAATCTTTATTATTTCAGTGTAGCACAATTTACATTTTACAGGAAGAGACAAACTATTAAAGTTTAGTCAGTTAATTTAGTATTTGTTTTTTACTGCTGATCAGAAACTTACACTTAGGTAAAACTACTTAAAACTTAGTTCTACAGATCCAGTTATAAACAAGACTGCCAATTTGTCAAACAACAGTAGGTAATATAAGTTAATATTGAAACCGCGGCGTCATTACCTCGAGAATTCATATCGCATACCGCCGCTCGTCACACAAACTAGGAGAGGGTTTAGCGTGGATAGGTACATGTGTGATTCCTTCGTATGATGATTTAGACTAATTTTCTAGATCTGTTGCCTGTCTTAAAGAAATCGCTTTTAGCGGTAACGCCGCCAGTTGTGGCCCTAGTTGTATAAATAGGTAAGTCTTTTTATATTAATGTTTGATTTTTGAATATATATAATATGTTAAAATAAAAATTGCCTAAGTAGGTAGGCACATCTATTTATATTGAGCCTTGAGTTAGAAAACTGCAGCATGAATCTTTGATAACAAACATATTATATTATATATACATATATAATATTATCCTAAACCTATTAAGGATAAATTGGATAGGGAAGTTCGTAGGTATAAGCACAGGTATAAGAATGGCGAGTTCTAGTGTTACGAAACCATTTCGAATTTTGAACGGATATTAGTCATTCTTCTGAGGAAAGGACACTACAATTATTGACCGAGAAATACTACCTATCCGATGACTGTCGAATTCTTATGAGCGTAAAAGAAAAAGTCTGTCGTAGGCTTCGTAGCCGCAGTTTGAAACCGAATATTCTTTACTACTTACATCTTTTTAATTGTCATTTTGCTCTATCTCTAAATATCACCAGGCTAAGCCCCTGTTCTAATGAGGCACAAGTTAGTAGTTCGGGAGTAGGTTGTGGTTTTGCCAGTCTTGGTAATAGCTAGTTGGCTGAGTTTGGGACAGACCTAAGAGTATTGTCGGTATAGGAGCTAATAAAATCTCCCCTACATACATATACCTACCTAAGCAGTATCTAGCCACTACCAGTGCTTATTTGGATAGATACTCTATTTTGATATTTAATTCAGAAAGAGCCTGTCTTTCCGAATTACGTACATAAGATGAGATTAGCAATTATTTTATTTATTTATTAAAATAAAATGAATTATTAATTATTTATTTAATTTATTTTAATTAATTAATTAAAATAAATAAAATAATTGCTAATGCCCTACTAGATGTAAGATCTCTTTCTTATTTTGTTGGTCTTTTTGTTTGGTTCCGTCAGTGTTGTAATAAGACTGATATTTTTCTTAAATATGTACTTAATATTAACATCGCTTCATCTTTAAGATTTTGTGATTTTTTAAACGTCTTGTTAAAAGTCATTTTGTCTTGAAATAATAACCTTTTGTATACCATTAGGTACACAAGGCTTAATCGTTTCTAAGCTAAACCCCGCGGATTTGAATCATAGCCAACGCTTCATACCTAGTTACCGCGTAACTGAGCCCTGGCTTAACTAATTAGCGGGTAAGATTCGGACTAATCACTCTTTATAAGCGTTTACAAGTTAAATGAAAAAAGGTAGTGTAGCTTTATGGAATATGATTTCACCTTACATCCTAACGCACCCTAGTTCGATCACGGCGTTATAATACAGTTATGTGTAGATTTGCACTCGCTTAGGGGCAAAAGAAAACA
This sequence comes from Macaria liturata, assembly GCA_964023185.1. Lineage (NCBI taxonomy): Eukaryota > Metazoa > Arthropoda > Insecta > Lepidoptera > Geometridae > Macaria > Macaria liturata. Next base: position 9,552,621 of record OZ026825.1, on the reverse strand, counting down.
TCGTGAGGATACTGAAATGTTTGAGTATTACAAAATCCTACGACTTAGCAGTCTTATGTGGAAAGACCTTATCTGGCACCAACAAGATGTTATCTGCCCATATATAATACACATACATCATATTAAATCTGCGGGCTACTACTGTATGTACTGAGGAAATACGACTCAAGGATCTAATATTAAAATTAATATCAAGCTTTCTTATATTATAGAAGACATAACAAAGATACTTTGTAAGAAGATAATAAAATTAAAACAACCGAAATAATTTGCTGCATTATCTTTATTCATGTAATATTCACAGGCCCTTTAGTCGTCGGGATCAGTCCGTATTTTTTTTTTGTATTTTTTATTATTTGCTCGTTTAAGAAAATATTTATTGCTAAAAAGTCCTTTTAACATGCCTTAGTCGCGTCGTTAGGAAAATCGTCGTTAATATACATATCCGTTATATAGTAAATATGACAAATGATGCATTAAGTTAAAAAAGAACCGATACCTATTATTAATAAGCTGATTAAGATATAGTTCAAGGGCAAAATATTGTAACAACAATCTAAATAGGGAGGAGGTCGTGACTCTCAGTAAAGAGGAACTCGTAAGAAGCAAGGAGGAGGACTGAGTAAGAAAAATGGAGTACCAAAATCGGGTTGCTAATATACTTACATTATAACAAAACACAATGATTATTGATTATAAAAAAAACTGAAAATAAGAACCTCGTCCCTTTTTGCACGACACCATCCTGTTCACCAATTTACTCTCTAATTTAAAAGGAACCACTCACAAAACGCAAATGAAAAGCTAACTCCGTTGATGGTTTTACACCCACAGCTTCAGCTTGTGTTTAGACGACTCGACTTCTGTTTACCAGATATTTGATCTTTAGCTTTGATCTTGAAACGTACACCTTTTTTGAACCAAAAACAGACGTTCCCCTTTTAAATAAACTTAACGATATATCTGCCATTTAATTGTATAGTGGAATTAAGGCTTCTGAATAAAATTATTAATTGAGCAAAGCTGCTAAGCCGAATTAAGTTTTTTTTAGACAGGGCGTGTAGGTTAGCTCAAACTTATGTTCAACATTTTTATTTATTACTTTTGATTGTGAATTGAGTATATTTTATGTGTTTTTTTTAAACTAGAACGTGTTTGCACTTGGCCATAATTTGCCTGATAGTAAGCAAAGGCTATGCCTAAGATGGAGCGTGCTTACCCGATATGAACCGATTCAGTCTCGCTTTGAAGTTTACATAAAATACTATGAATTTCTAGCGAAAGCATACCTTGTATTGTATGTTATTAGCTTAGTAGAACTTTAATGGTCTGTGTATAAATATTAACTAGCTGTAGTTCGAGGAATGGCCGATAGATGGCGCTAGTGGTAGAATTAGATCGCAGTTTTGTAACAGTGATGCATATTAGCGAGTAAATTTGGAATTAAAGTTTCTTTGTCTTCTGATCCAGCAGATTGTCGTTTTATTTACATCAATTCTTGCAAAGTGATCCAGTAGGCAGTATTGGAGATACTGACTTGAGTCTCGCGACAGACTTGAGTGGAGCCACGAATAGCGCCGAACGCGCCCGACTATAGCCGAGCGCATCGAGTTGGCTCCGCGATGGTTGATGCGAGCGAAAATTTAAGTATGCTAATTAAGGAACTTGAATATGAATTTGATAACACTGTTTGCTCGCGCTCGGAAGCGATAAAGACAAGTACGAATATCGAAGCGTCGATATAGTTTTGAAATCGGAACTTTACTGACGAAAATGATGTAAAGACGACATATTTATAACAAAACGAAAAATAATGCTATTGGTTGTATTATATTAGAGGGGGGACAAAATAGGTACCAAAATCCTTTTTACAATCTATTTTTAACAATATGTTCTTCTTGTTCAGTCGGAAGGTAAATTCAAAACAAAGTAATCGGTAAAACATTTCATCTTATTGTCCTATTGTTACAGGATTATCACAAGACTCGCCATTGATTAGTCTCATTATAAGATTTAGAGCTATACATATTTTCCGAGATTTAGCAAACTGACCTTTTACGAAGTAATCAGTCAATATACTTAGTATCCATTGTTATTTTTTTTTATTGTTTGTAAACAACAAAGGATTGGTGTTTAATCCTTTGTGGTGTTTAATCCTCCTCCTCCTAATAAGAAGATTTGTGGCTACGAAAATACCAAAATAATTAATGTTGTTATTTGTATAGTTTCAGAGAGTGTAGTAGTAGTGGATGTAGGCCTATCGAGGATACCACTATAAAAAACGCGCCAATATTATCGACTTCTTAGAGTGGTGTGGAAACGATAATACAAATCAATCGTAAGTGCAACGGGATCAGCGCGAGCGATTTCGATTGAACGCGCGGACCCGTCCAAAAATCAATAAAATCAATTCCAAGTGGTTTTAGTTTCAATTAAATAATAAACTATTGGTCAGCAAATATTACAAAAGAACAAATAATAATTGTTACCAATAATATTGTATTTATTTATTACGCGCGAACCATTTAAAAATTTAAATTTATAATCAATTCATTTAATCGTTGTTTTAAACAATTAACATCAATTTTAACAGCTCCGCCGCTATCGCTCGTATCAACCATTGCGGGTCCAACTCGATGCGCTCGGCTATAGTCGGGCGCGATCGGCGCAATTCGTGGCTCCACTCAAGTCTGTCGCGAGACTCAAGTGAGATACTGTCATACTGTTGTTACCTCAGGTATGGTAGCATGGGAGTCCATATTTTTACAGTCTAAATAGTGCTCAAGGGTGCTTTTGTCTTTAAGTTTTGATGGCCCCGTTACGCCACATTAGGTATATTCTTCGTTTTTGATCAAATTATTAACCTCTATCACTACCCCACGGTATCCATTTGCGGTTTGATGTAGTTGTAGGTACCTCTCTAGGTCTCTCCACAGGTCTAGTAAACCTGGTAATCTAGATTCCAGCCCCGAATGCCTTGTTGAGAATTAGCACGATCGTCGAAGCGCGTAATTTCTAGTTAGCTTTTATTCGCTTCCTTTCCTTAAATACAGCTCGAATTTAAAACGGGTTGTAATGTGAAAGCCATTTGCTGTTTGCTTTTGCTAAAACAGAGATTAGATGCTTAAATTGTTAAGTAATTAGAAAGAAACTTTGTTCATAGAAAATCGTTGTTTACGTTTTCATAAAACTTTCATATAATAATTATGAGCCTGAACTATGACTATTACTTTAATTAATTGCATCATTTATCCACATTTTCAATAAAGTAAACAACGTGCTGCTACAAACAAACTGACACATTGTTATTGTTAACAATGTGTCAGTTGACAATTTTGAATCAATTTTGAATTCTGCCATAGATATTGTTATCTATGGCAGAATTCAAAATTGATTCAAAATTGTTTTTCAACCATTGACATTGCAAAGTTGCTACGACAGTTTGTCGAAAAACCACAGAAACAAAAATAGGACTTATGTTAATAGTCGTAAAGTCGTTATTCCCTTACCTACATAGGTTGGGGCTAAGATCATCTATAGATGATGGAAGCCAAATCGGTTCATCATATCTTAGATCGTATCCAAGTCATAACAAAATGGTCCATGTCATTTATTTAGAAGACATAAGTGGATTAGAGTCGCCTTATGAGTAAATGTGGTCAGACATGATGTTTACTCAAAAAGTAGTCAACAATATTAGAAGAAAGAGCCCCGGAAAAAACAAAAGTGGAGGCAAGAAGTTTTCGAAGAGGTGCTAAAACCCACTTAAATCCACTCATAACTCCAAGCAACAATGGACCATAACTCTCAAGTAGTAGAGTGTATATTTCCTAGGCTTCAGCGGAGGGTTGCGCAGACTGCGCGGTGGCCACGCTGGTGGTGGTTGACACGGAGTCAGGGTCCTGCTCCCTCACTCCCAGCCAGGGGACGCGCTTCTGGAGCTCTGCCCTGGAATCATGCAAAAACAAATCAATTTGAAATTATGATGACAACTCAACTCATTGTTCAACTCCTAATTTTTTAAAGTTTTAAGTACAAGGTTATAAAGGGGACATAATGTACGGATGAAAAGGAAGGAATGCTTTCTTACGTTTTCTTATAATATTTTACAACATTAAGTCAGTGCAAATTCACGCGATTAGTATTATGCGAGAAGGAGATAAAAACCGTGTCTGTCACCAAAATTGGTAGAAAAACAGCTTTTCTAATTCAGCTATTTCATACTACGGTTTTTATATTTTCAAGTTAAACGGCCACCCCCGAGGTATTTCCGCAGAGCTACAATATGGGGAGATTTAAATTCTCAAACACCTCCCTAAACTGGCAAAGCGCTTCTACACCTCTGGAGTTGCAAATGTGCATGGCGACTGTGACTGCTTACCATCAAGCAGAACGTCAACCTTGTTGCCACTATTTAAATAAAAAAAATTGTTGTAATAACCGGCTAGCACTTACGGCAATCATGTTAGCCGGTTATTACAACTAAATTTAATCATGCCTTACGGGAACTATAAAAAAAATCTTTAACATACCTGTATCTGGGATGATTAATGGCGTAGACCCATGGATCTATACAGGAGACCACCTTGCAGCACACGGCAGGAATCATCGTCGCTATCGGGGTCAGGAGGGACCTGTTACAGAATGCAGAGGTTAGCTGTTATAGATTACCTTAGAAATCCCACAAATATTATAAAGGCGACTTGGTCACCTTAAGCTACACTAACACAAGCGACGCTGTAGTCAAATGTGCAGCATGATTTTCATATCCAGACATGTTTTTTTTACGTCAGATAGGTTTGCGTTTGTTGGGCATAGGCAAACGCAAACCTCTCACGTAAAAAACCTGATACTGATGTAACTTAAAACCTAAAAACTAGAAGTTTTCAGTAGGTAAGAATTTAACAATAAACTTTAGTTAGAGCGTTCATTATAAATGTTAGACTTAAACAATTTACCGGTTTTGTACTGAAAAGTGAAAACTTCTAGTCTAAATTCTGACCTACTGAAAACTTCTAGTCAAAGTCATAAAGTCGAATGTTAAAAAAATCTCGTAATAACTTGGTAAACAACAAAAGGCTCTGTTACAAATGGATTCAGTTTAGCTCGTAATAATTGGCTTAAGTTGGCCCAAACTTTGGCCGTTCTTATCTTGTCTAGACGTCGAGCTTTATGGCAAAAAATCCCAAACCACTAGCCGTGTTATTATAGTTGAACCTAGTTCTAAGAGAAAATGTCCAGTTTTACGTCATAAATTAATCAGACGAAGAAATTCAATTACTGCTGTTTTTTTATCTTGTTTTACTAAACCAAAATTAAAAAAATTTCAATTTAATTTCTATATTTTTTATTCTGTTTTACTAAAACAACATATTAAAGCAAGCAAGCAAATTTAAATTACCCTTTACAAGAGGCAATTTTAAAACAGCATTTTCATACTGTGCTATTGTTTGCATTACAGGTAAAACCGACTTTTAGCCTTTAAAATGGTTCAAGGATAGGGAAGTTTGCCGAAGACTGCAATGGTTCTAGATATTAGTCGTTACGCTCTTGAAAGAAAGGTTGTGACCTCGAAGCATCAATTCATTGTGAGTTTTGTTCTGGCAGTTGCCGCAAACGACATAAGTTCTCAGGATTGTGAGTTCTTTTCTATACTTTCAATCAAGTAAGCTATAAAGACCGAAAGTATTTACATATATGTAAATACTTTCGTTTAGTTTATTTGTTTAAGCCTTTTCACATGTGAAAAGGCTTAAACAAATAAACTGATTCGTATATACCGCAAAAACATAAACATACATTTTTTTTACATGATTAAGGCTCACGCTTGACTACAACTTGCCTGATGTTAAGCAATAAGCAACGTTATAATGTACGAGCGCTTGCCTAGAAGAAACTATTTTATTATGATTTAAATGATAGTTTTAAGTTTCATTATTGCATAGTCGAAAGAGCAAAACTGTTGTGACTATAAAAGATATTGTAACACCGTTGTACTGTACAGTTTGCAATAAATATATTACTTTACTTTACTTTAGAAACCGGTTTACTCTCGACTTGAAAACCATGAAAAAACATAAACGAACTTACCTCGTATTGACAAGAGATGAGCCTCTACTGGTAAAGTGCTCCAATTCCTGAAATACTTCTGGTGTAATCTAGAATCAAACCCTAGCAGATACTAATAAAATAACTAGGTACGTACTAGCAAGTAAAGTATTTCTAACACAATTTTTTTGCATATATATGTATGAGCTTACCATTTTATTGATCTCGTGAAACTACAAATCAAACACAAGCCTACTTAGGTTTAGTTAAGGTTAAGTTAGGTTAGAGTAGAGTTAAATACCAAAAATCCAAAAATGCTCACTAAAATAGGTGTATTGTGGCATATCTACCTATTTTATTATATCGTGTTTGAAATAAAATAAAAGAATTTGCGCAATATTATTAGCATAACTTTTGCATATCAAGTTCAAACTCTATATTCACGAGTCCTCTATTCAAGCACAGTGTCAACATTTCAAACTAAATTTTGTACAACTTATCTATTCTGTAGCTTTTTTTCTACGTTTTTTTTATTGTATGGATACTTCCAACTCCCCAGGTGGTTTATGGGGGAACCTAATCTACGCTTTCTTACTAACTACTTAACAATTTTTTATTTCCACCTACTTGTTAATTTAATTTACTGACTATTTACATTTTCCTTCAAATTTCTAATTAACATTGTTTAAGACACTTTTTTTTTTTTTTTTTTTTACGTGGGATAGGTTTACCTTTGACTACAGCCTGCCTGATGTTAAGCATTGCTGCAGCCTAGGGTGTAACACGTTTACCTAGAAGATACCTATTAACTCTAGATTTGAAAACCCCTGGATTGTAGTTCGCAGGAAACACAGCTTCTGGTAAAGTGTTCCAAAACTTTGCCGTCCGTACAATAAACGTTGAAGCAAAGCGCTGTGTTCGATACTCCGGCACTTCCACCATTAAACGGTGTCTACCTGCGGACTTTCTGCTTGTTCGGTTATAGAAGGGAGCTGAGGGAATCAGTTCATGTAGCTCCTCTGCACACTCTCCGAAATGACACTTTCTAATATAAACTAAATTATATAGAAGTGTTGTTCCGTTGTTCACTTATTTCTATTTACAATTACAACTACTTTTTCTACGTTTACTTTGTTTATTTATTTTATAATGGCACACAAAACAGGAAAGTATGTATATTTATATTTTACCTGTCCCCGAAAGCTCCCGTCATAGCAACGAATGCGTAAGGAGTCCACGCGCAGATAAACAGGAAGAATATAGTGAAGGCCACTTTAGCGATGCGGATCTCAACACTCTTGCTAGCATCCTCCTTGTTCGCTGCTAGAGACTTCACATTCATCTTCTTAGCTTGCTCTTGGAGCATTCTTTCGTGGAGTCGCACCTGGAATTACAAAGAAAGAAAGAACATGTGTTTAGTGGAGCAAATACAGATATATTTTAAGGCTTAGTACTAATTATACAGTAAAGATACATAATTCCAAGTATCAATTATAACCTTACACTAATCGCAAAGAGATGCTATTAACATTTATTGGTTATCCTTTTAGGGTTGCGGAAGTCCAATTGCTGTCAATATACTCGTATGTACCTAAATATTGGCATTCTGCCTAGTCAGGAAAATCGAGAGCAAATCATAAACTGGGAACATGGCTAAGAAGAATAACAGCAATATTAACAAATTCATTAGTACGCAATTAGTTATTTAAATTTGCTTGATTTCTAATTTATTAACGTTATTTTGGTTCCAAACGTACTTCATAAAATAACGCGGAATTTTAGGGAAGTCTGAGTAAGTAATTAAAGTTTGATAAATAACTAGAGTTAAGCTCCATAAACCAAAATTGTTGAACATTTTATAGCTCTTTCCCAGACTTAGAAATTTTACAATAAAGATATATTTTATTGCTTAAGTAAAGAAGCTATTTGTGGAGAGTCCCAGATGTGCAATTATTTATGTCGTCTACGAGAGGTATTTTAGATATTAGGCTGCAACTACTACTTTCCCTATGTCTTTGTTTAAAAAGTAAGATTTTACAATAATAAAAAAAAAGCTTTTTGATGTTACAAGGTTTTCTTTCATGGACACATACAGTCTGAACTAATGTTGGTATTGCATCCCTAAATTTCTTTGTCCGGTTGTCCTAAAAAGTACGTGAAAGTTAATGTTTCGTTAGCCATAATTTATGTTTGAATTGAGTCACAATAAAATTAAAGTAGTCTATTAAATGGATCAACCGTAGATCCAAGAAAAAGAATTACGTAGAAAATACGCAACGACATATTTGTACTGAAACGGAGTCGAAACCTGCAGCTGCGGTCAAATAGATACAGCGGCGAGACTTATTTCCTTCTTTATTGTTTTCTATTTTGAAGATTCATCTACAATAGAGTATAGAATATAGAGTAGGTACATACAATAGAATACGTAAGATAAGACAAAAAAAAATGTGCAATCTTAAGAAAGGAAATTACGTGAATTTGTTATTTTTTTTAAAGCGATTGTGGTAATAAATATAATTTAGACGGGCTACCTGAAGGCTTGCAATAAGCGGTATCTTTGGTTGATTTCAAGCGACATGAATTTATTATGTTATGTCTGCGTGATTTGCTATTTCCAAGAGATATTATAATATTTTCTAAATCTTTGCCAATTTTTTATAGTGTCAATTTAATTCAGGCACTAATCATTTCACTTTCCAAATAAATCTGACTAAGATTTTGAAAGCAATTTTCTCAAGAATCCTAATCAGTTATCAGCACTAATTAAGGCGAGCTCTCAGCCTCGAACACATAAACAAGAGAAAGGGAAAATGGCCCTTAAATTTGGCCAGTAAATCGCCCTCCGTGATTTAACACGACTGATAATTAAAATTGTGACTGTCCAGAGTTTTCCTTTTCTTTTTCCCTAACCGGAAATTGAGCGCGTTTAGCCGGGGACTCAAATTGAAAATGAAGCATTGATTTATTAAACTGTGCTTTTGTTTATTTTGTAGGTCAGAAAGAGATAGATAAATTCATAATGTTTGTTTTTTTCACAATGTGTCAAGCTCACGCTTGATAACAATACATGTCACTACCTAGTCGCGTACCTAGAAAAAAAATTGGTTCACTTTCGATTAGGTGAACTATAAATTATAAGTCAGGGGGAACAGATATTACGGTAAAGATTGTTATAAGTAAAAACTTTACGGTTGCTTGTGACAGAATTGTACAAAATAAATGCATATAAATAACAACTGTGGCAATCCTTGAATAATAAATCAGCATCATACATTTTTTTATATTTTTATGAAAGGTTTTAATTACCTGTAAACATTTTGTTCTTCACCGGCCAATATCGACTACATTTGCTTCGTAAATAAAAGGCGATAGTTACATTTTATATCTACTTAAACCAATTTCCTTCTACCTCGAAAGCTTCAAAGCTCGGAATCCAAATCCAAAGCTCGATAAAAGTAATTTATACTGCGTCCTACAAAAATAAAGAGGAATTTAAACAAATCTCAGATCGAAATTCTCGAAAACAACAAGTTAGTAAGTTACCTACTGGCGTTTCTGGGGACTGCATTTTAGAGTTGCCTTGAAATCAATTCAATAAGTCTTTATTTATTTACAGGTTTACAGTTTCGATTTAATTCATATGTTTAAAACGACGATTTTCATTAGTAATAACTTAAAGTTTTAGCTTTAACCAAACTCTTCCATCGTTTGGCCAAAGTCCATAATGTAAGTTGAAATTAAATTTCTCACTGTCGGTTAATAATTATTACACTGTGAATAATAATAATAATTTACACTGTAAATTATTTTATAAACCAAATTAACGGTTCATTCACGTGCTTATTGTATGTCTAAAAAGTATTTCTATGAATTCACTAGTTGTATATTGCCCACACTACAGTTCTATAGAAAGTTATTTATGTTTGAAGGAACGCATGAATTCCGGCGGCGAGTGCTCTCGGGAAGGCAGGGTATTAGGTTTCTATTGGCCCGAAACAACGACAACACACACGAAAGATGGCGAATTATAGCAACAAAATTACGACACAGTCTTCACATGTGTGTAGACTGTGAAATAAATTCACGTGATGATATCATACCTATAGATGTCTGATAACACGACAAACTTATTACACAATTCAGGCAAAAACACGTGATATGTCTGGTCTCATTGTTATTAACACTTACATAAATAGTACAAAATTACTGCATGCATATTTAAATATACTCAATACTTGTTCTGCTACAAATACTGCGCGTAAATTAATTTGTACTTAGCTATCCCAAACTTGTGGTATTGTCGTATATAAATAATGAAATTTAAGGGCAGATAAAATTGGCTTTGTATGATACCCCATATTTTTTATAAATTTCTGATAGCTGCATGCAGACATTTTACAATTAATTTTACATATAATTAACAACAACATGTGTTACTTTTTTGTCAGGACTGTTTGTACAGCGAGTAGGTATTTAGATGTCTTTGAAGTGTAATGTCGATGTCTTGAACGAATGTTGGTCAATGATCGAGGGGTTTGTGGGTTTGAGATATGGACTGTATGGAGCTAAATATTGACAGTATTGGGCTCGATGCCGATTCAGATTATTCATTCAACATTTTAGAGAGAGGCCTTTAATTTTGGAATAAATCCCATCTTTCACGGTTTCGGCTAATTGTTCCTTGATCTTTTATACAAAATCATGATCTACCTTGATATTACATATGTTCTCCTAACTATAAACTAGCTTAAGTTAACTTTATGAGCACTTAGATTATCTTTAGTCTTTTCTAAAGATTTTCTAAGTTTTTGTAGTAGTTAGAAGAAGTATGTTTAATTTTTCTTCCCTTGTTTTTATATTTTATTATTGTAAATAAAGTTTTAATAATACTTTATGATGAATAAATGAATTAGTACTGAAAACTCTTTAGTCTGTCTTTGACAAAAGTAATTGTTATACGAATATATAATTACTTATGTAAGAAAATGCTGTAAGAAAACCGCCTCGTATCTTTCTGTAGCCTTGGATTTGTGTGTATATGATTAGCGTAACTAAAGCCAGACTTGTTTTTCGTTGGCTTTTCGTAGACTCTACAGAATGCTACGCGATTCAAGTAACTACGTGTATTGCTACAATCATTCACTTGATTGGATTAACACTAAGGTCGAAGTATTATCTTTATTACATCTATTAGGTTTATTGTTTTTTTTTGATAATGTGTAAATTACCTACCTAGTATGTAATTTATGTAAAGTGTTTTTATAATAAAAGACATTGTAAATTACGAGAAAAAGGTTTCTAAAAACACTTCATATTAAAAATCATCACCAAAATTCTTCAAGTAAATTTTCTAATTGCTTTTCTTCCAAACTCAATAGAAGTAAGAAAGCTGCGATCAACATTCCAAATTGATAATGGCGCGGCGAGTCTGCAAATTCAGTTTAAACCCTCCATTAGCAGCTTACCCAACACTGGAGGTGACAAACTTTGAGGCGATTCACACCATGGAGGTAAGAGAATATTAGGAGTAGAGGAGAAATATAGGACCTCTATGGTGAAATATAGATAAAATAAATAAATAAAGCCATTTATTCCCAGTAACTTAAATAACATTTTGTGGTTATGGGGTTTATGTTAGTAATACATTCTCAATTTTAAATTTAAGTATTGTTCAAAGTATTATTGGGCACCCAAATTTGGGTGAAGGCCCCCAACAAGCGCTGCCAGTTTGTAAATATATATACAAAACATGAAATATAGCCACTGCATGCCTGTAATGGAATAGAACCTGGCTCATAGGCAAAACTGACGGAATTCAGTTAGGTCACCACACCATATTGGTCTATGGCATTACGATTGAGTTGGATTCTAGACTTGGTCAGATCAAAATGTAAATCTATCGGCTAAGTACGAACTGCGTGTTCTGGCAGCATCATCATCATCAGCATTTATTTATTTATTTATTTATTTATAATGGTACACAAAACAGAATGTGTTCACAAATAAGCTAAGTATTTGAGTCTAAGTTCCATTCTATTACAGACACGCTCATGACAACAAGTCCAAGTAGTCATGAGATCATATTATAAAATGGTAGAGAAACATTCAGTCAAATGGAGAACCTTACCTTGCCTTTTGGAAGCTGTGTATTTGTTAAAATACAATACAATTTGCAACATTTCTTGTCTTGTCTACCAAATAAATAGTCTAGGTTACCCAATCCGCACCTACTTCTTCGCGGAAACTTATCGAAGTTTCCGAATCGGGAATTGTACGGAGATTCCCTCTCCATCCGGGAATCGATGTTTGATGTTCTATGCGGCGAGTTTTGTCACGATTGCGGCTTTTACTGACTGATTTGCGATAAGAGATGGTATTGTTATAGTTTTGTGATTTTTATGTTGTTTGTTGATGATATAAGCGAGTGTGACTCGGTGGTTTAAGCGTCTGCTTTTCATCCTGCCTGACGTACTCTGGTTCGAATCCCTAGACCAAAGACTTGATTTTCAAGTTATGTGTGGATTTGCTTTCGTTTGACGGTGAAAGAAAACATCGTGAGGAAACCGTCATTTTTGAAGGCCACAATTTCTTTATCAAAGTTAACAAAAACAAAAAAGAATCAAACTCAAGTTAGTACAGCAACCAAAGCATCGATTGCTTCGCCTTTTCAGCAATAAAAATAAAAGTAACTAGCCTAGTAACAGTTCCACTAAAACACCAATCCGTTCACACATAAGCAGAGAAGTAATCAACATCGTCCAGCCAGTTACTATGGTCGCCTGACCTTCAGGATCGAATATACAGGACTAGGATTATAAAGTTAGAGATAGAGAAGTTTTGGACATAAAATAACTATGAGCTGAACTGACTTTATAGTCACTTGTTAGTTGTTAGTTAGGTAAAAATATTTGGCTCGTCTGCTTAGGTACACTAGCGAAACCTAGAAATGTAAAATCTGTCACCAAGGGCTTGACGGTCTGTGCCAGCAGTTGCGTTTGCGAGCCAGTTACGGTCTAATTCAGGCAAGCTTCACTGTCAACGTCATTTTGTGCGGGTGTACGTAGCTTCACACGAATTTCAAAAAAATTAAAATGTTGCGCGGGTTGTAAAACCATGGCGTATTTTTTTATTATTTGTTCAACAGTTATGAAATTAAGTTGATGTTTTTGCCGCCTTCTATTATTTTGTTAATTCAATGCTATTTTGAAAATTTGGTCATTTCCAATTCTATTCCATTCCAAACCCTCGATAGAATAGAACCCATGGAATATTTCTCGATTGTTTGCCAGATGGAGAACCTACGTTCGCGCGTCGGACCGGAGAAATCAGTGGACCGTCGCGTTTTATACACCCCGTCAAAACGGGGTGGTGTTTGAACGATATTTTCTAGGAAATGTTTGGCCAGTTTGGGCCCACGTATGTCGGCAATGTGGATGGCATAAGATTATGTAAGATCATTTTTTAAGAAAACTAGAGCAATTTTAGCTAACTGCAAGGAAGGATCATTGTTAATTATCAGTTGGATCTGTTTCAATTATTGATTCAATTCAAACAGATAATGTAGTAGGTATGTGTTTTGGATTCTAAAAAGTATGTCAGTTTTGATGGGAACGAAAACTTACAGAATCCCAATAACTGACAGAAATTCTTTGGATTTCATCTTCATGTAGCATCAGAGAGATAAGAGTGGGTAATGTATCCATTTGTCTATATAAGTTTACATAGTTTTGTCTAGATAGTGTCTTTATAATCGAAATTTATGATACATACCTACATATTATGAAGTAACTAAGTATATTATATGAAGCACCGTGATATAATTTCGTATGTGAATGTGTGCTTTAAGACCTCCTAAACTGACTCGAAAAAATATTTCAAATAATTTTATTTATTGATAACTATAAGTACACTCACCGCCCCAAACAGCTGTGAGTAGAAGTAGCAGATGAGAGTCATGGGTATGGCGTAGCTCCACACGAAGATACACGCCACGAACACCTTCGTGTCCTGGTCATCCGTGAAGTAGTCGAATGAACAGGTTGTCAGGAAACCTTCTGTAAGATGAAAGATGAATAACTAAGCATATATTATGTAGGTCTCAAAACACATGAATTTGTAGTGCGGTCATTTGATAGGTTTACCCGATACCCGATTATAATATACTGTTGTTAATTACTTTATTAACTTATGTTTAAATAATGAGTTTCTATTTATTTTCTATAACATAACAAAGTATACCAAAACTGATATAATGGAGTAAATGATTAAATGACAGTAGTTCATGAGTTCAGAGACAATCGAATGACAAATGGATAACATCCTGACGTCGTCTCGCTGAGCGGTCGGTAATCTGTTGATTAATCGAGCGTTCATTATGAATGATTGTAATTTTATTACCGCTGTAAACACAGATGATTGGATAATGAAGCCCAATAGAGATAATGTTTGAGTTGTATTCGGAAGTTTATAAAATGTGTGTATCGATATCTGATAGATATCTGAATAGACTATTGGAACACATTTTCACATTGGTTCTTAAAAGGATTTAGCGAAAAAAAATTACAAAATGTGTTTTCGAGTGCTTGTGAGGGCCTTAGATTTTTAACAAGAATTAAGTTTTGTTTAGTTAAATTGTATCTGAGGACATGTGTCTTCCGTGGAAGGACCTGGGCGCCCACCACGGTGTATCTGCCCAAGAGAACTCCCCTAACGAATTAATTCTGCGACGGAGTCCCAACCCTCAGTCATGAGGAAATACGACTCAAGAGAGAGAGTTATATTGTAAGTAATTTTTTTATTTGTAAGTAAATAATACAGACCGCTGAACTTATTCAAAGCTACGCAAATTTACAAAAATAAAAATGTTGCCAGTTTCCCACTGCCGTTTTTTATGAAACCGCTTTGAAGTTAATTTTAAGGCCGTGGTGATTTACGCGCTCATTTCTAGTAACATTTCTCATTTTAAGCACCTGCTTAGTATGATAAGTGACTTGATAATGTGCTTATTAACTTAGTTGTAAGAATTCAAATTGTTTGAGGAACGCCAGATGGTTTGAAACTTATATTCTACAAACTGATTTAAGTTGGCCACTTTATGTGGCATTTTGCCCTTATTTTTTAATCATGAAATATAACTACTTAACAAGGTTTTGATTTTAAATTATTTACAAAGACTGAAATAAGCAAATTATGCAAATTTTAATATCGTCATCATGATTTTCAGCCTTTGTCGACCCACTGCTGGATATAGGCCTCATCCCCTAGATGTCATTGATACATCTGGCAAATTTTGATATGAAGAAATTTTAAATTATCTTATAGTAATCTTCTAGATTTGCCTCTTGTGTTATCAAATATCTGTTTACTATTTTTCCTTCTCAAAACTCACAAGCAAAAAATACCGCTGTTTTCACATTCGAGACGTTTTGTTACAAAAGCCACTCAGGAAGAGGAAAGTTGTTTGATTTTGTTTATAGTTTTATTAGGCTTAATGGCATAACCAAACGTTATTTTTCTATTAAGTGCTACTACGTAGGGAAATTGACCCCATAATTGTAGTTACGCACGCACGAATATTGTTTCTTATCATATAAGGAAGTGGAATTGTTCTGCTTCTATTCGTTTTTATGTGGTAACGTGATTTTGAATGATATTGTGAACTGTGAAGTGAAGGCAATCGAAAGGACTGTAAGATACTGATAACTCCGTAAGTAATGACTAATGCGTATAGAGATAAGTTATGATTCGTTTCCTATGAGAATGTCGAACTTTAGCGGCGAAAGTTTTCAAACAATATTTTGCTATAAATATTATGACTAGACGAGACTGATATAATTAGCAACACTCGAAGCTTTTATTCGTGATTAAAAAGTTACCTAAGTGTTTTGATCCTGATTGATGAACCTTGATTTGAACTGTTTAAATAATATTTCTTATATCATTACGTAACCTTAATAGCATTGCTACAAATTGTATTTATAGTTATTTTTTTACGTCTTAGTCAGTATTGAATGTGCATTATGACAAACACTTTACTACATTTGTAATAACAACACTGGAATCCTTTTACTCTGGGAGGCACTGATGCCTAAGCTAAGATACAGTTTAATTACTAATTTAGGCATCAGTTGTCCAAACCTACATTGAATTTTAATTTTTGACAACATATCCATAACCCGTGTAAAATCTGCTGAATTAATTGTAATGAAACTAACACTGTCTACTAGCATATGCTTATTTAATCAATAATTAGAAAAATGAGGTACCTAACTATAGTTTCGGAGAAATCCGTAGACAAATTTGTGTGCAAACTTGTATGCATGCAAACTTACATCTGTAACTACACTCTTGGAATTTTGCATGACCTCCATTACCTTTAACATACAGACAATTGTTAAATAATAACTTGATTTTATTTGTCACACCATGCATTAGTATTCTACTTTTTGTGACACTGTATCATTCATAACAATTATTTATTAAAAGATTTGAGCCGTGGTATACATTATATTTCTAGAGTATTGTGTGTATTAAGCTAATGTGTTTCATTTGTCTGTATTTTATGGATTATGTGTCTGACAATTTTATTTATTTAATTATGTTAATCCATGTAATCTATTTCCATGTTAAATTTTATCCAAGTAAGATCAGCATTTCGAGCTGACACATATACTCTCGTCTGTATAATATTAGGATGCAGTATTAGGATAATGTTAGCATAAGCAGAATAGATCAGAGGAACATCCAGACATACATAAATACTGTCAACTGTATATTTTTTAATTAGTGCGATGTAGTGTGATGGTAGCATATAAACAGAGTAGTTCATACCAGGCACAAATCGTCCCCATATCTTAAGAGCTGGCAGGACGGTGAAGGGGAGCGCCCAGAACCACGTGAAGGCAATCAGTAAGGAGGCCTGCACTTTGTTTATCCGCCCGTCGAGGGGGCAGGATATTGTCCTGAGTAAAGAAAAATAAGATAATGAATCAGGCGTTACTTTGCGGAAAACCGTTGTAAATGAAACTCTGTAGAAATATGTAGTGTTTTTCCGCTAAAAATCACTACATATTTCTACAGAGTTTCAAGAAAAATGTTAGTGAATGTTGGTGACGCGCCCGTAGCTCAGCTGGCGGAGAAAATCATATGCGATTACCAATGTTAGGCAATTGTCGACGCGGTCAGTCCTTGGAAGGGTCACCAAATCCAATGCCAGTGCATTGCGAAATGTACGTGTTACATTATGTTCTCATTTATGTGTAGAGGTATGAAATAGAAATAGTTTTTTTTTATTGAGACACACACAATACAAGTTAAGATTGTGATGCCCCAATACAGCCGCAACTCAGCCTAATGCTGGTGGCACTAGCGCTGATATTCTGCTACGGCTGGCGGTGACGTCACACACTCCTACTGCATACAAAACTAAGGTTATTCCAACTAAGGTATAACGAAAAATAAAACTTCTATTAGGTTTAGTCCTAAAATATTTTATCAGAGACACTTGCGCTTTAAACTGGAACTCAGTTGATAGTCAGTTAATCATGGCAAATAGTTAAAGCGTGCTGGCGTTTCCTGAATGATAAATATACAATTAAATAGAATTGAATTTTGCATGTGACGTTTCTAATAAACCGATCATAAAATCTTATTACGCCTAAGCAAATGTGCAGCCAGAAAATGTCCTTGACTCATGTTGAGGGAAACAATGGAAGAGCGACAAAAAAAAAAGAATTGAATACTGTAAACATTTGAATACTGCCAGTCATGATTATTTTAGCTCATTTCCAAACAAGTTTAGAAAATCTTGTAATGTTCTTACTTGTAACATAGATTAGCTACTTTTTTCCTTACTGTGACTACTTCGGTTTTCACTGTACCTTCTTCGGTACTCACTTGTATCTGTCAAAAGCAATGACAGCATTAGTGATGGCCCCTCCGATCCCGGACAGCGAGCCCAGTACGGCGTAGACGTCGCAGCCGACCTGGTAGCCCACCAGCCGCTGGTAGAACGAGTTCAGGATGAGAAGTGGCATCTCCAGCATCATCATCAGGTCGAACACCGCCAGGTTTATCACGAACATGTTGCTGGCGCTGCGCAGGGGTTTGGAACTGGAAGAGAAACAAAGCGAGGGTGAGATTTTTCTACATCAGATAGAAGATTAGAGAAATAAAATAGGGGTATTTTTCAAAGTAAGGTAAAATATTGATTGAGCTGAGTTCGAACCTATGTATATTAAGTATAATATTTATCATTATCAGAAGCTTAAAGTAGTTCACTTCACTTCTGGACATAGGCCTCATCCACGCCACTTAGACTGATACGTATTACGTATACCGTTTTTTCTCTAGATCCCTGAAATACTCTGCTCAATAGTTAGTTGAGTAATTCGTATACTATATAGGTTAGGATACCAATTGTAAAAAACTGTTTTTTTTTCAATTTCTAAAATTTTGAAAAAAATATCATTACTCTTAATTACCTTATAATGTGTGTGCAAATACCATGATCATGTTGACCAACTCACAAAAAAACTAAATTTTCATATTGCAAATTTGATATTCAATTCATTAAAATATAAATAAGATATTTAAGATCTGTCTCTCATTATATCACCTCATCTTACGTTTCAACTATTTACCAAACAAAACTCACTTTACAACATCAAAGGGCGCTAAGAAAACATCTCAAAGATAAATAAAACAGTCGCTCGACGCGAGTACATAACACATATAAATAAAGTAGGTACATAAACCGTGTTCTGAAGCGCGGTTGCGGTTACAACTTTGCTTCTGTAACTCTTTCTGCGAGTACTTACTTTGTACTTAGTTGCTTGGGGATACATTGAACTCTTGGGAAGGAAAAATTGTTTAAAATTATGGAAGGAATAGATTCTCTAGTTTATAGGACAGGAATAATAGACATTATAGATTTTAGGTTAGAATATTGTTTCTGTATGATGATACAGAAACATGATGATGATCATCCACAGCCTTTGGGATCCCACTGCTGGGTATAGGTCTACCTTTGTATGTGACATCAGCGTGCAAACCTCATCCAGGTTGGACCCTCGAATTTGAAGTTGTCATCGACCCATTCGATGTTTCTGTATATTGTAGATTATTTTAAAACAACATTTCGTAACTGTACCACTAAAATAATACTGTTCATAAATTTGATTTACTTATTTTTTATTTTTATTAAAATTAATTACATTAGCTTAATTAGTCTATTTTATACGTCTTTCATGCCACAACGGAGCGATGGATCTTCGTAATTTTAATAATTGATGTTAGTACAAAGTTTTTCAAGTGACATAAACTTCATTTTATCCTGATACAACGGGAACGACTCCGGGAACATCGACCTAAATGTATTTTTTTCAATTAAGTATTTACGGATCTCAAACGGTTTCGGAGTGGCTGGCGAGAGGAAGCTGTCAACATGGACGCATGGAGGGAGTTGAAGGAAAACCTTTGCCCAGGAGTAGTACACAGTAGGTTCAAAAACGATAAAAAATACTGGGTCGAATCACTCACGTGCTAAAAATCCAAATGACGATCCCGTTGCCAGTGAACGAGGTGACCATCAGCATGGTGTAGATGAGGGCCAGGCAGTAGTGCCAGTACTTGCTGACCGCGGGGAAGGTGCGCCAGTGCTCGTGCACCAGGTCCTGGTGCTCCTCCGGGATGTTCCAGCCCAGCATGTGGTCTATCACTTCTTTGGAGACCCTGGGGGAGGAGAAGTTAGTGCGTCAGTTTATAAATGGAGATGGCTTGTTATAAAGTTTAGCCAATAGCCCAAGACCACCGAGAACAAAACTGCATGGAGAAGCAACGAACGAAGGGAATTTATCGTGTTAAGGGTTTAACGACAGAATTCCTATATAAGACACGAAAAAATATGATGCTCTAAAAATGTATTGTTACTTTTTGTTCTAACGAAGTCACTAATAGATCTATTTGGTTGCGGTTTGCTATGGTCAAATTTTGCAAAAATGATTTGAAGAAGAATAATTATACGATAAATCTAGGATATTTTATAAAACAGACTTACATTTTCAAAGGATATGCGATGGGGCCGATGCCCTCCGAATAGTTGTACGCCATTTTGTCCGTCAACAAAATGGCCGCCTATTTCGAAACTCTAACGGACTATTAACATTTGTCGAACTAAATTTAATATGAATTTACAAACTAAAACTGTGTTCTGACGAAGTGAGTAGTCCGACATCAACAGTCGCTTCTCACTTGTGTTCTGTAACTCGGCTACTACTGTTTTTATATCGTCTAAATCGTGCGTGTCTGTTAATTCCTTAATTCAATAAAATAGTAAAGCTTCTTTGTTATTTGGTCAGGCGTGATACTGGCGCCTATTGTTCTCAATCTGTTCGACGTTCTAATTTATTATTGTATTTTAATATTTAAAAAAAGATTTTAGAAATTACAATTGAAATTTCAAAAAAATCTGCTTATTTTCGTCAACAATCAAACATATACCTAGTTAAATATTACTAGAATATTTAGTACCTACCATTAATAGGTATGTTAAATAAATATACTTACAAGAAGAGAGGAATGAAATTGAATATAAAAACCAATGAACTCGTGCATTATGAGACAATTTAAAATGGCATCTCATTAAAACTTAATTGACTGCAGCTGACCTGGCAATAATAGTGGAATCAGATATTTCAAGATCTCTAACTTGGAAGAGACTTCTCAGTTAGACGTATCTTTTATACTTTAGAATATTGTTAATTACTCGTAGTTGTGAGTATATCTGTATAAACAACGACTCTTTAAATTATGCTATCTAAGAATAATTTAATTATTCAAATTGTAAGTGACCATATTATTTAATTTTCATTCAAATGCTATTGATAACCATTTTATTTATTAATGCTGCCTATATTTATATCATTTATTCAAAAAGTGGTTTGATAAATACTCAATGTAATTCAAAGATAATAATGATTAAAAAAATAATGTCATTAATTACAACTTGAAATAAAATGAAGTTGTAATTAATGACATTATTTTTTTAATCTTCACAACGGTTGATAATTGATAATAATAGCAAATTGTGTACAAT
Source organism: Macaria liturata (assembly GCA_964023185.1). NCBI lineage: Eukaryota > Metazoa > Arthropoda > Insecta > Lepidoptera > Geometridae > Macaria > Macaria liturata. The sequence goes on along the minus strand of OZ026825.1, from coordinate 9,531,476 downwards.
TACTGATATAAATTTTCAACTTTTCTAATCTTTTCTACAAAATCCATAAAACAAAACAACTCCGTTTCGCCGTTTCCGGTCAGTGCTGATGTTTCCACCCGGTCGGTCCTGGGAGCAGTTTGCACGTCGTACCTCCATGATAGCTCGGGCTCAATCGATCTGTGAGCTGAAAGAAATGATTTGTTTCTCTTGCTGGGCAGCCTTTGATGGTGCTGGCGGATAGATTTGTAGATATTGATAACATACCATTGTATAAAATCAATTTCAAATATTCCGGAGCACACGTACGTACAGAGAAACGACCAGACTCAACACAATATAATCAATTTATTTATTAAATAAAACAAAAAAATAGTTACATGATATATTTGACACTAAATGCGTTTAAGAAGTAGTAAAATTCCAATTAATAAAATTAAACCTACTATTAAAACCTCCATACTTTGATTATTTTATTTCTTATCTTAAAATGTTATTTGAGAAACTAAGGTTAACTTTATGCATTTATTTATATCGCTAATATTACACATACGTTTCCTTATTATTGTGTTTTTTTTTAATGTTAGGTACTTAAATATATCAAGTCATAACCAAATAAACAGTCTAGCAAGAAAGTATCACATATATACATATGTACATACATAAGTACAAGGGTATGTTTATAGTTTTCTTGCTGTTTGCTCCTCTTTTTACCTACAACAGTATTATGGACAATCCAGTTTTTAAGTATGAAGTTAGTATATGTTCCTGAGAGTGACATTTTCTATTATGTAGCAAGGCGGTCGGAGTAAAAATAGATGACTTTAGTAAAAAGACAAAATTAAACTAGAAAGGATAATATAACTATCTTAAATATATAAAACTCAAAGGTGACTGACTCACTGACTGATATAGTGATCTATCAACGCACAGCCCAAACCACTGGACGGATCGGGCTGAAATTTGGCATGCAGGTAGATGTTATGACGTAGGCATCCGCTAAGAAAGGGTTTTTGGATAAGCCGCTTTTAAAGGGGTGAAATAGGGGATGCAAGTTTTACTTCTTAATGCGAGCGAAACCGCGAGCATCCACTAGTTTTCAAAATAAGCTGCCAATACTTTGGCAAAGACTAGGAAAAATGCACTCTTCTCTTGTAAACGGCGTGCAGCCGCTCAAAGTTCCATTTATTCAAATTTATACGCCCCACGATCCTGACACAGATATGAAGCAAGCCAGAAGGGGTTCGTTCTCTGCCTTGCTTCGATATCCGTTGTGTGTCCTAGTTTACAAGATATAATGTTTATAAGGTTGTCATCATAACCAGCCCATTTTATAAAATTAAAATGAAGTCATATAATGAAAACAAAACAGAAGAATGCGTTTTAACAAATATGTATTAGGTTGGATTTTGCATGCAGCCCCAATTAACAAATGCTGGGGGTAAGCAAACAGCGCTGTATTTATTAATTACTATCGTGTTGTGTATCTTGTCTTATTAGTATTTCAGCTTAAATACAGATACGGTAAGATTCGTTAATGTTCGTGATGGTCCGCAAATTCTTCAGAGAAAATTCAATTTCTTCATCACTGCCATGAAACCTTCTACAGCTTTGAAGAACCCAAAATTATTTACTTCCTCTTTTCTTTTATATATAGGTACTCAAATTTTTTGATACGTGGCTGGTGTAAATAGTAGTTGCTTATATTTTTTTTCAAAAGACATGCATTTGCTTTTCAGAAATATCTTTCAAGTCCGTAAAAGACCTTTCCCAACACGTTATCTTGTTCCGTGTAAATCCATCGCACCCCAAATTGTTCGCGAGTGGGCTTTCATCGAGCGTGCTCACAGCAATTTGTAAATGGGACGCGCAAAGATGATTTACCAAGCCTGCCCTACAATTCTCCGACCTTCGAGGTACTTTTGTCACTCTCACCCTTGCTCTCATAACGATGCGAGTGACAGTGACCGAGATAATCTAGTGGCACAGAACTGCCGGCCGTGACGGGGTATCTTAGACTCCATGCAAGAATACTTTGCTCGCGGATAAAATAAGACCAAACAAATTCTGATCAGGATTTAATCTAAAAATTTTGTGAGTGCTGCCAACAGTTGTATCTGAAATTATCTTGCATGGACCTACCCCTCTATTTAGATACCTTTGTGTTCGAGACAAGAGGTTTTTGTCGAGATACGCCGACGGTTTTGAGTAATTAGGGATTAAGGGTGCTGATTACGTTCTTAATTTGTAAAGTGGAGGTTTTATCTTTTCGGGCGGGAGTAATTGCTGTTGTCTAAGGCTTTTTTAATCGTGCCAGCTACAGTGCTGATGATATTTCAGATTAGGTTTGTCGTAGTTAAGATTTTTTATGGATGTTGAAAATGTTTTAAGTTCATAATTTTGGAGCGAAGATTTACAGTATTTGCGATTAAGACATATAAAGAAGCCAAGGATTTATTTATTTATAAATAGAACACTAATTAAAACCAACCAGCTATTATTAGGTACGTCTAAAATCTTGGTAAAACAGTAACGTTGAACAAATTACCGAAAGCCCTTCCAACCCCATCTCAAGCCTGGCCGTCTAAGATTGGCGACCGCTGGAGCATGCCGCTATAAATCCTCGCTCGTATATCCGCCAAGCTGTGTACATAATTGCTTCTGGACTCTATGGCACGGCAACTTGCCACTTCCATAGGGCTGCCGGGCTTTCTAGAATGTACTAAGTTTGAACATTTATTTTGGCAACTTTCATAGAATTTACAATGGCTATTAGTGGTAGGTGTTCTAAAATATTTGGAGTAGACTTTTATTTTGGTGCCCATGGTGTTTTTTAAAGAAAATGACATCCTTTTATAAAAGTAACATATAATATAATGGAGGGGTGCATTCGTTACCAATATTTTTAGTTAATAGACTACTAAAGAGATAGGTCTTGTGTATTTGCCTTAATAAAAGAACTAACGCTTGTTTGTAATAGTAATTGGACACATTTGTAAGAGACATATTTCTTGCAGTTTATCTCAGTCACACATACACACCGTTATTTAACACATTGCGAATCTCAAATTCTCTGAGTTGCAATGTAAGATATAGTTCATAACATAAAGTCATCATTTGTTTGAATATAAAACCTTCAAGCACTCCACCTACTTGTATCACCGGATAACCCTTGCAGTGCCTAGTTGTAGTGTAGTTGTACATATGTACAACCCTGTGTAAATTCAGCAAGCAGTGTCGCACGCTGAACACCGTGTTACCACATGCTTTATCTACCACCAGATACTTAGAACATACTTGTTGAATTTGGAGACATTCGCTGGAAAATCCTGGCCCATGCCAATGTGTCCAATGAGAACAGAACGAAACTGAACTACTGACAACAAACAAATTTAAAAATAAACACAACTGCGTGTCAGTGTCAGCGTCAGTCCCATTCGTGATGATTTTAGTGACGTTATAACACAAATTCTGTCGAATATAAGTTTATAACCTCATTTTGTTCGATCAATTAACAGTTCATTTCGAATCACACTTTATCCACCCATCTAGATAAGTCAATTGACAGATTTGTAATCAAAAGTAACTTTTCGAAATAATTTCAATAGCACAACAAAGTGTTAAACAAAGTTGGATTAATTTGGTAATTCCAGCTTTCAGCAGGTGTTTGAGCAACTTTGATGGACGCCATTATTTGTTCGAGAAAGTTCTCGAGTGTTCGGAATGTTTATCTAAATTCTAAACAAATCAAGTTGATGCGGTGGCGATGAACATTATTTGATTTTATGGTTGCTAGGCTCAAATTCGGTGTTACTAGATTTGTTTGTAAATAAGCACTAACAAACCAGCCTGGCAAATGCCCTTAGCTCTTCGTTTAGCAGTATTTGTTCTATGAATTAATAACCTAGTGGTCAGTAGGTATGTACTTCGAAAGATTACCCAGGAAAGAACAGATTTCACTAACATCTGAGCGATTGCGTGGGTCAGGTAATATATATTATTTTGTAGGTTTTAACAGTACTGCATAATACAGCAGTCGAAATTATACCACATGCCTAGTAAATTTACAAAAAATATCTTTTTTAGAAAAGTTTGACTTTCACATATGAACTTACTTTATGTGTCAAAAATTGATGTCGTACTAAAAACTGTATTCTAAAAACATAGCTTTAAAAAGCCAAACAAAGGCTTGGTTTATGTAGGGATTGTAAAAAATATTAAAACTTAGTAAATTGCAGATAGTAAACGTAGCCATAGCAATCTGTTTGTGTAATTAAGAAAGCAGATAATTACGCAAATAAATCACAGTTTAAAGCACATATGTAATTGGATAAGCTCCCAAATACATTTCCAGACAGCCTGTACCGAGTCCAAATTCCCAGAACCACTCAAACATGACCTATATTTTCAAGAACTAAGCAATAAATCATTTTCAAAGCCTTCATTCCATCTTTTGTCCCTGTCCATTGCAGTGGGTTGTCGTACATCTATCTCTGTCGGCATTTGGAGTCGATTAACTGGTGGTTGGCGGTAATAAGCCTGAATTCCAAGCACGTCTTGGAGCAGAATCCCGACGTCCTCTCGACGTGGTCGATAATGTAAAGAGACCAAGTGGACAGAAAATATGGTGAAACTACTTAGTAGCTAACTTGGGACAAATATTGTGACAATGCTTGAGTCTACAGTTAAGATCCTTTAAAGATAACTTCGGGTTAGCCAAGATTATGCTTAATGACAAGTGATAAGAAAGAAAGTGTCCGTATTTCTCGGTTGCGTTCTGGCACGTTTCTCTTGAAAGCACTTTTCCGAATAATGAGGTAGTTTTTCAATTATTTCATTTATGAAGATTCATAACTTGTAATTAGGTAACAATTTAAGTTAACTCACTCATACGTTTTACGACATTGATGTTTATTTTAAACTTAAAGACCATTAGGATAAATTAAGTGACATGATATGACATACGATTAACGAATGATATTTATATAGGTATCCCAATTTTTGGATTTGAATTGACTTGTAACAAATGTTATCAACAAATTATTGTATTGTATTGTAACGAAATGTTCAATTATCACATAAAATCATATTAGTTTGACGATATTTAAAATTTTACAAATATACTATTTTTACCGACCGGTTTGGTTATAAACCAGCCGCCCATCCCCTCCTGTTGCATCCCATTACTCCTCCATATCTCTCATCTAAACCACTTGGCACTTGCGAACAAAAAGCGAGTTTTCAAATTACAAACTGCCGAAACCGGTGAAACTCGTCGATTCGTTACCCGGAAAACTCATAAGAATTTCGCGAGTGAAAATTACTCGGAGCATTTTTTGCGCGCCCATTGCGAAATTAAGCGAGAGCCAGGGTATAAGAGATTAAAATAGTACTTCCTTTTCTTTTTTGTGTGCAACTTTACAAAAAGGTTGTCCTACATTTTGCTAAGCGGTGGCGGGCTTGTGAAATATTATGCGACTATTTGTACATTTTGTAGCCGGATTATTTTCGCTGTTCTCGTTTTTAATAAGCTTGTAGTTTAAGTGTCACCTGTTGGTGCAGTAAATTTTGCTTTTAATATCGCTTTATTGGGGCGCTTACATGTGCTCGCTTCGAGTAAATGGTAGTAGTACATAATGGAATGATGTCCGCTTGATATTTGAATCGAAAAATGCATTAACGTTAGGCAGAGTTCATAACACAACTTAATAGAAGGTAACAAGGGTCAAAATACAACTTAAACATCCATTTATGTGATGAAAAATCCATCAATGGAAACTAAAATTATTAGTCAAGCACAAAAATAGCCCTAACGACCTTTGACCTACCCCAGAACCTTTGACCTTTTAATTCTTTGTTTCCAAAAAGGCTCGGAATTTCCATAACCCTTGCAACTGGTAACCCAGTTCTGTGAATAACACTAGCGAACTATTTTCAGACCTCAGCCGTTAACAAGGAGCGACGGAGGGAATTCCGAGCTGTAGGCGCGGGAGCCAGGGCGAGAGGAGTGAAAATCAACAGAGAGATATATTATAGTCAAAGGATTTTAATTTCAGAGTATAAGCAAGTTTATTTTTATACAATTGCGTGATTTCTATTTTCCTAAATGATTGACCACAAATAAGTAATTTATCGTCACATAAATGATTGTTTGTAAAATTACTTTTTCCATTATTGTTTATTCACTTTAATTGTCAAGAAAGGTTTAGGAAACGTGTTTTCATCTTAAAAAACGTGATTGTATTTTCGTGATCGTGATTTCGTATGAGATTGGCCAACTCACGTGGCTTTTGTTTTGGCCACAGAAGAGTAGGCTACATCTATCTTCTTCCATGGTTTAGACCGAGTGCGCCGCACCCCTGAATCTCTGTCCAATATTTACTCTGCATCAGAGTCCCGGGGCCGGAATTCCTGGCCCGCCATTCGAACTTATAATGACATTTAGATATCCTTGTCAACGGCCGAACACCCTCGCCTTAACCACCAGTCCGGGTGCGTGCTTCGTGTCACATAGCAGAGTACGTTTTTTATTTTTATTATTTTTTATTATTTATTTAATTTGAATACTCTCGACACCAGAGTTGGCCACTCTCATTCGATAAAAAGAAGAAGATGATTGTAATGAGGAAGGAAAATTTTCGATATAACATACAACCACCATATGGTATGATATTTGTATTATAACATACTTACATATAAAATGAATTTGAATTATTTGAAATACAGTCACATTCAAATTCTTTTCATCAAGTTTTATAATCAACGGCTTCGGTCGCATTGTTTCGAGATAAAGTAGCCTCTACGTTGACAGACAATAAATAAATCATTCATTGTTCATTCACTTTTCCGACTATATGTACATATACCGCTGCAAAATCCGTACTGATCCGTCGTGCCGTTTTGCCGCGTAACAGAGAAAACAAACAGACCAAAAAACCCACTTTCATATAATATAACATATAATACTACTACTTGCGGGCCAGGAGCCACAAACTGTTTTCAGTCCCGTGGAGTAGTACAGTTGGTCATACAATGTCCCCGATACCGCGCTCCCTAGGCGCATTAAACGAGCTTATTGGCGCTAACTCTGATGTGGACATTTTCAGTGATGTTTGGAGAGAATTATTGGAAAAATGTTTGCTCTATTGTGAAAAAGCATGCTAACGGGAGTCAACTGTAGCCATTTAATAACATGATTTTTGCGTATTTTTTTTATTTTATTTGAATTTTGTATTTGATACTATGTATATTTATTGACTTTTTAGTTTTATTTATGTATTGTATAATGATTTAATTTGTACTTTTTTATGTTACTATTAGAATTAACTTTATTATTATGATTAGATTATTTATCATTAGAGTAATTCGCTTTCAGCGGTTCTAATTGTGAGAATAAATAAATAAATAATTTACCACTATCGCTCTCTAGTCAAAACAGTACACCAACAGTTCAAAGAGTAATAAAACTACACTGTATAATGAGGAAGTCTAGTTCATAATATTACGTGTCCTATACAGGGTGTGTCGAAAGGCGGGGCTCCTTAAAAGCCTCGCGTCGTCACATCCTGTGTTGTCATACTACCGGTGACAGGGCGCATCACCCTTTATACAGCTAGGGTTGCTATCCTAAGCTAATCAATCATAACACTGATCATTGAGAACATTTAGCCATAGTTATAACATTTGTAACTACTATAGATGCGAATAATTATGTTTACGTTTATTATGCGTACGTGACGTCACAGCCAGCCCCAACGGAAGACCAGCGCTGATTACTTCCAGTAATCAGCATTATGCTGAGTTGGGGCTGTGTTGAGGCAGACTTATTTATTTATTGTATATATGTGTGTGTGTATGTTTTGAAGACTGTCTTAATAAATGATTTTCTATTGTATTCTATTCTATTCCTGTTCTTCTCTATTCCAGGCGTCTCTTTCTATTTGCTAGCCTTGATAATTTTGTGCAGATCTCATCCATAGGACCCGCGTTTGAATATTGGATGCATGCTTACTTAGTTTTATTTGAAGTATTTAATAGGAAGTGTAGGTACTTTATGTCTATTTCTCATACACGCAGCAATAGCACATAGTAGGGGAGACTGGGGACACTTGATCCCCCCTTTTGTTTTTTGGCAATTATTTTGTAAATATTAATCCGATTTTAAATATTTTGGTACTTAAATATGTGGAATTTCATTGGTTATACTAAGTATAATAGCAAGTGATATGTGTACATAACTTTACTAACTAGCCCATGAAAACTTCGTATAGGGAATGATATCATGTGTCCCATATATGTGTCTGACTTGATCCCCCCTTCTGGAAGACTTGATCCTGGGGGGAACAAGTCTCCCACATTCGGGGACATATGATTCTAATAAAGAAGAAAAGGAAAAAATAGGAATTTTAATCATTGATTTATTTGCTTTTTATCTACAGCCATCATCTATTCTTTGACATTTATGACTATGCTTATTAATCAACTATTGACAACTTATTTCTGAGAACTCAATTCACATGTTAATTAGTTAAAAAGAAAATATTACTTAAGTTCTAGTAATTTTTTACTTAAAACTAAAAAAAAAACATTAAATAATTTTTGCAATTGGCACAACAAAACAAAATACCCCTTTGGTTAAATTAAAAAATAGTTATTCTCTCTTCAAGTTAAACAGTCTTTTCTTTTTATCTAATAGCAATTATCTTTTCACTTTTTATTTCTCAATATTAAATATTCTTAATGATTTTGGAAACTTAAAACTAATAACTCTTTTTGATGATGATTTCACTTCGGGAACTGGTAGTTTCTTCACAACTTGATATTTGGCAACTGAACTAATATCGTCTTTAACAGGCCACTTGAACATCTTATCATTAATTTTTTTTGCGAATTTAATGTCATATCCAGCGCGACTTTCCCTCAGTATTTGCCCAACATATCTATGAACGAGATTCTTTTGAGAGATTAGGTTCACAATAACCCAATCTCCAATGATGATGGAGTATTTGGAGTCGTCTTCATTCTCTGATTCGCTACTACTGCTATTAGAGACATCACTTTCATTAAACGAACTTAAAACTGATTCTGGCGATGGCGGTAGTTCTTCATCTTCCGACGTCGTCACTTCTTGTTCTTGTGAATTTAGGTTACGTTTTACTGCTTTTACTTTCGCTTTGCAAATCTTCTTTTCTTTTTTCTGTTTCCTAGTTGCCCACTCATTCTCGATTGCCAGTTTTTCCGGTGTGTCTGTTAAAATCCTAGTTTTACCTTTTTTTCTCCCCTTTCCAGATCCTTTTCTCGGTCCTGCTTTGGGGTGTGGTCTTATTACTTCAGGTTTTACAAATGCTGATGTCGAAGGTTTAGGATCGTAAGGGCTGTCGTTATTTCTAATTTGTGAAGAACCAGCTGGTGTCGGTCTGTTATTATTGAAGGAACTCGTAAGGGCATCTCTATTACTGGTCATACATAAGGAAAGCAACTTTTGGGGAGATTTTGCAGAATCATTTTCCTTTTCATTATCAGAAATATTGGGAGTCACATCGTCGTCTGGAATTGGCACTGGTGCAACTGGCGCATCATTTTCTGTATTTAGCATGAGGGCAGGGGAAGCAAGCACAGTATTTTCAGCCGTTAAAGATTGATCAAGTAAAATAGGCGGTGACACAGATGGTGCGGTTATAATATTGTCTGTTTCAGTTTGTACAATTTCTCTATCAGTAACGTAGGAGCTTAAATATTCGTCATCTGTGAATATATCAGGGTTGAATGGAAAAATTCCAGTAACTGAGAAACTTTTTTGAATATTTCTAGGAGTCATTGCATTGGGGTAAGCACTGCCTAGACATCCAGCCAAATCATATATGGTTAACGGCCGCCCTGGATGACTAACCATCCAATTATCACATGCAGTATTGTAGTATGACTTCAACGCTCCAAATACTATTCGATCCAAAGGTTGTAATTTTTGAGAGGTATGTGGTGGTATAGTTAAAAGATGGATACCATTATCTTTGCAGTAGTTTATAGAGTCAATAGTAATGTGTGACTCATGGTTATCAAATATAATAAGACAAGGACTGTCCTTGGTGCATCTTACATGCTTATGGAAAAATTTCAGGAAAAGTAGGAAATTTGGCCCAGTCATCCATCCACTCGGATGTGGAGCTCCTTCAGTACCCGGTGGGCCACCATCTATCATTCGTTGCTGCCAATTTTTACGTGGGAATATAATAAATGGTGGCAGGTGGTTACCTATAGCATTTATAGCTCCACATACAGTAACAAGCTGCCCACGTTCTCCAGATGTGACTTTAGACACTTGTTTGAGACCTCTACACGCTACAACTTTTTTTGGCTTATGAACTGTAGTAATTCCAGTTTCGTCTACGTTCCAGATTTGGTCCGGCCCAAAATTAAATCTCTGCAATAAGCTTTTAAAATTCTCAAAGAAATTTCCTACATTGTGTCTGTTAAAAGCTGTAGCGCGAGATAAACTTGTGGCTTCGGGTACACGCAATGACAACTCTTTGTGACGATTCATAAAACCGTAAAACCAATCATAAGTAGCTGTTTCCTGTTCAACCCATTTCGGTGGTATTTTTTTACTATTTTCAGAAGCATATTGAAATGCAAGGTCTCGTACATTCTTAGGAGTTAATCCATGGTATAATTTAGTGGCCATTATTAAATAATTAACAAGTTCTGTCTCTTCAGTTGACGTAAAAATTTGTGACTGGCGATAATTTGGCGTGTAGTCAATATTTTCAGTTGTAGCATTTTTCTTTTTTCTGACATATCTTTTCAATGTCATAACTGCTATCCCGTAACCTTTTGCAGTACCACGAATACTCTTACCCTCTATAACATCATTGACAGCCAACTTCAAGATTTCCTTATTGATTGGTATTCTTTTTCTTGCACCTTCTTTTGTTTTATACATTCTAGGCATATTGAATCCTGAAATTATTAAAAAACTAAACATTAGGGGACACCTTCTTGCATCTTCTTTTGTTTTATATATTCTAGGCATATTTAATCTTGAAATTATTAAAAAAAATTACATTAGGGGACACTTGATCCACCGGGATCAAATCTCCCATAAGAAAGTGTACCATGTGTACCCTAGGTATATTGAGGTTATAAAAGAATATTGTAAAAATATCTACTACTATTAAAACTTTTCTATAAAACAGACGTTTAAACACATAGATAAGGAATAGTTTAAAATTGATTCTAGTAGAAAATATGTTTCCCATCTAATTACGAAATCAAAATAAAAACTTACGAAAAATATTTTCTGGCCACACGAAACACACAATCATCCGCCATCTGCTCAACTGTCAAATTTGACAGGAGTACCAACTTTAGAAAGTTTGAACGTACCATAGACTATCAATGTTGCCACTTATAAATCATATAGTGTACACAAAAGCTGTGTAAATCCAGTGTATCTAGTCTCCCGTAAGGATCAAGTGTCCCCAGTCTCCCCTACTCCAGTGATCAACAAAAGAGCTCCTCGTGCCTTTCCCAAAGTAACTTCCAATAGAAATATAATATATTAAACCAGAAAACTTAATTTTCCATGTCTGTTTATTACGAAGCGCCATCCCTATTTAACACATTACTATTCCAATTTCAACTCTTTTTACCCAGAAATCACAGTTCATATTCCTTCAAATTAACGTTATATGAGTCACGATTCCTGAAATGTATTTCAAGACGTACATGTGCTGAAGTTGGTAAGTTTGTTTGACATAAGTGAAGAACTAACAGATGGCATGAAGGGCGCCCATTACTTGCTTTAGGACTAAATGGGACCAAATTAATTGGGATATTATTCAGTAGATTAGTCTCAATGTGGGCGCTTTTGTGCTTAGTTTGAACAAAGCGTATTGTGTTTAGTGATGTTGTAGACCGAGAAGTTTTACAGTCAAGTTAGTTTGTTTTCGAAGTTGATATTTGCTTGTAAAATTGTATTGTTACATTTTGGTTCATGTAACTGATAACTTATCATGATCATGATAACTTATCATAATCTATATATATAAAACTCAAAGGTGAATGACTGATTGACTGTCTGACTGATATAGTGATCTATCAACGCACAGCCCAAACCAATGGATGGATCGGGCTGAAATTTGGCATGCAGGTAGATGTTATAACGTAGGCATCCGCTAAGAAAGGATTTTTGGAAATGCCACTTTCAAAGGGGTGAAATAGGGGATGCAAGTTTTACTTTCTAATGCGAGCGAAGCCGCGAGCACCCACTAGTAAAATATAAAAACAAGGGAAGAAAAACTAAACATACTACTTCTAACTACTACAAAAAGGGGCACTTAAATAATAAATAAATAAATATTCCGGGACATTGCACACAGCGCCATCTAGCCCCACACTAAGCAAACGCTTGTGTCGTGGGTACTAGATAACGGATATAATACTTATATACTTTTCTTTTGTAAATACATACTTATTATACATACATAGAAAAGCTTTGGAAAAGCCTAAAGATAATATTAGTGCTCCAGCCCACTACCAGAGGGCAGCGTGCCCAGCATACTGGCCGCATTACCACGCTTATAGTGTTTAATATAGGTATGAGTTTAGTATTTATGAAACAAGTATCACAATACCAGTCGTATTTAATTCGCTACTGGACTATCGTTGATTTTTAGAAGCGTGATCTACTGACGACGAAACGTCGAAATAATTTCTTACAAGCTTATCTAATTAAATTATATAATTATTTGATATTTAAATAGACATTGGCATTATTGGCAGCGACTTCGTCCGCGTGGAATAGTTATTTTGGGCAAAATATTTATTTTTGCAAACAACTTCAGCTTTATAAATTATAGCTGTTACCCACGACTTGAACCGTTTTCGCAGCGCACGCAACGGAAGCCCTCAAAGATGAATTATTTTCCTCGTTTTTTCCACATTTTCCATTGTTTCTTCGCTCCTATTAGTTGCAGCGTGATGTTATATAGCCTAAAGCCTTCCTCGATAAATGATCTATTCAACACAAAAATAATTTTTCAATTCGCACCAGCTGTTCCTGGGATTAGCGCGTTCAAACAAACAAATTCTTCAGCTTTATAATATTAGTATAGATTAAAATATTGGGTTGAATTTACTACCTATAAAACGTCTTTTCAGTGTATCCTTTCATTCATGGTACGAAATTCAGTACAGTGCCCTTAAACAAAGAATAGAAAGCACAGAACTGTCTCCACAAACGTCCAATATCCCAAAGCGGAGCGTTTACAGAGCACGTTACGAACTCTCCAAACTAAACGCATCCGCATTGTGCCATCATACTTGTACAGGCTGTGTTATTAGAGTAAATACTGCATTGACTGCTTGTTCCTATCTATGGTCATTATTATAGAATGAAGCGCCCGTAGATCAGCTAGCGGAGGCAATCGCATGTGATTGCCCATGTTAAGCTAAGGTCGACGCGGTCAGTCCTTAGAGGGATGACCAAAAAGTGGCATTCCATTTTGGGCGCTTCCGTGGCTCGGATGGCACGTTAAATTGAAGCTCCCGACTGTTTGCCTCAGTGCCCGTAAACTAAGAATAGAAAATGAGCACAGAACTGTCCCCGCAAACGTCCAATATCCCAAAGCGGAGCGTTTACAGAGCACGTTACGAACTCTCCAAACTAAACGCATCCGCATTGTGCCATCATACTTGTACAGGCTGTGTTATTAGAGTAAATACTGCATTGACTGCTTGTTCCTATCTATGGTCATTATTATAGAATGAAGCGCTCGTAGATCAGCTAGCGGAGGCAATCGCATGTGATTGCCCATGTTAAGCTATGGTCGACGCAGTCAGTCCTTGGATGGATGACCAAAAAGTGGCATTCCATTTTGGGCGCTTCCGTGGGTCGGATGGCACGTTAAATTGAAGCTCCCGACTGTTTGTGTAGTACGGCAGTCGTTAAGCCATGTCAGAAGCCCTCAGGCTTGGTGAACTCTCGACACCAGAGTTGGCTACTCTCATTCGGTAAGAAGAAGATTATAGAATAGAATAAGTTCTTATTGCAAATACAAATTACGAGTTAAAACCTATTTATAAATCCACCTAGTATCACGCGCATTGTGTCGAAATGTAGGTAACTCAAAAAGCAATGCTTATTTGTTTTCGTTTTAGTTTGCGTTTGTAATATAGACTTATTACTTATACTGTAATATACTCACATAGATTTACAATTTAAAGCCCAGTAGCTTATGATCATTCAATATAATTATTTAGTCTTACACTGCGTCACACTCGTGAATCAATTGCGAGGCACCACGCTCCACGCGCAGTACTGGGAAATGGACAATATTTCTACTAGCTTTTTATTAACATCTACTGAAATGGGGCCGCATAGTTTTTATTATTTTGATTTAATCCAGTTTGCCTATTTGGTGACGGGAGCGAAAGATTCAATCGATCATATTATTTTATTGATTTAGATTAAATGAGAGGATCAATAGGTTATCAAGACTTGTTATCAAAATAATGGATACGTTCTTTACAGTTACAGATTAACTATAGATTAGCTTAAGTTTGATTTCTGCTATAGACATTGATACAAAATATTATATAACCAATAATATTTGGCTTAGTTACTGCTCAGTTATATGTGTAAAAACTGACTGGCCAGTTAGCTCACTTGGTGGAAACTATGTACCTGCAGTGCCCGGAGTCGCGGGTTCGATTCCCGCGTCCCGCGATGTATGTATTTACAGAAGAAAAGTATTTAAGTATTATATCCGTTATAGTACCCATGACATAAGCAAGCTTAGTACGGAGCTAGAGGGCGCTGTATGCAACGCCCCTAAATATTTATTTAAAAAAAAATAAGCGCTTTTTTGTTTTCAGTATTTTTTTTTATAAAAATATTCGTTGCCGTAAACAACCCTTTGAAAAAGACTAAAAAATATTGCATACCTCATCCCTATGACCCGAATGGCCATATTTTCACAAGTAAAAGCGCGGGTAAATGACAGCACACGTCACGGCCGCCATTTTCGTTTCCCGCGGTTTTGGCCCCCGAATGCAATGTCCGATTTGAAAGCTGGTTTATTCGGCCTGAAAGCCTGTGCCGTTTACAGCCCATTTTTCAAACCGAAACTGTTACATTGAGAATAGCATTTTTAGTTCAAAAAGTTACTTATTGTTTTCGTTACTACCTATATTTTTGGTTATTTCTTAACAGATCCAGCTACATAGGACGTTAATCCTCCAAAACCAATATTTAAATCTTATTTTGTCTCTGGTTAATTTTT
Source organism: Macaria liturata (assembly GCA_964023185.1). NCBI lineage: Eukaryota > Metazoa > Arthropoda > Insecta > Lepidoptera > Geometridae > Macaria > Macaria liturata. Next base: position 9,516,216 of record OZ026825.1, on the reverse strand, counting down.
CATACAACGTAATTATGTATTTTCATCATTAACATAGTCACTACTTTGACCATTTCCATACATTTCATATCTAATTTACATAAAAACATGACAATGACCGCTGTCGAATTCACCAAGCTGAATTAAACAAGCCTACCTACCTAAATGCAAGTTGTCAAATTCACCAAGCTGAATTAAACAAGCCTACCTACCTAAATGCAAGTTGTCAAATTCACCAAGCTGAATTAAACAAGCCTACCTACCTAAGTGCAAGTTGTCAAATTCACCAAGCTGAATTAAACAAGCCTACCTACCTAGGTGCAAGTTGTCAAATTCACCAAGCTGAATTAAACTAGCCTACCTACCTAAGTGCAAGTTGTCAAATTCACCAAGCTGAATTAAACAAGCCTACCTACCTAAGTGCAAGTTGTCAAATTCACCAAGCTGAATTAAACTAGCCTACCTACCTAAGTGCAAGTTGTCAAATTCACCAAGCTGAATTAAACAAGCCTACCTACCTAAGTGCAAGTTGTCAAATTCACCAAGCTGAATTAAACAAGCCTACCTACCTAAGTGCAAGTTGTCAAATTCACCAAGCTGAATTAAACAAGCCTACCTACCTAAGTGCAAGTTGTCAAATTCACCAAGCTGAATTAAACAAGCCTACCTACCTAAGTGCAAGTTGTCAAATTCACCAAGCTGAATTAAACTAGCCTACCTACCTAAGTGTAAGTTGTCAAATTCACCAAGCTGAATTAAACAAGCCTACCTACCTAAGTGCAAGTTGTCAAATTCACCAAGCTGAATTAAACTAGCCTACCTACCTAAGCGCAAGTTGTCAAATTCACCAAGCTGAATTAAACAAGCCTACCTACCTAAGTGCAAGTTGTCAAATTCACCAAGCTGAATTAAACAAGCCTACCTACCTAAATGCAAGTTGTCAAATTCACCAAGCTGAATTAAACTAGCCTACCTACCTAAGTGCAAGTTGTCAAATTCACCAAGCTGAATTAAACAAGCCTACCTACCTAAATGCAAGTTACATGACCATACATTTCTACACTCAGTTCAATGTGGTATATTTTAATATCAAAATCGCGTAGTGATAACCGATCAAAATTATCACGCAGAGTAAAACAAGATATATAATGGTCAATGGTCATACATCCGTAGATTCAGTTTAGTCAAGTAAAAGTTTGAGCGCCGCAACCGCTTAGATTTGTCCGAATCGCGAGCTAAGTGGTTTATTTGATCGCTTAATTGCTATCTGCGGATTAGAAGCGTTACCGCGTAAAGCCGGATTTCATTCGGCTTCGATCGGATATCTGTTTACGAGGTTTAGTTGGTAGTTGGTGAGCCAATTCGGTGGGAGTCGGTTGCACTATTTAAGAAGTCAAGACGGGAGCAAGACTCGGTTTGTATGTGTATTATACCTATAGATATGGTATAGAAAAATAAATTGAATAGGTTACTGGAAATTTACGTAATACTTATTAAAGGTGGCGTTGGAATATATATGCGCAAGGAACTACTTTTCTTATAAAATTAGTCGATCATGAAAAACGAATGGTGACAGAATTTTTGAAAAAATATCACTAAAGGTTTTAAAGCAAAGGTTAATTTGTTTTCATGTTTGCGTTCGTATTTGGTATAGGTTGTACTCTGAATTCTGTGCAACAGCGCCTTTATAACGTTATGCGTTAGTTTCCTGTACCACAGAATACAGAATACAACCTGTACCCTTAATTATCGAATTTGTTATTTATTTATTTCTTTAAAATTGCCATTTAGATAAGTAACGTATATGTTGTTTACGAACCATCTTTGTTAATAGTTGCTTCTGGTTAATTTTAAGATAGGTATATTCTAGATTTTAAGATACATAGATATATAGTTCCGATATATTGAGCAATCCGTATATTTACTTTTTTATGTTATGTTTTCAGTATTCTGGACACCGCATCCTGAAAACACTTCAAAACCCCATAATGGTGTCTTGTTTATAAACAGTCGTGCTAAATCGAAAACAACAGTCAAAAGCTACAAACGACGATCCAATATAAATTTAAAATGGCATGTAGTACCGTCCATTTTGACGCACTAAAACAATGCTTAACTGTTTTCATTCAATTGCATAATTTTGTTTGCATTGTACGCAATCATGAAAGAAGTGTATTATATAAGTGTATTATATAATAATATCTATGTATTTGCTGGTACTGCACATTATCTTTTACCTAATTAAGATTAAAAACACACTGTGTAACTAATTACTTAAAAGTCCCACACGGGTATATACACATACATATTTGCTTGTTAATGATTTTTAGTTTTCAGGCACAGTTACGATCAGACAACTGCATTCACAATCAGCAAAGATGTTCTTATATTCGTCTCAAGTGGTTTTATGTTGAGGCTATTTCTTAGCATTATATGAAGCACAATGTCTACATTTGTATGACAGCTCCGTACTTCCCCCTCTTATAAGGCGTCCAAGCTCCGAAGCCCCCTATTTGGTGGACGTGACCCACTTTCATCGCATTATCCGCGATTTTTCCACCACCCCCCCCCGGCCCCTCCCCCACTCTCTTTGTGCCTCTGAAATGCAAATAACTTGACTGTGAAATTGGAGTTACCATTTGATATCATTGCTGTGGAGACTATGAAATATTTGAAAAGTTTTCCGGCTATTTCTTGGTGGTGAGTTTAGGACTTACTTACAGTGTATTTGTGAAATACTCGTAGTTTATGACTTACTTACAAGTTATTGTTTATTTTCTTAACGATTAGATTTATGTTAGTGAGTTAAGTTAGCAAGAGTTTTAGAACTTTATTCACATTTATACACATATGTATATATCTACACGGTAAGTACCTATTATGACTATGTATGTGTTGCAAGCAATGTTATCGTATAATAATAATAAACATACATACATAATATTAGTCGTGTTATACATTAATAACACAACTAATTGAAACAACTAATTCAATTAGTATAAAAACACAGGTCACCTCTGCGCTGAACAATGATGTTGAATTTAATACGTCGTGTGGTCATCCTACCAAAATAAACGTGTCACGTTTACAGAAATCTAATGTGGTGTACTAATTGTATAACGGCGCGTTTGTGTTATTAAATCAACCAACTAAGCTGACAATCCTCTCCGCTATGGTAACAAAATATATTTTATTTTAATGCTGTTTTACTGTAGGTCTTATTCACTTACCAATGCAAGGTTGCCTGCCTGCTTGGTTATTGCCTAAAATTACAGACAGATACGGTGAACATATTCTTATATTTAAGTATTTACCTTTTTATCTTGCTACTACATGGTTCATACGAATATTATGTCTTAGAATGTATTTTCCAAATTCACACCCAAACACAAAAAAAAACATAATTTAGTCGTAAAATTGAGTACGACCTCATTTTATAATAGTAGGATATATGTACCCATCCTCTTTACATTTTAGCATAAAACCTCCATTGTCCCAGCACAGTATTTGCTCAGCGGCCAGTTATCAAGTACACGCTCTATTTGCCGCTTGTTGCGAGTAAGTGGAATACGCTGGATGGAACCTGATAGAACCTGGTTTTATTGCCAGGAAGGGGTATTGTGGGTAAAGTTATTGCCTAGAAAGGAGGCTGTATAAACTGTTTAATTGGGGCTGTAAAACCTGAAATGAAAATTTAAGTTACAGCTTAGATCTTAGAAAGGAAACGGGATTAAGGATTTGCTTAAAATAGTTTTTACATTCAAATTTAACTAAAAATTTATATATTAAGATTCTCATAAAAAAAAAACTTACACTCACTGAATTACAGGAATAAAATGCCGCTTCTACTGTTTACATGGTCAAGTCGCCCATCAAAACTACTGGTTACGTTATCATTTGCTTTTTCTAACCTTAAGTAAGCACGAAAGAATGCTGCAATTACCTAAATTTAAAACGTACATTATCTACTGATTCAGAGAAACAAAAAGAAAGACTTCAATTTGTTCAGTCAATAATCAAAGTTCAAAATCATTAATTTCAATCCATGTAGGTAAAAACCTAAGGTTAGAGCGACATGGATACTGTTGACCTTTATTTAATCCAAGTTTGTGATTGAATAGAGCCCGTCTGATAAGATTATATACGGTTACCGCTTTTTGTTCTGCAGCATTTTTTAAAATGAAAACTTGGCTCAAAACACTCAGTGTATCACCGAAGGATTTTGTTTCGAAGAGCTTTTTGATTGTTTTAGAAAGAAAGAAAGAAAGATTTTTTTGCATGGCTCATGCATGACTACAACTGGCCTGATGTTAAGCCACGTTGTGTAGTCTATGATCTAGTGCGCTTGTCTAGAAGAATACCATATAACATAATGTAAATATTGTATCTATACACACATATATTGTATTAATTACGCAGATGCTATTACAAAATAGATAAATAAAAAAATTTAATTAAAAGCGTTTGTTTTCGTAGTAAGGCTGGATTTTCTATTAAAATATATATAGGACTAGCTGGTTCCCGCGACTTCGTCCGCGTGGAATAGTTATTACCATAAAAACGGGTGTATTGAGTTAACCTTAAAAGATAGACATATACTGTTGCAAACATTTTGTTAGATCATTGCAAGAAAAATATTTTTTTCGTATTTATTTTTTGATATCTTGAACCGTTTTCGCAGCGCACGCAACGGAAGCCCTCAAAGATGAATAATTTTTCCCGTTTTTTCCACATTTTCCATTGTTTCTTCGCTCCTATTAGTTGCAGCGTGATGTTATATAGCCTAAAGCTTTCCTCGATAAATGGTCTACTCAACACAACATTAATTTTTCAATTCGCACCATTAGTTTCTGAGATTAGCGCGTTCAAACAAATAAACTCTTCAGCTTTATAATATTAAGTATAGATTTGTTACTCATGAAAAATCAATAAAAGTAGACATTTACGGTCGATCACAACAATAAAATCTTGTTTTGATAAAAAAAACAGATGAACATCTCCTAAAAAAATTACTACAACACGCTTCTAAAAAACTTGATATTTCAATAGACTACGTCAAATACAGTTTAGTCTAGTTATACACTATACGTGTATGGGGGCAATAAATAAACGCAAACGACACCATGGTTCGGCGAGTGCAGCAATATTGGCACGAGGGGGCTCCGAATGCAATTATGAGTGCAGGGGGACTAGCACGGACATTTAATAAAAATTATAAATATTCCGGGACATTCCACACAGCTCCATCTAGGCCCACACCAAACAATCGCTTGTGTCGTGGGTACTTTTCATTAGAAAATATTAAAGGTAAGGAAAAATCATATGAATAATGTGGAGTCTTTCAGTTTCCAAGAAGCTACGATATACATATATATGTTTTACGGTGTAGATGGTAAAGGTCTCATGTATATTTTAAAATTTAATTTCTTTTAAATAGTATACTCGTAGGTTCTAGTTTTTTTTTTTTTTAATTTACAATAGTCTTGTTCCCTCCGCGTGGCGGAGGCCTTTGTTTAGGTTTTTGGTTTTATTTTGCAAAGTACATTGCGTAGGTTCTAGTTTAAATACATCCGGCCTGATGTTAAGCATCACTGCAATACGTACATTATTTATAGATTTTTACTAATTTTTAGCATAGTAAAGTTTATAATATATTATAGTTCCCACAAGGCATGATTAAATGTTGTTGTTATAACCGGCTAGCACTTACCTACGTCAATAGGTAATTATTTTCGACATAATTATTGACGTAAGTGCTAGCCGGTTATTACAACTAAATCTATACTAATATTATAAAGCTGAAGAGTTTGTTTGTTTGTTTGTTTGCTTGAACGTGCTAATCTCAGGAACTACTGGTGCGAATTGAAAAAATCTTTTTGTGTTGGATAAACCATTTATCGAGGAAGGCTTTAGGCTATATAACATCACGCTGCAACTAATATGAGCGAAGAAATAATGGAAAATGTGAAAAAAACGGGGAAAATTATTCATCTTTGAGGGCTTCCGTTGTGCTGCGAAAACGGTTCAAGATATCAAAAAATATGTATGAAAGAATTATTCCTCTTAAAATGATCTAAAAAAATGTCTGGAACAGTATATGTCTATCTTTTAAGATTAACTCACTAGAACCGTTTTTATGGTAATAACTATTCCATGCGGACGAAGTCGCTGGCACAGCTAGTTTATAATAAATGTTATGCATATTTACTTCCCATCTTGCATTTACTTTTTATGATCAAAAATAAACACAAATACAAGCCATCTAAAAGTACATACCATTTCAATATTTATACTCCTCCTTTTACACTTGACAACCAGGGGTATGACAAGATCTCTTTAAACGACACTTGAACAACGATAACCATGCCCCTAGGCCGACAAACCTATGCTCCAATGGAAACCTTTACCAGAAGCTGTGTTTCCTGCGAACTACAATCCAGGGGTCTTCAAATCTAGAGTTGATAGGTAAGCGTGTTACATCCTAGGCTGCAGCAATGCTTAACATCAGGCAGGCTGTAGTCAAACGTAAACCTATCCCACGTAAAAAAAAACTGTCAAACAAGCTCCTATTCTCCTGAGCCCGAGCTATGCCCTCGGGCGCACCCTTGTGCCTCGGGACAATCGGTCGCGCCCGTCCTGTCTACATCATATGATACAACATAGCTGTGTGATACAACCCTAATGTACAATGTATATGTATTGTGATATCACCGGTGTCGCTATATCTTTCAATAGACAACTACATTTTTCTCTCTATTTCCTATCTAAATATCTATCTAATAATATAATAAAGAGAGTCGAGTCTATATTATGTACTTTGAAGATATTTGCAAAATATTGTTTGGGGATACATAGAATTACCTAATAGCAGAACACGTTGGAATTAACATAACTTTTGTCTGTTCTTCTAATTATCTGTTTGTCTGTATATTTAAACGTGCATAACACAGAAACGGCTGAACAGATCATGATGGTTTTTGGTATGTAGGTAGTATGAGCTCCTGGAAGTGACAAAGGCAAATTTTTATTCCAAAATAATGCGTGTAAAGCTGCAGGAGTTTACTAGTTTGTAAAAATAAATCTTTTTTAATGTAACACAAATAAAATAATACAGTGATATAGGTATCATGGATGAAGGTATCATGAGGCCTACGCCAAAGAGGCGACATCTAGGTACTTAAATTAAGCTGTAACACAGGGACCTAAAACAATGTTTGACATCAATATTGATTTTATTTGATATGTCAAATATCAAATAAAAAAATAAAAATGTTAATGTTATTGTAGGTATGCTTATGAGCATACCTACAAAATACATTAACATTTTTATTTTCATTTGACATAAAATTTATACAAGATTAATTATGGACATTGTAATGAAATTTTTAACGAAAATGGATGAATAAATGGCTATTTTATTTTATTTTTATTATAGGTATCATGTAGGTAATATGTCTGCTTGCTGATTGGTCCATTCACGAAAACGGTTTGTGTAGATATGGTTGCAGAGAATGAAGATCTTAAAAGATGTCTGCCGATAATTATGTCTATATTTGTTACCTATCCTATACTAGCTGTATCACGTAGGAAACTACTTAGATCGCTAGCACAAGATACCTATTTCCCTTGAGTGCCGTAAACACTACATTCGTCTCATGGGGTATAACGCATCTATTGCACTTCTTCAGTAAAGTTCTAGCCGAAAGTCTGTTTCTACTAGGCAAGCGCGGTAGATTAATTACAACTTTGCTTAACTTCAGGTGGGTTACAAGTTATTCAGGAGCCAAGTAAAAAAAGTTCGTATGAGAATAGCCAATCCTGGTAGTGAGATTTTTGAAGCTAAGAAGCTGGGATTTTAAAAAAATAAGACATAATCAAGACGATTTCAATCAGTTAACACAAATGTCAAAAAAGAAATAAATAGGTAGATCTAAAAGATTACCCGCCACTTTAATTCAATAACCTGCCTTTAATAATGCCTGTTGCAAATGTGCGCATAAAGCTTGCAATAAATAGTTTTAATTTATTAAAATTTAATAATAATACCTAGATAGGTAGCGCTAATTAATAAGAGAATTAAGGCATTTAATTATTAAACTTTCTGAACACGAACGGAAGGCTTCTTCCGTTTTCCTACTTATTGCCTAGGTTCTGTCAGCGAAGATCTTTACTTTCCTATGCGAAGTGACTAAAAGTAAAAGGTAACAGGAAATAAAATAGTTTTCAGTCAAGGTGTTCGTCAATCGTAACTAAGTTCACCAGAGTAGTAACCGGCGAGCTTTCGTAGTAAAAAGCTCTCCAAAAGGCTACGAGAGTGTGACACAGAATAGCATGTTGCTATTATAACACACAGTATAGAGCACAGTTCAAGGAGGCCGTTGACTACAATCTACTCCTCTCTTTCTCTCCTGCATCCATACTCTTCCGTAAATCGAAATCAAAGCTCGTCGGGATTGGAGAGTACTGAAGTTCGCGCAATTTCTTACCGGCGTGAAGTTGCCCCGAAATGGCGTGCGTTCCGTACACGGAGATAATAAACCTTTGAAGATAACATCGAGGGATATTATTACAGCAAAATACAACTAAATAAAATATCTACTGAATGAATTACATCGAACAAATGATATGATAAATGAAAAACACTAAATATGTTCAAAAAACATGTCTACAAATGATAAAACACACGAGAATGCCGAGAGCGTAATCAGCGACCTCAAGATAACATTTCGGATCGTATCGTAAGTCCGGAACGTACCTGCATATGGCGGACGCTCAGTTTGTGTTTATGTCAATACAGAACTGATTTTTGTTATTTTGCGCGGGTGTGGAATTAACAACTAATTAATTAATATGTGTTAGTGGAACCTGTGAATTGTGTATTATTTTGTGATAATGTGTTGCACCGCTGGACTTTTGGATAAATTTAAATCTTCAGCGTACTTATAAGGGTAAGTATTATTTTATGTTTCTCGTCTGATTTAGGGCTCCTAAAAGTTTTGAAGGGTTTGTTTAGGTCAATTAAGGCATTAGAACAATGGACCTTAATTTCTTTACACTTTCCTGGTGCATTTGTCACTGATTTTCTCTTCCAAAGTGAGATATGAATGTTAGCAGGTCGCGAAGCTCTGGATCTGTCGTAGGTTATCACCAGATGATATGTATTTGCTAGTTAGTATGTCTTACAGACGGTTTCTGCTGTGTGTAGTATGCCGGCCCTATGCCTGACAAAAGAATATATCTTGTTTAAGATCTTACAATGTGCCCATGGTAAATGAGTATGAATAAAGAGATACCTAGCTGAAATTTCTAAAATACCTACAAAATTCTAGTATTTTAAGAAAATTAACGTCCGACTAAAACCATGCCAATAACAAGCAGCTTTTTTAAACTATGCTACAAAAGACTTGTTTACTTCATATGTATAATCACAAAATGTTTGTAAAATAGGTACATAAAAACATAATTCATGACAAACACCTGATAAAATCTCAGTGCTAGTAAAATTCAGTATATAATATCTACCCAAAATTTATATCTAACATAGCAGTCATCCGGTGATGTTATTCTTGCAACATGCAGATTTTTCATCTCATACCACAAAGTATTTAACAGAATAATAAACATTGCAGAGGTTATTTTAAACCGGAGAGCCATGTTAGCTCAACAGTTGGTAGTGTTTATGAATTGGACACATGTGTAATCATTTGTAGCCCTGTGAATCACAGGACATCTGTGGTATAGAATTTGTAACTGGCTAAAAAAAAATATATATCATCTGAAGCTATTGTTGCAAAAAAATTAAAACAGGTGAGTGATTTGAGTTTGGAATTAGTTGTCAGAATGTTTGTTTTATGAATGAAAGTTATTTTCAAATATGGAACATTCGGTGAAGAAATATCTAATTACCTAAGTAATAATACTCTGGTGTGAATGAATCCTTTTTAAAATGTTGTTACAATTTTTTTTAGTGATATTAGCCACATGTTTCATCACAGGTGTTTATGTGAAAATAAACGAAGAAGAAACTGAATTGTATTGATGGTTTAGTTAGGCTATAGTTGAGTACATTCATAATTACGGTAGGAGTATAGATTTTTTTGTTGTATTTTTGTATGCATTTTTAGTATGATTCTGTGACCTTGCTTGTATTGTGTGCAAAGGTTTGTTTATGAGTTTATTTTAAGTTTGAGCCCAAACCAAAAATCACATTAAACTACCGTTATTTATTAAGTACCATTTAAACAAAGTTCTTTCTTGACATTAATTCCTCTATGAAACATTTTATTTGTATTTATAGACTTGCCTGGTCAGCTGTTAAATAAAATATATCACAATATTTCTCACAAAAAATATTATTCTTTAAGAGTTTACTAGCCTTGCTGATTAGAAATGTTTACAAACAACAGAATTACAGTTAGAGCAATGAACTTTATTGATACCTAAATATTTATCAAATACTACACATTAATTACTTAATTAAATCTGTTACACTTCCTTGATTAAGGAAAAAAATGTAAATCATTCACATAGCAACTTAATAATATTTATTTTACATTGATAAGTAACTATACACTCATGTGTGTCAAATATAAGTAGGTACTTAAGTACAATTTTTTTGACCATACCATTCAGCCATTACCATTTTTGGTGATGTTTCTCATTTCCTATGGTGGTGTGTTCTACTTGACAACAATTCCTCTAATCACAGTGGCTCTATAACTATTGTTCAAAGCAATGTCAATTTAGATACCCACTAGGGGTGCTCGCTGCTTCACTCATATTAAGAAGTAAAACTGGCATCCCATTTTATCCCTTTAAAAGTGGCATTTCCAAAAATCCTTTCTAAGCAAAAGAGGTGGGCCTATGTCATAACATCTACCTACATGCTGAATTTCAGTCTGATCCATCCAGTGGTTTGGGCTGTGTGATGATAGACAACTAAGTATGGCTGTCAGTCAGATACTTTTAAGTTTTATATAATAAGTAGATAAGCATATAGTTAGTTACATTTAGACATTGACATGTTCCACAATGCCCTGCTACCTGACTTTCAGATTTGGTATAAACTAAAAAATTTATAAAATAAATAACTTTAACTAACTATTAAGGTGGTCTAGTCTACTAGTCCTTCACATGATTTTAGAACTCATTTTGGCCAAATACATGTGATTGTGTATCTACATACTTATGTACCTAACTAGTGTATAATGAATGATTATAACATATGTATTTGATGGTGAAAAGTAATTGTTTATTTACTTAGTTACTTATTAACACTTACTTATTGTTGTTATAAAAGCGAGTGTGGCTCTGTGGTTCCAGTGTCTGCTTTTCATTCAGATGCACCTAGGTTCAAATCCGCCCTACACCAATGACTTGTATTATCAAGTTATGTGTGGATTTGCACCAGCTTAATGGTTAAGAAAAACATTGTAAGGAAACCAACATGTTTGTGGACCACCATATACGTGGACATGTGTCTTCCATGGACCTGGGACCAGGGCGCCCACCACAATGTATCTGCCCAAGAGAACTCTCCAGGAATTACAACTCAAGAAAGATTGTTATTAGTTAAATATGATTTTATCTATCACACACATCCCTGAATAACGAAATTTACTATAATGAGACACCCTATCTAAATAAGTTTTCCAACCCCAATGTGCCCCATTGATTCGGCTCTGTAAATTATTAATACTTATCCTTACACTTGGGTGATCCACTTTAGTTTGTTAATGTGAGTAAAATAAATTTATTGGCTGCATTACTTTTAATTACTAACTAAGTACACTGTACTCAACCATCTTATTTAATAGACTAATTGGTAGGCCACTGTGTATCATCTAGGTGACCAAAAAGTGGCATACCATTTTGGGTGGTTCCATAGGTTCGTTGAAACTTGCAATTTTCTGTTAACCCGGCTGTAATATCATAGTTTGTGGCTTTAGTTTAATTTCTTCACAGGGTTTTTATTTTGAGTCTTACAATACATTTTTTAAATCTGTCTATCAATATATAATATCATAGCTTGGTCATGTCAGAGGCCCCAATAATGGTTTTGAAATCTCTGAACATTAGAGTTGATTTTTATCACTTTTGGTTTGCTTGTGTGAGTATCACTTCACGAAAAAAGAAACAATTAAAAGTACATAGATGCTTGTAATTTGTCTTGACGAGTATGTAAAACCGCCATTAAACTAAGTTAACTATCTTCTTACGTAAATATAAAGTTCAAAAAACGCGACTTAATTAAAAACAGCTCTATAAGTTTTCCTTTCCTCAGCGAGTTTGCAAGGAAATAACGGTTAATAAGCTTGTTATGAAAGCTCAAAGCTCCTTTTCTCTAATTAAGCGATTACTTGTGACCTTGAGGTAAAAAATAAGCTGTTCTTGTATGGAGTTGACTTTGGTTTGTTGTCCCTTCTTGTTCGAGTATTTTTGCATACAAATAGTGAGTAATTGAGTTATTATACTACGACGACGTTACATGCTCGAGATTTCTTTATTAACTACCTATGTAGTCTCACTTCTGTATGTATGTACTAGGCGTCACACTTTTTATAGCTGTGAAAATAAAAACACAAAAAAAAACTTTTGAACAAATGTCATTGTCAATGTCGCGCCTGTAGCGCCGTCCTCCTGTCAAACCTCATTCATTTCTTGTGTGCGGGCGTCGCAACATCATAAATTTCGTTCAATTTTACTTATTTGAATTTTTCGTGGAAAAAGGTGTTTATTTCATGTGTTCAAGTGGTAAATTAGGAAAAGGAGCATCGGAATTTTAAAATAACGTCGAAAATTCGACGTTTGGTACAAAAACTAAGCAATTCATCAACCAGTTCAAAGGATAAAGGTTAGTGCAACTACTAACTTACCAAGCAATCTTACTGCATTTATTCATCATCGATTTTAATTTTCTTGGTACAATCTTATATCTTATATATTTTATAAAACTATACCGATTAGATCGTAATTATAAATTTTTTTCAACAAATGATATAACGATATTTTTTTGAAATACCCACATTTTTGTCATGTAGATCGGAAGCATGACTTTTCTAGCAATGTTTCTGTAACGATCTTTTTTCGATGTACCGACATATTTGTTGTTTTTGTTACCAATACAATACAACAAAATATGAATTTATTTATTACCATTTTCTTACATACATTGTTCTACAGTTTATTCAATGTAAAAAGAACTAGAGTTTCTAACCTATAACGGTTATTTTTTTTGTGATTCATATTTATTTGAGCACGTTTGATAACAAACTAGTCTAGTGGCATAACGTGATTATGTACAATGACTTTAAAAGTGTACTGCTTCATAGGAAATTAGCAAATGTTCAGTTTAGTGGAATACAATACCAATATACAATAAATGTATATATTGAGCGTTGAATAAAGCACGATTGATAAAGAGTTAGTCTAGTGGCGTAACGCGATTACGTACAATGACAAAAGTGTTACTTCTTTGTAGCAAATAAACAATTATTCAATTGAGTGGCATACATTACCTATATTCAATGTACATTGAGGCGTTATACTCCGTGAAATTAGAGCGCGGTTGATAACGAATCAGTCTAGTGGCGTAACGTGATTACGTACAATGACTTTAAAAGTGTTACTGCTTTATAGCAAAGTAACAATCAATAAATTTAGTGGCATAAAGTACCTATATTCAATGTAACCTCGTTATACTCCGTGACATTGGAGCGCGGTTGATAACGAACTAGTCTAGTGGCGTAACGTGAGTACGTACAATGACTTTAAAAGTGTTTCTGCTTCGTAGCAAATTAACAAATATTCAATTTAATGACAAATAGTGCATCCAATGTACCTACATTGAAGAGTTATACTTCGGGACATTGGAGCCCGGTTGATAACGAATTAGTCTAGTGGCGTAACGTGATTACGTAAAATGACTTCTGTTCTGATTGATCTGACTTGATGCTCTGCTTGCCATCTCTCGTTTGTGCTATTTAACAATACACGGGTTAGTCAATGTTGTTGACATTTACAGGGTCCGGGTGGGACTTTAAATCTCTTCGCATGTAACGTCGTCTCGTATAATTATGGTCGAACTTCACTTAAGGTAAGTTCGTTTAACCATTAATTAGCATACATTGCACCAAGTATGTCTCTAGTAACTAACTACTTACTTAACTATATAATTGGTGTGTGTATTGAATTTATAATCAGACATAATTAAATATTAAGATGTAATGCATATCAGTACATACTTAGGTAAAAAAGTTATGCATTTGCTTATTTTTGTAAAATTTTACATTCAATCTTTCCCAACAATGATACTTCACAAGTACAAGATCGAGTCTAGTAATATAGTTATATTAAATAATGAATTAATCAAGTACTTATATTAAAAAAGTTTTTAATTAACTCATTAAAAATTACGTAATGTATGGAGCAATCAAGTCATCAACCCTACATTGTCAAGCCACTTATGCCTGTAAAGGTTTTTCTAAAAAATTAACAACCATAAACAACAAGCCTCAATTCCCTTCCCCACGTTTCAAAACCGTCTTGTATTTTACATGAAAGCGATTCGCTTTACCAGCCACCAATTTGCCAGTTCAAGTTTAGCATAATTATTTTGTTGGAGCCTATACAATGCCGCTAACGATGGAGGCCGACTTGGCCTTGACCGATCAATAAAATACAGATACATTCCTTCTAATAGGACCTTTACGATAGGTTAGTTAATTTCTCCTCGCGTCGTATTCCCTCATTACTGAGTGTCGTGATTCGTCACTCCCCCGCAGAACTATTTCGTGCGCTTGACAAGGACTGCGAAATTTGTGATCCTTAAACATGTCGGCTTCCTCACGATCTTTTCTTCACTCATATACTTATGCGAGTGCAAGTCCTTATAATTAACTTAAACATGAGTTATTGTTATTAACTAAGATCAAACCGAAGCTCATTTATTTTTATTTCTAAATTGCTTATCATATAAGTACGTGCTTTATGTTTAGTCAATTTATCTTATTGTTAGTTCCCATGTGTATTTCTCGATACTTCTTGTCTGAGTTTTTGTTACTAAGAATATCTTGGGTGGCTGTAACTCCCTATCAGAACAGCTTGCTAGCAGGAAATGCATGACTAGATTCCTATTTATCTTTGCAGGGTCCTATAACAATCAGTAGACCGATTACTACATAATATTTTTAACCAATGCATTAGGTACTTAGTAGGTAACTAATTTACTTATTTATTAAATAATTGGTCATAGATTGCAATTTACCCACATCGTTGTTGATCATTATTAATATAAATACAAATACAAATTACTTTATTTTCAAAAAACTTAACTTTCACCCTTATAAACTTATTTATATATACAATCATGCCATACCTGTAAAATGCACCAACATTATTTAATGTTGGTGCATTGGGATCCTCTGCCATCTCACACTAGGAATCGAGGACCCTGTGACGTGAGATGGCAGTTTACGCCCGCGCGAAATATGCCTCTTTTGTTTATACATTTTTGAACATTCATTAAAGTGATAAAAACTAAAATATAATACTAAAATCATTATTAGGTGATTTGTCATGCGTGAGCCTATCAAGTGTTAAAAAAATAGGTATCTAGTTACTTAAGTACTTAAGTATGTACATATATCTATCACAATCTAAATATATAAAACCCAAAGGTGACTGACTGACTGATTGACTGACTGACTGATAGTGATTATAGTGATCTATCAACGCACAGCTCAAACCACTGGACGGATCGGGCTGAAATTTGGCATGCAAGTACACGTTATGTCGTAGGCATCCGCTAAGAAAGGATTTTTGGAAAAGCCGCTTTTAAAGGGGTGAAATAGGGGATGCAAGTTTTACTTCTTAATGCGAGTGAAGCCGCGAGCATCCACTAGTCACCTATAATAATCCTTCAATCACGGCCACTAATACTCTATCACCACCGATATTTACTCCATCATTGACCCATGTAAACAGCAAGCGAGCGTGTCAAGGACCGCATTGGCTCTCCTGTCCAATAGTTTCCGGCGATTACATTCCCGATTGAATAGAGGCTATCGTAGGTATAGTCTACGAATGTTGTATGTTATACCGTGTTTTGGCAGAGTTCCTATTGTGAACATGAAAGGAGCTCTCTTTTGAAATCTGTATGTATGTACATATTATGTTGTGTTATGTATGTAAATAACCGGTACAATGGTCATAATAAGATGGGTATTACATTTATTTGATTTGCTTAGGGGTTGCGGAGGTCTGATGGCAGTCGCTCTATGTAAAAACCGGTATTCTGGCAAATCAGATAGATCGGGAGTCGACCCTAGATATTGGGATGGCTAAGCGGAACAACAACTTATAGTTGCTTAGCCTGTGTCTCATAAGAAACGCTGCTTGTACCATTTCAATGCTATTGTGTATAATTATTTACAAATTCTAAAACAATTCTATCAAACATAGCCATCTCTTTGAAATCCGTGTCTGAAAAAGCTTCTTGTAACCTAGGTTTTACGTACGCACTCACAAAGCCCTAACTTACATACTTAATTAATTATTTAGTAATTAACATTGACTGATAACATGCACGAGTAACATCAAAAGATGAGCTGTGTACAAAGCTCAATCGACACAACACTATAGAATAGTTTTCATCGCCTATCTAAATCAGTCTCGTTTATTAATGACCGTGAATTGCAATCAGTCCCGTCAGAAGTTTATAAACTGTTTCGCAATCGCGTCTCGTCTGGATTCAGTTTTAAATTGCTTGTTATGACTGCTCTATTGAGATATAAACACAAGAACGTTTCACTCACACACGTGTACTTTTTACTCAGGGAACGCTCGTTGCTCAGTGTTCTTTGGTGTCCGTACGTGGTTACCAAATTTAAGCAACTGTCATCGCGGTCAGTTCTTGGACGGGTGACCGTTTCAAATTAAGATAATGTGGTATCCATAACTGAGCGCTTCCGTTTTCTGGTACCTAACTGTAGGTCTCGGCTGTTCGTATCCGTACTAGTATTTAAGACGTTAAACTCTGTGAGAGGCCCTATGGGCGGTTCGAAGACTCAACACAAAAGATGGCCACTTTTGTACCTACTTACTACTATACTAAACCACATATTTTGTAAGTGAAAAATAAGATAAGTTAGAAATACGTTAAAACTTATGCATTTCTAACCAAAATTCATGATTTATATTCAGCTACCACATACAAACTTTTGCGTTTTACCTGCAAATGTCCTCGACGGGTCCGGACTTTATAAATTAATTGTATTACGTCTGGAGTAATAAGAATGCATGATGAGACGGGGACAAAGTTGCAAACAGTTTTCTCTCAGCTTTGTTTTAAAGTGCAATGTTATCACGAACTTTGAATCAGTAGAAGCTTCTGAGGTCCTAAGCTTTAATCTGAATACTGATAGAGTTACCTTGAAACCACAGAATGCTTGAAACTACAATCGAACTATTAACCACTCAAGATTCTACAAAAAATAAGTAAGTACTTTATTGGTGTTACTTTTTGCCATAACTTGGAAGTATTATTAGAAAATGTATCCTTCTCATACAAGTCCTGTTCAATTAAGTAATTTTATCGCCCCTCAATAAAACAATCAATAGATGAAATTCTTCGAATGATTCAATTCCATTCGAAACTTGGCAATTTGTAAAATTGAAACGTTTTTTATACTTATTTAAGTAAATGACTTGATTGTAGATGACATTAAAGCAGCCTTGAAATCTTCTTGTTATTTTATATGAATCTGATACTTTAAAAAACTTACAGGTAAGTACACTAAAATATGCAACATTTTGACAAGTCATAGAAACAGGCATTTTCTACTTGTTCTAAGAAAACTTACTTAACTGGATTTTGTTTGTTTAAGTAATTACTTTATTTTTCATCCCTCGATGTTTTTATCAAGCTAACCTAGTAACTATTAAAGCTTCTTTTTATCGAATGAGAGTGGCCAACTCTAGTGTCGAGTGTTTATCAAGCCGCCGCCGTAAGGGGCTCTGACATGGTTAAAGGACTGCCGTACTAGACAAACAGCCGGGACATACAATTTTACGTTTAGTATTAAAACTATGTCTCAATCAGTAGAGCAAAGGTTTCTCCTTGGAAAGGTGGTATTCTCCGGTCAAAAAACGCATAAAACCTGGAAGGTTAAGGTTTCTTTTTAGGTATAAGTTGGATTTTATCTATTTAGTTATAGCATGCAAAGGCAATTATGTCACGGTTTAAACCAGTTGCCTGAAAATATTATATTGTAATTATTATCTTTAGAGGTTAACTTTTAATATCACAATCTGAGTAACATCGATCCTACAAATTCTCTGCAGCTAAAAAGTGTTTTATGGGTGCTTCGTAATTTCTGAATTATATGTATGTATATCTTTATATTTTCCAATAAAATTTCTAACATATTTTCACCCAAATCAATGCAATTTTTTTATTGTAAAGAGTTTCTGTTGAATTGCTTAAAAGGCATTTTATAACTGTATTTAGGTATTGTATCTTTAAGTTAGTTTACTCTTCGTTGTCATGTATTTATGTTACATAATAACTATGACGTAATTTACCTGTACCTAGTATTATATTGGGAGATGACTCTGGCCTCGTAACACAGTCTAACGGCTACCATGAGGTCAGAGGATTCACACGTTATTGTACAATATTTACGCCAAATAAACGAATTTTGTATTTTGTATTAATGTTAAAACAACGAAGACATATACATTTACTTACCTAAGTAAGTGTTCATGCAATTTTCAGTCATATAAATCATTGTTTTTGCTACCGATTCTTCGAGCATAAATATGAAAATAAAGGAAGTAGACTCGACTAACTCTGCTAGTTATAGATATGCAACAATAACCTTCATACGGTATATTACACGCCTGGATAGTTTCGCTCGGTTGCGCTATATTTTATCGTTATCAACATGTATCAACCTTGAACCTATAAGCTGAACTGTTTAGGCAAATCGCCGCATTTATGAAAAAAAGTTAGCCTTCTTACCTACATATAAAAAACCGTATTGTATATCAGCTAGTAGTATATGTAGGTAAGTAAGAATATCAGCTTAGGCTTGATGATGCAGGATATTTAAAGTTTAGTATTCTTTATTTTACAACGATACATATAAGTTTTACACATACGTCAGATTATAATTTAATCAGTCTACGTAATTACATAGGCACTGTAAGTAGGTACATAGGTACTAGTTGTTATTGTAGTTAGTAGTTATGTACTCAAAAGACACATATTTTGCATTTGATAGTAGTTAAGCCGTATGTGTCTCCAAGCCGATTCCTTTTAACTATGGTTACGATCGTTCCATGGCGACTCGGCCCAAATGAGATAACACGAGACGAGGGCAACGACACCGATCTGATCGACGCCCGATAAGATAAATCTGGAGGGCCACGCCAAAACGTAGGACGTTACGACTGCTTTACTACTAATATATCTTCCGAGCACTATCGGCAGATTGATATAGTTTTATTATACGCCATATGTGACAAATATGTCGCAAACTCGTCAATTCAATGATGGCGATATTTCACGATCAATATTTCTTAGTACCGAACTAAGAAAGTATTATGAGGTACATAAGTTTCTGTTTGACTACAGCCCACCTGATGTTAAGCATTGCTGCAGCCTAGGGAGCAGCTTTAGATTTGAAGACCCCTGGATTGTTGTTCATTTGCACATTGTACATTTAACCTACTTTCAGTATTTGGCGCGATTTGGCTCTCTTCTTTTAGCTTTGTTAAAAATCTTCTGCTTCACGTCGTTTGTGTAGAACAAATAAAGAACCACTTTTAAACATTTTAAACTACAGCAATTAAAATGTCAAAGTCGCAGACGTGTCGCGTTTGCCTCAGTGACCTCTAGACAGACCAATAAGTCGAAATGATCTAACAAGAAACCCTAGATATGATAGCGAGAACTCTACAAAAGACTTGGCGAATTGGAAGCGAACGTACTTATTAAACTTCTGTGGAATCACTATCTCTGAATAGCTCAGTGAACAAGAAATATATCGGGAGTCGGGACTGAATACTAGCACAATAATTATGAATAGATGGTTTCGTAACTTCGGCGATTGTTGGATGTGAGTGTTTCTCCGGTTTGAATATCCGGTTGCTAAGGATGTTTGAGAAAGCGTGTTAGTAAAATACTTAAATAAAACAGCCAATTCGAGTGAGTTCACACCCTGGATTAAAACACAAATTAGCAACAATTAACACACAATATTTTTATGACCCTCAAGAGTACGAATGAAGCACATTTTAATCATATTACTAGTTAAAACACCCATTCATCAAACAATCTACTCTACATTTGTTTCAAAATGAAATTAATAAGATAGCCCAGTGAATACCCGCGATGCAGGTTAAAGCGAACAATGCTCGTCATTTGATTGCGAGCCGCCGTCTGGGCATGACGTGTATTTCATTACTGCGCGGAAACCTCGCCTGTTTCATATCGGATGCTGCTTAGGTTTTCTGTTCGTATTAACTGCGCTCTGTTGACCTACTTTTACGGCCTAGTTCTGTCGACGAAATTGGTCTTAAAGAGACGATATTATTTGTTAATATGAGAGAATTGAGTGTCTAGGGAAGGGAATCATAGTTTGACTTATAACTATTGACAATCCTTCTCTAAAAATTGTAGTTTCA
The DNA here is from genome assembly GCA_964023185.1 of Macaria liturata. Lineage (NCBI taxonomy): Eukaryota > Metazoa > Arthropoda > Insecta > Lepidoptera > Geometridae > Macaria > Macaria liturata. The sequence goes on along the minus strand of OZ026825.1, from coordinate 9,495,549 downwards.
GTATCTTTGAATTTTCTTATACTTACTTATCTTACGTACTTGCTCACTCTACATAACTATCTTATCCGTAAAACTAGTCGAATCTATGACACAGACACAGTAACTTGCCCAAAAAGAAAGTACAAGTAATAGTAAGTAAGTAGTAAATAAGTATGTGCTATTATTTATTAGATCACTAGTGTGCACAAAGTGTTAGCGTACAACGTGCGTTACAGACTTTCTAGCATTCCTCTGGGAGACCTTTCTTCCACACAACTAGGACTGGAGGCTATTATAAGCCTTTTAGGTCAACCTTAGTTACGAGCTGCGACATAATGGTTGAAGTCATATTCCCGCGATCCCATAAGGGTTATCCGCACAATAGCTGCGGAATAGGTTGCCGTCACGGTTACTACATAAAGTTGTTTCACTTGGAGACTAAGTACCTAACTAATTATACAATACAATATTGGTTGTATAAATATACTTAATTTTAATTTCTTTAAGCTCCTTAAAGTACTTAAGTATTAATAGATTTCTCGTCTCAGATAAGTATATGTGAAATTTTAATTACGTAACTTTACTTTTATTATAAACTAGCTGTGCCTGCGACTTCGTCCGCGTGGAATAGTTATTTTGGACATCATATTTATTTTTGTAAACAACCTCTTCATCTTTATAAATTATACCTGTTACCCACGACTTGAACCGTTTTCGCAGCGTTCGCAACGGAAACTCAAAGATGAATAATTTTCCCCGTTTTTTGCAGATTTTCCATTGTTTCTTCGCTCCTATAAGTTGTAGCGTGATGTTATATAGCCTAAAACCTTCCTCGATAAATGGTCTATTCAACACAAAAAGAATTTTTCAATTCGCATCATTAGTTCCTGAGATTAGCGCGTTCAAACAAACAAACAAACAAACTCTTCAGCTTTATTATATTATATTAGTACAGATTAATCAGTGTGATATTGTGATTCCTCTATTCTATAAATGACTTGCTTACCTTTTTCTATTATTCCCTATTCATTGTCTCTGAATATCGGTCCGATATACTTTCAAATGAAACATAATTATCCTAACGTTTTATAAGCTCATACTCTTACACCTGATCTCTACTGACAACAGTATATCTCAGGCAAGTGAAAAGTAACATAATAAAAGCTAACAAGAAACAAACATTACTAATTAAATAAAGGGTCCCGCTAGTTCTTTGTATGTACAATGTATAAAGTCGACAATATTATTTCACACTTTTCCAGTTTCTACCATTATGATCTAGTTAGTCGCTTGTTCCTTGTTCATGCGATTACCAATGTTAAGCAAAGGTCTACGCGGTCAGTCCTTGGATGGGTGACCAAAAAGTGGCATTCCATTGTGGGCGCTTTCGTGGGCCGGATGACACGTTAAATTGTAGGTCCCGGCTGTTTGTCTAGTACGGTAGCCGTTAAGCCATGTCCGAGTCCCTTGGGGCTGTTTAATAAACTCTCGACCAGAGTTGGCGACTCTCATTCGACAAGAAGGAGAAAAATAGCTTGTGCTGCTACCGTTGCTTTAGGCGATCTGGATAATGCAATGCCATTCACTACTCAAGTATTTGGTACATGCAAATGACTCCAAAAGAAGAGTCAGAGCGAGCATTCATTGGTCAATGCAAATCAATATTGTTAACAACCATTCAGCAACAAGTTTTCAATACAAACTTTATATTCAACTCGCGGCTTCGCCTGCGTTATTTCAGGATTAAATGTTGCATATACTTATACTTATCACTCTCTGTCTGTAGTATGGAAAGAAAGAATATATATATTGTGATAGATACATTTATGAGTATTGTTTACATAAAACACAGTACTTCCTTGCTAAAACACTATGATCAGTCGCTTCGGTCCAGCATGAAAGAGACAAAATGACAAACGAACCAATATTCGTTACTGCTCCCGATAGCAGCGATAGTTCAGATGCTGGCCACAGAGCGTGCGGATAACAAGCGAACTTGTTTATTAGGTCGTCCATGCCAACTACAAGCCGTCTCGATATTTTCAATTTCATATCGACAAGGCTTTCCCGGCCACTATCGGGCTTGTCTTTGTCGTTCCTGCGAAGCCTGTAAGGTTTAATTAACTTCGTAGGTACACGTCGTACAAGAAAAGTAATTTTATGGGGGAGTTCTTATTTCTTTTCTCGAAAGCTTTGCTCAGTTGCCCTTGTACGTTTTTTCGACCGATTTCTTAATTATTTTGAAGTTTATTTTGCTTCATTTAACTTGACTTTTGTATTTTTGTTTAAAAATTATAATTATCAACAAAGTTTGGGAACGATTGCATTTTGGTTTGTCGTCTTTTAAAGTCACTTTTCACTGAACCCGCGACCCCAAATCAGCGAGTAAGAGATTAATTAAAGCCAGTGTTTGGAATGACTTGGGTCCCATTGCCCCACTTGTTTTGATATAAAATACTCTGATTCCTTCGAAAATAAATCAAATCTCAAGTAAACCCCATAATTCTATGAAGTAATTAGAGCTCCCGATAAGAAGAGTGCCGTGAGTAGGCAGGTGGCTCTGACTTTAATGAATGAACCCACGATAACTTCGCAGCTACAAGTTCTTCGTCCGGCCAATTTATTCATTTATCCATGCCTCGCGTAATTACTTAGTAGTTTACTTAATCTCCCAGTGTAAAGAAGGGAAGCAATTTTGCGCTCGGCCATTTAGTGAGCTCAGTAAATACGTGTCAAGTAGAAAGAAGACTAGTGGGTGACTGAAGTATCGTGTACGTATGTTATGCTTATTAGCCGGATTGTGAGTTTTTGGAGTCGGTAAGCTATTAAAATTTGATTATCTTGAACAAAGTAAGGTTATTGTGAATAGGTAATAAAAACAAAATAAAGTTATCGTAACTTTATTTTGTTTTTTCAATTCCCAAACGAAAGTTCTATTGTAGTTCTTACGATCGTTCTTATAAGAACTACAATAGAATTTTCGTTTGAGAATTATAAAAACAAAATAAAGTTATTGTAACTTTATTTTGTTATTCAATTCCCAAACGAAAATTCTATTGTAGTTTTTTTAAGCACGGTCGTAAAATTTATCTGATACTTTTCATGTCCCACATAAAACTGTTTTACTTCTCTTTTATCGAGCGTCTCGGATAGGATAGGAATTAGGAGCTTTATCAAAGAACTCGACGCGAGCCTTAACACCCAGATCGACGGTCCCGTTAAAATCCACAAGCATTTCGGTCGATTTAAGCGCATTACGAATCACTTAGCGAGCTCCGGGCGAGCCGATATTTCCGACTACCCACCCAACACCGATCAAATGCAATCAACCATCAAAAACTTCGCCCGAACAGACACTGACTGATTCCATTACCCCGAACCTGCTTTAACCAAACTCGGTTGTTTAAGTAGTTAGGAAATATCTAATATTCTATAAGGTAAAATTTGAGCAGAGTGTGGTTGCAAGGGTTTAGATGCTCAGAAGAAAGTTCAGACCCCGAAACCACGCATTAACGGAACTTTGTTTTTGAATGTTGTTAAAGTTAGAACAGCAAAATTTCCCAAAGTAGTAGTAATCTGTTAATCTTTTTCAACTTGCTCGACATTGTTATTAAAGTATTTTGATAGACTACACGGTTGTAATTTCTTGACAACTTTTAATAAGTGAGTAGTTTCTACATTAATTCAATTAAGTTTGGAGAAAATGTGTCCCGCTGGGAAACCATCCGTCTTATAATCTTGACGCCTCCTTGTTCGTTTTTGGTTACACCCATGGTTTTATATAAGGTCAAATGCGATTTAAACGCTTAACCGTGATGGAGGACATCGTGGGAAAACTGACATGTTTCCACACAAATCAAGAATATGTGTCATACATGGAAGGTCTTGGTTTGGCAGCCCACCTCGATGTGTTAGCCAAATAAATTTATTCTCTGGGGGAGGAATGCTTACTACTCAAATTTATTTATTTATTTATTTTATAATGGCACACAAAACAGAATGTGTTCTTAAATGAACTAAATATACATTTAAAACTGGTTTTGATCCAGAACAAATTCCAAAATATGTGTACACAGCTTGATCTGCATAAATATGAAGACGAATAATTCCCATATGAATAATATGACATGTAAAGTATAAGAAGTAGAACAGACAATTATTTAGCTCAAAGAGACAACGTTTAATCAACAACATAATGACTAAGTTCGCATTCCTAGGGAATGAACACAGTTGGCCCTTCTACATTAGTATGCAAGTCCCAATAAGTAGCAAAGATTAGATAACCGGTCTATTATTGGTTTGCTCCGACTTGGGACTGTCTGTGACTCAACTGAATGCTTGGCTTGGCTTCGTTAATGGACATTGGTCCTTTCCGCTGAGGAAATATTTCTACTTATTCTTTGAGTGATGAAATTATTCAATGTGGGGTGTCGGTTATAGTCTTTTGTATATGAGTCATGCAACCATAGTCTTTATTACGGTCGTTGTGAATTTTAGATGTCATTTATAAGATTGTTAAGTTCTTGGAATACCTATGCTATCTTTATGTAGGTAATTTTCACGATAATGAATTATACGAATTAAAGTTTTATTTATATCAACATGCCTTTAAAAATGAATAAATTTACCTATTTCTTAAATCAACTACAAAGTAATTATCTTTATATACTCGTACCATTATCCAGAAAATATTTCTTGTTCGCTCTACTAAACTATCCAAACTTGGCCACAAGTTCTCAGTAATCAATCTCAAACAGCTGCTGCAATCTACTTCTGCCAACTCACAAGTATGCCTGAGACCTCTTTTCTTCGACTTGACCTTTCGATACCTAGTTTTTCCACTACAATGTCTAACTAACCTTTTATCTTAACTATCTACAAATAGAATTCAGATGAAAATTATTGCTAAGCGATTCGGATAGCTAGAAATCAGTTAGATCAATTCTTAGAGTAGGTACAAATACAAATACAAAATCATTTATTTGCCAAAGAAATTTTGTCACAAAATGTTTCGAATCCTCTGACCTCGTGGTAGCCGTTAGGCTGTGTTACGAGGCCAGATTCATCTCCCAGTATGTTTCTAATTTAATTATAATTACGTCTTATGAGCTAGGTTACACAAACAATTTTATTTTAATATCTAACAAAACTAAAAGGTAGTTAAGTCTATACATACATACTCTGGAAATAAAATATGAAGTCTCACAATGTGAAACGTGTATTTTATTTAACTATGACCCGTTTGTACTTGACCATAGTTTGCCTGATAGTAAGCAAGGTTATGGCCAGATGCAGCGTGCTTACCCGATAAAAACCGATTCACTCTCGCTTTGTGTATGACAAGTAGCTTTATATAATAAATTTGCATCTGTTTTTTTTATAATTTTGTTAAAACTAAATCAACTGTTTTGTAACTCTTACTTATAACTACTACTTATTCGTTTCTTGGAATGTTTTCTTGTATCAATGATAACCTAAATAAGTAATACTTGTATTCCACCCCAGTTGGAGTGTTTACGGTTTCCCGCGATGTCGAGTTTGAGTTGGTTCATTTGGCTGTGACCATCGAGAAGTGAGGCTGTTGATAACTCATGCAAGAGTTTTATAATATTGCACGGAAACTGGCAGACTAGTGTTTGTTGCTGAGTACAATATTTATGGTGATATTGCTTAGATTTATGAGTGCAGCTATTTAAAAAATAAAGTGACGCTTGTCTTGATTGATTGATTGTGAAATCGATTGAGAAAGATATGTGCCACGATATAGCAAAACATTTTGCCAACTCCCTGTTACGTGATTAAATGTACTAATATCTGAACCGCGAGTGAATTCCTATATTTACTAATTAGATAAGAAAACTATATTCTTATAACTACACAACTATCATGAGTAACATACGCCAAATTATGTGAGTAAAATCGTTGTTAATGTTTATAAAATCAAGCAACGTACATTCCACAATTAATATAAAACTAATCAGCATTCAGTGTAAAAAATCTAACAGCAAAGAAACAAATATGACCATCCTATAGAAATATATGTCTTTGGTTGTGGTAGTAAGTTTGTTGCGGTGGCTCGGGGCGACTGAACTCTCAGTAAAGGGCGAGTTTCAAATATTTCAGAATTGTACTCGGATATGTACGTACCTAAATAATGCAATGTTTTCGTTACACTTCTTTTAATTACTTATATTTATTTTTATTCGATTCAGCATTACTTACTACTTTAATAATTAAAATAGCGATAAAGCTTCAAAGCAAAAGTTCTTTCTCCTTCTAATCCTAGACCGTAATGGTTGCTTACTATCAGGCGAATTATGGTCAAGTGCAAACCCATTCCTTGTAAAAAAATAGTTTCTCTATTTATTCGTGCCTATCAAACCTAAGAAATAATAGGTAACATGAAATGCAACTTGCAAATAACGTTTATTTTTACACTTGGCCGTTAAGCATTTGACTACCAGGTAACCTAAAGCGACGTCTTCACAAGCGACATAACTACTGACCGTAAAAATTTAACTATAAATGTATCAACTCATTTTAGTAACAAATTGCAGTTAACCTTATAAGGAAGTAATTTCAACAGCATTTGGCCGACATTGAAAACCGCGACACGTACGCGATCAAGGATGTCGATTTACAATAAACAAGTGTTCAATGTATGAGCGTGTACTTAAATAGCTATTTGTGAATTCATGGAATCTCTGCAGGTGGTAATTGTTAGCTCAGTGTTGCAACCTTGCTAAAATGATTGAATGTTAGTTAAGTTAGCAGAGTTGTAAGCTCTCCAATACAGATGTATCAATCAATCCAATAAACATATTATTCTTATGCCCACCTCTGGAATAAATGGAATTGGTGCGAATCACCAGCTTGCCGGTGTGGAGCTCCTGAGCAGACTGTCCAGCAGTCAGCACGTAGTATTAGACTGTCCTCTAACCAAGTATGACGGACAAATGGAGGATTTTAAAACCTTAACTGCAAATGCGATTACGTATTTGAAATCAAAAAAATTATAAAGTAGAGATTTAAAAAAAAATATGCCATAAGATAAATAAATACTTATGTACTACCTTGGGCCACAGCGTCGTTTGTGTGGATGACATTTCTTAGTGACCTAGTAGTGATATGCCTGACTGTGTTGTCGAATCTCTGTAAATTAATAAAAGTGACAGGCTCCTGTGGTTTGCCGCTGTGTTCTAACGATTACATGTAGTCTTTCTTGGCCCCCAACTTGCCAATATAATCTCAAAATACAGTTCCACATTACTTTCAGATTGGAGCTTTGCAGTAACTAATATCCTACTTGGCTTAAGTCTTATATCTACGTCTACTCACTGCCTGTTCCATTCCACTAAATTGTACTTGATTCATTGCCAAGAAATATGCCTGTCGAATATAAGTTACATCATTTTGTACAGAAGTCGTTACAGTAACAATAGGATCTAAATGAAATACCTATTTCTATTTATTTATGTACTTATTTATTCCGAACAAAACAGAGTCAATGTCCAACAGAACAAAAACTCTGTTTCTCCCGTTGATTGTTTAAAAATTGCTTTGAAGATTAGGGGATTTTAAGTCCGAAATTTCGTAAGCTTTTCCCAATAATGGCTCCTTTAAAAACTTTGCGGAAACGCGGAACTTCCAGTTTTTAGCAATGATAACATTGTAAAAACTGGAAGTTTCGCGTCCCTGAAAAGTTGTTTGATGTTGATGTACTTATGTATTTGCAGATTTAACTTCTTTTTGGTTCGGAATTCTAACTGGATATTCTAAAGGTTCTTCAAATCAGAAGCATTTTGCTTTTGCTGGAAGCCGTGATGTGTTATATATTTTAATTGACTTATACTTAAGGTTATTACGTTCAAAAAACGTCTTACTTTTTTAATAATTTTAATACGTTTTCTATGTCTCAGTAATAGAGGGATATATTTTTATAATATTAATATTATATTTTAATGAATTGCATGCTTGTAGTAGACGTCTTAGATATTCTAGATCTTTTTATCATAATCATAATTTCTTATTCTGCTTTATTTTATTCAATCACAATTTAAAAAGTTCTTTTAATGCTTAGAAGCATAGTCATTCCACAATCACTTATGAAAAACCGTTAAGAACAGATATTACCACCTCTCCACTCCATTTTCGTAACGAAAATTATCACAATCAACACCTTATATCTCGGTCACTGCAGTACCTTCAAGTAGGTAGGTACATACTTACATATTTACATACATATGTACATACATACATACTCGTACATTCATACACATACTACAGAGCAGTAATGAGACATCCTCTTTACACCTGCGTCACCTGATTGGACGCGACAACGCACTCATTATACCACACCTTCGGGTAGCTGCCTCGACTACTTACACGATAATTATGTAAAACGGGACCCGGACATTATACATGGAATGTAAGACGATTAGATACTTGTACGTGTACTTAATTACGGAGGTACATTTATTTATTAATTTGATAGGGACAAGTTCGCTGAGCTGACGGCCAACCTCCATTAATGAGAGGCACTGGAAGAAGAAGAAGAAGATTAATTTATTTAAGAAATGCTTGCAATTTTTTGATACTCTTATACTCTTGTACGGATTTGATACTCAACATTTAGTTACTAGATATGCATTGAAGGACAGTGACTTATTCCAAATTGTATCCCGTAAGAATATCCATAGAATGCTTGACAAATATATACAACTAGCTGGTGCCTGCGACTTCGTCCGCGTGGAATAGTTATTACCATAAAAACGGTTCTAGTGAGTTAATCTTAAAAGATAGACATATATTGTCGTGGACATTTTGTTAGATCATTTTAAGAGAAATAATTCTTTCATACATTGTTTTTTGATATCTTGAACCGTTTTCGCAGCACACGCAACGGAAGCCCTGAAAGATGAATAATTTTCCCCGTTATTTCCACATTTTCCATTGTTTCTTCGCTCGTATTTGTTGCAACGTGATGTTTTATAGCCTAAAGCCTTCCTCGATAAATGGTCTATTCAACACAAAAAGAATTTTTCAATTCGGACCAGTAGTTCCTGAGATTAGTGCGTTCAAACAAACAAACTCTTCAGCTTTATTATATTAGTATAGATTACATTAAGTTTGTTTAACGAGGTTCACGCGTTAATTTATCGAAGAAATACTAAGAATCGCTAACGATTTCATTCGGTATTCTTAGCAGAATGCGTTGTAGATCAGTGCTAATCCAGTTTACCTTATCAATTACCTATAGGAATTAGTATCATGTTTTTTAATATAATTGTATTATTGTATAATACAGACCTATGGTGTGAAATGCGATTAGTTAGATAGAAAATTACTTTTTTTCTGTGATACATTTTTTTCCGCACTTATGTGAGTACCTAAGTATCTTAAAGTTACTAATAAAATGTATGAAAAATCACATATTTTTAAGTATATCTGTAAGGTTTGTACTATAAAATCTCACTTTCGCATATCGTTTTACTTGTCATACTGAACTGAATAAAAGCAATGCAAGTGATCCATGCATGCACGGATAACTATACCAAACTCTTTGACTCTACACAAATCTGTCTTTTGTTTTATCTGCCCAAAGCTAGCGAATAACTAATCTAACCATAGAATGAGATACTAATTGACTAACACTACATTTTATCAAGTAAGAAAGTAGTGTAGTCTCGAAGTGGCAGTCACTAAGTCCCAGCATCCATCACGCGCTAACAACGTTGCCCGTTTGATGGAATTTCCTCTGCCGTTTAATAACATTGTTAGTCGAGTTATGAAGTTATTAATGGACTACACTTATTAAATTGACTCCGCATTATGAAGTTTGTCGTGTGTATTGTGTGCGAGTTAATTGATGGGGACGTGGTGTGGTGTTAAGGGGTAATGAAGCTTGGTGTCCCTTAAGGTCTTTTATTATTTATTTTGGGCTGTGCTTTGGATGGGAGCATGACTAGACGGGATTGCATGTCTAAAAGTAAATACACTTATGTACATATTTAGATGTAGTCTAAATCAACTGTCATTTTTCGGTCAGTCCTTAGATGGGTTCCGTGCATCGAATGATACGTTAAATTGTAGGTCGCGGCTATTTGTCTAGTACGGCAGTCGTTAAGCCATGTCAAAGGCCCTTAGGGTGGCTTTATAAACTCTCGACACAGTTGGCTACTCTCATTCGATAAGAAATATAATATAATAATATAGCAAGTATCAAAAATAGGACTAACAAGTTTAGATGTTTATGAAAATATGATAACTCACAATACTACACCTATTCAATTAATAATGTTTTAAGTTGTATAAACATAACCAGATAATATAAATACATCTATAAACCTCCGTGATAAACACACGTTTACACTGTAAGAAAAACATGTGAACTAACTTATTTATTTATCGGGACCACATATTAAACTGTAATAACCTAATTACGGCATCATTCGTAGCGTTCTATTAATAGCCTCAAGTGACCTTAATAAGTCGACGATGGTAAATAACACAAAGACTGCCTTTGAATTGGTTTATTCCCAGTTCTTTAGGTACTGAAATGATGAAAATATAGTTTAGCCTTTCGGTTGCAATGAAAACAACCTCGTTTGATCCGCTTCGGTGCAAAACCTGTGCAAAATGCAATTAAAAGCAAAATGTCCAACACTCGCAAAACGTCCAAATCGCAAAAAGTCCAAACCGCATTTTTTTTCTGTTTTTTTTTACATGAGATAGGCTCCCGCTTGACTATAACTTGCCTGATGTTAAGCAACGTTGCAATCTACGATCTAGCGCGCTTGCCTAGAAGAAACCGGTTTACTCTCGACTTTAATTATTATATTTCCCGATCTATTTAGTTAGTTGTCCAAAACTGACCTCATATCAGTTGGCATTTATTTAGTCGTTATCTAAAAAAAAAAACTTTAAATAAAAGAAATTGCGAGTATACATGTAATGTCATTCAGTATAATGATTAAATTCCTTATTTTCGCTGTAAATTTACTGTTTGTTTTCGTATTAAATAAACTGTAAATTACTTTAAGCCACACTTCGTTATCATCCAAGATATCAAAATTCGTCATTCTTCATATGCCATACAACAGATAGATCACCCTTAAGGTCCTAAAACATAAAGAGTTATGAGTTTCTTTAGAATTTCTTTACAAATACTTACGAATAGAGATATTCTCACCAGACTGTTGAAAGGGAGCTCTATACGTTGCCATGTAAAATACCAATCCCCAAATTCGACTACGTGTTTAGAATAGAAAGCGCTACTTACTAGTAAATGGGTATGTGTTGTTGCTTTTGCCATTACTTTTATGGTGTTTTCATCGAATATAAAGTATATAATTTGGCCGCCGACTTGTACATTTATTTATAGTTCATGACCTTTGATATTGTTAATTTATTATGTTGTGCAATAAAGATATATTGTATTGTATTGTTATAGGTAAAGTAATACTAAAAAAAAAAGGTAGTGTTATACTACACTTGACTTAGTTACTCCTCTTACTCTCGTAACCCTCATTACTTAGAAGCGTGAATACCCATCAATGTAATGCTGTAAAATTAAAAGCCTAAAAGGTTAAGAAGATGAAAGGTATTCTGATATGCTCCCTAATTTATGGGGTCCGTTTCACGGGTGGAATCAATGTACCTATCAATTAAACAAAAACATCTTGTCTTTGCCGAACCTTACTGGTATGTTATTTTTCTCGTACACTTTTATTTACTCGTGTATTTGCGATTCGTATTTTCTCAGTCTATCAATTAAGCGAAAATTCCTTTGACGATATCTGTCGAATTCATATTAATATTGGTCTTTTCTTTTTCAGACAGTACAAGTTCCGGTGCGAAGCATCTTTCGAGATGAAGACAGAAACCACACCCGTAAGTAGACATAGCATTTATTTCAATGCTAAATACTTGTTTTAAAATTTAATTGGTTTGACAACCATCACAACCGTGTTTTGCCTCAGAGCGCCATCTCTTAGCAAAGTGGTGCATTACTATCGTACGGTCCTGCGGGATAAAAGAGGTTCGGGAATGAAGATTGCGTGAGCAAGCTAACCTCGAAGTAACTGAGTTTCATGCTAGATGGCGCTGTTAGATGGTTCGTTCGTTCGTTACCATTTTATTTCTGAAACTTTCATGTAGGTGGCGCTGCGAGCCAGCAAAAGCGACGTCGCTGTTAGAATTTCAAAATCTTGAGATGTATACGTTTTAACCACCCTCCGTAAGATGTCGCTATATTTGTTATAGTGATATTAAATCTAAACAGATAAAAAATATAAATTTGACTCCTTGTTGTGTTAAAAAAAAGTTAAGTTACTTAATACATCAAAAAACATAAGCAATATAAATTACAAACGTTCTCTTCATCTTGTAGTCTGTTAAATTAATGATGGCGCTACTTTATCTAAGTCCTTTCACCTTAAACAAAGCGTTTTTTTTGTTGTGCTTATTATGTTCCACAGTAACAGCTGAATGCCAGCTCGTGTTATGATTTTTTAAATTTCACTTCATAGTTGGAAAGTCTGAATGAGCTTAATTTAATGGCCGTATGGAGTGCGGACGTAACATTTTTCGTACAATTTCCCAGGCAGCAGGGCGCGCTACATAAGTGCGGAATTAACACATTTTGGCACGGGATATATCGCTTTTGAAATATTTTAAAAGATTGCGTGTGGCCCTGCCCCGGCGGCCGTATCCATTGTCCGCAGGCCTATATTCCATAAATTTATATGGACCGTTCCGTGGCTCATATTGCTCGCTATCGGTTCATTAATAAACTATATCCTGTTGTCGCACCATACAATACAATGGCCGCAAACCGTTTTCGAACTGCTCTAGCGCAAAATTTATAGCGGTTAGAATTTTGAACACAAATTCATTTCAATACGTGCACTCGCTTTAATTAAAATATCCACTTTATGCTAACTTCATGTATCACGCCGCGAAAAATAAAAATAATGACGCATTAAATTAATCCATTCGTCTGTCGGAGCTTTGTGCGCGGCAAATGCTCACTCAGTTAAAAGCAGGCTATTTGAGAGAAGTTAGCTAGATACGTTTTATTATGTGGGCTTAATAGTGAGCTCATGGAAAGACCTACCTCACATTTCTGTGAATAAGCTTCGTCGTAAATCCAGCGGGTACTGGGCAGCCCCGCCTCGAGCTCGTCGCAGCGGCAGCCCCGCCTCGAGCTCGTCGCGGCGGCGGCGGCGGCGCGCGCTCGCTCACGCCTGTTCCGGATATTCACGTTACGAATGGCTTTATTAAGACTAAATATTACAATTCCCGAGCAAGTATTGCGGCGGTTAGAATTGCTAATGCGCAGCCCGACGAAGGAGCCGAGTGAAAAGATGCGATTGCACCGAGAACCACCCGACTGCGCCGGTTGCCTGTTTTATGAGCGGCGAAATTGCACTTTCACGCCGACTTGCCAACTATGGCTGCATGTAATGCTTCAGCATGATTTAAATACTCTTATAACTGGCATTATGCGCGAGTTTCGACTGCGAGTGAGATCGCCGGATGAACGCTTTTATACGCCGCTTATCATAAAGCTTACAGAGAAAAATGCTGAAATAATATCTAAGCCATTCTCGACGCTAGAAAGATAACTCGTCGGAAAGGGGCTGCGTCTTGCAACCACAAATTACTATGATTTAATATTGCTTAGTTATCTGCGGGTTGGTAATTTGTTAGCGAGCCTCTCGGGCCGCGTCGGCCGCCATTGTTGCTCCGCCGCCTTTTGTTCATCGCCTTCCACCCGCGATACGATCTTGAGTTATTATGATTAGGATTCTTTGCCAAGTGACGCGGACTCGCTTATTTCTCCATTATCATTTTAGTTCTCCCAAACCTAACATTTTAATAAAAAATGTTGCGTCCATGCCCCGTTTCTCATACTACGGTTTTCTGGTACCAGTTTTATTCTATGTTTTAATTTCTTAAGATACAACATGTATCGGAATAACATTTAATATTGCAATGTAACGCGAGTAGGATGGTGCTTGAAAATTAATCTTAAACATAATAACATGTCCCGAAGCAGAGCTACCAAATTGAAACTTGAGGTTGTCAGCTCGGCCCCCGGCGTCGATTCGTTTGCATAATGCGTTCACCGGGCAAACTACTCGATTAATATACTCATATACGCGTATTGAGGTGACCCACTAGATTAATAAACGTCACCGCCGCTCGTAAAGTCAATGGAGTTAATATATCAGCCGTCATGTCACGCCATAGCCCAGTCGCGACTTTCATTTCATATAGTGCTCTCGATTGAATCGATCCGCGTGTGGCTTTTTCAATTAGTGAACACATTCGATTGTCGTTGTGTTTATAGTGTAATTGCCGGTCTGTTATCCATCCATCTTGACCGGTGTAATGGGTGGCCATCAGGGAAATGAATCGCCAGCCCGCCTGAGCGGAATGGGAGCGAACTACAAGTGTTCTCGCGAAATTGCTTTCCGTTTAAACGCAAGAGGTATCGGAGGATGCCACCGTAGCCGATTGTTAGCCACATAAAACTTGTGTTTTCTTTTTCTCATTTGTAGCTTTACCGCAATTGCGATAGCCGCCATATTTTCCCGATCCTTTTCCTTGAACAGACAATGACTGTAACTTTGGCGTGTGACTAATATTTTCCTTTCGTTTTTCAGAACCTTCCTGATTCCTGCCTCGTTTCCTTGACCCGACCCTGGATCATTCCTAATATGTTGCTCTAGAAGGAAATAAACTTTGTCACGATATAAGGATACAAGTAACGTTAGTTGTAACACAAGTAAACGTTTTGACATCAGCAGTTAAAATCTTAACATCCACCTCCTTAAACAGACTTCAAGAGCTCTATTTTCAGAACCTTGTATTAAACGCAGAGAATCAAATGCATGCAGCTATCTCACGAGGCATAGATCAGCATAATAGGTAGAGGAAGCGAGGCGCAATGTATCGAATTGGAGAGCAGTGCAGCGGGCCCTTTCATCAAATGCATCGGTGTTTGCGGCCGCCTAGCATGCTGCCGTAAATATCGTGGCCATAGCCTGGAGTAGAGATCGGGATATACTGGGATTTGTTATAAACGTAAATACATTGATTTAGATTATATGACATACTGCTTTACTCATAGGTATAGTATGTACTTAGTAGAAGTACCTATTGATAAAATAGTAAGGATTTGCAAAAAATAATATTTTTTAAAATCTGGATATACTCAATAAGTACTTAGACTAGTATTTTCCGGTATGAATAAACTTTATTGCTGACTTGTTAGTATGCTAGATGAGTAGTTGAGTACAAAAAAAAATACTTGAAACAGTATAATAGTTATTTTGTCTAAAATAATAGGGAGTTATGCTGACTTTGTACATTTTGGTTGAGTACAAAATAACTTCAACCTGTTTCTAAACATACTTCCTCGTGTTATATATTCTCCGTTAAATTGTATCTGAAGCAATTCAATGTATTCTCAATATCTGACTTCCAAGTTAAACCGTCCCCTTACCTAGTTACTCTAGGAATCATAAGAAACATGCTTTGTATCATTACGCGAGAATGCTCTCATTCATTGCTCCGTGCATTGTAGCCGCGGTAGGAGCAAGGATTGCAGATAGTGCAGGCGTGCGGCGTGCGTGCCACACCCCATTTATTAGGCGTGGAGTGCTTCCGAGCATTTATCAATCTACCCGCAGGGCAACGCCTAGCCCGACGCTGCCGGGCCTCCGTAATGCGAACTACAGTTTTTGGAATGCGGACTTGGTGGGATTTTGGGCTTGCTACAAATCATAGCGAAAAATAAAAGTGCGTTTGATGGCTTACTTCTTTATTTGTCTGTTTGATTTTCTTTTACGCCTCCATCGAAAAACCTCCGTTTTTTGGTTTGAGATAGTATAGGGCCAACCTAAAATCAATCAATCTTGCAGCGATCTTTGCAGTGACTTACGATATCATAGATAATTTGATTTCACTTGTCAAATTACATACATCTCATACTATGAGAGGGGTGAAATTCCTTGACACATACATATACATATTTTGTTTGAATACAATGAAACCAACTGGCTGGACTGGCTACATACACCCCCGCTTTTTATAACTCCATGAAAATTCCCAAACCCGCTGCAGAAACTTTAAACTCTATTTTTAAAGCCAGCCAGCTCCCGCAGGCCATAAAACTAAACCAAAAACAAATAGACATCGCATCGGCCCAGAATCAAACCGCCCAAAGCCAATTTTTGTAGATTTGGTTCGCGCATCACATTGAATATTCAGTTCTAACGTTCGATGTATTGAAATATGCACACGGTTTTGATATGACAAGTCCATCAAGATGAAATACGTTTCGTGTTTTTTCAGTTAGTGCTACTAAAGTATCAGTATGAAATAAGCGGTTAGTGTTCAGTCTCTATCACGACGTTAATACGCAGTCCATCGTAAACTGAGTAAACCTATTTGACCGTTTCGTCTGTCCCATTAACCCCCGGAAGACCCTTCACTAATTTCGGCGATTCATAAAGTAAAATGATCGGTTTTAACCGGACAGGGCTGGCACCTGCGTCTCCGCTGATCCAGGGCTTACGGCCGCTGCGGATAGCTAAGATAGTGATAAAGCGCCGCCCGTTAACGGCAGCGGAATTAAGGCATTAGCTAAGTGTAAACTTCGTTTAGGGGTAGCCAGCTTATGGATGAGGATTTTTGCGGTTTTTCGACTAATTTGTGGGTAGAGACTAAAGACAGAAATAGATGAAGAAACTTTGAAAGTTTTAAGAAATTACGATTTTGTAGTATTATTATTCTTACAAACATTTAAGACATCTTGTATTGTAAGACAGACATTGCCGTTTAAAAACGTTTCGAAGCTGGAACTAATCAGCTTTCAGTGGTACAAGCAATCGTTTCAATAAAAACAAATAGCATTTCCTATGGAGCATCTGAATTCAGAGACCGCGTTGCCGCGGTGAGATTTGTACCCGACTGGTTGCGGTTACTCCAACCGAATTGATTCGTTAAGATGCCGAGACGTGTCTCAGAGCAGGATGGCTTTACATATTTTAGCAGCGAGCGAGGAAGATGGAGAAACTGTTTGCTCGAGATCACTGACGCGTAAATGTCGAAGGTACAGCGGTTTTGAATAACCCTTTGACAAAAAACAGCAATAATGTTTACTTAGACACGCCGTGTTGGGTTAAGGGTTAGAAGCATTGTGTCTTGTGTTCTCTATTTATTGGCGAGATCGTTTTGATGTGCTTTTATAGAGAGGCTTTTATGGTGAAACTGTAGCTTTTGAGACGAGTAAGTGCTTGATTCTATTTCGGCTTAGAATGGGTAGAAAGAACCCTTCGAAAGTAGCTCTTAACTTATCCGGATATGTTACTTGGGGTAATAGTATCTCTACAGTAGGTTCATAAGGAAAAAGCCTTAGTAGTATTTGAAGTTCGTTCGTGACTGGCGGAGATATTTTGCGTATTGTCAAAGCTAACCCTATATAAATGGGAGTCGTATGTAGGAGATACTTTATGCTTAGCTAGGCCATGAATAATCGTTATCGCTCCCAGATATATTATATCATATTTGTAGTTATCTTTATTCAAATAAGTCGGCTGACCTCTTATGACCTCGGGACGAGCAGCATCTTGGTTCGGCCATTAGTTAAGCAAATTAGGCTGAGGATAATCCAATCTGTGCATAACAACGTAATGCGTTGGCATGCCAACAATGCTTCCATTAAATTCACGCAGATGCCTCGGGAAATATCAGGTGACCTTAATATTATGATCTATGGAAATATACTTGGCAATAACTTATTCATATATTTCAATAAAAAATTGTTTGTGTAGCTTCAACTGTAATTCGTTGACAAAAGTTGCTTGATTTATACACATGAGCTGTACCTTTTTTCCTTGTTTATAAACTAACTGGAATCTTTTTTCCACTATAGTGAGATATAAAAAGCACAAGTGAACGAAATTAGATTGAATTCCCAGGTTTCATTTCAGCAGTGGGTAGTTTGCAGGAATGCAGCTAAGTATTTCATGTTGTCTCCACGTCGGCGCCGCGGCACAGAATTGCCTCCATTCTCTGGAACAGTGGGACTGTAATGTTCCACCGATTTAATTACCATTTATTCGGCTAATTGCGCTGCGGAAACCGCACCTACTTGGTTTTATGTGAAAAATTGGCCTTTAATTCCCTTTTTGTACTCATTTGCCGCTTGAAGATAACGAGTGCTTTCAGGGGCAATGTTTTTAAATATCGCACAGTTTTGTGGTGAATAAAATTACATGCTTCACTTAGATAGCGGAGGTAATGTAAATAAATTGTAACTTTGTTTTAGTAATGTCACGACAGCATTTTTGATTATGATGAAAAAATAACCAAGTGTAAGTTCTATGCTTGGCTTGAAACGGGTGTCTTCATCTGTAAATAAAAACTAAATAAGGTCGGTTATGCTACTATTTAAGTATTTCTAGTTATTTGGAAAGAAATCACACAAATTCAAACGGAATCAACAGTCTCACACAATATTTCAATCTCTCGCCAGCTGTCACGGCGCGAAGGGTGCCAATCCATCAACAATTAGGTGGCAGATCTGGAAGCAAATCCTTCCAACCGTCCGCCCGCGCCGGCCAATTACCCAGCAGTCCATCGATTCTCACACATGAGGCGGCGAGGGTCAACTCTCATTTCATATTCCGCGGCCACCCCGCCCGTAATGGAATAACCTTGTGAGCTCTGATCGATGTATCAACCTCCTATATATTTTATTTTCGCAAATTGCTCAGAATGATGGCCGCTGACCCTTGTCACGGCTAAAAATGTCTTTTGATGCAATGTGGGTATCACTGTCGCACTGATGTAGGGTTATTTCTGTGATTATTGATGTTGTTTACGCACCGCCTGGTTCCGGCGCGGATAAATATGAGTAACGGGGATGAAGGTGGGAATTAATCTGACATATTAAATTGCGTTTTAAAGCGTAGTAGGAATATACGAGTTAGGTGATCGATGGACGTGCAAGAAACCAGCAAGTTCCGGATTTTATTAGTTTGAATACGTTGGGAAACATATTTGACGAAGTTTTTCGAACAATAAACAACTGTCTATGTTTAATCCGAAGCAAAAATAATAATAAAATCAAACTAAATAATACCGAGTATCATTCACACAAAGTTATACATCACGTAATAGCCTCACCTTTTTCACAGTTAGTTAAACATTGCATATTGGTGCACAGAATAGGCAGCAGTGAAGTTTCATGTCGAGCCTATCTGTGTGATCTACGTGTGATAGTGAAATGTAATTCAGTAATGGACAATTTCACAAATAAAGGCGACGATACAATGATGATGGGCACGCAACAACACCCTTATGCTTGTAAATGCTGCTTTTTAATGCTGATTCCATTAATACGCCTAGGGACTATTTTTTCGTTGTGTTTTTGCAATTTTGTGCTGTAGTAATGTGTATTTCCATAGATTATATTTTGTAGTTAGATTCGCATAGAGACACATGTATATGTTGTGCTTGTGTGTATATTTTTACTTCCTTATTTTGTTGTAGTGCAAGATTGTAAGGGAACCAGTATATAACGATATCATATATTTAACGTCTATATACTGATATTAAACAGGGTGTAAAGCAATATTCATTTGCAAAAGTTTCAGAGCTTGAACTAAGTTGAACCAAGCGAACCATATTAAAATGTCGCTTTAAAATAATAAATTAACTCAACCGCACGCTACGCCAAAAGCCATTTTATTTGATTTAAAAGAATTCACACCATGAAAGAGGCGATATAAATCAGTTTAAAAGCTCAAAATGGCCCGTCTTTCTCATAATTTAAGCAAAAAATTACGTGTAGCACTTTCTACTCGGGTATTTAACTTTATTAAAACACACAAATATTTAAAGCTCACGTGCAAGTATGCATGTGAGTAAAAGTGTAAATGGCTCTCTCAAAAATAACTAAAATATATTTAGGTGACTCATAATACAACCTACCCAACTGAACAAATAATATCAAGTTCTCGAATTAGCCTCGGACTTGAAGTCTCAGGTGCTCGGTGAGATACCGCTATCAACAGGCTTTTAAAATTATTGCCTAATGCTCAATACGCCACCGCCGTGATAAAATTATAAGAAAATATTGCCGGTATAAATATACTAGCAGGCATTAAAAATTGATAGTCTCCTAGAAGAATTATGCTTCTGTGGACCGGAGTTGACGAATAAATAATGTCTGCCGTGCGAGGCATGAGGGTTCCAGGCTCTTAACTCTTATTTTATACTTATCGAGACACCACTTTTATCTTCGCATAAAACGCTATAATGCAGGATGCTTTTAAAATTATATTATGCAGTGGCAGACTGCTAAAAGGGGTTTAACTATGCATTTAAAACGCGCGCACTAAAGAGAAATTGCACGGGCAATTGTTTCAAAATTGACCGTCAAACTGATGAGCACGGGCGGCTGAAATTGATAAACTCTTCGCTGCTAATGTGTCCACTTTGCAACCGTTTTAGACGCTCGTATTAAAAAAAATATCGCTTATAAATAAATAAATAAATAAATAAATATTTCAGGACATATCACACAGCGCCATCTAGCCTCATACTAAGCTTAGCTTATGAAGCTATGCCACAGAATAGGAAAAGGCAGCATAGAATACAGTCATGAAATCGCGTTAGTATCTGCGTGCGATGCGGAAAAATAAAGTTAAATCAGTGGGTTTAACGCGTCGCACGGGATTTCCGCGGGATAGTTGGGACGTTTTGTAAAGTGTCGGGGGTGTTTTAAAGGTTTTTTGTTGGCGCCACTAATGGACGGGAGACTTTACTCGGCGCCCGGCTGTACGCTTGTTTACTATTAATTGCGCCTTTTGTCGCCGGCAGCTGTTCTCGGTGCTGCGGTCCCGATGCGCCGGCTACCGCGTTATTGCTGTTTATTGCGCTCCGCACGGAATTGAGACGATTCCACACTCCCATTCGCACTAGCGCTGGCTATTTTTTGGCAAATTGCAGCAGCTAGGTGGGCCGGCCTGTGTTGCCGCGACCAGATGCTCCTCATTACCGCCGACCGCCCGCGCTGGTTCAAGTGTTCCCCGAGCGAGATTTAATCAGAGTCGTCTCGTTCGTGCACTAACAAACTTTCCGAAATGTCCGCTTAAAATTATGAGTACGAACGAACACACAGAGTCTGCTGATGGCTGCAGTATTTAATTACAAATAATGTTTTCAGCCGGAGTTCGGTGCAGCCGCAAAAACAGACTGCAGTTCCATTCCGCACTGAAGTGTACTGTGTACGCGGATTTTTCCATTTGTTTGTTGGTTTCATGTACTAATAATTTTATTTATAGCCATCCGGCGGCGCGCGGCGTGACTCGCAAGTTTTAATTAAATTATTTACTTGATAATTTGTTGGCGACGCGCCGTGATAGCTGTGTTTAGTTATCTACAGTTTATTAACTTTGTAATGCGCTGCGGTTTAACATAGTTACTTGCTCGTAGTTAGCTCATGTCAGCCGCCTCGCGCTCCCGACGACCTATTACCGACTACTTTATTGAAAATCCACAACATTGTGATGAAATGTTTAAGTTGCTCCACCTCAGCTTTCTAATTTACAAGTTATGAGGAAGCTTCAAAAAATTTCAATCTTCACTCCACTTAATTTCTTTTGCAAACCCTTCCCCAGCATCTCGCCTCGAGCATAATAAAAAGTTGCTACTTTTAAGGCTTTAATAAAAACCGTGTCCAGATACTTGTATCCGCTATCTAATTACCAGAGTTTCGTCGGAAAGTTTGCGATTAAACGCATCCCGTATTGCGAAGAAACGGATATTTGGCAAGTACAAGTTACAAGCGGGGTGGCTGCGAGTTCGATTAATATTGCAAAGTTGAGAGCATTCGGCGGGTTAAATAAGTCGAGAGTGGAATTATGTGGCAGCCTGACTCTTGGGAGGTGAATAAATATTGTTTGATAGGCGCGCGATTCAATAAAGGAATTGTTTTCGTTTACGCGCGCCACCGTACGGCGCGGGGCGGCGGCGGCGCGGCGGCGCGGAGGTGTTTTAATGCTCCATTCGGGAATGTATGGCCGTTAGAGAGCGCTCCGGCCTTTTATTGTTCCGGAGCGATTCGGCGGGATTGCGTAATTAATATGCAAAGTTCCGGAACTCGCTCGAGTTTGTCAAATTATAACGTATGAATGTGTTTAATTGTTTAAGAGTGTATGGAGTTCTGATGATGACTTATTAAGTTACTCGTACCTGCCTGTTTTCACTTCGCTCCCGGCTGTTTCATTTTGGAATTACTAACTTTTCAACCACGCCGCCGGTTCGCTAATTTCCACTTCATGACTTTACGAATAGTCTAGAGCTCCAACTTTTATTGCCATTATTCTAAACGTTCAGTTCATCTGTTAATGCTTTCTACTTGTTTCTTTTTTGTTAGATTTCTATTTGACTTCTATTATGGCTAAATGCTAGTAAGTACTTGCAAATCCACGTACGTAACGTTTTTACCAATTTAATTTATTTAATTTTTTTACTTAAGGTTAATCTAATGAACCTCCACACTCTTTGTGCATACGAGTAAACATACAGTAGGTGTAAAAAGCTAGGCGCATTACCTTTCCTCTATTAGCAGCGGACGAGGCGTGTGTTTACGCCGGGTGATAGCAAAACGCAGCGAGGCGGGTAATATACGTAAAAACAAGAAGGCTGCACGATGACACCTGACACCATGCCGGGCCAGGGCACGGCACGCTGCGTCGCCAGTCGCCACTAAGAGATTGCTGTACTAAACCTGCTGTAAAATTGTGCTCTACTAGATGTTTTCTCATCGTTTTGTGCTTGAAAACATCCAAGCACTTACAACTTTCTTGTTCACTTATGGGTTTTACATTTTAAACTATATATTTGCAATAACTTAGCTTATGCTTTTCATATTAAAACTATTAACGACCGAATGTCGCTGATTTAATTCTCACAATATTCTCACTTATCTGTTAGCTTTGTAAATCTAAATATGGGTCAGCGCGTCATCTATAATTTAATTCATTTGTAATGGAAAGGTGTTACTCTGTCACTCTCGACTGTCATATTTGGTTAATTACTGTGTAAAGTCAATTAGTAGTGAAAGTTTAGTAGGAAACGTCCAATTAATTAATGCAATGTAGGCTTCAAGTGGCAGTCGACACGCGAGCTTGTCTTCACTGTACATTACTGACTTGTGTACGATTACATTTATGCCTCTATCTTGATTAAGTTTAACTACTCTAATTATTATTATGTACTTGTATGCACTACCTTCTTCAGGTGAACAAATTAGGAACGTTTTCACTAGAAAACGATATGCCAATCAAGACGTCTCAGCTGACATATTTTAACCAATGCCAGTCATCCACCATCTTTTAATATAAAAAAAGTATTCGACAAAAATACATACATGAATTTTAAAGTGTTTGTGTCCTTTATAGATATAGTTAGATACGCTGATTGCAGAGATAACACAGCGATCAAACTGATAAAACTTTCAGTACGTGACTACACATTTTAATAGCAAATCCAAGTAAGGGTCTCGCATAGCAGTCGTTCAAATAGCTGAGCATTAATAAAAGTAGAGTGGAGCGAATCTGATCAATTATACAAGCATCTGTCATTCCTTTATAATCATTTTTGATTGGGCCCCTTCAGTGTAGGGTTCTCTCGGATCCAAATTGGATTGGGATTATCCCAATGGGCTAGGGTTGCCAAATGTGATAAATATGGCTCGCTGGCCCTGATTTCTTAATTAGTTACAGGTCAGATGCCTTAATGCCTTCAGAGTTTAGTATATACTAGCGGCTTCCTGCGGTGTTACTCATATTAAACCAGGATAAAAAGTAACCTATGAACTAATAAAGTGTATTATATCTGTTCCAAAATCGGTTCATGAGTTTAAGAGAGGAAACGGAACAAACGACCTCATATTTTAAGTAATCTTAAAATACGATATTCTAAAAAAAAACTTAGAGAAAAACTAATTCGTAATTGTATCCCAAAATAGACTACTCCTAAAAAATATTTTACGTGCATTAGTTTTAGCTTATGAGGCCAAATCTATTCTATACAAGCACGCAACTTTTTCAACATAATATTATGTAGGTATCGATAAAAAGTTGGACATTTATAACCTACCTAAGTATATCAGACAACCCTGAATATCGATATCGAATCCCAGTTACTGTTTTATTGTTAATGGTCGACGATTAAATAGATACAATACGAGAAAAGATAAAAATAACTGTTTACTAATAAGCTAATAATCTACTTACCTACTAAATTCTTTCGTAAGTAATTTATATCCGTTAAGCCATGTCAGAGGCCATTGGGGCGGCTGAACTCTCGACACCAGAGTTTGCCACTCACATTCGATAAGAAGAAGCAGAAATTAACTAAATAATCCTTATCCAACCGTAACTAACACGTGGTTTAAAAAAAATTATGGACTACAAATAAGTCTGTAATAGCTACCTACCTAAAACGACTGAAAACCATAAAAAAAACTAATAAGTCCTTTGCATAATCCACTAAATATGTAAAACTAGCTATGCCAGCGACTTCGTCCGCGTGGAATAGTAATTTTGGGCATCATATTTATTTTTGCAAACAACCTTTTCAGCTTTATAAATTATAGCTGTTACCCACGACTTGAACCGTTTTCGCAGCGCACGCATCGGAAGCCCTCAAAGATGAATAATTTTCTCCGTTTTTCCACATTTTCCATTGTTTCTTCGCTCCTATTAGTTGCAGCGTGATGTAATATAGCCTAAAGCCTTCCTCGATAAATGTTCTATTCAACACAAAAAGAATTTTCAATTCGCACCATTAGTTCCTGAGATTAGCGCGTTCAAACAAACAAACAAACTCTTCAGCTTTATAATATTAGTATAGATTAAATCCTATTACGTACTTAGCGAGGCTGGGTTTGATATATACATAAAACTCAAAGGTCGTCATTACTATGATCTGTCTAGACGACGCACAATGGTGAGGCTTAGACGATAGCTGTTTACTTTCACTTAAAAACCGCTGAGTACCCGATACTTTATATTTATGCTAAATGCTTATAAAATCACTGATTTGCCCTTTGATGTCTCAAGTTTGCGAGGCTTACTAAACTCTTTCTAATGTGCTTGTTAAGGCTTAAAGGATTTGCAATAAAAAAATTAGTTTAACCTAATTTAACTCATAAAAAATATACACCACGATATATTTGTTTTCTAAATGAGTCTTTCATAAATCTTTATTTATGCATACTCATTATGCCATAAGTAACTAAGTATGATTTGATGCTATACAATTGTCTAGTGATAGAGGCGTGGCTATAAGCAACTTTATCTTTTACTCCTACTTACAATACCATGTTACATACCTTCCTACTGTAATATAAACTTTATGATTTCAATCTTGATGCTATAAGTACTTATACTACAATATTAGATAGTTAAGAACTAGCTTGTCAACCATACAATATACAGTAAAGAAGTAATCAAACCCTGCTAGTTAGTTCCATGCAGCCACAAACATCGTACACTTGAGTCCGGCGCATGGCGTAAACGAGGTAAAGCCACGAGAGCCATCGGGAGCTGGATAAAAACAAGCGCGGACCTAAGTCAATTACTGGAACAAAGCATGTCATCTAAATAGCGACACAAGCTCAGAGCGAGGGTCGCACACGGGTTACTCACAACATTGCTGCGATGGACTGCAGAAAGTGATGTTACTTGTTTTGGACGCTTGTTGTTTTTAGTAGTAGGTGCAGGGTGGTAAAAAATTATGTAACTAATGGGTGGTAAGTAATAGCAATGGTATGTAATCGATTCAAAAAAATCTTGCATGAAAGGACTTAGTTTTCCACCTGAATGAAAGAAGCAAGATACACGTCATAAAACTATTTTATTTACATAGGTATATCAGGTCTGCTTTAACAGGAAAAATATTGTACAGAAGTCTTTTACGTTACGAACCGTTTAAAAAATTCAAGTTAAAGCTGAGGACTATTTTCCATACGATACTAAGTAATTGGCATATTTTTTAGGTACTAGGTACACCCTGCGAGCTTATTCTCTGCTCAACTCATCCACCGTCCACAACAAACCAACATACCTATACACGTAGTTAGATCCATACAGTAGGATGCATACATTTTTATGTAGTAACGTGAATGGCGCGCCTCATCACGATAATGGACACTTGAATGCAAACATTGCAGGGGACTGCACTCGCTGCCGCATCACGCCCGAAATGCATCAAACATGCTGATTGTATGGATTTTTTATACTAAAAAGTGGACCCGGAATTTTGAGAGGTTTTACGTTATTGGATGGCAATGTTTTGCTACTAAATATGTGATGAGATGTGGTCTATACGCCTTTATTCCGATATTCGATGATAGTTAGGAGGTTAGTCAGAGTTTGTGTCTCGTTTATGTGATACTGGTGATAATTATATAGCTAATATAGTACCTATTAGTTTTTTTTTCCACAAATATTAATAATAGTATAGGATATTATTTTATTCTTATTTATTTACTTATCACATACTTATGAATTAAATTGACAAGAAACTCCTGTTTACAAGTTAAATTTTTAGTCGGTAGTGAAAATGTCAACCAAACGCTCGCTCGAATCCTGCTAGCCTCTCAGACAACATCGACAGTTTGAACTACAACTGCTGACCTACTCCCTAATCAATCCTACAGGCTCAGATATTATCAGCCAGCCAAGATAAACAATCCAGTTTCCATCTCGCTAATCTGCAGGTATTTAGTGCAGTAACTTAGCAGATTAATTAGAGAATTAGCATTGCTTTATCGTGGACCGATAAGATCTCACCCTATTAGTATAAGCTGTTAGTGCCTTAATGAATTTCTACCTAAGTAGAATGGTAATGGCTCTTTGATTAGCATTAATTCATACTTGATAATGCTGGGATTTGCGTAGCTGGAAACAGGTTCTAAAGGTGATAGTATCTACTCGTATGGATAATTTTAAGTTAAACAATAATTATTTTATTAAATCGTTGTCCTGAAATCCTTGCATATGCAGATACACACAATTAGATAAATGCTTTGTGATATTTTTAGGACAAATGGCAAAAAGTATTGCCCTTTTTTTCTACAGGAACAATCAAATGTTCCCTTTACTTAAATAATCTAGCTCTTATTAAGAATCTATACTTTTTCAATGTTCGCTACAAAATGCAAGTTATTAAAATTACAGCCCCGACAGCCCGGCAGCACTTATAAAACAGAACTAGGCTAAAATACTTACTTCTTGGTGGATTCGAAAGTCTCCAGGAAGTTAGTTAATTATGTAAATTCCAACGCGCCCCCTGAATTATGGGGTGAATTCACTCAGCCCCCCAGATACCTCCTGACTTATGTTGGCTCGCATGGGGCCTGTCCGCTAATGGAATGTGTTAAACGGACCGTTTTAAAACTGCTTTCTTGTATAATATAACATGCAGGTATTATGCTAGACTAATAGTAATCAGACACGATGAGTGCAGCAAAAGTTGCAGACCAGCTTATTATACGATTTAAGAGTGTTGCTGAAACATTATTGTATAAGCATGATGATGTGCCTATGTACGCAATCGTAATGTATAATTGTATATTTTGATCAACTTGCACGCATGCAAAAAATAAATAGGTAGGTATGTAGATACTAAAATTAACTTACACTTATTTACCACCGCACAAATTCCAAATTAGTTCGATTCGGTTTGTATATGTACTCGTATCTACCTTGTTCTTTTCATTTTCCACGAGTGTCTAATCCTTACATCCGTAATTCCGTACTACACTCGGACACAAACACGCAATAAATCGGCCAACTTTTAGCAAGCAATTTCCTTCGGTTTAAGGGAGTGAGATTCATGGTCGCAGGCTAGTCTGGCCAACGCTTTAAATTGTAACGCTTTTAAATTTTAAATCTCCGTAAAATGTGACACGAGATTGCATTGGACTAAGAACTGTAACTGTAGTTGAAATTAACATCCTTTGCAATTCTCTAAGAATAGGTCGAACCAGTAGATTGGTCTGTACGCATTACTGCTTTCTTTGACACCTTTTTCTTGCAGTTTTGACCAGTTACCGCTAAATTTTACTTTGTTCAAAGATAAACTTTGTCGATATGTTGATTAAAATTATATTATCTAAAGATCTATTACTTACTAACCTTTGTCTTATTTTTCATATAGACACATTGAAACCATCCTGTTCAATCCCGTAGCCACGTTCCATTTACCGCAGCGGCCACGGCCATCAAATTAGAATATCTGGTATTAATCCTGGGTAACAGGAATCTACGGAGGGCGGCCACCTTGCGTGATTAATGTACCCGACCATGTTCCCGTTTATTCATATTCGGAGATATCTTGTGCATGTAAATGGTAGGTACCTACAGATTGACAGATATCATGTTACAGCAGAACTTAGATATGAATCGTGAGATATTAGGTATACTTTAGTAATTAATAACTTTCCTAATATTAACAAAATTATTGTGAGTTTTTTTTAGTAAACTTGAACACTTCAAATTTCCGTTACATATTATTGCGCATTGATTTAAGTAATAAACGAAATCTTTTCTCAATACATACATCTCTCTATCCTTCGTTTTCATATGTATTAGTAAGTATTGCTTGTTAGGTAATAATAACCAAATCAAAATAAAAAGAGTCTTATTTAAATAATAAACTGAAGAAAATCCAGATAGTAGGGCAGAAGTGACATGACATATAATTTATTAAACGAGCTTATTTCGAAAGCTTTTTAGCTCGTTTAAACTGACATACAAATCCTCTCACGGACTATTTTATCATACAGACGCATTTTTAGTCTGAAGGGCAAACTTTAGACATTTTATAGGCACCAAGTTGTCATTTACAATGTTACTCTCTAAAAAATAGAGGCTTTTCATTTTATTTCTTTATTTATTAAGTGATTAAAACCTCCTCTACTTATTTTCCTATACCTACGTGCAAAAAATACCTGAAAAATGTGGCGACAAAAGATGAATTTATAAAAAAGGCTCATTACTTACTCAAAGTTATAAAAAGTTCCCATAGGAGTTGTGGGGGAAGACGTAATTTACAGCTCATCCCGTCTTAAAAATTACTCATTAATATTTAATCTTTGAGGGAAGTTGACAAGAAAATTAAGTCTGAGGAAACACCATAATTAAAATATGAATTTCATAGGTTTCACCGAAAATGAAAATTGCTTCTTTGTTGGGCTAAACCTATGGGTTTCTATGGCGGTACCTACCCTGTATAACATGCAAATATATTTTTATACACATTTTTTAATTATATTTTTATCTGTGATTTACAATAATATTATAAAAAGAACATCGGAAGTAAATTTTACATATACAAGTACTCTTGAACAACTGTTACTTCTAAAAACATACAAATGACGACATCCTAATGATTCAACATTAATTAAATTTTAATTGATTCATTAATCTATGTCAAGTGGTGGGCCGTACTTCATTATCAAATCACTAAAAATCTCCAATTAAAAGGTTCTGAATAATTTTAAGCGGGGTCAAATAAAGCAAGAAAATTGTCAATTAGTAAATAATATACACTTTTCTATGTAGTACCTAACATGTTCAAATGTATAGATATGTATTTATCATATCTAAGGCAGGTGCAAAAGAGCGAGTAATTTATTGGTGTTTGTTCCGGAAAAAATCGGAAACATTTTATTAAATTAGAGCCGGTAAACATTGATAAACCTGGTGTGCCTGCAACAACAAATTTGTTTGTGTAATGTATGGGGGATATTTTTGATCGCGTTTCCAGGGGAAAGGATGTTGGCAGCTTTTCTGGGTAAAAAATATGGTGTAAAAGTAGCATGAAAAACAACTTGCTTTAGTGTACATAATGTATTATGTAGGAAACAATATAGTGAAATAAGTAGTAAGTAAGATGTAATTAAGTAATGTTGTCGCAAATAATAACGTTCAAGTTACTATACAACTAATGTATAATTATGTAAACTCTCAGCTGCTTGCATGGACTACTTAGCTCCGGAATTCTGAAAATCTTAGTTCTTTGAGAGTTTTATCCTATGTTTATTTAATTTAGTGTACTCCCATTAACATTTCGACGACACGGCTGACGAACCCTTAATATAAAGCGAAGTACACACCTTAATAGCTTTAGCACCTACGCCCATCCCCGCTTGATGGACTTAATTAATTTTTGGTTCACGAATTTGTTATGTAAAGACCCTTCGGATCGCATTTTACGATCGATCGGCTTCCACAATGTCCCATCAAGTGAAAGACGCCCATTACAGAAGCAGGCTTGGGACTTTGGTTGCCTTCAATTCGTATTTTTTGGATTCTGTGTCTATTTCTTTCTTCACGTTGAAAATTTGAATCGGGAAATAATGAACAGTATATTTAATCTTGTAGGTACTCTGAAGAAAATCATTTACTGTATTTACTCACGAGATTTTCGTCGGTATTGTCCGAAAGCAGCTTCTGAAATGTAAACAGTGGTCGTCAAGAGAACAACAGGATTTGAGGGAGCAAAAAGTTTATTAGGAATGGGCGGTGCGAATGTCAGAGCAGTGTTGCGGTCGGCGGCGCGGGCAAAACAGGCCCCTTGCTCACAAAACCGACCACCGCAGGCATACCGCCTGCACTGGGGATACGGCTTATATCTTCATTGCGACTAAATTTGCCTGCAAGTACATCTCTACTGTAGTTTTTACAAGCACTAATTTGGGCTCGCATCTCTAGCTGTAATAAAATATGGCACACTAAAATACAACTTATATATTGCATTTTAAATTTTGACAATTGAAAAGGAATTAATCGTGTTGCAAAACGTTATAAATTTAAAAACGTAGGATTGACACTTAAATCCCTTCCAAAAAGCTGAAATACTACCGTTTTAAAACATTTCAACTTCATTCAAGAGACATTTAGTGGCGGCGAAATTTTGCGGCGCACAAACTTTTTGCCGTCAACTTTTGTTTCGGTTCACTTTTTTCGGACGCGGTCGGCTGTCCCGCTCAGACAATGGGACACACCCTTTCGTTATAAATCACATTTTGATAAATGAACTGTGTGGGACACGCTTGACTAATCATCAGCACGCGTCCGCGCTTCTGGTTAAACGTCCGGCGTTTAAATGTTTTTGTGGGGACTTTCAAAGGAGTAGTTTTGGGGGCTGGTGGCTCGGGCGCATTCTTTTGTTACGCGTGAATGGGAAGAGTAAATTATGTAGGGAGTAAATGTGCCACTTACATTATTGTGTAATTGCTTGCATTCATCTCTGTGTAAATGTACATTGTTGTATGGTAAAATGTACAAAAATAAGGGTATTACTATTCTATAGATATAACAAAAGTAAACAAAACCACACACCATGCAGCTATCTCGCTAGAGTAGTTATGAGTTCCTGAATGGAAAAGCCGCGACCGAAACAAAACAAACCATCGTGCCGCCGGTATTTATTTTAAAACTTTGAGGAGCACCTACAAAGTAAAGTTCAATTTGGAGCACGAGTTTTTCTTTTGTTTTAATAAAAAACTTCAATCCGAACTAGTGCAGCTTGTTTTGTGCCAGTGTCAAATGTCCACCATGTTGTACCTCGTCCCGTCCCGGCGGCATGCTCGGATGCCGCCGGACAACGCCACCGTGACAAAAACAGTGAAAAAAAAAGAAAGAGAATGGAGGGTCTTTTGGCAAAAGTTCCTAATACCTGTTGATAGGCGAATATCTGTTTCAAAGGCTTCAAAGGGTACAGATTGATTTCAAATTGAGTTTGTCCCGATTAGGGATTCATTAGTGAATCGTTTGAATTAATTTTGTAATTGAAACTTTTATACGGGTTGCGCGGATTTGTCTTCTCAAATAGGGCATTGAATAGACAAGGGCTAACGTTTTTGGAATGATTTGGGTTCGTAGGGTACCTAAGTCTTAGTTTTTTTTACACGGAATGGGTTTGCACGTGACCGTAATTCGCCTGATGGTAAGCAATCATTACGGTCTAGGATGGAACGTGCTTACCCAGTAGTAAGTCTTAGTAAATAACTATTAAAATAGTTTAGTAATTAACTATTAAAATTTATTTTTGTTTGTCATTTGACAATGACAAGAACACACTAGTCACTCCTGTCACTTTCAAGTCGTTTCGCACGAGTCGTACATTCATCCTTAACACACGTACCGATATCGATCCGTACATATCGACAGTTAGTACGAACTCGTCTCGACGCGAGCGGTCTGTGGCGATACTGGCGATAAGTGCCCAAACCGTACGGATATTTCCCATTTCCGTGTGCACCGGGGCTTATGTCAAACTGGCAAGATAGATGACGCTGCTCCGACTTAGCGGGATCAAATGCTCGATTGTATTATATTGAAACAATCTGGGAATACCTTGATAGTGCTAAATGATGATGATCGCCTGTGATCAGTGAACATTACTAAACATTATTTGAATATGTAGATAAAAATGGGACGGCTTTTTCAACTGTAGCAGCTAAAAACAAGTGAAAATTATCCTTCGAAAACATGGTTAGGTTAGACATTAATAAATGATAATATTTAAGTTTAAATTCTGCAAAAAAAAGACGCCAAAAGATTCGGAATGTTTTTACTATCTCAAGCTGCTATAAGAAAAATCAAAATAATATAAATAAATGTTGTTTGACGCGAGAGATTTTGTTTGCGTTTAATAATTTATCTTGTCACACCTTTTGTGTCTCCTAGAATATGTATAGGCACTCACAAAAACGTAATGGAATAACAAAAAGACTGATGCTTTGACGAGTGAACAAGTAGACATGTTACTAGTCTGTAATACCTATTTTATTATATGTATGAAGTAGATAAGGAGGTATATTTATATCTTTATTTGAAAAAACTTAAAAAAAATATTTTACAACATTTAATAAAAACTTAACTAATTAAAAACTCATAATCTAAAACTAATAATAAACTTAAAACACTTATAATAAAAATATATCTGAAGGCAACGTTCCCATGCTGCATGCTGGCGGCATTGCCACGTCGGATGGCAATGCTTATCCTTTGCGCCAAGAATGCAAATTGTGTGTACTGTATTTTATTTAACGTAAATAATACAAGAAACCTTCTTATTACACCTAAATACATATTTCATTTGATGTCGAAGTGACCGGGATTTTTTGATCTCAATTTAATATTTAAGTTTACATTTCAAATTTAATACGTTATTATTTTCTTTTAATACAGCCCACCGTACACCCAACAAATTGTATCAGACATTTTATGTAACATGGAAGATAAATATAGTCTGAAAAAGATTCTTACATCCAAAAGCAACTTTTCTATTTTCGTTACGTCTCTCTCCTATGTAGACACATGTCTTTTCTACTAAGATAATCATCAAAGGTTTGATCATAAGCTGGGCATAACACTGACGCTTGCGTGGGTGACAGAATACCTATCCTCGGATTAGTTTATGTGATAATATGCGAAAAAGCCTCTATAAAGGAAAATACTGCTTTTACGCCCTTTTACAGAGTGATGTGTTGTATTATTTCATGAAGGTACCAATGACCTTTTCAGACATATAGAACACTATTACAAATTAGGTTAATAATGTATTTTTGGTAACACACTAAAACACATTATTTTGACTATCGCAACTTACGAAATATACATAGTGTCACAATCGCAGAATAGTCTCCTTAAAGTTATTGAGTCACAACGAGAGAGTGTATAAACACCCTTAATATTTAAATTGAAATGTCATCCGTGACCAAAAACATACTTTGAAGCATTTGTAATACATATTTTATCGTGAGCCACATTTGCCACCCAGAACAATACTACATGTTAGAGTTAATAGGTATATTTTAGGTAAGCGTGTTGCACCCTAGGCTGCAGCAATGCTTATCAGGCAGGCTGTTGTCAAACGTAAACCTATCCGACGTAAAACAAAAAAAAATGTTGACCACGACCGCTCTGCCAAGAGTGTTATGACTGAGAAGAAGAATAATACATACATATTTTTTTTTTACGTGAGATAGGCTCACGCTTGACTACAACTTGCCTGATGTTAAGTCGCCTAAAAATAATCAGAAAATACTCCCATGTTTGACGAACCGCCCGCGCGCGTGTTAAAATATTACCGCTCAGGTGTCAAATTAATATCACGCGAGCTTTTGTACCTAAAAGCTGAAGGATTTATATCATCGGCTCAGCAGGTCGTGCTGACGTCCATCACGGAGATTGCGTAAATCACGCCCAAGTACCTATCGTTTGTGAATTGTGTACAACAAGCTTTAGATTTGTTGGACAATGGAAAAAAGAAACAGCTACTGACGCGTACTGCTGGACGCGTGATATGAGGCCTCTTCTAATTGAGTTTTAAAAAAAAAAGACTAAATTCGACCTATATAGCATTTTGTCCAACATTTTTTTAAAGAGTGCTAAATTTGACTTGTATAGGGTATAGCCTTTTTTATCTGACTTATTTAAACAACAGACCTCGACCTCTTAGGTTTTTCGATTGTATGTAGGAGTAAGCATATGATATCGTCAGAATTGATGATCTTGTTTGGCTTCTAAACACGTGAGCTAAATTTCGTATTTTTAGCTCTTTGTTTCCAGATATTTTGGTTTTCGGCAGTGGGTCTAAGTTACCCCTAGGTACGTTAACGAATTGAAACTCTTCGTGATCCAACTACTACTAACTAATCACTATTGTCGTCTACTAATAACATTGTCAAATTCGGTGGGAGAAATAAAAATCACAGGTAGAACGAATTACATACATATGTATGAACGAATTACACAAACACGCACACACCCACACACACACACACACACACACACACATACCTACACACACACCCACACACATACACACACACACACACATACATACACAACGGCGTGATTTGATTTGTTTTATTAACTTAGTAGTAATATGTATATTTAGGCTAAGATAGTTTTAGGATAGCCACATAATAATATACTTGTAACATAACCTAACATTAGTAATTTTATGTTACTTATTTAAATTGTAAACTAATTGATCCCCTGGAAGATCCTGCCTTCTACAACACAGTTACAGTAGAAGGCAGAGCAACACTATACTGTATCCCATTTATCTATTTACAAATAAAAATCTTTTATCTTATCTTATCTTATGTAGGTTTACTTCTTTCTTATTTAGATAAAAAATGTATTCGAAAACAGAAAGCAACATATTTTCGTGCTAATTCAAAGATCCTAATATTTTATGTACCTATTTAGTTTCCTAACCTCTAGCCATAAAAAATAAACAAGACAAATAAAATGTTGTTTCTGAGCCTTTTGATTATAACGAACAGGCCACCTCATTACAAATGTATGAACGTTGTTATCTAAATGGGAAAAATAAGTAGTCTAGAAATGTTTCATAAAATCCATTTCATGCTGATTCCGGGAATAACACTGCGACGATATTTTTGTAAAGAATAGATAAAATTTAGCTACGATGTTTTATGTCGCTTAGTGTCAAAATTACTCATCTTATTATACACTCCAATTGCTAACATAGGTTTGATAAAAAAAAAAAAAACAATTTTAGTAGGTACATCATAAGCTGCTATTTCATATATTTAAGCAAAACGTTTAATATTACACGAACAGATAGTTTAGCTTTCAAGCGTTTTAATAGCCATTTAGGAAGTTAGTATAGACTTATGGCTACAAGCGGATTCCTAATATTAGTCAAACTAGTGATTCTCTGAATTCCGTCGTGGTTAATCCATTAGTAGGTACTATCAATTAAATTGATTAGAACCTATTTGGCGATGGTATAAGCTTCACCACTCGTCAAGTTGATAAGCATTACATTAATAATAACAAAGTCGGTGTAAGTCGGATTTATTAGGATATTGAAAGCAGGTACCTCTACACATATAGGTACAACAAATCCACTTAAAATGTACTTAAAAATATAACATGCAAATTGCATAAAAGTGCCTAACTTTAAAGAAAACCCGCAGAATTTAGACGTCAATGAAGAGAACATGTTACAAAACCATGATTTTAATTTTATCTTTAAAGAAAATACAATTTAAGTAAATCTTCATTATTGGATTCAAAGTTCTAAATTATTGCAATAGTTTATTTTCATTAAAAATACTATTATATTGCAGTCTTTGAAATTAAAAAACACTGCCTGAGGTCTGGCCGTTAATATATAGCTTTCATTTGAAAATTTAAATTTTGTACGTATAGTGCATTTTTAAACTTTGTAGGAGTTCAAATCTTTTCATAGATCATACTTATTTATTTAATAGACGCATTTACTTTAAATTTTAGATAGTGAGAAAAGGCACTATCTCTTACATTTTTCAATTTAAAATACTTAACTAAGTATAACTTGCATTAACAGCGTTTCGCAAGAAGCAGTTAAGCGGAAATAATTCTTATGTAAACATAATAATCGTTTATTAATTTCGCTTCCTAAAAAGTTCAATAGAAATATGCTCAAGTTTAAGCTAAGGGTTGGCAAGTCGATCTCGAGAATCTCACAATGAAAATGGTATTAAAAGTTAATAATGAAGGTTGTCACAATTTCTGTCTTCGATATTATTAAATTATCTAAACTTGGGCCAATCTCGGCAAAATTATGTTTGAAAAACTACTCAACCGTTTTGGTTAAATAAAAACTTTGCTTGAACGACGTTTCTAAAAAGCGAGACATTTTGACGAACAAAACAAGGCAGATAAGTTTTGGCGGTGTACTTTAGCTAAATTAGTATAAAGAAATTATGTATTTTTTCAAATCTGTTATCTCCTTATGATCGTGTAACAATTCGATAAATTAACTACATCGAACATTATGGAAGGTTATTCTATAATCTTTTCTACTAATTGCAGCCGTAATTGCACAATCCAAAAGTATTAACAACTTAGACTGTTTTGGTATTTTCCGAGTCCATGTCCTTTCCCAGACATTAAAGTTTATCTCGAAATGTTTTGTTTGCCAACCGGAGTGCAAGAAACCCAGCCAAACAAACCTACAGAGATTATCCCGGAGCCCGTAAAATAAATGAAAATATTGTTTGGCAAGTGAAATCTGCGTAAAATTGAGGCAAGAAATCTGTGCTTCCACTTAACTTGTTGTCTCCGATCTTCTAACCAGATTCATTGTCGTCAAGCGAAGTCTTGGCGCAAATTTCTTTCGAGGCCGAATCTCGTTTGTCCCGTCCTCGTCAGATGGCCTTGTTTTTGTCTTGCAATTTATGCTTGGGAGAAATCCTTTTTTGAAGTGTAAATTTTTGGTTGAAAATTTAAAATTTTACTGAGAGTTGTAATTACATGGTGTAGTTTTTTTTAGACCGTCCAACCCATCGTCTAAATGTAACTAAATAAGTAAATGAGTAACATACTATTTAAGTAGGTACATAGCAATTTATGCATAGTAAAATGGATAGGTACCTAACCTTCCAAAAGTTTATGCACAGCTATAATAACGGAATTACTAAACAGCTAAGTTTATTACAACATTCTTCAAACAACACTTTAAAAAATGGCCATCTAAAAATACAGAAACGCTAGAGACATTCCATTCCTTGGCGAACATTTACGAATTTATTTGTTCAACGGTTCGACTTCATACGAGAAAACAGTCAGACGGAAAACTCATATGTGATGCATACAGACCGACTTCATAACTACCTGATTTAAAATTATAATTCCAAGTATTCGGAAGCGGGATGTTATTTCAGGGATGTGTAGGGATGTGTATAGGACCCTGTTTAATCAGAAGTGGGAGTCAGACATTTTGATTGATTGACTTACTTGCTTTCAAATGTTTATGGAGACTAATAACAATATAGGTTAGAGGTTAGTTGCCCACCTTATACGACATGACGACTTGAAAAACATCATTGAAGAGAAACTGGAAGCACGAAGAGGAAGAGGAAGCCCGAGAAGGTCATATAAGGAGCAAGTAAAGGAGAAGGCGGGTGTCATGTCGTATAAGGAGGTTAAGGAATTGGCAGAAGATCGGGAAGGATGGCATATGCTCCTCAGACAAGGGCCCCGCTCTTAAATTTGTGATGATGTTAGTTGCTAATGTTTTTTGGCAGTGAATAAATTGCACGTCATCTATGTCACTCGCTATTTTTCTTGTCCTACTGTTTTGTGTTTATTAGGTCTCTTCGGTATACATGTCATGTGTAATTTTGTGATGCTTATGTGCTTGATGCATGTATTTCGTATTAGTTGTAAAGGCAGGTAATATTCTTTATGAACGAAGAATCATTGTATGTTGCAGGTAAATCAAGAGTTTCTTATAGGTAGCTATTTATTCTAAATAAAAATTTGTGATAACGTTCATCAACAAGGCAACACCTGAACCAATAACTTACCTAAAAACTAGAACCGTGCACAAATTCATCAAATTGTAAGCAACATCTGTTGCCGACAACTTTATACCGAAGGCTGTCTGTTACAATTTATAGTCGAGTAAATTTGATGGCTCATCAATTTAGTAGAGCCATTTGATCTGATGGTGCTATTAAAACGTTATTGCGCTTAGTTATATCGCTAATCAGACGGAGCGACTAATTGTGCTTTGGGAATAGATTGATGATGATTATTAATATTCATTCCTTGAATAGGTTCTAAAGCACACCAATATAATACCTATAAGAAAATTGACGCTTAAAAATAATAGTAGGTATACGCACAGCGAGGCGACAAACTGTATTTTTTCTTCAAAATTTAAGGTTTACTGCTCTAAGTAAAGTAAAAATTACACATTTACATATCCATCAGTCACGCAACTGTTACTTTCTCATATTTGGTATTCTGATTAAGTTTGATTCTTCCTCTTTAAATATTACTGCTAACAATAACCTTCCCACGTACATACTTACGCGGCCATTTTGAAACCATTACATTTCCATAATGTAACCAAAGCAATTAAAAAATCTCTCACCCAAAAACACAGCGTAAATCGAAAATGTTCCGCAAAAAGGTTGCATATTTGCTTTCCATCATCTCTCATAATAAAGGTACATATTTTTCTTTCAGCCGCATTGACAATGGTCTCGTAGCTTATCTCGTAGGGACAAACAGCTCGAGGCTACGAGATGAAAGGGCCGCAACATGTGTGAAGTCTGTTTTCAACCCGCGATGGATAATACTGTTAGCTGTCACTGTACGTCAAATCGCCTTTGATAGTAACATTTCTAAACTACGATGTGTTTATGGCTTAGATGAGTTGATAAAAAACTTCTACGTTTTCGTAAGAATTGCCAACGCAATTTGTTGAAAAAAACTTAGTATATATAAGATTGGTAATAATTAAGAAAGTATTGTTCATACATCAGTTATTTTATGTTTTTTTTACAACGTCGAATTAAATTATTTTTCAAAGTTAGGCCCGCAAAGGTAATTCTGTCACAAAATACGTTTAAGAATCGTTGTCCTCGTGGGACTTAATATTTTTGTCGCTAAATACGTTTGAAAATAATTGTACTGTACACTGAGACTTTTATCATAAAGCAGTAATTTCAGGTAATCTATTATAATTATATGTTTTTCTTGTGTGTGTTTTGTCAATATTTGCGTTTCATTTGCTTAGTTTTTGTCGTCTACTGTTTAAATAAAGTATCTCTCTTCATGAACCCACGTGGTAATTTAAATAGGTAACCTCCATACGCCCTAGTCTGCCAGCCAGTCGGGTGAATCAGCTGAACCCGGATAAAAAGAAGCCAGTCACCAGTGTGGTCTGTCCACCTACACGACGCGTGTAGGCGCGTGTGCTGTGGAAAACGAATTTATCTGTGGTTAAATAAAGATGACGATGGCATGTAATATTGACCTTTGGAAAGTTTTGCTTTGGTTTGCTTTACCCTTTGCTGGTCTATTTGTTTTGTTTTTCACTATTTACGAATATTTGTGATCGACGGATCATCACACAAGAAAGGGATTTGTATGGGATTAGTATTAAAAAAAAAAAGGAATAGGCACCCAAAGACTAGGTATTTGTAATGTAATAACAATAAAAAAAAACGGAGCAACAAAGAATGGAATGATTTGAAACTCGTCGAAGTGCCATCCATTTATAAAATACACACATTACCAGGCCCATATTAGCTGATTGAATGAGAGGATGTTTCAGGTGTTTAGATCTACATTTGGCCATTCATTTTTCTTTATCAATGTTCAAAAGATTACGTTGAAATAGAAAAAAATACCGTTTTATTTTAAAAACTTATAGGTACCATGTTTTGTGATCCATATCTTTGAGATTATAACCATAACAGAAAAAAAAAACTACACGAAAACAACTTTAACGACACACCAATAAATTTTATTTAAATAATCACTTTTTAATTTCAAAAGTAATATCTATGGTTTATATTAGCCACCATACCTTTATCGAATCGATAATAATTGTGGTTTGGACTATTTTTTCCTGAAAAAAAGATAATACACTCGTTTAAGCAGTACTAAAATATAACACAGTAAATATCAGATCCCCATTACTGAGACAGCTCGAGTTTCAGTAAATTGTAGGGTAATTGAGATCAAACGGAGTGTTCTCTCCATATAGGTTACGACGTTATGCTAAATTCATTCGCAATACGAAAGCACCCGGCCCGACATCTGACCTGGTAGACAACTCTTTATGATCATCACATTGACTAAGCCATCATGTGCCTGAAAGATCGTAAAAATAATTCATATAATGTGGTTTCATATTTTTAATAATGATAATTGATGACATTGCTGCAATAAAAAGACACGGTTAAATAAATCACGATGATAAAAATTGGACACACACATAGCACCACAACGTAGACGTATGTTATTACTTCACGTTAATATGAAAGGATCTACCACAGGATAATAATAGTGACATAGCACACCTTTATCTCGAAAAAATGTGTGCCGCGGAGATCCTAGTGCCGTACAAAAACTTGTGTTACAACTATCACCAATTTTTTTATTGGACACTATTATTTGCTTATATAAAATAGCTGTGAATGATATAACGAGTAAAGGGCCCGGGTTAGGCTGAAATTACGTGTGAAATATATCATTCAGGTAGGTTATTAGGTGTCCCTATAATATTGTCTACGACCCAGTCTAAGGCAAATGCGCCATTTATTCCGGAAAATAGGGGTGTTAGCGATGCGATTATCGGTACCGGATGACGATTTCGGTTCCGATTACGGACGGACAATGGTTCCAGCATATATATACGTGATTATGACTACGGCTAGTCCAGTATTAGTGTCAAGGGATTATGTTAGTAACAAATACGCTGTGAAACTGTTATGTTGTAGCTATTGTCCGAATGACAATGGTGAAGTTTACTGGACCGGTGTGACCTCTAGGGAGCAGCTGTGGTTTTTCGTATTTTTAGTGATTTTTATACATTTTTCGTGGAAATTGATAAAGTATATAGCTGTCTTGCTGTTAACTGTCTGATTAGTACTGGTACTTGTAAATAGGAGTTGTTCCAAATTTATTTCTGTAATTGATCTCAAGTCTGAACCAACTCAGTTTAATAACGTAACCGTAACGAACTGTTATACATAAGCAGACTTCAAATAGCCCAATAACCTTCGAAACTATCATTACTTACAATCCAATTAACAAACCTATTTAAATCAAACGTTCCGGAGTTTTCGTTCTCTTTAATCCTATTTCCGGAATTTCAATTACGGATAATCCTTACCGCCACCCTAATCTAAAGTATACCTCTAGCTAGCACTGAGCAAACACTGAGCGATTATAGCACGTGTAACTTCTCTATTGCTCGCGCACTACCAAATACGCTTCCGGGTTTGTTTTATAAGCGAGCAATGTGTGTTAGCTTTGCGCACTCCACGTCCATTGTAAGTGCGATGAGTTAGCGCTTCAATTATGAATGGTCGCTCATGTTACAGCAGTTTGCAGCGCTCAAGGAGTTCACCTCAGGTGGGTATTAATTATTTTAGTAGTGGGAGTAGTTGAGGAGCGTCTTAC
This sequence comes from Macaria liturata, assembly GCA_964023185.1. NCBI lineage: Eukaryota > Metazoa > Arthropoda > Insecta > Lepidoptera > Geometridae > Macaria > Macaria liturata. Next base: position 9,453,514 of record OZ026825.1, on the reverse strand, counting down.
TACATCGTATAACAGGGTAATGTGCCTTCTTGAAATTCACTTAAACGAGCACCCAACTTCAAATGGCCGTGTGATAAATACAAAATTATGCGATAAAAAATTAATAAGAGCGGAAAATGATTTTCAATTTGTGGGCGGAGCCGCGAAGGCGACGCTCCGTTATTTAGTTCGTAAATTAAAAGTAAGCATAGAGTCGAGATACCGCGCAATAATCCCTACAAATTGCCACCATACAATCGATAGTTGCCAGTATGCAATAAATTCCCGAATTGCGGTAATAAATACCGTGGCTTGGGGAAACAATATTTTTAGCGGTATATTTTGGTGACACTTTCTAAATGACAATCGGGTAGTAAAAATCTGGCAATTTGTTTTAGTTTCTATGCTGAAATTGTGCCAGTGAAAAGTCCGAAAAGTTAAATGCCTGTCGAAATATTTGTACAAACACAAACTCTAAATAATTCCAATTTTGTAAAACATGGTTTCATTTCTATAATTTAAGTGAACATATTTTTCGTATATGTTAAAATTTTGAAAACCCGACATTCACGAGCTGCTCTTTTCCTGTCACTAAATTCCAAAAGCACTTTATGTTTTGTGCTTCTAGCGATACTAAAGTGGGCGATAAATTTCTCGAATTAACTTAGCGAGTTCACTTAAACTCTGTCACTTAGTTTTGACAAGTTGATTCAGTTAAGTCCTTTCCTCTGTGACAAATTTTGCGGGAAGTTATAACTGCGGATCGATCGGAATTATTTATTAATGGCAGCTATTTATGTGCCCATTTTCGTGCAAAATATCCTCGAAATATTGTAAGCTGATAATTCATTGTAACTTTGACTATTGACATGACTATTTTTGGGCTTAGAATATATGTCAGATGCTAAAACTCGTAGTATTATGGACCAATTAGCACTAAGCTATCTCTCCAAATCTATTTCCTTATACCTGGAATGTTCTATGACTACGATTCATATTAATTAAAATTTATTAGATAAAGATACATAGACGTAACATGGTCCCTTTGGCAACAAAAATTAAAACTACGTAAAAGTAATAGGTATTTTACTTGAACTTCAATCGTGATACTGTACAATAATGATTAACTGCCTGGAACGTGCCTTATCATAAAAATAAAACACAAAGCTTAGAGAAGCATCCATAAATCAGGTATTTTTTCATTTCGTCCACTGTACACACCATTACCTGTTAAATTACACCAATGATGAATATTATGTCCTCGTAATTCGAGTTTGTAAATTAATAAATAAAGTTAGAAAATGTCTGCTCGTTAATTTCTGATAAGGCCATGATTTGCGGAAGCTGCGTGTAATTAATTCCGTTTAGGTCTTTTTATGGTAATTTAGCGAAAAAAATACAAGTACTTAGGCTTTTTCGTTTGTGTAGTTAGAATGGTTCTTTGTGTTCGTGGTAACTAAAAAAAATCACACTTTTTACTTATTTTACTAAACGATTATACACAATCCTATACATAGTCAAATTATTATACTTGTAGAATATAAAGAATAACTTAACTGTCATTGTCAAGTGTAACGGTCAGATTGGTGAAATACGCGGGATCGAAAACGCGTCGTAGAAAAATAATATACTGCAAAATACTGTAATCAATGTGAAAATCAACATATTGTCGTTTATCTAATCTTTTTAGGACATCTTCATGTTTGATTTCATATTATATATGTATATATTATTTACTCTGCATACCCCCTCAGTCTCGAGTCATTATGTACTGTGCAATGATGTCAATCGCTTAACCATTTATTACATTATTATTACATTTATTGACCAATTAGTTATGTACATACACAGTATACCTATAGACAGATACTACCTAGAATTGCTTAGAATTATTCATCTACAGATATATTGTGTTTCAGGTTAAAAGAAAAGTTTAACGTATCGTTTAATCTTATTTCAAGCCTAAACCTTTTAAAAGCATGTACAATGTAGAAGCTTTAGCTATTTAAACGCGCGTAATACATAACAATTTAGACAATAGGCACAAAATGTTATTCATATTCAAGTTTGGAACTGTTTTAAAAATTTGAAAATCATTCAATAAAATCATTTGACATAAAATAATAATAACTCAAACAAAACAATTTCACCGATTCGATAACCTGTGTATATTTGTTAGTTTAATTAACACTCAAGTTTCAGCACAATACTATACTCGTCTATACATACTGATACATAAGTGGATACTGCAGTATATTTATCCCAGTATGAATACATACATACCTAGGTGGTATGTTTATCAGTGTATGGCATTCCTATGTAAATAAGCGGCTGGTCGCCGTGATAGTGCCGCGCGGGGCCGTAACGGAGGTATTCCAGCTAATACTGTAATCATGTGCTGTAATAGGGCAGACTATTCATTATAATAATTACTAAATGTCGGTAAAATGATTAGGAAGCAATGGAGAATTGTTGTAATTAGATTTGTGTAAAAGTAATGAATCATCTACCATGTCAAACTTACCAAAAAATACCTGCTTTTGTACAAATATTAGCTAATTCTAAAATACAAAACTGTGAGTACAACAATACAGCAAATCTACATACTCAATATGTCTTTTGATAACGAATGTTTTATAAAACTTATATCTACTAAATATATTGTTTTACTATTCCCAGCTCGGAATAATACATTGAAAGTTATTATTATTGTACCACATTTGTACAAATAATAATAAGGATTATGCACGTATCCTCGAGAGATACCGCTGACTTGTTTGTCGTGTACACAAAAAGCTTTAGTAAAAGAAAGAAAAAACACATCAATATAGCAAAGGACTTCCCACTGACAAAGTATCTGTTTTCCAATAATCTATTTGTGTTGCGGAAAGTCATTGGGGAATAAAATTGGAGCTCCTTCAAAAGGAAAGTTCTGGCCGCACAGTAATCTAATAATCATACAAGTAGTTAGCTCGGAAATAGACCGCAGATTATGAAATAAACAGACTGTGAAGTTAAATGTGTGTTTTTTTTAATATTCACATTTATTGGTGCATTATATTCCTTATCGAAAGCCTACAATGCTAATATATCATCGATAAAATAGGTTCGTCTGTTGTGGTACAATCTTTTGTAGAATGTATGTTTCAGTTTTGTGTGATTCTTAGCGTCTATTCTATACCTTTCTATGTTCGTGTCTTAATAAAGTGTCAGTAAATCTAATGTTTTCATTCGATGTAAACTATTGATAATAAAACACTAAGTAGTAGTAAAAGATTAATTAAGTAGCTATTTAGACGTAGATCAAGTTTTATCAGGATTCAACATCATTATTCTCAGAACACTCCTGCTGAAAAGCCGTAAAACAATCGATAAAATTTCTTCTCTCGCATTCAGGCCTACCTAGATATTTAACGATATTAAGGAAGTTATGTGTCTGTTAACAATATTCTGTACTAAAGTGGTTTGCAGACAGTATATTATAAGAAGGACAAAAGTTGGTCTCCGCTTAGACAAAGAGCGGTTGTGAACATTTTGAAAATATTTCAAAGAACTGTCAAAGCTAAAGTTGAAACTTACAGAAGTAAGTACGGAATCGAGTGTTTACAATTTCCGTATCGTTCCGCTACAAATAAATTTGTTTCAGTTTTTAAGCGAGACTTTATTTAATAGATTTACATTTTTACGAATATTAGGTACTTATTCATTAGTAATTGATCACAACTATTTGTAAAAAACTTTCTTCACAACTACTCAATCAGTCAATGATTTTCACCACATACAATTTTTTTTGTCCTGTAATGTACCTGCATGTGCCTTAGCAAAAAAAAAATCGCTTGCGTTTAGCTAACAAATTGCATTATAGCCTGGAACCACTTACCTACATTAAGCACTAAAACGCTGGCAACCAATGAACAATGAGCGTTATCGCGCCATTACCGGCTATTGGTACAGCGCCCGAGGCTTGCGATTAAGCAATCACATTGCTTTACTGCTTGAGTGCTGCTTTATGGTTGGTAAATATACACAAAACTACACGTGTTTGTGGGGAGAAGGTAGATAATTGAGTGAACAGATGTATTTGCTGGTAGAATGTTGCGGGGAAAGACAGTAATTTTAAATTATATTCGAAAACAATCTCCATGTAAGAATATAAATGACGAATACATGTTTTCGTAACGAATTTTTTGTCTGTCTCTTTCATTTTCTTCTCTATGCTATACTCAACGAGCTTTTGCCTATCTTGTGTCCAGCGATAAAGTTCTTCTACGCCAGCAATATTGATCATTCATTTGTGAACAAATTCACCACCTTCAAAATCAAATTACCATCTCGAAGTCGCCCAAAATCTTGAACAATCCAATAAGGAGCTAAACAATTCTAATTACGCTTTAAATCCCGGCTCACTACCGCGACCCTCGCTTTGTTTGTCCGGTTGTAGTTAACAAAGCTCATCTTATGACAAAAAACAAGGTGTCACGCGTCGAGGTCAGAAGGACCCTAATAACTCTCAGCGTCTCGACGCAAGGGTTGACGTTTAAACTTTACCGGCCCATGTTTACTACCCCTGGCTTCAGCCACTTACGAAACACATAAACTTGGAGGGTTAAAACAGCTGGAAGCGGCAAGGTTTTTAACTCCTGCGGTCTTTGTAGCCGGTTACGACGGGTTGGTTGAGTTGCTAGAGTTCTTTTGGGCATGAAACGTTTCAATTGTTTTGGGTTAGTGTGTAAGTTTGATTTAAAAGTTTTAGTCGAAATATTAGATCCTGAAAAATATGTTTTTTTAGAGATTAAAATTTGTGCAGAAAAGCGTATCTTACCACAGTGTTTATAGATCAAGTATTCTTGAAATCACTATTTTTATCAACTCACTTGGATAACACCTATCTGTAAATGACATAATTGCTACCACACTTTTTAAATCATAAGTAGTAACAGATTCTATCTAAATGTACTTAAGTCTCATCATCACACAGTCGCACAGACATAGTTACTAGCTAGCTAGAGAGAGTCATAAATTACCATACCCCATCCAGTCCATTTAGATCGGGACATAAAACCTTAAGCAGATAATTCAGGCTAGTTGCCTTTGAGCCGGCCACCTGGGAGCCTGTAATTACTTCAACACATCCTCGCGGAGTCTTGCGATACTAGTTCACAAGTTATAAGTCTCAGTCTTGCGAAGGAGGACTTTGCAGCGATAAGTCTTGCAGGATGAAAATTTATAGCTGCACTACAAAATCGCTAGTGCTCGGGTTCGGTGGAACGTTTTGTGTAGTTAATAATTACATATCTAATTTAATTAAGGTTATGTTGGAGCTAGCGGGTATTTTATCTCGATTCGTACAAAGTACAATTAGAGTTATATACGGACTTGACAAAATCCGAAAAACACCTAAAACAAAGTATTTTCAGAGTGACATGAATTGGACAAAAAAAATTGTCTAAATAAAGTTGCCATTTCCTGGAAGGATGAGCAAATATATTTTGAATAAGAAAGAAAATAAAATTATTCACACTTTGTTCAATCGTAAAACCGTTCTCTTCATCAAAAAGCAGATAGGTAGGTACTGTCTTCCAACACATCAAATTAAACACGCTAATCACAAGCCTGCCGGATGTTGTATTTGAGCAATTGGGTCAACAAGGCGATGTCTACAAAAGGTTTTTCGCGAGGATGTTTGTCACTCCGTCTTGAGAGGGTACTTTCTGTTGTATTGACGCACTTTGCTTTTATTTCCGTACTCTGATGAACGGAGTTTGTTCTTGAAGTGCCTCGTATACACGTATGAATATGTGTCTTACACGCTTTTGATACCGAATTTGTGAAGGCTGTGTTAATGTTTCATTCAGTGTCAAGTTTATGTTTAGAGAGTAATTATTTGATTCTGCAAACAAAAAATGTTATTCAATAGATAGATATTTTTTATTGTCACACACTTATAAAACAAATAATAAAATTACATACTGAAACTACTCTAGTGCCACAAGTATAAATAATTAATAAATAGCGGCATCCTTGAAATCAGAAAAAAATGTGGCAAAAATTGTGAATGATAATATTTATTTAGAAGTAGCACAATGTCGTAGCGCTTAAACTTCGTCTAACTTCAACGTTTAAAGTCTAACTTAACTTTATTTATCACCTCACTTAATATTGACTTAATCCTGTGATAACATTATTAAACCATGTTTTTCTACCAACTCATTGTTGCTAATGACTACACAAAAGCATACTAACTGTAATAATAGGTATGTTTGACTGTAGCAGCTCTATCTACTTAAAATTTATATAGCTTGTACTTATTGAAATAATATGTTTACCACTGAACTGTACTATCTACAAACAACAACAAGCAATCTGCTGTCTCTGCTTAGTTCCATCTTATTGAAAAAGAATATTGCCTGTTAAAATCATTCCTGTGTTCTCGTTACTCAAGGTCTTCTAATTAAGATTCATTCCTCATCAGCCTCAGTTCCGAGATACCTTCCGATGACTACTATCTAAGTACTTACTCATTATGCACGAACGGTGCCATTCATTGAAGTATAGATTAGACGCCATCGAGTATTGGAGTTCCAGTGCTCGACTTGGAATGTTTGTGAAGTTCTATGCAATTTGTTTAATAGATATTATTTATTTATTTATCAATAACCATTTTTTTTTTTTTTTTACATGATATAGGCTTACGCTTGACTACAACTTGCCTGATGGTAAGCAACGTTATAGTCTACGATGTAGCGCGCTTGCCTAGAAGAAACCGGTTTACTCTCGACTTGAAGACCGACAAATTATAGTTCAAGGGGAATAGAGATTCGGGCAAGGAGTTCCACAGTTGGGCTGTTTGGTACCTGCTCTTAGTATCTTAGTCTTATTTCTTTTTAGCTTAAAAGCCTGTACACAAATTCCGGGGCCATAGAAATCAGTCCAAGTAATCTTGTCGACTTTTAAAATGATAAACTAATAAAATCTACGTATCCGTTTTTTATTCTATCTACGGTATTGTAGTATGTTTGTCTTCTATTCTGCCTATGCCATGATACGATCTCAGACATCCTGATCTAAAACTTTCCTAAATCCATTATCAGAAACAACAGAAGGGACTTCAGTGGCAACTCGTTAAGCCAGAAACTTTACTGGTTTTTGTTTAAATTAAACCTACTCTACGGAGCGTATACTTCGTCCAAATTGAATTTCCTACTCGACAATGTCTACGGAATTTTAAACAAACGCCGTCTTAGGTGTCTTGAAAACAAATACAGATTCGACTGTACTGCTAGCAACGACATTAGATCTGATAAACGTTTTTCTATAGGGAAAAAAAACTCCAACATACATATGCCAAATATGCCTACGAACTATCGGCTGGTACAAATATCTCAAGAAACATTGTCGTAGTGCCATGGCCGTATGATACGAGTAAGACTGGTTCCTGTAGGGTGTTTCACGAATTCGGCACGAAACGCCAATCGTAGAACTCCTTGTAACTTCTATGATTGGTGGATGACTGTATAGGTTAAAATAAACCAGTTTTGACGTCTATGATTGGTGGATGACTGTATAGGTTAAAATAAACCAGTTTTGACGTCTATGATTGGTGCGGTCTACGAGCGGAAACGTTCCGAATTTGTGAAACACCTTGCTCATCGGGTAGGACATAATGTATAGTAACCGTAACGTAAACAAGATTAATGCTACTAGAAGTTAAGCCTTTGCTACAACACTGCATACCATCAGACTGGCTGTAGTCAAACGTGAACCTATCCCACGTAAAAAAAGGTAAAAAACATTTGGGTGTCTTTTAAATCTATGAATGGCAGGAATCACTAGCATCTCTTAAACGAGAGCGCTGGGTATTAAGAAATGTATAGAAATAGAAAGAAAGAGAGTCTGCTAGCGAAAGATCTCATAATACTGATAAATGGAAAAGTAAACCTGTACGGTATAAAACAGTTCAAGTAGTTTTAAACTTAACACCTAAATATTTTACTACTCATATTTCTTCCGCTGTTTTTTGACTGAATTTCAACGGAAGAAAAACCATAACTTCTACGAAATGGCGATGTTATATTAAAACAAACTTTTAAAAGTACTTAGGTTTATGTACAAATCTACATTTAATAAATATAATCATCGCTCATTACCATTTTAAAATTATGTGACTGTACTCCGGTACAGTTTCTTCAATGAACTTAACATCTTCAAGTATTATTCAGCAAATGAAGCAACCAATTTCCAAAGTAAATCCGAAGGCACGCTGGTATTTCCGCGGAAAAATAGTCCACATTCCCTGGGAGCTCTTTAAAACAGAGTGCAAATGGAGGCAACGTTGATAGCTCCTGGGTAGACCAGATTCGGCCGGATTTCCCGCGGATCGCATTCCCGACCAACGTCTTTGTCGGGATTTTGCTGATTTCACACCGAGAACCTTCTAGAATGCTCCAGATACCTACGCTCTTACACTCTCGGAAATTCAAGCGAACGGATTAAACTTATGTGAACACATCCTTAACTATGCTTTACGATTTCAACCCGGATTTAAAGTCGGTTCTTAATTAAGTTATAATTGGGTTTTAAATTACTTCTCGAAAAAAATATACGTAGCGGCAAAAAATAAATTCGTTCGTGTACTTTCTAACTGCGATAAAAGTCGGCACTATTTCCATTCCGCTCACGAGACGGTCGAATTTAAAAACGTTATAAATTAGAAATAGCATGTTATTCGGTACTGCAATAATGGAATACATAAATCTAAGTGACAAATTGGTCCCGGACAGCGCTGTGGCCTGAAGACGAGGACGTTTCTGCTTTCATGCCTCTTGACAACGCTTTAGTTGCGTACGAAAACAAATCCTTTTAGAACTACCCTCAACTCTGTCCCAATGTTTTAAGGACTATGTTCGCTTGGCAGATGTGTTCTGGTAACTTTGCAGAGCAACTAACTGCAAGGGTAATAGTGCATTCGATTAGGCTTTATTTCAACGGAATAGGGTTGAGTTTGAGATAGAGCAGCTGTATAGGAAATAGAGGGTAGCCGGAGTTAATTCCGCGCCGGTCACGTCCAGTTACAGACGGACAGACGGACGCATAGAAAACGTTCACGTCAGGGTAGATTGTTGGATTTTTCCGTTGCACTAACGATGTTTGTATATCCCAGGTAGAAGGTAAATAGAAATAAAAACAATGATGTTCTGGTCCTGATTGTACATATAAAATATCTAGCTAAATAAATTAGGTTAATTGAAGCTGTATTTCAATCGTGATTCTTAGGATAGTCTTGTATTTAGAGGATTTGCTTTGCTTTTGTATAAAGAAAATTTAACACATTCGATTTGTTTATATATAATTTACGAGTATGTAATTTTCTCTGGTTCCACTGCGAAATTACATCACTAAAGCAAGGAAAACTTCAAAATCCTTTCTTTTAAACAGCTCTAGTTATTCCATCTTAACTCATCACATTACTACGATAGTAAAACTACGAAAATACTTTTCTATTTCCCGTTAGTTTCGCAGCTGGTCTATTTAACGCGATTGCTCCGAGCTAAACATTGCAGCTGAACCGACACAGCTGGACACTCGCAAAAATGCAATATAAAACATGGCCGACGTTTACTACCGGTGACGAACGATTTTATCACACGCTGTTGATTCTTTACATGGAGTTGGGAAGTGACTTAAAACAAAATTCGAGGAAATGTAAGTTCGGGTGGAAAACTATAGTGTGCGCGTATAGAGGGTGTGCGTTCTTCGTGGGAAGAACGCTGGATGCTTTTTTGTCCGATTATAGCTCTAAGCTAAGGTATTTCTTTTTCAATTTTCTGTGTACATATAATGTGTTTAAATCTTTTTGATTTTTTTGTTACCATAGTCACTAGAGTCTTGCCCAAAAAAAAATGACAATATTACTTGTAAGTAGGTATCAATTCAATATATTGTTTGCCTGATACTTTGTTTTTACATAAAATTGGGTGTATTTCGTAGCTCCGTGGTTGACTGCCACTTCCGACTGGTACGAACTTTGATCAAAGCAGTCTCAGTTTTTCGAGTCAGTGTGAAAGTCGCTAATTGGTCGCGTTTTGCGATTCTTTTTATATTCGCTACTTGTCAAAGGAAAGTCTGTAAAGCTATGAGTTTATTCCAAGTGATATACAAGGGGTGGAAAGTACTATTCACTCTTTTATCATATAAATTATCACAAAATAAACAGCGCAGAGTATTTTATGTAGGCGTAGGCTTACGCTTTTTTTATAAGACGTATGTTTCATGTTATAAATAAAAAAACATGAGTGGTTATATCCAGATAAATAATAATTATTTTATCAGTATCCGCTGTTCAATATAATCTACAATAAATTAGTCATTGTCATGTTAATGTACCAAATAATCTCAAATAGGATACGGCTGAACAACTAAAAAAATGACAGTCTTCATTTTACACTTAACCAAATCACTTGAACCATAACACGGTAAGCGTAAATCTTAGACCGCGTGTTTCACGCCGCCGCTGAACCGTAAGAAATGTGTAGGTAACTTACGAAACGCAACAAAGGCGAAACTCCAAACTACCCGCAAATTCGGTCATTCCACGCGGAAGTTTGTCGACGAGCAAATTAGTGGATGGCGAAGAAACGGGGATGGATAGACTTGGACATTAAAATAGATAAGTCGCGACAGTTCATGTTAAATTACCAACACAAGTAAGTATAGTTCTTTTCATGAAAAAGAGGTTTCTACTAAAACAAAAATTGATAATATTTAAAAATTAAAAGAGTAATGATAGTGGTGGGTTTCTTATTTTTTATTTTCCCTTTTAAGTTTTAGTATGTGTATACTACATAATATGCGATATTATTATCTGGTTGAGTAAATCTTTACCCGGTCTTGCAATACTTAACGTACGTTTGAAAGAGAAATGATAATCTAATTCTTCTACCAAAAAAATATTTAAATTCTTCGTCTAGGCTGTGGTCTAGGTTGGTAGTAAAACTAAACTGATCTTGGTGTTTTAGATTACTTGACCCTCAAGCGTCGCAACGCATTACTACGTTGCATGACATGTTAATACGTCTGGACATTACAAAACTCTCTCATTGCCCAGAAAGATTTTAATGTGTTAATTTACGTGTGTGTTTCCAAAACTAGCAGGAAATAACAATATATGTCGCGTAAAGCCCGGCTCTCGTGTGACACCCGGTATTTGTTAATTTGCACGTGTTTGCGTTGCTCTCGCCAGTATTAGATTAAGTGAATTTATTCTCCACCTACCCTCATTTTCTGCGCGTCTGGAACTGTGACAGATGAAAACAGATGGAACTATCTGTAATCTCGTATTCCTCATTAGTGAGGATGTGCCCTCAATTTTTTTTATTTTTTTGGTAGTAGGTTTCATATATTTAGGTCTTTCCTCGGATGACCAATTTCTTTGAATTTTTTATTTTAGCATTAATTGTATTTTTTAGTCTTATGATTTTCAATAAGAATAAAATAGTAGTTTCGGTATACCAAATTCTTATTTTGACTCATTTCATCGTTGAGCGAGTGGATTTGGTTAATAAGCAAAGGAAGAGTAGCATAATATTGACAAAAATGTCTACTAGTGTTAGGTTTATTACTCAAGCGATAACTGAACTTGGATATCAGACAATCTATGAGAAATATAACTCAAACAAAGAAATGAGACTTATCCATCTGTCTCCCTCTATTTAATTCTTTCCGTAGCGTCCATTAGCAGACAACACATTACACGTGTTATGTTAATTCCTCTCTTGATGTTTTTATCCACGGTTTTGTGATAGTTAATGCGTTGAAAAATACTAAGTGCACGGTTCCTTTGGCTCACTCTACGACAACAACATCGTAACTATGGACGACTAATTGACTGTAGATACAAAAAAAAAACATACATACAAATACTACTTACGCGATGCGCCTTTTTGATACAAATATCACGCTTTCGGCCATTTTGCTGGTAGAACAACCTTTCTAATCTATGATTTACTTTGTACTAAGTTTTAACGGATAAGTCCACGCTGACCAATGAGTGGTCTAATATTAAAGTCAGTTAGAATACGGTTTACGTGTTGGTTATGTATGTTGCATCTTCAGAGACTCAATAAGCATTCTTATATTCAATCCTTTTATTGTCTTTAACAAATGAAACTGATTTACTTTTGTCTTCATTCCTTCTCCTGGATACTGATATGTTACTGACATGACATGTAGCCTACGGAAAGGTTAGTATAGAAAAAAAAATAATGTAAATAGGTGTCTTGAGGTTGTATTGTCTACTGGCAGACTTTACGAGCGACTCTAGTTTACTGTGTTCTTGCTATTGTGCGAAATTCATGCATAAAATGAAGCTTTTATATGATGAGTGAAGCAACATGGCTTTGAGTGCTACTTGCCATGTAAATGTAGTAATTATTTAAAGAGATTGGACTCATTGAGTGTATGAAAATGAAGTCTCAGACAGAATTGAGTTGTTAAAAAAATACCATTTAATTTATTAAAAAAATTGCCTTTACAAATTTAGCAATATTTATGCCTATAAAAAATTGCCTAGGGTTCTATACAAATTTATAATCTCCCTATACCAAATGTAAAAAAATACAGAAAAACAAATTTATAGAGCTAAGAACAGAACCATTTTAGATATCTCATATAATTGTCGGATAAGACTTCAATACCTCCAACTTATACCCTACCTATGATACCTTCCAGAAGTTCCCAGCACCTTCCAGAAAGTGCCTATAAGCGTGCACTCTTTCCAACTATGCAACTAATAACCGCTCGACTATTTACGACTCGCCGCAGACTCGCGTAATTGCAACTTATTGTGATTTGTGGCTGTCTTAAACTTATTACGGTCTATGCTCCTCCGTGGAACATAGTTTTAGATGTTATTACATTCTTATATCGTGCGGTTATGGGTATGTAAAAATTGTGGGATAATATTCTTAAGTGTTGTGTGAAAATTTGTTTGTTGCCGTGTTGTAAAATCCTGTTGAATGAAACCCTTTGTAAAATAAAAAATACTGCCGAATTATTTTTCCCTCAAGTCAATGATAGTTAATTTTTTATATGAATTCGAATACTTGACAATTCGTCTATCATAATCGTAGCGTATAAAATCTTATTTATTTATGAACCAACAACTTACATATTTTCAAATCTAGAGTTAATAGGTATCTTCTAGGTAAACGTGTTACACCCTAGGCTGCAGCAATGCTTAACATCAGGCAGGCTGTAGTCTAACGTAAACCTATCCCACGTAAAAAATAAATATAAATATATCTAGTTTTTTTTGTAATATAATAATTAATTTAGATTTTTATTTCATTATAACCTAAAAAATTAAATCATCTTCTCGCTAATATTAATATGAAGTTTAAATTCCGCCCTGAAAGCGGGCAGGTGTGCCAAATGCAACATTAATATCACACCTGGCGCGATCTATCGCTCGCACATGACTCAGTTTTAGTGTCGGATCCGTACGTATCGATATTTAATTAATATGGCTATGGTACAAGGATATACAAAATATTAAAAAAAATGTAACTCACATATATTATTTTGAGGTTATTACATTATTTTCAATAATTTTAAATCCAGTTAAAGTATATAATTGTCTTATTGTATTGAAAAATAAGATTCTATGCTAGTTTGAGTTTTAAGCCGCTAACGCTACTGTTATTTGGACGCTTAAATTTTCATGTAAGTTTTATTTTATGATAATGACTAACAAATGAAGAACTTTAAGATTCATTGCTGGCGTGTAATAAATAAAATAAAACTTCTTATTGGGAAATGTCCAACCAGCACGACCAAACCATTGGCACTACGAATCGTGATTATTGTCGCTCATTTTCCAATAAAAAGTTTAAGTTAAACAACCAAAATACGGGTTTAGCACTGGACAAAATAACTCATAAAAAATAAAACTCGAACAAATCTCTATAAAATCAAGTTACGAAATCATATACGTTACTCACAAAATTAACTCGTTATCGTGTAATTATTCCTCACAGCACTGCCACACCACCAAAGCCTGTCCTAATAAATCGAATATTAAAACGGCCCAGTAATACTTAACTTGGCATACTTTATATATCTCGGTAGGTCCCAAGCCGGTCGCGACCACATCTGTTCCAATACCGATATCCATATTTGACAAGATATCTGATACGACTTTTACGACGATACTTTACAACCCCTCAAATATACATTAGTATATTTGAATATGTTTTTGTATGGATAGGCGTAGAGATAATACATTTTAGACAGACTAGTTGATAAAACTTAACAGTTTTTTTTTATATTACAGTAAAGCATTGCTGGTCACCTGAAACGACATCCACATATTGGTGTCACACTTTTGATGGAGCGATCAAATTACAACTTTTGTCTGTTATTGATCTGTCGTGGTGATGTTAGTTGGTTTTCAATAAAACCAACTACCCATTAAATCCATTTTTGCGAAATGAGCACTGGTAATCTTACTATTTGTGATATGTATGTGGTAACTCAGAACTTAAAGTTTCGCTGTCGATGAAAAGCAAAACAGTTACCCAACCTATCAAGGTTTGCTTTTCATCAGGCAGACTTGCTTATTTGATAATTGTTAAAAAATAAGATATGTTTGTCATTCTATAACACTTATTACGTCTTTGGTTATTCCCGTGACTCTTTCCATATACTGATTAGTAATTTAGATATTGATGCGCAGTCTTGGGATTTCATCTGAACTGTTTTATGTTTTCAGAAACGAAACGATTCTGAATATTTTTATTCATGATTTAGACCTTAAAATATCTGACTTGCTTGGTGATTTATTAAATAACATAAATCTTGAATAATGTTGAATTTTTATATTTAGCATGCTATAAATGCCATTCATGGACTTTGTCTAGGTGCAAAGTATCAAAGCGCTTCCATAGGTTGAAGAAACGTCAAATGGTTAATGACTACTGTTTGTTAGTAGAGCGTGTATAGTGTCTAGAAAAAGTCGCTACCCAAGTAAAAAGCCACAAGTGAGTTTTAAAACGTCACGACACCCACTTTCATCACAAACTTAAGTATATTCATAAATTGAAGTCAATCAAATAAACAACCCCTATAAGTTACCGTTCATTCAATTTGCCAGCATCCAGACTTGCGTCCTTGGGAGCAATATGTTCACTTACTTTATGACGTTTATAAATTTACAATCGAGCTCGGGTCTAGACGGCTTCAACATCTTTACAAAGCAATATTGTTGAATGCGGTTACAGACGCCAAGAAAATGCTTTAAACTAACTCTAGAAGTTTATCGTTCAATCGCCAATGTACTTTAAAAGTACGTGGAAAGTTGATTTCATTTGCTTTGACTTGATTTGTTTGCCCTAGAAAAGGTATTGATTCTCGATTAAATAAACAGGGTACTGAAGGTTATAATTAATGACGTGATTTTTTTGTTTCAATCAAATTGAGCTTTTAATAGCAGTCATGTTTCCTTAAAATTATATGTGATACGAGTAGATAAATCCTTGCAAGAGACCTATTTCAATCGATTGTGGTTCCACTTTTTGAATCACTTACGATGTTTTTAGAAAGTTAAGCGTTGTTTACTTTAAAAGCAAGAAAAAAATACACAATTTTAAAGCAAAGTCACCTACTGTTTTTATTCCTAATCCTGTACGTTCTCCAAAATAGTCCTACTTTACTTCGTTTTAAGGAAAATGCAGCACTAATTTCACTCAGCTCTCCGAATAGGCACTTACCTGTGCTCATACAACGGATTACCCGCATAGATTATGTACTTTGCAAGACGGTGTTAGAGTGTATTCATCATATATATATATATATGTTACCGTCAATCTGTATAATCCGGCATTGTATACAATGCCTAAGCAATGTATAGAATGCCTAAAACGCGTAGGCAATATTATTTATTTCATACTTTGCCTAGGCATTCTATACAATACCGAATGCGCAGCAGGCAATGTGTGTAATATTACATTTTTTAACCTACTACAAAATAAGAGATAATCTAGTTTTCTGAAAGTTTTTTTTGAGCATGTGATTTTTTTGTTTCCTTAGTTTTTTATTTTAGATTAAAATTGTTAATTTTAATAAAGTTGATTTTAAGTAACAACTAACATATTTAATTTGCCCACCATTTTACTCTACATAATGTTACCCGGCAATAGAACGCGGCAACATTGATAAATGTAGACAAAATCAATTTATTTTACACATTGCCCGTGAAACAGCAGGCATTCTATACAATGACTAGGCAAAGTATGTAATGATATTCATATTTCATACATTGTCTGGGCGTGCCAGGCTTTCTATACATTGCCTAGGCATTTTATAGAATGCCTAAATTATACAGATTGCCGGTAACATATATACATATATGTACCTTAGCGTAGGTTCGACTTGGCTTCAATAAATAATATACTAAAGCTCACTCATAAATAAATGTAAGTTTAAGTTGTTACCATAATTTGTTTCAAACTCGATGAGACAAGTATACGTTCGTAGCGTAAATCACATGGTATTATTATTATTATTTATCATTTTTTATTAAGCTAGTTGAGCTAGAAAGTAGATTTAAATGTTATTTACAAAGTTAAAGCTTCGGATTGCAAGCCTGTTACGCATTATTTAAAAAGAATAGAGAAGACATTTCTGGATAATCCATAGACCTAATTGCTAAAAAAACTGTTTCCAATAGTACAATTTGTTCCAGTATCTTCTAACCAGCATCTACGACCAGTAACCCATGTTTCCTAGACCCGTGCACTCAGCAGCTTGCCGTTTGTTTTGTTTGAGTAACCGGCCCCTGTTTATTTCATTACAGTGCCGCCGAAAACTGTTTGTCTTCCGTTTTTCTAGGCCAGCTATTGTTGAGAGCAAACTACCTCCAGTTTCCACGAAGTATACGTAGTTTTGAAATTTAAACCAGTGTAGGAGTATCTTTATTTTTGCTTGTGTTCCGTTTTGCGAGACTTTGTTGTGTTAGGATTAGAGTTGAATTTGGCGAACTTTTTGGTAATGAAATGGGAGTAGTTATAGTTGTTGATAGTGGTTCCGAGCCCTTTGTAAATCAATTAGTCAATTTAAGGAGCTTTAAATACGTTAGATCGAATATATTCTCTAACATCTGGCGAGATTTAATTAAATTTCATCATTTTAAGATTGAGCTAGTGTTGCTTGTTATTTAAACAAATTACATGTAAACAAGTATAATATCAGATTTTTTTCCGTGGAAACTACGAATACTCCAAATAATACAATGATATCGCGATCTCGTAGCGTGGAACGTATTTACAAAAATACAAAAAGAGAAGAATACTCAATATTGTTCCTCTTCAACTTTGTTCCAAATTTATTTTTTTAAGTACAAATAAATGCTTTTGTATAATTCACAAACTACATGTATTAGACCAGCCATCCAAAACACATTTCCAATTGATCAGACAAGTCCTTAAAACAAGTGAAGCGATAAGGCTCGCGACTCCAAAGTTCCCGTAAGTTTTTATTCAGTTAGAGTGGTACTAAGTTGCACCTTATCTGTAGTGTCGGATGAATTGATGCATTTGGATGGCCCTTTGAACAGTTTGATGTGATATGGGTATTGTGAAAGAAAAAGTGGAAAGCAAAAAAAATATATCATAATGCTAAGTAAGAAGCAAACATATGTTTCATAAATAAAAGATTTGATATGAGTCACATTATGTAAGTAAGTAAGTATAAACTGACTAAAGATATTTTCGGATATATAAATTATAGGTAAGGAGTTAAAATTATATTTTTCGTGCGATATACGAGTACTCTTACGCCTATAAATAAATAAATAAATAATAAATATTTCAGGACATATCACACAGCGCCATCTAGCCCCATACTAAGCTTACGCTTGTATCATGGGTACTAGATAACGGATATAATACATATATACTTTTCTTATGTAAATACATACTTATTATACATAGAAACGACCAGACTCAACACAAGTAATACTGACTGCAGTATTTTCATATATACATACAAAAAGGAGAATTCCTTTTTCACTATATCCCTAACTTACTTAAAACTTCCAGCATAGTGTAAAATTGTTAACTCTAGTTCATAACATTATTATTTTCATTTCAACACCTTCAGGATATAAAGGCGAGTTTCCGTATACACATAAACGTGATATTTTCTCCCTGGCAACCCCGGCTTAGAACGAGCAACACAGAGCTTGAAGCGTTTTAAGGCTTAACGCATTTGCTGAGATAACCTGTAACTCCTGTAACATTGCTAAGGAGTTTTTCATTCTTACTTACTGTTTACAATAAGTAAACAGCATGCTATTTAATGAAGTTGTTACGGAAGGTGGTTCCTTTTAAAGATAAAAACCACTACATTATGTATCTACTAACTGCAAGTTTAGAAATGTGTACAAATTATAATATATAATATTTATCAATATAAAAATGTGTTTCATAGTCTTTTAACCTTATCATTATTTTTCTATGACAGCTATGCTACCTATATTGCACAAATTAAATACATTTTGCTTCATAAAATCTGTCAAACTCAGCAAATTGCAGATAAAAATAAATTGAAAATACATTTGTTTAGTAAAATACCAGACGCAGACAGTTCGAAATGGTTCAAAATGTAGGCAACTTCACTCCCAGCTAACTATGATTGATTTTACAATTTGATTTGTTTGCAATTCAAATCAAAAACAAATCATCCTTTAAAGGACTGGGTCCCATATTGAACCATTACGCACGCTGGCATAGATTTAACACAGCCGCTAGATATATGTCTCCATCTATTCAGCTAGTTTCCTAAAGAAATCCTTTGAAATTCTCCGATATATTTTATTACAACGCCACGTGGCAAGTGTGAGAAAAGTTGTGAACATTTTATTTAGTTTTCATGCGGCACTTTGTTCTATTTTATGCACTGGCAATGTTAAGTTATCATATGTGATATTTGATGACATATCTTCGAGTTTTATAGTCCATAGCTTATCTACTATCGGAGTGTACCTCGGGTGTTTTATTAAAAATGCCTCACAGTCTAGACTATAGGTGAAATTCCAGTTTGGTTATGACAAATACTTTTGTTTTATAAGACATTTTTATAGAAAATAATGGAAAATCTTCTTCTTCTTTATAAATAAAAATGAATTGTTGTTAGTTAGTCTGATTAAAACTCGAGAACGGCTGAACGGGTTTATCTTATCTTAGTCTTGAAATGTTCGTGGAGGTCTAGGGAAGGTTTAAAAGGGAAAAAAAATAAAAATGAAATTAATTTATACAAAAGTTTAGGTCGCAGTACGAAGTCTGCCGGGACAGCTAGTTTCAAATAAATAAAACGTATTATTTTTTATTATTTAATAATACGTCACTAGCCAAACGTTACGTCCAAAATTACTGATAAATATTCTTTTTTACAACAAAGTTACTTTAAAAATCATTCACATACCTAAGAAAAACTTAGCAAAAAGACCGTATACAGAAATTAACGAAATAAAAGAGAGAAAGTGGTCCGATTTAAGAGAATCAGATTATAGTGTATCTACCCAGTGACGGTGGAAGATTGATGAGAGGAAGGTGACTAATGGGCCTTCATTCTTTCTTTGTATCTCATGAACGCTTAAATATATCCATGTGATTTAGTCGTGATAAGAAAAGGTCTTTTTCTTGTATAAAACTCGGGTTAGCTTTGTTCGAAAAAAGGGCGTGAAACTGTTTATTTTGACTGTCCGGTTTTCACACACTTAAAAATATTGTGACAGCAATTTTTTTGTTGTAACTAGTGACATTGGTCATTAATTGGTTCAATGGATTCGATAAAAAACAACTTAGAAATTAAAGGGATTTTCTTGTAAAGTTGCTGCTGTTAAGCCTGAACATGGTATTTACGATATTGCTGTATTGAACTCCTTGCATTGAACGAAGTAAGTAACTATTTTTATTTATTTTATATTTTGCCATTCTGTAATGCATCTGACAAACTCAGTCGATCTCAAACTTGATTTCAATTTTGTAAGACATCACCAAATCAACAAAACAAACACGAAAAGTTAGAAGCTAAAACAAAACGAGAAACTTGAAGTTTTCCAGTCAATTTTCCTTAGCTTTTACAATAAAACCCGACTATTTCTGCAAGTCAAATACGAGTAGTCTTGCAATCTGTGCCCCTAGCACGAATATATGAAATACCTCTCAATTCAAAGTTTGAATCAGTTTTGACATATGTACAGTTCTTAATATATTTTCGGCCGTCTTTAATTCGATATAAAAGTTGTAAGTAAATTTATAACACTATTAAAAAAAATCGTACATTCTTTTCCAACATAAAAAAGCGGAGTAGGTATTAAGACTTATACTTATTATAATCCGTATTATTAAATACTAGCTGTGCCTGCGACCTCGTCCGCGTGGAATAGTTATTTTGGGCATCATATTTATTTTTGCAAACAACCTCTTAAGCTTTATAAATTGTTACCCACGACTTGAACCGTTTTCGCAGCGCACGCAACGGAAGCCCTCAAGGATGAATAATAATCCCCGTTTTTTCCACATTTTCAATTGTTTCTTCGTTCCTATTAGTTGCAGCGTGATGTTATATAGCCTAAAGCCTTCCACGATAAATGGTCTATTTAACACAAAAATAATTCTTCAATTCGCATTGTCCCGGAATATTATTATTAGTTCCTGCGATTAGCGCGTTCAAACAAACAAACAAACAAACTCTTCAGCTTTATAATATTATATAGTATAGAAGATTCGTTAAGCTTTCAATCGTAAACTCACAAAGAAAGCGGAAAGAAAAATAGATTAAAATAATGATTCTAAGTGATAGCAAATCGTCAAAGACGCGAGTGCTAACACTACAACGACTTCGCAGTTGGATTTTTGTGCGAAATATTTCTAGTTTTAATTAAAAGTTAGTAAAACTCAGCTGGGGTGAATCATATTCATGATACGAACGTACTTTAATGTCTCCCGAAAGAGACATTGAGACCGTGCCTTTCATAATGGACACTAGAATAAAATCGCGCTTAAAAGACTTCCTAGCAAAAACTTTGTTGAGATTAAAACGGATTTACTATTATGGATATTCCCTTGAGGTTCTCGCAAGTAAAAGAGTGTAAGAGTTTCGTTATAACTTACTGGTGTTACGTTTCTGTAATTTTACCAGCAGATTATTTTTAAATTTTACAGTTGACTTGACATGCTTCAATCATATTTCATAGTTCCGATATAGCCTGTGTTTAATTTATCTGTTTACAATATATTTGTATCATGGATCAACTTTGTGATAACCGTTTGAGAAAATGTTTATAGACTATGTTGTACTATGTTTTAAAAACTTGCATCTAATTTTAAGTCCAAACAATGTACGCACACTTTCCTTAACCTAAATCACTAAATCCAAACTGATGATCAAATAATCAAAGTTTGTGCCCCAACTTAAGTAAACAATTACCATAACCAATCACGTCCTATTGAGGCTGAAACTTGCGTAAACTCAAGCAAACTCTTGTGTGAGTATTTCACATACCGAGTAGTACTTAGGTAAGTTAGCAATACTCGGAAATACCAAACCACGGTGATATAAACAAAGAGGCTGCCCAATTGTTGTCGAATGAAGATTCAATTGGGGCACGATAAATTACCTCACGAACGCCTTGCCGACTCCTTTGGTCCCTTTTGGACATGGATTACCTATTGGTAGATATTTCTACTCTGACACAGATGAAATCCAGTAAAATTCACGATAACACCTAGTTACTTACAACATAATATATGTACCTGTTGTTTTTTTTATTTATCACCATCATCCACAGCCCTTTGAAACCCACTGCTGGGTAAAGGCCTCCCTTTGTATGTGCCATCTGCGTCGATCTTGTACAGACCACATCCAGGTTGGACCTTTGACGATGTCGTCGACCTTTGATTTTTTATTACGAACAGACTTTTGTAAAAGATGTGCAGTATTAGGGGTTTCTAACTAAACGCATCGGCACTAGAAAATATATCTATTCGTAATATACTCATATTAGGTTTGGCTTATTTGTGACAGACAGCCTTTTTGAATCACAATATGTTGTAGCACAATATTTCATACCACTTATGATCAAATACAAACCCTTTCCATGTAAAAAGGGTGCTTGTAAGTTTTCTTATCTTATAAAACTATGGGCCAGCCGTTTAGAATGAAGTTTGGCATGGAGGTAGATTTCGCATGTAGGCTATGTTTTGTAGCACTTACTCTGGTAAAAAGACGGTTGGTTGTTATTTTTTTTATAGTCATATCGTAGTATTATGTATCCAAATGGGTAATTCTATGGCTCTGTCCTCTGGTCCCTTCATTTGCACAGGCGCTCGTATTGTGCCGGGCCCTTCGATAAACGGATAAACATCCCTTTTGTCTTGGAATGTATTCGCAGCTCGATCGCAGTAATTGCTAATTTGCCAGTTATTGGATTATTTAGTTTTATGATGCCTCGTTGGCCCTTTCAAGGTGGTGTCAACCAAGGAAGGTTTGTCTACTATCCAGTCACAGAACTCGAAGAAGAACGTAGACCTGTATGTCTATCTCGTCGTTTTTCAGCCGATGGCGCAGGGGGGGCAAGTAGACTTTACCTACTACAATTCTTACTTTTCTCATTCTCTATGAATGAGATAGGTATGAATTGTAGGTAAAGTCGACAGCAAATGAAGCTTTTAATGATTGTTCAAGGCTTAAACTTCAAGCAAATTAACTCAAAGACTTAGGACTTTGGCTGCATTATATTTGACAACTTTTTTAGAATCTCTAGGGGGGGGGCAGCTGCCCCTCCCTGCCCCCCCTTGGCGACGCCCTTGAGTAGATTAACTTACTTTTATTATTACGTTAACAATTCAACGTTAAAGTTTTTACCGTCTTATTACTGCCATGTCTATGAAATGAGCACGCGTACGTTTCTCCACTGAACATATAAAAAAGCAAAAAAAATTTGTCTTTCTTCATAAATATTTTCCTACAAGAAGACGTGTCCCATAGCCGCTCTTCATTTCCTCCGTTAAGTTATGAATAAATGCCGCAAATATGGAGTATTCCCTATTGAGTGTACCTCTTACCACCTGAGTCGCTACCACAGACTTCTGTAAAGGAAACAAAATATACCAGAGAACCCATAGCTGCACGAAACAAACATCCTTATGCATATAGAAATAGAGTCTATAAAGGAATCGAAGGATCGCGAGCAGCGACGAAAATATATCTTATTTGAATATCCCCAGCTCCGAGGAAATGGATCGGATAAGCGTGAAACTTTTAACTGAAATAATATTGTCGTTTGTACTAAAAAGAGTCCTCCACGATCTCGCGTGGGACCGCCGTGGTTTACTTTAGGACTCTGTAAAAATAGCTTTTAATTTATGCTTCGTTACGACCGCAATTCGAGTATAATTTCCACGAACATCGGAGAATACCTAAAAACACGGGATATCATTAAACGCTCAGCGCTAAAAGAACAAACTCGCGTATAAGGAAAGTTTGCGGATCGTTATAAACCTTGAAAAGAACCATACATTGATGCTCATGATAAACGAACAAAAAACAAGCCAAAGTGCCAACGCAACCGCTCAACTTTAAGGAACTTGGAGAAAAAGTGTGCGCTAAGAGCTTTATACGAGCAATATTTCATAGTTTAAAAGAGGAAAGCTCCGGAATACCTTTTATTCAATGTTTATGAAGTCTACGGGCTTCGTCGACGCTTGTTGCTTAAGAACTTGAGGTTTTTTGAAGAATTTCGTGGAAAAAAATGGAGAAAACGTTACTTTGTGGCTTTGTTTACTTTTTATTCCGATAAAAATGTGGTGTTGAAAGGCGCCAAGCAGAATTGCAACAAAAATTTATCCACAGAAGCAGCTTTGTGTGCTTTATAAGTAAAGATAGGTTCAGCATTATTGTAATACGAGCTTAGTACATAATATTACTTTATGAGCATTTCAATATTGTTTTAGTTGTGATGAAATATCATGTAACTAATTACTTGTTGAGAACAATCAAAGCAGTAAATTACAATCATTTTTGGAAAGTTTAACTAAACGAAAAAATCAGCCTGTAACTTAGGCAGGTATGTTAATTTCCAAACAGATTCTAATCTATTCATGGTATAAAAATCTATGCTACAACAAAATATTTACTACGCAACATCTGCGTTCCCTAAATCGCCGTTCTTCCGCTACAAAGTTCTATATTTGGCTAAAATTCAAGCACCTACATCAGTATCCAGTGTCGATGACAGTAACTGTGTGCAAGCGTTTCCAGAGCTTCCAGCGCTGCAAGCGCTTATTGCATCCAACGCAGCCACTGGAGCAATGAAATTATTCTTGGGTATTGTAAGCGCTTCTTTTGTACAATTTTCGTATTTGTGTGGGAAGTTATGAAGGTAGTTGTAATTATAAATTGCCGCGTATGTGTTGGTTTTTGTGTCATGTTTGTTAGTGTGTTTGCGTAAGAGTTTTATATAATGTTTGTTACAACATCGATATAATAGGTTACTGTCAGCAAAAGTGGCTAGACTACTTTAAAAGCCGCAACTTATATAAAAGGTAGAAAACGTTTTAGTCATTGTATTATGGTCATATGTATGTTGTTTTTTTTATCAGACGTCAGAACAGAAAATGTAAAATCCAGCAATATTTGATCAATAATCTCCCGCAGAGTCCCGCAGGTCCAGTGTTGCGTCACGTGGTATCGTTTAGGAAGTAGGCACTTCGTTTCTTTGTCGGTGTCGGACGTCGTATGGTAATGCTGCTTCCTTCCCTCGGCGGACCCCATAAATTAGGTGCCAACGCCCGCCACCAAGCTGAAAAATTACCGACGCGGCCGGATATTCATGTAGAATTCTAGATGTGACTTACATAGAAATACGCGATTAAGATGATAGCAAAAATAATGTTAATATGTGTTTAGTTACTTATAGTAAAATCTTGGAGGTCCGGTACAGAATTACAAAGATTATTTATAGAAATCATCATTATCGTAAGTCCTTATCGACCCTTTTCTGAGTACTCCAGAATGGACCGATAACACCTCGATAACCTTGGTAACAAATACATGTATGGATGTACATTACCCTAGGCTGTAGCCATGCTTAACATCAGGCAGGCTGTAGTCAAACGCAAACCTATACCACGTTAAACAAATGATCTTGTACAATGAGCCTATTCTATCAATTGGAAATCATTGATCTATCTATTCTGACAAGTAGTTAAATATTTTTGATCCTTCGGAAGCGGCTTATATATTTAGTAGCATAGTAAACATATTTTTTTATATCTTCACAGCCACATTTATTTTCCGTAGATCTTTACTACAAAGTAGAAAACTGTTCACCGCTTACGGATCGTTGGGTCAATAATGCGAGATGGGTAAAACTTGTTTTTTTTTAAAGTGTTCTTTGGGAAAATATGTCCTAAGGTGGTCTTAGTACCCACAGTTGTAGTCTAATGGAACTTGAAATTAAGAGCTTGGTTTTGCCGAGGACTAGGGTGTAGGGAAAAATAAAGGCCCTAGGTCTAGGGTTTCGAGAAGAGAAATATGTGGTTTGCCTGGGTGTTCTAGCTCTTAGGTTAAATAATTTTAGGTAAAGATTGAGTCTTGTTTTTTCTGAAAAAAATATTTTTTACTACAAACAGAAAATCATTTATCAGAATTCATGGTAAAATAAATCTGTAGCACTAAAATGTAACTTACATATTGAAACTTAGTAAATGAAACATGTAAAATTTTGTTTAAATAATAGCTATTAGTCCATATCGCGTTAACTATCTAACAGCCATTATTCAATGAAAATAAATTAAATTTGAACGTAGATTTTTGGTATCGAAACACAATAATAATGACGCAGCAGCATCATTAGCAAAATAACGTAATTTACGATCAAATACAGACAAAATAAACAGAGTTTATTAAAACAATAGCAGTCGGAGGGAGTCTAAATATTTATGACTTGTGAGTAATTAACTGATTGCGATTGTTTACAATGAAATATCGTTATAATAATGCTTTATTCAAGTTATTAAATTGCCACCGATAAAGACCCAAATGACACTTGAAACTTTGCTCCCAAATAATAATATTGAACGTTTCCATCTATTGTTGGGGCTGAATGGATGTAGTTCTGTATGCTTATACTCGTATTGTTCGTGAATGAAATTCTGATAAGGAGCATAGTTAGGGAACTTTTTAGATATATTATAACAGTTAGAGGCACTCCATTTACATACAATGCTTGGAGAGATAATTAAGAGAGTTGGATGTAACGCTAAATATTCAATTTTAATGCAAAGTTATTAGATTTTAATTACAAGACCTGAGTAATGATGTTGATTGCTTTACTAAATATTGTTTTAGAGTACCAAGAGTCAGACTGACAAAAATAGTTGTTACTAAATAATATGGCTGTGTCTTTACTCCATGATTTTATTAATGTCCAGAATTTTACGGATCAGGCTTATAATTATAAAAATGACATGTTTTGTGTACATATACTGTATCAAATTATTCCCAAGTAAGCGTAAAGTATAGTGAATACTACTCGCCAGTCCTAAGCCACTTTACCTCCTTTCCAACACAAAGGTGTATGCGTTTGTTCCAAAATGCAGATTGGCTGCACCGACCTGCGCGTTGAAACTTTTATGGACCGTTTTAGTACTTTAGATCAAGTTGAAATGTACTCACAAGCTGTAAACTCGAGGAAATGTGTAGAAAAGTTTAGCTGTACATGTATACAGGCAAGTTTACAGTCAAGTGTCATTAATTCACTTAAACTAGTTGTAAAATTAGTTAAGTTTGTTTTTGAGAAACTAATCAAAATCAGTAATAAGATATAATTAAAACATTATCCAGTTCTGATGTACGTTTTATTCCTACCTTTATACATACACGGGTACTCAATAGTCATTTCACAAAATTCAGGCAACTTATCGTGAAAACGGCTTTATTGTAACCACCACGGAATGTCGTAACATAACCGCTCAATAGATCAACTTAGTAAGATCAAGTTTTATGTTTTATGAATTAACATGAAATTAGACACAAGATCATTGAGACAATTCTCATTATGAAACTTTATTTTGAGTTAAAATAAAGTCTAGCGTTCCAATCAAATCATCACCTACTCGGTTCATATCCAATACGCATTAGGTGCTGTCCTCGTGGAGTACAACTGCACTCGCGAAACAAACGCATTTAGGCCGTATCGATCGTGACAAAAATGTCTCCGCCGTGTTCCCCAATTAAGGTTGACATTGATTCTGTCTGCAGCCTGCGCCCGTGGCTGGGCCTGAAATAGCTGCGGCGGGCTCAATCGATCCAAAAACCACACCGAACCAACACAAATACAAACCAAACTCAACCTTACCACCATAGAAATAGGGCTTACTAAAGCAGCAGTCGAAATAAGCCAGAACAACTCGGATATCAACAATCAGGTTACGCCATTCCGAACTTTAACTTTTGCCTCGTAAAGTCGTAGTCAAGTTGGAAATTGAAAATCACAACATGCAATTTAAAACCCAAATTATTGGCGGGTAAGGTTGACGATGCAAGAAATGAATTGCATTCGCTATTACAGTGACCACTGTAATAGCGAATGCAATTCATTTCTTACAGGATTTTGAATGATTGAATTTTGTGGTTCCATCGATGGGGTTTGGACGTTGGATGGACATTTTTCATGTAATTTTGTTCAACTTTAAAAACCACCTGTATATTTTTTCCACTCACCTTTTACACCACAAACAAAAGCATCGGTCAGTAAAGAGTAAAGATTGCTGACTAAATTCGCGGCATATGTTAAGTAATTCTTATTCCACACAACCTTTGACCAATCAGATCACCTGACGCGATACCCGCACAAGCGAATACTGTGGCCCAAGATAGAGCATATCTGCAATGGAATGAAATACATTTATTGCTGACTTTAAACAAAAGTAACATATCATAAAGCTGTATTTACACTGAGGCACAATGAGTGTTAATTTGCTGACAACAAAGTGGTTTTGTGGCAGCAATCGCATCAGCGTGCGGAGTGTTGTATTCAATTAAAACGCTGCGAGGCTATGGGAAACCAACCAAATAAATAGGTACATTTGTAATTATCACTCGTATAATATTTATAAAAAAATATCAGTCTGAAATTGTTCTATAACGGATAGGCTATTATATTTGAGAGCGCTTGCTTTAAAAACAGCTGTTGTCTATTCCCATACGATAGTCTAACAAGCCGAAAAATAAAGTTATTATGCACCGCAAAATATATTATTCCTACAATTCAGTTAAGTAATGGTGTGTCAGAAAATACACATAATATAAAAGAATACTCATCTCTTTTATATTTTTTCATAATCTCCTTATTCATTCATGAAACACTAATGTAAATAATGTGGATTATACATTCGTTTTTCTTTCAGTTTAATTTCCTGCGCATTCGAAGTTTTTTTTAGTTTTCTTTCGAGTAACATTTTTCTTTGTTAATCAAGAGATGTTTTGTTTCGGCTGTATGTTTTTATTGGCTAAAAACTGGAATCAAATGTTCGTATTTGAAAACATTTTCTTTAGTTAAGTTTATTTAATAATAATTAAGGATATTAAAGGTTTTTAAGACACGGTAATGTCATGTTTTTAATGTCATTATTATCAACCCCTTTTTTGTAGGCATAGACAGCATAGCTTGGAGAATATTAAATAATCTTGCCACATCCTATATCAAACTCTTCTTCTTCTTATCGAATAAGAGTGGCCAACTCTAATGTCGAGAGTTTATCAAGCCGACCAAGGGCCTCTGACATAGTTTAACGACTGCTGTACTAGAAAACACCCGGAAACTTCAATTTAACGTGTCATCCGACCCACGGAAGCGCCCAAAACGGAATGCGACTTTTCGGTCACCCATCCAAGGACTGACCGCGTCGCCCTTTGCTTAACATTGGTAATCGCATGCAATTGCCTACGCTGACGGGCGCTTCGTCAATCAAACATCTTACACACTTAATAAAACCATTTCTTAATCGACTCGAAACCTAAAATCATATTACTTACGAGTATCGAATCACATAAACGTCTACTCCACTCAGCATCCAATAACAACAGTGTTTTTTCTAAAATAGAGATGGAACAGGATAGCTGATAGAACCGGCGCGATCTCAAAATTACACGTCAATCTAATGCGCAGCGGTGCGAACCTCGACCGAACCTGCCCCGGGCTTACGGAACAAGGATCTAGAATCATATAGAAAGGATTGAATGAATGAATTGTGGATTATAAACCTACCTTGTAGTAAACTATTGTAGACTATAACTACTTGATAACTTAAAACATTCCGAACAACAAACTGTTATAATGAGTTAAGTAATTGTTTTTAAAATTGTTATTTTTTTGTAGTAACTATTGTCTACTAGAATGTCGGAAGGTATTTTTAAATCATAGAATATAAATAAGCTAGGTTCACTGCATAAGAAATATAACCTGTTTGTGAACTAATAATAATAAATAAAAACATTGTATACAACTGAATCAAGTATGACAATAGATATCCTACCTAAAATTCTGACAAAATGTATTAATTAATTTAAGTTTTTAAATGTTTTATTTTCGTACTATGCAAAGCAAACGAGTATGTAACAGCTGAACCGATTTTCCATGAACATAGATTATAACAAGTCGCCAAATTTAATTGTTGACTGAAGCAAGTTACTAGTTCATTTATACCACTCAAAAAAATTTAATCAACCACATTTGATTACTATTAGTTATCACAATCTGTATTCCTAATCCATGCTCTTAAAATGTACCTTCATATTTAAGACCTAACCCCGTCCGCCTAGGTTCTAAGCACGAAGATCCCTAGGGCGAGCAAAGTTGTAATCATAAGCTTTTCGCCCGGACCAGATCCGCGCCGGATTTCGCCAGATCGGACCGGATAACAACTGGCGAGTTCCGGTGCAATTATTATCTCCCACACGTCTTTTCTTCCGCTTCTGTTTTATACCATTATGGAGGGATTATATTTTTCTTTGAACCACTAAGGATTTGCGTTTGAACATTTGACGCAGGTTTTTATGGTGACGTCCTAACGATGTTCGGAGTGAATCTTTATTTCTTTATTTTTATTAAATGGGGATACATTCAAAGGGACTTGGGCTCAAATATTTTATGAATATAGGATTTTGTTTATGTGATAAAATGTGATTTAGAGCTTTGTGGGATTGTGATTTCTGAGATGACTACTATATCATACCTTGATGTATCCATATAATAACATACATATGCTATTTAAGAAAAGTTGAAGTTGAACATATACATATGTATGTATATCGTTAGTTTACGTACCTAAGTTGTAGCTAATGATTGCAAAAAGGAGATAAATTAAGTATGTTCTTCATACCTTATTTTTCTGATTATTTCAAGTCCCAACAAAAAAAAAACAAGGGATGTTTACTCACCTATGTCACTATTGTGCATTATCAACAAAACTAGCTATCAAGATGGTTACACACTGACAATAGAAGCTGGCAATTACCCAGCGAGCTGTAAAGGGCATTATACACTGGTCACTCAATCAGATATACGCATGTGAGAGGACAATGCAATGCGTCTTTTGTCTCTCTCTCGCTATTATGTATCAGGAGGAAGTACGGTGGCTTGTGACTTGGTATGTTACTTGTGATGTTGAATGCTATAATATAAAAAAAACTACTACTTATAACTACAACAAAACAACAAAATCTTTAGATAGTCTTTAGAAAAGTCTTATGTTAATGTAAGTGCTGCCCACTGCCAAAGGGCAGCGTGCCCAGTGTGCTGGCCGCATTACCACGCTGGATAGCAATGCCATGTTTTGTACAAGTACGTTAGGGCTGTAAGTTATTATATTAAAAGTATTAACTATATACTGGTGATACTGGTCAGTCAATTAGATGATGCTGAGAGTACTAACAATGCGACCTTTGCCTCTTTCCTTAACATAAATTATGTATCAAGAATTAAGGTGGCTGCTTGTAACTTGGTATGTTACTTGTGATGTTTTACTTGACACTTTTGGTTTGGAATATATTTAGGTCCTTATAAAATAATAGAGTTAAATTAAGTTATAGCAAGGCATAGGTAGAATAGATTGTCTTTAAAGTTTGATTTAATGGCCTATTACAAGATCTAATCTAAAATCCATTTCCGAAATCTTCTCTATCCAGTGACTAGATGCAAACTAAGGCACAAATAAATAACACAAAAAAAAATGTACAATCACTTCACTCATAAGTAAACGAGTTGAATAACTACATACTTAATAGAAACAAAGCAATAAAAAGCTTGATTGTATTGCCCACTAAACCACAGTCACAAACTACCATATTCAATCAATTTGAAAGCCGGTGCTACCATAATTACTTCCATTATAAGCGTACCGTATTTCCTAAGGAGTATTAAAACGAATATTATGAAGACGCTTCGTAAAACACAATGTTTAAAATCTAGCGCACTCTAGCAGTAAATACGGCAAGCAATTTCCCCATTTTCGCCGGCACTGAGTCTTGTACGGGCAACACTGCAATGTATGAAGACTGGCTCTACTTTGAGTGCGATTCTCGATGCTTTTTAACTTCTTGTTTTAATTGTAATGACTAAAATAATTATACTTAGCTGCTATTTACAATAGATAGGTATATGTGTATGCTGCCGTAAGTCAGGAAGTGTCAACAAATTCACAGTTTTGATAGGTTTGTAGACTAAACGAACTTAGTGGTTAGTATAGTAAGTAAATTGTACAGAAATGACACGCCATACTTTTTGTGTAATATAAGACACATAAAAGTAATCGATTTCAATGTTTCGACAAATTCACACAACTTCTATTAATATAGTTTACAAATTTTAATACCTGTTCCTTTGCACAGTGCACACGTATTACTAAATCCACCTCCTCTAGTAGTATTACTCATGAAAGTTGTCACTTCACAGAATTAATTTCTGGAATTCTGAAAAAAAAATACAATGCATTGGTGTAGGTACGGACTCGAACCAGGGTGAGTTAGAATGTTGAGCAGAAGCTTCTACCACCGGCCGAAATAGCTTCAATCCGTATCTCGAACGTATCTCACTTGAAACTCCTCACAGTATATCGGAAACAACTAGTAAGGTGAAGCATTAGGTGGATTACGTAGGACGCTAGCACGAGATGACAAGTTAAGCACCTGGCCACGGTACGGGAGTGAAAAGATGCTTCCTTGATAGAACGCTATCGGGGTTATATATTTATAAGTGGGTGGCAGTTGATACGAGTAATATGTAGGTATATTTTTTTATTTAAATTCCTACTAGACTCATTATTTTAAAATTAATTTGTGATTTAACTCTGTTCTTTGTTTGAAACAGGGTAACGTATTATCATTGTACGTAACTGATTCTTGCAAATCGATTCTTGTAGCATTTCATTTATTTCACGTGTGTGAAGTCAAGCCAAGTAATATAATGTAACGAATGTAATGTAGAAAGCTATTTATATATTTATATTACAAGACAAATACAACACTATCTCTATTCTCTATTCTACTCGATTATCCATCAGAAAAAAGAAAAAGTAAAGAAAAAAAGAAAATTTTTACTGTCACTTTTTTGCAATAAGTGGTCACAATTTTTGCCGAAATTTGAATCCATATGATTATATTTCTTGATCATTACACAAATAATCAAGAGAAACACTATAATAGCTGCTGATCCTACAAGTATCATCATTATTCCGTACAGTTTTCCTAACACTAATTACATGCCCCCACCATTTCCAACGCAATACTTTATATTCACAAATGTGCAGAAAAGATCGCGACCGTATAAACTGCATGCTAAAAATGCATGCAATTCTGTGAAGCGAACG
Organism: Macaria liturata; assembly: GCA_964023185.1. Taxonomy (NCBI): domain Eukaryota; kingdom Metazoa; phylum Arthropoda; class Insecta; order Lepidoptera; family Geometridae; genus Macaria; species Macaria liturata. Next base: position 9,420,608 of record OZ026825.1, on the reverse strand, counting down.
TAATTTGGTCACAAAAGGCATGGCTCATGTTTTTAGCTCCAGGTATAAACACTCTAGCGCTCCATAAGTTTACCTCTCTCCTCATATGTAAATGGGAAGCCATGTTTGTTTGTCTTTTTTTACTCATTGGGATGATATGGAAATTAAAATGTAGCGGAGTAAGTTTGCGGTTTTAAAATAAGATAATGCTTAAGAAACTTTTGATTGCAATATACTTAATTTATATTAAAAATGACAGTAAAATTTTATCAAAGTCGGGGTCTTCTCTGAAGTTTACTAATATTTTACGGGTTTGTATTTTAAACCCTTGTGACATTGAACAATCAATATTATCGGCTGTTCTGTCTTCGTTATTATTTCAGAAATCCTTTTCTTGAGAAATGCTCTTCCTAGATCTGTGTATAAACAATTATTGGTACAAAGATCTGCCTTTTTTGGGTTCAAATAGATAAGTCAAAAAAAAACAACAAGCAAGCACATCTTGAAAACACGGCTATGCTTGCAAACTATATAAAAATTCCGCAGTGTGACTTTTAAATAAGATCTTGTTACACAGGATGGTATTGCCCTCCCTGCCCGACGCCGCCGGGCACCGTTTTCATATGTAAATCAAGAGTATAAGGTGTCAACTTGAGGATTAACTCGGCTTTTGTAAGTCACAAGAGTTTATGTGAGAGGAAGGGCTCATAGTCGCTGCTTACTAGTTTATCTTCGTGAAAAGTGTTTTAAGCGACTTTCAAAATGAAAACGTGGCAAAATACTTGTATTTTATATTATAACCAGCGCCAAAAAAGAGGAGGTTATAAATTCGAGTGTACTCGTATATCTGTTTTGTTTTGAAACTAATAATTAATGAATTATTTTTGAAGAAATCAATTTCAAAATATATTTTATTGTTTTTTTTTACTCGAAATAGGCTTACTTTTGACTATAGCCTGCCTGATGTTTAAAAGTATGCAGTTAAGCTTCATTTTATACTTGAAAATACCTTTAAAAGATCCGTTATAAGTATGATGCATAAGTCGGATATTTCATTCATCAAAACAAGAAACAAACGAATACAACGAAATCTATAACTCTTATATCACGCAAAAGATCACTGATTTCCGTTTGATACTCGCAACTTTTCTCTCAGTCCTCAGCAAAAAGAGTCATAAAAGAAATATCTCCCATTTATGACTAGTATAGCGTCCCGGCGGTTGAAGTTGACTGGCCTGATAGCTTAGTTGGTAGTGGCTCTGCCTTCTAATCTAGAGGTCGCGGGTTCGATTCCCGCATGACACAAGTATTTATGTACTTTAAAAATTTATAATTACTTGTGTTGAGTCTGGTCGTTTGTATGTATAATAAGTATGTATTTACAAAAGAAAAGTATATAAGTATTATATCCGTTATCTAGTACCCACGACACAAGCGTTTGCTTAGTGTGGGGCTAGATGGCGCTGTGTGCAATGTCCCGAAATATTTATTTATTTATTTATTTAAAGTTTGTTGTAATTGCTATCGGTACTTTCTCGGAATGTTATAGGTTTTTAACTAGATGAGAGCTTCTTTGTGTGCAAATGTCTTTTCTTTATACAATTAAGACCAATAAGAATTTGTATATGAATGTGTATTTTACAGCATTTCAGATTTTCCAATTGACCTCTAAATTTCTATATGACCCGATGATTATGATATCAAAGTGGCGTGACGTAGACTTACTTCGTAGAGCTTGTAGCATATTGTAGTAGACATCAATCTTAGTGCTACGCTAGTAAAGACTAGTGGTACGACATTTTCGTAGCAGTGCTACGAATGTAGATGTGTTGCTATCGGAATAATGTAAACGACTCAATATTGGTGTTTTGTGTTGAATGCGCGAAAATAATATTGACCCAAAAAAATATGTAAGTAAATTGTAGATACCATCAAGCCATGTCACAAAAAAACGATTCCTCACAAGAAAAAAATTAACAATCACACAGAAGAGATATAACCGGCAAAATAACAAGATCGGAAGTTGAAAAAGAAAAAAGTCCTGGGAGTCTGTGAATTGGTCCTCAACAAGCGGGATGGTTATAATTGAGTTAGTGCTCGCCTCCCGACTTCGCTCGGTGTGGGGCCGCCAGCCTAGAGGGCGCTTTACAACTCTTTACTTGTACTTGTATGTATTTGAGAAAGTTTCCTCACTGCTAAACTTGTTTAGTAGCGATGCTGAATGGGTAATTTTTGGCTCCATATAATCAGTTTTTTTATATCTTTTTCTATGGTGAAGATTTATGATAGTATGATTTTCTTATTAATTTCTATTGATAAATATATATAAATACATTATTTATGAATAAATAAAATATACTTTTTAATCAGACTATCAGCGACTTGAACTTTATTGAAATGTAACTTATAAGTTGACTTCAATAGCATAAGAGCTAACCAAGCAATACACTGACCAATGTGTATATATGTATTTGTTTCTCAAATAGATTTCCGATTGCCTTCTAATTTTCGCTCCATCTCTAGCTCCACGTATAGGCCGTGGCTCCATGAAAGCCATGAATAGCGCACAACGAGGCTCGGATCTGACAACTTTCTGACAAACCGCACTCATTGCTCTGTCATTAGATGATGATGCCTGATGGGAGAAGAGTGGAGGTGGTATTTTAACAGTTTTTTAAATTAAACTAAATGAAGCTATTTACTACCATATTATATAAAAAATGTTAGTCTATCATTATTTATTTTCTAATTGAAATGGGTTTGGTCTTGACTTCTTTCTGTGGAATGTGGTATAAGTGAAGTTTTATCAGCTAAGCTAAGATAATAAGTCTCAATTTCCTTAGTGCCTTTGTATCAACAACTAGGTTTTAAACTCAATTCCTGTAATACCAAAGACATTCAAAGAAAAATTACACACTATTCAAAGAACACTAACTATTAAAAATTTAAATATGTGCTTCTTCTTCTTATCGAATGAGAGTGGCCAACTCTGGTGTCGAGAGTTAATCAAGCCGCTCTAAGGGCTCCTGACATGGCTTAACGACTGCCGTACTAAACAAACAGCCGGGACTTTAAATTTAACCTGTCATCCGACCCACGGAAGCGCCCAAAATGGAATGCCAATTTTTCGTCACCCATCCGCGTTCTGACCGCGTCGATTTTAGCTTAACATTGGTAATCGCATGCGATGGCCTCCGCTAGCTGAGCTACGGGCGCTTGTACTATGTACTACAAATTCTCGTTAAAATCAGCCTGTTATTAAATCATCTGTTAAGCCCAGTCGCGGGGTAAGCGTAGAGGTGGTAAGTGCAAACACACAAATCCCTGTAATCCCTCTTCTGGTAATCCGCCGTCGCCGCTGTCGGCGTACTGCCTCTAATGTTATGTAGTGTTATGGGAAAGGTCAGGCGTTGTCGAAAATACGTGATAAGTTTTGTTAATGCTGTAAAATTATTGATACGTGATAATTCTGTTAAGACTCAGAAATACTTACCTTTCTTTAGAAAGCTTGCTCTTGTTTTGATCAATGCAAAATATTCAAATAAGTCAGGCGGCCACTTAATCAATTTAATTATTTATACTAACGCGAATTTCGTATAGTGTGTTTAGAGAAAGCATCAACTATATAGTATAGTTTTTAGTCAACCCTAGTAGGTTAGAAGGCAATAATAAGTAATAATATAATAAACTTAATTTTAACAGCTGTTTTGACTAGTAGGCTGAGAGTTCTAAATAGTTCTTGAAATTTGTCCAGACTAGAGTAAGCGGCTGTCGTTTGATAAAAAAGAAAGCAGCTTAGTAAGTACCGCATCCATTCCAGTAACCACTTTACTTGGATATAAGTCAGCATTTAATTGATAGGGAACTAAGTTCGTGGCGGTCATAATGAATAGCTCTTCTAAAGTGCTCGCAGTATCCTTGTACCATAATGAACATATTCAATCGAAGACCATGGAGACTCTGAACTAATTTGTGCTATCATCAACCAAAATAAAGTCAAGCGTGAGATTTTCTAGTATAAAGTAACTATAAGCAAAAGTGATTGAACCTAAAATTAAATAAATAAAATAATAAATATTCCGGGACATTGCACACAGCGCCATCTAGCCCCACACTAAGCAAACGCTTGTGTCGTGGGTACTAGATAACGGATATAATACTTATATACTTTTCTTTTGTAAATACATACTTATTATACATAGAAACGACCAGACTCAATACAAGTAATTATAAATTTTAAAATTCATAAATACTTGTGTCAAGCGGGAATCGAACCCGCAACCCCTAGATTAGGAGGCAGAGCCACTACCAACTAAGCTAACAGGCCAGTCAATCAAGTCAATTGTACTTATTACATGAATAACGGCATGATATTTCAATTTTATAAGCATTGAAGAATAAAGTTTTAAAGGGCTATGAAAATAAAAACATATATACATATGTGTACTTGGTGGGACTAGCACCTTTTTTACATATATCTCGTTAGCGTCTCAAACTATAAAAATATGAACAAACAGTCTGATAAAACTCCTCGTTCTCGCAAAATATAGTCATGTGTCCAAAATATAGTCATGTGTCCAAATGTATCTCTAATCTATTACTACTTTCATGCAGATACTTTTCTATCCGCAGCAAGCTCCATCAAAATCCCTAAGTGCAATAAATACTGCATTTCAATCGCGAGTTAACCACGATCTATCCGCTGCCACTTAACCGGTTGCCAGCGTTAAACAGTCGTTTGGAAATCGACCATCACTCAGCGCATTAACGGTGACTAAGCATCTAGCATGCGATAGAGATATGTAGTTTGTGTGGTGATTAAAATAGTACAAAGTTAGGTCCTTTGTGATTAAAAAAATTACCATGTAACAAAGAAATTATGATAAAGATCACCAGAAGCTCGTGATTTAATGACATTGACATGTTATCGCGTACCTAATTATTGAGGCACACATATGTACATGAAAGTAATTATCCCACCAAAAACATTTTGTAAAAAACTAGCCAAGTCTCGATAGAGCTGCTAGTTTATCTCTAAAAAGTAAAGTAATCCAGACAAAGTCGTGCCAATTCTAAGGTTCGTTAGTGCGATTTCTTTATTATTATAGTTAATGTTGTGTGACTTGGCCGTTGACTTGTACCCACTAACGTTTAAAGAATTTTCAACGGCCAGTGATATAACATTAACTAAAATAATAAATAACAATGTTGACAAGACGACCGTTGAACGTTCTAAATAGTGTGGTAATAGTATCATCTAAACAAAAGTCACATGTCCCACCGACGGCACACTCCAGTGTCACTACCACCGCGCTATATTACCGGCTCCATTACTGCTCATCACGTATTAATGCCAGTCGCAGGCTCCGGCTACGAGCTGCGATACTCCGCTACTCACTTTTGTCGCAGCTGCACGAATTAGAGCTAAGCAGAGAATCAAAATGAACTGGGAAGGTTTTATATGTCTTACGTACATATTGATTGTAGTGCTACTCTGAATTGCAGCTAAGTACAGAACTTCCAAGACAAAATTGAGATTGGAATGTCATATTCAAGCTTATAATTTATAAGATACAGATTGGCCGTTGTTGGGTAGTTTTCACAAACTATATATAGTCCAGAACTGAACAGATAAAAAATAATTAGGTACAATTCTAGACACAATTCGAGTTTGCTTCTCATATTCGAGGTTATATTCGCGTCAAAAGCTACCAGATTTACTGTTTTATATTTCATCAATCAATCATTTTAGACTGCAGCGGTGTTTAACAGCGTACAGTTTATGGTCAAATGCAATGTTTATGGCTTAATGACTCATTAAAACCCTAGATATTCCATCATAATACCGCAATATAAAGCTTCACCAACCAATTCCAAGTAAGTTACCCTCAAGCACTTGGCGCAGGTTGCAATGAAGCCTCCTTCCTTCCTTATTAGATCATTCCCATTACAACCACACATAAAAGTTAGTTGACAACAGAATGTCTGCAATTACAGAGGTTTGAATGCTGTTTGCGTAGAATTGCCGGCGTTTGGGTAGGAAAGTTTGAGCTCGTTATTAAATATATTGCAATATTTTAATAGAAACTATCAATTGCTTTTGTTAAATGTTTGCTTTTGTATTAAAATTCTCTAAAACATCTGTGATTTGTTTATTTATTTAGGAATAAATTGAGTAGTGTTTCTTAAAATAAGCTCAAATTTCCCACCTTGTAACTGTAAAGTACACTTCACATCAAAAGAAAAACTAGATTCAGTGTGTTGTTAGTAAGGTCAAAAAATTTTTTTTTATTTGTTTTGAAAAATAAGTTTGGAAAATGCAATTAATGTGTATCTATCAATATAACTATCTAACTCTGTCGTATTTTACTATATCCTTTCGTTAAGAGGCTTAGTTTAACGTGAGGTTTCCAAACTGTGAAATGATTCCAAATTTCTTAAATTTACCGAATTCGCCGTTAGAAATGGTGGAAAGCTCAAAACTATCTAAAAACGGTATTCCCATTCTTATCTATTATTTTCCATTGCCCGTGTAATTACAGTGTCATTACCTCTGAGACGGAGCCAAGTGCGGTCGCTAACTCACGCGGTGGCGAGCCAGGAGGCCGGGCCAGGCAAGGGGCCAGGGGGACCAGGTCGGGGCCAAATTGGACACAGATACGTGCCAACCTTAGTTGCAACTTATAAGGAGAGGCTATATCAGGTGTATTGTTGATACGTTAAATAGTAATACATATGTATCTTCAATGCAGACAGCGAGGTTCATAGAAGGGTTGACACAAAATAAGTGAATGGGTGATTTTTTTATGTTCCTCGTTCTATCCGCCAACATGTAAGTAGAGAGAGAGAGAGACCGTTAGGTATAATGGTAATTACAAAACCGGTGTTAGTTACCACTTTAGCCGAATATGTTTATAACCAGTTTTTAGTATTTTAGGCAGGTTTCAAATACTTTTTCCATTTTATACTTGAAAGAGTTTCTGGTGTACATTTCCAGGACATTATTTGTGTAATGTTTTAAAAATTAGTATTGCCTACATTAACGCCAAGGGAACTGCTAAAAGGAACTGTTATTCAATGAAAACACACATGCTAAAAACGTGATTTTAAATAAATATACATATGTATCTGTATAAAACCTCATTGTGTGATCTTGCCTTAACTCCTCAGAGAAGGCGATTAAGGCCACGCTCTCGCGGAGTCGATATGTAGATATTAGCGATCGCAGATTTTGATTTATGTTCAATGACTCTCGGAAATTGACGTTAAGATGTAATACCAGAGCAAATGCGACACCTAGTTAAAATCTTGGCTTGCAAAACTTGAGCGTGCATTGGAAATTCAACTTTATGGCACAGTTTTATGGACCATATATTAATTGGTCTTACGTAATAGCTTGTTTTAAAGATAAGATCGAAACTGGCGATAATGGAACTTAGAGTTTTATCTACATTATTAGAACCATCAAACATGTTTAATGTTCAATTCCAAAACAAAAAGTATGCAAAGCGAAAGACTTAACAGTTATATTTAAATCCATGAAAAGCTTTTTAGTGTTCCATTAATATTTATACTAGAAAGAAAGAAAGAAAACATTTATTGTGGCAGATTTAACAGAGAAACAAACACAAGTAAGTACATAATAATAAAACAAACATAAAATCTGCCACAACACAGCCCCAACTCAGCATAATGATGTTTTTAAATATATCATATTAATGCTGTATTTATTATCTTGGGTTTGCTCAACTATTTTACTAACTACTAACATTAAAGTACCAGGGCAACATACTCGTAACAGAGTGATGTATCACCTACCAGGCAAACATAAGTTGTCTAGAGAGTCATAGAGGCTTTATAACGGCACCGAATCGACCAAGGAAACATAACTCAACGAGAGGCGTGTGCTGAAGTGATGTTTTAGCTCGGTTTCGTATGCAAATCGGATTCGTCACGGCATACAGGGTGGATGGAATAGGGCTGGGAAAATAAGTGACGTCTAGGTCTAGTATTATTATAAGAATGTGAGAGAAAAAATAAAATAAGGGAATATTTATTTATTTCATGCTTTATTTACAGAATCAGTCGAGGCTGAATGGTTGGTTTCGACACCTTAGACCACAGTGTCGCTGCAGGTGACCTGGTGGTTAAATATCTGACTGTCTGGTGTAGAAAAAAATTTCGACATTACGAGGGAAAAAGAGCTGCTTGTTTTGGAAAGTTAAGAGTTTAGTTTAGGAGTTTCTTCATTATCATCATCATCAGCCCGTTATCGCCCACTGATGAGCATAGGCGTCTCTTCTAGTAAGCCACTCGTCCCAGTCCTTAGTCTGAATAATATTATAAGGTTAAGTATATATTTGGCCAGTTTGTTAATTTCAGGTTGTAGGCTGCTAACATCGTAAATAACTCTAAAAGATTTGCTAATGAGCCTACTTCGCTTGCCTGGCTGTGGCTTCGCTTTACAAAGCTAGGTATTCTGACGCCGCTCGGTAGAAAGTCATCATACGAAAGGAGTCCAAAATGCTGTCACTTTGACTGCCACGTTCAAAAATATCTATACAAACATAATAAAACTGTATTTAATCGATGTTTGAAGATGATAATAAATACAGATTTTTATATTTTTAATTCTTATAGTAGTCCATCATAAGAATTTTATTTTTAAATTGTCCTTTTGTTCGCGTTAATCTTAGAAACTGCAAACCAATTGTCATGCCATTTTTACTTATCTGTAGTGAATAAAATATATCTTTTAGGCTATTAATACCCTTACCTATCTTATCCGAAGACAGCCCTGTCGAAAACAATAGAATATTCACACCTCCGATGGTTGATATTTGATAACCTCTGGCTTTTTGCAGAGCGCGTGGGTGTGCGGGGTGCGGGGTGCGGGTAGATCACCTTGTTGGAACCGGGACTATACAGGCCACTGAGTCCTTAGTAACTTAACTGTAATGTTTGATAGAGAAATAAGGGTCAAATAAAATATGTGTCAATCAACACCGAGATATTCAATGAGATATTTCATAGGAACAAAGACAAATATTTCAAGTATGTGATTGATTTTGAAATTTATTTTATTTATTTGTAGCCCATGTTAATTTCATATCATTAGATTTAGGCAAGTATTTCAATCTGGATGATAGAATAGAATAGAAATTATTTATTTCGGAATTACATCCATATACTTACAATTGAGGAATACAGAATTAAAGCAAGTACTTACATTAAAATTGACTTACTACATATCACATATAAGCTTACATGTGCCTGAATGTTTATAGGCTGTTAACCGCTATTTGTCCATTTTTTTTGTGCTTAATTGTGATTTTTATCACAGCTGCTTCTCCATTCTTTGATGCAGATAAAAAAAGTAACTTTGTTATGCTGTAACATAGAAACAAACGAACAGCCCAACTGTGGAACTCCTTGCCCGAATCTCTATTCCCCTTGAACTATAATTTGTCGGTCTTCAAGTCGAGAGTAAACCGGTTTCTTCTACATCGTAGACTATAACGTTGCTTACCATCAGGCAAGTTGTAGTCAAGCGTAAGACTATATCATAAAAAAAAAAAAAAAAAACAAACACCAATAAACCAATTTCGCTTACAGAATGATAGATAAAATTCTACACAAAAATACGGCAATATCAGCATGCAGCATGATACGGGCTTGATTTAACAACAACTATCAGATAGATATTGAAACGGAATATGACGTTTTGGAAGTATCGCACGCATGGCCCATAGTTCAGGGCCGAGTAGAGCACGGAACCGATTTGGCCCAAATTATGGCCCACACGCCGCCCGCAGCCCAACTCTATGTAACATATATATTCTACGATATTTTAGCCAAGTATTTTGTTTGTATTCCATTGTTGCAGTTTTTACCAAATGTAAAATTTATTTGGATATAATTCTGTAGTGACAGTAAAAAAAATATGACAAATGTAATTTATATATGAATACCATTACGACTTTATTATATCCATGTAAATATTGAAGCTTCAAGAGTTATGCGTTATTTAAATTTAATTAAGATAAATTCAATATCGACGTAATTTGATTGCATAAGCCCAAATTTTATTTTATCTACAGTACATGCCTATGACAAGTTGACCAACATTGTTTACAAATTTATACGTAAAAATCCTCTAGTTAAAATTCATGCTAAAATGATTCCAAATTGAAATGATTTGATTTCCAAATAAAATCCAACCAAACTGATTTCGCAGCGAACAATACAAACTTATTATTTGACTCTAGCCTCCGCCAATATTAAACTTGGCCCGCAAATTAAACGGACTTATCAGTTAATTCTTGGAATCCATTTAGTAAGCAAACAGTTGAGAGAAGTCTTTCTATACAGAACAAATAGGGTCTAAATTGAAACCGTCTTCTGTAACCATGAAGATAATGATCTATTTGACTCTCCTTTGAGAAATTGTACAATATTTACGAAGTTCGTATTTTGAGATGTTGCAGTACAACTATTTGTAGCTTTAAATACTCGTGAAAAGCAACAGATATAGCCAAATATGTGTCTCCTAAAATATATTGTTATTTAAGTTCAATCGAGTGTTGTTCAATGTTACTTTTACATAATTTATTAATTCGCGAGGAGTTACAACCCTCAGTAAGGACAAATAAAACCCATAGAAGAGGATGAACATACTCTCACTTAAACTTTCCTTACTTTTGTTGTTGCTTATAAAAAAACTTGCCAACACTTGCGAACCGTTAATTTGTTCAAAAGAAACAAGAATTCTATTAAAAACAACGTAATTTTTAAATAACAACACGTAGCCTTGCTAATTTTCAATCACGAAACCCGAGACAGCAGTGTTCCGGAGCTTTCGAGCTTAAAAACAACCGCTGCAAGCTTTGCAAAATATTATCTTACAAAAGGAAGACATCTACAGTGTCTCTACTTGTTAAGAGCAAAATCAGATTTATAAAAAGTTTGAGATCGGACTTAAAAAAATTGCACCTGTCTTTAGGCACTAGATTATTGTTTACTCAAAATAAGATACATAGATAGATAAACTCTTTATTGATGCCACATATTAAAAACAAACAGTACAGAAATCAAAGTAGTATCTTAACTAGTGCCACAAGCGGCGGCCTTATCGCTGAAAGAGATCTCTTCCAGGCGACCTTTGGCTGTGTGGCAATAAGGGTAAGTTTATGTAGTTTTTATCTGAAATAAGAACTCCGAATATTGGACCGATACTATGGCTAATCCAGACCACTTTAAGCACATTTAGCATGCTTGTTTATTCGTCTATCGTCTCAATTTATGCATATCAGAGAAAATATTAATCCTAAGAATGCCTAAAGCTTGAAATGGAGTGTGCTTACCCACTAAGAGCCGGTTCACTCTCGCTTTGAAAGTCGCTAGATTATATTGCGTGGGGAACAGGGAGTCAGGATAGGAGTTCCACAACTTAACCTATTTTTATAACCTTGTCGATTGTTCATACTTGTTATTCTTACAATGGCCACTCCACACAATATTCCTATATCTCTGCCTCAGTTGTCAAGACGTCACGCTGTCACGCTGTCTGCATTGGATATCGAATAATCGAGCGATAAGTGCCGACGGTGTGTACACTCCTTAATGGCGCCGGCACTTATTAGATGTAATGAAATGTTTGTTGTTTGTTGTTTTTAGGGTTCCATATTCTTAAATAATAATTAAACTACTTGTCTGTTGGTCAGTACCCCATTAAAAGATTGCAAACTTCTAAAATGTACATCAGTTTTCCGAAATGATTTCTAAAATAAAATAACAAATATGATAACTTTCCTCAAAAGCGTTACCGAGGAAAATAAATGTGCTTTTCTGAAACATCAAATTAATTAAGATTAGTAGGGAGCATGAGAACACATCAGAAATGGGGTCTTGATGGACTATAAAACTTTATTACCGGAGCAAAATGTTAACGTCCCCATTTAACTCGTTACAGCAATGTTTACATTCCGAAATGTGACATCGAGCTGAATCCAGTCGCATCATAGCGTAGTAATCAAGTACTGATACCCCCCATTCATCATCGTCCCTTGTTGCCCGAACAAAAGGAAGACTTTGGTTCGGTACAAAGGTGATTACCATCTGTGTAATAAGTACGTGAATGGGAGTCCGACGAAATCTTAATTAGGTTTCGCCGGGGCCGTAATGTTACGACTTGTAAAACTTGCTCTTTTATTGTGCGGTACATTATCAGCGCCGTCATCTACTGTACCCTCGTTACTGCCGTTTAATTAGCCAAATAATCGATTTTGTTTTGACGTGAACGTTGCTCGGTTTCTGCGCGAATTTCAAGCCCGACATTCTTTGTTTTTCACAAACTAACGAATCATACAAACAATAGCCGCGCGCTGCGATTCGACAAATCCAAATATATTTTTTTCACGACCGGTCAGACATCGGTCGCAGCAATACCGGTCGATCAACAAACGTAACAAAAATAGTTTAAAAATAAAACGGGCGTTCCGATTTCAAAAACTTAAAACCGACACAGGTGGACGGTAGATCGGACAGCAATAATTGATCAGCAAATCGAAGTAAACAACCACCTGGGCGGCGTTCATGATTGCCTTCAATAATGCATTGTTCGTAGCACGAAGGTATTACCCGGCGCGGTGAGGAAGCGTCGTGTTCAATGAAAGGCGATCGATGGAGGCGCCTCTTGCAATGAGCCGTGTAGAGCAGCAGTCATAATAAGCGTGCTGGCGAGCAGTCGAAGCAAACAAGGCTTGACTGCACGCGCCATTAAGATATCCCGCGCAGATATCGCCCATAGACAACATATAGCACAATTTTTAATTGCATATCATATTTCGCCTTTTTTTACATCGCGTCGTCGTAATTTATGAACCGCGCCGTATCTCCGCTACTAAAAATTATAATATTTATTACTTTTTTCGTGTTAATGGTGTCTGTAAGCTCACACCGTAGAGCTCGCGGCGTATCTCCTCTGCTTATCTATTCGTAATTTTTCATAGTTTGAACAAGTGTTATAATTTAGAGATGTAGTTAGCGAGAACTCCGAAATTAGGTTTGATAATATCAGCAATAAATTTCCGAAATGGTTTTTGAGTTATACTGGTAAACAAATTATGAGTAACTTTTGGTAATAATTTGAAGTGGCCTCTTTTCAGTAATTGACTTAGTCATTTATTTATGAAAATTGTGTATAGGTACAGCTTCCTTGTTAGAACAGACATTGTAATGTCAAGTACCTACTTACCTAAACGTATCTATTAACTTTTGTCTTATAAAATATGTCATTAATTGGTGTAATCTGCGATTCAAATTTTAAACATGATACAATCATTCACGATTCTAATTTCAAAATTAATCAAGGCTTTCTAATTTCAAATTTTTGACAGTCTAATTACACAAACAAATATCGTCTGTACATCAAACAGCACCATAATCCTCCAATTCCATTTACAAATGACTGCAGCAACGGTTTTTAAGGCCGTATTCAATCACAAGATGGTAAAACACCATCTGTACCCGCCATATTAATTAGGATGTAAGTCCGGCTAAGTGATGGTGATGTATTTGTGAGGCCGCCGTTTGTTGTGGCTCTTGTTATATATAGCTAGTGGCAGAATATATAGCCGACCTGGCTAAATGGATGAATCGGGATGAAAAGTAACAGTTTATTGCGTCACATTTTAGTAACTGAGTGATGAAAAATGTAGTTTAGTTTTGGAAATTATGAAGATAATTCTTATAGATAAAAATACGTGCTTACAAATAATGAATTAATTACCTGTATAGATTGCGCTGAATATTCCACTCGTGTGAAGCAATATACGAAAAAAATGGCCACTTCCAAACAATTAATGTCCAGCATTTAGTTTAACAACAGAGCTCATCCAGGCCGGTCGTGGCGCCGCGACTTCCGCATTGTTAATTTAATAAAAATCCCCAATAATAATGAGAGGCTATAAAAACCAAACGAGCCTTTTAATATTTATTCGGATTTGTGAGAAAAATTCTCGGCTCGCCGGCCGTCCTTATTTGTCTCAGCGTTTCTTGTATCTGTTTTTGTAAAGCGGCTTTTTTGCCAAGATCCAGGAAAACAAACGGGAACCCGGCGACACCACTGATCCCTTTGTAAATAATTAATATGAACAATATTGTTTGCAATCGAGTTGTTTTATTCTCTTTTACGTGATTTCACTTATTTCTTTTTGTAAAATTTGTAGAGAAATAAAAAATTGATATAAAAAAGCTCAATATCTTAAAACCTTGAAGCACTTTGCTCAACAACGAAGAAATTATAAATCATTTGTTTAATAACTCGGGGCGCCCCGTGGTTCTACCCGCATTTAAACGGAATAAAAAGTAGCCTACCTAATCACCATACTGAATTTTAGCCAATCGGTTAAGCCGTTTGAAACTAAATAAGTATAACTTCCGCCTAAATAATATTATTGGGATAACGGTAGCTATTTAAGATTACGAACCGATTCATTCTTGTTCTAATAATAGCTAAACACTATTGCACAGGAAACAGGAAGTCAGACATAGCAGTACAATATGGTATTTTTAAACCTCGTTTAAGCATAGACAATAGAAGTGCATAGGTGACTTGTCGGAGTTTTTTCGCGTCGGCTCGAACCAAAAGCGCGTTACAAAAATCGCTCTCGACCACCGTGTAGGCAACAAAGCAGTTAATTGAAACAAGCGCGACTGCGACACACTACATTTAACAGTACATGAACTACCTACAATTTGACACTTAAAAATTTAGAATTTAAGAATTTTACTGATAAAAATTCATAACAACACAACAGATACAGATACAGACAAGTATAAGGTTAGATACATCTTTTACAAAACATTTTGTTAAAATGACAGTCAAGTATTTGGATAGTACTTATTGTCGATTAATTCTTAGTCCGAAAAGCTCACACTAAAATATACATATTTGCACAAATTTCTGACAAACAGTCCCAAATCCACTCTGTAAATTTTAGCGTTCATTTTGTCGTATATCTTGATAATGTATGTAAAACATTTGACTTTGTATTCTCCAAATCATGTCATACTCTAGTAAACTTACGCACACGTAAAACAGTGTGCGTAGATGCAATAGTGTGCGTGAACCAAACTTGGCTTGTGTAAACCTACGTTTCTGTTTACCCTGCGGCGTAGCACCCGCACTCCTCAGTGCTACGTGGCCCGCCGCGTAGACCGCCCGCGTAGCGAGCGCTACGAACTCCCTACGAACATTAGTGATGTGCTAGTGATGTAAATATTTTTGTCTTGGAGGCAAGATGTGTATGTAAATAGTGTTGTGATTCGGATTTGGAATGCGCACGGGATGGGTTCTGTAAGATTTTTTTCGGAAGGCAACTTGTCGTGATTTTTTTTAATGTAAAATTTTAAAAATTACCTCCTTTGTAATTTATATTTTTCTGAAAAATTTATGCGTTCCCAGATTATAAACTGAATAAAAAACAATTTTATATTAACCAAAGCATTTTTCAAATTACTTTTTAAAGTTTCTAAATATAAGTAAGTATTTACATAGGTATTTCCAATTCGATATCTACACATAATTCCGTATAAACATTTTCATTGACCGACCCAATTATCCGTAATAAACAATAATTACATAATTAGTAAAGAGAATCGTTTCCATTAGGCATTAAATGAGTCCAAAGTGGCCTTTCCTGGTGTAATTATAGAATGAATACGTTAATGAATATCATTAAACCTGGTCTTGAAATTAATTGTGTCTTTAACGGCACGATCTCTCATTTCAAGTCTTTCAGTCCCTCTTGAACGTCTATCAATCACTAATGAATACTTTGTCATACTTTTCATTGAGATAGATATAGCTCGAAAAAGTTTATTTTTTAATATATTTATTATATAATCTTGTTCAGTATATAAAATGTATTAGACTTAATTATATATATATATATATATATGTGCTACCATATATTTCTTACTGTAAACATATTTATATTTAATTTGATTATTAAATTTTAGAACGGCCGTCACTGTATTGTTTTAGTTTAAAATTATAATTTTACAACTTTAATATCTCAACAAACTAAAATTTACAAGTGTGTGAGAGTGTTAGTTTTTGAATTTTTCACGTTTAAACAGCTACACCGATTTTTACGAAATTAGGCATGGAAACATGGATTGACACATATAACACTGCGGGGTACCGCATCAACTATTAAAGAAATGATTTTTAATTATGAATTTAATACTTTGAACACCGATTCTGTCCATTACATTTTTAGAAAATTTACAATTAAACCAAAATACATAAAAATCGAGGGAATTGAAAAATACCGTGCTCAGCTGTATGGGTATAATACAATTTTAATGATACAAATAAATTATACTTTTTCTACTTGACAATGTCATGTATAAAGAAAGATGTCCTGTGTAAAAACATATTTTAGAAATATCATGGAATATGCAGATGTTATTTTACGCAAGTTTGCTCCTTATATTCCGAAGAAAAACTATTGTGTAAAACTCAATTGATTTAAACACTATCTCTCTATTATGACCATCTAATCCATCATCCCTTAATTTATTACGAAACTTATAATTCAGATAAAATTTGTATATATTTTTTCTTATTTATAAATACGAAGCCAGCCAAATCCATCCAACGTCACTAGTATTTGACAAAAGCATTCCCATAAAGGTTATTATTTCTGCTCGATCATCATTGTCAGTTCGTGTCGCGCATTCAGTAAATAAATCTCCGATACACTGTATTAAACGCCCACGTAGACTATATAACAGACGCCTATTGTATTTATCATATGTATTTGTATTTGATTCATGGAAGGAGTTGGGGGAGACCTTTGCCCAGGAGTGGGACAGCATAGGTTGATAAAAATAATGTATATCAAGCTGATGGTTCAAAAAGTAAGAAATCAGGCCGACTGGCGATAGAATAGGCCAAACTAGGCTTGCGATTATGACATTAAATCAAAGATGATATCTATATGATTGATGTATATCAAATATTTTACTTTTGGTGTGCTTTGGCATCCTCGTTTGAGTATCAGTTTTATTCTGTACGAACATGTAAATGTTTGTCAATCAAATGTTATTCTTGTTGATGTGTTCGCATTGATGAGGTGTCCTATATTATATATATAATATATTGTATTATATTGGGAGATGACTCTGGCCTCGTAACACAGTCTTACGGCTACCACGAGGTCAGAGGATTCACATGTTATTGTACAATATTTATAAAAAAAAAATGTTATCTTTGAACTCCAAAAATATATTTCCGTTTTCACAGACAGCGGAAAGCTATCTGCAAATATTAAAATATGCACGCGTCCTTCGTGAGACCTTTCATATCAGGATGTGTGTTTTATTATTTATAAATGTAATATTGGGGTATAAATCTACACGTACAAAACGTATGTAAGCTGTCAGGCGGGACTGACTGACGGGACGAGATTTGTGTGTTTTTGTGTGCATACATCGAAAAATATGATTTAATTAGTTTAACAATAGGAAAGAGAATTGGTTTTTATTCTCACTGAGAGTAAAAATGAAATATGTTTGAATAGAATCGTATAAAATAATTCGTCGATTCCTTGTCGTGATTAGATATAATTGTGAAAAAATGCTAATCAAATTACAACCGTTCAATGTAATGTTACTTAAAACAGTTTTTTTTATTTACATATACTCTTACATTTATAATGTATACGACCATTATTTTAACTCATTAATAGTAATAGTAACATCCAGTACATTTTATATATTAAAACTTTCGTGACACATTTTATCAATATATTAACTAAACGGTTTTCACTCACGTGTAAATCGCGTAAGTTGCTTACGCGTTTCGGATGTTATGACATCCATCTTCAGAACGTATGTTCTGGGACCAACTTACGCGAGTTACACGTGAGTGAAAACCGTTTAGTTAATTTATTGAAATTTTATATAATTATAAAGTAAACGATTCCAGTGATTAACACACGGTTAAAGTAAAAATAAGTTATTAGTTTAGTCAAAGTAAATTGTTATTACAATAAACTTTTAAAAGAAAATATAACACTTTCGTACCGATAAGAGACTTCTAACCCAAAAGAGTCCAACAAAAATACTCCCACCCATATTTTCATAGAAATATAAATATCAATGAACTTTACATCGAAGTAAATTTGAGCTGAAATTTCAGAAACATTAAGTAAACCTAAGGCTACAAACTTCGGTCGATACGAGCTTCTCACGCGATTCTGTGTGCCTGTTACTTCTGCGAATAGTACACCTCTAGAATACTAAAATTGTTGGAAAATTGTTGTGTTATTAGTATACACATGTAAAAAAACCATCCAACAATATTGTTCGAGTTCGAATTTATGATAAGACAATAACGACATTAAAGAATAACGCTAACGATATTTAAATAGCTGTATACACTCGTATAATACTCGTTCTTCTACTTTCTATTTTTGTGTACAATGAATAGTTTGTTGAAATATGTATTTTTTTTGCAATATTTTCTCTGCCATTTGTTAGGTAATATTGTCTGTCATCGTCTATTTTTTTCTTAACATATTCTTACTTGTGCTTATTGAACGAATCTTTTAAACCCACACAACACACACAACAAATCACAACACAATCACAATTATCACTATTGTCACAATTATCTGACACAAGTATTTATGCATTTTAAAAGTGTATAATTTCTTGTGTTGAGTCTGGTTGTTTGTATGTATAATAAGTATGTATTTACAAAAAGAAAAGTATATAAGTATTATATCCGTTATCTAGTACCCACGACACAAGCGTTTGCTTAGTGTGGGGCTAGATGGCGCTGTGTGCAATGTCCCGGAATATTTATGTATTTATTTATTTATTTAAACTTGCTACTAATAGAACAAACAACTGACTAATTTATGTGTGTTAAAAATGTCTGTAAAAATACAGTGGTTCTGACATAAAAGGACACAAACAAGAATATAAAATCTTAAAACATACAATAATTCATTCAAAGATATTCAGTAGGAATTAATATCTTTATTTACAAAAATAAAACATAAAAACAAGGGAAGAAAAACTAAACATACTACTTCTAAATACAACATAAAAAAGGAAATCTTTAGAAAAGCCTAAAGATAATCTAAGTGTTCCAGCCAAATGCCAGAGGGCAGCGTGCCCAGCATACTGGCCGCATTACCACGCTGGATGGCAATGCTGATACGTTAAGCCCGAAATATATAATAATATTTAGTTGTTGCAGAAACAATTCGCCAGCCACGCCCTCTAGCTGTAAATAAATCCTAAAACGTTGTACCTGCATGTTCTACTCGTAATTTTTATTTTGCACCGAATTGCCATAGTTAAACGTGCCGTGCTACCGGGATCTAATGTTGCCACTGCAAATACGTTCATAAACTACATTTGAAATTGAATTTCGTTTGTGAAATTTAGGTTAAAGTCTAAATTGTCTTACAAGAAACTCTATTCTAGTCTATTAACAGTGTTTCGCATTGTTTTACAGAGCCTAGTTTAAATCATCCACAGTTTTAGTCTGAATCAGTTTTTCTTGTGGTTCTCATGTCAATAAATATGCTTGTACATATAATTTTTATTATAGTAAACGTAATTAAGTTGTTTATTTCAATCGATTGCAAAACGTTCCGCCACTCTGCCAATTAAAGAAAGTAAAGAATTAACCAGATATAAATGTAAAAAACAAAATCAACAGCTTTTCCATCGATGTACGTGCGTTTAGGCAATGCGTAATTAGTTTATGACTGAAAAAGCATTGATGACTTTCAAAAAAGATATAAAGGTGCAGCAATGCTTAACATCAGGCAGGCTGTAGTCAAACGTAAACCTATCCCACGTAAAAAAAAAAAACCTTTTTGAAAACCCATGTAATACTGTACTTACTCGTATATTGTACTCGTATACTTGATAGTATATAAATTATTTACTCGTTATATCGAGGTATTAATGAACTTCACTGGCACGCACATCCGATGATAGAACAATTCTCGCTTGACAATATTGGGGCGTAATAATTACTTATTTATGGTGAAACACCAAGTTTATGACAGTACTTCGATGGGTGATCGAAGGTAACAAGTATAATCAGATATTTATTTAGATTGTAAAAAAAAACTTTTAAGCTTTTATTTGAAACAAGTGGATGCCCGCGGCTTCGCTCGCATTAAGAAGTAAAACTTGCATTCCCTATTTCACCCCTTTAAAAGCGGCTTTTCCAAAAATCCTTTCTTAGCGGATGCCTACGTCATAACATCTACCTGCATGCCAAATTTCAGCCCGATCCGTCCAGTGGTTTGGGCTGTGCGTTGATATATCACTATATCAGTCAGTCAGTCAATCAGTCAGTCAGTCACCTTTGAGTTTTATATATTTAGATTGCCTCCCAACACTTTGCGTTCTCAAATGATACAAAAGACACAGACAAAATTTTCGTGCTTTTACATAAATAAATAAATAAATATTCCGGGACATTGCACACAGCGCCATCTAGCCCCACACTAAGCAAACGCTTGTGTTACGGGTACTAGATAACGGATATAATACTTATATACTTTTCTTTTGTAAATACATACTTATATACATACAAACGACCAGACTCAACACAAGTAATTATAAATTTTTAAAGTACATAAATACTTGTGTCATGCGGGAATCGAACCCGCGACCTCTAGATTAGAAGGCAGAGCCACTACCAACTAAGCTAACAGCCCAGTCACAGATGTGATTGGATCAAACCACATTTATGTAGAATGTAACATATTATTTTTTTTTTTTTTTTTTTACGTTGGATAGGTTTACGTTTGACTACAGCCTGCCTGATGTTAAAGATTTAATGTTAAAGATTAAAACAACTATTATTATGTGTGATAAAACATATGAACGGAACTGCCTCCTTAGACAAGAGGCGTATTTTAGTGAGTGTACTGACGCTCGCTTATGGAATAGAAAGTCGAGTGTGGTAGTGACGTAATATTTTCCCCGCGGAGCGCGTCGCGATGTCAATCCCATACATTGGTCTTTCTATTTCATAAGTGAGCGACAGTACGCTCTCTGATATACGCCTCTTGTCTAAGGGAGCAGTCCTTCAAAGTTTTTCATATCCTTAGGTCTAGAATAGTTTCGTTGTACAACACTATATTTGTTGCATCGATATTTTTTTTATAGGACGTCAATACATGCAATTAAAAAACTTTTCTAGTCAAAAAATGGAGCGTGAATATGTTTAAAGTATATAGGTATTTTCAGGTGTGATTTTCCTACTATCATTACAGAAGGATTCACACCAAATCCTATAATTCTGATTCTGATCTTTCGAGGTAACGGCCCACCTTTTTGGTTCTAAGAAAATTTCCTTTGTGTTTCCTCATATATGAGGTGAAAATATTGAAACTACAAAAACCTACGCACAGTGAGCTACTAATAAGATATTTATTATTTGTGTATGTACCTATGTAGTTTTATTACCAAGTGATATAATGAGCAAGTAACGAAAATATTCTCATTACCATTCAGTCCTAACCAACTAACTTTTTGATACAAACCTCTTTTTTAAGGAGATGACTTATTATTGAAAAGGCTTTTTAATTACAAAAGCAATCAGACGACAAGTGTTGATTATTTGATAAGCATGGGGCGTCGCCAATGTGACGCGTTTGACCTCTCGGTTAAGTATTGATTGATTATGTGTAAAGTGATGTGAAATTGAGTTTGAATATATAACCATTATTACTAGTTATTTTTAAGTGCCCTTAGATCAGAATATAGCGAGTGTGGCTCCGCGGTTCCAGTGTCTTCTTTCCATCCAGACACACCCTGGTTCGAAACCAGCCCTTTACCAATGACTTGTGTTTTCAAGTTATGTGTGGATTTGCACTCGCTTTACGGTGAAGTTATCGTGAGGAAACTGACATGTTTGAGGAGCACAATATCCACATGTGTCTTTCGTGGAAGGACCTGGGCGCCCACCACGATGTATCTGCCCAAGAGAACTCCCCTAACGTATTAATTCTGCGGGGGAGTCACGACCCTCAGTCATGAGGAAATACGATTCAAGAGAAGAGTTGATCAGAATAATACTTAGCGTTTCTAAGCTCCTTGTATGTCAAGGTTTGGGTAAAAGTATGCAATGCCCGTCCCTTTTCAAATGCGTACGACCAAGTAGCGGTAGCAGGTAGCGGGTCTCATCATCGCTCGCAAATGCCCGAAATTCGATATTTTATTCGAAGCCCCAGTTCAACTCACGGAATCCAATTTTGGATCCATTTCCTTACGCAAGTCCGAAACACAATATTTTCGCGGCACCCACTTTATGAACTTCGGTGATATCTGAAACTTCGCGTGAAAAAATCGAGATGAAATAAGTTGGAAAAAATAACAGGTAAATACCTACGTAATCGCTGTTTGTTCGTCGTAACGTCAGCCTGATGTTGGGAAAGTTATTGTGATTATTTTTGTTTGTGGTTCTCATGATTTAAAAAAAGAAAATATGAAATCATCGTACCGGGAATCACCACTCTTTGGTAATCACATTCAATGAATATGACATCAAACAACTTCTTTATGAAAAAAGTATTTCCATTACTAAAATCAACTAGTTCTATCTCGCTGCAGCAGTGTTTCAAACCTTATTTGTTTCAACTTTAATCAGGCCAATTGTTTCTGCGTCGCGGCAATTCTAATAAAATCTTTCCGCTACAAAAAGTGTCTCCGAGCCTCATAGATGAAAAGAACCTCCAGGAGCGAGCGAAAAAAGCGAAATAAAAGTGGAGGAGCGAAAAAAGCAAGAAACGCTCGCGTGTGGAATTTGTTCTTACATTTACGGTCGCGTGCTCCCCACCGTTATCACGCCCGCGACCCTATCCCGATACATCCACTAGTTATATATTTTACGATAAAATTACACGAATTACGCCTTCATTGGAGGCATATAACAAATAGTTCCGCCTTCGAACGTTGGCTCGAAATCCGACGCGCGGTTTGGAGTTACCGCTCGATTGTCAAATAGCCGTGTTGTATTTTGTTAATTGAGTTTGATTTTCGAATGCGGTTCCGAATTGACGGAATGTTATTGTAAATCGATTAATTGCTCTTGTAATAATACACCTTGAAGTTATATTAACGTAGGTCTAAATGTACAAAGTGTATGCAAAAAGTTTTTGTAAAGGTTTGTAGACCTGCAGTAACGACTCTTTAAAGTATAAAATCAACTAACACGTCATAAAAATGTGTGCTAGCAGCATCACTTAAAAACCTTTTCCATTCCAATACAGAAACTCCCCATGTCCGAAGAGTATTTACTCTTAAGAAAAAATATTCCGTTTCTCTAAACCTTCTTAGGGATCATCTTCCACTTAATTTCGCCCTTACCATTTCTGTCCGTACATTAAAGCCTTATGCTCAGCGGAGCGAGTTTGACCCCAATAGCATTTCCTACGTTAAAAGAAACTAGAACTGCGCCGGATAGCGCCACTTGTCGTTATCACCGGGCCTTCCGGATCCGGGACAGTGTCCCAACACTACTTATTACTAGAACATGTATACTGTACTGTGTACACTTGTTTAGAAACTTCGGCGACTGATAACAGTTTACACATATTTTAATACGTGAGTGAAAACCGTTTAGATAATATATTGAGTTTACACATAGTTAAGTCGTTGTTCTGTTATAACTAAGTATACAAACTATAGGCGTTTTAAAAAATAAGTACGTATAAGAAAGATGAAATCGATTGTCGCAAACTATATTATAGAAATATCAATTATATGTGCTAATTCAATAACTCTTACTCTAAAGATTAGTAGATCGGTAGATTGCAGATCAGGAAGTCGTGTAAGGGGTTCTACAACTTCGCAGTACGCACTATAAAAGTAGCTAAAAGTTGTAAACAATTTAATTACAAGACTTGCATATGTTACATGATGTGGCTATAACAGTAGAATAAATGAATAAAATACAAATACAAATATTTATTTTTCGACACACAGTGACAGTACATATTATGTTATTAAATATTCTAAAATAAGCTTACATTCTTTACGATTGGTTGAATGGTTCAATAGCTATGGTTTTTTTGTCTCCAATATAAAAACCTTAACGGGTCGGAGCGACAAATTCGCATAAATGTATAACCACCGCTGCATCCCCTGTATTTGCTAAGGCTTGCCATGGCTAGGCCGGTCCTACGCAAATAACCTGCGAAAGAGATATATTTGGGATTCCAACCCACTTCTTAGTTTAAAACGCGTTTCATTAAAATGTAAATATGATAGAGATTACGTCACGGACCTACCGAGCGGTCCTTTTTTTGTAGTTTGCTTTGTTATCTCTACGATGATATTAATATTCTGGGCGTTTAGTCATGCGTTCGGCAAATATTTCTCGATTCATATTAATTTCGAATTCGATGGGTGCCGCTATTGCTCTGTATGGGATGTCATTAAATTTATGCGGAATATTGAGTAAATGTAAGCGTTTGTATTGTATATGAAATTAAATTACTTTTATTATAATATATTTATTTTTTGTAACATGAAATTAATCATTTTAATTAATAAGACATTTGCAATATCACATTTTTGTTGATCTTTTGTTGAGTTTTATTTGAAGCGTAGTTCTTTCATTCATTCAAGAATCTAGATGTTTCTAGTGTAGAAAATATTGACAGTAATAAAATTTATAGCTATTGGAATCTGCCAATATTCTTTACCAGTTCTGTATAAATTTACTGAAAATGTATCAATAAAATGATGTAAGGTTTCAATAAAATTTCCCTGAATAATGTAATCTGTTATCGCTAAAAGGTCGCGTTTCAGTATTTGCCTTTATATCTATTCATCTCCGTTTTCAAGATTATTCATTACAATTTCCAGTCCATTCATTTTGTGCAAGGAATCTTTGACAAAATCAAGCGCCCGCATTAAAAATCATTCCACAAAGCGTAACGCAAATAAAAGGGACGCCTTTCTTTGGTAAAGGAAAAGTTATATTTTATCGGTGAGCGAAATTTCGCGTTTTTCTTAATTATATATAATTTATTGGTCAGCTGTACTGATGAAGCAACAAATGTGTTTTCGAGCTGATTTTAAATCAGTCGAAATAATAGTTAACACCATTGCAATTATTGATCGACAAACGAAGAACAAGTTTGTATAACTTATTGTTAGTAAATTTGCATCATTAAAAAATCGTATGTGTGAAACGATCACTCTTAAAACTAAACGTACATTGTGTTACTTGCCCTATCCAACTGTCCGTAATGTTTTTATAAATTATTTTTTGCCATCAATTCTTGAACCGGCTTACCGAAAAACGTATCCCCATGGCAAGGAATCGATGACATTATCATTTCCCATTTAAAAGCCTGAACGCTTGGACGGGGAAGAATTACTCAATTCACCGAGATCTTTTACAGTTCATTAATCCCCCAGATTGGACCTTTAAAATTCACGACCTCTATAAATAAAGGCCGGACTCAGGCTGCGAAGTCGCGCTATGAGCGTGTTCATTGTAATACGAAATTGTCGCATCCCAACACTGTGATTCAATGAAAGTGTATTATTTGACTGGTGTTGTTTTAACTTTTTTCGATTTAAAATAGATTTATTACATACATGTTAACATTATGTAATTTGGTACCTAGATGCATTAATTCAGAATAAAATGCACGTGTCATCACGACTGTGTCTTATGTGAGTATCAAACAAGATATTGATAAAATGAACGTCGTCATATAAGTTCCTATCCTCATTTAAAATACAATACAATACAAAAATACAATACTAAAATGGCGTCAAAGGCTTTGATTTTTTATTTTTTATCTTAATGCTTCTATTTACAAGGAGTGTATAAAACATAGAACTACTTTTTTAAAATTATTTACCACTTTTTTGTGTTAAAATACAAGCATATAATGGAAACAAACCGCTAGGCTGTGGTCGTGGCCAATAATATATCGGTGTCGAGAATTTCCCGCGGAAATAGATGGCACAGATAACTTCGGGAAAATAGTTCTTAGTAGAGGTTTTTTTCTTCATTTTCCCTTAATCCATTTGAGGAAAGTTGCCGCGACAAATTTCGTGAAAAGTGACGAGATTTAAGAGAAAATGAGACAAAAATGTACGCGTTGTCGTAAATTGTATGACATTGTGTTGGTGCATTTCTTTTTAATTTTGTTCTAACCAAACACTTGTAGTCTTATTATTTCTATTATATCAAGATTAAAAGAAAAAAGTTATAAGAATTTTAGTCTGTTTACTGTTTGTTTGTCGAACGGATCATCAAGATTTTTGGTATGTAGTTAGTGTGAGGTCTTGGAAGTGCCATAGGCTACTTTTTATCTCAAAGTAATGCGAGCAAAGCCGCGGGCGTCCACTAGTATATAATAAATCATAAGGAAGACTATTGTGAGCGCATTTGCGTTAAAGTAATTCAACAGAAAAACGCTATACAATGTAGCTCTTTGTAAAATTAACTCTCAGAATGCTACCATTCTCTACTATACATACATACATACGTATGTAATTATAGTTGTTAACTAATTGCTCTATGTTTTAGTGAACGTACTAATTCTACGTAAGACTTGCTGTTTGTTCCTATTGTATTGTGTTTATTTTGACTGTAGACACAAGTTAATACACATAAGTGATATAGTATATATGTAGTTTATTAATTAGTAAATACGGCAAGGTCGGCGAGACGCTCTGACGTAGATGGTTCTGATTATATAATATTAGATAGATTTAGATACATTATTTGTATAATAAATCGTCATCTGGTGACATCTTTGCAATTAAGTAAGTTGCCTGTAGATAAAATATGTATTATAAACAATTGATTTTGCCTTTATTTTTTGACATTTAATGTACTTACCTTTGACATTTAATGATAAAACTAATAATTAAAAACCGCGACTAAAGCTTATCAAGCAAATTTTTAGAATTATTGTTATCAAATGTATCACTGTCTTGAGTTCTTTTCCTTTGAGCCATATTCCCAATTTTTGGTGTCGGCTCACGATCTAGCTGATCGGCAAAATGTCAGTTTAACTGTCATGAGTAGAAAAAGAAAAAAAATTACGAAATTGTCACCAAAAACGTGTCAAGGCCTTTTTAAACAAACCTAACGTTTCAAAAGTAAATTTTAGAATAACAGTCCGTATGTTCGGGGCTCAATCGCCAATAAATAGGGCTGCATAACAATGGCTGCCCCTCATAGCAATTGTGATAGCAAACAGTTTTGTTATCAAATGTATCGGGCTTGTTGCTTAGTGTAATTTGAAGCAGAGAAATGTTAATGTTACATATATTGTATTTTATACCTTAATTATTATTTAAATAATTGGTATTTTTTTAGTATGTTTGCTAAAATTTATTCGTAAATTCAATTTAAGCAAGAGTAAAAGAGAGATGCATAAAAACTGCTGGCTACAAAATTCGCTGTGTCAATGATCAATAAAATTAAAAAGCAATTATGTATTGCTCTTATTCAACTCAAAAAAATTATATCCAACATAGGTACATCATAATTTTTCATATATTTTTCATGTCATGTACTATTTAATAAGGAATTTGGGTGTCTCAATAAAAAAAAATCTATTTTAATATTTTTTTTTGCATATTCTAGTATCTCTAACAAAGGCACAAGATATCAAACTTTTAGAATCTCTCTTTATCATTAACATCACATCTTAAAACCCATACATATATCGCAATATAAATTCTCAGGGCTTTTATACAAATGCCTTTTATACAGAGAGTCCTTTGAATATTTCTTGCTGCAATATCATTTGAATCGCACATTCTTCCAAATAGGTCAGTAAGTACAATACACGCCCCTGGCTTCACTCGCCTGATAAAAAGCCTCGTTAGTAACATCCGGTTTTGAATCGCATATTGAAACTCAGGGATCTGAATAAAAGATCTTTTATATGTATGTACATAATTTTTGACTGCTCCGTTAGCTTAGTTGGTAGTGGCTCTGCCTTCTAATCTAGGGGTGCGGGTTCGATTCCCGCAAAACACAAGTAATTATTAATATTTAAAATTTGTAATTACTTGTGTTGAGTCTGGTCGTTTCTATGTATAATAAGTATGTATTTACAAAAGAAAAGTATATATGTATTATATCCGTTATCTAGTCCCCATGATACAAGCGTAAGCTTAGTATGGGGCTAGATGGCGCTGTGTGATATGTCCTGAAATATTTTATATTTATTTTTTATATTTAATTAATATCTGGGCGCCCACCTCGATTTGTATGGCTGCTTGCATGGGCCTGAAAGAAGTCTCTTTTAGCTGTAAAGCTAGTAGCTTTGACACTAGTCACTAGATAATCTATAGATCGATAGATATATATCAGTAAATAATTTCTCTTTACATGTATGTATTTGTTAACTATGAATGTGTGTTACTATAAAGAGTTACTATTATACATGCCCAAAAAAACCTCTTCATTATACCAATGAAAAGTACCTACTGCTGGGGAGTCTAGACTATCAATAATGAGGAATACGACACGAAGAGGAGGATAGCTACAGACATATAGCGTGGCACACACATTTCTATTCAGCCAAAACATAATTATTATGTTGAAACGGATCGGACACGTTTATTGTCTGTAGATATAAATCGACCTTAAAGGTCGTATACCATTTTGAATTATGAATAATTCAAATAATATGTTAGATTTAAGACCGCGCCATGCTAATGTTTTTTAAGGCGGTGGAACAGACATATTAGCTATAGACTCCTTTTTATGAGGAAACAAAATATGGCATTCAAAATGAAACATAAATATAGGCCACATACATAAATATTACGTACGGACAAAATATCATAAAGTTTCTTTGCATGCAGATATTAGTTATTTACCATATAAGACCTAAACTGCATGTGACTGAATATATCAGACTTATCTTGGAGTTTCTAACCACTTAAGAAAACACGTTTGTATTTTAAATCACTTTCGTTCGGAGAGGCATTACTTATCAACAATCTGAATGCTGATTTATCAGTTCTTAACATAAATTAAATTAAACTTAAATAATAAAAGAAACAAAACCACATTTTGTAATTCTTAGTTACTAAGTATATTATGTTTATAGGAATATTTCAGATATTGAATCAGGCGTTTCTCTGTGAAAATCCATTGTATACTTATGAAAAAACTTTCGGGAGATAAGTAGTGTTTTTCGCAGCGGAAAAACACTACATTTTTCTCAAAAGTTTCATTTTAGTATATGTGGGGACAGCAGAGCATGTTCGTCAACCATAATAATGATTCTACCGGCTAGGCGTGGTTATTTGGGCATGGAGAAATAAAACGTAGCACTTCAACTGATTGAGGGTATATTACAATTTGTTGGAGGTTTAACTATGAAATACAACTGTAGGTAGATTGTCTGATAACTAATCACACTAATTCGGTCGACACTCCAACCAACACGTAACGCCACAACGCGATGCGAACCGATTGCCGTCCCAAGTAAGAATGGCGGTCCTTCGCACGGCAATAGCGCTGGTTGTTGCGTCAGAGCAGGACCCCGAAGTTAGTCTCAAGTCAACGTCAGCCGTTATTGACAGTGACACAAACATTATAACACATTTCGAACATTGTGACAGCTGACAGTGACATTGAAACCAACTCGGCTACTCTCCGAATCAAACATTAAGAACAACTTAAACACTCTTCGAATCAAACGCGCCGTCATATATGTACTTCTATTGATCAACACATGGAATAATGATTTGTAGGTATAGCTAGATTGTTAGGAGTCTCTAGGTGTATTATCTGTGATCAGTATAAACGAGGAATGACTTGGAGGTCTTCAGGGGGTAGTATGTTATTTGTCTTGCTCTTTTATGTGATGTTCCGTTTTTTACTCTTTATTTTGGGTACGTTACGGTGAAGCTAAATGATTTATTTTCATAACGTATGGAGGATGATTTCTGACATGCAACAAATATATTTTCTAAACTTAAAATTCAATGTATTTCTTGTAGAAACATGTAAATATACAAGAAATTGTAGGATTGGAAAAAAATATACGAAATTGTTTTACGAAATAATTGATTTGTTTAGGAAATCCAAACTACCTACATATATGTTTAAAAAAAAATCCATCATGTTCTTTCTGCTTTCTGTAAAAATGATTATTGAAGTAAACATTCTAATTCTAATGTTTTAGGCGATTGTTTAAAAAAACACGCAAACATACAAGTCAAGTAAAATAAAAACGTTATAAAGCCATACCATTTCACATCCACTCTCAAACACTAAACGCGTTGGAAGCAAAAACAAAACTACAAACTATGTTTTAATAATATAAAGCAACATTTCATGTTGTTGAAATAACATGGCAACGACATCGCAGTCGTTATTGAAAATATTTTATAGAAAGCCCGAACCGGGAGGTCATTCATAGAAACCTCACAAAATAACTTCGTGCTACTGACGGCAGCACTCTCGACCACGTTTCCTCACTTTTCTTCTCTGAACAAAATTGTTCTTGAAATGTTAAAAGGTGTTCAAGAACATATTCTGTTCACACAATTTTAGTTCCAATATCATCCGCGCGCAGAGCTTGCGTGGACTTAGTTCGTAACTAAAAGCACTCGAAGCGACCATTATAAAAATCGAAAACGATATCGTTTCGCAGACCGAATAAATCTTCTACAGCGCGGTTGTAAAGAAGATATGGAAGAGAGCGACTTGATATTTTCTATGAATGCTTTGGCTATGATATTCATTTCTTTGTGCATTCATTTTAATTTGGTGCTAACTTTTGTGAAATCTTTTAACACACTCTAATGGTTGGTAGCTTTCAAATTTGCCATGAGATAGACCTAAATCATTTTTTTTTACATGATATAGGCTTACGCTTGACTACAACTTGCCTGATGTTAAGCAACGTTATATTCTACGATCTAGCGCGCTTGCCTAGAAGAAACCGGTTTACTCTCGACTTGAAGACCGACAAATTATAGTTCAAGGGGAATAGAGATTCGGGCAAGGAGTTCCACAGTTGGGCTGTTCGCACGATGAAAGACAATGATATAAAACTAATATAGAAATTTTAAAGTAGTGCCACAAGTGGCGGGCTTATCGCTAATATTGATCTCATAACAATAACATTAGTACCATACCAGTAGTTCCTTATAGGCATAGTACACTAACAACCACAGCGTCGTTTATCGTTTGGGCAGTTCTTTAAACTGAGATAATTACTGACTTTAGCCTGAATATACAATATATACAAAATTTACATAAATACACAAGTAATAATCTGAATTGTAAATTAGTTAGTGTATAGCACTTACATCATTTTTTTTTATCGAAATTTAGCAGTTGTTTCCAGTAGTAAGGCTGTTGTGACGAAGTGTATACCCCAAACACATTACATATTCTACAAAACGTACCCGGAATCGAACTGAAGACGGGGCGAACAAATTGCAAACAGTCGTTCTCTCGTTATAGCCGACTACACCATTTATCTTCATTCCGCCTTTCAATAAGATTGCCCGAGACGTTTTCCGCAACTCAAATGGTGGAACTACTTATTATTTTGAACAGTTGGAGCTTAACGATTTGGCTTGACTCGAGCGCACCTGTCTCCGGCGAGTACACGGGATTGTATCTATTGGGTTAGAAGAAAGTGAATGGGCAAATAAATAAATAAACAAAATATGTTTTCTTTTTATTACAAACACATTTTTGGGGAGTTAAGTTCACGTTTGATCACAGCCCGCACGACGACAATAATTATGACAGTAAAAAATGTGCACCCTATAAGTACTAAATAAATAGCAAAATTTGTCAATTTTTTTTTATTATTTTTTATCTTTTGACTAACGATACTTACTAAATGTTCTATTGGATTGAAGTAGAATGATAACGTGAAACCACTCAAAACATCAAAATTTAAATAATTCTCTCGTGTAATATTTTGCTCGAATGGTTTTGTGCTTTGTTTTTAGGTATTTATAAACATAACGAAAAGTTGAACAAAATTTGAAGTAAAAACAGATGTTATTTTGTCCATAGAAACATATTATCGATCCACTATTAGTAATAGGACGGATCTTCAAACATGTTAAGTTCACCTCACAGATTAGTGGCACAAACCTCTTATCTTATACTAGCTGTGCCAGCGACTTCGTCCGCATAGAATAGTTATTACCTTAAAAACGGTTTTAGTGAGTTAATCTTAAAAGATAGACATATACTGTTGCAGACATTTTGTTAGATCATTTTAAGAGGAATAATTCTTTCGTACATATTTTTTTGATATCTTTAACCGTTTTCGCAGCACACGCAACGTAAGCCCTCAAAGATGAATAATTTTCCCCGTTTTTTTCACATTTTCTATAGTTTCTTCGCTCATATTAGTTGCAGCGTGATGTTATATAGCCTTAAGCCTTCCTCGATAAATGATCTATCCAACACAAAAAGAATTTTTCAATTCGCACCAGTAGTTCCTGAGATTAGCGCGTTCAAACAAACAAACAAACTCTTCAGCTTTATAATATTAAGTATAGAGTATAGATTTCCTAGTAGCTCTGTTCACAGCAAACGTACAGTAAACTCAAGCCATGAAAACGGTTGGGCGTGAGTCAGATAGGTTTCTTTGTGTCCCCGACGAAGCGAACAGCCCAAATTGTCCACATCTCTAAACGGAGCTAAACTGCTTGTCTTATCTCTAGTGACCTGTTGAAAATCGCCTCAGTTTGGTTTGGTAAACGAAAACTATGTTATTGTTACTGTATTTAAAGAAAGTTACAATTGGTTATTGTTAACCGCTCGCTGTATATAATTTCTCTATCTCTCTTTCTCTTTTACCCAGAACCATAAATAAATATATAACAGTAAATATATTTTTATAAAGAGTTGGGCTTCTTTCTAGTACCTTTCTGTCGTTAACAGTGTATCCTGAAAGATGCAAGATAGGTCGTAACATTGACCATACAGTGCTTGGGCAGATCAGGCATAGAACACACACGAATAAGTTTAAATGCCTGAGTGACTGACTGTCATGTAAGTTGTTTGTAATGTATGTATATATTTCAATTTAATCCATGGCATATGTTTTAACCCTTTCAAATCCGATCGATTAATACAACTGTACGTACAAT
Source organism: Macaria liturata (assembly GCA_964023185.1). Lineage (NCBI taxonomy): Eukaryota > Metazoa > Arthropoda > Insecta > Lepidoptera > Geometridae > Macaria > Macaria liturata. The sequence continues at coordinate 9,387,449 of OZ026825.1, read as the reverse complement.
AGGTACCCTAATATAAAATATCGCCCCCTTGCACTAAAAACGTACGTAAGTGGAAAACGTATCGGGATGTCAGTCTGTCTATTGGAAAGATTAATCTACTCGTAACACGCTAACACTGCCATTCTAGTACTCAGGCTAGACAGCTAGGTACTGGGCACTAGCTAGGGTATGCTACTAGTGTATATAGTCTATGGTACAAATTTTAGTAACCGACTTTGAACTATGTTCGACACGATTTTAAAATCAAAAATTGTCATTAATTTCATTATAAAAATTAACATATAACCTTGAATTTTTTTATTATAAATAAATGTGTTAAGTAAACTCGTTGTGACGAGATATTGTAATTTGTGTAGTATATTCTATTATTTCCCTACGTGTTTTGTAAATTGTTTTGAAGAAAAAATAAAGTAAAAGACCTCATATCCTCATATTCTATTATATGAGCACTTATACGATGTATGTTGCAACTTTAAAGTATCCATAAGATTCTTTATAAGAAGGCCTCAAAGACGACAACGATTAAATTATTTTTTTTATTTTGTTTTTAACACCACTTATTTCCGTAGTTTTTATGAAATTCATTTGTGTATTTTTCGTTCTAATTATACCTAAGTAATTTTGATAGTTTTCACACATGTGCTTTTTCACATCTTTTACTTAGTTGTATAGTAACAAACACTATTTTAATTCATTTTTTTCCTCGATATAACAAGAATAAACAGGCTATTGTCATATTTATAAGTACGAAATAAACATTCTCAAGTAATAAGTAAAAAGGGCCTGAAATAAAATAAGAATCAAACTCTAAATAATCGAGTAGCTTGCGTTCAATATTTACAAAGCGTTACCATAACAGAACGACGCATAAATTAACGACGCTGCAGTTGTTAATTAACCATCGCACACTCCATTACCCATTATACTAATGGGGAATGCAAACCTCGATATGGGACGTAGCCTTTAGGTAAATGACTGTATGTTTACAAAATTATATTCATAGATATACGGTAGATTATACATAATCCTAGTAAACCAACAATAAGTATTGGTTGAAAATGTCGAAGGAAGAATTTATATTTCAAGCTGCTGACTTGACTGACTGATTTACTAATTATATTAATATAAAATAAAAATAATAATATAGTAATTACACACTAATAAATTTTAACAATATAGTTTTTACTAAAGAAGCGATTATTCATAATTTATGAAGTGTGAACCGTTGGAATTCATTTATTAATTAAATATGTATATATATTATGTAAGTCAGATAAAGTACGCTCACAACCTTTAGACCCAACCGCAACTCTCAATTAATCAAAACCCTGTCTGTAGTCATACTGTTGTAGACTAACAAAGTGAACTAAAAATTCAGTGCATTGTTAAACCTACATGTGGATGTCGAGTATGTTATAGATAAATACCGAGTAGATTATAATAGACAGTATTCCGAAATACCCTCTGGAGGTAGGGCACTTACAATAATGCAACGATAGTGCAGCGCCAGTGACGTCACGGCTGCTGAAAAATGTCCCACCGCTGGCTTTGTGACTAGGGACAAGCGAAAAGAGAATTGATTCGCTTTTTAAATAAAACAAAATACTTTTTAAAAATCCGCACTTGAAATTTTAAAAATGACTTTACAAACAAAAAATGAATACGAACCATTTTTTATAATGGTTGTAAGTTTTGCACCTACCTCGAACCTCAATTGCCTCGAAAATTGCCATAATTCTTTGACATTAGCTAGTTCAAAGCTTTTGTCTAAATCAAAACTTTGATTTTACTTTCACTTTTTCTAGAATCCTGAAATCCTGTAGAACCCCGAGGTTAGTTAATTAAACTACATAATTCCATCGCGAGTCGCGCCCAAATCCGGTATTTCGTAACTCTAACCGCAATTTGTTAAAGAGAAAACTCAGCCTCTCGGGAAATCTAGGATCGTATTATATACTACAATTAATTTAATTAAAGTTCACTCTTGAACTTGCGTTCTTAAGAACATGCTTCGTTCTTTGGAGATCTAAATCCTTAAAATTAAAGAGATTGGCAATAATAAAAGAGATTGAAGTAAGGCCTTTAGTCGGTCTAGATTGTTACGATTTTGGGCTGTATTTTAGACTTAGATCTAGTAGACTGCTGTAATGTTGTATTAACTCGAAATATATTCGTTTTTCTTTTGTAACCTTTATGTATGTATCTCTAAAAATAACACGGTCTGAAAAAATAAGATGTCATTTTCATTCAGATCAATTAACAAAAGTATGAAATGCTAGCTCATTAGATATGGATTCTTACCTTAAGTTATGTCTTTTATGTTCCTTATTTCAACGAACACATAGGATAAGCCATATTTTGAGATGTTTTGACAATCCAACTATAAAACCACCTGAATAAAATGATGAAATAAAAATGATTAGTTTTTTCGCTAATTCAAAAATCTTGCTCAAGTCGCTCCCACTATAATCTCTCTCAACTCGCTCGTCGCTTCGCTCGCACAGCCCCTATTGTTGGTTCCGGGTGATCTCACGTGACTAGGTTACAAATGTGCGGTATTTACGCCCCGTTTGTCGCCCGGGTTTGATTGACAGAGATATTTGCGCCGTGATTAGTTCTCAGTTGCCCCACTTGGGGCGCTGCGGTATGTAGGGACGGGTTGTAAGTTTTGTTTGAGTCAACTTGCTCAAGGGTACATAAGCGACGTACAAGCGAAGCAATCGTTTAAGCTGGATTAGAGACGAGATGCAGAAAATTGGGTCCAATGGCGTTACATTGATGAGACCTATATCTTAGTTATGTGTGCTTAAAATTGAAAAATATTATTAAAAACAATACTTATCTGAATATATATGTACAACTCAAAGTGACTGACTGACATAGTGATCTATCAACGCATAGCCAAACCACTGGACAAATCTGAAATTGACATGCAGGTAGATCTTATGACGTAGGCATTCGCTAAGAAAGCATTTTTGGAAATGCCACTTTTAAAGGAGTGAAATATAAGTTTTACTTCTTAATGTGACCAAAGCTGCGAGCATCCACTAGTCATATACCTGTTTTAATTGAATAAAATTTTAATATTACTTATCTCATTTTTTTTACAAGCCACATCTATATACTTACTAAAAGATGAAGAAATAAACTCACACTGCTATCAACTATTTATTGCAGGAAACTCATTTCTATTTATAAGTCTAAATTGAATAAACGTTTGAAACACCTGGCTCAATTCCCCGATTCCCAAGGCGTTTAACAAAAACACATGTTAAAAACTCCTTAGGTACTTCCAGTTCCCGCCAGAAACAAAACTAACTAGAAAGAAATACCCACAATTGGACGCGATAGGTGTTATCTAGAAAGGTGGAATGAACGATTTGACTGCAACATGCTAGTTTGAAATTGCACTGTGTAAAAAGTGGTTAGAAAAATGTATTTTTTTTTTCAATCAATGTGCTATCTTAACAAGAGCTTGATCATTCAGTTATTTTTTTTTTTGTTTTCATATATCACTTACTTTAATACAAGTTCATACATAAGTACCCTTAAATATTAGATATATTTAAATAAATAATACACTCAAACATATACCCATGAAATAGATTAAAATAATAAACTTTTATAACTTAACTTATTCATCATCTCCATGTTTAATATTTTTCTACCATTCATTTTCAATGTATGCTTTAAATAGTCAAGTTTGTTACTTGTTCATACATATATGTAAATTTAGCAATCGCACTGAATTTACTTTCTGTCAACTATCCCCTTTTTCTATAGCAAGGTACCGTCTACATAAATTTCAAGCTTATCACAATCATATTTTCCTCCAATCTAAAACCAACACAAATCAATTAAATTCCGCAATAAGTAGTTAAGCCCTCGTTAGCTGATGTCGCTGTGACAGCACAGTGGGTGTCAAATCGAAAGCTGCACTCTATTGTTTGACTTTAATTGACCACTCGCTGACCCCACGGACGTTGATTGTACTCGTATGTATAGTACTGTTTAGTTTAGGTTTGTATTTATCTATGTACAAATTTATTTTATAAAATATAACAGTTTAAAAACAGGACAACAATATTAACTAAAGTAACTTTTTCTGCGTAAAAATTAACAAGTAAAAAGTAGCATAATACAAGCATAGTCCCTCTACTTTTTGCCCCTTTGTTTATGGTTACTTTATTTATTTACTTTAAGAATATTAATGTCAATATAAAAATATGTTAACATAACACCTGTTAGTAATCATCGCGCTTGCCCAGTTCAGTTGTTACTCAAAACTCTTAAATGAATGTGTTTCCCTAATTATTTTATGTTATTTTCGCTCATTTTCTAACAAGTTTGTGATTAAATCATACGAGTACATACATACGTTTAGCACTTAGCAAAAAATGACCCAAATGACTCCTTTTTTTGCTTCCACCAACGTATCTACGTAGCCTCACCTACGACGTACATAGTTGGTTGGTAAATTCCCCAAAACACACAATGTCTGACATGTCTTAGTTCCCGATACACCACCGTGATACATACTGGTAGCAGTAGACTATGTAACACATGGACTACTACGTATTCTCTAATTCCGTCTTCTTACAAAACGCGGTATAAATGCTAGCCAAGGACTTTAAAAATAAAAATTCGGTTCTTGTTGTACAAACATCACATACAAACAATCAAAATAATAATAAATATTTTGGGACATTGCACACAGCGCCATCTAGCCCCACACTAAGCAAACGCTTGTGTTGTGGGTACTAGGCAACGGATATAATAGTTATATACTTTTGTTTTGTAAATACATACTTGTTATGTATAGAAACGACCAATTATCATTGGTGACATTTTGACAATTTGTTTATTATGACAGAAGAAAACAAATTTTGAACAACAAGGACGGACTGCGTATTTACACAGTTCTGGACTAATAGTTAAACCACGTTTTGTCATAAGACCCATATAACTAGACTCAAACCGTCTCACCATCTTTACGGGTTTGTACTTGACCATATTCTGTCATCCACTTGTTATGCGCGGACTAATCCGCATTCACTATCCTGTGCGGTTATTAATAGCTAAAAGGGTTTAATTGAAATTTTACAATACCAATACTAGATTACCATAGACATGAAATACGACTGTGATTTGTCTATGTATAATTTTTTCATGATTTGCCTAGTTCTTTCCACATAATCCAAGGTCTTAATCCTATACAGTGTGTTGTTTACCAGGATGATATTCTGCATTGGGCAAATCTAATAAAAACTTTTAGTAACTATTAGTCGTAAAGCCTTGTCAGAGGCCCTCAAGGCGGCTTAATAAACTCTCGACACCAGAGTTGGCCAGTCTCATGCCATAAGAAGAAGACATCTAATAAAATAAATTGCCAGGCATCAACGATGAAATACGTCAATTTAGGCTATTTTGATTGGCGGATTCCAATTCGATTAATATTCGAAACAATAAAATTTAGTATCTTACTTTTCTTGACATACATACATATGTGTTCCGAATTTTTCCGCTGCATTACTTGTCTATAAAGTAGGTTGTTCCTCGTACCTTTATACAAACTGCCGGCGGCGCTTCGCAACTTTGGCCGGGGCAGACATGTGTGTTAAGGAACTTTGTGTTTAGCTTGTGAGTATTATAGCATATATAATTCTGTTTCATTCATGTTGTGTATCTTTCTCATTTAGAACACGTTTCTGAGCATAAATAGTAACGTTTATATACAGGTAAAGTGGGATAAAAAAGTTAGTAAAACTAAGTTTTCGTCCCATATAATTTGTTTCGTAAAAGATGATACAATATTGGACGAGCATATTGATCCTAGTGAAAAAATACTTGTCTTGTGTTACTGTTAGTGCCTAAACAACGTTAATTTATCTGTTATTTTTGTACTGAGACGTGTTATAAATGACCACGAAATCTTTTACATATAATACGTAGTAAAATCATATTCTTATTTACGAAGTATGTATGCAAAGCCGTAACAAGGATTTTGAGATGACCTGTATGTGAATTACTTGAATATCCTGTGTAAAAATAAAGACTTCCTTATCAATATTAGTGAAACATAACTATTTTTTTGCGTTTATACTCGTAGTCGCAGTAAAAGCCTAATTTCACCACCTCTGTTTGTTATTTAAGAAGTGTACGCAAAATCGTAACAAGGACTTTGCACCTGAGACATCGCGTGCTGCCAAAATGGCGGCGGTCACGCGAGTGGCCTTTTTCATGAAACTGCCTCAATCTGAGCTAGTAGCACAATTATATCGATGGACTGGGGGCTCTTCTTAGATGGGTTGGAGGTGTTTGGTTTTGATAAACAAATTGTAGTAAAACTATCTGATAACATAGGGAGGAGATTCGTATGGAACAGGACTTATACGATGTTTTGGAAGATAGGAATGATCGACTTAGAGAATCAGCGTAGTTCATATTTTGATCGGCGTTTGCGATAATATATGGCTTATCTGGAACTTCTATGTACCTCCCCGCACCTGCAGTTGTATCATTAATATACCACGAAACGATGTGTCTGATGCCAATTTTAAAATACTTTTTTATATCATGCATACATACAATTACGAGTGTAGAATTTTGGTTAAAATTAATTAAATTGTGTTTTTGTTTACAAAGCAACAAAGAAACATAAAGAGATACATATTTTCTAATACAGATGAGTAAAGTGTAGAATTGTGTATGCAGTAATATTCTGTATTAAAAACCTGTATCTTTATTAATTTAATCCAAGCCCGAGTACATTTAGGCCAAATAAACCACTCAGATATCAGGTGAGTCCAGTCCAATGCTATCCAGCCGCGTCACAATAAAGTTAGTCGGAGTTGGCGCAAGTTAGAGTCGAGATCGCTTCGAACTACGAGAACAGATTGGCAAATAAACGAGTGCTTCTATACTTGTCTCTTTGTAAAGGTTAGAGGGTGCTGTGTAAGTGCTTTTAGGGTGATCTGTTAATGGTTAATGTGTTTATAACATATTAAAAAGAAACTTATGGTAGACCACATACGAACATGAACATGAAAATATCTGTTAGGTAAGTGCAAAACATTATTTACATATTTTACAAGCCTTTTTCTTTAGTCATTCTACCACTAGGTAGTGTTTAGCTTCAAATCACATCCACACAAGCGACTTTTTAGTCCATTTTATAGTGGATATATTAAGAGAACTAAGTCAAGTGCAAACGAATTATTGTAAAAAATCACACAAACAAACTAATGAATACGAGTATTGGTTGACGCGACGCATGACCAAAATGCTGGCCTTTTTCTGGCTCAACGTATCAGCATTGCCATCCAGCGTGGTAATGCGGCCAGTATGCTGGGCACGCTGCCCTCTGGTAGTGGGCTGGAGCACTTAGATTATCTTTAGGCTTTTCTAAAGATTTTCTAAGTGCCCCTATTTGTAGTAGTTAGAAGTAGAATGTTTAGTTTTTCTTTCCTTGTTTTTATATTTTATTATTGTAAATAAAGTCTATACGAGTATTGCATTATTTGCATTTCGAATTATTTCGGGAACCGACAGAAAAAAATCTTTCTCAATTTATTTAGCATTCAGATAAATGACAGTTAAAAATGAATTAGCTAACTGTAAAAGCAAAGCAATGTCAATCAGGTTCCGAAATCAGCTTAAGCTTTTAAATATTAATCTCGCTTGAAATAGTTACGGGAACTTGGATCGATATCCAGTGTGTTTCAGTGAGACGTCAGAATGTGCACTGACGTAACCTAACCACAGAATTAAAAATAGTTTTGAAATCATTATCCAGATTTTGTCGACTTTAATGCCTGTTACGAGCTTTATTGAAATGAATCTGAATGACTTGGTAAAGTAATATGAGCTTGATGTTAGTAGGGTTCTTAAGGTGTGAGGTGTAATCTTTTTTTGTTAAGGAACAAGTATACACTTATTATAACATGATTATGTTGGCATTAATCCTTAATGAAAAGAAAGGAAAAATTAAGTCTATGTTTTAATGTAGGGCCATAACTTCAGCTTGAATTATAATCAAACATACATAGTCACACATACATAACTTTTGATGTGAGTATTTTACTTTAAATATTCTCATTAAAAAAAAACTGATTGCAAAATGTTACGTAATAACTATAGCTATTTTAGCATCAATATTTTTGCTGTTTTTCTAACTAGAATCCAAACTTTCCCTTCTCCGGCCATTAGGTATTCGGGCCGTATCCATATCGGTAGCGCGCTGTAATCTGTTTTATATAGTCGCCCATCTGGCCTATACCTCTCATTTGATGGCCCGGGACCTTTATAGCATGATGTACGTCCAAGCTTTTGTAACTTGTATTTCCCAGGCGAGTTTTTAGGGTAAAGCAACTCAACTACTAAATTTCACTAACTTTGTAAAGTATAGGTGCTGCTATTTCGGGAGAGCTGACTAGTTTCTATTTTGAGAGCAGCAAAGTTTGAGAAATATGATTAGATTTTGTAATAACATTTGGATTGGAGTAATGTTTTCGATGTTAATACATGTTTGATAACGCGTATGTACATCTACATATATACATACATACGTTTCTGGTTACTATGTGCCTAAACCTTCACACGCTCTCTAACAGATTACGTAATATACGAGATTTATTAATGTACGAGTTCTAAGGATTCTCGTATATTGTAGGTTTAATATCAAATGTGTGATCATGTGTAAAATGCTATGTTACTATGGATCATATAGTTTTTTGGTTCACGAATTTGACATAGTTTGAGCACCGATCTTTTATACCGAAATTAATAAATTTCTGGTGATAGACTGCTAAAATATTTTTTATCATAATACTTGTGTCTCATATATTCGAGAATTAATGACAATTACTCTATGTTGGTTAAAATATGAGTATTACCAAATACTGTATCATTCAAGAGTCCTACAGTACAGATTGATTAAACCTAACAATTATTATCATTGAATATCGTCAATGATGACGTCATTCAATTGCATCCTTCATAAAATCCAGTACTCAATCGCATCTGAAATCCCTTTTCTTCCCATAACGAGGATTAGTTTCAGTTATCCTCAATAAATCTGGCCCAATAACACTCCCTGGGATGGGCCAACTTCACTTTTATAGTTTTTTGAGCTTGAGCACTTTCTTTTGATCTCACGAACCCGACTTACGATTTGAATTATTGAACGGAACTGACCGGTTTCTTGCTTCTCTATTTTTCTGTAGTCAGTATTCATTTATTTTGCAAAACATACATTTCAACTAATTTACGGATAAGTAATATTATGTGCTCTGTATATAATATAGTGTGCTATTTTTTTTTCATATTTATATCACATTAACATGTTTATTAACCAGCAAACTAAAAATTAACTAACAGAACTCAATCCCGTGTTTTGTAATAATATTTTTTGTTTCTAGGTAACAAAGTAGTTATAAAAACTTATAAAACACGCATTGGATCGCAAACATTGCAATTATCATATAAAACTGAAAACTAAAACCTATTCTAAAATACTGGTCGTAGAAGGAACGGTCCGATACAATTTTCCAACTACGACCATAAAAGAGAGATTTCTTACTTACATGATTTTACAATAAATTTTACGAATCTAATACAATCTTAAACCACAAAATCTTGACTATATTTTAAATAAAGAATTTCACTAAAGCAAAAGTAAAGTCGAATCACAATTTTCTGTGTCGAAAGAAATTCAACTAACCGTATGATTAGTCTAAAATTCCAGTGCTTTACGTAAGACCTAACTGTTGAGATGTGGCCTGGACGAGTTTATCTAAATCCAAGTAGCCTAGTCATTATGTTTCGCTACATATATAATTCTACAGAGTTCTATGGATATCTAAGACTAACTACTAAACTACTACATTTTTTATGTATTTTTTTTCTGGCTCAACGTATCAGTGTGGTAATGCGGCCAGTATGCTGGGCACGCTGCCCTCTGGCTGGAGCACTTAGATTATCTTTAGGCTTTTCTAAAGTGCCTCTTTTTATGTTGTAGTTAGAAGTAATATGTTTAGTTTTTCTTCCATTTTTTTTAAGTTTTATTAGTTTAAATAAAGACATTTAATAAATAGTAAAAGTATATGTAATTATTAAAATAAAATAAATATAATGAAATGTGTTTTACTAAGGGATTAAGCTATGTTAAAAAAATACAAAAATGTTTATTATGCTGACAAAGCCACTGTCATTAAGCATATTTTAGTAGATAAACATATAGAACATTATGTAATATTTAACACAGTTCGGGCTTTTACAATAACATAAACAAGTCTAAATGTTTAAAAAATCTTTTTAGGAAAATCACTATAGACTAATCTATACATATAATAAAGCTGAAAAGGGTCGAAACTCTAAACGTTGAAGATACATATGTAAAAAAATGTTTAGATATACTTCGAATTGATTGCAGTGTACGTTCCAACAATTTCTAGGAATTTTGTCTGTTTATTTAAACGCTCATCACGCAAAAACGGCTGAACGGATCATCATGATTTTTGGTACGTAGGTAGTATGAGGTTTTAGGAGTGTCACAGGCTACCGTTTATCCTGAAGTAATGCAAGCGACGTCGCGAGCGTCCACTAGTAGGTAATAAGTAAATCAGTTTTACATCTCGTTTCTTATAGCCCGGTACACATACGAGTCTAGTGTCTGCAGACCGCTTTGACGAGTACTCGTTACGAATTCTGTCTATCAAAGAAACTTGGGTCTCGCTAACAACTGTGAACTTAGTCTTGTACTGGGAACAAATGTTGCAGTAACCGAAGTTTGCACTCTGCTTTATGCCGTTTAACATTACTGCAGTGGGAGAGAGAATTTTGGGGATAAATTTGGGATGTTTGAAGCGAAGTGATCCTTAAGTAAACCAAATTATTTTCTGCGCTATTTATGATAATACATAAGGCATATTAAAATTTGCACCATTAACGTCCTTACCAAAATCAGTCATTATCTCATAATTAAGTATTTCTGAATTATTGTAGTCAATAGATTTTTTATTATGCATCAGTTGTAATCTTTAATATCTATTTAATCCCTACATGTCCTAGGTACTATGAAACAATCTGTTAAACGACCGAGCAACGACTCAAGCAAAAAATAAATTAAGATATAAGTATTCTTATTAATTCGTAATTTAAAAAAATAACGTATCTTCTAACGTCGTTCTTTTTTATCAATCAGTCAAAATTCAATTTCAAAAGTTGCAGTCGACCGCCTGATACTGCTGGAAGTAGTGGCCTGTGAAATCGGCAAAGTGTCAACAAGGTTCGGACACAATCACTTTCACACACATAATCAGTTGAACACACACATAAATTGTGTAGAGCTGCCACAGATCAGAACACAGAGACAGAAGGTCAACTGGAGACTTAAATGCAGAGAGTCAAGTTGGAACAAGAATATAGTGGATTAATTTTCGCTGTGTGTAAAAAGTATTATCATGTTCTCGTATTTCTAAAATGTTTTGACTAGTTTTTTAAAGAGAAAGAAAACCGTAGATTTAAAATTACGAAAATTTTACAGATTTATCTTCGGCTTTTTGAATTATTATGTACTTTCTAGTATTATTATGAAGGCAGAATAAAATACCTAGACCATAAAGTAGGTAGATGAAATGCTGTCTATTCTCTTGGTAAATAATGTAACTAAAAACGCATTAATATATTTTCGAAGCTTGCTTACATTTCTTCTCTGTACCTATGTATATTTAATATCTATGTGTATGTATACGAAGGCTAATTGATTTCATGGGTCCAGAGAGGTTCGCCGCTATTGGTGGCCCCTTGAATAATTAACACGGAATTAGGGTCGCGACCCGCAGCCGTTGTTTATTCGAATAATGCCCTTAAAAAAGATTCCGAGGAACCCTAATGGTGTCTCGATTTACATAATTTCTTTGCTTAGTATAGCGTGTTCAATTAGTTTTTTGTTGTTTACTTTGGAGCGGCCGGATTTAAAGTGAATCGGAGACGAGTTGAAAAGCTGGGATGTCTTGAGCTAGAGCTATTTCATTTTAGCTCGCCTTTTAGCGTGGCTGTGAAAACTTGATTGTTTTATTTGCTAACGTAGTTTGCGAGATTTAAAATGTCTGGAGAATGCTTAAATAAAGTGTTTGATTATATTTGTTTCAATTTAAATTTATGAGTGAGAATAAAATGTAAATGTTGTTTATTATTATATATCATGCAAATTATGAATTTAAATTCAATTACATTTTACGTCATGCGTATGATTGACGTAAAAAAATGTAATTGTATAATAACACGCTTAATTTAAAATTACTTACAGACAGCTGGTTTTAAACGTTTATCTTATCATTAAGCTTTTATCAACACTTCAAAGTTATGACTTCTTAAATCCTTAACCAGAAATCATTAGTAGGATAAGCTAACTAACTCAAAGTCTCGTGGGATCACTATGACCTCAGTTCTAACTAAAATTAGTCGAGTCCGTCATAGCAAATCTGCCGTTTAGCTCATATGCAAGTAGGGATGTCCGAGAAGAGATTGGAATAGATTTATCGATAATTGGAAATAAAACAGATTTATCGATAAATATAATAGATGAATCGATAGATAAAGGCTCTGTGGAATTATGTTTACTCAATTACACAAATAGTTTTTAATACGCTTTTAAAATAGGAGTACTCGCTTTGTTACAACCACAGAGCTTTGAAGTCCATGCTTGTCGCCCTGTGACTAGAGCGAATTCTTTCTTTATTCGATACAAAACAGGTGTCACCATTTACTAAAACTAACACACTTTCGGCACGCACACTACGACGCACGAGATGTTCATGTACACAGTACGCTTCAACTTCATCGGCTGTGCAATGTCGATATTTTTTATCGATTATTTACACATTTACTTCGAAGATGGAAATATATGTTTTTAGTATAACTATATTATTTAAGTACAAATTAACTAGCTATGGCCCGCGGTGTTATCCGCTGTAAAAACGTTTTTATCCCGTGGGATAAAAACTATCCTATGTCCTTACCGGGGACTGAAACTATCTCTATACCAAATTTAATCAAAATCAGTTCAATTATCAAATCATCTTCATAATGACTGGAGCATATTCTGGCATTTTTATGAGGAAACCAGTTGTATCTACCGGTCGCAAATATCCATTTATTTTTTAACACTGGATTTTTTGGAAATCTGTAAATTAAGTATGTGTTAAATAAAAACCGTAATCCAGAAACATTTCCATACAGATACAGAAACATCATATACATTATATCGATTATCGATAATTTGCTAGGTTCCATTTACACATCACTTTGCTATCGAGAAGTAGCGTCGTCAAGACAACGAATGTGTTAATGCCATTCAAAATGTCAAAAGTTTTATTTATTAAAATTACGAAATTTTACTACTTACCGATGGTATTTCACGCCGGTAACACTGGAACTTGTTCTTACAATTTTTAACTTGACACCAGGACATATTTAATAGTTTATCATGCTGTAAAACCGAGTAAAACGACCGAAAACTCTCTCTCGCTCGGACTATGTTTGACAACAGACTGACAAGCGCTGTCGTAGGTTAGTTTGGCATGTTTACTGGTCCAAACGAGAACCACGTATTATTAGTCATTTCGCTTCTATGGGGGGGCGCGCGCGGGGGCGATGTGGCCCGATCGTTGTTCTGTGGTTACAACATATAGTGACTGAAAAAAATCCTTAACGCAATTGTACGAAACAATTGAATACAAGAAAGTTATCACAAAGTTTCTTATCGTGTTAACGAAAAAACACTTATAATAGTCATACCTAGATATGATTAGTTTTAAAAATGGATGGTATGGACGGTGTGCTGAGTTTTTTGTAAATATCTGTGTTTTATAGATTTTTTTTCTTTTGTATGTTTAAGTAATATTTGTATGTGTGTAAATACTGTCTCAAAATAAACATGGAATATATACTTGTATCGAAAATCGAGTATAGTTGTTTCAAATATTTTAGTGGTTTTATAAACGTCAGCAATAATATCGATAGCCGATACAATCATATCGATATTTGTGCAGCACTACATACTAGAACATGGAGTGGAAAATCTGGCTCATGTAATTACAAGTTAGGAGCGAGTTGAGAACAGACGTTAGCTGCCTAACGACCTAGTGCTTAGCTGGGACCTAGGATGTTATACCTAGATAGGACTATGGCAAGATTGGGGAAAAATTGGGTGATAAACTGGTATAGCCTGGAGAATTTATTGCTAGTGTTATTATTATGATTATTATCATAAGTCCATTGCCGCTTATATTAATTTCTTCTATTTTATCCTTATTTGGTTTTTGTCATCCTTTGTTGTAGTGTTAATCCAGATAGGTTGAAGACTCATAATTTAAAAACCTTTTTGTGATAAATCTGAAATAGAACCTTCTCAATATCATGATTCTCAATCTCAATTAAGCATAGCTTAGCTTTTATTGGCATACTTTAAAGTTGCATCCGCTTTTTTATTTTAAAACGTACAAAAATCTGGAAGAGAACTCTAAATGAAAATAAATAAAAAGTATCTTTTCCACTTGTCGCCATCTTGCTCATTTCACTTTCAAGAGATTTTCAGTTGCATCCTGAAAATGTTTTTATTATACGCCGTAGTAGATATTACACTGAAATATTTTAGACTAAATTAATTTTCATAATAATAATTCTGTTTACAAATGTCAATACAACATTTTGGTAATATAATGTAAGAAAGAATGAATGTAGAAGAAATGTAGACACAATTAAGGATGATTCACGCAAATCTATTTACCCTAAATCTATACTAATATTATAAATCTGAAGAGGTTTTTTGCAAAAATAAATATGATGCCTAAAATAACTATTCCACGCGGACGAAGTCGCGAGCACAGCTAGTATTTGATAAATAAAGTACCTGCACAACCCGAATTGTAAATATCCTTCTTTCTTTTAGACATCTTTCCTAATCACATCTGCTTTCATAGTTACATCTCCAAGATATCCGAGTATTTTATGGCAACACAAAAAATCAATCACAATATGAACAAAAACTATTGCGGTGCACCAGTCGGCAGCCTTATTGCTATCATATAAATTGCACATGTGGTCAAAATTGAAATGCAGTACTCATAGAATATTCGAGAATAGGACTAAAATTTGCATCTGCATGCGAGGCGCGACTGTTCTATTCAGCTTTGGAAACGTAAATAGGAATATGGAAGTAACGCGGCTTACCTGAGGTAGGAGGAGAGGAAGTTTGAACTCCAGGATGCAGCTTAGCGTCGATGCACGTATCTGTTGCGCCTGTTGCTTTTGCTTCTTTTAATTTAGAAGGATAGGTATATATGTGCATGATAACAATTTATGAGTATGTATTTAGATATTGTACATAGATAGATAGATGAACTCGTTATTGTTGACGGACAGAAAATAATAAATTATATCTAAACTAGTGGATGCTCGTGGCTTTGCTCGCATTAAGAAGTAAAACTTGCATCCCCTATTCACCCCTAAAAAAGTGGTATTTCCAAAAATCCTTCTTAGCGGGTGCCTCATTCATAAAACATCTACCTGCATGCCAAATTTCAGCCCGATCCGTCCAGTGGTTTGGGCTGTGCGTTGATAGATCACTATGTCAGTCAATCAGTCACCTTTGAGTTTTATATATTAAGATTAGTGCCACAAGCGGTGGCCATATCGCTAAATGCGATGTCTTCCAGGTATTATGTTGGGCTTTGTTTGTATTTATCTAAATAGCTCCGTAAACTATTGTCAGATGTTATTTTTATCTCATTTTATCAAATCCTGATTCTGTAAGTATTTACAAATCATAGCTTTTCACATTTTTTATAATATTTGTTATACCCGTTTGGTACAATAGTGTTTAAGAGTTTAACGCACTGATACAGCTATTAAACCAGATATTAATGAAGTCAATTAAAAATAATTGTAAAGCTTTTTAGGACTTTTTTTTCATAAAGGGTAAGGTACAAAAACCGGATCCAATTTGTAACGTCTACGCGGTTTTTATCTTCTCCCTAAACAGGTGAAACGTGGGGGAAATGCGTGTAGCTCGAGATAAAAACGAGGACAAGCAACTCTTCAAACCAACGGATGCCTTGCGCAAACAAATTGCAAACAAGGGTCATAAATACTGAGGAGTAGAACTTGTGCAGAGAACTGAAAAGTAAACAATTTTATTTCGATAAATTTGAGAATATTTTCAATAAAAATTACACTACTTATAAATCAAACAGCAAAATCTGCCAAAATGCAGAGATATAGTAAGTAAATTCAAGAGCATCTTTTATGCTTTATATTATATTTTTGTATGCTTGTCAGTCAAGGATGTGACTACCAGTTAAATCAATCAACCCTATATCCCAAGGTGAAGCTTACTTTACCTATATTGGAATGAAAGTGATTTTAAAAATAGGCTGCCGGGCTCTTTTGTTCCTTCTGTGGTGTTTCTAATTTGGTTTTCGTTTTTAGTTATTTTACTGAAATTTTATCCAAAATTAAAAATGGAACCTGTCAGAATTCACCCACACCCTAAACAGAAAATACTTACTTACTACTTACGTGTTTACTTATCGTGTGTTGCAATAAAGAATTTTCTATTCTATTCTATGAGTATTCTACTTACTAATGTGGCACTGCGACCCAAAGTGGATCCTGGCCTCCGACATAAAGAGACACCACTCGTCTCGGTTCTGCGCCATCTCCTGCACTCGGTAGCATGGAGTGGTTGCAGATCCTCCTCAATCTGGTCCTTCCAGCGATACTTGGGACATATCGTCGACCAGTCGGACGAAACAGAAAATGAATAAAAAAAATTATTCAATAAAAAAGAAAACTTACAAAATATTTAATCTTCCAGTAATGTATATCTGTTCACGATCTACTCCGCAGCAATTCGCTGACGAGCTGAGCGAATAACCCTGCAATCAGCTACGCAGAGCGATCCGAGGCTGTTGAAAAGAAACAAATTAGACCCGTCTCAAGAACCAGCCTTTCAAATGAGCGGGTAAAAAAGACCCGATACTAACGAACAGTTAGGCATCGGGAGAGATGGAACTGCAGGTTGGAATTTGTTATTGCAATATCGATAAGTACATAGTACAAGTACACAAGTACAAGTAACAAACATAAAATATGTGTATAAAACTTAAATTAACGAAGGTTTTACTTATTAAAAAATTGCTAAGGACATGTAACGTTTGGAAAAAAATATAATTTTACTCTTGTTTTTTTTTTAAATAGTATAATCATTTGTAGCAAGTGAGTAAGTTTTATTAAATACTAGTAAATGCCTGAAACTAAGTTTGCGTTGTCGGCATAAAAAGTCCCGTATCATCATAGAAAGATCAAAATTACGATGATCTGTGGCTCTTTTGCGGTGTGTAAATGGATTAAACATAAACAATATCAAAATATACATTTGTATATGATATTTTTTAGTCTAAAACAAGCTATTGCTCAAGCGTAAATTGGCTGCGAAAAGATTCTTCGAACTGTTATTTTCTCTCAACGCTTTTAAAGCACCTTCAAATAACGCTGACTTCCCGTTGCATTCCTTGCGTCTTACTTAACAAATATTCCAAGTAAATCAAAGTACCGAGCGAATACACAGTTAAACCTCATTTATGATCTTCGCAACATCTTATTTATTCCAGATGCAGAATCATTCCTTAGCAAGTTTCCTTAACAAGTTTTCCTTTGATAGAATGTAAACATTCTTGGTTTCCTTATACAAGTAAACAAGGCTACAGGGAATGAAAATAACGGCTTCTGTATAATTTTATGCGGAAACGTAGACCGCAGATTAAATGTTAGCTTCTGCGGATAATCCAGATCGAAATGAATTCGAAAAGGAAATAAAATATGATATAAAAAGGCAAATTTATTTGACGTATTTGTTATACTTAATTTTAAGTAATTCAATATCAATAATTGCTTTTTGTATCTTAAAATCAATCCAGTTTTCTTAATACATATCTCCAAAACTTACTAAAAGTAAGTATAACTTTCACTTAATTCATAAAAATGACATAGAATTCACAAACACCGTTTATTTTGTACGTGAGTGAAACCGATTAAAAATCATGGGTGTGCACAAGCAATATAACCATTATGAGCAAATTTGTATTCATTATCTAACAAAAAAATACATAGTTTTATATAAACCTAAAAATAACCTTAGTACATCTAATGTCATAGATAATATATCTATACTAATATTATAAAGCTGAAGAGTTTGTTCGTTTGTTTGTTTGTTTGAACGCGCTAATCTCAGGAACTACTGGTGCGAAATGAAAAATTCTTTTTGTGTTGGATAGACCATTTATCGAGGAAGGCTTTAGGCTATATAACATCACGCTTCAACTAATAGGAGCGAAGAAACAATGACAAATGTGGAAAAAACGGGGAAAATTATTCATCTTTGAAGGCTTCCGTTACGTGCGCTGCGAAAACGGTTCAAGATATCAAAAAAATGTGTATGAAAGAATTATTCCTCTTGAAAAGATCTAACAAAATGTCCCAAACAGTACATGTCTATCTTTTAAGGTAGACATAACGGTTTAGTGAGTTAACTCACTAAACCGTTTTTATGGTAATAACTATTCCACGCGGACGAAGTCGCGCGCACCAGCTATAATATATACAATAACGTATGTACATCGACACTCCAGTATTATATCACAAACAGTTGATATCGATACCAATATGTAAATATGACGATAATTCTCGTCTTCAAAGGGAAGATGTAGTAATGATGTGTCGCATTTCTGCAGAATATTTTTTGATCTTTGACAAACACGGCTTTTTATCATTATTTTGTCTGTGTTTTGTAAATTAAGAAACGATATTTCGTACTGTTGTAGACTTCTTTTGTTTTTTGCATACAGGATTTCTGAATTCTGAATTTGAGTAACTTAACATTCTGTAAGATTTATCTTTAAGAGTAAATTTATACGTGTTAAAATTATTTACTTACATTAAACAAAAAGACTTACACACTTACAAACATTCGTTGA
The DNA here is from genome assembly GCA_964023185.1 of Macaria liturata. NCBI lineage: Eukaryota > Metazoa > Arthropoda > Insecta > Lepidoptera > Geometridae > Macaria > Macaria liturata. Next base: position 9,368,412 of record OZ026825.1, on the reverse strand, counting down.
AGATTTCGTAACATTATTTTCATAAAAAATATCTTTATGACCTACCTTGAACTACGACAATACTCGTGTTTATAACCTCTTAAATTAAAATCAATTTTCGTTACAGAAAACCTATGTATATGTATCATTATTTGTAGAAATTACACGCAATTAAATTCCGGTCCTTTCGACCTAACAAACATTTGAAAAGGTACAAAATTAGTATTTTTAAAAATTCTAGCTGATAAGCGAATTTATTGACCGTCGTAATGTTACAAGGTGTGTATTCCTATTTGTTAATCTTGGTATTCACGGTTTTTTTTATCTAGAATGAATTTAAACTTTCTATGATCCTTATCACTGGTAATAATATAGTCAAATGGGAATTCATACTATTAAAAACATCATTTTTAAAACATAAATTTTACATAAACTTAGTATTATTAAACTAGTGCAGGTAGCATCAGGCAGGCTGTAGTCAAACGTAAACCTATCCCACGTAAAAAAAAAAAAAAGGGTGCCACGCGGTTATACCCGCGTTGATCCGGAATAAAAAGTAGCCTGATGCTAATAAAGAGTCTAATCTAGCCCCATAGCAATTTTCTACCAAATTGGTGCTGCCGTTTAAAAAAAGTAGCAAAAACATACGCAAAAAGTTTTGCCTTTACAACTTTAATTGGTAAATCCCAATAGAAACAGCCAATATGGGCCGAGACTGAGACTTATTCGCAGCTCTTGAAAAACGTTCACCGATCTGTTACGTACCATGTTACAGACTAAATTACAAAAGTCGAACGCACTTAACCAATAATTAATTAGCTAATTGCCAAATTGAGTGTGTCGTAATTAATTTTGTCAGAGCTCTGATGGTTTCTGTATAATTTGTTTATTTAATAAGTACGCAGAAGCCTGTATTCGACAAGCTTAGTTTGGTGCCCTTGTTATGGAATATTTATTGGTGGCTACCGTTTGGCCTATCTTCTATAATTTGTATAAAAATGAATCGCAAAATGTGTTGGTAAGCGCATAACTCAACAACGTCTGGACCAATTTGGCCAATTCTTTTTTTTATGTTCGTTGAAGTTCAAGTATGGTTTTAACGGCGACAAAAATCTATTAATTGCCGGAAAATCCCTAAAAATAGCCCTTTTATTTTTTCCATACAACGTTTACATACCTAAAACATAGAGTCATTTTGAGCATTATTGCTATTGTATAAAGTTTACTGTTGTCATAGCTCTAAGGAACAATAAACTGCCACATTACAAAGCTTTTCGAAAGGACGAAGTCTGTCGGGTCCGCTAGTAATTGTATAATTATTGACTTTTGTAACCAACAGTGAATCATATTTTGAGTAAAGCCGGTATCTGCCAAGCAGTTTTCATATGCTATTGTGATCTGTGATTTGCTAGAAGTCGCCAATACGACTAAAAGTATCTTGTAGTCCAAATAGATTTTGTTTGTCATCAAGGAATGTTATAAGAAAAAGTATAAAAAATAAAATAAATTATGTAATCTTAGAAATTGTTTTCAATTTCCATTCAATACAGTTTCAATCTTACCTAACCTAACAATCCTTTTGATGTAATAGCTATAATTGATTTTGCTGAATAAACCATTTCGTTCCCAATTAATTAGTTAGACAGATATTTATGTTCTGTGTTGTGCAAAATATGTTGCTAATCTACGTTCTACGTAGTGCTTATGTTGCTAATCTACGTTCTACGTAGTGCTTATGTTGAAATTATTATCAGATTAATTTAGTGTTGTTTCGATTTGAAGAGGTTTAAACAATCATGAGGGTTTACTTGAAGTTAGTAAAATAGCACATTTAACACGACCATAATATATTGAACATTCAAGAACTGCAATTCAATACTTCTATTTGACGCCATTTATAACGATCTTTAAAATTGATTACTTATTTTATATTTTCACAAGTCATGAAAGAGTCGATTTATATTGAAATACATATTATAGATATTGATTCAAAAAATATACTCCCTGTGTAAAAACTGTCCCTTTGTCGACTGAAAAAAGATATATAGAATGTTTAATTCTAATTGAACACAAGGAACTATATAAAAAAAACATACTAAAAAAAACTATTTTTATGTTAAAGAAAATATGTCATTATTAGTTGTCATCCTTTCCTAATACACCATTACCCAATAACCATAAAAGACCTACAATACTATGTTTCCAAGATCGCTTACATTTTCTCTCGTATGTCGCCGAGAGCTGGTTTAAAGTGTGCTGAGCCAATCCCAAATGATGTTCCGTTGGTGCAATGGAGTTTTCTGGAATGCTCCGGGAATATTACGAGGTTGTAGTGATGGGGTTGGAGTTGTGGAAAAACGTGATTAATGGGATATGTTATATATATGGTGGATTATAAAATGTGGCTTAGAAAAGGGTTTTAGTACTACTATTACTAAAACTAATACAGTTTACTAAAGTACCTTTTTCTTTGTTAATTGTTTGATTAAAAATAAAGATTTCAAATTTTTAACGAAACGTGTTGTAATACTTAGTTCATGTTTTTGTTGCAAAATTAACATCTGGAATTATGTTAAATGTTCAACTTATATAATGTGAACATGATAACAAAATCTGTGTAAAAACGTTGCAAAATATTAAAAATCAACACCAAGGTGCTTCAAATTTTCACAATAACTACCGGAATAAAAAAAAAACGCATCCATATTTCATAACAATTATCGGGTAAGCTCGCTCCATCTTAGGTCACAGCTTTTGCTTACCAGCAGGCAAACTATGCCCAAGTGCGAACCCGTTTCAGTTACAGAAAAATCCTTTCGTAAACCTAACCTCATCCCTAGCATCGATATTTCTAGAATCGATGCAATTGCATAAGTGTGCTGGGAGTTTCGCGGTACTTACTGCAATACTCAATACACTCCTATACTCATACTCGGCAAGGATTGGTCCTGAGTGCACAGACTCAATTTTTCAAAGAGAAACTTTCATGGATACATTTCTATCTGTTTGCGACTTGGTATAGTGATAGTGAATGTTTGAAGGTGCTTTGTATACGAACGTGGTCTTGTTATTTTACTGAATAAGATCAATGAAGAGATTCTTGTTATAGGGAAATTAATCTGATATTCGTGCTAGTTAGGTTTTATAGAAGTTTGTTCTCAATAAAAGTTAAGGCGAACAGCTAGTTTGCTACAAGCTTGTCTTCCATCACATAACAGAGAAAAACGTTTCTTTCATGTTTTTCCGAGAACACGCTAAATGAGCAATCCGCCGTGTAGAACGAAAATTAAAAACGTCGCCATTTTGCAACAAAAATGCGCGCGTGATTTAAAAAAAAAACAAAAGAGATTGCTTTTACAAAACCGCAGTAATGAAATATGCTCCGTTAAAAAATAAATAAAAAATAACATTCATTCTGGCGTATTCATTCATAAGAATCATAAAAGAGGGTTTTTTCCGAGTTCCATAGCCATGTTTCCGAGTCAGTTAGTATATGGTGACCCCATGTCGGCCCTTTGTCGGCCCGTATCAATAGCGCTTTTGTCGGCGAGTTCCCTTAACAAACATGAGTGTGTCGACTTTTGGAAGGATTTGTACTTGCTATGACCCGGGATGTTTGTACTTAAGTGCTTTTTTGGCGCAAATGGTGCGTATGCGTATCTTCAGTAGCGTAGTTTCTTTTAAATAAATCAAATGACAGTACATACTTACTTACACACATAAATCAGTTAAAACCAGCATGATGTACGAGAAATATGAATAATCATTTCCATTTATGTAACATTCCGAAGCAATAAAACCCATACCGTCTTAACTTTTAACCGATTTACAGATTCCAGGCACCGAGCTCGAGGGTCATTTGCTAGTAAATCTTTTATTCCCAGTGACCGTAAAAAGCGCTCTTTATTCCACTAAAGTCCCGTTCCAGCCCACAAAGTGGCCCAAAATGGACTATTCGAACCTTATCCACGCACACAAACGACTCATATAATTCACTCGGACAAAAAATGACCCAATAGCAAACTCCTTGGGAGAAACAAAAACACGATGGATGGAGAAAGCGCTTGCTGACTTATTTATCCGCTAGCCCGTAATTAACGAAACGGCCGAACAACCGCAGATTTCTTCCCGATTTTTCTTCGGGCCGCTCTAATATTCATTAGGGCAGTGACAGGCAAGAAATACTGACTAATTATTCATCGGTCTCGTCGCTAAATCGGCAGCGGGGCAGCTTTATAATGGGCAAGAAAATAAAAAAGTTCCGGGACATAACAAGTGAGGCGTGACACAAACCATAACTTATTCATGAGGGAGTAAAACTTACCGCGAGTTGCTCAACATTTTTGATTACGAACGGCCGATCGGGCGGCCAAATTACGGTTTCGGCTGTGAAAATAATAGCGTCTGTTATGTTGCGCTGTGATTTGATACACTTTAGCACTGCCCTCTTACAGTTTGTCCGTCAATTGTTACTTGATAATCGTATGATAACTTACAGTAGGAATATTTTGACCTTCCGTGACAAAACAATACGTAGTTTATAATATCGTACCCAATTTTTATTCGCTGTATGAATTATATATCTAGTTTACCTTAAAGTCAAAGTCAAAGTCATTTATTGATAAGAAATTTCTTACAAGTCAGATAAAGTTGTAATGATGTAAATTTATAACAATATTATTAAGATACATATACACAAGTACTATTATAAATTTATTTATATATTATATCTAATTATTCCTTATTTTGTATATCATCACTTTAGGGACCTACCTTTATCATCCTTTGACTGTAATGTACAAATAAAACGTAATCAGGCAACAACCCCTGAAACATTGTTTCCTTTACAACAAACTAATTCTGCCACCGAGCTTATACCGAGCTTGTACCTAAGCTACAGCTTTCTCGGTTCAGGTACAAACTTGAATATTGCTTAGATCATCGCTAGCTCACGGCCGAGTTTCAGCAACTAATTAATTACTTCGAAAGGCGAAATATTCAGAAATTTAATACACTTTTACTCGGCTGTTAAACTCTGTTTTGCTTTTAGTAAACTCTTTGAGTAACAAGCTTGTCAAGGAGGCTCGAAGTGAGAAGTAGCTAAGAGCCAGTTTCAAACACTTCATTCGAGTAGGGTCTTAGAGAATATCTGGCGTAAGTTTCATTAATGTATTGAATAAATTTATTTAAAATACACACACTACACGTGTGTTGTAATAAGTACAAAAGACGTAAAAATTTTAAAAAAAATATTATATGTTATTTTATACATAAGTCCTTTTTATCTTCTTTGAATGTTTCCTTGCAGGATCACTCGTAAATCCCTGAGCATGTAAAACGCGAAGTTTCCCGAGGCCTAACTTCGGCTCTCACATGAAACTTGCCATCATTACGGCCAGTACTCTGCACTTCCGTTTATTCCTTCAAATAGTTCCGAATGAATGCTAGGAGCAAAGTTGTCTCAGCAGTTTGCGACCAAAGTTAGATTAACGCTATACATCGACGCGTATTAACCGCGCTTTAGTGCCGCGCGGAGAATCTGCCAAGCATTGTACTGCAAATTAGTTTTGGTGACGGAAAACGGGGAAGTTTTAAAAGTGAATGGGCACTTGGTACGGTTGTAGTCGTTAGTTTAGCAACGTGTCCTAGTTTGTACGAGGGGTTGGCTCTAGTTTTATTACTAGATTGAATAAAAAGACGAGGATATTATGTATGTATCTATCTAGCTGCAGCTACCGTTACTTATCAATTTAATTTAATTGTCCAAGAAATTAAAAAATTAAAAAATTGCTTTTTACGATTCTTGTTCTAGATAGCCTAAAACACTTTTGAATACAACTAATTTATGATATAGTACGCTTACCTAGTAGAACACATCTGGGTTAATAGTTTGAGAGTCATGAAGTCTGGAGCAAGTGCCTTCATTCAGCTAATATCTGAAGATTTTCTCAAAATTAATGTGATAATGACATAATGTTCTAACACATGTTGGAAAAATTGTTACAAACGTTTTTATGTTACAAAACAAAAGTATGCAACTATTACCCACGTTTATTATTACACTAAACTCTAAAAACAATTTATATCTGTAACTACAAAAACCAACTATTAAGTTGGCCATTACGGTCGGAACTACAGTTTTACCGTAAAACATCTTATGAATATGTATAAATAACAACTCTTTTGTAACGTTGAAGTTAAACAAAAGCCACGAAAGTTTCGGTAAAGGGTACAGGAATATGCTAAACGGTTGATTTTCCGGTCGAAAATTACTCTTCGCAGAGGCTTTTTGTTTCTTTTGTGTTTTAAAATAAGTTCTTTGTGGTTTAAATGTGCATTTTGAAATGCTTTCTAATGAGGACATTATTAAAAAATGGTTAATCGTTCTAAGCATGTAATTAGATGAGAGATATTTACACCTACATATGTACATCTCTTAAGTCGTATTTCCTCATGACTGAGGGTCGTGACTCCCCCGCAGAAATAAATCGTTAGGGGAGTTTTCTTCGGCAGATACATCGTGGTGGGCGCCCACGGAAGACACATGTCCTTGAATATTGTGATCCTCAAACATGTCGGTTTTCTCATGATGTTTTCCTTTACCGCTAAGCGAGTGCAAATCCAGACATAACTTGAAAATACAAGTCATTGGTGTAGGGCCGGATTCGAACCAGGTGTGTCTGGATGAAAAGCAGATACTCGAACCGCTGAGCCACACTCGCTTTTTTACATACTGTGGCAATATTACTTAAAACAAAGCAAATCTGACCTACTGACGAATTCATTGGTAGTTGATAAAATCGTCAATTACGCTATGAATCAGCGATGTTTATTGCGATAAAAAATTGAGTTAATTAAATAAGAACCGTTATTGAACTAGCATTAAAGCTAGTTTATTGATCGCAAATTAAAATTACCATACATCACCATCATCATCAGCAGCATAATGAGACCCACTGCTGGGTATGGGCCTCCTCCCTCATACGCCAATACTTTTTTTAACACGAAATAGGCTTACGTTTGACTATAGCCTGCCTGATGTTAATCACCACTGTAGTCTAAGATGTAGCACGCTTGCCTAGAAGAAATCTACATATATACTCCCTGTCTTGGTCTGTTCTTGCATCACATCACATCACCATACCAATTTAAAAAATGCGGAATAAAATATGTAAGGTTGTTGATATTCCACCCATCTTCACTCAGCAATGTAGCAATGGATCATCAAGATTTTCAATTTGTAGATACTATAGAGTCTCTAAAGTTACATAGACATTTTTTATACCGACCAAATGCGATAGAAGCATTTACTTATAGCATAATAATCATTAAATATCCTACCAAGAAGGGGTAGTAAGAATTATAAAGTTAAGCATGTAATAACCCGTTATATGGATGTTATGTAAATTTTTTGACAAAAAAAAATTGTATATTAAAATGTAAATAAATAAATTTTACAGAAGATATGGAGTGTGAGGTAAAGTATTATGTTTCGAATAAAGTTTCTATTTTTTGCAAAAACAAAATTATTCAAACTCATTTGCACAACAATAAGGCATACCAGCATCTTTATAACGGACACTGACATTCTTTTTTAAAAAAATTGTTGTCGTTTTTATTGCTCATGTATGCACCTTATGTCCTCCTTTGCTTCATACGACAGTTAAACGTAAGTGTTAAAACCACACATGCAATTTTATGCCCTATTTCTGTAATGTTAAAGATTACTTTCATTACTAGAGACGGGATCTTATAGCAGATGCTGTGGTGGTATCTAATATGATACATAAAACACACTTGGAGTAATCAGGTCTATGAAAATGGTTGTTTTTGTCATGAATAAATAAATAAATAAATATTTCAGGACATATCACACAGCGCCATCTAGCCCCATACTAAGCTTACGCTTGTATCATGGGTACTAGATAACGGATATAATACATGTATACTTTTCTTTTGTAAATATATACTTATTATACATAGAAACGACCAGACTCAACACAATAGTAATTACACATGTTAATATTCATAAATTACTTGTGTTATGCGGGAATCGAACCCGCACCCCTAGATTAGAAGGCAGAGCCACTACCAACTAAGCTAACAGAGCAGTCATATCAATCGTAGCTTACTCACATCTATTATTAGTCTAAAACTCAATAAATGGCCAAACAACTCTGTGTTCATTTTTAGCACATAGAAAAGCATTAAAAATTAAGTAATAATATCAATAATAGCCTTTGAGAGAATGTTAATCGACGACTAATCTCTGCTCAAGAAGCGTTGAGAACTATAATTGATCTGTTAGTGTAAACTAAAGTTCTCACAATATAACTCTGTTAACGGAGAACATCAGAACTAAAAATGACCTTTGAAATATTGTCTCAAAAGTGCTCAGTGCTGCCACCATGTTATGCTCAGAGCTATCTTGTTAGGTATGATTCTAGGAAGCCAAGTCTGCGGGGATCGCTGCCTGTAAATATTGAGATTAATTGAGCTATCGATTTGATTGTATAACTAATACCAAAGACTATTGAGGCCAGATATTATGTACATAAGATAAATACTAAAATAGTGTAAATAGAAGTCAGATGTCGCTAGTGTCGTTCTCCTATGTCTTTGGTATATTTACATCCCCATTTTTTTATATTCGACTGGTCACGCAAATGTTTATACGCAAATTTAATACGTAGCCTACAGTTTACTAAAAATACGAAAATATTATAAAGTCGGGTAGTCAAAGAACATCAGGCAAGTTTTAGTCAAGCGTGAGCCTATCTCATGTAAAAAAAAACATTCAACGTTTTCTGTCATTCGTGTTTTAAAGTTGTAGTACAGCTTTATTAGTCATGAAGTAAATCTAATTAGTATTAAGTTAAAGGTGTATACCAACAGTTTTAAAAAATAAAAGAAATAAACCAAAGCAATTAAACGAACACGCAAACATCATTAGGTATTTGAAAAAAATCGCTCCACAATGCACTGAAATTTCTGTTTCACATGTAAATTAAATAGTGCAATATAAAATAAGGTAATCAGTGAATTTCAACGGCGAAGTGTTTAAGAACCATTATTCAAACAGTTTACTGGAATAACGTTATACAAATTATTGAAGTAAGACTAAAACTATATTAAATACACGATGTAACAATATTTTAAACTGAATATTTAATCAACACTAGTAAAATAGATTCATACATGTCTTAACAGATATGTTATGTATGGATAAATAATATGAGTACCTACATATTTTATTTAAACATTATAATAAAATAAAATAAAAATAAAAATAGCCTTCATTTCAGATATACTCAGTTGATTATTACAATAAAATACTTCAAATGTCACTTTAGAATTTCAATAAATGGGAATAAGAGGTAATTTTTTTTTAAATTTAAACATTATAAGTACTAAATAAATAATGTGATGTTAAAATAATTTAGATATTGAGATTTATCTAAAAGATGTGGTTATATTAACTAATAATTATGAGGTTTGTACAATATCTTACTATCCAATTGTATGCATGGAACTCTTAACTCCACGATCATATTGTCTCACGTCCTAACAAGATGCAAGAACTGACCTCAACAAACTCCGAAACAACATATGGCCAAATAATAGAGACTCTATCACGTGCTAGGCTTCAAATTCAGCTCCAATCACGATTCTATTCTAAACACATCGACAGTCACTACGAAACTTGTCAATCGAATGTAAACTCTGAACCGTTGCAGTAAGGTCCTGATCGAATAAGGAAGGATTGGCTTTTGTCCTGGTACTAGAATCTAGCACGAGCAATTACAGGTCGAGCGGTTCAAAGTTAATATTCAAAACTCTTTAAATAATCAAAGAACACGAATAACTTATCCACTTGATTAACCATAACAAATCGAGACCGAGGTCAAACTTTCGCCCGACGAATTTACCGCAAACAAACTCTTAATCTTATCAAAGTAATGGTGTGTAAGAACAACAAAACAAGTAAGTAACGGAGCAAACGTTGCAAATCTTAAACAAACAGGCTATGTTACCTCTCGGGTCAACGGTTCCCCAATCAACTCGAGAATTAAGTACGCCTCACTCCATAAATAGAAGTCGCAAATACGCTTCGTGGATACTAAAATGTCCCACTGGATACGGTAAGTACGGGTCTCGGCATCGCAAACATTTGCTTCTACGTCACTGGCACAAGATACACAGACACATAGCGACTCGATTGAAATGGTCTTTGTGGACGACCCTTAAGATACTCTAGTGCGTTCGGTTTAGGGGTTGGTGCAGTGTTTGTCGCTTCTACTGGTGATATTGTTCGCTTCTAAGGTGAAATTAGTAGGTGGCGCTTAAAAAGCAAGAGGGTATAAAAACGAATGCGTAAATAAAACACAACGAGCAGCTTTTGCTCGTAACTATTGAACGAGAAGTGCGCTTTCACTTCAAATAGCGTTACACAAGCTGAATTCAAATGGGGAATATCAATTATTGGCGCCGCGGGTGGCGAGCGCTGCCAAATGCCGCAGTTTTTAATATTATTTCGTATCTTTATAGTTTTTGGACAGCCCTATTACCGCTCGTACGTGCGTCGACTTGAAAGCCACAAAGCAATCGGCGGCGACGATTTCGCGCGATTTTACGTTCTGTTTACATTGGCAGCCATAATATCTCGGAATCTCCCACGTCCTTCTATTTACTTTAAATAAAGGCGAGGATAAAGTGGCTTTTAACACATAGACAGCCTTTCTCAGGGACCCAATTAAAACTTGAGCAATCCTAAGTTTTAATTACATTGACTCTTTATACGGAACTATTTGTTGCCCTAAGACGTGTTAGACTGACAAAGAATCCGTGGGATTTCCGAGCGTGTTCTTAAGCAAATTCCGGGAAGTTAAACGGTGATTTTGAAGCGGTCGTGTTTAGCTTTTACGACGTCAAAACAGCGATAAAGAAGCACGTTATGCTGAGCGCTTGGATTGTTATTGCCGACGGAAGCGGGGAGTCGCAATCGGATTTTATGTAGTTACACATCGACAGTGACACGTGGTTGTGGTCGTAAACTCCACACTGTGTCGCCTGCATTAGCAGATTGGATGATTCCTGCTGTCCTGTACACTAGCACACGCATCAAATAGACGTCTCATTGTAACAACAAACCTAGGCTCAGATACGAGATACTGAAACAAACACTCACTCAAGAAAGCATGGTGGAAAGTCTCTGGTGATGATAGATTGGTTATAAATTCTGTGTCAAAATATAAGCACGAAAGATATCCGATTTAAATCATCTTACCATACATATGCACTTTACTTACTTTGAAAGTCTTTACAGCGAAAGTGGTTGATTGAAATCTTCTTCACGTTTCTGTAATCGTACAAGCGTGGTCAACTATAGTATCGTGACTTTTCCAACCGCACTAAACTTTTAACTTTCAAACCTTCGACATGTCTTAACAACATTTATATATACGTAGATATCATAATAAATAAATAAATAAATATTTCAGGACATATTACACAGCGCCATCTAGCCCCATACTAAGCTTACGCTTGTATCATGGGTACTAGATAACGGATATAATACATTTATACTTTTCTTTTGTAAATACATACTTATTATACATAGAAACGACCAGACTCAACACAAGTAATTACAAATTTTAATATTCATAATTACTTGTGTTATGCGGGAATCGAACCCGCACCCCTAGATTAGAAGGCAGAGCCACTACCAACTAAGCTAACGGAGCAGTCAAAATAAGTCAAAATCATAAAATTAGTAGTGTCTGTATCATTCTATCTATGCTAGCATACCACACTTCTAGCAAACATGTTTGCAAACAGGGCGGTCGCTGCATCCATTGATAAGGTAGTCGATGTCACAAAGCCACTGACATTGGTTGACGCGTTCATACAGTGCGGATAGTGATTAGTCTTGACATGTAACATCGGATGCCTACTCAGGTATACTTGAAGCAAAGAGTTTATAGGTGATTAACTGATGTTTAGGTGTTTCTGCCTTATAATTTACTTGTATTTCGACAAATAAATGCTTAAACGATTATTTTTTTGACATCTAGTATCCATGACACAAGCTTTTGCTTAGTATGGGGCTAGATGGCGCTTTATGAAATGTCTTGGAATATTATTATTAACTTATTTGTTAACTTTACAAATACAAAGCTCGTGAAATCGGAGGACACATTAATATATATTAGTTGTTAAGTATTTTAAGCTACACTAATTCTTGTCAAAATCACGATAATCCATTACTACATTGTGGTGTAAAAGAGGCACAAACAGATTATTTATAATATACACTATACATAATAGTAGTTTATGCAACTGTCATATAATGAAGGGTATTAAAACACGAGTGTGAGTTTATGAAACGAGCGCAGCGAGTTTCATAATAGTAACGAGCATACACTACTTTATCTTCACTAATGTTGTAACATTTTAACTTTTAATTTATTAAATTAAATTCACGCGTACGTGTATTGTCACAGTGATTTTGCCGCCATTAAAATCTAACCAATGAGAGCGCAGCTGCGCGCCAATCAGGTTGGTCGCGTTTTATTGATTAAAACGCGACCAACCTGAATTTGGCCCTGCAATCAGGTTGGTCGCGTTTTATCGATGTTATAATGAGCTATCGATGTGGATATTATACCATCATGTGAAATTGCTTAAATTGAGTGTTTTGTTGTCTGCGCTATAACAGTAGTAATTATAAGTCAAGTATTGGAAACATAAGTAGAATGTTACAACATTAGTGTAGATAAAATATATTATACATAATAATATACTCTCATAATCATAAAATATGGTTGCTCGTTTTTATTCAATTTTTACCAAAAATGTGTAGGACGCTAAAGATTAATTATACCATTAACGTGGGAATATAAAAATAAGTCTTTTGCGGCAATAAACGTCTATTTCAAGATGAGACATCTCATTTGTATCTCTATTAATAAACTTTTCATTTAGACTTCTGTCTTAGCAGTAACTTGTTAGAATATATATGTTGATGGCTAATTTTGGACAGCGAATTTTACTTGAAAGATTATATAAGGCAATATAAATTTATTTACAAACTTTATTAGGTGCCGACCGCCGTTAATTTATGCATTTGCTGAATGTGCGTTACTTTATCTTAATCGAAATTAAAAATATTCTCATACATATATACAATTGGGAGAAGACACTGGCCTTGTAACACAGTCTCACGACTAGCACAAGGCCAGAGGTTTCACGAAATTTATTGTTACTCGTTTTTATTATGTCAATAAATATTTTGTATTTTGTACATATAATATTTTAGTAAAGAACAGAGTGTTAAATTGGAAAATTGCTTAAGTAATTTTATACGCAAGCTAAAGCAAAGTTTTGTTTAAAGATTAAGATCTATGGATTTCATTATATATAGTCACAATGACATAGCACAAAAAGTTATAGGTAAGGTACTAACTAACAGACCCGATACCCCTTTTCATACATCATGATTGTAGCACGCTAAAGTTTCCAAAGACCGTTCGGACCTTAATAATTAACTATATAACGAACAGACCTCACATTTAACTTAAAATCTACTATATAATGTTACAATACTACATTTGATAGGGCAAACAGGAGTATCACGCAATAAGACTGCATGCTGATTGGTCTAGAGCGCATATGCGTTATAGGATGAATTCAGCTTTCTCTCTTTTGATTTGTCAATTTTACTCCATCTGTGGTTTACATTAATACATTGATTGATTCGCATAGTTATCTACTTATGTTCTATGTATTTTTTTTTAAGATATATTGCACTAATATTATGTAGTAGTAATATCTATCTTATAGTGTCTATGATCTTAATACATTAAGCAAATATTCAACGTTTTCATTGGACCTTCATACAAACTTCGCATTACTCTAAAAGCTTTCTCAATCGTGAATAATTTAAAGCTATTATTACAAAGTCCGAAATTGGATTAGTAAAATCCTTTGGCGAAAGGTACCCTGTTACAGAGTTCAGTATTTGGACAAGTAAAAGGGAAGTAAAAAGTATCATCATTAGATATTCTTACTAGAAATAAATACATGTATTGTGTGCGATACTTAACATTTGGCAGACTGTAGTCTAACTTGAACCATGTTTTATATTTTTTTTATAAATTATTTAAAAGTTCACGTTCAAATCATCATCAAATCACGTTGTAATTGTAAATGACTTGCATTTAAACGGTTTTATGATCGCTTTTTTTTTACAAGAAATGAGTTTGCACTTGACCTTTATTCGCCTGATGGTAAGCAATCATTACGGTCTAGGATGGAAAGTGCTTACCCAGTAAGAACCGATTCACTCTCGCTTTGAAGATCATGATTGACTTGATTTGATCTCGCTTCATAATTGTAAATCCGAAATGAATCCAACTCCTTCCTCCAAGTCCTTCCAACTATGAGCAAGAGGCTTCCTAATTAAATTCTCCTCAAGTCCTGTGACAAACTGCTAAGCCAGAAACGCAATTTCTTTTTAAACTCCGTAACTTATGTTTTAATTTAATTACTGTTTATAATTTTCGCGTCGTCGGTTACCGCGACGTAAATTGTCAAAGTTTTGTATTTATTATGGCGATTTGTTTTGCATCCCCACTTGAAAATGTCCTAATCGTGAACTTTTTGGACAAAAACTTGTAAGAAATAATAATAATAATAAATATTTCGGGACATTGCACACAACGCCATCTAGCCCCACACTAAGCAAACGCTTGTGTCGTGGGTACTAGATAACGGATATAATACTTATATACTTTTCTTGTGTAAATACATACTTATTATACATACAAATAACCAGACTCAACACAAGAAATTATACATTATTAAAATGCATAAATACTTGTGTCAGGCGGGAATCGAACCCGCAACCCCTAGATTAGTAGGCAGAGCCACTACCAACTAAGCTAACAGGCCAGTCGAAGAGAAATCCAGATATTATGATTAAAAATCATTATTTCATTTGGTAATCAAGTAATTATTATTATTTGAAATGGATACATTTCGAAATGGATAGACATACCTACATGCACCACAAGCAATCCCAATTTTAATTTGACCAGCGCTGGATGCTTGCATCCAGCATATTATAATATGCTGAGTTGGGGCCGGATTGTGACATGAAACTTCTTATTTGTACTCTTGTTTTTTATTGTGTGTCTATTTAATGTTTCATGTGACAATAAATTTATTTTATTCTTATTCTTATTCAATTTCACACTTTTAACCTCAAAAGTGTCCGGAAATCATTATGTGACATAAACCACCACTCAAAAATATACGAACAAAGATATCACTTTCCTCTTCCGACCTTTCCTGCTGGATAGCACATTATCCACAGATTTGTCTAATTTCTGAGGGTTGACCACTCGGTTGCTTCTGCGTTGTATCGGTCATGTGGCCCTAATTACTTGAGTGGGTGACCCTTTGCTTTTAATTGTTCAGGATATGCGTCTTTGTGAAGATATGGGTCATATTTCTGACATAAATATTTCGTGGCAGGGCATGTGGGTATATACTTTTTTTTATGATCGTGACAGATGCGATATGTGGTGGTATTCGGATGGTTGATGGATAAATGCGCGGTAGAAAAAAACGCAATTTTAACATATCTCAGCATGGATCGTCAGCTTCATGATGTTTGAAAATTGTGGTTGTGGTCATGCAAAATTTGTGAAACTTAATTTAGATATGTGCCATTGCCTTTCCATTGTGTTATCTGGGTATAACATAGCTCTATACCTACATATGTTAGAATAATGTTACTATTAACATTATTTTTTAAATGCTCAAAAGACCTTTTCAAATCAAACTCAAACGTCTGTGAACATTTTGTCTCGCACCTAGTCAGACTTGTATTCCCAGCTCCAAGTTTCGATAGCTCGTGAATTTATCGCCGCGACCTGGGAGGACTTCCGCATCCTGCTAGCTTTTTGTTCGCCATTTGAATTGTAGATCCCCAAGTTTAGTAATATGTTTGCCTTGAACACTCGCCGACCTCGTAGATGTCCTTTATTTACATTTCTGTTACGTATCTTTAACAGTTGTTTCTTGGGTCGAGTTTGTTTTTATTATTGGATCTCGATTGTCTTTGCGTAGCCCGTGTACGGTTTGTGTTTCATTGGCGCTGTCGGTTTTCCATTTGCGTGTTGTATTTAAATTGTTCCTATTGCGTTGAAAATATGGAGTCGTGTCAGGTTATCATCCAAAGATACCGATATGTTTTTTAATATAGGATAAGCAGACGTTTGACCACATGAAAGTGAGAATAAGACTAAGAACATTTGTTGTCACATGAAAAATTTAAACTAAAACAGCAGTAATGACAAGTATTAAAAGACCAACAGAATGAATTGTACTTAAAATCAGTATGACTGAGCCAAATAATAAAACAGCTACCTACTATAGAAAAATCAAACCATCAACGTAATTAAATGAGTACCATTCCTTTCAACTTTAGATGTTATATACCAAGTCCCAACCCCGAAAATGGAAGAAATGGCTAAGAGTAAATAAAACAACCCACTGTAGATTTTCTTTAACCTTAAGATACCTTTTCATTTATTTATTTTTATATTTCTTACCTACTTCATACCAACTCCATCCCTAATTCCAAATGTAAAGCTGTCCTTACATTCGTTCCCAACTGAAGGAAACTTCTGGAATCGTCTGAATTTCCAACTTTTAATATTGTTTGGTAATACACGCTTCTGTTTATATTGTGAATCGCAAACTCGACAATGAGCTGCGAATTATGTTGTAATTTTGCACTTGTGGTTTGTCCCCGTGTTTGCTCGTATGGAAATGTCATACCTTAATGTTTCTTGATCGGAATTGTGGTTTCAGTTGCGTGAGTTGCGTCTTCATTGCCTTTTTAAACCTAAACGTTATGATAATGAAATTTAATGTAAAATATCACCAATAATAAAAATACAAAAAGGGAAATTTTGTAACTTTCCTTTGCATTATTTTCCTAAACAGACATCTACCAAAGCCTGCTCACCCGAGCTTCACAATCTTGACACTTAGATCCCATTCCTTGCCAAAAGCTCAAGTGGAATTATCGCTCCTATTAATTTGCGAGATCGCCGATTTTATGAGCGAATTCTTAGGTGATAAAATCCCGATTCCTTATAGTTATAGCCAGTTAAAGACTTCAATTAAGAATGAGTTGAAGTTCGCGGAACGGTCGCGCAATGCCGTAGACTTTATGCGACTTTTACACGATGACTTGTGCAAAAGTAGGGTAATGTGTTCCGGTAAATTGTGTGTTTGTGTGTGTGTTGTGCCTGTTTCATGTGGATCGTTTAAAGTTTTTCCTGTGATGTTTACGTGCATGTTTCGCTTGCCGACTCGTTATGATTGTCGCAAGGTTTTTCGTAATGGCGTAATATGAACTTTCACGAGAAATGTGTGTATTGACAATGTTTCTGCATATTTGTTTGTGACTTCTTATGTTATCAGACGATAAAGTATAGGAATAAGATATTGAGAATAATTTTATTTCTTGCATATATATTATTTCTAACTTAAAAACTATTGTTATTAACTATTTGCGTGATATTAGAACAAGTATCTTCAACACTCTTACTTATTTAATTTCACCATCCATTATCTTCCTTAAACAATGTAAATTCCGCCTCACTCACCTCAATAACTTACCTGATACAAACACTTAACTTCACAAACTAATCTGAATTCAAATCGCACGATCCGCTTCCAAATTAAACAGCATTCTAATCCGCAGCATAAATCAAAAACTGCAAAGCAATACGTGCTCTCGGTACGTTTGGCAAATGATTTACTCACATACGTGCCGGCTCGCTTGTTCGTTAGTTTGTCTGTGTTTGCGCACTGATAACACCAAGTTCTGCGCAGCGAGATGGCAAGAAGTAACCAATTGTACTATTGTCGGAGAATTTATAGACGAATTTTGTTTGTGGAATTGTGCGAACGTGCTTGTTAGGCCATGCTAGCACTGAGCTAGTGTTGGTAACTGAATGCTCATTCGTTCATGCATTGTTATGGATGCCAAGCAAACGTAGTGCAAACTGTAGCTTCGTCTTTCATTTAGTGTCTATGTAACTGCGTCTGTAACGTTTCTGTCATTTGTTTAGTGTAAATATACGAAACATTGTTGATGTATAAAATATCGCATTGGCATTTTATACAGCAAAGCCACTGTATACACTGTAGTGAATATATATTTCTTCTGGGATTGGTAGTAATAATATTTGGATAAAAACATTATCTACAACACATTTTCACACAAACACTCGTAACTATTACGGAAAGGCAAATTATGGAACAAAATACAATACTATATTCCAAATTTCCAACACAAACTCCCGAAATCGAAATCTCCATAAAGCAAGGGGCCAACTAAGTAAACAAAGCAAACATTGCAAAAAGCAATTAGGAGACAACATACGCGAGTCCCTTGCTCAGCAAAAACTGATAGCCATTAACAAACAAAACTAAGCAAACTATAATTGAATTACATCAGGTGAAAGTTTGAGCCTTTTTGCTTTAATTAATTGAGAACAAAAAGCATTTTAATAGAGTCGCAGGTAATTTCAACTGAGAGTGTGACCCTGTTTTATAATTGCGGATCTCAGTTTTGCACTTACTGCCTTTTTGCTCTTTACATGCGGGTGGTTGGAGTGAAGCTTACTGCAGTCGTTGTATTATTAAGATAATGTTAGTACAAATTATTAGTCAAATATCAAAAGGTATTATCATCAGTATTTTTCATTACTCATACTCTGAAAGTAGGTCTGAAGTTGCCTGAGGAGCGGGTTGAAAGTAATACTTTTCATCCCTAGGGAGAATCGCTTTCAACTGACAGCTGTCAAATTATATTAAAAAAAAAGTTCTTTTTCACATATGTATCTGAACCATGTTTGTTTAACTTTCTATACAGCCACGATGTAAAATTGAAATAACTTAACGTTAAGTATTGATTAAAGAATATGTATTTTTTAAATAACTTTATTATAATTTAGTTTCAACAATTTCTTTAAAATAACTTAGATTTGGGCAAATATTTACCATTTTTTCAATGATGAAAATAAAAAAAAATGGCTAAAAAATGAATAGTTGGCCGGCCACAGAAACAAAAACAAACAAAATAGGCGGGAAAGCGGTAATTCGATCTTCATTTATTTTTTCGATTTGAAGACTTTTGTTTATACGTATAGCAGAGATTTGTACCTATAAAATGAGTTCATCTGATTCTGATATAAAAACGCCTGATTTCATAAGAGAAGAGGCTAAAGCGGTAGTGGAAAATCGTCATACGATTTTAGGTATCTTTATTTTGATATGGGTGGTAAAATAAAATTTACTCATATTTTCTTTAGCTAATTCATGTTTTTAATTTTACTTTCCTTGTAATTGTAATGAAAAGCACAGTGTTTACCTTGGGTTAAAGACTTATTTAGTCCCTCGAACTATTGGCGCCCTCACTTCGTTCGAGCGCCAAACCCCCCGTCTCGCGAAATAAGATACTTTTACCCCTAGGGTAACAATGTACTATTCCAGTTCATATTACATTAATAACAATGAAGTTTCCGTATAGAAGACATGATAAACGTTGTAAATGAATAATATTGTCTTTTATAAAATAACTGTGAAGTTAAAAACACCTTTTGCTGCATGTAATTAGTTAACTAGTAAGTAAGTGTTTTATGAAAGAAAAACTTTAAAATTGTATTGTCTTCGTAAGGGTTTCAACAAAAATGGTTTTTCAATAAAGATGTCTGTGACATATCCAAATTTTCTTTCCTTATAGATAGCCTAAAAAGTCTTGTACATACGTACAAAACACCTTCCCAAAATCCACGCTATCGTTTCGCGCACCATATTTCTACAAAGTTTATTAACCATACGGCAGACGAAGGCGCCGGGTAACTTACACAATTAATGCGAAACTAGCGCCGCCCGGAGTATAATCGCTCGATCGTCCATTAGTTTGCTTTAGAATTTTGAAGCTGTTTGTTATAAGTATGAAACTAGGTTGTTTCGGGGTTTATTTACAACTGATAATATTGGTAAAATATATAGGTTATAACGGTTGATCTGTGTTTTCATTTACATGACCTGCTCGCAGGAATTTTGATGATGGGATTTCGTACTTAGTTTTGATTTGATGAATGCACTTAATAGTTTACTCTTATTATAATGATTAATGTCAGTATTGAATACTACACCATGTACTCTGCATAAGTAAATATGGTATATAAAGTGGAAAACGTGTGTACAAAAAAATATTTTCTCTGAGACGAGAATGCCATAACACACAGTTTAAGATTGCAATTACAATAATTGTATCAATATAGGTAATAATTCGGAAACTGATATGATGTTTTAAATCTACTGACTCTCTTATTGCTCCCATTTACATTACTGTTTCCGTTTCTGGGGTTGGCTCCTAATCAGCCTATTTTCATAAAATAAACTTAAAAGGTAGTTGCCCCAATTTTTTTGTTAAAAAAATATAACGGTTTCTAAAAGCCAGCGGAGACAGCGCAAATATCGAATCAAATTAATATTAATACGTTGGTCATAAAATTCATCTCCTTTATGTATTTCGGGCGCGTAACTCAGGTATAGCAAATGAAATTCCAACCGCAGGCTCCTTCCTAGCCGTACACAATATAGTGATAAGACAACTAGCTACATACAAACCGTTACGTCAATCTTCGTCTTTTGTATTACAATTTTATGCCCCTATATAATCACAATACCAAATTCATGATAAGTTGCCGCTCTCTTGTGGCGTGAGAGTAGAACATTCAGATGAGCATTAGGTACTACGAACACATGTTCGCTTTTATGCATGCGGAGACAAAGAAACGAATGCGAATCTTTCGTTTTATCAGGTTTTATCGGTACCAAAAGGAGTCAAGACCCTCTTCTATCATCACACTAAAAATTAAGATAATCTCTGGTTACATTGTGGTATGAAATAGAAACAAATAGACCAACAACATACTTAATTTTTACATAATATATGAATACACGAACTTGCAAAGTGAAGTTCGATCAATATTATATCCCACCTCTCCCAAAATACCCCTAACTATTATAGGTACATTTTGTGTGCTTATCTGGTTTCTATAAAGAATGATGAAGTCTACCAAGATGGTAACCAAAGATGGCTTTCGTCTAATGTCTTGTCTAACAGGTGTAATGTCGTGGTTCCAAGCTCATTACTAGTATGGAGCTATAACGGGAAGTGGAACTGAGCCAAATTTTACTGCCCGAGGAGGTTGGAAGGATGCTTTATGGTTTTCAAATATAGTTTAAAATATTTGCTCTCATATCTCTAGCGTGATCGGCAGCGAACCGTGGAGTTTTCCGGAAGGAAAAATAGTTAGATAGTTTTAGAAGTTAATTAATTATGACTAAGACTTGTCATGTGTTTTATGTGATTCCTACAAGTGGTTTTTGACAATGCAAAGTATAGGTAGTCGTAGTAAGCCCTTCTTGAATTAGTAAATACATAGTAAACATAATATTTTTTCACGTTGACTAAATGATTTATTTGACTGCCTTCAATGCAAGGGGTCGCGTGTTCGATTCCCGCACAACACAAACAATTATCCATTCAATCAATTATTTGTGTTGAGTCTGATTATTTCTTCGTATAATTTGTTTGTGTAACAAAAGAAAAGTATGTACTTATATAAATATTTTACCCGTTATTTTGTACCCATGACAATGCGTTTGCTAAGTATGAAGCTAGAGGGTACTGTAAGCAATGTTCTGAAATATATATTTTTTTTAATTAAAAAAACACTTTATTAAAACTGAATAGAAATTACCAAATAATTATTTTTCCCATTGTATAGTAACAAACCTAGCCCTCGCCAGGTGCGTGGTAATTGAATGAAGGCGCCGGTTGGCTTCTTGAGGCGGGCTTGATAAACAGCTGCTGATCGACTTTCTACCGCACTACATCTACAATACAGAGACTAAACTACGACACGGTCTAAGAAAAATACATTTAGAAAGAACATTGTATTGTATAGACAGTAACTATAGCAGTAAAAAATATTCAGAGGAAATTAAATTAGATTTTTATCTCACATTTTCATAGTCGTAAATAAATGGCTGTATTTGACTTTGTTTTCGTGTTATTCGTTCGTAATCACCCAAGTAATGCTAATACATTTGTGGGTAGATAAATTGGGTGCCTTGTAAAAATACCTTACTTGTAATATAGAATATTAAATTGTAGCAAAAATTTTCGTTTATTCTTATGAAACCGATTTTCTTGAGTCATTTATCTTTATAAATAAAAATGATTTGTTGTTCGTTAGTCTGATTAAAACTCGAGAACGGCTGAACGGATTTATCTTATCTTAGTCATGAAATGTTCGTGGAGGTCTAGGGAAGGTTAAAAAGGGAACAAAAATAAAAAAATAAAAATGAAATTAATTTATACAAAAGTTTAGGTCGCAGTACGAAGTCTGCCGGGACAGCTAGTTTGTAATAAAAAAAATCTTTAATAAAAACTAATCACGCTCCAAAGTTTTAAATACTATCCTCACTAGTAGCAATAGTTATTAATGATTATTCTCTTATTACTCTTGCTACTCTTGCTTTATAAAGAGTTATAAATGATTATTGATTACTCTTGCTTCTAGTAAGGATAGTATTTAAAACTTTGAAGCGTTATTAGATTTATATATCAACCCGGAATAAGCGGATTCGCTTATTTCGGTCTTAAACTTGAATTATTAAAAAAAAGCTATTTATATTCATATTTGCATTTTCAATAACTGACTCCTCCTTACACCGTGTCAGCTGTGAACCAATTTAACTTTGCTTGTTTACGCTATTTTTACCTTACACGGCTGTTGACGTCCTACTTAACTGTTTGAATAGAAAATTAAAGATGCTAACTATATTGCAAAGTATTTTGTATCTACACACCATTAAAGAATTTAATTGTATAAAATATTGCTGGTATACAAACTTCGTCCATTTTACGACACTATTTCACGAATATAATATGTAGAATATACATATGTAGCAACACTATTTTAAACTAACTAAACAAAACGCGTTTCTAAACCAAACCAAATAATAATCATTAAATACAAATAATTTAATTGTTTTAAAATTTTATATACTTACAAAATATTGTAAAAGAGGAAAAATAAAATGAAAACTTAATCATTTAATAGTTTCGTATAATATTGATACCTATCTTTATTTTTATTTTGTATATTAATTACGTTTTTATTATTATTATTACGTTTTATTACGTTACATATTCTTTCGTAAGAATGTATAAAAATATTTGACGTCGATTATCACGACGCTTCGAAACGCGCATCGGACCAAAACAAATCGCAAACGCTATATGGTATATGCTATATTGTATGTACAAGTATTTCTCAACAAAATGAACATATCAGGCCTTTACTTATAAACAAGCCGTATCGAGGCACTCAGAAGCCTCCAGCACCAAGTTCTGGGACATTAGGTTTAATGTTACAAGGCAGTGCTAACGCGCTGGGATTTCCGGTACCTATAGCGAACATTAGCCTTGGGAACGTCTAGCTTCGGTTGAAGTTTCTTAAGAAAGTATCGTGATAAGTTTTGATCGAGGTTGTTGGAAAAAATATACATACCTATTGCTAGTTAGTGGTTTACAAAAACTTCTGGTTTTTTTTTTAAAATTTAAATTACGTACTTGAAGTAATATAACTACAAATAGATATAGTAAAAGATTAAGCTTTTTAATTTCACTACGCGTTATGGTTAATATATATAATAATAATTGTTATATATATAGTTAATATATAATAATGACATAATAGCTTACGATTTTGTAATAATAAGCCCAGGATTTTTAGTTTTACTTTTTAGAAAACGCTGCATTTTTCGCTATTAAAACATGGTTTATTTTTTTATATACAAAAATGTAACAAGCATAGCAAAATTCGTACACAGCTGACAGCACCTTTAACTCACATATACCTATAACCACCACATCACACACACACGCATCACAGAATAACAATCTTTACTCATTCTTATAAACTGCGTACTGCACACCGGCAAATGTATTCACAAACCAAACATTGACATTAAAATATGGTAACGCGATTCCAACCGGCAGAAACTTACGCCTGTCTTCGCGGCCCTCATTTTAATGACAAAGATCCCGACTTAATTAATCATTGTGTTTACTGATTAACATGTCCACTGGAGCAAGCGGGGTTGAGCGAAGGGTTCGTACCCACTTGGATCGGAAATGACGTGCAGACAAGTTATTATGGATGTCGTTAAATGCAAGCAGAATAGCAAATTGAAACATACTATGAAATTTTACTTAAACTTTAAATCTAGACGAGATTTTAAATCGTTTTACTGACACTGACTTACCTAATTTATCTTTACTTTTCAAGGATAATAAAACTTTTGACATTAGACAGGAAAAAAACGGTAATTGGGAAATATAACACTCATATTTACTAGATATAAAATAAATATTACAGCCATTCATAATGTAAACACTTCACCTCATCCCAAACAGTCTGCTTTGATTGACAAACGTAATAAAATTAATCCTTAAGCAAACGTGCAAAATAACATTAATCAATGAACATGTTCAGTAATAAGCGTTTGCTTAATGTGGGGCTAGATGGCGCTTTGTGCAATGTCCCGGAATATTTATTTATTTTATTTTTATTTTTTTAATTCTTCTAGAAGCCGCTAAGTCCAAAACTTTACGCAAACTCTAAACAGAAATTTACGACTTACTTGTTTCAAGTAATTACGGCTACCTTGTTTGGGTTATCTTCGAATAGGAATTATAGTAATTGAGTCTGTAAGCTCGTAGCCTAGTGTTGGCTGAACACTAACTAATCTAGTGCTGACAATTAATAATAATAATAATAATAAAAACGTTTATTTGACCTTATTAGAAAGAAACAGGTAAGTATAGCAGTAGTGAACATAAAATTTTACAATGAGATAGGGCTTATGACTATACAATAGTTGGTGAACCCTGGACATCAAAGTAGGTCATCACCTGTGTGATGATGTCCAGTTTTTTCTAATAAACAACAACAAAGCTAGTTGTTATATTAAGGAGGAAAGTTGTGAGTTAGTGTGGTTTTACATTGAGCAAACTTTGCACAAATGGAGCTATGCCTTAAGCAACTTAAGGTGTTTTAGCACGATCATATTTTAATACAAGTTATTGTATAAAGACATTGATGTTTTATCTGAAATTAATTAATTAGGTATTTAATCAAGAAACTCTAGAGAAATATTCGCATAAGTTTTGTAGCTTTAGTGGTTACCTGAAGAAACATTTTGTATGAAAACTTATTTTTTGCTAAGAACTATAAAACTTAAGCAGTTGGTTTTTAGGGACGACTTTTTTGCTTTGGGTGCCTGCAGTTTGAGTTATAATTCATCATATAATATTTATACCATACCTACTCTGAAAAGCTTATTTTATTCACGTAAAACTTTTTTTGTTTTTATTCACTATTTTGGTGTTTGAATTTGGAACACAAAAATATATCCGGTCTCTATTTCAATGCTTACACAAACTCCTTGCGCTAAGATTCGAAATTCAAAACTCTTTGGTGCAAATAAATTCTCGAGATTTGATTGATTGATATTTGCGACAAGGAGTTTGGCATTAGATTAAAAACTGTTTTGTGTTATTTGCTGCCTTTATAGAAAAAAATAAATATTGTTTCACAAGTTGACCACCCTAATGATAATAATAAGAAAATTACGCTTAATTTCAGTCATTGCTCTAATTTTAATGTCCATTTCAATTAATGTAACAATTCTTATTTCTTCATTAAATTTCTATTTTTGCTTAAATTATGTCTTTTCTCGTAGTCATGGTATAAAGTATAGTATGCAACTCCTGAATAAAGAACGAATTATTCATTCAAAAAAATATCAATACCATTAGAATCTTTCACTTGCTCGTGACTCATCTACGGCCCTCGCTTTAAATCCGTCCTTTATTCACTAGTTGCATAATATAATATTTATTACTCTTTAAGACTACTATAATATAATCTATTATATTTATACTAGCTGTTGTATGATAACATGATCGAGTGACTGAAGCTTAAGCAAGTTAAGCAAATTACCATTCAGATGGAATAGTTGATTCGTCTCAAGTTTCAGACGGTACTTCCTGTTTATATTGAGTTTGAATCGAAAACAATTTGTTGGAGAGACGACACAGGCGGCTTGCTTTCATGTTTGGGTAATCTTTGGTGGTTAAAATTTACGTGATATATTATAAGCAGATTAGGTTCATTATCATTATAATATAAAGCCGGTTTCGTCCCACTGCTGGGTATAGACCTCTCTCTTCATATGCCATTGGCTTCGATCTTGCGCCAGCCTCATCCATGTTTGATCCGCGACAGTTGTTATGTCGTCGACCCATCTTGCAGTCGAACGCCCGACGTTGTGGTGACCAGGCCTTGGGCACCACTCGGTCACTGCTTTACTCCACCTGCCATATACTCGTCTATCCAAGTAATTTGTTTATAGTTGTTAGGTTATGTATTTTCAAAATCGTTTATGATCATATTTGTAGTCATATTACTCGTGACAGAAAGGTCGTGGTGAAGTAGTAATATTTTCTAGTGCAGATGATACTTGCCTGACAATGTACATCTCTTCCTGCTACTGGTCAAACCGGTACACTTGTGCCAACGGCCTTGACTTGATCGGCCCATCGCATCGGAGGTCGTCTCTGTTCTTGGCTTAGATCTTCCACCTAGTCTTTCCAGCGGTATCTGAGACGACTGACCGGCCCTCAATCGTTTGTGGAACCGTGTTTTACTGAAATATCTTAGAATACTTTTAGAAAACTATATGATATATTTGACAAAACTCCAGTTTTTTTTCTATTTCTAGTATACATAAAACGTAGAATAATAATAATAATAATATACCTAATTATATTATAATACGGCACCACTGATTCGAAGAAGAAGTACACAATTCATCTGGTTAAAGCTAAGGGGCATAGATCTTTGTCGCAGATAGAAGTGAGTACAAAAGTCGCAGCCTCGTTACTCAGACATAATGGGTTCCCTATAAATAAATGCATCGTACGATCCCAAAGAATAAATCCCCGATTCATTGTCGTTGCATTTCTGCGCAGAACGGATATTGAATTTTCATAACGTTCGGTCGTTGCGTTTTATTGCACTTACATTTTAACTGCTACAGTTTATTGACAGGAAATTAATGATTCTGGCGATATTGTGTTAGTTGGACGGGAGTTTTTGACTTGAGCTCAATAAGTTTATGCTCCAGATTTTAATTGTGTTTTGACAACAAGTAAGTTCACATATGCTAGAAAATTTACGGGATATATTTAGGTATAGGGAAAACTTCATATTTCATTATGATTAAGTTATTGCAAAATATAGCATTTTGCGAAGTTTACGTTAACACATAAATCTTAGTTTCCTATGTAGATAGCAAGGTAGGAATTCCGAATTCCGATTGTTTCATCATTTCACAAAATCTTTGACGGCAATATCATTTGATGTATGGAAACTCATAGTTTAAGTATGGAAGAAAAATAATGTTATGTCAAGTTAAATTCGTATACGCATGTATAGTAAGTTGATATATCATCCGAATTATCAAAATTATGACGTCGTAATAAATATGCATATCTAGTAAGGATTCGGCTGTTTGTCTATTACGGCAGACGTTAAGCTATGTCAGAGGCCCTTAGGGCGGCTTGATAAATTATCGACACCAGAGTTGGCCACTCTCGTTCGATAAGAAGAAGAAGATCTAGTAAGATATGGCATGATATTTGTAACGTCGCCATAATTTTGATGATATTACAACTGACTTAGATAGCCCCTAGATTATGTTATAAGTTTTTTTTTATGACAACCTGTTTAACCTAGTTGCTTGACAATAAATTTTATTTCATTTCATTTCACTTATCCTAACTAATATATAATGGTTAAACGAACTTACCTTAAGTGAAGTTCGACCATATACGAGACGACGTTACATGCGAAGAGATTTAAAGTCCCACCCGGACCCTGTTAATGTCAACAACATTGACTAGTCACGTTGTATGTTGACGAGTCATGCCGAATAAAAGATCGTCTCATTTTACGTCAATAGAAACAGCACTTAATTCTTGTTTCAGTGATATAATTGTGAACTCACGTTTACCTTTTGTATCTTCGAATGGAACCCCAAAGAAGAGCTTATTCAGGAATTCCACCTTTGATTTAAGTTGTCTTAAACAATGAAGACGCTAAATTAGTTAGTCCAGCAATACGCAATCCTAATTGGTTTCCAATAGATTGTAGCGGAGCTTGATACTTTCCATAAAAAATGATGTCATTTTTAAGTTGAGCTTTGGCGCTTTAGAGTGGCTGAAATTTTCAGAAAATAAAATTTTCTTTATCCTTCAAGTTCAATATTAGTTTTAAATAATTCCTTCCATTAGGACTTTACCCCAAAGTTTAGATAATTCTTCAATAATGTCATGACCTAATATTTCTTCTAAGTGGATCCTCCACGTTTCACGTAGGTATTTCCATCGGTAATGATACTGAAGCAGAAACATCTTGTGCATTATAAGTGCATGGACCTGGCTAGGTGACTTGCTTCGATTTGAATTGCTCGCAAACATACCTGGCAGGATAGTTAGGAAATATTGAGTTTGCTCCAATCTGGTAATCGTTGTCTGACACTTGTGAATTCAAATTCACTGGCACTGTGTCTCCTGACCGTGACCTTGTGTAATAGCAATCATATTTTGTTACAACAGAAATATAAAGGTTATTAGTATCATTGTGGAAAGAAAAGTATTCTAACTTTCTCACATCATCGTTATACGTGCTCCCCTTATGCCGCTGTATATGGGCTGTATATTTGACAATTTGTCATAAGCATTAACATTTTCAAGTCATTGTACGTAATCACGTTACGCCACTAGACTAATTCGTTATCAACCGGGCTCCAATGTCCCGGAGTATAACGCTTCAATGTAGGTACATTGGATGCACTATTTGCCATTAAATTGAATATTTGTTAATTTGCTACGAAGCAGAAACACTTTTAAAGTCATTGTACGTACTCACGTTACGCCACTAGACTAGTTCGTTATAAACCGCGCTCTAATGTCACGGAGTATAACGAGGGTACATTGAATATAGGTACTTTATGCCACTAAATTTATTGATTGTTACTTTGCTATAAAGCAGTAACACTTTTAAAATCATTGTACGTAATCACGTCACGCCCCAAGACTAATTCGTTATCAACCGCGCTCTCATGGCACGGAGTATAACGCCTTAATGTACATTGAATATAGGTAATGTATGCCACTCAATTGAATAATTGTTTATTTGCTATAAAGCAGTAACACTTTTAAAGTCATTGTACGTAATCGCGTTACGCCACTAGACTAACTCTTTATTAATCGTGGTTTATTCAACGCCCAATATACATTTATTGTATGTTGGTATTGTATTCCACTAAACTGAACATTTGCAAATTTCCTACGAAGCAGTACACTTTTAAAGTCATTGTACATAATCACGTTATGCCACTAGACTAGTTTGTTATCAACCGTTCTCAAATAAACATGAATCACAAACAAAATAACCGTTATAGGTTAGAAAATCTAGTTCTTTTTACATTGATTAAACTGTAGAACAATGTATGTAAGATAATGGTAATAAATAAATTCATATTTTGTTGTATTGTATTTGTTACAAAAACAACAAATATGTCGGTACATTGAAAAAAGATCGTTACAGAAACATTGCTAGAATAGTCATGTTTCCGATCTACATGACAAAAATGTAGGTACCTATTTCAAAAAATATCGTTATATCATTTGTTGAAAAAAAAACTATATTTACGATCTATTCGGTATAGTTCTATAAAATATATAAGATTATACCAAGAAAATTAAAATCGATGATTAATAAATGCAGTAAGATTGCTTTGATAAGTTAGTAGTTGCACTAACCTTTATCCATTGATCTCCATCAGTACAAGTACGCTGGATCGGCTGCACCATACCAAATGACAGCTCTTTTTTGTGCCGATCTCCCTAGAGTGTCCTTAGAACTAAACTTGACATTTAATCAAGGATTTTCATCCCTCTCATTATCACAGGATTTCTCTTTTTGTTTTGTGAACTAGATTTTATACGAATAGAAGCCTTATGTTTCTACAGTTAAAGTTCATTTTCTATAAATGTTAAATCGGGGATGAAATCGATCAAAAATGAGAGACATAGTAGGCAGGCTGTTGTCCTGTTTCAGCAGCTTTCCAGTTTAAAAAATAATCTGTGAGAAACGTCACTGTCTAGTCAACGTAGTCATATTTATCAATAAATAATATTATTTAATTTTATTTATTATAAATCTTACTCGACACAAAGAAATCTGAATTAATTTGTGAAACTAACACAAAATAGAATAAATAAATAACAAATTGATATTATATTATTTTCACACAAGCAACATTATGATGACATTATATTATGACAAAAGGTAGCGGGAAAAAAATAATTGCATTTGTAACTAATTTAGATGTATTTTGTTGTAAAAATAACAAAATGATAAGAAATAGTAGTGTATGCAGAATGCAAAAGTGAATCTTATAGTGGCTGCAATATATCTTTCAACAGGTATGCTAAGATTACATTATTGGTACTAAGGTGACCTATATTTTTTCGGGGCGTCGCGACTTTACTAATGCTTAACTTTTTAAGGTTGACTTTTATTTAAAGTGAAATAGGTTTGTGGTTACGGTACACGTTCATATATGTATTCTAAAATCTTGTTATAAGCGTTACAAGATTATTAAGTTATTCAATTAATTAAAGGACACAACAAAATGTCTCTTTTATGGCGGTTACTATCATAAGTTACAAATTATAGTGCCTTTTGTAAGTAAGTTTGTTGGTGTTTATTACTTAACGCGTCAATAGAGCTAGGGATTATCATGATTGGCAAGATGCAGGTAAAATAGGGCCCCAAAAGAGACTACTCCAGATTTGGTAGGAAGATGAATTGAAATATCCTAATTATATAATGTATTATCACCATAGTTAGAAAAAGACAACAGCCTGTCATACATTCGCCTCGTTCTGCTCGTAATTGGACCAGCAGTGCTCATTCCTTATTATTATATATTAATTCCATGCATGTATTACATGCATGACATGACATTTGAACGTATTTGACATGACATTGACAAGTTTTGATAAACATAAACAACACAATAGTGTTGTCGATATTCCATATCGATAATATTTGTCGATGTTTTTTCTGGCATAAATTGTATCAATGAACGGTTTGTTTTTAAATTACAGGTTAAAAGACTCTTCACTAAAACTGTGGCTTAACACTTAAGGACTCGGTACTGGGTCCAGTGGACCCAGTCCCTTGAATTTTGTTGAATTATTTCGAAATTACGACGATTGTAATGTGGCCGTTCTTAATACCTTTCGACTACTAATAATTCGTTCTAATGGCATGTAATATTACTAGTGACGGTATTATCTTAACATAACGTTTTATTTTTTAGAATAATATTGTAAATTCACTTACTTGTGGAAGGTTATTCTGCTTCCCTTTTGGTAACGAGTTTTGCAAAACACACACACTCTCATTGCTGGTAAAGATAAGTATTAAGCTAGTATAAATATAAATTGAACTGTATGATACTAGATTAAATATTAAACACTTAAAACGTTAATAAAATCCTGGAAAGGATGTAAACAACACAATGGCAATTTGCTTTTTGAGAAATAAATGCCAAATTTAGTTTTCAGTACACTCAAGGGAGGCCCTTCAAATCGGCACAAAATAGTTTTTATTTTATGTGGCCAGTCCGGCGTACTAGTAGTAATAGAGGTCAGTGGTTAAAACGGATAGACATCTACAGGTATCTCTATCGCCTATGTGAAAATTAGATTTTTGTCGATATAATTTGTTACATTGTCCCGTCCCTACTATTAGTTCCGTGGACGTTCACTGGCGTTGTCGGCGCCAAGATGGCGAAAATCAAATAGGCACAAAACGATGCGGCGACCAGCCAATCCAGCGTACTTGTACTGATGGAGATCAATGCCTTTATCCTTTGAGGTGGTTGATGAATTGCTTAGTTTTTGTACCAAACGTCGAATTTTCGACGTTATTTTAAAATTCCGATGCTTCTTTTCCTAATTTACCACTTGAACACTTGAAATAAACACTTCTTTCCACGAAAAATTCAAATAGTAAAATTCAACGAAATTTATGATGTTGCGACGCCCGCACACAAGAAATGAATGGGGTTTGACAGGAGGACGGCGCTACAGGCGCGACATTGACAGTGACATTTATTCAAAAGTTTTTTTTTTTTGTTTTCTTTTTCACAGCTATAAAAAGTGTGACGCCTAGTACATACAGAAGTGAGAATACATAGTTAATAAAGAAATCTCGAGCATGTAACGTCGTCGTAGTATAATTCTATTTAAAGTAATAAAAATCAACACATGAGTTGGAAAAGAAAGTCATATAAAAACCTAACGAGTTCTGTTCCCAGTGTTTCTGCAATCGTTAAGTTTGTGTATTGTTGCATCCATAGAGGTAAAAATAATTTAGAATAAATAAACTGTGCTTATTAAGTGCTGAATTAGTTTAGTTTTGGATTTTATAGCAAAATGCAAGTATGAATTCGCACATTGCGTAAAATGTGTGTATATCCATTAGCGATTATTTGGTACGTATGGCCTAGGAACGTTTTTTTTTTTTAGATGTCGTACATAGATTCATTTTTACTTAATCATTACATAAGTTTCGTTGACAAGTGTTACTCAATCATAATATTGTTTTATTAATGCATCAAATTAAACGTTCCTTATGAGTTTAACTGAAACTTTTGTTGGTCGTGTTTATTTTCGCTTATTTTCCAATAAAACTTTAAGTTAAACGATCCTTGTCCAAAATTAAATGTAATGTATGTTGCTGATAGGCTAAACGACAGTCTAGATAGAGCAGAATGTTAAATCCAGGCTTCATTGCAGTTCCACTGAAAACTGTGCTTATCGGGAGTACTAAAGTTTTATACAGAGTTATAAAATTTTATTGGTGGCGTTCTCTTTTAATCTCTAACTATGAGTGTTAATATTGTATCGTTCGATTATAGTTTTTCAGATATTTTATGGCACTTTTATTATATTTTCATGCCAAATTTTAGCGATTCTTATTAACACACTTGTGCAGAATTGTTTTGTCGACTTACGATATGGTATGGCAGAATCGTTTTAAAGCTACAACAATGCAGATTAATCATTATTAGCTTAAATTTGGCACCAAGTCAAAAACGTAAACAATTAATTTTTACTCTTTGGGCCAAACTAAAAACAACAATAAAAAGTGATGCTATTTTTTTGTATTTTTATCGGATGAGAGTGGCCAACTCTGGTGTCGAGAGTTTTCAAACCGCCCTAAGGGCCTTTGACATGGCTTAGCAACTGCTGAATTAGACAAACAACCGGGACCTACAATTATATTTTATGTATTAATAAAAGATAAAAGTTGTCCAAATTCCATCGTGTAGGTTATTTATTCGTTATTTTTTATCTTTTTCTTCTTAAACTACTTCCAGAGACACACACAATGCTCATGTCGCTAGTAAAATAACCTCTAAAAACGTAATCGTTTTTACATTTCTCCAACCCTAGTCCCCAGTTTTCGTTGTAAACAAAACGTCTAAAAAGTACCGCAAAAAGTTTCACATAGCACTACCAGAATGACGCTGGAACTCCGTCCCCATTTTTTAATTTGTCCAGTAATTATTTTGCTTTGAAATAATCTTTTTCTTCCTCTCTGTGTCGGACAAAAAGCAAACTGATTTACTCCCTTTTCTTTATGTACTTGTAAGTTTTTAGGTCTCTTTCAAGTTAGTGTGCTTGGCTGTAATTTAAAATGAGTCAAGTAATTATTTGACTTTGTAAACATTGAAAAAAGTGCAATACGTTCTTTGAAAAAGTTGGGGTCGGCAACAAATTCTCAGAAATTTCGTGACTCTTAGAGTTTGTTAAAATGTTTTTTGAGTGTTCTACGCATTTTTAGAGGAATCATAGAATGTTTCTGACTATAATAATTATGTCAAACATATATTATATTATATATCTTTTTTAGTAAAGTAACTCAATCAGCAGTAACTAATCACGGAAAGTCATACAAATCGGAGTCGTTAAACTAAAGCAGTTATATCAATTGCTCAGTAGCGGTCATCGTAGCAAAACATAGTTAATACTTGCCTATAGATGTCTATTTAAAAAATCTGGTTTAAAAATGTGAAATCAAAGAATTTCTGAATATGTATAAGTCCTTATGCAATTAACTTTCGTTTCCCATGCGAATTTAGCCTTATTTATTTAATTACCTTAATTGAACTTAACCGTAGAAATATTATAGTTGGATAGAGTATAATAATCCAAACTAACTACTAGGTGTGCAGTATTTTATTATTTGCTATAAGTAAATATGTTTTACGAGCGATATCAGATAAACTGGGAGAGCATTCGATTGTTTTGAAAAATAATAAATCTCCCGCGACATCGATTGACTGGTTGTTTTCAATCCCACTGTTATTTCGCTGTGGTCTGTATCCGAAGTGCTTCGTCACACCCAATATGCAACAGACTACGCATTATATTGCAACAATTCCGACACATAGAACATGAAGAAATACATGTGTTTGTTCTTTGGTTAGTTCGTCGCATTGTTATGTGTCGTAAATCTGGGTGTTTAATAAGGTGTTAATCTGATAGTTCCAACACTAGGTTCTTTCAAAGTAAGTGAGCACATTTAATCACGAGGCGATCTTAAGTGATACCCGCTAAAGCGCTTCGGCCGCTAAGGTATGCATATCAAGCTAGGCTACCAGAAAAGGTATACAGATTTGTTGCTAGTATTTGAGAGTCATAGCTAGCCTATACTGTATAATACGACTAGATGGTAGTTCGAACGTAGTCTCTGAGCTATTTTACCAATGGCTGGCTTGTTTTGCAGCACTCATCAGGCTTGTATTTACGGACGAGCTTTTTGCGGTCCACAAGCCACGCTTTTTAACTGTATGTGGACAGTTTGCAAATAATTCACCCAATCACACTGTATAAAATATTTACGAATATTATCCGGCTCTCGTGAGTCTGGTTTTCCTGCTTTTAGTTGTTTTTTTGCTAACAAAACGGTTTGTTTCAATAAAAGTTTATGAGAAAGATAACAAAAATAATCACAGCAGCAGTACTTTAGATGACATCCTCCGAAAAAAAAGATGTATGTAGGTATTTAGATTTAAATTTTACGAAAGTTCCACTTTCCATATACGATTAACAAGCAGGCAAAAAATAATTGAATAGTCATTTTCTGTGATAGCTGTTTTATAAAATAATATAATATGATCTTAAAATACATATTCGGCAAAGTTAATTCATCCGTCGATTTCAATACAAGAATGTTAGACGCTTTGTGTAAAAACCTTTGTCAACAATAGCCGTGTCCAATTTTATATGTAATTTGTCACAAGGTAATCTAGTCCTTTAAAAAATCCTTAAAACTACAGAATCTAGACTGAACCAGAACGATAGATAAATATTTAATATACCGCCATTATAAAGTCTAACCAAATTATTCTCACAACTTCGAGTATTTTCTGAGGCAACAGAACTTACACAGCGTTTTAATAACATCGGGAACATTCTGAATTGAATTTTAGATATCTTCCGTGTAATAAATGTGAGGAACATTCGGATATCTATTCTCTAGGTGTAACGACTTTATATCCATTGAACAGTGCATTTTGAAGGAAAGATTCCGAAAAAATGAGATGGGTGAGGTACCAAATATTACAATAACTAAGACCAGATTCATATTAGCAGTTTTACTATTAGTAACAAACGGGAATGATTTACGGGTTTTAGGCACAATACACTTCGCTGAAACCTGTAGCGACTTAAAAAAGTCAGGCATTTGACCACCAGCTCACCTAAAGCGACACTGTGGCACAATGTGGAACTTGTCTACAAGTTAGGTGTCTTTTATATCATTATCTTCGTCTAGGTGTCTGCGCAAATGGCTTTATTCGTAACACCAACGGTCACACCTGGCCCGACCTTATTGAAGTTATAAGTTGTGCAAACTCCCTGTCTCCCTCACTCCTTCCCGAATATTTACTAGACTTACATTTGTCTCTGTCTACACGAACACTCTGTTATTGAATTCGAAACTTTCGTAGTTTTGAATTTTTCAATAAATTTACGTCGCTACAACAATAGCTGAGTTCAGATTTACATGTCGAAAACAATAGCTTAAAAGTATCGCAGTGAAGTTTTTAGAATTTAATAACATGCACAATGATGTACAATCATTGTTAGTAACAGTTTAAGATATTTGAACTATTTTACATTGAAACACAAATCGATAAATGTAAACAAAGGCATAATATAAGTAATCGAATTCATCTTATTTTCATTACTATTTCCGAACTTAGATATTCAGTGACCCATAAAACAACATCAGGGAACATGTCAATCAATATTACGGACGATCTTAGAAACTGTTTTGTTTCCATCAATGGATCAGTTTTTCTATGTCTTTTCCGCCTTTAACGTTTATATATTGCGACCCTCTGATCTTTTGTTACATTTTTAGGTAAAATTACTTATTGGTTGCAAAGAAAAGGACTAGGATTTGTGTCCCTGCTTTCATCTGATGTTAATGGAATTGATTCGAGAGGTCGCGTAGTTTGGGGCTGGCTATACTATACATGTAGGTACATATTCTAGGTATAATGTTGTAAAAATTGGAATAGTAACATCGCAATAGGCAGGTTAGAGGCTTGACCTTCTTGGAAATTAATAGTACCTGTGCGTTCATTCCTACCGCTACCTACTAACCGCTGAATGGCTCTTCCCGCACCAACTTTTACAATTTGCGTCGACATTTAAATAAATTAAATCTTGAATAGATTAATTTGTTGCGGACTTAGATTTCAGCGACTAATTGTTCTGGGATTTCACGAATACCTAAACCGTTTTAGGTATTTCAAATTAAAACATGCGCATTCCGAACCCGAATCTAAGCGTTGTTCGTCGCCATGATTTTTTCAAGGTCATGACAGCGTATAACGATTTCTTGAATTTGTTCTAGGTGCGAGAGTACATGATTCAAACGGAATACAATAAAAAATGTGTTTGATCGAGAAGATCTTTGTGAATTGTGAAGCAAGGCGAACTCGCAAGTGCAGTGTTAGGAAAGAGTTCAGTTGAGAACGAAACACCGCGCCGAATAACAATGGAATATGGATGAACTAGTCCCCACGAGACACCAGAACTGTGCTTCCTAAAATGCTATCGCGCAGTGAATCTTAAGCCTAACTTTCGCTATAAACCAAAAGAAAACCCTTTATTAGATTAGAGAAATTAAAATAAAATTGTAAATATAGCTATCGAAATTAAACTCTTAATCGTTGTCTACGTGTTTACTTAAATTTTTAAATTTTGAAAAGTTTTTAATCATCGAAGCGGTTGTCGTATTTTTGTGATATACAAGAAGAAGTATCAATTAATTTAGTGTTAGATTAATCGAAGGTTTCATTGTAATTGAATTAAGTGGCAAAACTCGGTTGTGATGTGTATAGTGTGTAAGGTATCGTAAGTAGAAGAGGTATTGCGCCATTTTGGTTTTGGCGGCCATCTTGCGCGCGGCCAGCTTGTTGTGGCCCGCCATTTTGTGGAGCGGGTGATGTGGTCGGTGCGTGTGCGTTGTCACGTGGTTTTTGGCGCAGGCGCGGCCCGGCGCCACTAAGATGCGAGAGTGGTGCTCCTCGCTCAACCGCACCGTCGTCGTCGTTCTACTGTTTGCCTGCATCCTCAACCTCAACTGCCAAGTCGACGCCGCTGGTGGTGAGTCTCTTCATTATTACACAACATTGAACTTTCATTTGATGCTGCAAATATGGCATCTTGCTAGAATTCATTATGAGTATCTAGGCTATAAGTAACTCAGTTACATAAAGACGAGCTATTACTACTCTTGTTTCTGTAATATATTCTGTAATAAGTGTAATGTTACATTTATCAAATGAAAGTCCAAACCCTGCATGCTAAGCTAAGATTTACAATGTAAAAACAACGAGGTAACAACATTGAATTAAATTACTATGTAATATCAAATCAAACTATAATTACGTTAGCTACAAAATTATACCTTTACTTACGTTCTATTGAGTTTATGACACACTGAAAATAATTGACTAATGAGAGTACAACATAACAGTGTAATCAGGTTTTTATAGAACAAAATGACATACTTTAAATTCTAATCATCTGTAATCACGATAGGACATGTTTATTAAAAATCGTCCGCTTAATTTTGTTACTTTTTTATCCTCGTTTCGATATTGTCCACGTGCTATTAAATTATGTATGACAGTTTCTAGTAAGGACTTTCAAATAGCCTTTTTAATTTATAGTTACAAGTGATTGTTGTCGATAACACCACAATGTTGCCAGTACATGACCTAATGAACGCCTTTATTTATGAAACATGTATGTTAGGAATGATTTTTATTGATGTAAAACTATATAATTCAATTTAAAGAACAATAAGAACATTATGCACCATGAGTAACTGGCACACAATAAAAAAATAAAGCTAATAAAAACAATATATCTTTGTGAAATATAAAATTACAATATGTGAAAGAATGCTCGATAAAATATACGATTTCTGGATAACCAAAAAGCCTATGCGTTTTAGAAGCGTTGGCATACATCAATCGACACTAAATAGTGTATAGCAATGAGGTTTTACTAATAGAGTCGTTATACCCATTGAAAATCGCCCTAGCGCGTGGCGAAATTATGCTATAGCTACTTAGGTAGAATATACGCAGCTTTGTTTACGTTATTCAGGAAAGTAAAAGAGATCAGAGATATATAAAACCCGGTTGTGAGAAAGAGATAAACGTATGTTCACAGCTACGTGAGCCGCTTTTGCGCTATTTGTCTCGTTAGTGAAGGTGGCGAAATGGCAGCGCCTTAGGAGTTGATTTACAGTAAAATTAAATATTTGTATTTTCATTTTAATAGAATAAACAGTACTTACAAATGAAACGACACATCCTTCTTGCTTTTGGCTTCCGGCCCAGTGTAATTATTGCACTTTCTAAACACACGCGATGGCATTTGAATATTTTTCACTGATAAAAAGTCGCGCCGTCAACGTGCGTCGCCGCGCGTAGCTTCGAGGCGACTGAGTCGTAGCCGGCTAATTCACTTGGTTTGAGTTCGCCACCCAGAACGGGGTATAACGCATCTACCTCAGTTTATATAGAATATCATTGGTATATAGTCAAACAATTTCAAATATCTCTATAAATTCAGCTTCAACAGATCCTCGTAGAGATCCCAACCTATAACAGTAGACAAACAGAGTTTCATATCCCACATACAGCTATTAGCATAAAGGGGTTGCCACACTTTCATTAACATAAAACTGAGAGCAAAAATCATATCCCTTCTGGTCCCACCTTTCCGCATAATTATGTCCGTGCTTTATGAAAATGAGACGTAAAAATGGTTTCGGGCATTAAAATAAAACGAGTCTAGCATAAACTTTTCGCTGCGACGAGTGTGTGTTGCCATGTGTGAGGGTTTTATTTAAAAAAATATGGTAGAAAAATTAAAAACTACATATTTTATGGGATTTGTAAAAATAATTCAAAAGTAAAAGCGACCAATGTGTATGTTTTGTAGTTTTAAACTATAATAAAACAAAACATTTTTTTGAATAAAAAAACATATGTCAATATATTTTTAATAATACTTATATACTTAATGAATTTAGACGACTAAAAAAACAACTAACAAATAAAAATATTATGTGTTAATACGTAAAAATGTTGAAAAAGTTTAATCTATCGATAAAATCATATTTTATCAACAACGAAATATATAAATTATAGTGTGTAAGTAACGGATTTGTGCCAAACTGTTGCACTTACTCCTCACACTCAGTAATATTTTAGCATTTCCACCTGGCAACACTGAGCTAAAAAGACAGATTTGTCTCGTTAATATGCGTAGTGCAACCCCTAAGCTTTTAAAGCCAGTTTCACAACACACGTATCTGCTTTATATTATGGAGGCCCGTTGCTCGGGAGCGTCGTAAAAGTATCACCATATGTGTACTCGAAAATGAAGTCAGTCTTTTGTGTGTACAGGGGTTTAGAAATGTTTGCCATTTATAGGTATTATGTGTGTTGTGTCAGTTAAGTATGAAATTTGAAAAAAAAAAGTCACTTTTCAACATTCTTAAGACTATGTTTAAAACTCTAACACTATTTTTGTTCGGTTAAATGATTAATTCCATTCGTATTGGAATAAATGCGTTGATGATCGCAATTCATCAGGTGATTCATACTTAAGTGCCCATTTCACTTAAAAATATATACTTTCATTTCACTTTTCCTTTTTTTACATGCCAAATTCTACTCGCTGAAAATACCTGTAATCTTTACGAATCCGCATACGAAACAACGCGACACAACACCAATCCTCTGTATTCTCTCCCAACAATTCACAATAAAACTCCATAGATAACTCCAGTCGATTACAGGGTAACCCGAGCCCAGTTCCCAGGGCTCAGTACCCTGGGTTATTGGACACTCTTATTGTTGTTTTACTTCTTAAATTGTTATAATGTGGACATTACCGGCAGGCGGTGCGTATAATTTGCATGAGAGCGGCTGCTTGCGCGATAAAACCCGTCGAACTTATGACAGCAATTAATGTACCGAAATGATACAACAGCGCTCGAAATTGCGCGTTTTTACCCTTCCAACGGTATCTAGGTCTGGCTACATTATTTTTCGATTAAGCGCTCTGCAAATGAAGAGAGGAAATCGTACCTCGTGTTTAACGCATACGGGATGTTTGCGTTAGGGACGTTACTTTTTTATGTTGTTTGGAGTGGGGGATGTTTTCGGGTAGTTTGCTTTATAAATACAGAGGACTGGTTATAAAAATACTTTTCGATAGTACTAGTTAACTAAAAAAATTAATATTTAGGTTAGCACACAGCATACCAAGCCCAACTAACTGTGATAAGTCCCGTTTTATGGATCAAAAAAATATAACTTAATTTTTATTTTAATCACATCGATAAGGGAAAAGATTTGGTTTTAAATGTTGTCGTAAAATATTGAAAATAATAATAATAGATTTTAAATTTTGTCTTAGATAAAAACAACTGCTGATAGCAGATTATGATTAATCAATATTTCTGATGATAAACTCGTTTTTCCTCTTTTTTTTACGCACCTAATATATATCATACGTCATTATAAAAACCATCTAAAAATACAAGTAAAAATACCATAAGAAGTAAAACCAATTTCCTATCAGACGTCTCCAGATATGTATTACATAGACGTGACTATCCCAACCCGATAACGTCTGCTAAACCAATGTGCTGGCAGAAAAATCCTTTCATACGTCCTCTACCAAAAAGACCACAGGAAAATGCAGAGCTGAAACCGGGTTTATACAAGTTACAGATTCTTGTTTTCTATTACGTTTTGGGTGACGAAAATTATTAGTACCTAATGTCCCAAATTGAAAAAATGAAAATGAAATGAAATGAAAATTATTTATTTTGTGACAAGAAATTACATATACGAACAGATTCAGGAAAGTAAGACAAACATTGATTGTCCCGATTGCGCGCTAGATCGTAAATTACAACGTTGCTTAACATCAGGCGAGTTGTAGTCAAGCGTAAGCCTATCTTGTTTAAAAAAAAGATAATTGAAACTTAAGTAGGTGTTATATCAAAACTTACTTCGAATAGTGAGACTTAGAAATCGGAATGTACTAAATTAAGATTGCGAAACATTAACTTGAATTTAATAGTAACAGGAGTACCGTCGTTTTTAATTATTTATTTGACTTAATATGTACTTACACAATTTTGTTATAGCTGGTTTTTTTTACTATAAAACTCACGCTTCATCTCAACTAACCTGATACTAAGCTAAGTTATTAAGTTGCGCTCTCGACTTGACTTCAAGTTGGATGTCTAAGCTAGAGGTTTTTTCAAATTCAAATTCATTTATTTGCAAAGATGTAGTGAGAATCATGGTACAAAAACATTTATAGTATCTTACATCTTACCATTTCTGGTGTGCAAAAATCACATTTTGGTCACTAAGAATCTATTAACAATTTCAATTCAATAAGATTTACAAAGATTAAGTCAATATAAACAAGTCATTACAAATTCAGATTTTAAGGTAAAATATCATTAAGAAATGTCTTTTTAAAATTATATGCAACATTCAGATGTCAAATGGTTGATAAAATTATGTTAATAAGGAAATGTCATGCAGATTTTTACTGTTATCAGGAATGTCAAAGAGATTTAAATACAATTCCAAAATTTTCCAATGTCATGCCAGAACCGTAATGCTATTCAGTCAGTTCAAGTTTTATATATTCCAAGTTATTCCTCTGCATCATAAAAACATTGTTCCATCAAATAATTACTCAATTGTTGTTTTAGTTTGTTGTAAGGCAAAATCTTAATATTATTTGGCAATCTATTATAAATCTTTACAGCCATACAATATACATTTTCCAGTGGTAGTTTCAGTCTACTATTGGGCAATACAATTCGATCTGGTCTATGCAAACTGCATTTTTTGCCTCTGTCTGATTCTATAAAATAGCGATGTTTATTTTTTGCGACGAATATACACATTTCTTTAATATACATACAGGCTAATGGTAGCACTTTTAGTTTTTGGAACAGCGGCTTACAACTCACTCGACTAGATCTAATTCCGCATATCGCTCTGATACATTTTTTCTGTACTTTAAACTGTCTGAGTAGTCTGAAATTGTTGAAAGACTTTTTGTGGACTCATCTGTTAAATGTGTGTTCCATGAGTCTTTCATTTGTGCAGACATTCTACGGTATTCTCTGTGTTTAATATGTCATAATTTTGTTGACAGTCAGCGCATTGTAAATAAAATTTACGTTTCGATTCTTTGTCTTTGGATCTATTGAATAAGTTGAACATTTTTATCAGAAATTTCTTTTACCGTAGTTTTGAAACCGGATCACTCGAAGTTGATTTATTTATTTATGGCTGAATGTTTCATAGTTGTGTGTCGTATATAAGTGATAGTTAAATGTCAGTGTCAAGTTCAATTGTCACACGTCAGTTCAGTTCCGTTATTTTATTGCAGTGGTAAACAATAATTAATTAGCGTATTTCGCTCTTATTTGTTGAATTTCGCTCATTAGAAAGCAATAAGCATTTGAGTTGTAACGGTTCTTGAAGTATTGTATCTGATGATTGATAAAATGTGCTCACCGTGCTTGGATTTCCTTCCAAAACAATGTCGAACTGGAAAACACATCTATGGTTACAATTTGGGCACCACTTGGTATGTTTTTGATTGTTTTTTACAATATAATAAGGCAAAATTTGAGCAGCGATTTCGTTTGTTTATTTTCCTGGCCAGGGTTACCAGAATACCGTATTCGTATTATATGTTCATTATCATCATCATCATCAGCCTACAGTTGTTAATTTCTGGACATAGGCCTCTCTTAAGCACGCCACGTATTTATATTATGTGTTCACATTTAACTGAGTCGTGTAAAGTA
Source organism: Macaria liturata (assembly GCA_964023185.1). Taxonomy (NCBI): domain Eukaryota; kingdom Metazoa; phylum Arthropoda; class Insecta; order Lepidoptera; family Geometridae; genus Macaria; species Macaria liturata. Next base: position 9,324,655 of record OZ026825.1, on the reverse strand, counting down.
GCCATTTTTAGTATATAGCCGGATAATATAAGCCGTCAATCCCAGTCATATCAAACAGCTTGTACGTCCATACAGAAAAGCTCAGAAAAATCGTCGCCGATGGTTTGATTTGCATTTTAATACGCACAGGGGATACCACGGAAAAAAACCTGTCATTTTGTCATCGAGTAAAATGAAAGCGACATAGTAAACATGTAGTGTACATATGACGTTGGAAGTTTATATGATACCTACTAGTGGGTGCTCGCGGCTTCGCTCGCATTAAGAAGTAAAACTTGCATCCCCTATTTCACCCGTTTAAAAGTGGCATTTCCAAAACTCCTTTCTTAGCAGATGCCTACGTTATAACATCTACCTGCAACCCAAATTTCAGCCCGATCCGTCCAGTGGTTTGGGCGGTGCGTTGATAGATCACTAAGTCAGTCAGTCAGTCACCTTTGAGTTTTATATATTTAGATTAATGCACATTGATTCATATAGTAGGTATATACATACAATTGTATATGTACAAGTAGTGATCGGTTAAAAATATGTTGCACCAACTTAATCTTACTAGATAGTATTCATAACTAAAGTTCCATTTAATTTAAAAAAAAAATAGAAATCATACACTTAATTATGTAAAGTAAACGTAAAAAAACATGACTTTTTATGTATTTTGTACCGTCTGGCGAGTTGTAGATAGGTGTGGCAATCTTGCATAAAAAAACTAAGTCAAAGTGAACATGTTTAGAAAATAACAATATTTTGTGTCTCACTTTCCATGAAAGATGATAAAATTCAATACAACGCCTTATCGGTCTCTCTAGCAATTCAATTTTCTTGGGCTATCGCGCTTTTGTCGTTTTACCCATCTTTTTATCGGGGCATTACTTTAAAAGCCATTTCGTGAAAGTTTTTACGGTCACTACACGACTATGGTTTTGTGTTAGGGTCATATATAAGATATTTATCTATTACCTATGAAACACTTAGAGTGGTTTGAAAACTCGTAACACCAGAGTTGGCCACTCTCATACGAACTCACTTTTTTACCTTTTTCTCAGTACATACGTATAAATAGGTGATTCCATAGCAAAGGCCTTTTAAAATTGAAATTAATAATACAAGACGTACATCGTTGACGGTTGTTTTCATTGTTTAAATTACTATACTACTGAGAATTCACCGTTACTAACTTTATTTACAATAATAATACATAAAAAACAAGGGAAGAAAAACTAATAGGTACTTACTACTTCTTAGTACAACATAAAAAAGGGAGGGCATTTAGAAAATATATATTAGAAGTGTGTTTGGTATTGCTCCTCTAATATACAACAAAATACCTATTGACATTAGATCACAAACAAATGTAAATATATTTAAAAGACAACTCAACGACTTTCTTGTAGGCAAAGCATATTATACGGTAGATGAATTTATTTCGGACAAAGATTTAGGTATTGATATAAGACTTTAATGATTGTAACATATAATTGACTGAATGCTCTGAATAAATTAACAGCTAAAATTTGCGAATGTGAAAATTTTATAAAATTTAAAAACAACCTAAATGTTTGAAATGATAGATTTCTTTTATATTCTTTTGTCTGTAAATTGCGTGCCCTATGGGTGGGAGTATAGCGGTCCATTATGTAATATTTTAACAACTGTGTAACCTATATTCCGCAATATATATTTTGAATTTGAAAAAAAAAAACTTCAGGTAAGCCTAAAGATAGTCTAAGTGCTCCAGCTCTATACTACTCTTATATAAACTAATATATAATGTAACAGGCGTGGCAAAAAAAGAAGTACATAGATCACCAATTAGATCACCTTACTTCCAAGGTTAGCCGCGGACCGAATACTCAATGTAGACATCTTTTTATAACTCCGACGTGATTGACAGACTTTAATAAATGGCACAGACAAGTAAAAATAGTCTCTTTTAGTAGAAAAAATGGCAGACTGGTAACACCGATATAATAAATGTGAATTAATTTGTAATGTGGGCGAGACAGATATCGTTTTTCTTCGTTTGCACGTAACGTGGACTGTTTCAGTGATTATAACTTGAATGATTGCTTCAGTTGCTGCAAGCGTGGGCGAGTGTGACTATGTTTTGACATTTGACATTTTGGTGTAAGTAAACTTCACAAACAGCAATATACGTATAAAGTATTAAAAAAATTTGGAGTTGCGAGTTTTTATTATTTTAGTGACATGTTTTTTTGTGCTGCACAGATAGTCATACTTCACTACAAGTCACCTGATTTTAATTGTAAATATTTTAAGACCATACTTGTGTGGCCGACCACGTATCAAATAGTTGCGTTGCTTTACGTTTCAATACGAATTGTTTAAACCACGAAAATGTAAGTCTTAATTAAATATGTTTTATGCACCTTAACCACTACACAAGTAAACATGAATCTATATTATAATATTACAAAGCTGAAGAGTTTGTTTGTTTGTTTGAACGCGCTAATCTCAGGAGCTACTGGTGCGAATTGAAAAATTCTTTTTGTGTTGAATAGAACACTTACCGAGGAAGGCTTTAGGCTATATAACATCACGCTGCAACTAATAGGAGCGAAGAAACAATGGCAAATGTGGAAAAAACGGGGGAAATTATTCATCTTTGAGGGCTTCCGTTGCATGCGCTGCGAAACCGGTTCAAGTCGTGGGTAGCAGCTATAATTTATAAAGCTGAAGAGGTTCTTCTTAATGCGAGTGAAGCCGCGAGCAACCTCTAGTAGATACATACAACCACTCCATATCCAATCACTGATATAATTCAGTATCAAACTTCACTACATTTTCACTTGTTGCGTCTAAAATGACAAACTCCGTCCTTGAGACGTCTTCGCCTAATCTTCTACGGATTCGAAAAATCCCAACATATTCTGCTGTATTCCAAGGACGATACACAAGAAAGGTAGAGGATGGTAAATAAACGTAGATAAATAAGAAAAAGTTTGATTCTAGTAGTATTTTGTTGGTTTTGTCAGAATGTTATTGTTAAAAAGAGGTAAATGCTGTTGTTTTTTCAATGCGGGTTTGATGCGAAAGTCTTAATGATGACTCGGTCTGGAGTTGCTTATACAATAGGAACTAATTCTGAATTTGTTAACAGTAGTTAATTGCGGCGATATCTTAGTAGCAAAAAGCGTTGATCAATTTACAATAAAAACTATTTAGAGCAGAGTAGCAGATCCATCTTAGACTATAGCTGTTGCTTACCATTAGGGAAACTATGGTCAAGTGCAAACCTGTTATAGTTTAAAAGAAAAAAGTAGCTTGTAATTAAATCTAAACATGAAATCTGTTAACTGACGCTATACGTTCAATATGCAGCTATGTCTATTATACTCGTAGCTATCTCTCGAACACTGGGAAAATATTTAGAGACTAGTGGACGCCTGGGCTTCGGTCGCATTATTCCGGAATAAAAAGTAGCTTATGACACCTCATACTATCTACGTACCAAAAATCATGATGATCTTTTCAGTCGTATTTGCGTGATGCGCGTTTAAATAAACAGACAAACAGATAACCAGAGAAACAGAGAAACAAATAAACAGACAAAAAAAAAGCTGAAACATTGTTTACCATCGATTTAATGATGACCTAATTTTTTTCTAATATCTTCAATGTAATGATTTTGGACCCTCTTCAGCTTTATTTAGCTTTATATATAGGAATGGATATGTTCGTTGTTTCAAAACCTGTCTACGTATATATCCGGTCTCTGTCAGGGACCGATACACGGTAAAAGGCGCCGGTATCCTGAAGGAGATGTATTAGCATTTAGATTATGTTCCCGGGACATGTGACGCCCGGATTTGTCTACCGGTTTTTTCATTATTCGTAGATTTTCCCCCTTTTTTCGCTGCAGGTGTATGTTGAAGTTTGTTAGATTTGGGTTGTATTGAATGGAACGGTGGTTTGGTTTAGTAAATGACGGTTAGCAATTTTTTTTCATTTACCAAAAAGGTAAATCTTAAAAATACTGGATTTGTCTACCGGTTTTTTGATTTAATTCGTAGAAAAAAGCTCAACAAATAGGATTTCTTCACCGGGTTTTTTTATTATTCGTAGATTTTTCCCTTGTTTCACTACAGGTGAATGTAGAATAGTTTACATTAGTGAATATGAAAAGGAAAGGGATTTTTAATATATCAGAAATGTTCTTTTGTATTTTCAGATGACGGAATAATTTTATTTTTTATTTACCAGGAAAAACCTATACACAAAATATTACCATACGTACAATCAATTTATTTGGCAGTGAGCTAAAGTTATTACGATCTTTGGCTTAAGGAGTAACGAAGCTGCATATCATAAATTTTAATGCTAAATAAAATTACATATAATTTCATTATAATCTATTTGGAAAAGGAAACTTGCTGAAGTTTAAAATACCGTCAGTTTTACTTTGAAAATAATGAAACAGAACTACAACACATTTTTCCAAACTTTATCTATTCAAGCGTCCATTTTCACTCTGTGCCGTGAATTGCAACTGCAAACGAGACTTGTCCAGTTCAGAAGTGACGGAAATCTATTAGCATTTAGATTATGCCCTCGAGTCACGTGACGGCAGCATCCGTGCTGACCAGAGACAATATAAACTGGAGGCTCTCAACTACTATGTTTTTTTTTTAACTAAAACGGGTTTGCACTTGGCCATAGCCATTTGCCATTTGCCTGATGGTCAGCAATGGCTATGATAAGGCCTAAGATGGAGCGTGCTTACACGATAAGAACCGATTCATGATCTTTTAAATAAAGTGTTACGAGAGACGGTAGTATGTGAAACTAACAACGAACACACGAACGATTTTAGTAGCGAAATAAGTTAAGCGTATTAATATTTAATCACATAATTATCAGCATTTTGTATTGCATTATTTACTAATAATATATATTATTTATCGATTTTTTATTTGTATAACATACAACATTAATAAAAATACTTCAGATCTAAATTCATAAATTTGGGAAGGAAACTTTTTATTCCATAGAATGGCATGATTTATTTGTGGAGGTCTGTTTATCCTAATCTCGGAACAAGGTAACTAAACGGCAAATTTTTACATCAATGACGTGTCTATCAGGTAGGAGGTCGTTGAAACCGGTTCATACTAGACTGTACCGCTTCATACCGGATTGTGCTGGTTTTCATTAAGTGCAATTTGGACATGTTTGTTAACACTTGGAAGTGTACCGCTCTGGTCAGAGAATAAGCTATTTGCCGAGACAATGGGACCGAGATTGGACCAGGATTATGGTAATTTCCGCATCAGGCCATGACTTAGACCATAGAAACTAGATTCATTGTATTCATGTACATATAAAGACGGATTGTTTATGTAACTATCTTAATTGAATAAATCCATACCGAAAAACACGTATTATTATACATAGTATAAAAGTTTTTTTTTTCAACCATTAGAACCGCACTTTTTAATCTATCAAAAACGATATTTTACGAGTAGCGTGATTTAGTATTACTACGTTAAAAATATGTTTTTGACCGGCAAAATTATTAACACCTTTAACTGTCTATAAAAAAAACTATACATACCATTTCTCTATTAAACCCCCCATTATTCAGTAAGTCTACTACCTGTACTATAATAATAGTTTTCCACACCCCAACACAACACAAGCGAGATCCTTCGCATTTATCATCCTACATTGAATTCTAATAACACAAAATAAATCGCCCCGATGTTTTCAAACCATAGACAATATAATACAAAGGTACCTAAGTAATTATTTGTCCCCTATACAAATAGTTCAGTCAACGATGTATTCTGAGCGGGCCAATAGGCATCGATAAATATGTACCAATAATGAAGCTAATGTATTAGGATATATATGATTATTATTCACGTAACATTATTTAGCTATAGAAGAACCCCGCAAGAATACGCATTTCTGTAGGATAAAAAATATCGTTCTGTTTATTTATATAAATAAAACAATTAAAATTGGGGGTTATTCTTGTCGTAAGCCGTAAATGAGTAATAAGAAGTAATAAATTATTGATTTTTACCGCATAGTGTTACATTTGACTACAGTTCGCCTGATATCCACTCCACTGTAGTCTAAAATGTGGCACTCTTTCCTAGAAAAAATATTGTACACTCAATTTTTTTATTATTACATACATACTCACAAACTACTTTTATAATATTAGTGTGATAGTTTTTTTACTAGAAAAAAATAGAACTTTGATGTGGGTGGTAATATTTTATATAAAAAGACATAAATAAAGGGGTGTCTATAAAGTATGATGTCATTGAATTCTAATAACACAAAATAAATCGCCTCCGTGTATTCGCGCCTTATGAATATTAATGAAAGATAACTACGCTCCTGATAACAAGTTATTGTTATGAATACCATTCGCCTATCGATTCTGAAGAGGGTAGAGCGTAGAACGGAACGCTTATTAATTTTCCATGTTTTGCTTTAATAAAGTTTTTAAACCAGTATGCTAGTTTTGGAAGCGGAAAGTTTTAGTAACAGTTTAATTGATATCGTTGCGGTTAGTCCTAGGATGGGTGTTCGTATAAAAAAAGAAATCATCGGCCATCTTGGTTTTTGCGTTTATTCTCTGCTTGTGTAAAATTCTTCTGATGATTTTTCTCCAATAGAAGCATATACCTGTGATCACATTGTCGCTTGTGTCGTTAGGTGAAAAAAACGACCAAATATATGTAGATTATTTAATTTCCTCCTTTTTGAGCCCTATTCCCTATTACTGACAGCCGTGTCTCCCCCCCAGAATAAATTCATTCAGCGAATTACATCGAGGCGTACCAGGCCTTTATATCAACATATAAAAACTTGCAGCATTAGCACTTCGCTGCCTAAAATATGAATCACTTCGAGAACTGCCGTTGGCAACAGAGCTCGATAAACTTTCAATGCGATCATTAATATTATTTTGAGTTTGTCGACTGCCGAAACGTGCAGAATTGGATTTCGATTCAAATGGAATATTTTCTTTGCTACGAATAATAAATATTACGAAAACGTAACCGAACCAAAAAAATAAATTAGATGGAGATGGTCAACCGCCCCGCCACAGTTGATTTTATGGGCGGAGTTTAACCCTTTAGCGACCTCAACCAAGCGTTCTGCTATTTGCGATATTGTAACTAATCACGAGCAAACTTTGTGTATGAGTAGTGAAGCACCCGTAGCTCAGCTAGCGGAGGCAATCGCATTCGATCACCAATGTTAAGCAAAGGTCGACGCGGTCAGTCCTTGGATGGGTGACCGAAAAGTGGCATTCCATTTTGGGCGCTTCCGAGGGTCGGAAGACACGTTAAATTGTAAGTCCCAGCTGTTTGTATGCAGCCGTTAAGCCATGTCAGGGGCCCTTAGGGCAGCTTAATTAACTCTCGACACCAGAGTTGGCCTCTATCATTCGATAAAAAGAAGTAGCGTGTTGGAGATAGATGATATATGGAAGTATTTTTGACGCGACATTTGTAAGAAGTTACAGTTCTATAGAACCATACCATCTATTTATCGCATTTCCAACGTTATTGATTCAGTGAAGTGACTTCTCTCATATGTGTGGAATTTGCTCAGACGTCTTTACTTACTGATATTAAAACGGGGGTTTTCTTGCGATCTGTGATTGGATACGGACGCGTTGATTGAAACTTCTGTTGAAATTGTTGGCTTGTTGAAATGTGTTTGTTTTGAATTGAAAGTTTGTATTGTGATAAAACATAAACTAAATAAGTTAAACTGTATTAAATTTCTAAACCCATATCATTCTGTTCTACAACCTTGTAATTTATTTTCTTTTAAATAAACAAAAAGAGTTAATGTTAAATCTTTATTGGTTTTAATTTTTCATTGTATTTTTACTAGTACTAAAGAATCTGGCTTTTTTATGTGCACAATTTATTCCACGTCTATTTTTAAACATAACAAACAATATGGCTTTTTCGTATCTTAAATGTTCACCAAACGAGTACCAATATTTGTTCAAAAGGAGCACAATTCGAGAAGGCGGGTTCAATAAAATTCATTATGCACAGAGCATCTCCACACAAACAAAATTCCAATCAGTAGGGAGCATAAACAAGACAATTACCACACAAGCTTCTCCATACAGCACAAAATAAAACATCCAATATCTCCATTTTCCATACAAAATCATAAAAAAATCCTCCGAGACTGTGTTGCCTACAAAATAAAATCAAAACAACACCACTCCGCGATTCAATATAAACAGTAAAGCTGTGTACACACCAATAACCGATAACCAATAAAAAACAAAAGGAGTCTCGTGGACCCCACAAAGGTTTTATCGCGAAAAATCCATCTTCTGGCAGCGCACGGCTAGATATTAATCCCGGCCCAATAATCGCTTCTGATAAGAGATTTTCTTTCGATCCTTCGTAATGGGAAGTTTCTGCATCGCTTCACTCGGCTATTTAAGTTTAATAACGTTTGCCGCCGGATCGCTGCCCATTGTGGGGCCAACGTGACTGGGGCAGTGTGGACTGTGCTTTATACTGCTTCAAGTTTTACTTTAAATAGAGTATCATATGAAATTTCACACTAAAGTTAGGTGTTCTGTTCTGTTTTGATTTTAATTGAGTAAGATCTTCATTGTACAGATATCACGGAAAAGTCTTGTAAAGTTTGCCTATATATATAAAAAAAAATACATGTTTATCTTAATAATAACGTTAAGTTTTTCAAGCTGCAAAAACCACTTTAATAGTACTAACTTGGTCATTGTTTGGACAATGACGGCAGAGTATCAAAAATTGGCAACTGTACATTGAATTACAACAGCTAGCTGTCATTAATTAACATACCATCAAAATTTCAAGCACGATGCACGATCCCACATAATTTCTTCCGTAAGACCAAACTTTTTCTTTATCGCATAAAGTCCCAACTTGTCGCTAGTAATGGCTCTCAATGTCTTAGCTGAAGCCCTACATCGACCCTATAAGTTTATTGTCTGCCTTTCTGCGAAGAATTTCAATTCCATGTCATTAATTTCCCATTTTACTCCTAAATCTGTAGACATAGAATTGAAATGGTCTGGTGTAAGTGCGATTTTTTTATTCGCATGGAGTGCTCTCAACAAATAAACAGAAAGTATCTGCTCTGCTCATGTTTCATTCTGTACCTATCTTCCGATAGTGTTGCGTAGCTCAGATAGTATTCGGAAGTGAGTACCAATGTAAAGTATAACTTTGGTTACTGATTAAAAGGCAGTTTTCCACTAGGCCGCTTCCGTGGATAAGATCCTTACCACTCTCGCATTTATTTAAGTTTTAAGCAATTATTTTATTATTGAAACTTTCGTGAGACATTTTTATCAATATGTAACTAAAACGCAAATTACACGTGAGTGAAACCGTTTTAGTTACATGTTGAAGCAATTATGTTAGCAAAGGCTGTCCTTCACTGTACTATGTCGATATCTAAATCGCCTATTGAGAAGGCTGAGCCAATTTTAAGCAACGAAATATTCTCGATAAGTTAGTGTTATGTCTCTGTTTAGAATCGATTATCCTCACATGCGTCTAGCTAAGTGCCTCTGAAGGGTATGGAAGAAAGATGTTTCTTTTTATATTATGTGTTTTCGGTAATGACCATATTATGATATGAGGCTTCTTGTACCTATAGTATATGTAGTATTTTCAGTCATAATCTTACCAATTGGGTTCAAATACCAATTCCATTGGTTGTTCCATATGTTGACAAGTTTTTGTCTAAATGTGTTTTCAATGCTTAGCAAAATAGGTATACCAAAAATACATAAAAAATAATCTATTATTATGATTAGTCTTAATAATAATTAATTCTAATCTATTATTTTCCCACACGTGGAATCAAAAAACCTACTTGGAAAAAAATACAGCATTTCATTCACCTGTGGAATTTTGAATATACTTCACTCTTAATTTGCAATACTTAACCTATTTCGAGCAAACTACGAGTATATCCAAACTTTCGTCCTTAGTTGATCACTTCACTCATGAGAATAATAATTCAAAACAGTTTATAAACGTCACACAACAATACAACATCAAACCCCACAAAAACATTGTAAAGAGCATCAAAGATTATGTGTACAGAGATGCTATCTCTCCCTAACTAGCTAACGTTGCAAAAATTGTCTCGCGCCGCCCGCTCTTTGACGCCGAGCTCAAGCAAACAAGCATAGATAAGATACATTCACCGGCAAAATTGTAAAAGCTATCACAAAGAAACTTATTAACCTGCCACTAACTAATGGACGAAGATAGGGTTACAAAATGACCCGCCTTAGATTGACCCTTTGTGATGCTAATCGTAATTTTACCTACACGAAGCGTTATTTACTCTTTGATGGATATGGATTTTTTATTTGCTATTATTTTAGGTTGAGTGTTTAGGCACTGTTGTAGAGTGGTTTATTCAATCTTTACTGCCTTTTAGGTCTGTTATTTTTGTAACTAAAATTTTAAAACCACGAGTGTTATGAGAACAATTTCTATTTAAATTATAAAAAAAGTAACTTAAATGCATTGATATCTATATATTTAGCAATAAATTGACAACTATTCTGTATCAAATATTAATTCATAATCACAGCAAAACTAGACCCGCTTACCAACCACAAACACCAACAAAAGATCACCTATCTCTTAAAATTAGAACGCAGCCTCAAAAAAGATCGAATTGACGTCTTTAAAAACTCCTTTGACGGGTTTTCCAACGAAAATGTAAACTGAAACGTTGGCCAGCGTTGAAAAGAGATGCACACATGATACTTGCATAGTAAAGCTGACGGGTTTGCTTGCCAAAGTTAATGGAAGTAGGGTGTGGCATGAAAGCGTTCTTATCTAGGCGTTTAAGAGTTTCTCGCATGTTTGTACATGCCAAGAGCTTTTGTTTCGAGATAAGTGTGTTAGGTAGGCCCGGTTAGTGGGGTGGATATTGCTGTTTTGTTTCTTTTGAGATTTAGGCGCTGTGTGCGAGTTGGAAAACTTTGAAACTTTTCTAGTACCTGTAGCTACGGAAATGTAATCACTTTTCCTTCAGATCTAAACATAATGAGTACTTCTAAATCGACCTTAGAAAATCACAGGATTAAAATGCTGATACTTAACTGACAACAAACACACTTTTAAATCTAAAGAAATGGGGTTAAGGTTTGGGTAAAAATTTATATTCGTGACATGTACTTAGGATAAGTTAGTGTGATCTTCGAAGACAAATTACTGTATTCTTCGACTATAACAACAAAAGTGTATACGTACTACGTACATATATATTCGACAATAACACTATTTTTTATATATTGTCTCATAGGTATTCAAAATAAGCTAAGCAGTGATAAAATCTGTTCATTGAAGCTACTTAACTAGTGTAGTTTGGCGGGTGCACCCACTTGGCTCCGGACCGGGTTTTTATCAGCACTCTTTATGTTTTGTATCCGATTAATTAACTCGTTGTCCTGCTTTTCGTATTTGTTATCTCGATCAGTAGAGAAATTGTTTGGCACACATGTAGATTATATAGAATTTACGAGAGTGAGGCTGACATTGGTAATAGGTTGTTTTTAAGTGACAGAAGTCGCCTGCATCCCCTTGTGTTTTACAATAGAGGATGACTGATATTTTATGTGGATATTTAGGTTCATTAATTGTATCACAAAGAACTAAAAAGAAAATTAAAACTCAAATCCCTTGTCATTTTTAAGATTCCAATCATATTATCAAACGATAATATTATAGTTTTCGCGACAACAAGCTGGTGAAATACCTAACTTGTAGTAAAAAATGCTAAAACTATTTACATAAAAGAATGCTGAAATACACTATAATGTCGCACAATGCAATAAGAGTAGTCTACAACAACGTCTTCAGGCACCTGATGGGCCTGAAGTGGTATTGTAGTGCCTCGGAAATGTACACGAATTCGCGAGTTGACTCATTTAACGCTATCCAAAGGAAACGCATCGCATCCTTCATGTTCAGAATTGATACGTGTAAAAATAAGATTGTCAGAAGCCATATGGACCGGCAGCTGCTGTCTGCAACATATGAACAATGGGTAGCAATTGCAACTTAAAATGTACCTTTCTATATAATATTGTATATATTCTCTGTTTATGATTGTGTGTGATATGGATCTCAGTGTCTGCAATAAAAAGTTATTATTATTATAAACGCTGACGTAAGTTTTAGCCAATCATTTTTTACGACAAGAAATCTAATCATATTTTAATAGAATTAAAACTGAATCATTATAACACGACCCCATTTTACATATACCGCAGGTTTTATATCGATAAAACTGCGTGTTATAGCACTGAGGCGTATGTTGAATATAAAATATACAAGGTTAGTAGTTTCAAAATAATATAGACATAATCTATAATACATTAGCTTATCCTTACAAAAATCTTTCATTGTAGCAAAGTACTTACATATTTACGCATTTTGCATTTTTTAATTTTGCGCCACTCAAAACACATTAAGATCTACAATAACTTTCCCAATTTTGTAGTTGACAATAATCAAAATTTGCCAAAGCAATAATTTAAACTTTCCTCAAATTGTCAAAACTTGTCTTTGATCAAGTTACCCTGAATGATGTCATAAAAACTTGCCACGAATGAATCAGTGAATTAACAATTCCATTATTGTTTCCCCTCGTGACTTTTTACACCGTCGTAAAGCTGTATCTGATGATCAGGGTTAATTATTGTCACTCATGTTTTATGCAGATTAATTTAATGTAGATATGGAAGTACGCAATTTACCTACACATAAATTGTGTTCAGTCAGTTCAGTCATGACACCAAACATATACCTAAATAGTGGTTGCCGGCGGCTTCACACGCATTATTATACGCAAAAACGTTACCCTTGAATCACTCTATCTTTAAAAAAAACTGCATCAAAATCCATTGTGTAGTTTTAAAGATCTAAGTCTGTATACAGACAGACGTGTTAAGCATTTTTGTAGTGATAGTGATAATACTACGTAATGGCACACTAGAATTTGTTCTCAGTAGATGATACCGTCTCTAGGTGTACCTAACTGTACCTCAGAAGGTAGATAGGATCACAATCTATCTGTACAGATAATCCATAGACAGTTGGCAATGAGTACCAACATCAAGACTCTATGCGCTTAGATGTTAATGTTTAATAAACTGTTAGTATATTTGTTAATGGCTGTTTATTACCATACAGCATTCGGAAAACATAAGATCAATGTACAGTTCGCAATTCGCTGCTTTCGTATGAATTTAATCTATACTAATATTATAAAGCTGAAGAGTTTGTTTGTTTGTTTGTTTGTTTGAACGCGCTAATCTCAGGAACTACTGGTGCGAATCGAAAAATTATTTTTGTGTTAAATAGACCATTTATCGAGGAAGGCTTTAGGCTATATAACATCACGCTGCAACCAATAGGAGCGAAGCAACAATGGAAAATGTGGAAAAAACGGGGAAAATTATTCATCTTTGAGGGCTTCCTTTGCGTGAGCTGCGAAAACGGTTCAAGTCGTGGGTAACAGCTATAATTTATAAAGCTGAAGAGGTAGTTTGCAATAATAAATACGATGCCCAAAATAACTATTCCACGCCGACAAAGTCGCGCGCACAGCTAGTCATAATATATGTACATTTAAACATATCTCTCTGTTTTAATTTATAATTCGTGCTCCCATGCGTCACCGTCTACATAAATATATGATGGCTAGAATAGAAATTATAATGTACAAACATATCACAGTATTTACCGCTAGCGTGGGTAGTGTGTAATTTTCTTCAATTGTTAGTTTATACTATTAGAATATTAAATATGGAATGAAAGCTATTATTAGCATGATTTTACTGTCTATGATGTTTCTATCGCTGTGTTTGGTTTATTTATGCGTTTCATATTGAAGTCGTTTCTTTATGATTTGAAATATCCAGTTTGGGTTTTTTTTTGTTTCAAGCATTTTTTTTTACTATGAATGGGTTTGCACTTGACCGTAATTCGCCTGATGGTAAGCAATCATTACGGTCTAGGATGGAACGTGCTTACCCAGTAAGAACCGATAATACTTACTTTAAAATATTTTCGTAACTTTTGCCATCTTAAAACATACTAAAAAAAATATCTATGAAACTGATTAATATATAGAATAAAATAGGTATAAATTAATGGAGTACTATACTCCACACTAGGCAAAACCTGTGTTGTAATGTTCGGGTTCCTTCCCTTTACACTAAAAAAACCTTTATCTTCATTCAAATCCACGAATCGTACCGATAAGGCGGCTAAGTCCGAGTGTGTCAATCATCGATTTTATTAAGTCACAGATATCATTCGAGCGTTATTACCACTTGGTGGGTCGCATTCATGCTCCCCATTTGGACGGTTTGGGTCGATCCGGTAGAATTGAACTTTGACGGAGACGCGTAAAAGGTATTTATAAGATAAGGCGTTGAGAGAATACAAGTGATGTGCTATTTGCTTTGAGTGTGTTTGTTTTATTCTGCTATAATTTTTACTATTTGCAATAATGAGATGTGATCAAAAGCGAGGATATATTGATTTATTGTTTGTACTTAAAACACTTCGAGAATATGTTTTAGTTTACTGCAATGGTAAATGTAATTGATAGGACCAGAAATATTATTTTGGTACCTATTGAATAAGATATATCAATTTGTTTTAAAATTACAGTTTTTTTGGTAACGATAGAATGCACATGATATATATTGTGTAATATAACAACTCACAAATAAACTTCGTATACTAACATGACACATATTTACATAAATCCTTCACTACAAAAACAAAAGCCTATCTCAATAGTTAGTTCAGCATTATGCTGAGTTGCGGCTGTGTTGTGGCAGATTTTATGTTTGTTTGTTTATTATGTTCTTACTTGTGTTTGTTTTCTTTCTTTCTTTCTTTAGTTTCGCTCTGTCCGTACCATCTCCTAGACATACCCTTCCCATACTTCAAGCGTCCTTCCGCTAAGGTTTAAGGAAACTTTGGACCCCTTACTTCGTTTTTATGCAGCTTTTGTTCTGTTCCTGGAGATATGGCGCCGGTCGTGCGTAAGGATACGGAGAATTCATTCAACGGTAAAGGTTATTTTCTTTGTTTTTAGTTCTGGGTCCAAAGGCTTTTAGCTTACTTTGTAGTTACATCTTTACTATTGAGCTAGACTTTTTATCGGGTTTATGTATTGTTTTTCAAGTTTAATTTTGTTCTGATATGATATTTTGAAATGTGTATGAACTAAAGGTCTGAAATAAATTACATTTATTTATTTATTTTATTTTTATGATGGTGTGGTGGCTATTTACATGTCAAATTGTATAAAAATCGGTTTAGCCGATAAGAGATAGAATGAACTAATTGTTTTTACATAATTCATCTCATTAATGCCAGTATGATTTAGATCTCAACAAGTTTTGAACATTGTAGTCCACGCATTAAAAATAACTAGTATAAAAAATTGACAAAAATGAATTCGTGTATAATTTCACCTAATGCCAGAAATTTTACTCTAAATTCATTTAATTCTATACTTCCAACCTAAATAACACGGTTAATCTCGACCATAAGTTCCAACTTAGGTTATATAATCATTTTGGCAGTGTGGTTTATACAGCGGCCATAAAAGACTGTCGTTTCGTATTATTCCTGCTATCTAGTGGACGTTAAGTTCCTCGTAACATAGTTATCAGTTTGACCTCTTCAATGGTGTTTAAAGCTTGACCTCGAGAAGTTAGTTCGAGTTAGAAATTACTGGCACGCCTGTTTAGGTTAGGTTATATGGACATTGTAAAGAAAAAATACTTAAGTGAAATTTCTTGTAATATGATGTGGCTGGTGCCTGAAATATGAACGACTTTTTTAATATCATGCTAAAATTAGGTGAAAATTACATTTATAGTTTTAGCAATACATATCGGGACACACATTATGTAATTGAAAGCAAAGGTTTTGTAATGTTGTCTATGTATGCTACATGAATATTGTAAAGAAAAATTACTCAAGTGAAATATTTTGTTAAATGATGTGGCCGGGGCCTAAGCTCTGAATTACTTTTGGAAAAACAAGCTAAATTTGGGTGAAAATTACTCTCGCTCTTTTAGCTTTACATACATATTCAAGAAACACATAAAGTTCAGTTAAGTTTAGTTATATAATTTTTTAGTTTAGTTTAGTTATATAATTTCTAATATGGTCTATGTATGTCTGTTTATTATGTTGTGACCACATCTGTGGGTCTCACATTGCCCACGAGCGCAGTTGCAAAAATAGTATGGACGCTATATAAATCATCTATCGTAGATGCAATAATGCCAATGATGATGATAAAAGTTTATGATAAAAAAAATATATTTCAAATATGCGGTAAAACAGACTGTTTGTTATTATTCGTTATCCCACACGTTCTTTTTATAAGGCTTCATTATTTTTACGAGGGGGAGAGATTAGGGGAATGCCAGCACGCGTGACTTCGCTAGGAAACATTCATTTTGTATCGGAGCTTGTAGATCTACCCTCTGATGCTACTCTTTGGCACTACTGGTTGTGTCACTTAAATGGGTAATAATGAAATATTGTAAGTACTTTTGAAAAGTTATGTTAATGCAAATATTAAAACTAATTTAATAAACGCACTGATTTATTCATATATATCATACAAGCTATTTAAAATTGGTGTATTAATTGTAAATCCGAAAATAGAAAAAAATACCTAATATGTTTTTTGGTATAATTTTATTAAAGTGAAACTGAGAAACAACGTCAACTCGCATATGTAGCACATTCAACCTAACATAGATGCTACCCACTGCCAACAAAAAGCCAAAGTAGATCAGTCCGAAACTCATCGATACCTCTACCGTTGTACCAAAAAATATTGTCGTGGAAAAGAGTTTTCTATCGACTGCTATGTCGTAGATTCGCTTTCAAATTAAATTCTTTTTGATTCAGGAAATGTAGTCACGGCCTCTAGATTGATGAGATGTTTGATCGTTGTCTTGTTGATTGATTTTACGAGTTGATTGGAGTCGATTCCGTGTACGCTCTGTATTCTGCATTATTAGAAATGCTATTGGGGTTGTGCCATTGTATTTTGTTGTTTTTACAATTTTACTCGAGAATTGGTAAAGTTCAATGAATTGCATTATTTCGTTTTATATTACGTGTCACTCTTTAATATCCAGGAATTAAACTAGTATCTAAATATATAAAACTCCAAAGTGACAGACTGACTGACTGACATAGTGATCTATCAACGCACGGCCCATACCACTGGACGGATCGGGCTGAAATTTGGTATGCATGCAGATGTTATGACGTAGACATCCGCTAAGAAAGGATTTTTGGAAATGTCACTTTTCAAGGGGTGAAATAGGGATGCAAGTTTTACTTCTTAATGCGATCGAAGCCGCGAGCACCCACTAGTGTTAAAATATACGCAATAAAATCACAAAGTAACTAAATTATACACATACTAGGTACAGCTCACATAGATTCCTATATGTTCCAAAATATCATAATTCAAGAATCATTGACCTACTTACTATATCATACATCAAAAATCCATCTGAGCCAAGAATCGTACAGAACAAAAATACGCCTCGTTATTGGTCCGCCGGTCCGTATAAATTCTCCATCACGATGAATCTATGCAAATGTGATATATTTTTGCTCGGACCGTTTCGTTGTGCCCGTTTTACCAGAGTGTCCTTTTTTGTAAAAATAACATGCATCTGTGACATAGGCGGAAACAGTGACTGATTTTTATAAAACCACCGACGAAAAGTTGGAGCTTTTTTGTAGTTTTAGCTGTCCAGAGTTGTGGATCGCTCTTTGATGTGCTTTGTTATATAGTAGATATTTTATTACAACTCTTTTGGAGCCTGTCAGCGAAGCAATCTATACTAATATTATAAAGCTGAAGAGTTTGTTTGTTTGTTTGAACGCGCTAATCTCAGGAACTACTGGTGCGAATTGAAAAAATATTTTTGTGCTGAATAGACCATTTATCGAGGAAGGCTTTAGGCTATATAACATCACGCTGCAACCAATAGGAGCGAAGCAACAATGGAAAATGTGGAAAAAACGGGGAAAATTATTCATCTTTGAGGGCTTCCATAGCGTGCGCTGCGAAAATGGTTCAAGAAATCAAAAAAATGTGTATGAAAGAATTATTCCTCTTGAAATGATCTAACAAAATGTCCGCAACAGTATATGTCTATCTTTTGAGGTTAACTCACTAGAACCGTTTTTATGGTAATAACTACTCCACGCGGACGAAGTCGCGCGCACCAGCTAGTGTTTTATAAAAAGTTTGTTTTATTTGATGAAACATTCCATTTCTCTTATAAAAATGGTTTGATAGTTTTGATCAATTACCATTTCAATTCTGTCTATATAAAGCTTCCAAGCGTGTACCTGTTAATAGAAAAATACTTATACAATATGATTCTTGCTGTAATTATAATTAAATAATTGCCAGGTTAAAAGCGTGGTACGGTTTCCCGAAAAGAAAACCATAACACTAGATCTCAAGACGGTATCAAAAAACGTACCCACACGTGTAAGCTTAGAAACCACAGAACGTTTCCACTGTACAGGATGTCTGACCAAAAATATCCTCCGTGACATTTAGCGTAGTCCCTTCTCACGGGGCCCAGGTGCTTGCCAGCTTCAATTATAAAATAATTATTTGAGCCCCGTACACATTGTACATGGTTACTAATAAATACATTTTCATTACATTACATTTTTTCACGTACATCTATGATTGAGAGACCAGTTTTAAATATGCATAAAGAAAGCTAATACATCAACTATTAAGGAACTTTTTAAATGTGGTTTGAAACGTTACAGACGACATAAAATCTGTCCCAGGTCAAACCTGGATGAGGCTGGCTAAAGTACGAAGCCAATGGCATATTATGAGAGAGGCTTATACCCAGCAGTGGGATGAAACCGGCTGTAGAGGATGATGAAGATGATCTGGAGAACTAAATCGCCAAAATAAATCCATAGATAGATAGATATTGAGAGATTATATTGTCTGTAGACCAGTAACCCTGAAGGTCTGCATATATTTGACCCCGTGTATTTAGAGTCATTTGACCTCCGAATTTTTGTGGGCCATGCTTGCCCCGGGCGAGAATATTTAAAAATATCACTTCAAACTTGATATTTGTAGCAATTTAACGGTTGTGTGTCGGGATTCGGAAAAGTTTATTTTTTTTATTTTTGTCTTGTTTTAATTAATAAAAATCTACTTACTGAAATTAATGTATTATACTTACCGTAAGGCATGATTGACGTAAGTGCTAGCCGGTTAAATATCACAACTAAATCTACTGAAATGTTTAATTTACACATTTAAAATCAGATACGTTTTCATAAAATCTGTGTTGTAGTATTGCTTATCCGTAAGAGTATTATTATTGAGCCCCACTTTATTAAACAATTCACGTTTATGAAATTCAACACTTCACTGTTTACCAAAATTACAATACCCTTTCAATCAATTATTTGCCAGCCAAAAAATAACATTACATATCACGTCAAAAACCCAGAACATCACAATTCCCCAGGCAAAAGGGCTATAAAAGCGCACAAGTAAAAATTGCAGCCATCAACCGTACAGTTTTAAAGTACACAGTTTAAAAAATGGCAGTAGTAAAACTGAACGGAGTAATTCGTTTCATCGATGGCTGGGACCGATTACCGGTTGTAAACCAACAGTAATATTTGTCTTGTACCCGCTATCGCTGCAAATCATCGGTAAAACAAGCAAATGTGCATTTCGTAGCTGTTTCACTTACTGTTTGCTTTGAGCTATGTATGCTGGTTTGGAGTTTTTTGCTGGTAACTAATGAGAAAAACTTTTAGGAAATATATTCGTACTTTTAGAAAATAGAGGAAAGATTGGTCTTAAAATGCTTAAACTGTTTTAGATACTATTTGGTTCGGAGTTAACACCCTGTAACACAAAAAGATGAAATATAACCGTTTGCATACTGGTTATACTATGTTTTTGTATTAAAAATATAGTAACAACTTCCGTATATCTTATATCTCTGGTAGATAAAGTTACTGATAAAGTTTTTTGCTCAGCGTTCTTTGCTGAGAAAATATTTATTCGCCATTCTATTACCAAATGGTTTCAGGAGTCTTAAATTAATTACTTTTGGAAACTTCGAGGGCTAATTAATTAATTTATGACGAGGCTGTATAAATGTGGCTTTGAAGACTAGAAGCTACGTAAATTTTTACTTAGAAAATTGCCAATTTTGTAAATTCAATATTTTCCTTGTACTGTTAATGTTGCCATTTATACCAGCAAGTGAGAGATTGCTTTGTATATAAGCAGAGCTTATTAAGGCTTGCTTTCCAACTCAGTTTTATAAAATTACTTGTTAGTGGCGTATAAGATTAGAATACTAAAAGTCTTATACAATTGAGTAAAATGTAAGTAAGTACGTATAAGTACTTTCAAATCTTTTTTTTTTATTTTACTTAATAAATAATGTACCTCATCACTAAAAAGTATCTATAAAGTATTGTATTTGTCACCATTGACACTTTTCTATGTTTTATTTACAAATGTCAATAGTAAATAAAAAAGCGTAATCAGACGAAAAAGTGTTGTGTTTGGATAATAAACCCAACAATCATGATAAAATCCGATATGGGATATGAATCAAATACATTTACTGATATGGTAGTAAAACTAAACATTTATATAATCTTACTTCTCCAACTACATTTTTGAACTAGCGGCATACAGATTGGAAACTTAATGACCTAATTTTCCCACCAAAAAACTTCTACATGATTATGTTAGTGCGAATAAATCCACCGGGCGAAGGTAATCTAGGAACTTAGTTGTGTAATAATACATCGCTTCTCTTGTTTTATGTGGAGAGCCGTTAGTTAATTACGGTGCTGTTTTGTATACTCTGTAAACTAGGTACATAAATATAGAGTAGGTACATATGTATGTAGGGATGCGGAACGCTGTTTGTATTCTGTGTTGACATCAGCGACTCTAGGTTATTATGTTGAGATTGTTTAGGAGAATGTGTTTGGTTGTGTTTTTGTGAGATAGCATTTGAAGTTGTGGTAGTTGTCATAATTTTTGGGGAAGTTCATCATAATATGATGAACTTCCCCAAAAATATATTATACATCATATCATTTTAAAAATATCAACTAAACTAATTAAAAATACAACTGATATAGGTATCAGTTCATATTTTGGTTCCAGATTGCACTTGAGCATAGCTCCACTTAAAATAATCTTGAATCTAATAAATCGAAACAAAAGTACATATATTACCATATGTACTCTATCCTAAAACCTAACTTAAAGTGATTTTAGCTTGTAATGGCATACTAAGTAAGATAGTTAAGACTGTTATTTTATTCCCATTTCTCTCCAGCTTAAGTGTGAAATATGTCCTGGACAGCTACAATTTGCGTCCAAGCTAGCGCCTTCAGCCGTCAGTTAGTGGAAATTACCCGGTTATCTGTACCGGAAGTCTGGCTGAGCTTTGAAAGCGTCACTTCCGGGAAATACCTACGCTATGCTATTGTCGCTATTTGGGGTTAAGTGATATGTGAGACTATTTGATTGTGTCTCTTAGAAATGTTTCAGAGTTAATTTTCTCTAATTATAACACTCAGGTGTAGTTTCCATGTCAGTACAATTTCGTACCAAGCTATACCAATTTGAATGACTATTATTCTCAAAGTTTGACTGTTAAAGTAAGCGCATTCAATCTTAGATCATAGTATCGTTTATTATCCGTCATTTGTGCACAAATCTAAACTCATTAATGAAATAAATTTAATAATGAAAGAATGTTTTAGGATAGTAAAATAATGTTAATAATCTCATTACTACAGAATGTATGAAAAATCCGCTCTTAAGTAATTTCACTTTTATAATAATAATATTGCAAGCTCGTATAAAGAAAATCACATTTTATTAGACACCTACGCGCAATGACTGTCATAAAAAACTGCATCAAATTACCGTTTCTATGCAAAAATAATAAGGCAAGTGGTAGTGAGCAGCATTTGCGTAGTATATTTTATCAGGCGCTCTATCATTCTGACGCTATTACCACATAAAGCTCTGTGTTTGCAGTAAATATATCTTGGAAATTACTTTCTGTAGTGTATTTTATATACTCGTTCTAGAAGTACGCACTTAGAAATAATTTGTACTTATTTCCTTTACTTTAGTTCCTATTATTTACCCGCGTCGTTTCTTTCTATGTCGAGCAGCTTTTGATAAATGATGTTTATTTGTAAATCTTCGCTTATAATAATAACTATCTACATTATATCTATCGTCTCAAGCCTTCACAAATACCTACTATTGTTTTGAACCCCTTTCCTAGCCTTTAGAGTGGGCAGTTCATATAAAAGTTCAAGTACGTTTTCTTAGAAACCTTAACAATAGCTTTGCGTGCTCTACGCTTTTTATTAAACAGGAGCGTGAGTCTATAGTGGGTGGCGTTATTAGTACACGATAGGTCAGATTTTATGTAGAAAATTTGTTTTAGGTATTTACTTACTTAGAATTAATTAGGTTTTTAAAAAGAGCAGCAGTATTACAATTATTATTATCACCAAACATGGCGGATATTAAATCCTTAACTGAAAACACTAAGTCTATGAAGTAGACATTTTAAATATGCCATAAAAAGTGGCATTTCCAAGAATCCTTTCTTACCGGATAACATCTACCTGCATATCAAATTTCAGCCCGATCCGTCCAGTGGTTTGGGCTGTGCGTTGATAGATAACTAAGTCAGGCAGTTTGAGTTTTATATAACCTAACCTACATATACCTATACATATGTACATAGCACAAGTTGGACTTGCGTTAGTATTGATTTCTAACCTAAGCGAGAGGCCGTACATGACAGGTGTTATAAAGTTACTATTAAGCTCATCTAGAGCAGAAACAGCGTACCTTCATTTAGTGTTACAACTTCTTCTTATCAAATGAAAGTGGCCATCTCTGGTGTCGAAAGTTAATCAAGCCGCCCTAACTGCCGTACTACACAATCAGCAGGGACTTACAATTTAACGTGTCATCTGACCCACGGAAGCGCCCAAAATGGAATACCACTTTTTGGACACCAATCCAAGGACTGACCGCGTCCACTTTTGCTTAACATTGGTAATCGCATGCGATTGCCTCCGCTAGCTGAGCTACGGGCGCTTTGCGTGTTAGAACTTATGTTATGTTTATACTAGCACATGTTAGTAGTTCTACATGAATTCAATTGCATGTGAAGTACTAAATGACAAGATGAACGAATAGTAGAGATATTATGCTTATCGAGAAGCAAGAACATATAGCTTCAAAATAATTTTATATAAATTAAAGCCATAAGATCAAGTTAATTTTGATAAATGTTATATGACAAAAAATATATGATACGTTATAGATTCCTGAAATAGTATGAAATACTTACACCACTAATATCAGGCATACAAATCTCATACTGAGAAAATGAAGAGACTTTTGAAACACTATAAATAACTCTGCGATACAAGTTTGATACGTAGCTGCTTTTGTGAACGGCAAACCTTTAGAAACAAGATATTGTACCCATCATATCAGTATAAGATTTCCAAGTATTCTTATAGTAGGTACATAAATAATTTGTGTTGCATTCTAAGCCTACATTTTTATCCAAAACAGCACAGTATTCCCAGATTACACAAAAGATCTTGCACAGTTGGCAAAAAGCGTTCTGTCATAAAGAAATGCAAAGATCCTGGTCTCCTTTAATGATGGCCTTTTTGCTTTGCCCCTGCTGGCTGTATTTGTTCTTTTTTCACTTTGACTGCTCTCAACCTATTACGGCTTGAGAAATAGGATAAGACCTCCTTGTCACCCCTATTTGTTCTTGCATGTTGGTAGTCTTGATAATTGTGCTGGCTAAGTTGGTAGGGAGTTTCTTTTGCTAAAGATATTGAGAAAGGAAATTAAAGACCGCTACAGACCACTGATGATATTATACTCGAAACTAGCTTGATAAAATAATAACAGATTAACGTTTTAGTAAAGGTGATAATTTGTGTTGTCATTTATAAACTAATAGTGGGTGCTCGCGACTTCGCTCGCATTAGAAAGTAAAACTTGCATCCCCTATTTCACCCCTTTAAAAGTGACATTTCCAAAAATCCTTTCTTAGCGGATGCTTACGTCATAACATCTACCTGCATGCCAAATTTCAGCCCGATCCGTCCATTGGATTGGGCTGTGCGTTGATAGATCACTATATCAGTCAGTCAGTCAGTCAATCAGTCAGTCATCTTTGAGTTTTATATATGTATATAGATTGCATTAGTTTAGAAATGCAGGTTCTGATGATAAAACTCCTGTATGTAGATTGTAGATACATACTATATTTTAATTAAAATAAAAACCTCGTCAGTTACGTTGTAACGAAATTGAGCGTGTAAATTTCAGTTGCCGTGTTTTATTTTGTGAGTAATAAAAAAAACTTTAAAATTCGCATGCCGACGAAACTGTGATCGGTGTGGCCATTAAAATGTTACGATGCTAAGTAACGAAATCATAAATCAACCAGCTTGTAAAATCTACCATTATTTGGCTGAATAGTCAAATAAAACTTTACGTTAATTCAATATGGCTTCGTAGCAAAAGTGCATCAAATTTTATCGAAATTGGGTTCAGTGTAAAATATTGTTAACTTTCTACAGATATTAACGAGAAGAGGTTATTCGACAAAAAAATTAAATCATATTTTATTGCAGATTTTATAATAAAAATACATATGATGTATACAGGATTCACTTATTAAATGAATTCAATTATGACTTTGTCAAGTCAATGTGTTATATGTCTGATTGTCCATGTATCTTTAAAAATCACAATAAGATTTAAACATAAAAATTACTGCTACAACAGAGCAAAGACATAAAAGTAGATTTCGAGTATAACTTCCATACTCTTGTAAAATACAAGAGCTACAGAAATCTCGTACGCCCAAAAATACGTGTGGCAAAAGTTTATTCTGTTATTCGACTTCCCTAAAATCCAAAAAAAGTTACCGACAGCCGTATGAAGCGAATTTCATATAGAAATATCGTCAGCGAAATTTGCGTTCGTAGATATATGAAGTTAGAAGGATTTCGGGAACTCAGTAGTCATTTACATGAGCCCTTTAGTTTTTTGCGGCAATTTTTCAATATTTTATTGACTGTTCCGAGCGCTTTATTCGAACAGCTTATTCAATTGTACATTTTGATCCGTAATATCGCAATTGGAATATGTTTTATGTTAGGATACGGGTTTTTGTTTCATATTGTATTCTCGTAATATCAGTATTTTTCGTGTGTTTCGCTTTAGTTTTGTGACATTTAATAACAAACGAATAACGCTACATACTATGTGCTAGCTAACTTTAGAACGAATATAGGTTTAATGCCTTTATCAATCAATTGACGAGATTTATTATATTCATAGATTTATCTTTATTTACAAATCAAATAAGAAAATCAATAAAAAAATGTATGCGTTTATAACTTTTAATATCACTAAAACAATTCGAAAAGAAAGCAACTGCAAACTACGAGCTGCAAGTACTAAATATCACAACGTGTCGACAGAACCACCGCCACTATTCATAATCTTGAGCATAATTCCAACGAGCAGTTTATCATCCGTTTAACCTAAAATCCGCGAAATGCAGTCCCCAGAAGCATGTTTCGTGGAATTATTTTGCAACTTTACGAACTGCAACAAATTATAAATGTTTCGTGATATTTTCGCAAAGTTGTGGACGGTTGGCGCGCGGCCAATCTGGTTGTTTGGAGCAATAGTTGGATGTCAACTGTAAGGCGAAACGGTGCGATCTGAATGGTATTATAATATAGCTTTCATGCTCCAACATGCATTTAAAAATAGTGTAAACGTTTTTTTTTTTAAATTTGGCCTGGATAGGCTTTTTCATCGTAGGGTAAAATAAAACGTAGGAACCAGTTCGCTGTTCTTAATAAAATAACAATTAATTTGCTAACGGCTGAAATGATTGTGATAATAGTGTTTCAGCCTCTTTTGATACTTAGTAAATAAAACCGCTTCTTAACTTTTGTATTTTACTATTTTTTGTTTTTATTTTTTGTAGTTATATATTTTGTACATAACAACAGACTGAATACTATTCCTTACTAATAAATAAAATCCTTTCTTCTTTGTCCGCAGATAGGCTCATACGTGGAAAAAACCTTTCGCCATATTTCTCGTTTTGATCAAAGTCTTGTATTATAAGAACTTAATATACTACCGGCTGGTCACGTTTTCAATCCTGATTTCTCCGAAAAGCTTATGAGAAATGATTCACCAGAGGATATGAGAATTGCTCAAATGGTATATTTTATTGTATACTAGTGGATGATCCGGGGTTTGTTCTCTGTGTATCGAGATAACATTTTTTTACCTAAAATCTCTAATATGTCTGTTTTAACGTTAAGTAAGTTAGGTTAGACCAAAGTCAACAAAATGATGTGTGCCTGGAGATAAATTTGAGGTTAATCTGTGCCCATCCCTTCATCAACATAGGTCATCTAAACAAAAACAAAATTATTATACATATACGTATAATAATATAATTACTTTAGACAGGTCTGTACGATTGTTCCCATAAAAATTATATTATTTTGAATTCATAAAGATTCATCGACAGCACATTCAGCACATACATATTATATTAATGTTATGTTAGTATCGCTTCAAGTCTAAGTAAAGCGTTCTCATTCCAAGACACGTATTCCTACCCTCATTTTCAACTTCTCTACAGAAACCATTATTACGAGGCTCTTCTTATTAATCACATCCTGTTTCAGAGATTTTCCTTTTTTCAACCTCAAACTTGTAATAAATTCTTGTAATTTGCATTTTGTTTTAGCTTAAGGTACAAAACCACCGTCATGAGTCTCCATAAAAATATCGGAAATTTCATGGCTCGAATATTAAAAAGAATGCTTTTACTTTTCATCTCGCAAACTTTGTAGCTTTGGCCGTGAAAATCTTCGTTTCATCATCATCATCATCCACAGCCTTCTCTATCCCACTGCTGGGCATAGGCCTCTCTTTGAATGTGCCAGCTGCGTCGTCTTGTGCAGACCTCGTCCATAAAGAACCCGCGAATCGTACAACGTCGTCGACCCATCTCGCTGCCGGACATCATCTTCGTTTAATTATTTGTAATGTACAACCGACGTTTCCAACCTACGAGAATATTCTCAAATAAATGTTCCTCGTAACTCTTTAAATTTACATTTTCGACTCTGCTGTCGAATATTTATTCCACTATCAGAAAAACTTTCTGAAATTGACCTTTGTGAGTAGGTGTATGTGTATCTGTATGTCTATCTCTATTGGCACCTTAAAAATAGTATTACTGTCCCGCTCGTATAGACGTTACTAATGAGAGCGACGGCAAATGAAGAGAAAAATAAGATCTGCAAGTCAACTTAAAAGACTTCTTGAATAACGACCACACTATAGATCAAACTCAGTGGCATATCACCTTAATTGAGTCGGCGTAACGCTTGTGAAAATTACTTACCTGTAAAATAATTTAGAAACCTCCCTTGAAAATATTTTCGCGAGTGAATAAATAACAGCTTCAGGGCATGTCTTGTTTTTGTAGAGGGCTGTCAAAAAGTACCAAGATTTTTTAATGATTTTAATCATGATCATAATCATTTATTTGCAGAATATAGGTTTTACTGAGTTGTTTACATTCATATATTATGTATTGATTTACTATCAATAAGTATTAATATATTAAAGCTTTTTTCTTGTAATATCCTACGCCCGATCTAATAAAAAAGATTACGCGAAAAATATTACTAATTCGAAACTCTCCAAACGCATGTCTTCGTTACGTCGTGGGTAGAAAAGTTTATATAACGTACATGATTTCTAAATGAAACAGTAATGATTAATTACTGGCTTATTAATTTAATTAATAATAATAAATAATAAATATTTCAGGACATATCACACAGCGCCATCTAGCCCCATACTAAGCTTACGCTTGTATCATGGGGACTAGATAACGGATATATGTAATACATATATACTTTTTAATTAATTGGCTTATTAATTTATAGTTTACTACTACCTAACTACTAACCTCTTATTTGTCCGCCCACATCCTTCCTATCTCTAACCACAGCCACTCCCAAGTTGTCGTGTATCCTGTAAGCCCGTGATGTAACACAACGCCCCATTTGTAACTTGTCGCGTGTATCGATAGCTTTTACCGTTCCAGAGGCCTGTCTTACATGTGTACTTTACAGGACTAGTTAAAACAACAATAATATGTTTTTTTTTTAACTTTTTGAAAATATTTGGCGAACGATCTGCTGGCAATAAGAAGCTGGCTTAGTCCACTATAAAAGGGGATTGTAGTTAAGTATATAAGGCTATCGATATCGCAAATTTTGCTTCATGTCTTACTTAGTTCCTTATTTTTTCAGATTATAACTATTATTCGTGCATCGAAAAAAACTGATTCCTCTCACAATTAATCGAGGTGTGATACAACAATTAATAAGATATTTTTTTGCAAAATTCTTTCGTAAAAGAAACTTTTTAAATCTATATACTAAACCCGACATTTAAAAAAATGCATTATTTACCACTAACCTCGTATCCAAGTAAAACTCGCCTATCACAACATGTGTACAAGCCACGCTCCTAATCCGGCGATAAAACATCAGCGTATTTTTTGCGGCCTTTATTACAACCGTTACTAAAACGTCTTCGTGTTACTGCGGACGTGGATTTTCGCGTCCATCACTCGCGGAGAAAATCACAAATCAAACCCGGTAAAGCGTGGTGCACATAGACAAAACTATGTATTTTTTTATATTCATTTATTTAAACTATTTTGAATGATCAACTGGTCTAATAAATACCATGCTCATTAGAAACGACAGTCGGATCTTTTCATAAGCAACCCGCGGAATATAACCTTGCGATCCTAGCGAGAGTGAATCGGTTCTTACTGGATAAGCACGTTCCATCCTAGACCGTGATTGCTTACCATCAGGCGAATTACGGTCAAGTGCAAATCCATTCTTAGTAAAAAAAAGTTTGGTAAAGATTTAGTATAGTCGCACAAGCGATGCTGTGGTTGAAGGTGACCTGTGCTGTCGTGAAACTGCTTTACAGACGGAACTCGAAATATATTGTTTGAGGATAATTTACATTTAAAATAAAATAAATAAATAACGGGACATTGACCACAAGGCTATTAAGCCCCATACTTAAGCAAGCGCCTAAGTCATGGGTACTAGAAAACAGATAATATAATACTTAAGTTTATACATATACATATATCTACGTATAGTATTTATACCTATACCTATGTATGTTACAACTTTACATTATCAATAAAGATTCTTTATCTTTAATCTTTATCTTTTATAGTTTGAATAAAATACCTTCTAACATGCATAAAATAGAGCTAAATGATAACTGTTATATTACTATTTCTTATTAAATTGTGTCAATAACACGCGTGTCAGGCGTTATCAGAAATGTAACGGAAAAAAGTCCAATGAAAAAGTCATTTATCCTGCGTTCATGTGAAATCTACCTTATTCCTTACCTCATTTCTTATGATATGCGATAGCTATTCGTCAAAGAGATACCGACACGTACATAACCTAGCGTTAGAATACCTAGCTTCAATGATCGCCTAGCTAACATAGACCAGCTATGTGTGATCTCTATTGTAAAGATGTTTGGGGTTAAGCCTAGGTCAGCTATATTTGGACAATGTTTGGAGTGAAATGGCTAGAAATGGATCTCGAATGTTTTGTTTAGTGTCTCAAGCTATAGCATTATTTGAAAGAAAGGAGACTCAAAAGGCATGAGACAAGGTTTGTTCGTCTGTTTGTGTGCATGTTAGTAAGTACACAACGTAGATTTATTGTACAGCCGTGTCAATATTTTGCATGTTGCATGCAGGATCCGGAGAGCAATATATATAAGCTGTTTTTAATCCCTTAACCATGCGAATGGAGTTGCAGAAACACGCGTCTATTATTAATTTAGAATAAAGAATTAAAAAAACAATATTTTGTTGTAAGTTAACATATGCATAATTTAGTTTTGAATAAGAATCTCTAATAAAATTTAACGATATGTATCCCGAAACATATTTTTTTAAGTCGACA
Organism: Macaria liturata; assembly: GCA_964023185.1. Lineage (NCBI taxonomy): Eukaryota > Metazoa > Arthropoda > Insecta > Lepidoptera > Geometridae > Macaria > Macaria liturata. The sequence goes on along the minus strand of OZ026825.1, from coordinate 9,294,374 downwards.
TACATAATATAGAACCAATTTCAAAAATATCGTATCTCGAACCTTCAAACACCGCCGCCGCACATCCGCTTTCCGGCCAGTAACCAACTCATCAATCATTAGGCCGATAGATGTGCCCAGCCGAGATTGAACCTTCCTTGACGTATCAATTTATAAGGCGAAGAATGACCTGTCAATGTTAGTCCGTATTAGCGATCATGGGATTTTTTGTGGGAAGATTTGTCTTTCGTTTTTTTTTTGTTGGTAGACGGTAATTGGATTTTCACAAGTATAGGTTAACATCTGTGTACACAGTAGGTAGGAGTATTTTATGGGTGAATATTTTCGTCAAAAAAACATATCGAAAATCATTTTTGAAAGAGTGTCGTTTATCTCACGCTCTCAGGCTTAATATTGCTGTAATTGGCACAGTGTAAAGATATATTGAGCTTTGAACGCGTGAAATAAGTGATTCTTAGTGTCTTTGAAATTGATATACAAATCCGCCCGTGTGTAAAAATCTTAGCTTTCTATCATCATCAATTACCATGTTAATTGAATGCGATGAGTTACATTTCTTTATTATGTGACTATATATACATAAATTAATAGTTACAGAAAACTAGTTTAACGTATCTATAATATAATAAAACTTGGTAAATAAAGCAAATTCATCCCGATCCTTGTTTACCGCGGGCTCGGCCGCAAAGTTATAACTTTAACCGATTAATTCGTTGCCAGGGAAGCCTTACCTGCGGCTGCTATCACATCAGCCAACGTAGTTATAGTGCAGAGTAGAATTTGTGAGTAGAGAAATAGTTTACACATAATCTAAATAAATAAATTCAGAGGTGACTGACTGACTGACATAGTGATCTATCAACGCACAGCCCAAATCACTGGACGGATCGGGCTGAAGCCGCGAGCACCCACTAGTAACAAATGAAATAGTTCATTAATAACTTCATTGGTACATGATAATACTTAATTATTTTTGTTGGTTTACAAGAGTAAACGAAATAACGCACAGGGGCCACTAATTTTTAAATTGCCTGGCAAATTGTTTAGTAACTAAATATATATATAGATATAGTAGTGTAAGTAGAAATCATCATTAGTGGACATTTTGGATCCATACCATACTCACGACACGACAGTCGTTTCTTAACTATAGCAACCGAGTATGAAGTTAAGAACTAATAGATCCCTATAGTAAAAAAGCATTGTTTTAGTTCTTACAGTAAGGTGTAAACTATCATTACGCTACGAATATATCAATTTTGCCTCAGGTGGTTAAAAAGCTAGCAATAGCAGAGTAGGTTTCTCTCATTTGAACTAACTTTAATCCATCAGCTTCCTTTGGATGTATTCTACTACTCTTTGTTGTAAAATATCCTTAATTTAGTTAGAAAGCAATAGAAACAGGGCATGTAAAGGGGCCAGGTCCAATAACGATCCACTTTACTACTTCCTGATCTCTAAGATCGAACATTCAACCATTTTCAGTTAGGTTATGTGAACAACTTAGATAAATTTATTCACACATTTTTGCAAATATGAATCTATTGTTACGAGTATATCTTAGCTAATATGTTAGCTAATCGTCCAAACAGCAGGTTGTATCTGGATTCAATCTGCACAGGACCGGGACGAGTGACGAACTGGAAGAGAGGTCTATGCTCAGCAGTGGGTGAGAACGGGCTGATGATGATGATGATGACGAATCGTCCAAGTGGCTGTCAATATACAGAGTAACATGAACTCGTAACTAGCGCATAATCTTTTAAGGGTACCTTTATAGTGGGGTTTCCGTGGAAGGACCTGCATGGTGCATAGTGTTTCACAATGAGTCGGATATGATCCGATCCGATTGTGGGCACCCACCACGATGTATCTGGCCAAGAGAACTCCCCTAACGAATTTGACTGCTCTGTCAGCTTAGTTGGTAGTGGCTCTGCCTTCTAATCCAGAGCTGCGGGTTCGATTCCCGCATAACACTACTTGTGTTATTATGAATATTTAAATTTGTAATTATTTGTGTTGAGTCTGATCGTTTCTATGTATAATAAGTATGTATTTACAAAAGAAAAGTATATATGTATTATATCCGTTATCTAGTACCCATGATACAAGCGTAGGTAAGCTTAGTATGGGGCTGGATGGCGCTGTGTGATATGTCATGAAATATTTAATTAATTCTGCGGGAGAGTCACGACCCAATGCCTTACGAAAACCCATGAACCCCACTATCTCTGGAATTTGTAGTAATTGATATACATATGAATTACTACAAATTCCAAATTGTTAAGAGCCGAGTATTTTTTCTAAAGGGTCATGGCACAAATACAATTCAAAGTAGTGCACAATTTAGGGTCGAACCCCGATCCTTTCAATGGATATTGCCAACTTTTTCGGGATAGTTCAAGAGGTTCTATTGATGCTCGGTAGTTTTGAAATAAATAGGGGATTCGAGGAGAGTTGGTCAGAAAATATTTTAATTCTAGTGACGTAGCGGGGTTCCGAACGCTGACATTTGTCGAAATAGAGTAAAAACATATTATTTAAGTCCATCATAGTACTATGAACATACGTATCGATTTTACTTTTTTTAAACAAAAATGCTAAATGTGCTTATGACTTTTGCATTATAGCCAAAATCAGAGATTCCGTTAAAGCATAAAACGTTTGTTAAACTATTAAGTTTACTATTGTCAATTGTCATAACAATATTGTCAACAAATAAAGTTTTTATTACACATAAATACTTCATATAGCTATTGGTACCTACAGAATTCCCGCAATCCATTCTAAATTCAGCTAACACTAAACTGTATTGTCAACCACCGAAGTCATGTACTAAGTTGTAAATTGTCACAAACTATCGAAACCCCAAGTAAGCAGAGTCAAGTCAGACAAGCGTTGTGTGTTAACTTGTAATATGCGAGACTATTTTGACAGACAATCCTTAGTTGACTGTATGACATTGTCTATGCTAGATCAGTCTGTAGTAATAGTGATGTGCTAGGTATTTTTAACACGATATTTAGTACTTTTTGGTGTTACATCTTAAGTTTGTTGCGTACGTTAAACGTATAGGAATTTTACGCTTTTGGGAATGTTGCTATTTTTTTTTTGTTTTATTCGTAAAAATAGATTAGAAGATTGATCGATGATTTTGACATACCTACCAAAAAATGATAAATTGATCATTTTTAAGAAACATCTTATAAACTACTTTTATGCTAGATGATTCATTATGTTGCAAATGTATCAGTCGAAGATCAAATATCATTTGATCTCAAATGATATTTGCCCATTCATTTACCCTTTGCAAGAATCGATGACAATCGCAACTAATCGAGACATAGAATCGATTAATCGTTCCCTCACCTCTGTCTGTATCGAATGAATCAATTAATTCCTGGATAATGAAGCGAACTCCAAGCGATAGGAGAAGAAGAATATTTATAAGATAGAATTAAAAGAGATTAAGTCTTAAATTAAACTTTAGTTCATGCAGTTAAAGTTATACTTTTAGTATTTTAAGGAAAAAAATAATTTAGTACATATTTTAATATTATAGCATTGTTCTTGTTCGTCTTAGTCATGTTCTCTATTTTTTTGGGATGATTTGGCAGAACACCGGTTTTTAAACAATATGATAATCATCAGACTTCTGCAACCCCGCAGGGCTTACCAAATATTAGTTGGTAAGATCGAGTGACAGACTATTTTTGGAGATTGATATAAATACATGATGTGACATTAGTTTCTTACAAAATAAAATTGATTTTTGATTTTAACAAGTTTGTTTCTTTTGTAGAGTAATATAGACAAATCAAAATAACTTACTGTGCTCCGAAAGTGACAAAGGCGTAGAATAATGATTATTAAAATTAAGAATTTAAGAAACATATTCAGAACATATAAAATATTTAGTATAAAAACAAACATCGATGCACCTTTCCAAGTTATCTGTTCTACGGTTCTTTATTTGCATAACCTCTCGAACCCGACTATCGATTTTGTTATTTTCGGACTCCAGTCGGCTTTGAAACAATGAAGTGGATCTCCAGGTAGATATATAAGGCGTATTTACTATCTGTATCTATTGGATTAGTTACGTAAATTCTGGTAGAATCATAACTTTATTTGATTTTAGCAATAAGCACTTGCTAGGACAGGCTCTAACTAGTTAAGGTTTATTGTATAACTAGTGGGTGCTCGCGGCTTCGCTCGCATTAAGAAGTAAAACTTGCATCCCCTATTTCATCCCTTTAAAAGTGGCATTTCCAAAAATCCTTTCTTAAAGGATGCCTATGTCATAACATCTACCTACATTCCAAATTTCAGCCCAATCCGCCCAGTGGTTTGGGCTGTGCGTTGATAGATCACTATATCAGTCAGTCAGTCAGTCAGTCACCTTTGAGTTTTATATATTTAGATGTACATAATTGCCCAAGATAACTTCTTTAATTTGCGGAGGAGTCACTCTCAGTAATAAGGAACATTACGCGAGGAGGAAGTGTACCTATAATATAAAAAAACTCGATGTCATATTTATTTTTCAGACTCATCAATTGAACAGTTTGTGTTTATCAAATCAAATCAAAATACTTTATTGTAAACCAATAACAAAGGAACACAAGTATTTACAAAAAAAAAGTATATATGTATTATATCCGTTATCGAGTACCCATGATACAAGCGTAAGCTTAGTATGGGGCTAGATGGCGCTGTGTGATATGTCCTGAAATATTTATTTATTTATTTAAAACATAGAATTAGTGATAGGATTAGGTGTTAGTTATTGCTTTGCCAGAAAATCCTTACGTTCAGGGTTTAGGACACTGTTTGTGCAGACAACATACCATATAGGCTATTATGTGTTTTTTTATATAAAAACTAAATGCACTATGTCTAGTCTTGATTTATGTAAGACAATAAGCAATATAATTCCGTTATGTAATTTATTATTATGGGCACATAGATAAATAAGGCATTTATTAGTTTAATTGTAATAACCGGCTCGCACTTACGTCAATAATTATGGCGAAAATTACTCGGCAAGTTTCAGAACACTGCGGGTTCCATCGTTGTTAGTGACGTAAGCGCTAGCCGGTTATTACAATAAAATTCAGAAAAATAAATCAACGAAAAGCATACTTTCTCCCTCGGCCATATGATCCAATGTTATTAAAACAAGGCTACAATAAAAATATCCAAAGACAATAGCGACTACAAGAAGATAATTGTTTTCTTGATTCATTCACAACGAAGTCTCGCTCTCTCGAGAATGGTGTTCATAGCATGGTTGGAAAGAAAAGAGAATCAAATACCATGTCTGAATTAGTGTTGGAAATTGAAATAGTAATATATATATTGTAACATTTTTTTATGTACTATTGAAAATTATATAATTGACAGATACAGCAATAGTACCAAATTGATATAATATTATGTTTATATTATATAGGAACACTTACATTTTCGAGTATTCAGCTTCGAAGCAAATACTGTGATTTATCTAGTTAGTCCATCTCTCTTTGAGTCGTATTTTCTCATGACTGAGGGTCATGACTTCCCCGCAGAATTAATTCGTATTATTATAATTTCGATAGAATTCCTTTCAAATGTGAATCAAACAATGAATCACAAAGCGCCAGCGTGCTAACTCCACAGACCGAGTCCCCGCGAACACTGTTTGTGTAAGATGTAGCATAATTAAAACCATCGGAGCTTGGAAATGGAGCGACGGATTTGCTATTATTTAGTAGTAGTAGCTTAGGTTATAATAGTTGTTTCATATTTAACAGCTTCTGGGATTATAACTTTGAAATTTAAGTTAAATCTTACAGCGTTTATTTTGTATAGCTATGGGAAGACGTTAAGATGATAAACAGTTAGGTACCATTTTCGAGTTAGTTTTTCTTAGCGCTTAGTTTAAATGCCAAAAGGATTTACATTTTTTTTTAAAGAAACATGGCATATAACAAACTGTACATCACAATATTTAAATATGCATAACTCATATTTTTTTTCTCTAAATTCGAGTCAGTTAAATTACTTTTGCTGCATTCAAGCTTCAAACCTCTTCGCGGTCTAAAGAAAACTTAAAACGTCGAGCCATACCAATAGAATCAGGGTATTGCCATCTAGTCCGGGACAATTAGGCTCTCATTTGTACGCCACAGATACACCCGGGTCTCGCAGCCCTGCCTGTTTGTTGTAAACAAAACTTGAGTGATTGGCGGGTTGAATGAATGAGGTATACATGTAATGAAGTATGTAGCGCCTTGTTTTTATCTTATTTTGTAAAGATTCTAGTTTGACAAGGAATTTAATGTGTCCTTATCTTGGATATCATTTACCTATATAGTGAATAACATGAGATATTTACTATTTATTACGTGACTTGCTTGTCTTCCTATTTAGAATGTAAAAAAAATATAACATGACAATTTTGATATGTTACGAGTTTTGCTACGAGACTGCTACGATAGCTACGCTTGTGCTACGTATCTACGTCACTGCTACGAGCTCTATGATGCCTGAGACAGTCTAATTAATCGACTCATTTTTTAAAGTGTTTGCCAAAGAGTAATTTACGACACTAGGGCTCTTTATTTATATATTGTTTATTTCTTTCTCTTTTCCACTAGCTTTTTCCCGCGGCTTTCCACGTGTTATTATACATATAAACCTTCCTCTTGAATCACTCTATCTATTAAAGAAACTGCATCTGAATCCGTTGTGAAGTTATAAAGAGCAAATAATACATACAGACAGACGCGAAAAGCGACTTTGCGTTACACTATCTAATGACTTTATTCAAACGAGTCCCAAACTGTTCTCCTATTTACTAACTGCAGTACCCAACGGTCCCTAGTTCCGAGCCACTACTTACGAATAATGAGGGCCCATTTGTATCGGCCGGCATTTGAATAGCGAGCAACCGTAGCCGATTCATAATAACTGAACAGAATGGTCAGAATATACCTACTTGAGCCACGTTGGCCCAATCGAGACTGCTGCTAGTTACGGGTTATGGTATCGCGCTGACCGATACAGTAGTACTGTTAATAATATTGTTATGGAAAATAGTTTTATAATGATAATAAATTTCAATATGAATTCTATGAGGTATCGATAAGTAATGCCAACGATTTCTCAATGCAGAACAACACAACATTGTATCCGATGAAAAACATGACATTTTGATATATATTACAATATAAATAAATAAAAATAAATATTCCGGGACATTGCACACAGCGCGATCTAGCCCCACACTAAGCAAGCGCTTGTATCATGTGTACTAAATAACGGATAATTATTATACTTACATGTATACTTTTCGTTTGTACATTATTTATGGTAACAAAGTTATCACAATATTGAGTTCCATTATTATTTATTATACGTTGCCCATAATTACAAAAACTACACTAAAACAGTCTTATCCACCTCACATAAGCATACTTATCTAAGATACTTATGGTGGTGTATTGTCACTGCAGATTACTGTCTGCCAGTATTCATGCAACTACCATCAACATAATCACTCATATACACCTCACACTTACAATCAACACATGCACTATACCAGTCATACAATCATTCACGTCTCAAAAACATAAAATCCAAACAGCCATAACCATAACCTAACTTCATTCAAGCATCCCGCTCTTTTACCTGTAAGTACAACTATTACCTCAAAGACCACCTGTTAGCTGTAATTTGTGTAATACTTATTGAAACTCTGCATAATGCACTAATGAATGTATGTAATATACCTACCTACTGCAATTATTTCTACACTACCTCCCATAAAACTAAATTGTAAATACTACTAACATTATGTATTGTTAAAAAACATGTAGTACATGAAAGCGCGATCATCTGTTATTAGAAAAACAATTGTTAGGATGCCCAAGATACAGGCTTAAGCCTAGTTTGGGGTCCACCATTATTTGCACTCTGCGCGTGATAGTAAATTCAACATAACTTTATAGTCTCAATGCTATGGTTAAAGTAATCAACGCTGCATGCTATTGCATGTATACTTATTTCCTAAATCTCAGCTACTTAAATGAAACTAAAACTATTCTATAACCTAAATAATTCTTTTATATTTTACTTATAAGTGCACCAATGTATTTAATGTTTGTATGGTAAATAAATATATTTTTGATTTTTGATTTTTGATTTTAAAATACAAATGATATGGTATGTTGCACCGGTACCTTTTTCTTTAGATGAGTATAAAATGTTTTATTTTTTATTGAATGAGATAGCTACTTACAGATTCTGAATTTATTATCAAGTCTGTATTCCTCTAGTCCTCTTTATTGTCCCAAAGTTATCCGAAAAGCAAATTTGATTCAATCTGGTCGGAAGAAAAATATTTAAACAAATTTGCTTTTAACTTTATTAAAAGCGAGTTGAGCTCGACTGTGATCGAAAATAAAATTTGATTGGTTACTGGACGTAGATTGTGCACGGAAAATATTCGACACCATTTACTTCGGTTTAAAATTTGTATCTATACATATAATGAAGTTGAAAAAGGACGAAAGTCTGAGCATTGAAGATATTTAAAGAAAAAAGTATATTGTGATGAACTAAAAAAAACGGTACTTTCATAGTCATCATGCGCCCGTAGCTCAACTAGCCGAATTAATCACCTGCGATTACCAATGTTAAGCAAAGGTTGACGCGGTCAGTCCTTGGATGGGTGACCAAAAAGCGGCATTTCATTTTGGGGGCTTCCGTGGGTCGGGTGACATGTCAAATTGTAGGTCCCAGCTGTTTGTCTAGTACGGCAGTCGTTAAGCCATATCAGAGACCCTTTGGGCGGCTTGATAATTTTTCTCGACACCAGAGTTGGCCACTCTCATCCGATAAGAAGCAGAATAGTCGTCACTTCTGAAGAAGTGTTTCAGCATATTTCTTGAAACCCAGTTTTCTATTTCGCAGCTATTCCTAGATAAATAGCCGTCCTTATAAGAAATGAAACGTGACGACGCAAAAATGTATTCATAGCTTAGTACGTGATTTGAAACTATTGTTAGCTAGCAGATAAGCTTTGTACCCTGAATACGTATACTGTTTATGATAAATTTTCTTAGCAAACCGAAAATAAACGGATTCATTTACATTTACATGCATCTTTTTAAAATAAAATGAATGGCCTTAATAAGTGAAGGAACAACTTAGATCGAACATCAAAGATACATAGATATATAAACATATACACATGTATATATTATATAGTCTGCAGTGTAAAATTACTAATTACTTTATATCACTCTTAAAGTTCATATTATAAACGTACTAAAATCACAAAGACTTAGACAAACAAACAAAACAAAAATTCTAGTTTATTTGATGTCAAATTAAATGTACACAAAAAAAATATATCTCATCGTTCTAAAAACAGCAAAAACACTTTTAATTTAGTACAATGATGAGTTTAATATTATACATACGGGTACATTTAGTTAGTCTTTGTACGCAAGTTTGAAAATGTGCAACGCAAAATGTATTTTCACATAGCTTTTCTACATAAAGAAAACTAGTACGTCAGGCCATCAATTCTACTGAAACAGGAAGCCACATCGTCCATCATGAGAATTGTGGTCTTTTGCCGTGAATTACAGCTGCTGCATAATGACGTCATTGTCTGTTTTTTTATCCCTGACCCAAAAAGAAGAGGTGGTATAAGTTTGACATATTGTATACAGGCATCAAATTTTCGGTAGCAGTCAAATATCACATCAAATATTTGGTATAAAAATTAAATTGATTATTATTGGCTTATCTACAAATTGTTGATATTCTTTTCTCGTTGAAGCTGCTCGAAACGACGCATCTTCGTGATTTTTGGCATTAAGTGTAGTAAAAGTAATCCTGTAACTTATACCGTTGCTAACCATCAAGCGAGTTGTAGTCAAGCCTATCTGAAAAAATAGATTTTATTTTTATCCCCAAAAAGGCGAGTTTAAAAAAACCTACATCGTCCATTCCGATTGTTACCGCATCCTGACTCACACGCAGCTGGTGTGCATAATGACGTCATAGCCTTCACTTTTTGTGACGTCATTAATCTCGTGAAATTGGAAATATTTTGGCACGCCTCTCACTTTTTTGAAGCAGTATTCTGAGTAGTTGAAAAGGTTGGGAAAATAATGACAAAGGTATTTATTCTTATTCGATTCGTACATTCTTTGTTTAATATCACCTAGACATATATTAGACTCGTTGGTTTCATCAAACAATTGAATAAAAAGGAACAAAACCGTCAGGCCATAAAAACACATTGGTGTCACAGACAACTAAATAAAAAAGTCCCGAATAGATTACCCGACTTGACCCAAACATACACAAAGTTATAAAAGCTTGTAGAAAACGAATAAAACGCTTACACCACACAGCTCAAATCTCTAGTGAGTAGAATTAACATATAGTTCGATCCGATTTTTCGGTTCTCATTGCCCTTTACGGTCGACCATAAAAACGAATGGCAGTCCAGCGTGCTACGGCCAGTAGGGAAATCGAATGTTCTAGACTTTCTTTTTGTCAGATTCGAAGTTCGGATTGCGTTATGGGCCGGCTAACGATCGATTATAAAGCCGGCTCGATCGAGTTTCCAGAATAGGTACGCTCTTGTTTTTTCCATTTTCTTTTGTTTCGTTTATTGGGAAATATAAATACGGATATTGTTTGCAGTTAGTACATAATTGAATTTGGGATAGTGCGGTCGTAATACAAATTATAAACCGCTCGTAACTTAACTAGTGGAGATATTTGCATGCGATTTATTAATTTAAACAACTGTCTATGTGTCTGTCTTAGGATGAATGACCAAAAAATGGCAAAAATGAGAATGAAAATAGCTTCCTGTCTGATTATTGCTTAAAAAAATTCCACCGTAATGCCATGTCTGTCATTACTATTTTATAGACACAAAATGAACAAAAGATCAATTAAATTACATCTATACCACTATCGTATCACAAATTCTGTTTCATGCCTTCAATTTAATTTCACAAGAAGCAAATTCAGGCTACAATTATTATTGTATCCGCAGCAAAAACCGGTGTCGTCACGCAATACTACATTTAAAGAATCAATTTCGTGAAAGCCACCTTGTCATTAAAGTTATTAACGTACGCCATCGAATTTGAAGGCATTAAACTTGATGGCAGTCAGTTGTATAGAAATATGTATTTAACAAAAGTTATTTTACTGTAACTTACTACTCTATTTATTAGGAGGTTTTAGTTTGTGTTATTACGTACTTGTCTACTAAAACAAAGACTTTATCAAAGTGTGTTAAGCAAACTATTTGTTTTAAAAATCTGCATAAAAAATAAAACAATTTGTTATTGTTATAATTACATATTTTATTTTGCTGTTCGCTGTCCCATAAATTTCGGATGGATTTTTGTCTTTATGGCTAAATATCCCAAAAGATTATTCAAAGGATTTTGAAAAAAAAACACTTCTTTTAAACTAATATAATTAATATCCAAAAATAGATGAAATCAAATAAATTATGCAATATAAAGAACTAAGGCTGACCAACAATGGCCGTTTCTACAAATCTTTTATCATCTCAATATTTTACTCGACTTCCGGAATATTATAAAACGTGTCAATCATCCAGCAAATTTGAGGTGCTCCTTATTTTCGTACTCGACGCCCCTGGGGATCCTTTTCACATCCATTAGGCATTCGTACCGATACCTACAATATACTTTCATCCATTTGACTTCCTTTTTGTTTTGGAAGATCATCCATTACTGGCTAAAAGGTTTACGGAAAGTCTCAAGTTGTCCCAAGTTTTTGATGCTGCTTAAAAATAGATGACGCTCTTAACAGTTTATGATATTGTTACTTTGGACATAATTGTAAATTAATTTCCTGGCGATGCAGATATTTCAAGATTTCTTGTTTACATGTTAGGTCCTCATGTAACTATATGGTAATTTTGATTTGAAGCTTGGTGGTTTCTAATACCTTCATATTTGTTTTATATGCATGTGATATTTTAGGTTAAGAAACTGTTCTTAAATCTTCTTTTGAAAAAAGCATAAAAATACCTAATATATCATTACATGAAATGAAAAAGAAACAAAACAAAGATTTTATCGACACAAGGCATTTCAATTGAACAGTTTTAAGATGCGTGCGAGCTAAAAACTTGGTCCCGGTGGACTAAACTTGAGAACGTAGACTTTATTGAATTAGTTCCGAAGTAGAATGACCTTCCTCCCAAAGGAAGACATCTGTCAAAATCGTTGGCGAAAAAAGTGAGAAAGTTTTAAGTAAATTTGTTGGGCTCCTCGACAATGTACGCATTAAACGCCTCATTATAGCAAAAAAAAATTAAAATGAAATAAAAATTATTTATTTTCCGACAAGAAATTACGTAAAAATTCATTCAGGAAAGTAAGACAAACATATTTTGCACATACACAATTTCCAAAAAAGACAAAGAAGTGTCACGCAAAAGTCTAAAGTCTGGTTGTATTAAAATGATTAACAAAATGATTTCTGTATTATGCCTAGAGGATACATAAGTATGTAGAGCCTGCAAACTAATGCACATCATAATATAAATCTCCCTGCGCTAGTAAGTCATATAACTAAAAAAACCTGATAAGTATGATGTATTTTTATGATACAAAGTCAGAAGCCACCAGTAGCAAACAACATATTTGTGTCTCACAGATTTTAGTTACAAGTCTATGAGTTGTTTTGTCTACAGTTGGGTTCAAGGAGAAATTGTGGATAGCTTGCAGCGTACCCTTTTTATGTTTATGACATTCTTTGAGGGGAAAAGTTGTCTAATTTAAAACACTACAAGTGGTATCACAGACTGTGGGGTCTTTGTTCTAGAAGGTCTTTGTTTGACCCTTTCTATCAAGATTGGCTTTTGTTTGATTTATTTATGAAGCTGTTTTGTTTTTTGGTTGGTTTGGGTGCCGTGAAGCAATCAAAATAATATAAATGATATTAATTATTGTGTAAATATGTAGAAATTAATCGATCGATAAAATCTAATCATATTATTACATATTATATCCGTTACCCATGACACTAACGTTTCCTTAATAAAAGGCTTGCTAACGATATAATTGTAATTATTGATTAAATTTAAAAACATTTGTTTAGTAGTTAATGTATTAATATATTTAAAAAGCGTATAAAGAGTGCTCTTTTGTAACTATTTTTACTTAGCTTCTCTTTACAAGTCAATTTTTGTATGATTAATTTCATATACATACGTCCTTATAACTAAACAGGTAACATGCAGGTAACCGACAATAGTTAATTAGTTGGTAATTATGAAATTAGCCGCTAATGAATGCGTTTGATAGCCATTATCATAATGAAGTATGGACGATGCGGTTTATTCGGTGAAGTTCAAACAAGACTCTAACAGTGTTTGCATTTTGCATCGCTTCACTAATGTGGTATAGAAATTGATCGATATTTTCGACCTATTAAGCATTTTACTAGATAATTATGGCAATTAATTGGTTTTTAAAACCTCAGAGTAATAACCACGAACATTTTGTTCGCATCAATTAGTGAAAAAAACCTGAATTATTACGATATGAGTTTTTTTTGACAGATAGGTCATTTACTGTATTGAATGTAACAAAAAGGAGTTAATCCGGGTTTAAAGCTTCAATTAATTTCGTAAAATCACACGGACCACAACCGTGTGGAATGGAAATAAATAAATAAATACTCCGGGACATTGCACACAGCGCCATCTAGCCCACTTTAAGCAAACGCTCGAGTTGTGGGATGTTAGTGTAGTTTATTTATTAACCCTAAAGCTGTAAGTGTTGCCACACGCAATAAACATGAGCAATGACATCTCACGGCACATTACAAGGGTCTCATTATAATCAAATTACATCCCCACACAAACCATTAAGAGCTAGTCAAGCGAAACATTACTCCGCTTGTAGCAATTTCAACAATTTACGAGCGATTCTAATATTTTATGTTTAACCATAAAACCACTATTGAAACAAAATATGACAAACGTATGTTCTCGTCGCGGTCGCCATTCCTAACTTGACTTCATTTTCTTTTTATATTACGCTATTTTATGGCTTCACGTTATAACGAGAAAAAATGACATTTGCCGAAGTGTACCTGCCCGTTTTTATTATTTTG